>JAOTQM010000235.1:0-1406100 GCA_026939265.1 Oreonectes daqikongensis | reverse complement strand
TTTCTCATCAGGCCTGCCTAAAAACACAAAACTGACAGAAACAAGAGTTTGCAAAGAAAGCTGTATTCTGACACACAGGCCACCAGGAATATGAAATGAGTGTTAAAGTCACTTTTGCAACAGTTCTCAGCATTTCTCATCAGGGACCTGCCTGAAAACACAAAACTGACAGAAACAAGAGTTTTGCAAAGAAAGCTTTATTCTGACACACAAGGAATATGAAATAAGTGTTAAAGTCACTTTTGCAACAGTTCTCAGCATTTCTCATCAGGGACCTGCCTGAAAACACAAAACTGACAGAAACAAGAGTTTTGCAAAGAAAGCTTTATTCTGACACAGGCACCAGGAATATGAAATGAGTGTTAAAGTCACTTTGCAACAGTTCTCAGCTTTTCTCATCAGGACCTGCATGAAACACAAAACTGACAGAAACAAGAGTTTTGCAAAGAAAGCTTTATTCTGACACACAGGCACCAGGAACATGAAATGAGTGTTAAAGTCACCTTTGCAACAGTTCTCAGCTTTTCTCATCAGGCCTGCCTGAAAACACAAAACTGACAGAAACAAGAGTTTTGCAAAGAAAGCTTTATTCTGACACACCAGGAATATGAAATAAGTGTTAAAGTCACTTTTGCAACAGTTCTCAGCTTTCTCATCAGGGACCTGCCTGAAAACACAAAACTGACAGAAACAAGAGTTTTGCAAAGAAAGCTGATTCTGACACACCAGGAACATGAAATAAGTGTTAAAGTCACTTTTGCAACAGTTCTCAGCTTTTCTCATCAGGGACCTGCCTGAAACACAAAACTGACAAAAACAAGATTTTGCAAAGAAAGCTGTGATTCTGACACACCAGGAACATGAAATGAGTGTTAAAGTCACTTCTGCAACAGTTCTCAGCTTTTTCATCAGGTCTTGCCTAAAAACACAAAACTGACAGAAACAAGAGTTTGGCAAAGAAAGCTTGATTCTGACACACCAGGAACATGAAATGAGTGTTAAAGTTATCTTTGCAACAGTTCTCAGCTTTTCTCATCAGGCCCTTGCCTAAAAACACAAAGCTGACAGAAACAAGAGTTTGGCAAAGAAAGCTGTATTCTGACACAAGGCCATACAGGAATATGAAATGAGTGTTAAAGTCACTTTGCAACAGTTCTCAGCATTTTATCAGGGACCTGCCTGAAAACACAAAACTGACAGAAACAAGAGTTTTGCAAAGAAAGCTTATTCTGACACACAGGCTACAAGAAACATGAAATGAGTGTTAAAGTCACTTTGAAACAGTTCTCAGCTTTTCTCATCAGGGCTCTGCCTGAAAACACAAAACTGACAGAAACAAGAGTTTTGCAAAGAAAGCTTTATCTGACACACAAGGAATATGAAATAAGTGTTAAAGTCACTTTTGCAACAGTTCTCAGCATTTCTCATCAGGGACCTGCCTGAACACACAAACTGACAGAAACAAGAGTTTTGCAAGAAAGCTTTATTCTGACACACCAGGAACATGAAATGAATGTTTAAGTCACTTTGCAACAGTTCTCAGCTTTTCTCATCAGGACCTTCCTAAAAACACAAAACTGACAGAAACAAGAGTTTTGCAAAGAAAGCTTTATTCTGACACACCAGGAATATGAAATAAGTGTTAAAGTCACTTTTGCAACAGTTCTCAGCTTTCTCATCAGGGACCTGCCTGAAAACACAAAACTGACAGAAAAAAATTTTGCAAAGAAAGCTGTGATTCTGACACACCAGGAACATGAAATGAGTGTTAAAGTTACTTCTGCAACAGTTCTCAGCTTTTCTCATCAGGCCTTGCCTAAAACACAAAAAACTGAAAGAAACAAGAGTTTTGCAAAAAAAGCTGTATTCTGACACACAGGCCATCCCAGGAACATGAAATGAGTGTTAAAGTTACTTCTGCAACAGTTCTCAGCTTTTCTCATCAGGCCTTGCCTAAAAACACAAACTGACAGAAACAAGAGTTTGGCAAAGAAAGCTGTATTCTGACACACAGGCCATACCAGGAATATGAAATGAGTGTTAAAGTCACTTTTGCAACAGTTCTCAGCATTTCTCATCAGGGACTGCCTGCTGAAAACACAAAACTGACAGAAACAAGAGTTTTGCAAAGAAAGCTTTATTCTGACACACAGGCCTACCAGGAACATGAAATGAGTGTTAAAGTCACTTTTGAAACAGTTCTCAGCTTTTCTCATCAGGGCTCTGCCTGCTGAAAACACAAAACTGACAGAAACAAGAGTTTTGCAAAGAAAGCTTTATTCTGACACACAAGGAATATGAAATAAGTGTTAAAGTCACTTTTGCAACAGTTCTCAGCTTTCTCATCAGGGACTGCCTGAAAACACAAAACTGACAGAAACAGAGTTTTGCAAAGAAAGCTTTATTCTTACACACCAGGAACATGAAATGAAGTGTTAAAGTCACTTCTGCAACAGTTCTCAGCTTTTCTCATCAGGTCCTTGCCTAAAAACACAAAACTGACAGAAACAAGAGTTTTGCAAAGAAAGCTTTATTCTGACACACAGGAATATGAAATAAGTGTTAAAGTCACTTTGCAACAGTTCTCAGCTTTTCTCATCAGGACCTGCCTTAAAAACACAAAGCTGACAGAAACAAAAATTTTTTCAAAGAAAGCTGTGATCTGACACACCAGGAACATGAAATGAGTGTTAAAGTACTTCTGCAACAGTTCTCAGCTTTTCTCATCAGGCCCTTGACAAAACACAAAACTGAAAGAAACAAGAGTTTTGCAAAGAAAGCTGTATTCTGAACACAGGCCACCAGGAACATGAAATGAGTGTTAAAGTTACTTCTGCAACAGTTCTCAGCTTTTCTTTCAGGCCCTGCCTAAAAACACAAAACTGACAGAAACAAGAGTTTTGCAAAGAAAGCTGTATTCTGACACAAGGCCATACCAGGAATATGAAATGAGTGTTAAAGTCACTTTGCAACAGTTCTCAGCATTTCTCATCAGGGACCTGCCTGAAAACACAAAACTGACAGAAACAAGAGTTTTGCAAAGAAAGCTTTATTCTGACACACAAGGAATATGAAATAAGTGTTAAAGTCACTTTTGCAACAGTTCTCAGCATTTCTCATCAGGGACCTGCCTGAACACACAAAACTGACAGAAACAAGATTTTTGAAAGAAAGCTTATTCTGACACACCAGGAATATGAAATAAGTGTTAAAGTCACCTTTGCAACAGTTCTCAGCTTTCTCATCAGGACCTGCCTTAAACACACAAACTGACAGAAACAAAAGTTTTTCAAAGAAAGCTGTGATCTGACACACCAGGAACATGAAATGAGTGTTAAAGTTACTTCTGCAACAGTTCTCAGCTTTTCTCATCAGGCCCTTGCCTAAAACACAAAACTGAAAGAAACAAGAGTTTGCAAAGAAAGCTGTATTCTGACACACAGGCCATGCCAGGAAACAATGAATGAGTGTTAAAGTTATCTTTGCAACAGTTCTCAGCTTTTCTCATCAGGCCCTTGCCTGAAAACACAAAACTGACAAAGAAACAAGTTTTGCAAAGAAAGCTTATTCTGACACACAGGCATCCAGGAATATGAAATGAGTGTTAAAGTCACCTTTGCAACAGTTCTCAGCTTTTCTCATCAGGACCTGCATGAAACACAAACTGACAGAAACAAGGTTTTGCAAAGAAAGCTTTATTCTGACACACCAGGAATATGAAATAAGTGTTAAAGTCACTTTTGCAACAGTTCTCAGCATTTCTCATCAGGGACCTGCCTGAAAACACACTGACAGAAACAATAATTTTGCAAAGAAAGCTTGATCTGAAACACCAGGAACATGAAATGAGTGTTAAAGTTACTTCTGCAACAGTTCTCAGCTTTTCTCATCAGGTCCTGCCTAAAAACACAAAGCTGACAGAAACAAGAGTTTTGCAAAGAAAGCTGTGATCTGACACACAGGCCATCCAAGGAATATGAAATGAGTGTTAAAGTCACTTTTGCAACAGTTCTCAGCATTTCTCATCAGGGACCTGCCTGAAAACACAAAACTGACAGAAACAATAGTTTTGCAAAGAAAGCTGTATTCTGACACACAGGCCATCCTAGGAACATGAAATGAGTGTTAAAGTCACTTTTGAAACAGTTCTCAGATTTTCTCATCAGGGCTCTCCATGGAAGCTTAAAACTGACAGACAGAAACAAGATTTTTGAATAGAAAGCTTTATTCTTACACACAAGGAACATGAAATAAGTGTTAAAGTCACTTTTGCAACAGTTCTCAGCTTTTCTCATCAGGGCTCTCCATGAAGTTTAAAACTGACAGAAACAAGATTTTTGAAAGAAAGCTTTATTCTTACACACAGGAACATGAAATAAGTGTTAAAGTCACTTTTGCAACAGATCTCAGCTTTTCTCATCAGGTCCTTTCCTAAAAACACAAAACTGAAAGAAACAAGAGTTTTGTAAAGAAAGCTTTATTCTGACACACCAGGAATATGAAATAAGTGTTAAAGTCACCTTTGCAACAGTTCTCATCTTTTCTCATCAGGGACCTGCCTTAAAACACAAAGCTAACAGAAACAAAAAATTTTCAAAGAAAGCTGTGATCTGACACACCAGGAACATGAAATGAGTGTTAAAGTCACCTTTGCAACAGTTCTCAGCTTTTCTCATCAGGACCTGCATGAAAACACAAAACTGACAGAAACAAGAGTTTTGCAAAGAAAGCTTTATTCTGACACACAGGCATCCCAGGAATATGAAATGAGTGTTAAAGTCACTTTTGCAACAGTTCTCAGCATTTCTCTTCAGGGACCTGCCTGAAAACACAAAACAGACAGAAACAATAGTTTTGCAAATTAAGCTGTATTCTGACACACAGGCCATCCTAGGAATATGAAATGAGTGTTAAAGTCACTTTTGCAACAGTTCTCAGCATTTCTCATCAGGGACCTGCCTGAAAACACAAAACTGACAGAAACAAGAGTTTTGCAAAGAAAGCTTTATTCTGACACACAGGCCTACCAAGAAACATAAAATGAGTATTAAAGTTACTTTGCAACAGTTCTCAGCTTTTCTCATCAGGGCTCTGCCTGAAAACGCAAAACTGACAGAAACAAAAATTTTTCAAAGAAAGCTTTATTCTGACACACAAGGAATATGAAATAAGTGTTAATGTCACTTTTGCAACAGTTCTCAGCATTTCTTATCAGGGACCTGCCTGAACACACAAAACTGACAGAAACAAGAGTTTTGCAAAGAAAGCTTTATTCTGACACACAGGCATCCCAGGAATATGAAATGAGTGTTAAAGTCACCTTTGCAACAGTTCTCAGCTTTTCTCATCAGGACCTGCCTGAAAACACAAAACTGACAGAAACAAGAGTTTTGCAAAGAAAGCTTTATTCTGACACACCAGGAATATGAAATAAGTGTTAAAGTCACTTTGCAACAGTTCTCAGCTTTTCTCAACAGGGACCTGCCTGAAAACACAAAACTGACAGAAACAATAATTTTGCAAAGAAAGCTGTATTCTGACACACCAGGAACATGAAATAAGTGTTAAAGTCACTTTGCAACAGTTCTCAGCTTTTCTCATCAGGGAGCTGCCTGAGAACACAAAACTTACAAAAACAAGATTTTGGCAAAGAAAGCTGTGATCTGACACACCAGGAACATGAAATGAGTGTTAAAGTTACTTCTGCAACAGTTCTCAGCTTTTCTCATCAGGTCCTTGCCTAAAAACACAAAGCTGACAGAAACAAGAGTTTGGCAAAGAAAGCTGTGATCTGAAACACCAGGAACATGAAATGAGTGTTAAAATTACTTCTGCAACAGTTCTCAGCTTGTCTCATCAGGCACTTGACTAAATACACAAAACTATAAGAAACAAGAGTTTTGCAAATTAAGCTGTATTCTGACACACAGGCCATCCCAGGAATATGAAATGAGTGTTAAAGTCACTTTTGCAACAGTTCTCAGCATTTCTCATCAGGGACCTGCCTGAAAACACAAAACCGACGGAAACAATAGTTTTGCAAAGAAAGCTGTATTCTGACACACAGGCCATCCTAGGAACATGAAATGAGTGTTAAAGTCACTTTTGAAACAGTTCTCAGATTTTCTCATCAGGGCTCTGCATGCAAGCACAAAAATGACAGAAACAAGATTTTTGAATAGAAAGCTTTATTCTTACACACAAGGAACATGAAATAAGTGTTAAAGTCACTTTTGCAACAGTTCTCAGCTTTTCTCATCAGGGCTCTCCATGGAAGCTTAAAACTGACAGAAACAAGATTTTTGAATAGAAAGCTTTATTCTTACACACCAGGAACATGAAATGAGTTTTAAAGTTACTTCTTCAACAGTTCTCAGCTACTCTTATCAGGCCCTTGCCTTAAAACACAAAACTTACAGAAACAGGTGCTTTGCAAAGAAAGCTGTATTCTGACACACCAGGAACATAAAATGAATGTTAAAATGACTTCTGAAACAATTCTCAGCTTTTCTCATCAGGTCCTTGCATAAAAACACAAAGCTGACAGAAACAAGAGTTTTGCAAAGAAAGCTGTGATCTGACACACCAAGAACATGAAATGAGTGTTAAAGTCTCTTCTGCAACAGTTCTCAGCTTTTCTCATCAGGCCCTTGCATGAAAACACAAAAGTGAAAGAAACAAGAGTTTTGCAAATTAAGCTGTATTCTGAAAGACAGGCCATCCCAGGAATATGAAATGAGTATTAAAGTTACTTTGCAACAGTTCTCAGCTTTTCTCAACAGGGAACTGCCTGAAAACACAAAACTGACAGAAACAATAGTTTTGCAAAGAAAGCTCTGATCTGACACACCAGAAACATGAAATGAGTGTTAAAGTTATCTCTACAACAGTTCTCAGCTTTTCTTATCAGGCCCTTGCCTAAAAACACAAAGCTGACAAAAACAAGAGTTTGGCAAAGAAAGCTCTGATCTGACACAGCAGAAACATGAAATGAGTGTTAAAGTTATCTCTACAACAGTTCTCAGCTTTTCTTATCAGGCCCTTGCCTAAAAACACAAAGCTGACAGAAACAAGAGTTTGGCAAAGAAAGCTGTATTCTGACACACAAGGCCATACCAGTAATATGAAATTAGTGTTAAAGTCACTTTTGCTACATTTCTCAGCATTTCTCATCAGGGACCTGCCTGAAAACACAAAACTGACAGAAACAAGAGTTTTGCAAAGAAAGCTTTATTCTGACACACCAGGAAGATGAAATAAGTGTTAAAGTCACCTTTGCAACAGTTCTCATCTTTTCTCATCAGGGACCTGCCTTAAAACACAAAGCTGACAGAAACAAATATTTTTCAAAGAAAGCTGTGATCTGACACACCAGGAACATGGAATGAGTGTTAAAGTTACTTCTGCAACAGTTCTCAGCTTGTCTCATCGGGCCCTTGACTAAATACACAAAACTGAAAGATTCGAGAGTTTTGCAAATTAAGCTGTATTCTGACACACAGGCCATCCCAGGAATATGAAATGAGTGTTAAAGTCACTTTTGCAACAGTTCTCAGCTTTCTTCAGGGACTGCCTGAAAACACAAAACAGACAGAAACAATAGTTTTGCAAATTAAGCTGTATTCTGACACACAGGCCATCCTAGGAATATGAAATGAGTGTTAAAGTCACTTTTGCAACAGTTCTCAGCTTTTCTCATCAGGTCCTTGCCTAAAAACACAAAGCTGACAGAAACAAGAGTTTGGCAAAGAAAGCTGTGATCTGACACACCAGGAACATGAAATGAGTGTTAAAGTTACTTCTGCAACAGTTCTCAGCTTGTCTCATCAGGCCCTTGCCTTAAAACACAAAAGTGAAAGAAACAAGATTTTTGCAAATTAAGCTGTATTCTGAAAGACAGGCCATCCCAGGAATATGAAATGAGTATTAAAGTTACTTTGCAACAGTTCTCAGCTTTTCTCAACAGGGACCTGCCTGAAAACACAAAACTGACAGAAACAATAGTTTTGCAAAGAAAGCTCTGATCTGACACACCAGAAACATGAAATGAGTGTTAAAGTTATCTCTACTACAGTTCTCAGCTTTTCTTATCAGGCCCTTGCCTAAAAACACAAAGCTGACAGAAACAAGAGTTTGGCAAAGAAAGCTGTATTCTGACACACAAGGCCATACCAGGAATATGAAATTAGTGTTAAAGTCACTTTTGCTACATTTCTCAGCATTTCTCATCAGGGACCTGCCTGAAAACACAAAACTGACAGAAACAAGAGTTTTGCAACGGAAAGCTTTATTCTGACACACAAGGAATATGAAATAAGTGTTAATGTCACTTTTGCAACAGTTCTCAGCATTTCTCATCAGGGACCTGCCTGAACACACAAAACTGACAGAAACAAGAGTTTTGCAAAGAAAGCTTTATTCTGACACACAGGCATCCCAGGAATATGAAATGAGTGTTAAAGTCACCTTTGCAACAGTTCTCAGCTTTTCTCATCAGGACCTGCATGAAAACACAAAACTGACAGAAACAAGAGTTTTGCAAAGAAAGCTTTATTCTGACACACAGGCATCCCAGGAATATGAAATGAGTGTTAAAGTCACCTTTGCAACAGTTCTCAGCTTTTCTCATCAGGACCTGCCTGAAAACACAAAACTGACAGAAACAAGAGTTTTGCAAAGAAAGCTTTATTCTGACACACCAGGAATATGAAATAAGTGTTAAAGTCACTTTTGCAACAGTTCTCAGCATTTCTCATCAGGGACCTGCCTGAAAACAAAAAACCAGACAGAAACAATAATTTTGCAAAGAAAGCTGTATTCTGACACACCAGGAACATGAAATAAGTGTTAAAGTCACTTTGCAACAGTTCTCAGCTTTTCTCATCAGGGAGCTGCCTGAGAACACAAAACTTAAAAAACAAGATTTTGGCAAAGAAAGCTGTGATCTGACACACCAGGAACATGAAATGAGTGTTAAAGTTACTTCTGCAACAGTTCTCAGCTTTCTCATCAGGTCTTTGCCTAAAAACACAAAGCTGACAGAAACAAGAGTTTGGCAAAGAAAGCTCTGATCTGACACACCAGAAACATGAAATGAGTGTTAAAGTTATCTCTACAACAGTTCTCAGCTTTTCTTATCAGGCCCTTGCCTAAAAACACAAAGCTGACAGAAACAAGAGTTTGGCAAAGAAAGCTGTATTCTGACACACAAGGCCATACCAGGAATATGAAATTAGTGTTAAAGTCACTTTTGCTACATTTCTCAACATTTCTCATCAGGGACCTGCCTGAAAACACAAAACTGACAGAAACAAGAATTTTTCAAAGAAAACTTTATTCTGACACACAGGCCTACCAAGAAACATAAAATGAGTGTTAAAGTCACTTTGAAACAGTCTCAGCTTTTCTCAACAGGGCTCTGCCTGAAAGCACAAAACTGACAGAAACAAGAGTTTTGCAAAGAAAGCTTTATTCTGACACACAAGGAATATGAAATAAGTGTTAAAGTCACTTTTGCAACAGTTCTCAGCATTTCTCTTCAGGGACCTGCCTGAACACACAAAACTGACAGAAACAAGAGTTTTGCAAAAAAAGCTTTATTCTTACACACCAGGAACATGAAATGAATGTTTAAATTACTTCTGAAACAATTCTCAGCTTTTCTCATCAGGTCCTTTCCTAAAAACACAAAACTGAAAGAAACAAGAGTTTTGTAAAGAAAGCTTTATTCTGACACACCAGGAATATGAAATAAGTGTTAAAGTCACCTTTGCAAAAGTTCTCATCTTTTCTCATCAGGGACCTGCTTTAAAACACAAAGCTGACAGAAACAAAAATTTTTCAAAGAAAGCTGTGATCTGACACACCAGGAACATGAAATGAGTGTTAAAGTTACTTCTGCAACAGTTCTCAGCTTGTCTCATCAGGCCCTTGACTAAATACACAAAACTGAAAGATTCAAGAGTTTTGCAAATTAAGCTGTATTCTGACACACAGGCCATCCCAGAAACATGAAATGAGTGTTAAAGTTATCTCTGCAACAGTTCTCAGCTTTTCTTCAGGCCCTTGCCTAAAAACACAAAGCTGACAGAAACAAGAGTTTGGCAAAGAAAGCTGTATTCTGACACACAGGCCATACCAGGAATATGAAATTAGTGTTAAAGTCACTTTTGCTACAGTTCTCAGCATTTCTCATCAGGGACCTGCCTGAAAACACAAAACTGACAGAAACAAGAGTTTTGCAAAGAAAGCTTTATTCTGACACACAAGGAATATGAAATAAGTGTTAATGTCACTTTTGCAACAGTTCTCAGCATTTCTCATCAGGGACCTGCCTGAACACACAAAACTGACAGAAACAAGAGTTTTGCAAAGAAAGCTTTATTCTGACACACCAGGAATATGAAATAAGTGTTAAAGTCACCTTTGCAACAGTTCTCAGCTTATCTCATCAGGGACCTGCCTTAAAACACAAAGCTGACAGAAACAAAAATTTTTCAAAGAAAGCTGTGATCTGACACACCAGGAACATGAAATGAGTGTTAAAGTTACTTCTGCAACAGTTCTCAGCTTGTCTCATCAGGCCCTTGACTAAATACACAAAACTGAAAGATTCAAGAGTTTTGCAAATTAAGCTGTATTCTGACACACAGGCCATGCCAGAAACATGAAATGAGTGTTAAAGTTATCTCTACAACAGTTCTCAGCTTTTCTTTTCAGGCCCTTGCCTAAAAACACAAAGCTGACAGAAACAAGAGTTTGGCAAAGAAAGCTGTATTCTGACACACAAGGCCATACCAGGAATATGAAATTAGTGTTAAAGTCACTTTTGCTACATTTCTCAGCATTTCTCATCAGGGACCTGCCTGAACACAGAAAACTGACAGAAACAAGAGTTTTGCAAAGAAAGCTTTATTCTGACACACCAGGAATATGAAATAAGTGTTAATGTCACTTTTGCAACAGTTCTCAGCATTTCTCATCAGGGACCTGCCTGAACACACAAAACTGACAGAAACAAGAGTTTTTCAAAGAAAGCTTTATTCTGACACACAGGCATCCCAGGAATATGAAATGAGTGTTAAAGTCACTTTGCAACAGTTCTCAGCTTTTCTCATCAGGACCTGCATGAAAACACAAAACTGACAGAAACAAGAGTTTTGCAAAGAAAGCTTTATTCTGACACACAGGCATCCCAGGAATATGAAATGAGTGTTAAAGTCACCTTTGCAACAGTTCTCAGCTTTTCTCATCAGGACCTGCCTGAAAACACAAAACTGACAGAAACAAGAGTTTTGCAAAGAAAGCTTTATTCTGACACACCAGGAATATGAAATAAGTGTTAAAGTCACTTTTGCAACATTTCTTAGCATTTCTCATCAGGGACCTGCCTGAAAACAAAAAACCAGACAGAAACAATAATTTTGCAAAGAAAGCTTTATTCTGACACACAGGCCTACCAAGAAACATAAAATGAGTGTTAAAGTCACTTTGAAACAGTCTCAGCTTTTCTCAACAGGGCTCTGCCTGAAAACGCAAAACTGACAGAAACAAGAGTTTTGCAAAGAAAGCTTTATTCTGACACACAAGGAATATGAAATAAGTGTTAAAGTCACTTTTGCAACAGTTCTCAGCATTTCTCATCAGGGACCTGCCTGAACACACAAAACTGACAGAAACAAGAGTTTTGCAAAAAAAGCTTTATTCTTACACACCAGGAACATGAAATGAATGTTTAAATTACTTCTGAAACAATTCTCAGCTTTTCTCATCAGGTCCTTTCCTAAAAACACAAAACTGAAAGAAACAAGAGTTTTGTAAAGAAAGCTTTATTCTGACACACCAGGAAGATGAAATAAGTGTTAAAGTCACCTTTGCAACAGTTCTCATCTTTTCTCATCAGGGACCTGCCTTAAAACACAAAGCTGACAGAAACAAAAATTTTTCAAAGAAAGCTGTGATCTGACACACCAGGAACATGAAATGAGTGTTAAAGTTACTTCTGCAACAGTTCTCAGCTTGTCTCATCAGGCCCTTGACTAAATACATAAAACTGAAAGATTCGAGAGTTTTGCAAATTAAGCTGTATTCTGACACACAGGCCATCCCAGGAATATGAAATGAGTGTTAAAGTCACTTTTGCAACAGTTCTCAGCATTTCTCTTCAGGGACCTGCCTGAAAACACAAAACAGACAGAAACAATAGTTTTGCAAATTAAGCTGTATTCTGACACACAGGCCATCCTAGGAATATGAAATGAGTGTTAAAGTCACTTTTGCAACAGTTCTCAGCTTTTCTCATCAGGTCCTTGCCTAAAAACACAAAGCTGACAGAAACAAGAGTTTGGCAAAGAAAGCTGTGATCTGACACACCAGGAACATGAAATGAGTGTTAAAGTTACTTCTGCAACAGTTCTCAGCTTGTCTCATCAGGCCCTTGCCTTAAAACACAAAAGTGAAAGAAACAAGATTTTTGCAAATTAAGCTGTATTCTGAAAGACAGGCCATCCCAGGAATATGAAATGAGTATTAAAGTTACTTTGCAACAGTTCTCAGCTTTTCTCAACAGGGACCTGCCTGAAAACACAAAACTGACAGAAACAATAGTTTTGCAAAGAAAGCTCTGATCTGACACACCAGAAACATGAAATGAGTGTTAAAGTTATCTTTACTACAGTTCTCAGCTTTTCTTATCAGGCCCTTGCCTAAAAACACAAAGCTGACAGAAACAAGAGTTTGGCAAAGAAAGCTGTATTCTGACACACAAGGCCATACCAAGAATATGAAATTAGTGTTAAAGTCACTTTTGCTACATTTCTCAGCATTTCTCATCAGGGACCTGCCTGAAAACACAAAACTGACAGAAACAAGAGTTTTGCAAAGAAAGCTTTATTCTGACACACAAGGAATATGAAATAAGTGTTAAAGTCACTTTTGCAACAGTTCTCAGCATTTCTCATCAGGGACCTGCCTGAACACACAAAACTGACAGAAACAAGAGTTTTGCAAAGAAAGCTTTATTCTGACACTTAGGCATCCCAGGAATATGAAATGAGTGTTAAAGTCACCTTTGCAACAGTTCTCAGCTTTTCTCATCAGGACCTGCATGAAAACACAAAACTGACAGAAACAAGAGTTTTGCAAAGAAAGCTTTATTCTGACACACAGGCATCCCAGGAATATGAAATGAGTGTTAAAGTCACCTTTGCAACAGTTCTCAGCTTTTCTCATCAGGACCTGCCTGAAAACACAAAACTGACAGAAACAAGAGTTTTGCAAAGAAAGCTTTATTCTGACACACCAGGAATATGAAATAAGTGTTAAAGTCACTTTTGCAACAGTTCTCAGCATTTCTCATCAGGGACCTGCCTGAAAACAAAAAACCTGACAGAAACAATAATTTTGCAAAGAAAGCTGTATTCTGACACACCAGGAACATGAAATAAGTGTTAAAGTCACTTTGCAACAGTTCTCAGCTTTTCTCATCAGGGAGCTGCCTGAGAACACAAAACTTACAAAAACAAGATTTTGGCAAAGAAAGCTGTGATCTGACACACCAGGAACATGAAATGAGTGTTAAAGTTACTTCTGCAACAGTTCTCAGCTTTTCTCATCAGGTCCTTGCCTAAAAACACAAAGCTGACAGAAACAAGAGTTTGGCAAAGAAAGCTCTGATCTGACACAGCAGAAACATGAAATGAGTGTTAAAGTTATCTCTACAACAGTTCTCAGCTTTTCTTATCAGGCCCTTGCCTAAAAACACAAAGCTGACAGAAACAAGAGTTTGGCAAAGAAAGCTGTATTCTGACACACAAGGCCATACCAGGAATATGAAATTAGTGTTAAAGTCACTTTTGCTACATTTCTCAGCATTTCTCATCAGGGACCTGCCTGAAAACACAAAACTGACAGAAACAAGAGTTTTTCAAAGAAAGCTTTATTCTGACACACAGGCCTACCAAGAAACATAAAATGAGTGTTAAAGTCACTTTGAAACAGTCTCAGCTTTTCTCAACAGGGCTCTGCCTGAAAACACAAAACTGACAGAAACAAGAGTTTTGCAAAGAAAGCTTTATTCTGACACACAAGGAATATGAAATAAGTGTTAAAGTCACTTTTGCAACAGTTCTCAGCATTTCTCTTCAGGGACCTGCCTGAACACACAAAACTGACAGAAACAAGAGTTTTGCAAAGAAAGCTTTATTCTTACACACCAGGAACATGAAATGAATGTTTAAATTACTTCTGAAACAATTCTCAGCTTTTCTCATCAGGTCCTTTCCTAAAAACACAAAACTGAAAGAAACAAGAGTTTTGTAAAGAAAGCTTTATTCTGACACACCAGGAATATGAAATAAGTGTTAAAGTCACCTTTGCAACAGCTCTCATCTTTTCTCATCAGGGACCTGCTTTAAAACACAAAGCTGACAGAAACAAAAATTTTTCAAAGAAAGCTGTGATCTGACACACCAGGAACATGAAATGAGTGTTAAAGTTACTTCTGCAACAGTTCTCAGCTTGTCTCATCAGGCCCTTGACTAAATACACAAAACTGAAAGATTCAAGAGTTTTGCAAATTAAGCTGTATTCTGACACACAGGCCATCCCAGAAACATGAAATGAGTGTTAAAGTTATCTCTACAACAGTTCTCAGCTTTTCTTTTCAGGCCCTTGCCTAAAAACACAAAGCTGACAGAAACAAGAGTTTGGCAAAGAAAGCTGTATTCTGACACACAAGGCCATACCAGGAATATGAAATTAGTGTTAAAGTCACTTTTGCTACATTTCTCAGCATTTCTCATCAGGGACCTGCCTGAAAACACAAAACTGACAGAAACAAGAGTTTTGCAAAGAAAGCTTTATTCTGACACACAAGGAATATGAAATAAGTGTTAATGTCACTTTTGCAACAGTTCTCAGCATTTCTCATCAGGGACCTGCCTGAACACACAAAACTGACAGAAACAAGAGTTTTGCAAAGAAAGCTTTATTCTGACACACCAGGAATATGAAATAAGTGTTAAAGTCACCTTTGCAACAGTTCTCATCTTATCTCATCAGGGACCTGCCTTAAAACACAAAGCTGACAGAAACAAAAATTTTTCAAAGAAAGCTGTGATCTGACACACCAGGAACATGAAATGAGTGTTAAAGTTACTTCTGCAACAGTTCTCAGCTTGTCTCATCAGGCCCTTGACTAAATACACAAAACTGAAAGATTCAAGAGTTTTGCAAATTAAGCTGTATTCTGACACACAGGCCATGCCAGAAACATGAAATGAGTGTTAAAGTTATCTCTACAACAGTTCTCAGCTTTTCTTTTCAGGCCCTTGCCTAAAAACACAAAGCTGACAGAAACAAGAGTTTGGCAAAGAAAGCTGTATTCTGACACACAAGGCCATACCAGGAATATGAAATTAGTGTTAAAGTCACTTTTGCTACATTTCTCAGCATTTCTCATCAGGGACCTGCCTGAAAACACAAAACTGACAGAAACAAGAGTTTTGCAACGAAAGCTTTATTCCTTTATTCTGACACACAAGGAATATGAAATAAGTGTTAATGTCACCTTTGCAACAGTTCTCAGCATTTCTCATCAGGGACCTGCCTGAACACACAAAACTGACAGAAACAAGAGTTTTTCAAAGAAAGCTTTATTCTGACACACAGGCATCCCAGGAATATGAAATGAGTGTTAAAGTCACCTTTGCAACAGTTCTCAGCTTTTCTCATCAGGACCTGCATGAAAACACAAAACTGACAGAAACAAGAGTTTTGCAAAGAAAGCTTTATTCTGACACACAGGCATCCCAGGAATATGAAATAAGTGTTAATGTCACTTTTGCAACAGTTCTCAGCATTTCTCATCAGGGACCTGCCTGAACACACAAAACTGACAGAAACAAGAGTTTTTCAAAGAAAGCTTTATTCTGACACACAGGCATCCCAGGAATATGAAATGAGTGTTAAAGTCACCTTTGCAACAGTTCTCAGCTTTTCTCATCAGGACCTGCATGAAAACACAAAACTGACAGAAACAAGAGTTTTTCAAAGAAAGCTTTATTCTGACACACAGGCATCCCAGGAATATGAAATGAGTGTTAAAGTCACTTTTGCTACATTTCTCAGCATTTCTCATCAGGGACCTGCCTGAAAACACAAAACTGACAGAAACAAGAGTTTTGCAAAGAAAGCTTTATTCTGACACACCAGGAATATGAAATAAGTGTTAAAGTCACTTTTGCAACAGTTCTCAGCATTTCTCATCAGGGACCTGCCTGAAAACAAAAAACCAGACAGAAACAATAATTTTGCAAAGAAAGCTGTATTCTGACACACCAGGAACATGAAATAAGTGTTAAAGTCACTTTGCAACAGTTCTCAGCTTTTCTCATCAGGGAGCTGCCTGAGAACACAAAACTTACAAAAACAAGATTTTGGCAAAGAAAGCTGTGATCTGACACACCAGGAACATGAAATGAGTGTTAAAGTTACTTCTGCAACAGTTCTCAGCTTTCTCATCAGGTCCTTGCCTAAAAACACAAAGCTGACAGAAACAAGAGTTTGGCAAAGAAAGCTCTGATCTGACACACCAGAAACATGAAATGAGTGTTAAAGTTATCTCTACAACAGTTCTCAGCTTTTCTTATCAGGCCCTTGCCTAAAAACACAAAGCTGACAGAAACAAGAGTTTGGCAAAGAAAGCTGTATTCTGACACACAAGGCCATACCAGGAATATGAAATTAGTGTTAAAGTCACTTTTGCTACAGTTCTCAGCATTTCTCATCAGGGACCTGCCTGAAAACACAAAATTGACAGAAACAAGAGTTTTGCAAAGATAGCTTTATTCTGACACACAGGCATCCCAGGAATATGAAATGAGTGTTAAAGTCACCTTTGCAACAGTTCTCAGCTTTTCTGATCAGGGACCTACCAGAAAACACAAAACTGACAGAAACAAGAGTTTTGCAAAGAAAGCTGTATTCTGACACACAGGCCATCCTAGGAATGTTAAATGAGTGTTAAAGTCACTTTTGCAACAGTTCTCAGCTGTTCTCATCAGGGCTCTGCATGCAAGCACAAAACTGTCAGAAACAAGAGTTTTGCAAAAAAAGCTTTATTCTTACACACCAGGAACATGAAATGAATGTTTAAATTACTTCTGAAACAATTCTCAGCTTTTCTCATCAGGTCCTTTCCTAAAAACACAAAACTGAAAGAAACAAGAGTTTTGTAAAGAAAGCTTTATTCTGACACACCAGGAATATGAAATAAGTGTTAAAGTCACCTTTGCAACAGTTCTCAACTTTTCTTATCAGGGACCTGCCTTAAAACACAAAGTTGACAGAAACAAGAGTTTGTCAAAGAAAGCTGTGATCTGACACACCAGGAACATGAAATGAGTGTTAAAGTTACTTCTGCAACATTTCTCAGCTTGTCTCATCAGGTCCTTGCCTAAAAACACAAAGCTGACACAGCTTGTCTCATCAGGCCCTTGCCTAAAAACACAAAGCTGACAGAAACAAGAGTTTGGCAAAGAAAGCTGTATTCTGACACACAGGCCATACCAGGAATATGAAATTAGTGTTAAAGTCACTTTTGCAACAGTTCTCAGCTTTTCTCATCAGGCCCTTGCCTTAAAACACAAAACTGACAGAAATAGGTGCTTTGCAAAGAAAGCTGTATTCTGACAAACCAGGAACATTAAGTGAGTGTTAAAGTCACTTTTGCAACAGTTCTCAGCTTTTCTCATTAGGGCTCTGCATGCAAGCTCAAAACTGACAGAAACAAGATTTTTGAATAGAAAGCTTTATTTTACACACCAGGAACATGAAATGAGTGTTAAAGTTACTTCTTCAACAGTTCTCAGCTTTTCTCATCAGGCCTTTGCCTTAAAACACAAAAGTGAAAGAAACAAGATTTTTGCAAATTAAGCTGTATTCTGAAAGACAGGCCATCCCAGGAATATGAAATGAGTATTAAAGTTACTTTGCAACAGTTCTCAGCTTTTCTCAACAGGGACCTGCCTGAACACACAAAACTGACAGAAACAAGAGTTTTGCAAAGAAAGCTTTATTCTGACACACAGGCATCCCAGGAATATGAAATGAGTGTTAAAGTCACTTTGCAACAGTTCTCAGCTTTTCTCAACAGGGACCTGCCTGAAAACACAAAACTGACAGAAACAAGAGTTTTGCAAAGAAAGCTTTATTCTGACACACAGGCCTACCAAGAAACATGATATGAGTGTTAAAGTCACTTTGCAACAGTTCTCAGCTTTCCTCAACAGGGCTCTGCGTGAAAACACAAAACTGACAGAAACAAGAGTTTTGCAAAGAAAGCTTTATTCTGACACACAAGGAATATGAAATAAGTGTTAAAGTCACTTTTGCAACAGTTCTCAGCATTTCTCATCAGGGACCTGCCTGAAAACAGAAAACAGACAGAATCGATGTTTTGTAAAGAAAGCTGTATTCTGACACACAGGCCATCCTAGGAACATGAAATGAGTGTTAAAGTCACTTTTGAAACAGTTCTCAGATTTTCTCATCAGGGCTCTGCATGCAAGCACAAAAATGACAGAAACAAGATTTTTGAATAGAAAGCTTTATTCTTACACACAAGGAACATGAAATAAGTGTTAAAGTCACTTTTGCAACAGTTCTCAGCTTTTCTCATCAGGGCTCTCCATGGAAGCTTAAAACTGACAGAAACAAGATTTTTGAATAGAAAGCTTTATTCTTACACACCAGGAACCTGAAATGAGTGTTAAAGTTACTTCTTCAACAGTTCTCAGCTTCTCTTATCAGGCCCTTGCCTTAAAACACAAAACTTACAGAAACAGGTGCTTTGCAAAGAAAGCTGTATTCTGACACACCAGGAACATAAAATGAATGTTAAAATGACTTCTGAAACAATTCTCAGCTTTTCTCATCAGGTCCTTGCATAAAAACACAAAGCTGACAGAAACAAGAGTTTTGCAAAGAAAGCTGTGATCTGACACACCAGGAACATGAAATGAGTGTTAAAGTCTCTTCTGCAACAGTTCTCAGCTTTTCTCATCAGGCCCTTGCATGAAAACACAAAAGTGAAAGAAACAAGAGTTTTGCAAATTAAGCTGTATTCTGGCAGACAGGCCATCCCAGGAATATGAAATGAGTGTTAAAGTCACTTTTGCAACAGTTCTCAGCATTTCTCATGAGGGACCTGCCTGAAAACACAAAACAGACAGAATCAATTGTTTTGCAAAGAAAGCTGTATTCTGACACACAGGCCATCCTAGGAACATGAAATGAGTGTTAACGTCACTTTGCAACAGTTTTCAGCTTTTCTCATCAGGCCCTTGCCTGAAAACACAAGACTGACAGAAACAAGATTTTTTGCAAAGGAAGCTTTATTCTTACACACAAGTAACATGAAATAAGTGTTAAAGTCACTTTTGCAACAGTTCTCAGCTTTTCTCTCAGGTCCTTACCTAAAAACACAAAGCTGACAGAAACAAGAGTTTTGCAAAGAAAGATGTATTCTGACACACAAGGCCATCCTAGGAACATTAAATGAGTGTTAAAGTCACTTTTGCAACAGTTCTCAGCTTTTCTCATCAGGGCTCTGCATGCAAGCACAAAACTGTCAGAAACAAGAGTTTTGCAAATAAATCTTTATTCTTACACACTAGGAACATGAAATGAGTGTTAAAATTACTTCTGAAACAATTCTCAACTTTTCTCATCAGGTCCTTGCCTGAAAACACAAAACAGACAGAAACAATAATTTTGCAAAGAAAGCTGACACACCAAGAACTGACACACCAAGAACATGAAATAAGTGTTAAAGTCACTTTTGCAAAAGTTCTCAGATTTTCTCATCAGGGCTCTGCATGCAAGCACAAAACTGACAGAAATAAGATTTTTGAATAGAAAGCTTTATTCTTACACACAAGGAACATGAAATAAGTGTTAAAGTCACCTTTGCAAAAGTTCTCATCTTTTCTCATCAGGGCTCTGCATGCAAGCTCAAAACTTAAAGAAACAAGATTTTTGAATAGAAAGCTTTATTCTTACACACAGGCTATCCCAGGAATATGAAATGAGTGTTAAAGTCACTTTTGCAACAGTTCTCAGCATTTCTCATCAGTGACCTGCCTGAAAACACAAAACAGACAGAAACAATAGTTTTGCAAAGAAAGCTGTATTCTTACACACAGGCCATCCCAGGAATATGAAATGAGTGTTAAAGTCACTTTTGCAACAGTTCTCAGCATTTCTCATCAGGGACCTGCCTGAAAACAAAAAACCAGACAGAAACAATAATTTTGCAAAGAGAGCTGTATTCTGACACACCAGGAACATGAAATAAGTGTTAAAGTCACTTTGCAACAGTTCTCAGCTTTTCTCATCAGGGAGCTGCCTGAGAACACAAAACTTACAAAAACAAGATTTTGGCAAAGAAAGCTGTGATCTGACACACCAGGAACATGAAATGAGTGTTAAAGTTACTTCTGCAACAGTTCTCAGCTTTCTCATCAGGTCCTTGCCTAAAAACACAAAGCTGACAGAAACAAGAGTTTGGCAAAGAAAGCTCTGATCTGACACACCAGAAACATGAAATGAGTGTTAAAGTTATCTCTACAACAGTTCTCAGCTTTTCTTATCAGGCCCTTGCCTAAAAACACAAAGCTGACAGAAACAAGAGTTTGGCAAAGAAAGCTGTATTCTGACACACAAGGCCATACCAGGAATATGAAATTAGTGTTAAAGTCACTTTTGCTACAGTTCTCAGCATTTCTCATCAGGGACCTGCCTGAAAACACAAAACTGACAGAAACAAGAGTTTTGCAAAGATAGCTTTATTCTGACACACAGGCATCCCAGGAATATGAAATGAGTGTTAAAGTCACCTTTGCAACAGTTCTCAGCTTTTCTGATCAGGGACCTACCAGAAAACACAAAACTGACAGAAACAAGAGTTTTGCAAAGAAAGCTGTATTCTGACACACAGGCCATCCTAGGAACATTAAATGAGTGTTAAAGTCACTTTTGCAACAGTTCTCAGCTGTTCTCATCAGGGCTCTGCATGCAAGCACAAAACTGTCAGAAACAAGAGTTTTGCAAAAAAAGCTTTATTCTTACACACCAGGAACATGAAATGAATGTTTAAATTACTTCTGAAACAATTCTCAGCTTTTCTCATCAGGTCCTTTCCTAAAAACACAAAACTGAAAGAAACAAGAGTTTTGTAAAGAAAGCTTTATTCTGACACACCAGGAATATGAAATAAGTGTTAAAGTCACCTTTGCAACAGTTCTCAGCTTTTCTCATCAGGCCTTTGCCTTAAAACACAAAAGTGAAAGAAACAAGATTTTTGCAAATTAAGCTGTATTCTGAAAGACAGGCCATCCCAGGAATATGAAATGAGTATTAAAGTTACTTTGCAACAGTTCTCAGCTTTTCTCAACAGGGACCTGCCTGAACACACAAAACTGACAGAAACAAGAGTTTTGCAAAGAAAGCTTTATTCTGACACACAGGCATCCCAGGAATATGAAATGAGTGTTAAAGTCACTTTGCAACAGTTCTCAGCTTTTCTCAACAGGGACCTGCCTGAAAACACAAAACTGACAGAAACAAGAGTTTTGCAAAGAAAGCTTTATTCTGACACACAGGCCTACCAAGAAACATGATATGAGTGTTAAAGTCACTTTGCAACAGTTCTCAGCTTTCCTCAACAGGGCTCTGCGTGAAAACACAAAACTGACAGAAACAAGAGTTTTGCAAAGAAAGCTTTATTCTGACACACAAGGAATATGAAATAAGTGTTAAAGTCACTTTTGCAACAGTTCTCAGCATTTCTCATCAGGGACCTGCCTGAAAACAGAAAACAGACAGAATCGATTGTTTTGTAAAGAAAGCTGTATTCTGACACACAGGCCATCCTAGGAACATGAAATGAGTGTTAAAGTCACTTTTGAAACAGTTCTCAGATTTTCTCATCAGGGCTCTGCATGCAAGCACAAAAATGACAGAAACAAGATTTTTGAATAGAAAGCTTTATTCTTACACACAAGGAACATGAAATAAGTGTTAAAGTCACTTTTGCAACAGTTCTCAGCTTTTCTCATCAGGGCTCTCCATGGAAGCTTAAAACTGACAGAAACAAGATTTTTGAATAGAAAGCTTTATTCTTACACACCAGGAACCTGAAATGAGTGTTAAAGTTACTTCTTCAACAGTTCTCAGCTTCTCTTATCAGGCCCTTGCCTTAAAACACAAAACTTACAGAAACAGGTGCTTTGCAAAGAAAGCTGTATTCTGACACACCAGGAACATAAAATGAATGTTAAAATGACTTCTGAAACAATTCTCAGCTTTTCTCATCAGGTCCTTGCATAAAAACACAAAGCTGACAGAAACAAGAGTTTTGCAAAGAAAGCTGTGATCTGACACACCAGGAACATGAAATGAGTGTTAAAGTCTCTTCTGCAACAGTTCTCAGCTTTTCTCATCAGGCCCTTGCATGAAAACACAAAAGTGAAAGAAACAAGAGTTTTGCAAATTAAGCTGTATTCTGGCAGACAGGCCATCCCAGGAATATGAAATGAGTGTTAAAGTCACTTTTGCAACAGTTCTCAGCATTTCTCATGAGGGACCTGCCTGAAAACACAAAACAGACAGAATCAATTGTTTTGCAAAGAAAGCTGTATTCTGACACACAGGCCATCCTAGGAACATGAAATGAGTGTTAACGTCACTTTGCAACAGTTTTCAGCTTTTCTCATCAGGCCCTTGCCTGAAAACACAAGACTGACAGAAACAAGATTTTTTTGCAAAGGAAGCTTTATTCTTACACACAAGTAACATGAAATAAGTGTTAAAGTCACTTTTGCAACAGTTCTCAGCTTTTCTCTCAGGTCCTTACCTAAAAACACAAAGCTGACAGAAACAAGAGTTTTGCAAAGAAAGATGTATTCTGACACACAAGGCCATCCTAGGAACATTAAATGAGTGTTAAAGTCACTTTTGCAACAGTTCTCAGCTTTTCTCATCAGGGCTCTGCATGCAAGCACAAAACTGTCAGAAACAAGAGTTTTGCAAATAAATCTTTATTCTTACACACTAGGAACATGAAATGAGTGTTAAAATTACTTCTGAAACAATTCTCAACTTTTCTCATCAGGTCCTTGCCTGAAAACACAAAACAGACAGAAACAATAATTTTGCAAAGAAAGCTGACACACCAAGAACTGACACACCAAGAACATGAAATAAGTGTTAAAGTCACTTTTGCAAAAGTTCTCAGATTTTCTCATCAGGGCTCTGCATGCAAGCACAAAACTGACAGAAATAAGATTTTTGAATAGAAAGCTTTATTCTTACACACAAGGAACATGAAATAAGTGTTAAAGTCACCTTTGCAAAAGTTCTCATCTTTTCTCATCAGGGCTCTGCATGCAAGCTCAAAACTTAAAGAAACAAGATTTTTGAATAGAAAGCTTTATTCTTACACACAGGCTATCCCAGGAATATGAAATGAGTGTTAAAGTCACTTTTGCAACAGTTCTCAGCATTTCTCATCAGTGACCTGCCTGAAAACACAAAACAGACAGAAACAATAGTTTTGCAAAGAAAGCTGTATTCTTACACACAGGCCATCCCAGGAATATGAAATGAGTGTTAAAGTCACTTTTGCAACAGTTCTCAGCATTTCTCATCAGGGACCTGCCTGAAAACAAAAAACCAGACAGAAACAATAATTTTGCAAAGAGAGCTGTATTCTGACACACCAGGAACATGAAATAAGTGTTAAAGTCACTTTGCAACAGTTCTCAGCTTTTCTCATCAGGGAGCTGCCTGAGAACACAAAACTTACAAAAACAAGATTTTGGCAAAGAAAGCTGTGATCTGACACACCAGGAACATGAAATGAGTGTTAAAGTTACTTCTGCAACAGTTCTCAGCTTTCTCATCAGGTCCTTGCCTAAAAACACAAAGCTGACAGAAACAAGAGTTTGGCAAAGAAAGCTCTGATCTGACACACCAGAAACATGAAATGAGTGTTAAAGTTATCTCTACAACAGTTCTCAGCTTTTCTTATCAGGCCCTTGCCTAAAAACACAAAGCTGACAGAAACAAGAGTTTGGCAAAGAAAGCTGTATTCTGACACACAAGGCCATACCAGGAATATGAAATTAGTGTTAAAGTCACTTTTGCTACAGTTCTCAGCATTTCTCATCAGGGACCTGCCTGAAAACACAAAACTGACAGAAACAAGAGTTTTGCAAAGATAGCTTTATTCTGACACACAGGCATCCCAGGAATATGAAATGAGTGTTAAAGTCACCTTTGCAACAGTTCTCAGCTTTTCTGATCAGGGACCTACCAGAAAACACAAAACTGACAGAAACAAGAGTTTTGCAAAGAAAGCTGTATTCTGACACACAGGCCATCCTAGGAACATTAAATGAGTGTTAAAGTCACTTTTGCAACAGTTCTCAGCTGTTCTCATCAGGGCTCTGCATGCAAGCACAAAACTGTCAGAAACAAGAGTTTTGCAAAAAAAGCTTTATTCTTACACACCAGGAACATGAAATGAATGTTTAAATTACTTCTGAAACAATTCTCAGCTTTTCTCATCAGGTCCTTTCCTAAAAACACAAAACTGAAAGAAACAAGAGTTTTGTAAAGAAAGCTTTATTCTGACACACCAGGAATATGAAATAAGTGTTAAAGTCACCTTTGCAACAGTTCTCAACTTTTCTTATCAGGGACCTGCCTTAAAACACAAAGTTGACAGAAACAAGAGTTTGTCAAAGAAAGCTGTGATCTGACACACCAGGAACATGAAATGAGTGTTAAAGTTACTTCTGCAACATTTCTCAGCTTGTCTCATCAGGTCCTTGCCTAAAAACACAAAGCTGACACAGCTTGTCTCATCAGGCCCTTGCCTAAAAACACAAAGCTGACAGAAACAAGAGTTTGGCAAAGAAAGCTGTATTCTGACACACAGGCCATACCAGGAATATGAAATTAGTGTTAAAGTCACTTTTGCAACAGTTCTCAGCTTTTCTCATCAGGCCCTTGCCTTAAAACACAAAACTGACAGAAATAGGTGCTTTGCAAAGAAAGCTGTATTCTGACAAACCAGGAACATTAAGTGAGTGTTAAAGTCACTTTTGCAACAGTTCTCAGCTTTTCTCATTAGGGCTCTGCATGCAAGCTCAAAACTGACAGAAACAAGATTTTTGAATAGAAAGCTTTATTTTTACACACCAGGAACATGAAATGAGTGTTAAAGTTACTTCTTCAACAGTTCTCAGCTTTTCTCATCAGGCCTTTGCCTTAAAACACAAAAGTGAAAGAAACAAGATTTTTGCAAATTAAGCTGTATTCTGAAAGACAGGCCATCCCAGGAATATGAAATGAGTATTAAAGTTACTTTGCAACAGTTCTCAGCTTTTCTCAACAGGGACCTGCCTGAACACACAAAACTGACAGAAACAAGAGTTTTGCAAAGAAAGCTTTATTCTGACACACAGGCATCCCAGGAATATGAAATGAGTGTTAAAGTCACTTTGCAACAGTTCTCAGCTTTTCTCAACAGGGACCTGCCTGAAAACACAAAACTGACAGAAACAAGAGTTTTGCAAAGAAAGCTTTATTCTGACACACAGGCCTACCAAGAAACATGATATGAGTGTTAAAGTCACTTTGCAACAGTTCTCAGCTTTCCTCAACAGGGCTCTGCGTGAAAACACAAAACTGACAGAAACAAGAGTTTTGCAAAGAAAGCTTTATTCTGACACACAAGGAATATGAAATAAGTGTTAAAGTCACTTTTGCAACAGTTCTCAGCATTTCTCATCAGGGACCTGCCTGAAAACAGAAAACAGACAGAATCGATTGTTTTGTAAAGAAAGCTGTATTCTGACACACAGGCCATCCTAGGAACATGAAATGAGTGTTAAAGTCACTTTTGAAACAGTTCTCAGATTTTCTCATCAGGGCTCTGCATGCAAGCACAAAAATGACAGAAACAAGATTTTTGAATAGAAAGCTTTATTCTTACACACAAGGAACATGAAATAAGTGTTAAAGTCACTTTTGCAACAGTTCTCAGCTTTTCTCATCAGGGCTCTCCATGGAAGCTTAAAACTGACAGAAACAAGATTTTTGAATAGAAAGCTTTATTCTTACACACCAGGAACCTGAAATGAGTGTTAAAGTTACTTCTTCAACAGTTCTCAGCTTCTCTTATCAGGCCCTTGCCTTAAAACACAAAACTTACAGAAACAGGTGCTTTGCAAAGAAAGCTGTATTCTGACACACCAGGAACATAAAATGAATGTTAAAATGACTTCTGAAACAATTCTCAGCTTTTCTCATCAGGTCCTTGCATAAAAACACAAAGCTGACAGAAACAAGAGTTTTGCAAAGAAAGCTGTGATCTGACACACCAGGAACATGAAATGAGTGTTAAAGTCTCTTCTGCAACAGTTCTCAGCTTTTCTCATCAGGCCCTTGCATGAAAACACAAAAGTGAAAGAAACAAGAGTTTTGCAAATTAAGCTGTATTCTGGCAGACAGGCCATCCCAGGAATATGAAATGAGTGTTAAAGTCACTTTTGCAACAGTTCTCAGCATTTCTCATGAGGGACCTGCCTGAAAACACAAAACAGACAGAATCAATTGTTTTGCAAAGAAAGCTGTATTCTGACACACAGGCCATCCTAGGAACATGAAATGAGTGTTAACGTCACTTTGCAACAGTTTTCAGCTTTTCTCATCAGGCCCTTGCCTGAAAACACAAGACTGACAGAAACAAGATTTTTTTGCAAAGGAAGCTTTATTCTTACACACAAGTAACATGAAATAAGTGTTAAAGTCACTTTTGCAACAGTTCTCAGCTTTTCTCTCAGGTCCTTACCTAAAAACACAAAGCTGACAGAAACAAGAGTTTTGCAAAGAAAGATGTATTCTGACACACAAGGCCATCCTAGGAACATTAAATGAGTGTTAAAGTCACTTTTGCAACAGTTCTCAGCTTTTCTCATCAGGGCTCTGCATGCAAGCACAAAACTGTCAGAAACAAGAGTTTTGCAAATAAATCTTTATTCTTACACACTAGGAACATGAAATGAGTGTTAAAATTACTTCTGAAACAATTCTCAACTTTTCTCATCAGGTCCTTGCCTGAAAACACAAAACAGACAGAAACAATAATTTTGCAAAGAAAGCTGTATTCTGACACACCAAGAACATGAAATAAGTGTTAAAGTCACTTTTGCAAAAGTTCTCAGATTTTCTCATCAGGGCTCTGCATGCAAGCACAAAACTGACAGAAATAAGATTTTTGAATAGAAAGCTTTATTCTTACACACAAGGAACATGAAATAAGTGTTAAAGTCACCTTTGCAAAAGTTCTCATCTTTTCTCATCAGGGCTCTGCATGCAAGCTCAAAACTTAAAGAAACAAGATTTTTGAATAGAAAGCTTTATTCTTACACACAGGCTATCCCAGGAATATGAAATGAGTGTTAAAGTCACTTTTGCAACAGTTCTCAGCATTTCTCATCAGTGACCTGCCTGAAAACACAAAACAGACAGAAACAATAGTTTTGCAAAGAAAGCTGTATTCTTACACACAGGCCATCCCAGGAATATGAAATGAGTGTTAAAGTCACTTTTGCAACAGTTCTCAGATTTTCTCATCAGGGCTCTGCATGCAAGCACAAAACTGACATAAACAAGATTTTTGAATAGAAAGCTTTATTCTTAAACACAAGGAACATGAAATAAGTGTTAAAGTCACTTTTGCAACAGTTCTCAGCTTTTCTCATCAAGGCTCTGCTTACAAGCTCAAAACTGACAGAAACAAGATTTTTGAATAGAAAGCTTCATTCTTACACACCAGGAACATGAAATGAGTGTTAAAGTTACTTCTTCAACAGTTCTCAGCTTTTCTCATCAGGCCCTTGCCTTAAAACACAAAACTGACAGAAACAGGTGCTTTGCAAAGAAAGCTGTATTGTGACACACAGGCCAACCTAGGAACATTAAATGAGTGTTAAAGTCACTTTTGCAACAGTTCTCAGCTTTTCTCATCAGGGCTCTGCATGCAAGCACAAAACTGTCAGAAACAAGAGTTTTGCAAATAAATCTTTATTCTTACACACCAGGAACATGAAATGAATGTTAAAATGACTTCTGAAACAATTCTCAGCTTTTCTTATCAGGTCCTTACCTAAAAACACAAAGCTGACAGAAACAAGAGTTTTGCAAAGAAAGCTGTATTCTGACACACAGGCCATCCTAGGAACATTAAATGAGTGTTAAAGTCACTTTTGCAACAGTTCTCAGCTTTTCTCATCAGGGCTCTGCATGCAAGCACAAAACTGTCAGAAACAAGAGTTTTGCAAATAAATCTTTATTCTTACACACCAGGAACATGAAATGAATGTTAAAATTACTTCTGAAACAATTCTCAGCTTTTCTCATCAGGGCCTTGCCTAAAATTACAAAACTGAAAGAAACAAGAGTTTTGTAAAGAAAGCTTTATTCTTACACACAAGGAATATGAAATAAGTGTTAAAGTCACCTTTGCAACAGTTCTCAGCTTTTCTCTCAGGCCCCTGCCTGAAAACACAAAACTGACAGAAACAAGAGTTTTGCCAAGAAAGCTTTATTCTGACACACCAGGAACATGAAATGACTGTTAAAGTCACTTTTGCAACAGTTCTCAGCTTTTCTCTCAGGCCCTTGCCTGCCAACACAAAACTGACAGAAACAAGAGTTTTGCAAAGAAAGCTTTATTCTGACACACAAGGTACATGAAATGAGTGTTAAAGTCACTTTTGCAACAGTTCTCAGATTTTCTCATCAGGGCTCTGCATGCAAGCTCAAAACTGACAGAAACAAGATTTTTGAATAGAAAGCTTCATTCTTACACACCAGGAACATGAAATGAGTGTTAAAGTTACTTCTTCAACAGTTCTCAGCTTTTCTCATCAGGCCCTTGCCTTAAAACACAAAACTGACAGAAATAGGTGCTTTGCAAAGAAAGCTGTATTGTGACACACAGGCCAACCTAGGAACATTAAATTAGTGTTAAAGTCACTTTTGCAACAGTTCTCAGCTTTTCTCATCAGGGCTCTGCATGCAAGCACAAAACTGTCAGAAACAAGAGCTTTGCAAATAAATCTTTATTCTTACACACCAGGAACATGAAATGAATGTTAAAATGACTTCTGAAACAATTCTCAGCTTTTCTCATCAGGTCCTTACCTGAAAACACAAAGCTGACAGAAACAAGAGTTTTGCAAAGAAAGATGTATTCTGACACACAGGCCATCCTAGGAACATTAAATGAGTGTTAAAGTCACTTTTGCAACAGTTCTCAGCTTTTCTCATCAGGGCTCTGCATGCAAGCACAAAACTGTCAGAAACAAGAGTTTTGCAAATAAATCTTTATTCTTACACACCAGGAACATGAAATGAATGTTAAAATTACTTCTGAAACAATTCTCAGCTTTTCTAATCCGGTCCTTGCCTAAAAACACAAAACTGAAAGAAACAAGAGTTTTGTAAAGAAAGCTTTATTCTGACACACCAGGAATATGAAATAAGTGTTAAAGTCACTTTTTCAAAAGTTCTCAGCCTTTCTCATCAGGGACCTGCCTGAAAACACAAAACTGACAGAAACAAGAGTTTTGCAAAGAAAGCTTTATTCTAACACACCAGGAACATGAAATAAGTGTTAAAGTCACATTTGCAACAGTTCTCAGCCTTTCTCATCAGGCCCTTGCCTGAAAACACAAAACAGAAAGAAACAAGAGTTTTTCAAAGAAAGCTGTTTTCTGACACACAGTCCATCCTAGGAACATGAAATGAGTGTTATAGTCACTTTTGCAACAGTTCTCAGCATTTCTTATGAGGGACCTGCCTGAAAACACAAAACAGACAGAAACAAGATTTTTGTAATGAAAGCTTTATTCTGACACACCAGGAATATGAAATAAGTGTTAAAGTCACCTTTGCAACAGTTCTCATCTTTTCTCATCAGGGACCTGCCTGAAAACACAAAACTGACAGAAACAAGATTTTTTTGCAAAGGAAGCTTTATTCTTACACACAAGGAACATGAAATAAGTGTTAAAGTCACTTTTGCAACAATTCTCAGCTTTTCTCTCAGGCCCCTGCCTGAAAACACAAAACTGACAGAAACAAGATTTTTTTGCAAAGGAAGCTTTATTCTTACACACAAGAAACATGAAATAAGTGTTAAAGTCACTTTTGCAACAGTTCTCAGCTTTTCTGTCAGACCCCTGCCTGAAAACACAAAACTGACAGAAACAAGAGTTTTGCAAAGAAAGCTTTATTCTGACACACAAGGAATATGAAATAAGTGTTAAAGTCACTTTTTCAACAGTTCTCAGCATTTCTCATCAGGGACCTGCCTGAAAACACAAAACTGACAGAAACAAGAGTTTTGCAAAGAAAGCTTTATTCTGACACACAGGCATCCCAGGAATATGAAATGAGTGTTAAAGTCACCTTTGCAACAGTTCTCAGCTTTTCTCATCAGGACCTGCCTGAAAACACAAAACTGACAGAAACAAGAGTTTTGCAAAGAAAGCTTTATTCTGACACACCAGGAATATGAAATAAGTGTTAAAGTCACTTTTGCAACAGTTCTCAGCATTTCTCATCAGGGACCTGCCTGAAAACAAAAAACAGACAGAAACAATAATTTTGCAAAGAAAGCTGTATTCTGACAAACCAGGAACATGAAATAAGTGTTAAAGTCACTTTTGCAACAGTTCTCAGCATTTCTCATCAGGGACCTGCCTGAAAACACAAGACTGACAGAAACAAGAGTTTTGCAAAGAAAGCTTTATTCTGACACACAGGCATCCCAGGAATATGAAATGAGTGTTAAAGTCACCTTTGCAACAGTTCTCAGCTTTTCTCATCAGGACCTGCCTGAAAACACAAAACTGACAGAAACAAGAGTTTTGCAAAGAAAGCTTTATTCTGACACACCAGGAATATGAAATAAGTGTTTAAGTCACTTTTGCAACAGTTCTTAGCATTTCTCATTAGCGACCTGCCTGAAAACAAAAAACCAGACAGAAACAATAATTTTGCAAAGAAAGCTGTATTCTGACACACCAGGAAAATGAAATAAGTGTTAAAGTCACTTTGCAACAGTTCTCAGCTTTTCTCATCAGGGATTTGCCTGAGAACACAAAACTGACAAAAACAAGATTTTGGCGATTAAAGCTGTGATCTGACACACCAGGAACATGAAATGAGTGTTAAAGTTACTTCTGCAACAGTTCTCAGCTTTTCTCATCAGGTCCTTGCCTAAAAACACAAAGCTGACAGAAACAAGAGTTTGGCAAAGAAAGCTGTGATCTGAAACACCAGGAACATGAAATGAGTGTTAAAATTACTTCTGCAACAGTTCTCAGCTTGTCTCATCAGGCCCTTGACTAAATACACAAAACTGAAAGAAACAAGAGTTTTGCAAATTAAGCTGTATTCTGACACACAGGCCATCCCAGGAATATGAAATGAGTGTTAAAGTCACTTTTGCAACAGTTCTCAGCATTTCTCATCAGGGACCTGCCTGAAAACACAAAACCGACAGAAACAATAGTTTTGCAAAGAAAGCTGTATTCTGACACAGAGGCCATCCTAGGAACATGAAATAAGTGTTAAAGTCACTTTTGAAACAGTTCTCAGATTTTCTCATCAGGGCTCTGCATGCAAGCACAAAACTGACAGAAACAAGATTTTTGAATAGAAAGCTTTATTCTTACACACAACGAACATGAAATAAGTGTTAAAGTCACTTTTGCAACAGTTCTCAGCTTTTCTCATCAGGGCTCTCCATGGAAGCTTAAAACTGACAGAAACAAGTGCTTTGCAAATTAAGCTGTATTCTGACACACAGGCCATCCCAAAAATATGAAATGAGTGTTAAAGTCACTTTTGCAACAGTTCTCAGCATTTCTCATCAGGGACCTGCCTGAAGACACAAAACAGACAGAAACAATAGTTTTGCAAAGAAAGCTGTATTCTGACATACAGGCCATCCTTGGAACATGAAATGAGTGTTAAAGTAACTTTTGCAACAGTTCTCAGCTTTTCTCATCAGGGACCTGCATGAAAGCACAAAACTGAAAGAAACAATAGTTTTGCAAAGAGAGCTGTGATCTGACACACCAGAAACATGAAATGAGTGTTAAAGTTATCCCTGCAACAGTTCTCAGCTTTTCTCATCAGGCCCTTGCCTAAAAACACAAAGCTGACAGAACCAAGAGTTTGGCAAAGAAAGCTGTATTCTGACACAGCAGGAACATGAAATAAGTATTAAAGTCACTTTTGAAACAGTTCTCAGCTTTTCTCACCAGGGCACTGCATGAAAACACAAAACTGACAGAGACAAGATTTTTGAATGGAAAGCTGTATTCTGACACACAAGCCATCCCAGGAATTTGAAATGAGTGTTAAAGTCACTTTTGCAACAGTTCTCAGCATTTCATTTCTCATCAGGGACCTGCCTGAAAACACAAAACTGACAGAAACAAGTGTTTTGCAAAGAAAGCTGTATTCTGACACACCAAGAACATGAAATAAGTGTTAAATTCACTTTTGCAACAGTTCTCAGCTTTTCTCATCAGTGCTCTGACTTAAAATACAAAACTGACAGAAACAAGATTTTTTGCAAAGAAAGCTTTATTCTTACACACAAGGAACATGAAAAAAGTGTTAAAGTCACTTTTGCAATAGTTCTCAGCTTTTCTCATCAGGGACCTGCCTGAAAACACAAAACAGACAGAAACAATAGTTTTGCAAAGAAAGCTGTATTGTGACACACATGGCCATCCTTGGAACATGAAATGAGTGTTAATGTCACTTTTGCAACAGTTCTCAGCTTTTCTCATCAGGGCTCGGCATGCAAGCACAAAACTGACAGAAACAAGAGCTTTGCAAAGAAAGCTGTATTCTGACATGCAAGGAACATGAAATGAGTGTTAAATTCACTTTTGCAACAGTTCTCAGCTTTTCTCATCTGCCTGAAAACACAAAACTGACAGAAACAAGAGTTTTGCAAAGAAAGCTGTATTCTGACACACAGGCCATCCTTGAAACATGAAATGAGTGTTAATGTCACTTTTGCAACAGTTCTCAGCTCTTCTCATCAGTGCTCTGCCTTAAAACACAAAACTGACAGAAACAAGATTGTTTTGCAAAGGAAGCTTTATTCTTACACACAAGGAACATGAAATGAGTGTTAAACTCACTTTTGCAATAGTTCTCAGCTTTTCTCATCAGGGACCTGCCTGAAAACACAGAGAAACAAGATTTTTTGCAAAGGAAGATTTATTCTTACACACAAGGAACATGAAATAAGTGTTAAAGTCACTTTTGCAATAGTTCTCAGCTTTTCTCATCAAGGACCTGCCTGAAAGGACAAAACTGACAGAAACAAGTGCTTTGCAAAGAAATCTGTATTCTGACACACAGGCCATCCTTGGAAAATGAAATGAGTGTTAAGGTCACGTTTGCCACATGCAGTTCTCAGCTTTTCTCATCAGGGACCTGCCTGAAAGCACAAAACTGACAGAAACAAGATATTTTGCAAAGGAAGCTTTATTCTTACACACAAGGAACATGAAATGAGTCATAAATTCACTTTTGCAACAGTTCTCAGCTTCTCTCATCAGGGCTCTGCCTTAAAACACAAAACTGACAGAAACAAGATTTTTTGCAAAGGAAGCTTTTCTCTTACACACAAGGAACATGAAATAAGTGTTAAAGTCACTTTTGCAATAGTTCTCAGCTTTTCTCATCAGGGACCTGCCTGAAAACACAAAACAGAGAGAAACAAGATTTTTTTGCAAAGGAAGCTTTATTCTTACACACAAGGAACATGAAATAAGTGTTAAAGTCACTTTTGCAATAGTTCTCAGCTTTTCTCATCAAGGACCTGCCTGAAAGGACAAAACTGACAGAAACAAGTGCTTTGCAAAGAAATCTGTATTCTGACACACAGGCCATCCTAGGAACATGAAAAGAGTGTTAAAGTCCCGTTTGCCACAGTTCTCAGCTTTTCTCATCAGGGACCTGCCTGAAAACACAAAACTGACAGAAACAATAGTATTGCAAAGAAAGCTTTATTCTTACACACCAGGAACATGAAATGACTGTTAAAGTCACTTTTGCAACAGTTCTCAGCTTTTCTCTCAGGCCCCTGGCTGAAAACACAAAACTGATAGAAACAAGAGTTTTGCAAAGAAAGCTTTATTCTGACACACAGGCCAACCAAGAAACATGAAATGAGTGTTAAATTCACTTTTGCAACAGTTCTCAGCTTTTCTCATCAGGGCTCTGCCTGAAAACACAAAACTGACAGAAACAAGAGATTTGCAAATAAAGCAGTATTCTGAAACACAGGCCATCCCAGGAGCATGAAATGAGTGTTAGAGTCACATTTGCAACAGTTCTCAGCTTTTTTTATCTGGGCTCTGCCTGAAAACACCAAACTGACAGAACGTCTCAGGTTACGACTGTAACCACGGTTCCCCGAGATAGGGAACGAGACACTGCGTCAAGGATTTGACTCTATGCAGGGTTTCTGCAGGGTTTAATCAGTCAAATTTAAGACTTTTTAAGACCTTTTTATGACCATTATGATTTGAATTTATGACCTAAACGAATTACGATAAATAACTTCAGCCATTAGAATTCCTTTTAAAAGTCTTTTTTTATTATTGACTTTCATTGAAAGTAACAAGTTTTATTATTTAAAGAGTAATTCTATTATTTCTTAAGATTAAGAAACTGAAGTCTTCGCCTTCTCTTTCTTGAGTATCAAGAACACAGGAACACTTAACAATTGTAACATTGTAAAGTAACATTGTAAATTAACAAATATTTTATGGCATTTCTTTCCAAAATAACAAGTCAGTCAGTCAGTCAGTCAGTCAGTCAGTGTCTGTCTACATTTTTCTCAGTTCGTCTCCTTTAATGGTGATCTCCTCCTCAACCTTTTTCAGCTCAATTTCAATTTCTCCTTGCTTGCCCGCCTGAGGGCGTTTGTTTTTGAAAGGAGCTGGGCCATCTTTGAACCCGATTTGCCCTCTGCTTCCTCTGCCAGCATGTCAGCCTCTCTGGCGAGACAGGTGGAAACCTCTTGAACAGTGGTTTTCTTTCTCTTAAGGTCGGTCAAATACTCCTCTGCCAGCTTTCTTTTCTGTGTCCCTGCTTCACTCTCCTTCCTAACACGCTGCTGATAAAGGAAAATGCGGTACCTCGCCTGGCTGCACCCACCGATACCAGCAGTTCTTTTGTGAGGGGAACTTTGGTCACCCCACCGTGCAAATCTACATAATCACACACAAGTCTATGTGCAATCATTGTCTCTTCCTGCATATTGTCAGTCTCAACCTCCTTGTTCACAGAGAACCCCCTTTCAACTGAAGCTTGTCCATGAGAAAGGAGGAGCAGCTTCTGGCAAAATGCCCAAGCCACTGGATAGGCACGGCTTAAACAGCCGCACAAGAAGGTGTCCAGCCGTTTTACCATTGGCTGGTAGGAGAGAAACTCTTTATTCCTACACTCAAGAGTCAGGAGAGCCTCAAACTGTTGTAGAATGACATCCCCTAAAATAAAATAAAAAAAAACATGTTACAAAGGGAATTAGTTAGAATTATATTGATATATTGATCCACATTAGCCTCTATAAAGACTACAATAACATTTGGTTTGGTTTGGTTGGTTTAAATTCAGGTTTTTTCCTAAGATTTCAGAGGACATAGAAACTCCACTAAACTCAGATAAATACAAATTTAAACTCATGACCAGAAAATGTGTTAATCTGCAACACCTGCATGTTTGCTCATCCAGTTTGTTTTGTTGATTACTGTTGTCAGGATACCTTTCATTTTGAGACTATAAGCTACCTTCTAATTTTTACATTTATTTTCTCAAATGTGTTAACACTAATTAGGTTTATGTGCTTCCTAAAAACACTTAGGTGATGCACCTAAACTTTATATTGTAAGCAAGGAAAACCCTATGTTCAGGATGGTCTCAACTACCTCAGTTGTAAGACCTTGGTTCAGCAGATCACCCCCCTCAGCGGCCAAGCCCACAGTTTCCACAATTCTGGGCAGGGGTGATAAATTGTGCCCCCGGCTTGAGTCAGGAGGTCCCTCCTCAGAGGAATCTCCCATGGCTGACCCGCCAGGAGGGTCAGAAGGTCTGAAAACCAAACTCGGGCCGGCCAATATGGAGCTATCAGTAAGAGGCTGATCCCTTCTTGTCAAACCCTCTCTAGAACTCCCGGGAGCAGAGCGACTGGGGGAAAGGCATACAGACGCTGCCTCGACCACGGGAGGTGGATGCATCAGTGAAAACCACAGAGGGCAATGAGACGTCTCTTGGGACGCAAAGAGATCGATTTCGGCTCGACCGAATCTTTCCCAAACCTGCTCCACCACCTCGGGGTGGAGTCTCCATTCCCCGGGCCTCAGCCCCTGCCTTGACAGCATGTCTGCTCCCACATTCTGGACTCCAGGAATGTACATCGCCCTGAGCGATAGAAACTTCTCCTGGGCCCAGAGGAGAACCTGGGGCGCCAGTCTGCACAGAGGGCGTGACCTCAGGCCCTCCTGATGATTTATGTAAGAGACCACAGACGTATTGTCTGTTCTCACCAGAACATGATGGCCTCTGAGGACCGGGAGGAAGTACTTCAGTGCTCGTAGTACAGCTAACATCTCCAGGCAATTTATGTGCCAATGGTGGTGCTGCTCTTTCCACAGCCCACAGGCTGAGAGACCTTCTACTAATGCCCCCCAGCCTGTGAGGGACGCATCCGTCGTCACTATCTTCCTGTGACATTGCGCCCCCAATTTCAATCCCTGGTTCAGGAACCAAGGTTTCTTACATATGCTTAGGGAACGAAGGCATCTGCGCGTAACCCTGATCATACAAAACGGGTTGCCCCTCGAGGAAAACCCTTTGCTTTTTAGCCACCACTGTAAGGGTCTCATATGTAGGAGGCCAAAAGGAATCACGTTGGACGCTGCTGCCATTAGACCCAGTATTCTCTGAAAATACTTGACAGTGTAGGCATGACCTAACTTGATCCTGGACACCGCCGTCAGGATCGACTCGACACGTGCAGGGGACAGCACCGTGACCAAATCCCGTACTACCCCAAGAAACATAGTCTTCTGCTGGGGAGTTAGATTGCTCTTCTTGGCATTGAGCTGTAACCCCAGGCGCTTCATATGGCTGAGGACGATATCTCGATGTCGAACCGCCATCTCTCAAAACTGAGCTAACACTAACCAGTTGTCTATGTAATTTAGTATGCGAATCCCTTGAAGCCTCAGTGGGGCAAGGGCTGAATCCATACATTTTGTGAAGGTGCGTGGGGAGAGAGCTAGGCCGAATGGAAGAACTCGATATTGGTAAGCTTTGCCCCCAAACTTCCGATGCTGAGGAAAGATGGATATGTGAAAGTACGTGTCTTTCAAATCTATCGTGGTGAACCAGTCCCAGATCTGATTTCGGCCACAATAATAGGAACAGTGAGCATCTTGAATTTGTATCTCCTCAGAGATTTGTTGAGATGTCTCAGATCCAAAATGGGCCTCAGCCCTCCATCCTTTTTTGGCACTATGAAGTACCGACTGTAAAAACCCGTCTGACTCTCTTGGGGGGAACACCCCTCTGAACTTTGGAGGGCTGACAGCAAATTGAATCCTGTAACCCTTCTCTACTGTGCAGAGGAGCCATTGCGTGAGATTTAGGAATCTTTCTCCACTCTTAGAGGAAGTGCACTAAGGGAGTCAGTCTCTCGACACTGACTTCGGGTGTGTGGAGGTCGATGCCCTGAAGCGATTGACCGGCAAGAGATGATCGAGCTACTACTTTGCTTCTCACATGCACCAGGTCTACAGCGTCTTCGGGTAAACTCTGTGTTGTGGCAACTGACGTGTCCCGAAGCGTCATTGACGGCGGGACCAACATATCATTTCCCACAGGGTTTCTTGAGAGGGCCGGACTCATCTGGCCTCCAAGAGGGGGCACCCTCTGAATCCCTGCTGCACTGTCAGGGTTTCTTGGCAGCAGCCTTCTGGTTGGAGACAATGATCGTCCTCAAATCAGGTTTGATCTGTCTAGCAGGATTTTGCGAGTGCTGCCTCGACCCCCAAGCTCTTTGGGGGGGGGGGGGGGGTTGTACGAGTAGCAACACTCTGCTTCTGCTGCTGCCTATAGCTTGTGGATGGCTGGGGCTGCCCTCGGGCTGCGGGCCTCTGGGGGTAAGAGTGGCGAGGTACAAATTTGTTAAATGCAGCGGCTTGGCTCTTTTCCTCCTGTACCGGTCAACAACAATGTTGACCGCATCACCAAAGAGACCTTGGGTAACAAGAGGTCTATCGAGGAGCACCAGCACCGACTTGTCCTTTTCCCTAATGCCAGATAAATTTAGCCAGAGGTGCCAATGGTTTGGGCTGTCTCCTTTGTAGCCCGGACAGTGAGATCTGCCACTGTCCTGAGTTCAGACAGCAGCCCACGATCTAGAACCTCGCCCTCTTTAATATCCCCCAGCAAGTCGGCCTGGTATGCCTGCAAAAGCCACATGGTGTGCAGACATGACCCAGCTCGACCTGCAGCCATATATGCCTTCCCCACCAAACTGGACATAACACGGCATGGCTTGGTGGGCAATGTCGGGGTTTTTAGGGATGATGCTGCTTCCGGTGAAAGATAAGTGGCCAGGGTATCTTCCACCTTCGGCATCATCCCATAGCCCTTATCTCTAGCCCCTAGGACCGCAGAGAAGCTAGCTGATGTAGTGGCAATACGTGAGGAGTAAGGCCTTTTCCATGATTTAGCCACCACCTCATGCAAATCGGGGAAAAATGGCAACCCCCGACGGTGAGGCTGTACCCTCTTTTTAAAAAATCTTTCGTCCAATTTACTGACGGACTTCACCTCTTGTTGCTCTGAGGGCCAGTCAACGTTTAGTCTGGCTACCACCCGGGTAACAGCCTCTAAGAGCTCCTCATAACCAGGGCAAAGAGGAGCTTCATGAGGGTCCTCCATACCCCCTGTATGACGGCTAGCACTCTCTACTTCCTCAGAACTAGAGTAGTGCATTGAGCTCCTGGACGGGTTGGGAGAAGCCGCCATGCGGGCTCCCAAATCCCCTCCAGAAGCAGTGAGCCCGGAGGGCTGAGAAGAGGCCGAAGCCGTCTCAGCACCCTCCATAAACTCCATCTGTGAGCTCCATGATCTGAGAGGCCACTCTGTCTCAGCAGAAGCGGGTCCCGAACCACGAGGCATGCATATTTTGCCTGCCGCATCAAATAGAGCCCTACGGGAGTGGAGTGTGGTAGCCATAAACAATGTTCACAGGCAGCCCCCTCAAGAGCTGCCTTGGCATGCTCCACTCCCAAACATTCTACACAGAGCTTGTGTGTATCCCCATCTGTGATGTAACGGAGGCAGGGATTAACACACGGCTTATAAGTCTTTCTAGAACTCATTGTATCTGATTTATTCACATCAACAACTCTAGATAACTAAGACAAAGGACAAGACGCATTCACACACAGAGCGCTTTGCTGAAATGGCAGAAGCTGATTTGCATTGTTTCCGCGATCTATTTATACCTTCCGGTATTCGCGTCACTCGTGAAGTCATCGGCGTCATCGGTGATGTCATTCACTATTCACATTCATGCATTCACTATTTCACGCGCGTCACGCTGCTGGTGTTCCCCATAGAGTCAAATCCTTGACGCAGTTTACTTTTGCAACAGTTCTCAGCTTTTCTCATCAGGGCTCTGCCTGAAAACACAAAACTAACAAAAGCGAGATTTTGCAAAAAAAGCTTTTTTCTAAAGCACAGGCCAACCAAGAAACATGAAATGAGTGTTAAAGTCACTTTTGCAACAGTTCTCAGCTTTTCTCATCAGGGCTCTGCCAACATTTCCACTCAGAGAGAGACTATAAATAGACAAGCCGTCTTACCTTCAGTCTCTCTTCAGTCCCAAGCATTGTATTACCCAATTCGTTGCGATGTCAGAGAAACGAACCAATCAACGATCCTGCCGACAACCAGGATCCCACAGCCGCCACAAGCGACGGTCGGCGCACCAGTGACGGTCAGATCACTCAGAGGGGCCGTCCGCCATCCCACGCCCCTTCTACCATCTCGAGACGCAGAGGCACGCAGTCAACGCCGCCTTCCAGGCTGCTTTCTTCATCCCCGCCGTCCAACTATGCGTCTGTCCTCTCTCTCATCCCACCTATCGAAAAGTGGACAGGCGATATTCCCATCCGCCCCCCTCTTCACAGACGACTCCAGTCACCCGGCTACGCGTTTCTGGTTCCAAAACCATCTCAAAGCAGTTCTGCTCCAATCTGGCATCCCTGCAGACAATTTCTCCAGCCACTCCTTTCACATCGGCGCAGCAACCACAGCCGCCCAAAAAGGTCTCTCTCAGTCCCAAATCCAAGCACTCGGTCGCTGGACTTCAGAAGCCTTCAAAAGCTACATCCAGTCGGACCGCTCCCTTATCAAATGAAGCCCACCACACTCTAATCTGACCGCCCTCAGGGGCCCGCGCCTCCATTTACTCTTTGCAGCAGCAGAGATCACCCTCCTAGAGGCCAGCATCGCAGCAACGACTGCCCCCAGGGGCCCGCGCCTCCATTTACTCTCTGCAGCGCAGAGATCACTCTTCTGGAGGCCAGCTTCGCAGCAGCAACCGCCCCCAGAAGCCCGCGCCTCCATTTACCCTCCGCCGCGCAGAGATCACCGTTCTAGAAGCCAGTATCGCAGCAGCGACCGCCCCCAGGGGCCCGCGCCTCCATTTACTCCCGGCAGCAGCAGAGATCACCCTCCAAGAGGCCAGCATCGCAGCAATGATGCCCTTTCGCCTCAGCAAGCTCCCTTCCTCCAGAAGTCACGGCACCACTCGCATCAACTACAACTAAACTTCACGCGCCGCGTCACCACATCACGCACCCCCACTGCCGCTGCTCCAGAAGATGGGTCCTTTGGACGACCCGCAGGCCTTCCTCGATCTCTTCGAGAGGTCCGCAGCTCAACAGCTGCCAGTCCTGAACCTCCGCGTCTACGACAACCTGAGGAAGGCCATCGTACAGCGGGTCGGACTAACCCCGGAGCAGCAGCGGCTTCGGTTCCGCTCTTTGGAGCTGGGGGAGGGCGCCTCGCCATTCGTTTTGGCCCAGCAGCTCCCCACGAACTGCTCCAGTACCACAGTCTCCACCACAGAGTCGACGTCGCTATCCTCGGCCACGAGCCATTTGCGGCAGGTAATATGGGCCCCCCGGCCACTACGGTCCCCCGCTGGGAGCCGAGGGCCCCCTCGCGGCGAGAGCCAATCACCCTCCTCTCCCCAATCCTGTGGCCTATTCCCCATCGCCGGGGCAGGGGGAAAACCTGGGCCGGCCTGTTGGCGCTGCGGGGACCCGGATCACCTTGTCGCCCATTGCCCGTTAATGGATCCGGGTTCCCGACGCACCGCAGGCCGCCCTCGATCTGGCGGGACAGTACCAAGTACCAGTGAGTACAAAGGAGGGTGCATATCAGGCCTTGGTGGATTCGGGCTGTAACCAAATCTCTATTCACCCAGGCCTGATTCAATCTGCAGCATGGGATGAAAGCCGCATAGTTAAGGTGAGGTGTGTGCACGGGGACGTGGTGAATTACCCGCTGATGTCCGTGGATATTAAATTTAGGGGCAAACAGCGCCAACGTGGGCAGTTGTGGTCCAGTGGTTAGAGAGTTGGACTCATGACCAGAAGGTTGCTGGTTCGATTCTCAGGGCTGGCGGGTAACGGCTGAGGTGCCCTTGAGCAAGACACCTAACCCCCACTTGCTTACTATACAAAATGTACAAATGTATAGTACAATGTAATGTAAGTCACTTTGGATAAAAGCGTCTGCCAAATGCATAAATGTAAATGTAAATGTAGGGGCAAAAAACATAGCGTAAAGGTGGCTGTTAACCAGCACCTTCGGCATCCGCTAATTTTGGCCAGATTTTAATATGTTAATGGGATATCTATGCACGGATGCTTCCGGGGTGAAACAAAGGCCCGGGAGGGGGCAGTTGCGCAACTTGGTGAGGCTGAGCCGGGACCATCAGGGTCTGTTTTGGGGGAACCGAGCGCGATTCTGAGACGAGATCTCTCATCGTGCGATGATTTTCCACTGGAACAGTCGCGAGATGACTCGCTCAAAAATGCATTTGAACATGTCCGCACTATCGACGGACAGCCTCTCCAACCTGCGCAACCGCTCTCGTATCCGTATTTTGCCATTATTAAAGACCGGTTGTATCGAGTGACCCAGGTAAAGGCTGCCCTGTGTGGTGACCCTCTATTGCACGCTCCGGACTTTAATCTTCCCTTTTTGTTACAGACGGACGCATCGGACAGAGGTCTGGGAGCTGTCCTGTCTCAGGAGGTAGAGGGTGATGAACGGCTGGTGCTGTACATCAGTCGTAAGCTCTCACGGAGAGAGACGGTGTACAGCACCATTGAAAAAGAGTGTCTAGCGATTCGGTGGGCCGTCCTCACCCTCCGCTACTATCTCCTGTTCGGACCACGCACCCCTCCAATGGCTCCACCGAATGAAGGATACCAACGCGCGGATCACCGATTGGTATTTAGCTCTTCAGCCCTTCAAATTTCAGGTGGTCCACAGCCCGGGGACGCAGATGGCTGTGGCCGACTTCCTCTTCAGGAGGGGGGGAGGAAGCTGTAGGCCGGACGAGGCCTCCGGCCTGAGTCGGGCGGTGGGGGTATGTGGCAAGGGGAGCGTGGCCACGCTCCGTCTGGGAGGGAGGAGCTACGGTCCAGAGTACGGAGGGTGGCGAACGGGTCACGAGTGGCTTCTAACCTGCTGTCTCTCATTCCAGTGATAAGAGATAAAAAGCGCCGCCGCCGGCGGGTCGAGAGAGCCAGAGACTGAGCACGCATGAGCGAGAGACGCACATTCACGTGTTGCAGTTGTTTTGTTTATTTCCGTTTGTTTGGGTGTTTTGAGACCCTTTTACTTTGAGAATTAAATAAATATTATTTGTACCTTAACCCTCTGGAGTCGAAGCCCGCGTCGGCGCGGTTTGTCTCATCTTCTCCTGATAACGTCGAAATGAACTTAAATTACTCTGTTAGTTTTGATCGTACAGATAAGAGCAATACGTCATTCGAATCTTTAAAGGGTCTACTTTTATTTGTATACACCCAAAACAACAACAAAATGCTGTGGTTTTGTAAAATAAAGAAAATAAACAGGGTGTGTACTCTGCTTTCTCTGTCTCTGCCACCTCTCTTCACAGACACGTAAATAAAACAACCTAAATCTCAGCGAATACTTGCCTCAACGACATGAGAAATGTATGTATAGAAAGCAAATCATTTATTTTTATGTAATCCTTATGAAAGTAAGGAGTGGTACGGTTTTTCCTGTATCACCTCATTATAGCTAATGCGATCCCGCCCATACTGTGCGCGCTGTTCACATGGTAATGATCTGAGGTCAGTCAGGTTTGTGTACACGCCTCCGATCAAGAAATGGCTACACGGATGAAGATACAATTCAGATACAATTTCTCCTCAGAGGACGAACGCGACTCAGATGACGACCGTTTGCATTTTGAAGAGCGACTGACCCAGCGGAGGATATAATTCCTGACGAGTAAGTCTTTTATCACCTTCATGATTTACAAACATGCTATTTCAGAATATGTTGTACAAAACGCGTAACGTTATGCTATAGACGGACATATTTTCCAAAATGGTGAAAGTGTTTATCAACTAGCTTCTGTTCGCGAATATCTGCTCCGAATGTTTTGAATGTGTTGTAGGCGGTCATTGGCGTTCGCGATGATCTGTGTAAATGTATCAGTAAACTGTAAATGTCACAGATAAGTGACTATCGACAGACATACACGCGTCCATTCTTATCAGTGATGCTACTGTATATCAGCTTGTTCTGATAATTGCTAACAACAGTTTCACTTTTCATTAAGGCCTGTGGCTGCATCACCGGCATCTTGCACAAGAAATGCACGCGAGTGTCTTCACAATAAGTAAGTACATATTCACTATAAAGTTTGTTGAGAAACATTGGGATAACACAATATGTAAATCTTTCTGTATGGGTTTATAGAAATTGTACTTTTATATAGTTTATATATAAATATAGTTTCTTTGTTGTTGGTATTGTGTCTTCTCAACAAGTATGTATATACTAAGGCACTGTGATAAATGCTAATAGTTGTTTACAACACTCTTTTAGGACTGTGAATAAGAATGTGAGGACAAAATGAAGACGTCTTCTGTATTTCGGATGGACACACAAGAGGTGTCTGTCTGATCCACCATCCATGCTGCTACTCTACACAACACAAAACAATGAAGTGGTACAGAAAGTGGAAATTCTGTGTTCTATGTGAGATCGTAGGTTATACATGGAGTGTATATGTAAAGTGTTTTTTTAAGTAATATAAGTAGGTTTGCTATGTGTAGGTTTATATGGATTATATTATATGGAGTATATTATAAGTTATATACAGTGTACTCACTAACTGGATTTTTTCTCTGTTCTAAATAAACTACAAACAAAAAATATATACATTTCTTTTGTCTTCACATTCTTTTTCAAATCCCTAATTTAGAAACTTTTCCAGCTCAGCATCATTCCTAAATGAAAGAATCATTATGCAGCTCATTATGCAGGTCTTTGTCTTCTCAGGTGTCAATCACATCATTATTCATGATCATTCACGCCTCCTTTCATATGTCCTTTTGAAGCAAAAAGTGTCTTAGAAAATTTTAATCACTATATTGTTTTCTGTGAATGAGTCAGCAAGATGATTTTCACATCATTTTGAAGCAAACACTCTAGGCTACAATATCCAGTTCTCAAAAGTCTTGAGTACCAATATTCTGTATGTGTTTTATGACCTTGTTTCAGTGACTTAAATTGTTTAGTTTTTCTTTAAGCACGCATAAACATTGTTTTCTCAAAAACACAATCATGTATAAACATACTGTTCACATATTATTGTAGCCCAGTTTGTGCTGATTTCAGTGTTATCAGACTTTAGCCATTGATATGTTTAAAAGCAACTGAAAAAAGCACTAATATTAGGGCATGTCCTAATAAAACACATCTGCACCAAAAGACATACGTTCACAGACGAGTTTTGCACATCCACATATCAGTATGTGAATTCATGCAATGAGAGTTGAAACACAAGAACAAAACTACAACTGCTTGAATCTGCTGCTGCAAGTCTCTGACACAAGTTTGCACATTTGCACCACATATCTGTGTGATGTATGGAGCAAAAGTGATTTGTGCATTTGCAGAGGTCAAACGAGCTAGTTTTGGTGCCCAGCAGGTGGCGCCATAACGCACAAGTGAACAAATGAGTGAGAATCATCCTGAGCTATCACCAAAGTATGCTTTTTCCGCTTTTTTAAATCACTAATCGTAATTGGTTTAGTTTAACTAAGTATGCTTATATAAGTATGATTACTGTTTTTGGCAAAACAATGGTTTTAAAAAAAAACGTTAAATCATAGTTTGCCAACTGTAATCAATATACCAAAAACCATGGTTACAACACTTTTACCACAAAAACACAGTGTTTCTGAAATAGGCTACACCAGCAATTTGCCTATATTATTCTTTCCTTTTTGTATATAGTGTTATTATATGAATTTTTCTTGCACGATGCTCCGGCAAAGCCACCAGTATCGTGAAGGACCCCACCCATCCCTCTATGGGATCAGAATTGTTTCATTATTCTAAATATATATACTATGATCTGCAAATAAATGTAGAGAGTTTCACAAACATTTTTTAAATCCACATTTGCAAAAAAGCAAACCATAAATATATGTTAGACATTCCACAAAAAGGAATAAAATTCACAAATAAATACAATGAGATTTGCAAATAAAAACATATTTACAATTATATTTTAATGACATTCATTTGTGGATCGCATTCCGAGCATTTGTGTATCAGTGCACGCATTTGTGGATCGCGATTTGTGGATCAGTGCACGCATTTGTGGATCGCTCTCTGCGCATTTGTGGATTTTGAAACATTTCTAAGCCAATCACGTTTTGCTTTACATTAATTTTCAAGGTCAAACATGGCGGTCTAAAATGTTTGATGTACTAAAAAAATTTACAAACTTCCAATACTAACTATCTAGGTATGGAAAACACTTTATACACTTCCGCAAACAATGCCAGTCCTGCTCTGTATCACGAATTTGAAAGACAATCAAATCTTACTGGTTGAATTCTCATGACGTCACTACCCCACAGTGAATGCGTGGAGGGCATCATGAGAAAGGTGCGTCTAATTGGCTGTAATTCGCTATCTGAAGCAAACAGAGCCATGAGGGTTTGTATTTATTTGTAAAACACCTTATGATTGAGTTTACTTTGTTAGCAAGATGAAGGGACAATCTGCTATTGATAAAACACAGAAAAGAGCACAGCGCTTTTGCGAGCACTGCAACAATGTTGTATCACATACCCTGTTTTATGAGCATAAAAGAACGTTTTTAGAAGTGTTTGGACTACGGCTTTAACAGATGACAGCACAGAAAACAACATTTTTGACAAAGAGTTAGAACACGGTCTATGTGGTGAAGAACCTGTTGCATTGCCCCTCAAAGTGAGACACGTGGACTTTGAAGATGATATTCTGTTGGGTAAGTCTTTTAATTCAGTTTGGTAATGTAAAAACACATGTAATCGATGATTGATTTGTTATTCAGCAATTGTCAGTGTTGGGTGTAAATAATTAAGTAATTTGATTATATTTTCCTTCAACAAGTAAGGCAATGCTCTTGTTTTTTGTATTTCAACTACATCAGTAGTTGCATCAAATAGTGTATAGACTGTAGAACAATTCTATATAAAGTATTTGTGAACGTATTAATGAATGTTTTAATATAACATTCTACCTTTAGATACTTTTACCGGTCCATTAATAATTGATGCAATGGTTTATTATTTGAAAATTAAAATGTGCGTTTTCATGTCTATCCCTGTACTATATACCTGATAAAGTAATAATAAGTAAGCTAGTATAAGCTAGTGTTGTGAATGGCTTAAAAGTACATGCTTACATTTTAGTTATTGTTGTGAATAGCCCAAAAGTACATGCATACATTTTATTTATTGTTGTGAATAGCCCACAATTACATGCATATATTTCAGTTACTGTTGTGAATAGCCCACAATTGCATGCATATATTTCAGTTATTGTTGTAAATAGCCCAAACGCTCATGCATACATTTCAGTTATTGTTGTGAATAGCCCACAATTACATGCATATATTTCAGTTATTGTTGTGAATGGCCCATAATTACATGCATATTTTTCATTTGTTGTTGTGAATGGCCCACAATTACATGCTGAAAGATATGCAGTTGTTGAAAGATATTACAGTTGTTGTTGTTGTTGTTGTTGTTGTTGTTGTTGTTGTGAATAGCCCAAAAGTACATGCATACAATTTAGTTATTGTTGTGAATAGCCCACAATTACATGCATACCTTTTAGTTGCTGTTAATAGCCCACAAGTACATGCATACCTTACAGTTGTTGTTGCTGTTGTTGTGAATAGCACAAAAGTACATGCATACCTTTTAGTTATTGTTGTGGATAGCCCACAATTACATGCATATCTTTCAGTTGTTGTTGTGAATGGCCCAAAAGTACATACATAACAATTGATGGTGTTATCTTTTGTTACAGTTGAATATTAAACCCCAATTCCAGGACATAACTCATCTACTGCACTGTCTACTTTATCTTAATAGCTACGGTCCATAATTTATGCACACTTTATTTTCATTTGCACTACTGTTCTGCATAGTCTAATTTATATTTTACATATCCATCAGTAAATTTCTGTTTTTAGTAAATAGCCATCTGTATATAATGTTCATAATACATTCCCACTTGTAAATTCTTCATAATTTTTGCTTTATCCTGTATTTATTCACAACTGTATATCCTGCACTTGCTTATTGCACTTCTGGTTAGACCTAAACTACATTTTGTTGCCTTGTACTTGTACATGTGTAATGACAATAAAGTTGAATCTAATCTAATCTAATTGTGCTGGAAGAATCTGATAGGGATATACTGTTGTCAATGTACTATAAAATTTATCCCAACAACTTTGTCACCCAAGTGGGCTCTTTAGCCAGGATGTGCACTAAAGCAAGGAGTCTTGGAGTAACTCTATCTGTAAGTAATTGCAGGGCTGAAAGATCTGCCTGTGTTTCTGCTAAGTGGTGTTTTAGCAAGTTTAGTTTTGAGGATGGTTGCACTCTCATCCAGACAGACATTTTTTTGCTAGGCCTGTGGAGGTGTGGAGTTTACGGGGCACATGCACTGACTCCGCAGCAGCGTTCCTACCTCTGGAACGTATTGCAACCAGATGTGTACTTAGTACCTCTACTGTGCAGTTAAGTCAGACAAAAGAGAAAATATCAGTAGTAATACCACTTTGCACAATGGTTGAGATTTAGATCTATTTTCTTCCTGAAGAAAGTTTTTTGACACAAAATACATTTTGAACATAAAATGTTAAGAAACCTTTCATATTTCTTTTCTTTTTCATTTATTTTTACTACTGTGTTTTAATTGGACACACACTTGTATTCAGTTGTAGTACTGTACTGTAATTTAAAATACGCGCTTTGTTTTGGAATGCTGTCTGCTTGATATTTTATATTTGCTAGATAGTTGTTTCAAATTATTATAATCAACCTCAGGTATTATTTCAGCATATGTTAAAAATGAGTGAGTTTTATAAAATGATTCAAATCAAATATATTTTGTGTGGTTGTCATAAATAGCTATTTAATGCATTTATTATATCACCACTCTTTAATTTTTACATTATGGTTAATACATTTTGTATGAATTTCTTTGTAATAGTGTAGTTTCTGGGATCTACAAAACACACAGCCTTTCCCCCCTTAAGGGCTTTTCACACTGGACGCGATACAGCGACACGATTTTGAGATGCGATGATGCGCTGGAATAAAAACAATAGATCCCACGAAGCCTTTCACAGTGCGCGCGATTAACTTAGTGAGCTGGCTCGAAATGCACTGACGTCAGCTCCACCTATCGGGCAAGCGAGAAGTTGCAGAAGGCGATGTATTGTTTCGTGCTCACTGTGAAACCATGAACCGTCGGCAATTCGCTCAGCATTATCACATCGCCTTCAGTCTGGAAAGCCCTTAACACTCATTTCATGTTCCTGGGATAGCCTGTGTGTCAGAATACAGCTTTCTTTGCAAAACTCTTATTTCTCTCAGTTTTGTGTTTTCAGGCATGGCCCTGATGAAGTAAGCTGAGAACAGTTTCAAATGTGAATTTAACATTCATTTCATTTTCCTGGGATGGCGTGTGTGTCAGAACACAGCTTTCTTATCAACACCCTTGTTTCTGTCAGTTCCCTTTCAAGGGAACTCTACACTGCGTCAAGGATTTGACTCTATGGGGAACGCCAGCAGTGTGACGCGCGTGAAATAGTGAATGAAAACAACTCGCGATTTATAGTCGTGAGGCGATGACGTCACCGATGACGCCGGTGATGCCACGAGTGACGCGAATACCAGAAGGTATAAATAAATCATTCTACTGCATTGTCTGAGTTTGTTTTTGAGAAAAAAAGTTGGAAATGAGTAGACAAAAGTCATATAAGCCGTGTGCTACCCCCTGCCCTCGTTTAATAAGAAATGAGGATTCACACGATCTCTGTGTTGAGTGTTTGGGAGTAGAACATGCTAAGGCAGCTCTTGAGGGGGCTGCCTGTGAGTATTGTCTATGGCTACCACTTAGAATGCTCCACTCCCATTTTGCTTTGTTTGATGAGTCAGGCAAAATTCGCCAGCCTCATGGTTTGGGACCCGCCACTGCCGAGGCAGCGTGCCGTCTTCATTCATGGGGCTTGCATATGGAGCTTGCTGAGGGTGCTGGGATGGCTTGGCCTTTTCTCAGCTCCCCAGTTCCATCACTTCTGGACGGGATACGGGAGCTCGCCTTGCGACTTCTCCCGCCCCTTCCAGGAGCCCAATGCATTGCTCAGGTACTGAGGAGTTAGCGAATGCTGGGTTTTATACAAGAGAGGAGCCTCATGAAACTCCTCTTTCCCCTGGATATGAGGAGTTATTAGAGGTTGTTACCCGGGAAGTAGCCAGACTGAGTGTTGACTGGCCTATTGAACAACAGGAGGTTAAGTCTGCCAGTAAACTTGATGAATCAAATAATCAAATAAGCCTATGTAGAGTCAAATAAGACCATTTTATAAGGATTGTACATTCCCCACCTACGGAGGCCCCGTCAAATAAGTTACAGATGTTAGATGAAATTTCTCAAAAAGTGACTGTCCAAAAATGCATTCCACTCATAACCTGTTTGACAGGGACCACGAAGGTGGCGAATGTACACATTGTTTATAAGCAAAATAAACATGTTATACAGGTGAAATAGACATACAACTGCTAAATGAAGGTGAATAAACATTCAACTCTTAGCCTTATTCAAATAAACCTATGTAAAGTCAAATAAGACCATTTTTTAGGGATTGTACATTCGCCACCTACGAGGGCCCCGTCATATAAGTTACAGATGTCAGAAGACATTTCTCAAAAAATGACTAAGTCCAAAAATGTACTCCAAACATAACCTGTTTGACAGGGACAACGAAGGTGGCGAATGTACACATTGTTTATAAGCAAAATAAACATGTTATACAGGTGAAATAGACATACAACTGCTAAATGAAGGTGAATAAACATTCAACTCTTAGCCTTATTCAAATAAACCTATGTAAAGTCAAATAAGACCATTTTATAGGGATTGTACATTCGCCACCTACGGAGGCCCCGTCATATAAGTTACAGATGTTAGATGAAATTTCTCAAAAAAAAGACAAAGTCCAAAAATGCATTCCAGTCATAACCTGTTTGACAGGGACCACAAAGGTGGCGAATGTACACAGCGTTTATAAGCATAATAAACATGTTGCCCAGCTGTAATACACTCAAAATTGCTAAATGAAGGTGAATAAACACTCAACTATGAACTTTATTCACATAAACCTACGTAGAGTCAAATAAAACCATTTTATAGGGATTGTCCATTATCTACCTACGTTGGCCCCGTCGAACAAGTTACAGATGTACCAAACCTACGAATGACATTCATAACCTATTCAACGGGGCCTGCATAGGTAAATGATGGACACACCGTTTTTAGGCCCCTGAAGCCCATCGGTGAGCTCCAATGCGCAGCACGGCGAAGGAACGTGCCTCCTTTACGCCCCACGGTCTGTTTAACTCGCGTAACTCCCTGCCGATGCCAAGGATGGCTGTTTGCAAGGTCTGAACGTGGTCTGCCAATGTGGACCCCGTTAAACGAGTCGCAGATGTGAGAAAGATCCCGAAAAAATGCATCCTTATCATCAGGAGCGCGTTCGTGAGTTCTGGTGTTCGTCGCCACGAAGGGCAGCGTCTCCTATGCGGTCTGTCCGAGCCGTTTGACTCATTGCCAAGGCGAAGTCCATTTCCTGCCTGTTCGGGCCCAGGAGAGCTCGATCGGGACGCGCGTGCGCCTTCGGGGGCATCTAGGGGCATCTCGGGGCGTCTCGGGGCATCGGGCGAGTTTAGGCGGCAAGGGGTATGCGTAGGCGCTCCGTGGATGGGGCGGTGCCCGGGGGACGCCCCGCCCCAAATAGGCTGCAAGGGGCACGGTAGGCGCCTCGTGTACGCCGGGGTCTGACCCCCGAACCTAGGCTGCAAGGGGCACGATAGACGCCTATTGGAACGCCAACTCGCCACCTTTTCAACGCGCCTCGAATAGGTGCGGGCCGTATGGCCGGTCGCCCTCAGGTGGCATCTGCCCGAACTTCGCCTTGCCCCCGATCCGCAGCCTGGGTTAGGGGGATTTTTGCCGGCGCGCAGCGTGTATTCGAGGCCTACCATTTCGCGCTTCATAAGTTACGAGAGCAACATGGTGGCCTTAGGGGGGTTATGGCATGATGCCAAAGGTGGAAGATACATTGGCTATTTATCTTTCACCGGATTCAGTATGTTCTTTAAAATCCCCGACATTGCCCTCCAAACCGTGTCGAGTCACGTCTAATATGGTGGGCAAGGCATGTATGGCTGCAGGTCGGGCTGGCTTATGTTTGCACACCATGGGTCTCTTGCAGGCATACCAGGCCAACATGCTGGGGAACATTAAAGAGGGCGAGGTAGTAGATTCAGGTTTAAATAATCAATTGAAAACAGCAGCAGATCTTACCTTACGGGCTACCAAGGAGACAACACAAGCTGTGGGATGCTCCATGTCAGCACTGGTAGCCACAGAGAGACACCTGTGGCTAAATCTTTCTGAAAATTGAAAAAAAAGACAAAACAGTGCTGCTTGATGCTCCTCTGTCTTATGAAGGCCTATTCGGTGGTGCGGTCAACGTAGTTGTGGACCGTTTCCAAGAGACTAAACGTCAGGCGGCTGCATTTCATAAGTACATACCTCGACGCTCTTACCCCCAGGGGTCTGCAGTCCAAAGGCAGCCCCAGCCATCAACAAGTTCATTTTATAGGCAGCAGCAGAGGCAGAGCGTAGCTACAAGAGCTTGGGGGTCGAGGCAGCAACCTCCTAACCCTCCTAGGCAGGCTAAACCTGATTTGAGAACAATAATTGTCTCAAATCGAAAGGCTGCTGCCAAGAAGCCCTAACAGTTTTGCAGGGCATCAGGGGGCGCCCCCTCTTGGGAGACTGAGAAGTTCGGTCTCCAAGAAGACCTCAGGAAAGCAATTTGCTAACCCCGCCGTCCACGACCATCCCCTGCTGTTCAATCACTTCAGGGTATCGGGCTTCACACACCCAGAGTCAATGTCGAGGGATTGACTCCCTTAGTGCACTTCCTCCACGAGTGGAGGAAGCTTCCAAATCTCACTTATTGGCTTCTCTCCACGGTCGAAAAGGGTTACAGGATTCAGTTCGCTGTCCGTCCTCCAAAATTCAGAGGTGAGGCTTCCACCGAGGTGGACCCCGAACAAGCTCGGGTGCTAGAGAAGGAAGTATTGTCTCTCTTGGAGAAAAGGGCCATAGAGAATGTTTCCCCTCACGAGAGTCAGTCAGGTTTCTACAGCCGGTACTTCGTAGTTCCGAAGAAGGATGGAGGGCTGAGGCCCATTTTAGATTGAGACATCTAAACAAATCTCTGAGGAGATACAAATTTAAGATGCTCACTGTCCCTATTATTGTGGCCGGAATCAGATCAGAGGACTGGTTCACCACGATAGATTTGAAAGACGCGTACTTTTACATATCCATCCTTCCTCAGCATCGGAAGTTTCTCAGGTTCGCTCTCGGGGGAAAAGCTTACCAATATCGAGTTCTTCCTCTTCTTCGGCCTAGATCTCTCCCCACACACCTTCACAAAATGTATGGATTCAGCCCTTGCCCCCCTGAGGCTTCAGGGGATTCGCATACTAAATTACATAGACGACTGGTTAGTGTTAGCTCAGTCTCGAGAGATGGCGGTTCGACATTGAGATATCGTCCTCAGCCATATGAAGCACCTGGGGTTATGGCTCAATGCCAAGAAGAGCAATCTAACTCCCCAGCAGAAGATTATATTTTTTTAAGTAGTATGGGATTTGGTAACGATGCAGGCACAGCTGTCTCCTGCACGTGTCGAGTCGATCCTGACAGCGGTGTCCAGGATCAAGTTAGGTCATGGGATACATAGGAAAATACTGTCAAGTATTTTCAGAGAATACTGGGTCTAATGGCAGCAGCATCCAATGTGATTCCTTTTGGCCTCCTACATATGAGACCCTTACAGTGGTGGCTAAAAAGCAAAGGGTTTTCCCCGAGGGGCAACCTGTTTCGTATGATCAGGGTTAGGCGCAGATGCCTTCATTCCCTGACTATATGAGAAATTGGGGGCGCAATGTCAAAGAACGATAGTTACGACAGATTCATCCCTCATAGGCTGGGGGGCAATAGTAGAAGGTCGCTCAGCCAGTGGGCTGTGGAGAGAGCAGCATCTCCATTGGCACATAAATTGCCTGGAGATGTTAGCGGGTTCGACAAGAAGGGATCAGTCTCTTACTGATAGCCCCTTATTGGCCGGCCCCGAATATGGTTTTTGGATCTTCTAATCCTCCTGGCGGGTCAGCCATGGGAGATTCCCCTAAGGAGGGACTTGCTGACTCAAGCCAGGGGCACGATATATCACCCCCGTCCAGAACTTTGGAAACTGTGGGTTTTTCCACTGAGTGGGGTGATTTGTTAAATCAAGGTCTGTCAACTGAGGTTGTTGGAACCATCCTGAACTCTAGAGCTCTGTCCACCAGGAAACTTTATGCCTTAAAGTGGAGATTGTTCACCTTATGGTGTAATGAAAGGGGTTTGGACCAAGTGTACTGCCCGCTGGCTTCAGTACTGGAATTTCTTCTTTTTTACAGGTCTTGCACCTTCAACTATCAAGGTATATACAGCAGCTATTTCTGCCTTTCACTCTCCTCTGCCCCAAGGATCAGTGGGGAGGCACCTCTTGGTCGTTCGATTCCTGTGTGGAACCTTGAGAATGATACCCCCTTCTCAGGCTAGAGTTCCCACGTGGGATCTAGCTATAGTTTTAGAAAGAATTTCTCAGGCACCCTTTGAGCCTATTGAGGCCAGTTCTGACAAACTTTTGTCTTCCACGTTAGACTTCTTGCTTGCCATTACTTCTCTGAGGAGAGTAGGTGACCTTCAGGTTTTTTCAGCTTCTCCTCCATGTTTGGAGTTCATCCCAGGGAAGATCAAAGCCGTTCTGCACCCTAGGCCGGGTTATATTGCAAAGGTGCCTACTGCGGTTGCCCGGACTCTAGTTCTGCAGGCTTTTTACCCTCCGCCTCATGAGCTGGTGGATCACCAGAGATTGCATTTGTTATGCCCAGTCAGGTATATCAGAAGGTCTTCTCTGTGGAGAAAGTCTGAACAATTGTTGGTCTGTTTTGGACCTCGAGGGAGAGGTCAGCCGGCCTCTAAGCAGATCATCAGTAGAAGGATCGTGGAGGCAATTTCCTTAGATTATAAGGTGCGCGGTATGCCTTCACCTCTAAGAGTCAAGAGTCAGGGCCCTAATGAAGTATTTTATTTTTTATTGGATAGGATAGTAGAGAAGAGACAGGAAGTGAGTTTGGTTTAAGAGGCGGGACGCTCGGGTCGGGAACTGAACTCGGGTTGGGCCGCAAGTGCGCTTTGGTGTTACATGTCGGCACGTTAACCACAGGGCCACTGGCGGCAACATCCCTGGAGTAGAAGCCCGCATCGGCGCGGTTTGTCTCATCTTCTCCTGATAATGTCGAAATGAACTTAAATTACTCTGTCAGTTTTGATCATACAGATAAGAGCAATACGTCATTCGAATCGTTAAAGGGTCTACTTTTATTTGTATACACCCACAACAACAACAAAATGCTGTGGTTTTGTAAAATAAAGAAAATAAACAGGGTGCGTACTCTGCTTTCTCTGTCTCTGCTACCTCTCTTCACAGACACGTGTTATAAATAAAACAACCTAAATCTCAGTGAATACTTGCCTCAACGACATGAGAAATATATGTATAGAAAGCTTGAAATGTCAACTTTTAAATTAACCAATTCAAGTCGAAAACAAATAATTTATTTTTATGTAATCCTTATGAAAGTAAGGAGTGGTACGGTTTTTCCTGTATCACCTCATTATAGCTAATGTGATCCCGCCCCCACTGTGCGCACTGTTCACATGGTAATGATCTGAGATGAGTCAGGTATTGTGTACACGCCTCCGATCGAGAAATGGCTACATGGATGAAGATACAATTCGGATACAATTTCTCCTCAGAGGAAGAACGTGCCTCAGATGACGACTGTTTGCATTTTGAAGAGCAACTGACCCTACCTGATGAGTAAGTCTTTTAATATTACCTTCATGATTTACAAACATGCTATTGTCAGACTAAAATCAGCTATTTCAGAATATGTTGTACAAAACGCGTAACATTATGCTATAGACCAGTGGTCTCCAATGTGGTGCCCGCGAGCACCTGGTAGCCCGCATGAACTCTGTAAGGGGCCCGCCAAACACATGGCTCAACAATAACGTTTGATATAATCTGTGACAATATCAATCAGCCAAGTGCTACATCATCAAGATCCAGTTCTCAAAAGTCTTGAGTACCAATATTCTGTATGTGTTTTATGACCTTGTTTCAGTGACTTAATATTTTTAGTTTTTCTCTAAGCACGCAGAAACATTGTTTTCTCAAAAACACAATCATGTATAAACATACTGTTCACAGCCCAGTTTGTGCCGATTACAGTGTTATCAGATTTTAACCATTGATATGTTTAAAAGCAACTGAAAAAAGCACAAATATCAGGGCATGTCCGAACTTGGCCAGGGCGCCAAAACACCCTTAGACTCCAGAGGGTTAACACTCAGTTCATGTTCCTTGTGTGTCAGAATACAGCTTTCTTTGCAAAACTCTTGTTTCTGTCAGTTTTGTGTTTTCAAGCAGGTCCCTGATGAGAAAAGTTGAGAACTGTTGCAAAAGTGACTTTAACTCTCATTTCATGTTCCTTGTGTGTCAGAATAAAGCTTTCTTTGCAAAACTCTTGTTTCTGTCAGTTTTGTGTTTTCAAGCAGGTCCCTGATGAGAAAAGTTGAGAACAGTTGCAAATGTGACTTTTAACACTCATTTCATGTTCCTGTGATGGCCTGTGTGTCAGAATACAGCTTTCTTTGCAAAACTATTGTTTCTGTCAGTTTTGTGGTTTTAGGCAGAGCCCTAATGAGAAAAGCTGAGAACTATTGCAAATGTGACTTTTACACTCATTTCATGTTTCTTGGTTGGCCTGTGTGTCAGAATAAAGCTTTCTTGCAAAACTCTTATTTCTGTCAGCCGTGGCGGAGCCAGGTATTTTTCATAGGGGTGGCTGGGTAGGCGCCAGCAGTTACCTTGGGGTGGCACAGAAAATATCATCATGCACGCATTGTAAGTGTCATGTTTGGCTCATTCAACCTTAAAATACTTTTTAAAAGTTTTTGTTATATATAAAATTGACCATTAGCCTAGCATTAATTCTGGAATGTTTGCATCAAATATTTCTAGATAAAAAGATAACTTAATGAATATCTAAATCTAGGAATGCACTGAAAGGAAAATTCTTTGCCGCAGCTGAATAAAAATCAAACACTTGTCCGAATACCAAACATGGGTTTTTGCATTTCTTCTATAAATTTTTTTCACTATGGCATAAACTGAATGGTCAAAATTTTATTTTAATATTTTGTCTTGCTTTTCAATCCCGGACAAAGGATACAATATAACTTTGAATATAAAATTAAGCAAAACAAGGAAAATCAAAACACAAAATTGAGCCCTCTCCCTTCTCGAATAGCCTGACTGCTGAAAGAATGTAATGTATACACCTACAACAAAACAGTTCCTTATGAAGTGTAATTTAACATTATAAGCCAAAAATACGAATAAACGAAAACTGTTGGAATTTTATTTGCTACACTGCAAAATGATTTAAAAACAAACATCCATGCAAGGACTGCTGACTGACAATTCAGACTGACAAAGATGATCCAAGATGGCGCCGCAGATGGCTGCCTCTGTGTGGAGCTCTCCAGTTGTTTTACTGTTTTTGTTTGTTTGTCCTGTTGTGTGTTTTTCTAATACAATAAGTTTCACTAGGGATGAACTACTAAATATTCGGCAGGACATACCACGCAATATTCTACTATTCGACTATTCTGATGTCTTGCTGGACATTGTAGTTGGCGGAGCAGCGGCGCTGTTCAAGCGCTTTAAGACGCGCAAACATGGGAAGCGAGCCGGCGTGCTCGTTAAGCTCCGACAGCGCGTCTTGAGAACTGCGTTGCCAAGCATCCATCTGGCGAATCTCTGCTCTCTAGCCAACAAAATGGACGAACTTCTGCTTTCACGGTATAATAAGGACTTTTCCAATTCTGCTGCTCTGTGTTTCACGGAAACCTGGCTAAATGAAGCCATCGCGGACAATGTGCTACATCTGCCGGGCTTCCAGCTGTTAAGAGCGGATCGCGACACGGAATCAATAGGGAAATCGCGTGGTGGAGGGACATGTTTTTACATCAACGAAAAGTGGTGTACAGATGTAACAGCGTTAAAGAAGATGTGCTGTCCCGATGTAGAAGCGCTCTTCATTAACTGTAAACCGTTCTACTCGCCGCGAGAGTTTTTCTCGTTCGTTCTTGTAAGTGTTTACATTCCACCGCAAGCGCACGTGAGCACAGCGCTACAACAGCTGGCTGACGAGATCGCAGACACAGAACAACAACACCCGTACTCAGCTATAATTATTCTCGGTGACTTTAACAAAGCAAAACTTACACGTGAACTGCCAAAATTCAAACAACATATTACATGCCCCACCAGAGACAATAATATTTTGGACCACTGCTATACCACAATAAAGGATGCTTATTACTCTCTCCCAAGAGCAGCTTTAGGACTCTCTGATCACTGCCTTGTTCATCTTCTCCCAACAAGGAGGATAAAGAGATGGACCGACGAAGCAGAGCAGGCCTTAAAAGCCTGCTTCGACTGCACTGACTGGAGTGTTTTTGAAGCTGCTGCCACTGATCTGGATGAGCTCACAGAGACTGTAACATCATACATTAGTTTCTGTGAGGACATGTGCATTCCTACCAGGACATATTTAACATACAACAACGACAAACCATGGTTCACACCAAAACTCAGACAGCTTCGCCAAGCCAAAGAGGATGCCTACAGCAGTGGGGACAGGATCTTGTACAATCAGGCCAAGAACACACTGACCAAGGAGATTAGAGTGGCTAAGAAGAGCTATGCTAAAAAGCTAGAAATCCAGTTCTGTACCAACGACCCTGCCTCAGTGTGGAAAGACTTAAAAGACATCACAAACTACAAGACACCATCCCCCAGCACTGAGGCAAATCAACAACTTGCTGAAGACCTCAATGAGTTTTATTGTAAATTTGAAACCCCCGGGCTCACACCCCACAACGACTACCTCTCTACACAGCCATCAACACCTCCAGCAACCCCATTCTCCTCCCCTCCTGCACTTCAGATCAGTGAAGATGATGTGCTTCAGGTCTTTAGAAAACAAAAGAGAAGTAAAGCACCAGGCCCAGATGGTGTTTCACCAGCCTGTCTGAAAACCTGTGCTGACAAGCTGGCCTACATTTTTTCACAGATCTTCAACAGATCATTGGAGCTGTGCGAAGTCCCCTCCTGCTTCAAATGCTCCACCATCATCCCCATCCCAAAAAAATCCAAAATCACAGGACTTAACGACTGCAGACCTGTTGCCTTAACATCTGTGGCCATGAAGTCATTTCGAAAGACTGATGTTGGCTTATTTGAAGGACATCACTGGACCCTTAATGGACCCCCTGCAGTTTGCTTACAGAGCAAACAGGTCTGTAGATGATGCAGTCAACATGGGACTGCATTATACCCTACAACATCTGGACAGACCAGGGAACTATGTGAGGATCCTGTTCGTGGACTTCAGTTCAGCCTTCAACACCATTGTCCCAACACTCCTCCAGACCAAACTAACCCAGCTCTCCGTTCCTAGCGTTGTCTGTCAGTGGATCACCAGCTTTCTGAAAGACAGGCAACAGCTAGTTAGAGTTGGTAAATTCACATCCAACAGTCGTACCATCAGCACTGGTGCCCCTCAGGGATGTGCTCTCTCTCCACTTCTCGTCTCCCTGTACACCAATGACTGCACCTCTACTGACCCCTCTGTCAAGCTCCTGAAGTTCGCAGACGACACTACAGTTATTGGTCTCATCCAGGACGGTGACGAGTCTGCTTACAGAAGCGAGGTTGAGCAGCTGGCTGTCTGGTGCAGTCATAACAACTTGGAGCTGAACACGCTCAAAACAGTGGAGATTATAGTGGACTTTAGGAGAAACCACCCTGCACTTCCCCCACTTACCATCATGAACAGCACTGTGGCTGCAGTAGAGTCATTCAGGTTCCTGGGCACCACCATCTCTCAGGACTTGAGGTGGGACACTCACATTGACTCCATTGTCAGAAAGGCTCAGCAGAGGCTGTACTTTCTTCACCAGCTGAGGAAGTTCAATCTGCCACAGGAACTGCTCATACAGTTCTACTCAGCTGTCATTGAATCCATCCTCTGCACTTCCATAACTGTATGGTTCGGCTCAGCTGCCAAAACTGACCTCCGAAGACTGCAGCGGATAGTCGGGACTGCTGAACGAATCATTGGCACAACCCTCTCCACTCTCCAGGAACTGTACTTATCCAGAGTGAGAAAAAGGGCTCGCAAAATCACTCTGGACACCTCACACCCAGCACATTTCCTCTTTGATCTGCTGCCGTCTGGCCGGTGCTACAGAGCACTGAGCACCAAAACAACCAGACATAGGAACAGTTTCTTCCCTCAGGTCATCTACCTCATGAACAGTTAAATGTTCTCCCACTGTGCAATAAAACATGTGCAATACACAATCCATATTCCCCTGCATAATTTTTGTATATAACGGATTATAATTTGTATATAGCACATCTGTACATACAGTATACTGTATATTGTCATTTTGACAAATGTGTAATGTGTATTTATTTTTATTTTTACTTACTTTTTTGTTACTTGTACCTTGTCACTTTTTTAAACGTGTATGTGCACTGGAAGCCTCTGACACTAAGACAAATTCCTTGTGTGTGTAAGCACACTTGGCAATAAAGCTCTTTCTGATTCTGATTCAGTTCACGTCTCTCCTCAAAACTCTAGTTGTTTACTACACGGAACTGTGTGCACGCGACTACTGTATGATGTCAAAGAATGACGAGAGCGGAGGGGCTACTGTCAGACCACCCGCTCCCGTCTGAAGTACACCTAAGTTACCAACCTGCAAAGATGCTTTCATTCGGAAATTTACTCCGGCGGCGTGTTTTTCTCAGACACTTTAAAATGCTATCACACACTGCCGACATGTTTTCTGCATTAATAAAGCGTGCAAGTCTCTCTCTCCGCGCTAGGTGCTGCTTGATCGCATCAGACGTCATGTTCGGGAAAGTGTATTCGGCCATATTCCACTTAACGTTAAATATATTTTTGGTTGCCGAATTCGGTGCATCCCTACTTAAAACTCACAGATAACATGACTAGTTCTAACGCTTGTCAATATGATATCAACAGTTGATAAAACTGCGCTGAATTAACACTTTATCTTTATAAGAACTGAAAGGAGTCAAAGTAGGCTAAGTATGCCGGTAAAACAGGCAATGGTCAGGGCAGGCAACAGGCAACAGGCAGAAAAACAAAACACAATGCAAGATCAAGACACAAAAAACCAACAGGGAAACGCTCAGAAATGCAGTACAGACACCAACAAGACTTTGCAATGACTGAATGGCAAACCAGGGTATAAATAGACAGAGGTGCAACAGATAACAAGACACAGGTGAAAGCAATCATGAATGATGAGTCCAGCAATGGATTATGGGAAGTGTAGTGCACTGTGTGAAGTCCAGGTGAAGTGGATAGTCCCCTCTAGTGAAGCACGAGGGCACTGCAGCTGACAGACATTACACCCTCACTGCTCAATCGCTTGTAGTTGATCCAGGCACCAAGGCGATGCCACGCTTCTATACGGTATCTCTCCCCATTGTTTATGAATGCTAGAAACCCGCGCTATGAAAAATCTTGTGATGCCTATAAGTGATTAATTTCCGGGCCGGGTTGCGCGACGAGAGTTTCACAGTCGGAATATATAGACAGGATTGCAGTGTCTGATAAATTATTTTTGTCTTTAAAAAATGCTAACCTGAGTGGGGTGGCCCCTGAGAACTGTTGCAAAAGTGACTTTACACTCATTTCATGTTCCTGGGATGGCCTGTGTGTCAGAATCAGTGTTGGGTAAGTTACTTCAAAAAAGTAATAAATTACATCATCAATGTTGTATTTACATTTACATATTTGGCAGATGCTTTTATCCAAAGCGACTAACATTACATTGTACATTTTGTATAGTAAGCAAGTGGGGGTAAGGTGCCTTGCTCAAGGGCACCTCAGCCGTTACCCGCCAGCCCTGAGAATCGAACCAGCAACCTTCTGGTCATGAGTCCAACTCTCTAACCACTGGGCCACGACTGCCCCATATTTAAAATACTTTTCTAATTACTCTGTCTGACAAGTAATTTAATTACTCAATAAGTAATTTAACTGATTACTTCTTAAAATCCCCATAAACCTTAACTGGATAGACAATAGAAATACAACTCTTTTAATAATTTAAATATGAGTCAAACATGGAATAGTTTAGCCTTTTAGCTTTTTAAATCATTTTATCTTTATTAAAACATACTATAATAATTAAACATTTTTAGTAAGAAATGTAACCTTCTTTAGTTAACAAACGTAATACCTCTGCAAAATATCTGTATAACAAAAAATATAATTATTCTGTAACATATCTGAATAACAAAAAATCTTAACTTAAGAAAAGTTAAACATGACATGTATCAAGCTGTAAACATGAAACTTACTTTCAAAGCAATGAGTACCATATTTTATACATAATGTATGTAGTCATGTCATGTGTTTCAACAAAACTCATTTCTACTTCACTGTAACCTTTAGTTAACAAACAGAATTCCTCTAAAAAATATCTGAATAACAAAAAATATAATAATTGTACAAAATTGTACAAAAAAGCTGTAAATGGTTTTTTTTCAAAGCAATGAGCACCATATTTCATGCATATTGTATGCAGTCATATGTTTTCAACTAAAACTCATTTATACTACTCAGCTGCCAGTGCTGCCTTGTTTTTGAAAAAGTAGTTGTATCTCATTAATGTAAATCTCTCAAAACATTTGCTTGACAGTCTGTTTCTTCTGGGAATGAGCACAAGATTGCCCAGGCTAGAAAGCCTTTCCACTGGTGCGCTTGATGGTGGCTGTGTTGTACCTTGGTGAAATGGCCTTAATCCTCGGAAACTGGCTAAGAACACCCAGCTCAGACCCTGCAGATTTCAAATATTCCATCACCTCCATGTTTAATTCCATGTTTCAGCAGAGTATGTACAGTCCTCCTCCTCAAATGAAAAAAGTCATAAGTGAAGTCAGCAGGCTTCTTGTGATCCTGAGAATTATGCTGTTGGTCTTCAAGAGACAACACACGACACTCTGTAGTAAGCATTGCCTTAACCGTGTCTTTTTCCCTTCTTCTCTGATCCAGCGTAACTTAAATTTGGGCAAAGTGACTGCAGCCAGGAGAGCTTCTTTTTACAACAATTTACAAAAAAAATTGAATTTACTATTTACAACAACACCACAGACCTCTAGAAGTACACAGAGACTGTCACTGCCTACATCAACAAGTGCATTGATGATGTAACTACCACAAAGACCATCACTGTGCGGGCCAACCAGAAACCGTGGATGACAGGGGAGGTCTACCATCTCCTTAAGGCTCGGAACGCTGCCTTCAGAGCAGGAGAGGAGGTGAACCTGAAGACAGCTAGGGCCAATCTATCCCGCGGCATCAGAGAGGCCAAGAGACAGTACTCCAGGAGGATATCCCATCGTTTCAGCGACAGCAGAGACACTCGGAGCCTGTGGCAGGGGATTTAGACCATCACGGACTACAAGCCCCCACCACAGACCTGTGACAACAACATCTCCCTGCTAAATGAGCTGAACGCCTTCTTTGCTCGCTTTGAGGCACAAAACGACACCACTGCACAGAAGACTCCACCACCTCCTGGTGACCAGGTGATGATGCTGTCCCCAGACAGCATGAGGAGATCCCTCAGCAGGATCAATGCACGCAAAGCTCCGGGTCCTGACAACATTCCTGGGCGTGTGCTGAGAGACTGTGCAGCAGAACTCACTGATGTCTTCACCGACATTTTCAACATCTCGCTGAGTCAGGCTGTTGTCCCCACATGCTTCAAAGCCACCACCATCATCCCAGTCCCAAAGAAGTCATCTCCATCCTGCTTCAACGACTACCGTCCAGTTGCACTTACTCCTATCCTCATAAAGTGCTTTGAACGGCTGGTCATGCACAACATCAAGTCTGTCCTCCCCCCCTCTCTGGACCCCTTCCAGTTCAGCATTCAACACAATTATCCCTCAACAGCTCACTCACAAACTGTTCCAGCTGGGTTTAAACACTTCACTGTGCAACTGGCTGTTGGACTTTTTGACTGGGAGACCTCAGGCAGTAAGGGTTGGCAGTAACACATCCAGCACTATCACACTGAACACGGGGGCCCCCCAAGGATGTGTACTTAGCCCCCTCCGCTACACCCTGTTGACCCACGACTGCGCACCATTTGCACTACATTACATTTGCACTGTTGTTATTTTTCATCTGCACTGTTGTTTATTTCATCTGCACCATTTGATTTGATTGTTTCATCTGCACTGCTGTTTATTTCATCTGCACTGTTGTTTATTTCATCTACGCTGCTGTTTATTTAACTGCACTGCTGGTTATCTCATCTGCACTGTTGATTATTTCTTTGGTTTGCACAATTATTTTGGTTACATATCCCTTGCTTGTAAAGTTGTTTTGTGTATATATATAGATTTTGTATTTATCTGTAATTTGATATATTTTTTTGATATATGTTTATTCTATGTTATCTGTATGCACCTAGGGTCTGAGAGTAACGCAATTTCAATCCTCCATTTGTATGTACTGTACATGTGGCAGAATTGACAATAAAGTTGACTTTGACTTTGACAAACAGTATTTAACTCAGCAACTGGAATGTCAGTAATCCTGGACAAGGCGTCGTGAAATGAATTCCATTGTGTTGAAGTAGGCACTATGAGTTTTTTCTTAAAAAAATTATCTACTAACTCTGAAGCCACAGAAGAACGGTTCGCTTTTGTCCACAGTACAGAACATCTTGAAATCGCACTTCTGTAGATGAATTTGGAGTCATTTGCTTGAAGCCATTTCTCGACATAATGAAAAATTAAGTTCAGTGTTGTGTGATGCACACCTTAAATGTGGAGGGAGAGAAAACTGTCCATCAGAGTCTGTGGAGACTAGAGTCTGCTCAACATCAATAAATGTCACCTCTTCTTCTGATTCCTCATCAGAATCTGATTTTTGGAACATTCTAAAAGCTTTGACAAAATTGGACCCGTTGTCTGTCACGGTGGCTGTCACTTTTGAGTTAAGTCCATAAGCTGAATGGACTTGCTCGATTTCATTGCCGATTACATCATACGTTTACAAGCTAGTGCTGCATGTCCACGTACAAAGGTAGAAGGATCAATCCAATGTGCCGTCATTCCTTTTGTTATGGCTGAATCATTCAAGAAGTAAGGTAATAAAAACGGCTTATTATTACGAAATAATAGTGTTTTTACACCATGTATGTAAATAAACCTGTGGTCGGACACTCCACAAACCAAAGTAGGCACTTAAAAATCAAAAGCTATTTACTCTTTAAACAAACTACAGTTAGTTCAAAATGCAGCTGCTAGAGTTCTTACAAGGTCTAGAAAATATGATCACATAAGCCCAAATTTATCATCTCTACACTAGCTACCCATTAAGTATCGTATAGACTATAAAGTACTTCTAATCACTCATAAAGCATTAAACAGTTTAGCTCCTGCTTATTTAACAGAGCTTTTATCGCACTACAACCCTTCACGTTCACAAAACTCTGGAATCTTGATAGTTCCTAGGATAACTAAATCCACCAAAGGGGGTAGAGCATTCTCATATGTGGCACCTAAACTCTAGAATAGCCTTCCTGATACTATTCAAGGGTCAGACACACTCTCCCAGTTTAAATCTAGATTAAAAACACATCTTTTCAGCAAAGTATACACATAATGCAGTATTATTTCTAGTCTAAAAGAAATGAACAGCAACTATGTTAATTATTCTTTTTTGCCTCCTCCCCTACCTCGGGAAACCCATCCCGAAGTAACCACAGATTACACAGCACCTGCTGATCGCCACGTGCCATCCTCCTGCGAGAGCCTGTGGACTTCACGTGCCATCCTCCTGCGAGAACCTGTGGACTTCACGTGCCATCCTCCTGCGAGAACCTGTGGACTTCACGTGCCATCCTCCTGCGAGAACCTGTGGACCTAACTGATCAACCCAGCTCAGCACACGCAATCTTCACCAATAACCAAGAGCAAAGATGAACTGCTTGCTATTTTAATTACTATTTTAATTACTAAAACATTTTGGTTTGTTTTGACATTCTTCCTGTAAAGCTGCTTTGAAACAATGCAACATTGTAAATTGCGCTATATAAATAAAAAAGTGAATTGAATTGAATTAATGCTCAGGTGAAATGATTACCATATGAAAATACAGAAATATAAAACTGTCCCAAATAACATCAATGGGATGTGGTCGACTTCATGTGGTACTGCGCGGACTGATTAGCGTACTGTGAGAGCGATTAGAAAGCAATGCGTCCTCTTTCTGGCATGACAACCTCAAGTCTGTCCTAAACTGCACTCCCATGTACACTTGTGGATTCGTGCCTAGTGCCCTATAGGTCTGCACTTTCTGACGTCACCAAATGTGGACTTGGAGGAGGTCCACAAGACCGGAGTGTACCATTTGGGACACGCTTTAAGCACCACTGCACAGAAGACCTCACCTCCTGGTGTTGTGGCAGATCGTCCTCCCAACAAAGAAAGAAGTCTCGGAGACCAGGGTTCCAGATTTCAAGAAGTCAGACTTTATTTGCTCGAGCCAACAAAGTGAGATGCGCTGAGTACAATACCCAACACATTCCAAATTAAAGTGCTTTTGCTACATCTTTTATACAGATTTATCAGGGCGTTATCACATCACCCACCAATCATATTTACATGATGTAATTCTTCACCAATCACATTTTGCATGATGTAACCTTTTTTCCATTAGTTCGTCCCCTTAGCACCTGCAACCATTAAATCATAGTCTTCCTTTGTTAAAATCTAACTGTGGCCGGTACTGTCCGGAATCATGCGCTTCTCCCCAATCCTTCCTATGCCTTTTCAATGGCGCCTTATCACGTATCCTTGAAGCATGATTCTAGCTAACTGTGGATTTCGTGCACTTAGCTCAATGTTATCTAGTGTGTGTGTGTGTGTGTGTGTGTCAAAAGTGAGAGAACTCACTTTTGTCTTCACAGACATTTTCAACATCTAGCTGAGTCAGGCTGTTCAACATATGCTTCAACCTCTTCATCAAGTTTGTGGACGACACGACTGTGGTGGGTCTCATTAGCAACAGAGATTAGACAAACTACAGGAGTGAGGTGAGCCACTTGTCAAGGTGGTGCAGTGACAACAATCTCTCTCTGAACATGGAAGAGTTTGTTGTTAACTTCAGGAGAGTGTACACTCGACATGCACCTCTGACCATCAATGGTGCAACTGTGGAGAGTGAGCAGCATCAAGTTCCTGGGTGTGCACATCACTGAGGACCTCTCTTGGCCAAGAAAGCACAGCAGCATCTCTACTTTCTCTGCAAACTGAGAAGAGCCAGAGCCCCAGCCCCCATCATGTGAACTTTCTACAGAGGTGACATCTGAGGCTGAGACAAATAAAACTGACGCTTTTTGTTCAGCTACCTCCTACTTAGAAGTTGGTTTGGATAAAAGTGTCTGCCAAATTAAGGTAAATGTAAATGCTAAATGTAAAGTAAATGTAATGTTACAGGATGTCTTCGTTATAAGATTGTTAAAGCAAGCCAGTCAGACAAAGAAAAGTGTGCATATACAGTGAAGCAGCTCTTTTCATGCAGGCAAAAAAAATAAATAAATACCATTTGTCTACTTTTTCGCAGTTTTCATGGCGAAACATTCAATTTGATACACCGTGCCCCAAATAATGAGAGATTGTAGTTCTGGAACAGATTTAATAACTTATCAAACAAATAAATTATATGGTTCATCAAACAAGAATTATGGGGTTACATAAAAGGCCAGTTAACCTTGCTTGGAATTTTGAGATGTCATGTATATTATTGAAGACAAATGTGTAAAGCAAAAGGAAAATTTGCAGCAGTAAACTAAACTGGTAGAAAGCTTTGAAGCAATAAAGCTTTGACAATCAATATATGTTCAGTATATACAGTGTTCATCAAGTTCAACATGTAGCTGTCAACAATGTAAGAGATACAGAAACAAGTAAATAGTATGTTACTACGTTTATTAACATCCATTTTAAGTACAAGAACCCATACATGACACAAAAAAGTCACAAAGTTTAGCCAAATAATAATCACAAGCAAATAAAAATGTCATTTCAGTTTAAATTGAAATCACTGAAAGAACGTAAGGTGCACTTACATCTTAATGGGCAATCATTAGGTTCTTAAACAAGGAAACAAAGAAACAAAGGGGTTGACATAAGAACTTTAGTATTGCCACTATAGATTTTGGTACCAAAAAAACAACACACAAAACCACAACACTCCTGTTCCAGTCTGATGAAGCAACATGTATCTGGAAAAAAGTGTGGGGAAATATTAATCAAACATGCATAAATTGAAACATTTGTTGTTTTGCACATTCCTAATCCCTGAACTAGGATACTTCCAATTTCATAGCAAAACCTCAAGGTATAAACCATATCAGTTCCTGTTGCCTATAGGTGGTTAAGATCAAATGTCATGATTAGACCAAAGAGTTTACACAAATCCCAGCCCATGTTACATACAGTATGTTACCTTATGCCCTGTTCCGACCACCAGCAACTAGCAGCGGCAGAGCGATGTCATCCCATTTAGTTCAATGAAAGCTTCGCTACTTTCAGCGACACGAGTGACAGTGGCCATTGATGACAGAAGACCACAGAAAGTGGGTGTCTCTAGCGATGCACCAAAGTAGAAAACTATGCAAATAAAACATCCGCCTCCTGTCAGTTACTGCAGTGTTTGTTTAAAATGGCACTAGAGCAACCAAAATTAGGAACATCCTCTACCAACCTTGTAGCAAGAGACTGGTGACAAAGTCACTAACAGTAGGAATGCAACGTTAGAATATTAATGTGAAAGTAATTAATCCAAACTGCTTTTAGTTAAATTAAATGTCTAATATTCAAGACATTTTAAATTGTATAATTTAACAACGGTTTATTGTTGTAATTGAAATCTCATCTGAGAGAAATGTTCCTAAGATGTACTAGAAAGTCGTTTACTTTGTGGAATAAAAATCCCAGTTCCAACCAAAAATGTACATCAGCACTAGACAAAATACTTAGAACTCCCTTTAATGCTGCTCGAAAAAAAATTATTGGGCCTAAAACAAAAATGTCATAGAAAGCATTTCAAAAGTTCGCATTAACGCAGCACAAAATAGTTTTTCGCTCAAGGTTTGACAAGTTTAATCATTACTGAAAAAAACTGATAACACAGCACATGAGCAGCAAGAAAACGTAAGCTAACAGACCTCACAACAGCAGTGTTAAGAACAGTCATAAGGAATTTTATTGGAAGGCCTCAGTTCTATCATTTACCCTAAAGCATTGAGCGTTTACACTCATATTCGCCATGTTAGACACTATGCAATGTAAACCCAAAGCAGTTCGCTCACAGCTAACCATTCAAACAATACATCTTATCACCTTGCCTTCATATTTGTGCATATAACACATTTTTATTTCACTTCAGAGAAGGTGCATGTTAAAACTCTACATGGTCAAATTTAAGACATTCTCGAAGCACCATTTGGATTTATCTGTATGTGCAGACCTCAAAGTTTAACTATAGTAAGATGTAAAACATTTATTTTTTAACACTTACATGGTATCCTAACCAAATGGTTAGAAACGGTTTCTGCAACGTTCGGCTGACAGCTTCACCCACACAAAGCGCTCATTCAATGTAAGTCTTGCACCACATGAATATTTATCGCCAAACATGGATGAGGACAGACTATAGACAGTCGATTACATACATTTAGATACTGAAATTATAGCATAGCATCTGGTGAGGCATCACGAGAATGGTATGCATCTCTCAATGTGCACACTCTTCAGCTGCAGCGCAAGAGGGTGCGCAACAGTGACAAACTGTTCTGCGTTTTTGTGATTGTCACATCACAGCACCTTTTCACATTCGGTACGGACAGAAAAATTGCTTAAATCGCAGGAACCTCATTGCATCACGTTTGGTTAGGACCAGTGTTACAAATATGGTCAGTCCATAAAAAGTGAATGTGTATGGAACCCCTTGCTATGAAAATCTTGGTAATACTTGTCTAATTCTCACTATTAAATAACTGCATATTTGCGGTTTATAATAAAGCACATTAATTAACGCCTTATTTGACAATGTTTAGTCATACCAAACAGCTAAACCCAACTACTACCCTTTTGGAAGTAATTACAAGTTGTGGGCTAAAGTGAGAACTGGACCCTACTATAAAGTATGACACAAATTTGTGCATAGAAAATGGTCAATGCATTATAACACTGCAGTCTCAGTCTCAAGGCAAACTAAACAAGGAATAATCAGAGCTAAAGTGGAAGCAAAACAGAAAAAGGCATTTTACATTTAAATGGAACTTCATAAATCAATTGTTGACCCCTGCAGCACTCACTTACACAATTGTTCTCACAGCCGTCCTCACAGCCGTCCACTTCCTACTCTTTGTGGCAGAGAACGCTGCCCTCTTCCTTGTCGTCCTCTGTAATTACCCCGAAAGCCACGGCCTCTGAGATACCGACCGGGGACCCCAAAGGTCTCCACATTAAGCTTTCGCTCCTCAGCCCATGTGGTACGCCTGAACAACAACCTGTCATTGACTGAAAAGTTATCTTTTTTTTTTAAAAAGACACAAGCTGTCATACCTTGACTTGAGTTCTGAGGAGATGTTATCAAAGAAGCATTTTGCTTTATTGTAGAAGCACTTAGGCCCAAGTGGATCCTCTTCCATACTGCTCTCAGGGTCTGGCTTTTCCCTCCTCTCAGGATCCTCATTCCCCTCCTCTAGAGTTTCATTTTGAGTCATACAGGAGAATAAATGAGTTAAAAACATGCACACAAAAGAAAACAAACTCACAATTACACAATCACTGCTTGGATAAAGACAAGAAACTCCTGAGACACATACCATAAACATCAGGTTTGTTTTGAACCTCTTTCTCTAGGTTATCTTTGTTAAACTGAGCATTTGCAGTTTCAAAATCAAAGTCAGATTCAAATCGAAGGGTGCTGGGCTTTGCACTGCCTACAAGAATTTGACCACGACCACGGTTCCTGGATCTTCGAGAGCCTGCAAGATTACCACACAGACAGTATATTACAATTCATCAATACATGTCACAGTCTGCTTGGAGCACTCAAAGCTTAGATCTTAAAAAATCTCATGAGAATAAAATACTTTGTGAAAAAGGGTAGAAAAACTAAAACAGTACACATCTTCTGTATAATGACCCACTTCACTTCCAACTGTGAAATAAACGAGCAAAGGAAAACCAAAAGCAATACCTGGTTTTCTCCTAGTGGATGGAGGCTTGTTCTCATCATTAGCTTGATTCTGTCCTTGGAAAACTCCTTGATTTGTGATAGAGCCATCTGTAGAAATAAGATTCACATTGGATTCATCATTGCCAAAATAAACATTTTGCTATGAAACTCAAGAAACCTTTAGACAAGACAACTCATAACTCTCCAGCTAGAGTGTTTGCTAAGAAATGTGGTGCTATCAACCTTTAACTCACTACTACAGACAGCACCTCTCTGGGACTGGGGTCCTCTTCTGCCTCGCTGCATTCTGGCATCTCTGCCTTGCTGTGGTACTCCAATCAAACTCTTCTTCTGCATGTTTTTTTCAACAGGTACAGTCTGAACAGCCTGTTCAACCATCGGACCTCTCCTTACAGGGACAGCATGTGGACCTGATCCTAGGACAGAAAGATAGACATACAATACATAAAAAAAACTCTAGGTGGCATTTAAAGTGACAACTAAATGCTCAACACAAACTTGAACCATTTACTCACCAAGGCCTAGAGCTGCTGCATACTGTTGACTGAAGAGCGAGCTGGCAGCAAGCTGGCTATATGGGGGCAGCATGCTTCTGTAAGGACTGTAGCCACTTTGAGGGGGATAATGGGCAGAGGCTGTCCCAACAGATGACTAATGGAGAAAAATATTTCTGCTTTAAAAAAAAATTAAGTATAATATAGGTTGAATTACATGTAAAAATATACCTGAACAATAGCAGGGTCCTGAGGAAGACTATGGTGAATCTTCATAGGCTCACAAACCGTGATATCCTTGATGTCACTTCCCCTAAAGATGATGTACTCAAATATTTCTTCCCTTGGTGGGACAGGCCGATCTGTAGGGCGTCCCTCTGTTCCAAAGGATCTTACTGTGGGATGGTGACAGTTAATACCACACTTTAACACTGCATAACAGAAAGTACAGCAGTTGTTTAACAACAAAGAAACACAGAACATTGATGCAAATGTCACCATTCTTTGGAATGGTCGTTTTAAATTGACACAAAATATACCATTTTACGAAACATTCTTAATAATAGGCTAGTCACTACATGATTTAGCGATGGTTTTTTCATTTTGGGTCTGGTAAAATCAGCATTAGCAAACATGGTATTGGTAGTAAAACTACACTAGCACAAATAATCAATATGCTAAAAATTTTACTACATGTTTAATGCAATAAAAGATTTGTTTATTAGGGATTACTTGGCATTAATTTACATGGCTATTGTGCAAGGTTTAAAATGATCTTAATGCTTAAACACAAGTAACCCATTAGCGGTCTATTTGCACTAGCTATAAAATTCAGAGGGCAAATAAAAAAATAATCAGGATTGTTCATCCAGTATTTAAATAATGGAAAAGCCTAACGTTGTAATTTAATCACACATATTTACGTTTACCAAATAACATCAGGAATATGGATAGACATTGGATTTTGTTTCAGCCATAAGAAACATTGCTCCACCCATGACTTTGAAAACCACGCTCACCTTTAGCTAGGGCCACAGTGGAGTTGTCGATGTCAATGGTATATAATATTCCCTCATAGCGAATCTGAGCTTTTGAAATCAGACTGATCTTACTACCTATGTAAGGCGTACCACTGCTCATCATGTCAAACGCTTTATATGCTTAGCTTGTCAAAGTGTAAAATAAAAAAAGCGAGCACACCCGTTGTTCAAACAAATGCAAACGACGGAGACATCACCTATTCACTCCTAAAGCACAAAGAAAGTGCGTCTCGTTTGTGAAATTTATAGACACCAGTTTCGCCCCGCCCATTATTAGACCAGCTGCACCTGTCACGTATTTTCAGTAAACCATCAAGCGTCTACTTAATTTTTTTGTTGATGATGACGTTTATATTAATGTCTACTATTAATAGATCAGATTTCATACACCCAATTAATAGATCAGATTTAAAAAAAAAAGAAACTGCATTACACATCATTTCGCGTTGTTCCAGAGAATTTGGTACGTTTTGATTGCAGCACAAACTTTTCTTGTATGTTGGTTTTCTTTCCCGTTACTTATCGCAAATAGCGACAAGTACTTCAGGCCAGTTTCCACTAAAGCAAGCGCCCTCACGCTGTTTCTTTGTGCGTATACATACTAGAAAATATTACGGTAGGAGTTTGAGAAGACTTTTAAAATAAAACACGTTTCCCAGACAGAAAACTATGCTGCGTCCCAATTCGCCCACTTATATATTCACTAAAAGAATAGGCCTACTGTTTTTGTCATGGAATTTTATGCTGTGTTCACACACAACGCGAAGGATCGTGTCCATCGTACTTGATTACTCGCTTGAATAGTTCGTTATTTTCTATGGAAGGCCGACAGGGCCAAAACGTGTGAAACTACCTTATTCTCGGGGGCGCTACTGTAGAAATGATTATGGGTGTTACTTCCGGTGAGCTAGCGGAAGTAGCAGCAAGCTAGTTAGTCACAGTTGTGTGGATAATTTAGTAAGCGTTTCTTCGTTATTAAAAAAAATACTGCGTTGTGATTCTACAGATTTGATATTTATTATTCTAAAATGTCATTGCGGAGCTCTGGTACCTGTTGCGCTGTTCGCGGCTGTACTAACAACCAGACTAAGCTAAATATGTGGCTTCAACAACAGTGTGTTGAACAATCACCCAGAACAAAAAGGGATTACTCTTGTGAAAATCGGTACAGGTTCCATCGCCTACCAACAGACGAGGAACACAAACGAATGTGGTTGAAAAACCTAAACTTGAAGAGACCCCCCAAAACACTGTATGTGTGTTTGTTTCATTTCGTCAACAAAACACCAACGGAGGAAAACCCGCAGCCTACTTTGTGGTTGGGCTACGAAAAACCACCCGAAAAGAGTAGTGTTTGTCTGTCCGGTAATGTTTATGGCAACCAGTTAGTTTTATTGTTTACAGTTTAAGGTGTAAGGTAAAGTTAGTTTATGGCACGGAGTGTTAATGCGTTAAACTAAAATATCTGTGTGCAGAAAAATTACATGCAGTTAAAAAATCTCCCCAGGTCTTTCCCATATATTCTGGGTCATTCTGAATCTCCAAATCTCAAGTAAAAATTGTAATTTTGACCTTCCTCTACAAAATATTGAATTACTCAGTTAATATACATCCATGAAATGTAATATTTTGTCTTTTATCACTATTTATGTTTGTCTTTCTTCAAATATTAACAATATAATAAATTTAAGCAGGGGAATTTCTGAAATTTGGTTAGTTTGATACAGAATGATCCTTCTCAGAAACTAAAACTAAAATACATGTCATCAAAACTAAATAGTGTTTGAAACACAATCCAATAATGATAAAGTGATAACGTCTCTAATGCCCTAATAATTGTAAACTCTTATTTTTTCAGATGAGCTTGATGAGATGGATCAGGATGAGGAGCCATGCTCTACATCAAAGCCTTCCTGTGATGCCCAAACACAGTGGTCAGACCCACAGATGCAGGACCATACCTATTCAAAAGGGCCTACCATCACCTGCAGAATGACTACTACACCATCGTTAGAATTATCATGCCCTGTTGCAGATAGTATTTTGAAGAGTGATGCAGATGCCCTTTTGTATACAGGAATTCCACTCACTGCGCTTCACACCCTTGTATCCTGCCTACAACCATTTGCTCCTACTTCACCACTCATGTCGGTTGTGGACCAAATCCTGATGACCTTAATGAAACTAAGACAAAACTTTGTCATGGCTGATTTAGTCAGGTCAGCAAGATTGTTGGAATCTAGATAGACATAATGTCTGAACACACCAAGGATCTTGTTCTGTGGTTGCCTCGTGAAACAATTAAAGCTATGTTGCCCCAAGCATTTAAAGAACACTTTTCAAACACAACCTGTGTAATTGACTGCTCAGAGACTGTCTTACAGAAAGCCAAAAACCTGGACTCTAGAAGTGCATCATACAGTCACTACTATGCCAACAACACTGTGAAATATTTAGTGGCAATTTCTCCCTCTGGAATAATCATGTTTATTTCAGATGCTTATGGTGGCAAGTGCAGTGATAGGTACATAACACAGAACTCAGGGTTCTTGGACTGTTTGCGTGCTGGAGATGAGGTGATGGGTGACCGTGGTTTCACAGTTAGGGATTTGCTGGAGGAGCGCAGAGTAAACTTAATCATTCCAGCATTCACACGTAAAGGATGCCAGCTGACCAATGAGGGGGTCACTTACACAAGGCGCATTGCCCACGCTCGCATTCATGTTGAACGAGCAATAAGACGTCTAAAGGTATACAAGATTCTTTCTCAAACAGTCCCAATCAACTTGGTCCCAAAAATTGATAAAATTATCAAGATCTGTGCTGGTCTTGTAAATTTAAGAGGTGAGCTTATTTCAAGTGAAAAGTGAGAAGACATTTAATATTGAACGCACACACACACACGTCATTCATTTCACATTTAATATATTTTTCTGATGCCTTTTTTTTGTATATGTTGTACTTTTTTTTTAAATTTATAGTATTTACATATTTTATATTTAAATTATTTAGATTATTATTTTTACTATTAATACTTTTGTACAGTGCACAGTGATTGTTGTAACACTTGTTATCTGCTTACTGTATTTTCAAAAGATTCAGGTATTTAGGGCAGAGCTTCAGCTTCTTCGCAACAAAATCATTCACTAATCTTGGAAGCATGTGTGTAAAATAAAATTTCTGGAGGTGTTTCATGTCTGCGTCTGTATAATCTTTGTCATATAAAACGTCCAACTCCAGGTGTTCAGTTGGTGTCCAGATAACCAGCTTGCAGCTCTGCAGCCCCAGGCACATCATTGTCAGCTGGATCTGGAAGAATAAATGTAAAATAATATGGCTTACATTTTGTTTTAATGATGGTTCATAAGTATCTGTTGCTTTAGTTCACATATTGAACAATACATATTTTTCAACCATCTGGAGGTAGTGACCACTTTGACCATTGGGAAGGATGAGATACTTCCCACCACTTAAGCATCTAATGTCACTATTTGGCTGACTAAAGAACTGTGCAAGTGACATGGCACTCTTTAGGGGACACTTAATCTCAAGGAGCTGTGCTGAGTCCAAAATTCCATCTGGGCTGGCTCCAAACCAGTGATGGTCAGGACACACCACCAGGCCTGTTCTCTCCACGTTTAAAATTAATGTGCTTCACCTTTTTCTGCTCTACATTCTGCTTTGTGCCTGCATTCCATTTTCTCTGCACATCAGTACAAGATATCCCTGTCTTTCCCTGTCTGACTGCATTCTCAACCTGAATTAGAAAATTGCCCATTATAAAATACACTCAATAGTTGCAACTTAGCAACACAAAGGTCATGGGTTCGATCCCAGGGATTGCACATACTCATAAACAAAGAAAATGTATTGTATAGAGCATTGTAAGTCTCTTTGGATAAAAGCATCTACCAAATAAATAAATGTCTACAAAAGAATATTATTTATTTAATCTGTTTTATTAGTTTCCTTTGGGGAAATTTGTCATATAATAACAGTTACAGTTCATCCATACAAAAAAGGCATTCCAAAACAACATACATCACACATTACACAACACTAATATTACAATTACAAACTTACAATAAAAAACTATCAGAAAATTCAACATTCTAAAAGTATCACCTTCCAAAGTATTGCAGCTGCGTGGCTGCAAGATCGCCCTGGTCCAGCCACACACGAGCACCCAACCGTTTGTATTTCACCTGACGTTGAAACTAAAACCCAGGCCCGGTGATGCTGGACTTTAAGGCTCTGACTTGGCTCTATGTCTGCTTTCAGGTAGACAAGGTTGTGTCCCATCTCCTTTAACAAAACGCGACCGATTTTATTACTGTGTAAATACTGATAGGCTTCAGAGCTTTTCAGGTTGTTCATCGCTTCACCGTCCGTAGCAACGGAGTTAATAAAGTAGCTAAATATACTCGTGTACGTTATCTGAGGCCACTTCTTCAGGTCATCCTCCCATCCCTCGATAGTAGAAGGCAGGGGAATTATCAAATTATTCCGTTTCAGGTGTAACAGGTTGTGTTCCCACATGTTTAGCGTACCAATAGACTGTTTATGTCCGTTACCATAGAAAACGCCGGTTCCGCTTAGTGACAGCCGGAAGTCGCGCCCATAATTCTCGCAAGGAATCATGGGGCGTCGGAATAAGGTGGATATGGAAGGCTATGGAAAGCCAAGTGGGTCAGAAAATCCTTTTAGCGTAAAATACACGTCAAGTACACGTTGAATACACGTAAACAACACGTGATTCAGACGCCAGTTTCCCGTTTAAACGGGTCGATCTCATTGGCTGCCTAAGAATTGGGACAAACCACAAACCTGGGGTTGTCTGACAGGCATAGGCTACATGCTACCACCATTAGCGCACGCGTAAGTGTTCGGTGTATATTATATGTTTCTGTTGTATGACGCTTAGGTGATATATTTGCTAAATAGTGAGAATTATTTCGTTCTCTGATTTATTTTCCTTAAAATTCTATGGTGCTTTGGAGTGTTGTTTGTAGCTAGTTGATTTTAGATTACAGGAAAGCTTTTCACCTTTGGATAAATTAGCACTTAAGTCTGAAAGAGTCCAGCATTAGTTTCGACTTGAGCCATTGCGTGTTCATTTAGGCTTTGTCTTGCTAATTTGAAACGCACGGGCAGCTGTTCCCACTCATGACGTGATTAGCACGTGATTAGCAACCTATTTAATACAGATAGAGGCGCTAGCGCGGAAGCGTCAGCAGAAGCGTTCAGCCCTCCTCGCGTGAAGACCGACGAGGTAAAGACCATTCGACTCGTCCTGCGCTACTCAACCGAGCAACGAAACCGACAGTAGTTATTTATCGTCCCCCAGGTCAACTGGGTGAATTTCTAGAAGAACTAGACATGCTGCTCTCGTCTTTCCCTGAGGACGACTCGCCACTTCTTGTCTTTGGGGATTTCAACATCCACCTAGAGAAGCCTTATGCCTCAAACTTCCACTCTCTGCTTACCTCCTTCAATGTCCAACTAGTCCCCACCACAGGTACCCATAAGTCAGGTAACCTACTTGATCTTATCTACACACGCAGCTGTGATTCAGAGAACACCTTGATTACACCTCTGCATGTCTCTGATCACTTTTTCATCACTTTTAATTTAATACTGCATTCCCTCAACTCACCAACTCCTCTGCCAGTCTCATTTAGGCGGAATCTGCGCTCCCTTTCTCCTGCCCATCTTTCATCTGTCATAGAAACCTCCCTTCCATCCTTCACACACTTTGCATCACTTGATGTTAATTCTGCCACAGACACACTTCTCACAACACTAACCTCGTGTCTAGACACTATCTGTCCTCTTTCCTCCAGGCACGTGCTACTCCTTCCAGTCCCTGGTTGTCCGATACCCTCCGGGAACACCGGGCTAAACTTAGAGCGACTGAAAGGAAATGGCGCAGAACAAAAGACCTCGCTGACCTCTGTAAGTATCAAGCTTCACTCTCTATCTTCTCTGCAGACATTCACACTGCTAAATCTGCATTCTTCCATGACAAAATTAGCAGCGCCTCAGACTCCCACAAGCTTTTCAAAACTTTTAAAACTCTCCTCTGTCCCCCTCCACCACCTCCGTCCAACTCCCTAACGGCTAATGACTTTGCCAGCTACTTCACAGACAAAACTAGGTCTATCAGCAGACAATTTTCAGCTCCACCCATCCATGATCTCACACCGCACATACACACAGCAGACCATCTTCTCTCCTCTTAAAGAGGATGATGTCTCTAAACTTCTGCTCTCTACTCACCCAACCACCTGCCCGTTAGACCCCATCCCCTCACATCTACTACAACCCATCTCACCCACACTCCTACCATCACTCACTCATATCATCAACACATCTCTTAATACAGGAATTTTCCCTACTGCATTCAAGCAGGCCCGGATAACCCCGCTGCTTAAGAAACCCACACATGACACTTCCCTACTGGAGAACTATAGACCCATTTCTCTCCTTCCGTTCATAGCAAAAGCACTTGAACGGGTTGTTTTCAATCAGGTGTCTACCTTCCTCACCCAAAACAACAGGCTGGACACCAACCAGTCAGGCTTTAAGAGCGGTCACTCAACCGAAACTGCCCTACTAACAGTTACAGAAGCCCTAGGGAGGGCAAGAGCTGAGTCCAAATCATCTGTTCTCATTCTCTTAGACCTTTCTGCAGCCTTCGACACGGTTAACCATCACATTCTTCTGTCCGCCCTCTCTTCACTGGGCATCACTGGAACTTCACTCTCCTGGTTTAAATCCTACCTCGCAGATAGGTCCTTCAAGGTAGCTTGGGGAGGTGAAGTGTCCCAATCACACCAACTAGTCACCGGGGTCCCACAAGGATCGGTTCTTGGGCCTCTGCTCTTCTCCATATACACCACATCACTGGGTTCCATCACACAAGCACATGGATTCTCCTACCATTGTTATGCTGATGACACTCAACTTCACCTCTCGTTTCATCCAGATGATTCCATGCTAGCCACACAAGTCTCAGACTGCCTGGCTGACATCTCTTCTTGGATGAAAGATCATCACCTACAACTCAACCTGGCCAAGACTGAGCTTCTCATCCTTCCTGCCACCCCGTCAGAACAGCACCAGCTTACCATCCAACTTGGTCCATCAAAGATAACCCCATCGACTTCAGTCAGGAATCTTGGGGTAATCATGGATGATCAGCTGACTTTTAAGGATCACGTTACTAAAACAACTCGGTCATGCAGGTTTGCATTGTACAACATTAGAAAGATCAGACCGTTCTTAACAGAACATGCAACACAGCTTCTCGTCCAGGCACTTGTCATTTCTAGACTGGATTATTGTAATGCTCTTCTGGCCGGTCTCCCAGCCTGTGCCTTCAAACCTCTGCAAATGATCCAGAATGCTGCTGCACGCCTGGTCTTCAATGAGCCCAAGAGAGCACATGTCACACCTCTGCTCATCTCTCTGCACTGGCTCCCAGTAGCGGCACGCATTAAGTTCAAGGCACTGGTGCTTGCTTACAGAACAGCCACCAACACAGCACCCATCTACCTCAACTCTCTCTTACAGACCTACATCCCCTCCAGAAGTCTGCGGTCTGAAAACGAGCGGCGCCTCATTGTTCCTTCACAGAGAGGCATGAGATCCATCTCAAGGACTTTTTTTTTTACCGTTCCCGGCTGGTGGAACGATCTTCCTGTTTCCATCAGGACGGCTGGATCAATTTCACAATTCAAAAAACAGCTGAAGACCCACCTCTTACATGAGCACTTAACTGTCTCATAATATTAAAATTTTTTTTTTTTTAAATTCTACCCCTATTTTTCCTTTCCTAATGTTCTCTATATACTTGCTTATACTATCTTGACGTTGTATTTGAAACTTTGTATTACTAGCACTTCTCGTGAATATTGCTTACTTAGACAAATCGCTTGCTGTTTTCCTCAATTGTAAGTCGCTTTGGATAAAAGCGTCTGCCAAATGAATAAATGTAAATGTAAAATTAAAGAGCATTCTGTTTATTTGTCCTTTTCTTGTGTAGCCCACACATGTAAATATCTAGATTGCACTTTTGAAAAGGTATATTTATTAAGTAGGTATTATTTATTAGTCAAAGTTATGTTTATTAAGATAAAAGGCCAATTTTGCACATTACTAAGCATTCCGTCTGTAACACCATATACCACACATCGGTTTTCTAACATTAAAAACACTATCATTTTTTAATGAAAAGGTTACAAATGTGTTTTTTTCCATTTCTGGTACAGATTATTGTAATGAATTTCTGCTTTTGATAAACAATAAACTTTTAAAGTCTGAGCTTAATTTACTGCTATGGCCAGCAGGGTGCAACCAAGATGCTGCACAAGGGCCATATTACAGAAACTAAATCAAATCTACTAAAGTTATTAAAGAAATACGATTCTGACTCAGGGTTTTTCTGTAATAGCCAATCCCAGGTCATCATTATGCTTTATATCCTTAGGCATACAATACTTTAATAAGACACCAATATAACCACAATAAAATAAAATGTAGTACTTCGCTACACTACATGTTTTCAACTGTATAGTTTGATCAGTAGAATATTTTTACAAGTAAACGTATATTTAAATTATTACATATGCTTTTATTTCTTATCTTAATTGTGAGAAAAGGTATCATGGCCAAATGTACAACAAAGATATAGATATCAGATATAAATACCATACCTGGTTTAAAAAATATTGTCTATGTTATAAGGCTTATGTTATGTTAAGTCTGTAACAAAAATGATCACCTTAACATTAGTACCAAAGAAAAACAATCACCAAACCAATAACAAAATATAGTTTTATTTCCAAATTCTAATAGAACAATAAAGTTGCAAAAAGTACAGGGTCAAAACATAAGGACATTTCTGATGAGTTTTAACAAGGTAAAACCATAGCTAAAAGCACTTTAAACACAATAAAATTGCTTATATCTTATAATCATTTGGTGGCACTGTCCAGTTTCCATGAAGGTGAACAAGATGTGCCAATGATAATGCATTCGAACTTTTGTGTCAATACACAAACTTTTTCAGTATCAATTTTGAAGTCAATCAGAAATTGCTGACATTAGGCCTATGAAATTTAGTAAACCAGGTTCTGGGTTTCCGATGGTGGTTTCATCTCGATCAGAGAAACTTTGGCAGCGGGATATGCCACCTCCTTGTGCTCAAGATACTGATAGATCTGATAGATTATACTATATATCTTATTATTGATCCAAATGATACCATCTTGTTACCGTGAAGCCAAAAGGGATAGATCTAATCATCCAGCAGACTTATGTCTACTATCAGAGATGAAGAGGGAAGAACAGCAGGCAGGAGACAAAGTTGATGTTATAATAAAATGAGCCAAGTTTATTAGAAAAAGTCATAGTTGCGTTAGGATGCTCATATAGCTTCGTCTGGAGAGAAGTCTGACTATGTGCATCTAGCCCATTCTAAATTCATTGGATTAGAAACAGATTCATCAGGTGTTATTATACCAGCATAAACAGTGGAAAATTACTGCTTCACAACATTCATGTCTTGTGAAGTCATTAAGAACTTTGTAGAGGAGACCATTGTAAACTTATTTATACTATAAGTTATTATAAGTAATTACAATACAAAAACAGCATTCAACATAAGATTAAACAACTTTAGGAAAAGTAAAATAGAGTAGAATAAATAGGAAGAATGGTGTGAATAAATAATATATAGGTTAAATACTAAACTAAATATATAAAAATAAAAATTATAAAGAATAAGAAAAAAACACATATCTCTGGTTTTGTAAGTAGAAAGTCTTTTATAGGTCTATTGTCTTTTCAGTGACATCAGTTATTTGTATGAATGTATGACCACAAGTTTGTCAACTGGTGCTCAGTGCATGAATCTGAGTTCTGTCAGTGCATCCGGAAGTTAAAGTATATAGGGAACAAAACAGAACACTTGGATTGTGATAAATAAAAACCTATATAACCAATTATTTATGTTATTCTTTCTCTATCTTGCTGGCTTCAGCTTTAATCCTCCTATAACATGGCCTTGTAAACTATTGATACTGTTTAGCGTGTTGACAAAATGTTTTATGCTCTCCTTCTTGTAAGTCGCTTTGGATGAAAGCATCTGCCAAATGAATATGTATGTATGAATGTAAATATACAATTTTCCCTTTTCTGTTCTAAGACATGGTGATTGATGGCCTGTTGGTGGCAGACAGGGGTTATGCATGCCAGATGTTTTTGCAAAGGTTTCTGCTATGACCACAGAACCGTTTTAGTGTGTCAGGATCGAGATGACCCCAATTGCATTCTTCAGCTGACCACTCAGCTGGGACCAGCCATCAAAAATGACATCAATGTACTATATGTAACTAAATGCATAGTGAATATCAAATTAATTTACTCTTTGTCATATGGCTAGATAGAGGAAGCAAATTCTAAATAAATAAATATAAATGGGGTTCATACTGTTGCTTAATTATATGAGTTTACAAACTGACATCTTTTGTCAGTTATTTAATTAACAAACCAGCTTATTTAGTGTGCAGAGGGGGGTTGCAGGGTTTTTCAAAAGGCCCTGGCAAAGTTTTACAAACAAATACTGTTTTAGGTGAGGTTAGGTAGGTTATTTAAAAAGTGGCATACATTTAAACAAACATAAATTGAATTCATGTAAAAAAAGTTCACATTTCTCCTATACCCACTGGATGTAGAATAGGGATGGGAAGATTCATCAATTTACATTGGCGCATGTGCATAAAAGATAGTGATGCAATGCATTGATTTAAAATAAATTCAACAACTCTGCTTGTTCCAATGCAATAACCGATGCAATTGCCTGTAACAACGTTACAGAGAATGAGGGCTTCCAATATTTCCTCCACGTCAAGACCTTTTTGTGAAAGTACCCTGTGTTAGAAGTCAGTATGCACTTCAGTTAACATTACAAAATTCCTTTTTGTATTGTGTTTTAGTTATTATTCCAATATAATTTAATGGTGTTCTATTAGATCCCATCTGCCAGATAACATCCCACCAATAGAATCCATCACATAATAGTAGTTTCCATTAAAACCAATACAATTACTATTATAACAATTAATTCCTTAAAATATTCTATTGTGTTTTGAGCGCAGTTCTATTGTTTTTTTCAGCAGAGGTACCATATTGAATTTCATGGCATCATATTTTTTCCATTGCATCGTAATTGGGATGAATCGTATCGGATCATATCGTATGTATCTTTAATGCATTGTATAATTGGCTATGCATCGAGATGTGTATCGCATTGGCCTCTGGAGATACACATCCTTCATGTATAAGCTTCAGTTTCTCTGATAAGTTGTGAAAATCTCACAATAAAAGAGGCACAAGCATAAGGGACAGTAATTTATGTTCACATTCAGGTACATTCTGCTATAAAGAATAAGCTCAGTGCATTTACCTCTTCAATTCTGTCACATCACACAGAAAGTGTCTCTTCATTTGCTTCGGCCTTATAAAGGTTGAGACAAACATTACTTTGAAAGATATTTTGTTTTGATCAGCTGCCAGTAGGCTGCCACTTTGAGTTAGGATTTGTATGTTAAGTGCAGATGTCACTCTTCCATGCCCTTGTTTATTTATTTCACAAATAAAAGTTTAATAAGAAATTGGTATTGGTCATTTTAATCCTAAAAGTGTTCTATTTAATAAATTGATAATATCACATGTGTATGAGTCCATAATATCTGAACAAAAAAGGTTTTAACAAGCACCACCTGCTGGCCATAAATTTAAGTACAAAAAGCTTACATGGTTTTCCAAAGACCTATATTTATTACAATGTTCTGTATCCTAAACCTGTTAATTAAGTACCTGTAATTGCTTTCCCATGCACCAAATGTTAATTCTTTGATGGTAACTAAAGTTTGATGTATGGTAATGGCAGAATGTCTTCTACTCTAAAAGACATGAAAGTAGTAAAAGGAGGCGATTTTATTCAGTTTTTAATTAAACAGGAATCTGAATATTTTATCTATATAAAAATAAATATTTTACATGTTTTATTAAAAAAGATTTATAAAAAACGTGTACTTGACGTGTACTTAACGTGTTAAAATTCGCACGTTTTTGACCCACTTGGCTTTCTATAGAAATCCGCCTTGTATTCGTCAGCTCTGCCTGTTCGCTGATTAATGTTTAAGAACCACACATTTTTAAATAAAACAGAATAAAAATCATATTTAACCCATCGTCTATTACGGCTTTGAACTTGAGCTCACGCCTGCATCATATACGTGTCCGGTGCTGAATACCTGCGAGTTGTAGACGCAACGCGCGTCCATTTTTATCCGGTGCGCACATGCATTTGAAGTCTCAAATTTAACAATTCTAAATGTCAATTTCGAGGACAGCATTGCATATTTTGCATAGCATTTTAAAACGTATAAATTGAACTGAACTAAAGCATACTGTATGAAAGACAGTGAAAGGCTAATTAAAATGCTTATTATAGCAAATGTTGTATAACGTTTTTAAACAAATACACAGATCTTACATAACATTCAGTGGAAGTTAATAAATAAAGATTATTAATTTAGATGGATATGTGTCAAACAGGCTTTGAAGAAAAAGTTTCCCAGTAGACTTTATGTCTAGCAAAACCATCGCATCATTATAGCGAGCTCGCGTCCACCGGCAACGTTTCTGTATGCATTGCTGAAAGAAACGGGCATATACTGTTAACCATTACGCGGACTTTGAAATCTTTCTGCGAATATTGATACAGTGGAAATACAGGCTGTCATGTTTTAGGTGAAATGGCATTTTAGAGAACGTTATTCAAAGTTGGCAGCAGAAAGTGTAATGGAAACATGTTGTCTCTACTTAAATACTTTTAGTAGGATGAACTTAATTGATTCAAGTTATTTGGACGTTATTTTCACATGGTTGTTTAGGTTTACTCAATTCAGTTCAGTTCATCATACATTAAGTATTTGAGTAGAGATAACATATTTCTGATATGTGGAACCACTGTCCATAATTTAATTAAGTTAGTTTAAAGTATCATTTTTTCCAGCTTTTGTTTTTGAACAGCGCATGTACTTTAGCTAAGTACTGTGTAACAGTTCTGTCTGTCCCTGTTTTTGTTTCTGGACTTCATTACCCATCATGCACCGCACCTTCACCCGGCCATCTTTGATTGGACTTTGCACCTGTGTTTGATTACTGTCTGTTTTGTGTTTGCTGTGTGTTATTTAAGTTGCATTTGAGTTCTCCTCTGGGTCCGGTCTGGTTGTTATTTTCACGTCCTGCATGGTTTATGGAAAAGTTGTTATTTCGAGTCACGTATGTATGTATTTGAGAGTGCCTAATACGACTGGATAGTTTGCCTGTGTTTGGATTATCTACCTGTTTACCTGTGTCTGGATTACTTACCCGTTTACCTGTGTTTTGGATTATTTACCTGAGTTTGGAGTCCTCACCTGCCTGTACACCCGTGTAGCGGTCTCTTATCTGCGTTGTGTCGAAAACTAGACTCTCAATATTCAAAAATCCTTGCCATCACGTCCTCGTTTATTGGATCTGGGCAACACATAAACAGGCCATTTGAGGACTGGTGCAGCAATTAAAGCAGCGCGTAGCAGCAATGCACGACGCTGAGAAAGGTATAAATAACATTACATTTTGATGAGTAAAACTGTTAAAATAAAAGAAAAGAAATCATCAACCAAATACGTGTGCACATCAAAGAGGGACTTATGATCATAACGATACAAGTTTATAGTGAAATATTGATCTACTTAAATCGCCACATAAACATCTGTGACTTACCGCTGTTAGCTCACATGCAGACTGGGAAGAAGCTAAGTGTGCTAACTCCCCAAATCAGCATGGTTGCCAGATACACACAGGAAATCCAAATATGGTCATGACAAGTGGAATCTCAAAATAATAAGTTTAAGTGTATGCCTGCTACATTCCCCCCTGCTGACTTCCACTTGCCCATGACAAAAACTGAAATACATAAAGGAACAACTTTGACAAGTATATATAAAACATTTTTTTTTAAATGCTGCAGTCACCCAAAAACATCCACAACCAGGCACATATAACATTGTACAAACCAAAGCAACAACAAAAAGGAACAAAAATCCATACAATAGTACCAAGGAATAATACTGCATGTTACATGAAACACTAAACATTCCAGTCAAAAGACTAATCAGTTAAGAATTAGAAATGAAAGAGGATTGCAAGGCCTCTTAACACTCATAGGAATAACATGCCTGTTACACATTACATTAAATTAGTGTTCATTTTTAACAGTATTTCATATGTCAACTCATGATCCCTAGGACATTCCTTAATGCGTTTTCCTAAGTGGTACCACAATCACAGACTTCTGTAGTAAATTTAAATCATTGTCATACAGAATTATCACAAACTAACACCTATCGAAATCCCTGGCAACAATGCAACCTCAAAACATTACAACCCAGACAAAACTTTCTGGTGTATATTCTGGATCAGTCTTATGACTGGCTTAACCACATTTACATTTATGCATTTGGCAGACGCTTTTATCCAAAGCGACTTACATTACATTGTACTATACATTTGTACATTTTGTATAGTAAGCAAGTGGGGGTTAGGTGTCTTGCTCAAGGGCACCTCAGCCGTTACCCGCCAGCCCTTAGAATCGAACCAGCAACCTTCTGGTCATGAGTCCAACTCTCTAACCACTGGGCCACGACTGCCCACATTCCCATAACCACCCTCCCATATCTGGTTTTGACAGTAAATGGACCACTCTGAGTGGAAAGTTGTGGTAAGCGATCAATAGCTGAAGCGTAAAATTGTTCATCTGCATCAACCTGGTCAATTTTCTTATCAAAACAGGAGTCACATGTTACAGATTTGTTTGACTCAAAGGTCTGTCCATTGAGGCTTGTAGAATGTGGCACAATCAAAGTAATGGGCTGCTCATCCACATTTAACATATCAGATACTGAAAGGTCGACTGCTCCAGAGACTGGGAGCTCTGACACCCATGCCACAGTCCTTTCACATGGTTCATTGACAGGCAAACTCAGATCTTCATTTTCGTTCATAGACAAACTTGGTTCACTCAAAGCAGTATCCTCACAAGTAGCAACATCAGAAACCTCATTTGGAATAGGTAGGAAGTTCACTGGCATTATGAGATTTCTATGAAAAACTTTCTCAGCGCCTGTCACTGAGTTTCTGAGTCGGAATGTATGAACATCACTGTTCATTCCTGTTACAATGTAGATGTGCCCCTCCCATCTATCAGCGGTTTTCCTCTTGCCCCGCTCGCCCTTATTGGCCAACAGTACTTTGTCACCAATGTTCACCGGAGCACCTTTGAGCTTCTTGTTGTAGAGGTTTGCTTGCTTCTGCTGGTGTTTTGAAGCAGAGCACAGTGCCAGTTTCATAGCCTGTGCAAGATCATCCCTGAAAGACTGCACATACTGGTCATAGTCAACCACCTGGTCATCAAGCAATGCAGAGTCAAACATCATGTCAACCGGCAACCTGGGAGTTCTACCGAACATCAACTGAAATGGAGGATAATTGGTTGTCTCATGAATTGTTGCATTATAACAGACAGTGAGAGACTTCAACATTTGTGGCCATCTGTGCATAGCCTTAGGTGGTAAAGCACGAATCATGTTGCCCAAAGTGCGGTTAAATCTCTCAACAGCACTGTTTCCCATCAGATGGTATGGCGTCGTATGGGACTTTTGGACACCCGCAAGCTGAAGCATTTCAGAAACCAGGCTGCTTTCAAATGCCGCACCCTGATCTGAATGTACTCTCTCTGGAAAGCCGTAGATGCAGAAAAAGTTGTCCCACAGCTGTTTCGCAACTGATTTTGCCAATTGGTTAGGGCAAAGGTAAGCCTGTGCCATCTTGGTAAAATGGTCTGTCACAACCAAAACATCCAAAGACTTATTAGATGAGTCTTCAGCAGACCAAAAATCTACGCAAACCAACTCAAGAGGTCTAGATGTCTTTATACTCTCGAGTGGAGCTCTCGCCTCAGGCACAGGTGACTTACTGACAACACATCTTCTGCAGCATCGGACATACTCTTTTACATCCTTTTCCATCCCTTGCCAATAAAACCAACGTCTGGTGAGGTAGAGTGTCCTGTGCTGGCCCTGGTGTCCAGCTTCATCATGCACGCCTTTAAGCACTGTATCTTGAAGAGCAGCAGGCACAATGAACTGAAAAGTCTTATTCTTTGTGACGGCATCCTTGGAGACATGATATAACAAGCCCATCCTCACTAATAGCTTGTTCCAGTGTCTCAGAAACCGAAGCACTCTAAGTGATTCCTTGCTCCGCTCTCTTCTGGATGGCCTCCGTTTACGGTCCACAAAATAAATTACTCTGCTCAGATCAGGATCAGCATGTTGGAACTCTGTAAGCTCCTGTCTTGACAGCACCGGATCTTTTAACAACTGAGATGGTACTAACGTCCCAATTAACTGTGGAAGCAGGTACGCATATGGTTGAACATGATTATCCTGTTGCTTACTGCTAGAAAGAATGGCAGAGACATCTTCTTTGGGGATGCAACACTTGCTAAATAAAGCACAATGATTCATCCCGATATCTGAACAGGGCTTGTCATGTGATTGTTGTTCAAAAGGGTGACACGACCAATGAAATACATCTTGGACATTTTCCGTATTCACAACTTGAGACTCCTCCAGGAGAGCACCATAAGGCACCCTGGTAAGACGGTGAAACACACTGGGCTCCACAAATGGTACACGGCTGAGGGCATCTGCGACTACATTTTTAGACCCAGGGATGTATTTGATGTCAAAGTTGTATGGGGCAAGCTTTGCAACCCATCTTTGCTCGCAAGCATCTAACTTGGGCTTTGTAAGAATGTAAGTCAGTGGGTTGTTGTCTGTCCACACTGAAAACTGATGACCTTTCAACCAGTGACAAAATTTGTCACAAACTGCCCATTTAAGAGCAAAAAACTCCAACCTGTGTGCTGGATATTTTGATTGTGCATAGTTCAATGACTTGCTGGCAAATGCTATGGGGCAAGCAATCTCTTCACCCTCCACTACTTGAGACAGCACTGCTCCAAGACCATTACTAGAAGCATCAACAGACAGTAGGAAGGGTTTACTGAAATCTGGGTGGGCCAAAACTACCCTTTCAACTAAAGCCTGTTTTAGTTCATTAAAGGCATCCCTACATTCTTGGGTCCAGTCTCCAGAGGTAAGCTTTCTGCCTGCTGCTACACGTTTCTGTCCTTTGCAGTACCTCGGTTTCCTCATGCCTGATGTTAACGCAAAGAGAGGCTTACCAATGCGAGAGCAGCTTTCAATATACTGCTGGTAGAAGACCACCATGCCCAAAAATGATCATATTTTCATCTGAGAAGGAATATTAGTGCCATCTTCCATTAGGTCCTGTTCTGTGATATTTACAATAGCTTGTACCTTGTCAGGATCTGTAGCTATGCCTCCACTACTCACAATGTGGCCAAGAAATTTAACAGAGGGCTTAATGAAATGACACTTCATCTGAGACAGCTTGAGGTTGTGAGTCTGAAGCCTCTGGAAAACCATCTCAAGCCGTTCCAGAGCAAGCTGTTCATTAGGAGCGAAAACGAGGATGTCGTCAAGATAGCACAGCATGCTCATGAAGTTCTGATCGCCAAATATGCTCATCATCATCTTCATGAATGTCGCAGGGATATTACATAGACCCTGAGGAAGGCGATTATATTCATAAAGGCCAAATGGCGTTGTAAACGCTGTGAATCTTTTGTCATCCTTGTACACTTCCACATTATAATAGCCAGAGGTCAAGTCCATTGTGGAAAAGAATGCATAACCACCCAGCGCGGCAAGAGCATCAGTTTGATGAGGAAGGGGATGCGCATCTTTGACAGTGCGTGCATTCAGCCAGCGGAAGTCTGTACACAGCCGCAAATCACCATTTCGTTTCCAGACTAACACCATGGGCGATGCATAATCGCTCATTGATTTCCTGATTATTTCTCGCTCCTCCATGTCATTTAATGCCTCGCGTAGCTTCTCATAGTGTGACGGTGCCACTCTTCTGCAAGCAAGTCTGAATGGTTTTGAATCACTCAAGGAAATTCTATGAACGAAGCCTTCCGCCCTACCACAATCTAGTCCATGACGTGAGAAAATTGACTCATACCTGCTCAACAGTTCAACCAATTTCTGCTTCCAGTAAGGTGTAAGAGAGTTTGAAACAACATCAATATCTTGAAGTCCCAGGCTAGATAGTGTTGAGGTTGTCAGATCATGTGCCTTGGAGTGCTGTTTGTTAATCTTGCACTGCTCAGTGCCTGTCATCTGGCTTCCAGTTTCCACTCCATTACACTGCAAATCCTTTGGCTGTGCAAAAGACATGTTAACACAGTCAACGTCGAAATCTTCAAGAGCTATGCATGTGTACATATCAGCCAACTTACAGTTGCGTTTTAGGCAAACAGGCTTGTTCGATGGGTTGATTACTTTGACTGGAGTACTGCCATCGCCCCATAAGGACACAACTACCCTACCTACCAACACATTTCTCGGAGCTGTGCGCGCTGTGGTTGGTTCCACAACAACTGTACTGCCAACGGACAGAGTTTTGTCACTAACGAGTTTTCCCCACACTATATGTTCTGTCATGGGCTCTAAAGTGATAGCATGTTTAAGTTGAACAGTTCCTACCTTTGTAGGTAGATCCTTTCCTTTCCATGATTCCACATTGCACAAAAAATGAATTAAAGCTTTTGTGTTAGTATCTTTACTTTCCGAGTCTGACACTTTTTCCCAGAAGTCACTTGACATTTTAATATCATGAATGAGATGTTTAATGACATTACTTCCCAGAATTAGGTCAGCATTCTGCCCTTCGACAATCAAGATGGGTACACAGAATGAGCAGTTTAACATTTTCATCTGTACTTCGCACACTCCCAGTGGTTTTGTTCTTTGACCATCACAGCCAATCAGGGTAAGCGTTGTTGGGGCTATGTCATCTGAGGAAAGAGCTTCTGCTTCCATGAGTTTGGACAGGGTATGTGTACTCATAGTGCAGGCCATAGACCCACTGTCGAGCATGCCTTGAAGCGAAACACGATCCTGCACTAAAACATCAGTAAAGAACAGATTGTCGTCTGTGTTAAGTTTCTGCACATTCTGGAAAATCACTTTTGTTTTGTCATCAACACTATTGCAAAACTCTGAATAACTAGTTGTCACATCAATTTCCTCGCTACCAGGGGACATTACACATGGCCCTCCACAAGTCCCCTTCTCGTGTGGGCCATCTAGTCTGCTGACCAGCATCCAGGCTGCCCTGCTGGATTTGAGGTTTCTGAGAAGTCCCAACCGGGCAATCTGATGCTCTGTGGCCAGAGGAATGACAGTTAAAGCACAGACGGTTTATTCGACAATGTGAAAGCGTATCATGACTGGCATCACCACACACTTCGCATGCTACATTTTGTTTGGGCATTCCACTTCTTACTTTATGCTGTCTACAAGATCTTGTTGTATGCTGACAAGGACCCTGATCCAAAACACGTTCCAAAAGATGGATCATACGACTCAGAGACTGATCCTGGGTAGACTGCTCAGTAACCTGGAGGGGGGGGTACCACAGCAGCAGCTGCCTCTAAATTACGACCAGGGGCACTCAAAACATCTGCTGACTGAGCATGACACGCAATACTATTCACATGAGCATTAGACTTGCGTTTTTGAAGCTTATTTTCCGTTTGATACTCATCCAGTCTAACCTGCACATCGGCTGCAGTCCATTCATCCAGCGGCTTACATTTGAATATAAGAGACAGCTCTGGATCGGGACAGTTCTGAATGAACATTACAGTAACTTCACGAAGGGGGTTATCCCTGTTTCTTCAATCCTTCCCCAGCAATGTCAATGGCATTATGCAGCCTAATCCAATAGTCGAAAGGTTTCTCATTTTGCAAAGGCAATGTGGTGTAAAAATCTGCCAAAGGCATGCATGAATACACTGTGTCACTACAATGTTGCTTGAGCAAGTCAAACACTGGCTTTGGACCCTTACTGAGGTCAATCAGTCGGTTGCTTCTCAGTCCAACTTTCACTACATCACGTGCTCTGCCCTGTAACTTAGTCAATACTTCATCAGCTTGGTCTTGTAAGGGCACTTCACACTTTTACTGTTTCCACCCACTCGTCAACAGAAAATTTCTCATTTGCATCACCTCTGAAATATGGAGGTTCTTTAACATCATGCTTAACAATTAAGCTAACTTTTGACAGGTCACTCACATTAAACGTTGAATCACTTTGTTTGTTTTGGCCGAACACCCCAGACTCAAGGCAGGTGACAATGTTCTGGCCGATGCTACTGCCTATTTGTTTCACAATATCATTTATCAAATTCACTGGCACAGTGTTGAACTCAGATAATTGCACAGAATCATCAGCAGCAACAGCACTTGACTGAGACACAATAGGTGTCTGCACATCAAAATGTCTTGTGTGAATAGGGGTTGAAAAAACCGGGCCAATATTATCTGCCCCATCAATGTGGTGTTTATGGGCAAACTTAAGTACACCTCTCCCTCTTCCCACACTATTCTGACCATTAAAACCCTCCATATCAGGATCAGTTATCCAAATCACTCTAATACTTGTAACTGGAAAAAAAACTATTAAATATAAACCAACACAATTATTCAAAATTCAAATGGACCACTCTAAAATGACCCAAAATAGAATGTTTAGATCTTTTGGAAACGAATTCAATTAAAATATTAAGATATCTCAGTCCACTGAATACATCAGATGTTTTCACCAATTAGGTGTTCCCTGTTCAGTTTATATTTCCAAATGGCGAACCTCTCATCCAGTCGGTTACGTTGCAGTAGAGAGCGTAGTCACGTGGCACTCGTTCCAGAGGCTGGGCTCTCGTTCACTCACAACCCGGTCATTTCTCCACTCGCGTTGAGCATACAAGTCCCATGAAGAGTGAAGCAACGGTCACGGCACACGGCATAGCGGTCTCTTATTTGCGTTGTGTTGGGTCGAAAACTAGACTCTCAATACTCAAAAATCTTTGCCATCACGTCCTCGTTTATTGGATATGGGCAACACATAAACAGGCCATTTGAGGACTGGTGCAGCAATTAAAGCAGCGTGTAGCAGCAATGCAAATCATGTACCTGGGCAACACATAAACAGGCCATTTGAGGACTGGTGCAGCAATTAAAGGAGCGCGTAGCAGCAATGCACGATGCTGAGAAAGGTATAAATAACATTACATTTTGATGAGTAAAACTGTTAAAAGAAAAGAAATCATCAACCAAATACGTGTGCACATCACAGAGGGACTTATGATCATAACGATACAAGTTTATAGTGAAATATTGATCTGCTTAAATCGCCACATAAACATCTGTGACTTACCGCTGTTAGCTCACATGCAGACTGGGAAGAAGCTAAGTGTGCTAACTCCCCAAATCAGCATGGTTGCCAGATACACACAGGAAATCCAAATATGGTCATGACAAGTGGAATCTCAAAAAAATAAGTTTAAGTGTATGCCTGCTACACCCGCACTGTGACAGAAGACCGGACCCAACCATGACCACGCTGCAAGGAACTACCATCACGCCTCCGGAGACGACCCTGCTGTCGATATAACTGCCTGTTCACCTGGAACTTTTCGGAATGTTCGGTGTTCCCTGTCCTGAGCATTGACCTAGTGTGCACTTGGGCAGTGCACACAACCCCAGAACTCCCACCCACCCACCCGCCCTCGTCCAGTGCTTCATCCTCCTCCACCGCTGCTGAGACCTCTCTTCCACACAGCTCACCCTCAGCCTACCTTCGAGGTCGTGGTTGTGGGGCTTAGGTTTACATGCTATTTTAACCTATTGATTTTCTATACAGTGTCTCAACAAATTCTAAACAATGCATACCTTGCTTAGATGGCCCAGCAGTGTCAGTAGCAGGCCTAGGTACAGGGGTAATGTTACCATCCTCTGAACCCTCCAAAAGGGCAGGATGAGTGCTCCTTAAACGACGGATCATAGATGATGTATTGTTGCAATAGGCTAGCTGCCTATCACAATACATACATCTCACCTTATTTGGGGTTTCCAGATGAAAATGCTCCCAAACCACAGATGTATGACTTTTCTTACATGAAGCCTCCATTATTATTAAATCTATCTCTAACTTATGCTATTCTATCTGTCACTATCTAACTAGCCTATATGAATGTGTCACTATAATAACTATTCCTCACTGTGTTAAGCCTATATATAACTTACTAAATTACACTATAAATGTCACTATATCTATACTAATGATTACTCACTGTTAAGCCTATCTGATAATATCTTAATAATAACTTTTATTCTTAACTATATATACTAATTAATTACATTATATGTCACTATATCTCAAATTATCTGCTATGTCAAACTCTCAAATCTCAATCACTCTTAAATATCACTCCTCTCACAAAAACCCACGAAGTGAACATGCTTTAACACCACTTTTATACTTTGTTACAGTTTGATTGAGATCAAACTGCCTGTCACTCAAACTTAGATTCCGCAACACGCCACCTTTCGAACACACCTCGAAGCCTCGGTTAGCTATAGTCACGTTACATTGGGTGTTTCAAATCACACTTCGGAGCAGTGTTTCGAAACATTTGCGCTTCGGGATCTCGAGACAGTGTCGAAACGCAGGTTTTGCTTCAGCCATCCCTATCTGTATGTTAGTTTTTACTTACCTAAAAAACCAGATTTTGGAATACTTACATGCTTACCTGATTTTGGAATAAAATTACCATCACTTCATCACCTTGTGGCGTCCTCACCTGCCTGAGCACCAAAACTGTGACAGAAGGACCCACACCATGACCACGCCACAAGGACTCTTCACCACCACGCCTCCAGAGATCGCCCTGCAAGCAATATGGCAAGATAGAAGATCTCTGGAGTGTTATGCGGAGGAGTTCTACGGGGTGTGTGAGCGTGTGAGTTGGGACGATTTTGCCCTAAACCATGCGTTTCAGACTGGTTTGGTTGCCCTCATCATGCTTCCTGACGCGGACGAGCTTTCGCTGGAGGACTTTTTGAATAAGATCCTCCTCGCAATGGGCTCTCCTTTCCGCGTCAGGGAGGAGGATGGGAGCGCGTGGGACTAAAAAACGGCCCTGGACTTTGACTAGGCCCGGCCCAAAGCAATCGGCGCGCGGAAACTCGACAACAACAACAATAACGTCTGGCATGAGTTTCACAAGACTTTAATTGTGGCTCATGATACTATACCATCCATATTATAGCAATAACACTGATGTTGACTAGATGTTGTGTTAAAAGCATATTATTCTAGATTAACTTGAATACTCACATAGAAATGGAGGTCTCAACACACTGCAGTCCCTCTGGCTGAACCAATACAAAACAGGTATCTGAAACACACAACACATAGTATTGTATGAGTTATATTATAAATCACAAAGTAAAGAGGTTTTAATATACAGTTTAACTTGAATACTCACATAGAAATGGAGTTTGTAAGCATTAACTGTAACGTTACCAACATTTTAAAAAGTAAAAGCACAACATATTTCTTAATATTAGTTACTGGATGTGGCATTTTACAGCTAAAATGTTGAAGTTTAGCAGTTTTAACTACTGTAATCATTAAAAATGTAGCAACCTGAATATCACTTCCTAACATCATCCCTAGCAAGTAACTCTCTTTCTCCTCTCATGTTCCATACTTACTTGCCCTGGATCTGACTGTGGAACCAGCTCATCTTTCTGTCCCTCATCATCATCACTGGTGGCATGTTGCTGCATAGCTGTCTGGCTCACTTCTTCACTGCTGCTAATATTTAACTGTGAGGTGCTGCTGCTGGCTGCTAAATATTTCAGTTAGTTTGTGACATTTAGCTGCTTCAGTATCTAAATTCCGCAATTTTTTCTCTCACCTTCTCAGCCCCACCCTTTTCTTTCCGTTTTTTACCTGCAGCCACTTTATGCATATTGTTTGTTTGTTTCTATGCTTCTTCTATCTAACGTCTTTGCTGTTGGTTTCTTCCTACTCTTCCACTTCTTCTTCTCCTTACTTGGCGGCAACGGCCAGTGCAGCTGGCATCCAACTTAAAGGTGCATTGCTGCTACCTACAGTACTACCTACTTGCTTATACTATCTTGACGTTGTATTTGAAACCTTGTATTACTAGCACCTCTCGTGAATATTGCTTACTTAGACGAATCGCTTGCTGTTTTCCTCAATTGTAAGTCGCTTTGGATAAAAGCGTCTGCCAAATGAATAAATGTAAAAATGTAAATGTACTGGAGTGTGAAACAGATTAGTGGGGGAAAAAAACAGGTGATGACTGGGTGCGTGGCGGGTGGTGGGCCGGTCCGCCGGCCGTCCTGGAGTACCGGCCGTTCTGTGATTCTCCAGATCACACAGATGGCCAGTCCGCCACTGGCTATCGTGTGATAAGTTTTCCACCTCTTTGTCAGTGAAGCTCTTGGTGTGGGTATTTTTCCATACTGTTAGTGTAAACAACAAACAATATACAAAAAGCAATTAATAAAGTCAATGCGGTCTAAATGATGAAAAGAACATTTCATTTTCAAATGATTACTGATCAGAAAAGAAATTGTTACCAAACTGTTAGAAGTAAAACAAACTTACTGTCAAGGAGTTACACCATGCTGTCAAGTGAAAAAATACAAATTATTCCAAAACTGAAAACACAAATTTAAAAAGAAATTAAAGAGACAAAAAAAACTTACCCTGGTGTTTGAAATCCAAAATGGAAATGTTGTAAAACGTCCATTCACTGAAGCCAGCGGCTAAGGAAACACAAATTATTCCGTCATTGTATTGTTAGGTTTGAAATTTGCCATGAATGCAAGTTAATCTTAATGTTAACTTAAAACTTAAATACACATTTCTTTTGAATAAACAGAACAAAAACAACTAATGTTACAACAACAGTTTAAAAGGGTATGGTATTTATCCAACTATTTTAAAAGCCAACATTGGAAAACCGCGTCCAGTGGCAAACAAACATCTGTTTATCTGCATATGGCTATATAGTTGGTACAATTAAAAAACATTACTGCATATCTGTAGCAGCTAACGTTACTTTAGCTATAACTTAAACTTGCAACAACTTTAAAAGTCTATTTATCAGCTTCTGGTACGTAAAATACTAAAAATATAAATTCACACCGATGCTTACCAGAATTATATCCTCTAGATCAAAGGGGGGACTAAAATTTACTAGTATTTTAGTAAAATACTAAAAATATAAATTCACACCGATGCTTACCAGAATTATATCCTCTAGATCAAAGGGGGGGGTAAAACTTTCATCCGGCCCGTGAGGGAGTTTTTAAAAAAATACTGCATTTGAGTAATGTTTTGGTTCTGAATTACTAATTTGATGCAATACAAGTGAGTGCCAATAGGTGACAGTATAAACGCATGCCGTACAGTTAGGGTCTAACATAGAATTAGAATGCACTGGTAATAACTCGGATGTTAACGAGTGAATATGAGTGTGGCAAATAAAAGAAAAGTGAAAACTTTTGAGCATACGCAAAATTTAGCTTTTGTGTGTACGTACGTACACTTTTAGTATGAAAACTACGGAGAGTTTCAAGCCCCTGGGGCCTGAGGCGTATGCACAAAATGGGCATAGAGCATACACAATTTTCCACGCACATATCAGGATTTATAAATAAACTTGCCGTAAATAAGTGCGCATCGTACGGATGCTCTAGAGTCTAGACCGTGGGTACACACTCTTTTGAAGAGAAAAGTGGACTCTGAATGTCGTGTGTTCAATGAAGAACGGACAACAAAATACTTCTTCACTAGTATCGGACAAAAGGCGGTATGTCTAATATGCCATAGCACTAGCAAGCATTCGAATTATGCTGTGAACCTGTCATCTGCAGAAAAGGCAAACAAGGCTTTAAAACTTGCCACAAACTTAAAAGCCAAGCAAAATACAATGACGAATCTCGCAATTTGAGAATCTGTAACGAAAGCTAGTTATGTAGTGGCACATAAAATTGCAAAGCACACCAAGCCTTTTTTGGATGGGGAATTTGTGAAAAACTGTATTGTGGAGACTGTTGACACTTTGTCCTGATTCTAAAAGTCTAAAAGTTCTTTAGCTTATCGCGGAGAACTAAAAAAGAAACAGGACGGCTTCAGTCTTTTTTCTATCGCACTGGATAAAAGTACATAGCGGGCACTGCTCAACTTTTGATTGACATTGTAATTTAGATTTTTGGAGGAATAAACAAAAATTTCGAAATAACAGAACACCACCTTGGGATGGAATCAATGATGGGAAAGACCAGGGGCATTGATTTGTATGAAAGTGTGTCTGCCTGCCTGGGAAAAATTACCTGCCGTGGGGAAAACTGACAAGCGTCACAACGGATGGATCTCCAAACCTAACCGGTAAAAACACTGGACTGCTAAAAAGGTTACAAGACAAAGTAAAAGACGAAAGCCTAAACTCAGAAGAACTAATATTTCTACACTGCATCATACATCAAGAAGCGTTGTGTAAAAGTGTGTTGAAGCTAGAAAATGTTGTCAAAGTGGTTGTGAAGCTTGTCAACTTTATTCGGGCAAGAGCGCTTAACCATCGGCAGTTCATTCAGCTACTTAACGAAACGGAGGCAAAGCACCATGACCTCTTGTACCACTCAAATGTGCACTGGCTAAGTCTCGGCAAAGTGTTTTACCGTGTCTGGGAACTAAAAGGTGAGATAGCAACGTTCCTCAATACGGTTGGTAAAACTGACGACTTTCCCGAATTACAAGACACAGACTGGCAGAACAACCGTTCGGTGTCGACAAACTGAGGCATCTGATCTGAACAATCTCAATTTGAAACTTCTGGGAAAGGACGTTTTTGCGCACAAACTGTACAGCAACATAAAAGCCTTCAAAGCCAAACTTGTATTGTTCTCCAGACATGTATCCAGCCAAGATTTTGCTCATTTTCCAACACAGGGCACACCAATAACACAGTCTCATATTGAGAGGTACAGCAGCACGTTGAGCGACTTGCATGCAGAATTTTCCCGTCGCTTCACACTTTTGCAAAAATTGAGACTGAGCTTGAACTTGTCTCATGCCCCCTGTCTTTTGACAGTGAGAATGCACCACCAGACATACAACTGGAACTCAATAAAATCCAGTGTGACAGTACTTTGAAGGAGAAGTTTCAGACAGCACCAGTTAACCAGTTTTATGCTTCACTGGATGAATTTTTTTCCCCAAACATTAAGAAACATGCCCAAAGAATGCTTGTTTTATTTGGATCCACATATGTGTGTGAACAAACCTACTCAATTATGAACTACAACAAAGCCCACCGTATATCAAACCTAACAAACAGCCACTTGTCAGCTATCCTGAGGATCTCAGGATTCTGATTCTGAGCCGATGGCTCCGGAGGGCTGGCGGGGCTTGTGCCGATTACTACATGCTATCTGGGACAGTAGAGATGACGTAATCCATCTCCGCTCTCAGCTCTTGTAGTGACAGAAAGATGGAGGAGAAATTAATCCTTGCTGTTAGCAATTTTCCAGTTTTGTATGATATGTCTCTGCCCACGTACAGGGATATATTTATGAAAAAGGGAACTGCACCAGCCTGTGGTAATCCCCATGCTGACTTTGAGTCTGAGTGGTTTAATGGACCCAGATAGACCGGCGTTGGCGCTTTCGCCGCATATAAATAGCCACAATGGAAAAAAGAGCACTTTGTTTCTCATTCATTTTTCAGAATATAACATTTCATGCTCTGACTGAATTAATATTTAGTGTTTCCCTCCAGAATGTTTGTACTGAGTGGTAAGAACTCTGATTCGCTGTTAGCAATAATCTAATGACATCAGTGGATATAAGTAAGCCAGATAGTCTGGTAAAGTGGGCCATACCTAATTCATCATAAAATAATTCTGCATCTTGGTTAGAAATTTGTTTATTAACACATTATTCATTTAAATTAAAAACAATTCAAAATTTTAATTTTATTTATCAAATGTATGTATTAAAAATCCCCCACAACATATAAGGGGAATGCCTAAAATAGAAACATTTACTCAGTTAATAAGTAAATTGCAAAACAACAGAAAAAATGTGTTTGCAAAATATTAAAATAATATTGATGAAAATGACCAATAACACACATACAACAACAACTGATAACAATAATTTAATCAACTGTACTGTTAACTTAATCAACTGTTTAACTGTAAATTTTGCCTTTGTGCACTTGAATTTGAACTTGAAATGTAACAAGTGCTTTTTGTTTTTTCTACATTTTCAAGAAACACTGTTCGTAGGTGAAAGAGTCATCATCGAAGATACCATGCTCCTCAGAACAAGACTCGTAGTACCAGGCATGACATGATTCACATTTGATCCACCCTTCCTCCGACTTTGGATCTTTCAGATCTCCATACATTTGTTTGCAGCCCGGACACACTTTACATTCCGCTGATGAGGCTTTGTAATTTTTCTTTTTTTCTTTGCATTTATATTAGCAAGATGTTGTTCGCTGGTGATGTTGTATGTTGGCGGTTTGGCCCTAGCTTTATTTATCTTCCTCTGTCAAACAAGGATTGGGATCAGAATGGCAAAACTTGTCGAAGGTCTCACTTCTGTGGCCTCCTCTGGTGGTGAAGGGCTGGTCACAGTCACTTCAGTTGTGTCCACTCCCTCCATGCTCACAACATCATGTGGAAAGGCATCTGTAGTTTCTGGGAGGTCCCTCTCAGTAGTGAGACTAGGAGCAAACACCTCAGAGGGAATGGCGGCAATGTTTAGAGGGAACATTCCAGTTGCCCAGAATCCAGCTTGAGCATTTTCTACTGTTGCTGCTTTAGACTGGGCTTCAGAAAACAAAGAGAAAAAATGTTGCCTGGGCAATCTCATGCCAGCAGATAGGTGGCTTCACTTTTTTCCAGCTTCACCCCAGTGATATTGAGGCTCTTGAAGACAGCTTTGTCTTCTGGCTGGAGTGCATGGGTAGTGTGGGGAGGGTAGCACAAGACCTCTACATTGTGTTTTCTCATAAGCTGGAGGAATACAACATTGAAAACATGGCTTCTGTGGCCATCAAGTATGAGAAGGTGAGGTCTGCTGTCATCCTTCGGGAGCTGTGCGATTAACATCTTTCCCCACTTATAGAAGAAATCTGCATTAATCCATTCGTTGTCAGAGACCCTCACAATGGCATTGTTTGGAGAGCCATAAAGCCATTCTTGCCTCACCCTCTTTCCCTTGGAGATGATCAGTGGTGGCACGTACTGCCCAACACCATTAAAAGCAGCAAGAACTGTTGTGGTTCCCCTTTCTCTTCTGCTGTGACTTCAAAGCAGGGTTTCCCAAGCTCTCCCACCACGCGATCAGAAGAGAAATTTTCTTGAAGTCCACTCTCATCACAGTTCCATAGATGACTAGGAAGATGTTTGATGTCTAGTTTTGTAAGAAGACACTGATATTCTTCGAACCATTTCTCCACCACCTGTTGGATCATTCCTGCAAGCCCTGGCAGCTGAGAGTGCTTCTGTTTTTTATGCGGAGCCCAGGATTGCGCTTCATAAAGCCCGTAAACCAGTAGTTCAATTCAATTCAATTCAATTCATTCCATTCCATTCCATTCAATTCAATGTTATTTATATAGCGCATTTTACAATGAGCTTTTTTGCAAAGCAGCTTTACAGGAAAAAGAAACAGAGAAACATAACAAGGGTAAAATGACCAAACCTTTAAGTTAATTTAATAAAATAAAATAACTATGAAATAAATAAAAGCAGTCTCCCGGTGAGTAAGCCGACACGGCCCTGTGGCGAGGAACCCAAACTCCAATGATAAATGTATGGAGAAAAAACCTCGGGAGAAACCAGTCTCAGTCGGGAGGACCAGTTCTCCTATGACGTGTCACAGCTGCACTCAGTGACTTTGATTAACGGTTATTTAGAAAATTATCAGAAAGATTATCAGAGAGAGCTTAGTAAATGTAATAAGGAAATTGATTTTGTTAAATCTGTTATAAGGAATGTTATATGCAGGGAATGGAACGGTGGCGATGGCATAATGTAACTGAGTGCAGCTGTAACTTCAAACCGCTGTCATGTGATGTAAGTTTAGCATTTAATACTAAGCATTGTAAATACTGTTAGCATTAATATGACAACAATTAATCCGTCTTTGATATTGGTTGGTGATGGGGTTGCATGAGCTGGAGCTGGGTTGGTCAGTCAGGCAGAAGGTTATCACAGGAGGGTGGTACCGAATGTTTGACTGGAGCAGCTGTAACCTCTAGTTAGGGATGGGCATATGACGTTCATCCGGATTCTCTCCTCACCTCAGGATGACATCCGTCTAGACCTGGCGTAATCTCTCCCTACCTCGGGATGGGCATCCCAAAGAGAAGGAGAGAAGAGACTCAATTAGCGTAGCTGCTGTTCTTAATATTTTATTTGTTTTACAAGTCATGCATTATGTGAATGCTTGGCTGAAAAAGTGTCTTTAATCTTTGGGAGACAGTGTCAGATCCCCGAACAGTAACAGGAAGGCTATTCCAGAGTTTAGGCACAACGTATGAAAAGGCTCTACCCTCTTTGGTAGATTTATTTATCCTAGGTGTTATTAAAAGTCCGCAGTTTTGAGAGCTTTAAAAGCGAGCTGGGTTGTAGCGTGATAGAAGCTCTGTTATGTAGGTAGAAGCTAAACCGTTTAAGGCTTTATAAGTAATTAAAAGAACTTTAAAGTCATACTTAATGGGTAGCCAGTGTAAAGATGATAAGATTGGGGTTATGTGATCATATTTTCTAGACCTTGTAAGAACTCTGGCAGCCGCATACTGAACTAACTCTAATTTGTTTATTGACGATGCAGGACAACCACTTAGTAGTGCATTAAAATAGTCAAGTCTTGAGGTCATAAATGCAAGAATTAGCTTTTCAACGTCAGCAACATATAAAATATTTCATAGTTTGACATTATTTCTAAGATGGAAGAAAGCTGTTTTTGTGACATTTGAGATGTGTTTTACAAATGATAGGTTGCTATCTAATAACGCCTAGATCTTTAACTGTATTTGCTGGGGTAACGGTGCAGCCCTCGATTTGTAGGTTGTAATCTGCAATATTCTGATTACGTGCGTTTGGTCCAACAAGTAGTATTTCCAGTTTATTCGAATTTAGGAGGACATTTTTAGTCATCTAATGTTTTATGTCTTGGATGCACTCTGCCAGTTTGGATAGCTGAAATGAATCATCTGGACGCGGTGAGATATATAGTTGAGTATCATCTGCATAACAGTGGAAACTAATTCCATGTTTTCTAATAATGTTGCCAAGGGGCAGCATATATATGGAGAATAGCAAGGGTCCTGGAACCGATCCCTGAGGCAATCCATAATTTACTTGCGTTAGGCATGACGATTTCCCATTTAATTGGACAGAATGATATCTGTCAGATAAGTATGATCTAAACCATTGTAATGCCTGTCCCTCTATACCGGTATAATTCTGTAAGTGATCTAAAACTATTTTATGGTCTATCAAATGCAGCACTAAGGTCAAGCAAGACGAGGAGTGAGACGTTGCCTTTATCTGATGCAATAACTGTAACGTGCTCACGGGTAAACCAAGCACACAACCAAGTAAATCCGAAGAGGCTTTAATCACAACAGCTATAGACTACATTCAGAGTTACATTTATTTACGTTTAGACAAGACAAGGAACAAAGGAAACACAGGGTGTATATATATATATATATATATATATATATATATATATATATATATATATATATATATATAGTCCAGATAATGAGGGGAATGGCTGACAGGTGCGGGGATGGCAAACCAAGGACAGGTGCGGGAGCGTGGAGGATGCTGGGAAGTGAAGTCCATGGGGAAAACGTGGGAGAAACGGGCAAGGGGACAAACAGGACCGTGACAATAAGCAGGTTGTTTGTAATTTTAACGAGAGCGGTTTCAGTGCTGTGATGTGGTGTACCCTCCCCACACTACCCATGCACTCCAGCCAGCAGACAAAGCTGTCTTCAAGAGCCTCAATATCACTGGGGTGAAACTGGAAAAAAGTGGAGCCACCTATCTGCTGGCATGAGATTGCCCAAGCAACATTTTTTCTCTTTGTTTTCTGAAGCCCAATTGCAACGGGTAGTAATTATTTTAATAATTTGGTTGGTATAGGGTCTAATAGGCATGTTGTTGTTTTAGATGTTGCAATAAGTTTAATTAAATCGTCCTGTTTTATGGGTGAGAAACACTTTCCTTGTGGGCCGATGGTTGATGCTAATTTATAGGGCATACACGGAGGTTGAGTTTTTGCTATACTGTCACGTGTCATGGATGATCAGGGACAGAACCCAGGCGCAGGCAGCAGAACAGACTTTATTAAATAAAAGACCCACGAGGGGGCAAAAAACAAAACAAAACTATAACAAAACTCACAGGCACTAGGCAAACAAAAAATAACCCACAATGGGGAAAACTGAACTCAAAAGACTAAACAGGGTAAAGCACAAACACCAGGGTGACAAGACATAAAAAAAACTAAATAAAATGCAGGACAAGAACTGAACACGGTAACTGACACGACACGGTAACTGACACGACATGGCAAGACACGACATAGTAACAAATTTTAACAAACGCACGAGCACAGGACAATGAACACGAGGCTTTAAATAGGGGAACAAACAAGGGATAATGACACAGGGTGCAGGTGTGAATCATCAGAAACATTACCAGGGAAAATTACCGGAGAACGAGGGGGCGGGGCTTAGACGCGCGACATGAAAACACGCGGCAAAAGGCGGAAGCGCCCGAGCCGCGTGTCTCCCCACAGAACGTAAACACAAAGACAAGATACTGACGCAATCCTGCCCACTAGATCATGAAAACTAGACATAAACAAGGAGGGCAGGATCGCGGAAGTATCCGGGGGGCGTGGTCATGACGCAAGACCGGAGAGCGCGTGACACGGGCGCACCACGCCCAGGCCACGCGCTTCCACGAGTAACAAACACAGAGACATGGCACTGTCATGGCCCTGCCCACAAGGCTCCAGGAATTTACTAGACATGAAGGGCAGAACCATGACAGTCACGTATATCTTTGATTTTCTATGTAAAAAACTTTATGAATTCATTGCAACCAAGGTGCGGTGGAATAGCCAGTTCAGGTGGCATCTGATTATTTGTTAGTTTAGCAACTGTATTAAATAAATTCCTTGGATTGTTTTTGTTCGTTTCTATGAGGTTGCGGAGGTGCTTAGCCTTTGCCACTTTTAGTGCCTTTTTAAAACAGTTTGCACTCTCTTTCCAGGCAGTAGCCAGCTTTCTTTTTTTTGTCAGAAAATCCCTTAATTCCTGCTGCTAGTGCAAAGTCAAAAGCAACTTTCTGGACATTAGGGCCTTTAAAAAATTATTCTTAAAGATTCTGAGAACCCTCTAAGAAAGCTTTTAATTTAGCTTAAAAACTTCTACGTAGGAGTCTTAGCTTAAAAGAGATTCAGGACCAATTTGAGAGCAACTCTGAGCCAGGAGAAGACAAAAATTGTATCTTAGTGAGGAGGCAGGGCTGACCCCGTTGCTACACTCTAAAAAACGTTGGGTTATTTCTGTAACCCAATAGTTGGGTTAGATATATTGGGTCATTTTGTTGGGTTATTCCTGACGTTTGTTGGGTCATTTCTGTAACAACCCAGCTAGTTGGGTTACAACTGAGCTGTGTGAGCTGGTTATTTTAAATTTCAACGGTCGAGTGGTGCCACCGCTGACAGACGAGAGGTAAGTTCATATTAATAATAATATGTATAAATGTGCGTGTATATATACACAGTATGTTTGTATGCAGTATTTTTCAATTACAACACAAATTTACAACTTTGTTGACTGTTTTTGTGTATTTTATAATCTGCATGACTGTCGACACTAACACTTTTAAAACATTGACTCCCTTTTTCTATGTTCGGAACTTTTAGATAAGTCATAAACTTGTGGAAATCACATTTTAGATATTAGGTGGCACCCACGGGTTTTAGGACCCAGCGGAAGAGTTTTCATCTGCTCTGCTGTGAGCCTGCAACTGCTAACATTTGTTATGCTAGCATTAGTCTCAGCCTCAGACTACACGAGACTATGCTAACATAACAAAAGCACCTGAATTCAAATGACGAGTTTAGTTAATTTTATTTCTTTACTTTTATCACATTTCATTCTAAAATAGTAGTTTGCCTCAATCACAATTTCATTTCCTGGTAACGTTAGTAACAGACATGCAGTAATGGCTTTAACTGACAAGCTTTAAATTCATTGCTTATTATCTATATTTTAGAAAGATTTAAATGCGAAGAAAACTTCAGAAGTGGGACCATGAAGCATCAACTGACAAATTTGCAGGTAAGAAATGAATGTCTGAAAACTTCCTGTTAAGTTAGTCCAGTCATGTGAAAAAGGACCTAAAGTGTTTACTTTTTTTTGACATTTAAACAAGCAAACATGTGATCCTCTTGGAAACATATGACACATTAAATTAACATTGTGTATTCATTTTCATTGTGTATTCATTTTCATTGTGTATTCATTTAACTAATTAGTCAATGGTAAAAGTGTGACCCCTACAGTTCATCAGGCCATAAAGATTTATGAATTCTTTATAATATTAAAGTTTTCTTGTCCATATGACTGTACATCATTTTTGACAATGCAGTATAAATAATAAATAATTATTGTAATAATAATAATAATACTGTGTATGTGTTTGCATATTTACCAATTTACAATATCTGTTTATAGAGTGGAACAAACATTATTCAGTATCAGGAGGAGACAAGGAAGACAAGTCCTTCATTTTCTGCAGCTTGAAGATAAAACCAGTTGCTTTCAAGTCTTCATTACAGTGGGCAGCATGACGCTGGACTGGAGGAAGACCGTCTTTTACAAGCAGTTGATAAATGTTGTTTTACATTTTGGAGTATGAATAATAAATGAATAAAAATAATAAATAATGATTTGGCAAAATAACCCAACAAATTAGTTATTTCATAACCCAATTAATTGGGTTAAAATAACCCAACAATGGGTCGGTGCTATAGTAACCCAGCATTGGGTTATTTGTTGGGTCAATTTTAACACAACTGTTTTTAGTGAGTATGTATGACTTGCTTCTGAAGACTGTAATTGGTTGGTTGGCCGAGGAGGAAGAAAGAGCGCTTTTTTTATTAACAACATATTGAATATAACATAGTATATACCAAAAATATAAACATATATATTGTACAAAAAAATAAATACAGACACAAATAAAACCCACAGCAATACAAAACAAACAAACACACAAATAAAGCGCTTTAAAGTATTGTCGTTAGTTTGAATTTACACACGTAATTTTTCCTGTTTTACCGTACTCACGCACACATATACATATTCTTTCTTTTTTATTTAGCGTGCTGTTAATGTCAACGTATTTGATAGGAAATGAACAGTGACACGATACGTTTGTGTAAGTGCTGTAATTGTTTGTGTGATCACTATAGAAGGTTGTGACAGACCCAAATAATCTCTGCTGCATAGTTGCATTTCTCCAGTTGCCAAATATGTTAATATAGTGATTGCTTCAATTTCTGGCACTATGGCATTTTTTGCGCTGTCTTGGAGATGTTAGCGTGTCTCTAATAGGATTGGTCACAAACATGAACTCTGCACGATCTAACGTTTTACAAGTGTCTTATTAACTCACTGTCATTTTTATAGCGCTTTACAATTTGCATTGCATCAAAGTAGCTGTACAAGCTAACCAAAACCAAGAAAAACAAAAGTTAAACACATAAAAACGATACAAATTAAAAAGAATCTGATAAACCTTAAAAGTAATATGGAAATTGTCATAATTACAACACATTTCTTCTCACTTTTCGCATTTCATCCATTTTCTCTGTGGCTAAAGAAACTCTTAAGCCTCTTAAAAGTCCTTCTCACTGCTCCTAAAATTTTGGACCTTAAAAGTTCTTTTAAGGGTTAAGATGCTTTATGAATTACTTTTTCCTTTACTAGGATATTTTCTGTAATTTTAGGAGAAAACGCACACATTTTTAAGAATTTTCTTTGAATTTTGCCACTAGGAGCAACTCTTTGCGCTAAGATTATTCATGAATATGGGCCCAGGGCCCATATTCTTAAAGATTCTGAGAATACTCGAAGAAAGCTTTTAATTTAGCTTAAAAACTTCTACGTATGAGTCTTAGCTTAAAAGCGATTCAGGACCAATCTGAGAGCAACTCTGATTCAGGAAAAGACAAAAACTTTTATCTTAGTGAGGAGGCGGGGCTGACCCTGTTGCTATGTTTGACACAGTCTTCTGAAGACTGTAATTGGTTGGTTGGCCAAGGAGGAAGAAAGAGCGCTTTTTTTATTAACATATTGAATATAACAGTATATACCAAAAATATAAACATATATATTGTACAAAAAAATAAATACAGACACAACAAAAAACACAGCAATACAAAACAAACAAACACACAAACAGAGCGCTTTTAAGTATTGTCGTTAGTTTGAATTTACACTTAATATATCTTGTTTTACTGTACTCACGCACACACGCACTATACACATATTCTTTCTTTTTTATTTACCATGCTGTTAATGTCAACATATTGATAGGAAATGAACAGTGACACAATACGTTTGTGTAAGCGCTGTAATTGTTTGTGTGATCACTATAGAGGGTTATGACAGACCCAAATCATCTCTGCTGCATAGTTGCATTTCTCCAGTTGACAAATATGTTAGTATAGTGATTGCTTCAATTTCTGGCACTATGGCATTTCTTATTTACTCCCTGTCATTTTTATAGCACTTTACAATTTGCATTGCATCAAAGCAGCTGTACAAGCTAACCAAAACCAAGAAAAACAAAAGTTAAACACACATAAAAATGATACAAATAAAAATGAATCTGATAAACCTTAAAAGTAATATGGAAATTGTCATCATTACAACACATTTCTTCTCACTTTTCGCAGCCCAGATCTTTTAAGGGGAAATCCCCTTTGAAAAAGACTGGTTAGCAAGGCTGCAAGCTTCTTTTTAGACTCCTCTGATATGTATGGTTTACGCCCAGACATATGGTCAACACCCTGTACTTTACCTTTTACCCTCCTCTGCAGGATGCTCCTTGGCACATTCCATGCCCTGGCTAAGAAGCGCACGTTAAGATTTTTACCTAATGCCTTGTGTTCCCTGAAGCGATATGTTATACAGGGGCAATAATACATTTACATTACATTTACATTTATTCATTTGGCAGACGCTTTTATCCAAAGTGACTTACAATTGAGGAAAACAGCAAGCGATTCGTCTAAATAAGCAATATTCACGAGAAGTGCTAGTAATACAAAGTTTCAAATACAACGTCAAGATAGTATAAGCAAGTATATAGAGAACATTAGGAAAGGAAAAATAGAGGTAGAAAGTGTTTTTTTTATATTATGAGACAGTTAAGTGCTCATGGAAGAGGTGGGTCTTCAGCTGTTTTTTGAATTGTGAAATTGATCCAGCCATCCTGATGGAAACAGGAAGATCGTTCCACCAGCCGGGAATGGTAAAAAAAAAGTCCTTGAGATGGATCTCATGCCTCTCTGTGAAGGAACAATGAGGCGCCGCTCGTTTTCAGACCGCAGACTTCTGGAGGGGATGTAGGTCTGTAAGAGAGAGTTGAGGTAGATGGGTGCTGTGTTAGTGGCTGTTCTGTAAGCAAGCACCAGTGCTTTGAACTTAATGCGTGCCGCTACTGGGAGCCAGTGTAGAGAGATGAGCAGAGGTGTGACATGTGCTCTCTTGGGCTCATTAAAGACCAGGGCGTGCAGCAGCATTCTGGATCATTTGCAGAGGTTTGAAGGCACAGGCTGGGAGACCGGCCAGAAGAGCATTACAATAATCCAGTCTAGAAATGACAAGTGTCTGGACGAGAAGCTGTGTTGCATGTTCTGTTAAGAACGGTCTGATCTTTCTAATGTTGTACAATGCAAACCTGCATGACCAAGTTGTTTTAGTAACGTGATCCTTAAAAGTCAGCTGATCATCCATGATTACCCCCAAGATTCCTGACTGAAGTTGATGGGGTTATCTTTGATGGACCAAGTTGGATGGTAAGCTGGTGCTGTTCTGACGGGGTGGCAGGAAGGACGAGAAGCTCAGTCTTGGCCAGGTTGAGTTGTAAGTGATGATCTTTCATCCAAGAAGAGATGTCAGCCAGGCAGTCTGAGACTCGTGTGGCTACCGTGGAATCATCTGGATGAAACGAGAGGTGAAGTTGAGTGTCATCAGCATAACAATGGTAGGAGAATCCATGTGCTTGTGTGATGGAACCCAGTGATGTGGTGTATATGGAGAAGAGCAGAGGCCCAAGAACCGATCCTTGTGGGACCCCGGTGACTAGTTGGTGTGATTTGGACACGTCACCTCCCCAAGCTACCTTGAAGGACCTATCTGCGAGGTAGGATTTAAACCAGGAGAGTGAAGTTCCAGTGATGCCCAGTGAAGAGAGGGCAGACAGAAGAATGTGATGGTTAACCGTGTCGAAGGCTGCAGAAAGGTCTAAGAGAATGAGAACAGATGATTTGGACTCAGCTCTTGCCCTCCTTAGGGCTTCTGTACTGGTCTGACTGGTTGGTGTCCAGCCTGTTGTTTTGGGTGAGGAAGGTAGACACCTGATTGAAAACAACCCATTCAAGTGCTTTTGCTATGAACGGAAGGAGAGAAATGGGTCTATAGTTCTCCAGTAGGGAAGTGTCATGTGTGGGTTTCTTAAGCAGCGGGGTTACCCGGGCCTGCCTGAATGCAGTGGGGAAAATTCCTGTATTAAGAGATGTGTTGAAGATGGCTTGTAGTAGATGTGAGGGGATGGGGTCTAACGGGCAGGTGGTTGGGTGAGTAGAGAGCAGAAGTTTAGAGACATCATCCTCTTTAAGAGGAGAGAAAGAGGAGAGAAGATGGTCTGCTGTGTGTATGTGCGGTGTGAGATCATGGATGGGTGGAGCTGAAAATTGTCTGCTGATAGACCTAGTTTTGTCTGTGAAGTAGCTGGCAAAGTCATTAGCCGTTAGGGAGTTGGACGGAGGGGGGGAAGGGGGACAGAGGAGAGTTTTAAAAGTTTTGAAAAGCTTGTGGGAGTCTGAGGCACTGCTAATTTTGTCATGGAAGAATGCAGATTTAGCAGTGTTAATGTCTGCAGAGAAGATAGAGAGTGAAGCTTGATACTTACAGAGGTCAGCGAGGTCTTTTGTTCTGCGCCATTTCCTTTTAGTCGCTCTAAGTTTAGCCCGGTGTTCCCAAAGGGTATCGGACAACCAGGGACTGGAAGAAGTAGCACGTGCTGGCCTGGAGGAAAGAGGACAGATAGTGTCTAGACACGAGGTTAGTGTTGTGAGAAGTGTGTCTGTGGCAGAATTAACATCAAGTGATGCAAAGTGTGTGAAGGATGGAAGGGAGGTTTCTATGACAGATGAAAGATGGGCAGGAGAAAGGGAGCGCAGATTCCGCCTAAATGAGACTGGCAGAGGAGTTGGTGAGTTGAGGGAATGCAGTATTAAATTAAAAGTGATGAAAAAGTGATCAGAGACATGCAGAGGTGTAATCACGGTGTTCTCTGTATCACAGCTGCGTGTGTAGATAAGATCAAGTTGGTTACCTGACTTATAGGTACTTGTGGTGGGGACTAGTTGGAGATTGAAGGAGGTAAGCAGAGAATATTTAATACAATAAGGGCTAACACCAAATTCCTATAGTTTCCACAAAAGCCAGAACACTATTGATAGAAAGAGAGAGAGGGTTAGTATTTCATTTATTTACTTGTCAGGTATTCACAGAAGAGATGTGTTTTAAGATGTCGTTTGAATGTTGTGAGAAATGTGGTTGACCTGACAGAGTGTTTAACCAGCAAGGTGGTGTGAAGGAAAATGAGCGAGAAAGTGATACTACCCGTTTGAGAGGGCAATACAAGACACCGCTCAATGCAGGGATCTTAATGGGGTATAGGAGTGCAGAGCCACAATGTATTGTTTCAAAACGTTATACAGTGTATGAAGGCATATGTGTTAACTTACCTGTTCGGTTCATTTAACATCAAATCTAATTTTTCTTTTCTTGCAAGTGTTTATAGACAATTGTGAACTAATTCATGTCACACATTAAATTTTTATTATATCAATTTTTGCAAGGTATGCTTCAATAGGTTTTACTCACATTAAATAAAATGTAGCTATAAGATGTATATTTTTGGCTGTGTGATTCACTGAAAAAAATATGGAAAAAAATCTAGGAAAGCTTTTTTCATTCAGAAAATGTTAGTAAATTTATCAGAACCGTCCAAATAAAGGCTAAACACAAGTATTAGTAGTTTTAACTAGAAATTGCCAAATACAGGTTCAAGTAAATTTTTCTCATCTTTTGTTTGTAAAATGTATTTAAAGGCGCAGTTAGCGAAATCCGTAGCTAGAAGGCGCACAATCAAGAAAACAACAACAATGCCATAGCTTGATGATGCTGTGAAGGAGCGTGGAATTATGGGATCTGTTGTCTTCAACACCACCGCTGATGGCCATTAATTAGACAGGAACGAGAAATGATTGTCAACTCTATTGTCCATTTCTGTTAAAAGCAAAAATGGAAAGAAAAATGGTTGTCATGCGGTTTCTATGTCAGTAAAGGCGGTAACAAAGGGTAACGCAGATATGACTCCATTGACAGGTGACTGCACGCCCCCATGTCACGGTTTAAAACGGCGATTTTTTCACGATTTACAAGTAGTTGAAAACATTTGAGATATTGTAAGTACTCAGCTGAACAAAATATATAACACTAGAGGTTTTTTAATACTTTACTAACAAACTGCAACTTGAAGTAATGCTAATTAATATACTTCACATTTCTTTACAAGAGTCCTTGTCACACTTCAAGGCACACTGCAGTGAAGATGGGTTTTTAATGTTCCAGGTACACAAGGTGATTAATCCACAGGTAACAGAAGGTGAGTGACAACCGCTTACAACACAACAATAAAGACAATATTAGGTAATGGAGAGTTATATAGTGTCCAGGTGATGACTGAATGGGAAACAGGTGCGGGAAAACACAAAATGGCTGACGGGTGAAAAGCATGCTGGGGAATGTAGTCTGGTGGGGATCAGGCAGGCAGAGACGGTTACAGTCCTATTATCTTGTCCTCATTGATCTTTACTTGATTTTTTTATATTACTTGAAATTATATATGAGATAATACTGATGTGTTATGTAAAATGTATCTGAACATCAAAACCAAGGCATTTCACAAAAAATACTTTTATTCAATGTTTGAATTCAAATATTTAATATGCAAAAAAGTCGGCACACCACAGCTCCAAAAAACTTAATTACACTTACATTTGGCAGACGCTTTTATCCAAAGCAACTTACATTACATTGTACTATACATTTGTACATTTTGTATAGTAAGCAAGTGGGGGTTAGGTGCCTTGCGCAAGGGCACCTCAGCCGTTACCCGCCAGCCCTGGGAATTGAACCAGCAACCTTCTGGTCATGAGTCCAACGCTCTAACCACTGGGCCACGACTGCCCCACGTAAATGTTGTAATTTAAAGCATAGTGTGTAACGTTTCAAGCTCAGATGCTCTTCATCATACAATTCAAAACACTAATGACCCACATATTTGTAATATAACATCAGGTGGTTAACAGTCACATAACAGGCAGAAAACAAGACAAATCTGAAACTAAACAGACTGAAATACAAAACACAGAAGAAAATGAAATAAAATAAACGCAAGTCTTCAACCAGTTACAATAACAAAAAAGTTAATCACTTGGTAAATCACTCATTATGCTTATAAATCACTCTTATAAATCACTCATTATGCAATATTATCACCAAATAATGGATTCAATCTGTTTGTAAACTTGTTTTCTTTCATTTAGGACTGGTTTTGTGTTTTTCTTTCAAACCGATTAATCCTAGGCCTAGTTAATCTGAGTTTAGGCGCCTCTGTCTTTGACTGAAAAAAGCTTTTTTTATGAATAATTTTAGCAAAAGTAAATAAAATATGACCAAAATTTGCACTGTTGTTCACACTAGCCTACTTTAATCTAAACTAATTTGTTTAACCAGGAAGTTTGTTTTGAAATGCTTTGTGTAAAAAATGGCACAAAATCACACTTGTGGCGTTCCGGGTCAAAATGACCCGCCTACCAAAGATATCTTATAAATCACTCAATATGCAACATTGTCATTAAATATTGGATTCAATCTTTTTGTAAACTTGATTTCTTTCATTTAGGACTGGTTTGGGGTTTCTTTTTCAAACCAATTAATCGTAGGCTTCATTGATTTAAGCTTATGCAACTTAAAAAATGACCGGCCATTAAAAGTGAATGTTGAAGATCCCAAAACTCAAGACCTTTATTTTGAAATGATTTTATTTTTCAAAATAGGGTGTTAAATAACAATTGTTTTTGTGTCAAATCTGACCATTGTGACATACAAAAAAGAACACATTAACACTATCATATAGAGGACATCTCATGGAACATTTCAAATACAATAGTTATACTGTCATATTCCAGTAAGCTATATACCTGGGAGCAAAAAAAATCAATGACTACCTGGTCACATCGGTCAAATCATTTTTAAGGTGCATAACCTCAAATAAATGAAGCCTACCATTAATCTGTTTGAAAAAGAATTATAAAACCAATCCTAAATGAAAGAAAACAAGTTTACAAAAAGATTGAATCCAGTATTTGGTGATAATATTGCATATCGAGTGATTTATAAGCCATCTTTGGCAGGCGGGTCATTTTGACCCGGAACACCACAAGTGTTATAGGGTTTTAAACACAGCATACGGGTATCATCTAAGACAAAGACAGTAGCAGTGAATACAACCCTAAACAAAGGTCAGCAAATATCACAGATACTGATGATATGAGTAAACATCAAATATAAAATGCAATCTTTGACTGTGGAATTAACTATAATGAATTACCTCTGGTTGCAACACTAGCGCAGAAGACTTGGGAAATAGTACTGCAATTACGTTGGGTCGTTCTTTAATCATTCTCAAAACTCCAGTATTTTTGAGTCCTCTCCGTATCTGTAAAATCTGTTTTTCACATTTACATTTAGTCATTTAGCAGACCGCTTTTATCCAAAGTGACTTACAAATGAGGTAAACAATAGAAGCAATTGGAACAACATAAGATAACAAAATGCATAAGTGCAGTAAAACTGGTCAGATAAAGCCTAGCACAGTATACAAAGCTAATGAAACAACTTAAACAACAAACAACAACAAACAATATTTTTTTTTTTTATTAATTTTTTTAGAAAGAGTAGAAAAATGACAGAAAAGAATAGAAGTCAGTGTTAATCGGTCAGGTGTTGACGGAAGAGATGTGTTTTCAGGCGAAGATGGCTGCGGAATCTGCTGATCTTGTAGCAGCAGGCAGATCATTCCACCAATGTGGAACGGATCCAGAGAATGTACGCGAGAGTGATTTTTTCCTTTTTTGGGATGGCACCACAAAACGATGTTCGTTTGCAGAGCGCAGGGATCGTGCAGGAACATAAGTCTGTATTACCGAGTGAAGATATGGGGGAGCTGAACGAGTAGTCTTGTATGTGGCGGCAACAGGGAGCCAATGTAACCTAATGAAGAGAGGAGTGACGTGTGCTCTCTTCGGTTCATTGAAGACCACTCTTGCCGCTGCATTCTGGATAATCTGTAGAGGTTTGATTGTGCAAGCGAGGAGTACAGCCAGTAGCGCATTGCAAGTCCAGTCTAGACAAGACAAGAGCCTGGACTAGGACTTGCGTAGTATGCTCAGATAGGAAAGGTCTAATTTTCCTAATGTTTAAAAATCCAGTACATTTTTACTTTTAAAAGGAAGTGGTAGATTTTAATGTACTCAAGGATTAAAAGTTTAAATAACAACATTGATTTATCAAATGTAGTGAAGTAATTGTTTTCCAAAGTAAAAACACTCTGATAAAGTACAGATATTTTAAAATGTACTTGAAAGTAAAAATTATTAAATGCTATCCACCTCTAGCAATAAAAGATAAAATATGCAATTGTACATTGTTCAGTAAAAACAGTGCTAGTATCGGATTAGATTAGATTCAACTTTATTGTCATTACACATGTACAAGTACAAGGCAACGAAATGCAGTTTAGGTCTAACCAGAAGTGCAATAGCAGCAAGTGCAGGATATATAGTGGTTGCATAAGTTACATAAATAAATATTATAGAAGTAATTTACAGATGGATATGTACTATGACCATAATATACAGATGTCTCTTACTATAAACAGAAATTAACAGATGGATATACACTATAAACATAATATACAGATGGCTATTACTAAAAGCAGAGATTTACAGATGGATATGTACTATGAACATAATATACAGATGGCTATTACTATAAACAGAAATTTACAGGTGGATGTATACAATGATAAGTTAGGCTATGGTGAGCAGCAGTGCAATGGATATAGAGTAGTGCAAATAATTATGGACAGAAGCTATCTAAGTAACAGTGCAATGGAAGAAGTTATTGCATATATTAGTTAAAGTGTAGGATGCATATGTAAACAGTCGGTACTGTAAATGAACAGTTGGCAGTGCAAATGAGCAGTCTGGTAGTGCAAATGAACATAAATGTTATGTATAGACAGTCCAGTAGTGCAAATAACAAAGTGAAGGTAGGTGTGCAATGATGGGGGAGAGAAGAGTGTAGCAGTATACGAGGGGCAGTGGGATCAGCGAGGGGCAGAGTTCAATAAAGAGACAGCTCTGGGAAAAAAGCTGTTCTTCAGTCTGCTGGTCCTGGTAGACAGCGTTTCCTCTGGATGTCCTCCATGGCTGGAAGTGGAGTCCCTGTGATGCGCTGGGCGGTTTTCACCACCCGCTGCAGTGCCTTGCACTCTGCAACAGAGCAACTCCCATGCCAGACTGTGACACAGTTGGTCAGGATGCTTTCTATTGCACAGCGATAGAAGTTCACCAGGATAGCCGAGGACAGCTGATTCTTCTTTAGTGTCCTCAGGAAGAAGAGGCGCTGGTGAGCCTTCTTGACCAGGCTGGATGTGTTGGTAGTCCAGGACAGGTCTTCCGAGATGTGGATCCCCAGGAACTTGAAACTGGAGACACGCTCAACAGCCATCCCATTGATGTGGATGGTGTCATGTGTGCCTCTTGACTCTTTCTTGAAGTCCACAATGAGCTCCTTTGTCTTGGAGGTGTTAAGGAGCAAGTTATTGTCGTTGCACCATGTGGCTAGGTGCTGGATCTCCTCCCTGTAGGCCGTCTCATCGTTGTTGCTGATGAGACCAATCACCGTAGTGTCGTCCGCAAACTTGATGATGGAGTTAGATCCGTTCACAGGCCTGCAGTCGGAGGTGAAGAGGGAGTAGAGGAAGGGGCTTAGCACCTAGCCCTGTGGTACACCAGTGTTGAGTGTGATAGTGGTGGAGCAGATGGAGCCTGATCTCACCTGCTGTGGTCTATTGGTCAGAAAGTCCATAATCCAGTTGCATAGGGAGGTGTTAATGCCCAGGTCTTCAAGTTTAGCAATTAACTTGGATAAGATGATAGTGTTGAATGCTGAGCTGAAGTCAACAAACAACATACGTGCATAAGTGTTCTTATTGTCCAGATGTGTGAGCACAGAGTGCAGTGCCATGGAAACTGCATCTTCTGTGCTCCTATTGCTGCGGTAGGCAAACTGGTGTGAGTCCAATGTGGATGGCAGAGAGTCCTTCAGGTGTGCCAGGACCAGCCGCTCAAAGCACTTCATGACAATGGGTGTCAGTGCTACAGGGCGGTAGTCGTTCAGGCACGTTGGGCTGGAGTGTTTTGGCACTGGCACAATGGAGGTGCATTTAAAGCATGTTGGCACAGCTGCTTGGGCAAGAGACAGGTTGAAGATGTCAGTAAAAACCCCAGCAAGCTGCTCAGCACATGCCCTGAGTACGCGTCGAGGGATGTTGACTGGTCCAGCGGCTTTGTGCGCACTGATCCAGCTCAGTGCGTTGCAGACATCTATGGAGGAGAGTGTGATTGGTGGGTGATCAGCTGAGGGTTTGAGCTTGGTGGCAGTTTCTCTATTGTCTCTCTCAAAGCGAGCATAAAAGTCATTAAGCTCGTTCAGGAAGAAGACATCAGTGGCTGCGGGGGTGGAGTGGGTGGGTTTGTAATCACTGATGGCCTGGATGTCTTGCCACATGCGTCGAGAGTGCATCAGAGTTGGAAAAGTGCTCCTCTACCTTTAGCTTGTAGCAGTGCTTGGCCTCTTTGATGCTCCTCTTCAGGTTAGCTCTGGATGTGCTGTAGGCCTGTGCATCACCTGATCTGAGGCAGTATTGTGAGCCTTCAACAGGAGGCGCACCTCCTTGTTCATCCATGGCTTCTGATTTGGGTACGTGATGATCTGTTTCTGTCTATGGTGGTGTTGATGTAATCCAGTACACTTTGATGTCTTCACTGATGGCTTCAAACGATTGATGAGGGGTGCATATTTGGGGGTGAGGAACAAAGAAAGGTGATCTGACTGTCCCAGGTGGGGGAGGGGGGTCACAACATAAGCTCCAGCCATGTTTGTGTAAACATGGTCTAAGGTTTTGTTTCCTCTGGTGTGACAGGAAACATGCTTGTGAAATTTGGGGAGCACTGTCTTCAAGCTTTGCATCAGCATTTGGGGGAATGTAAGCTGCTGTTATAATGGTAGAAGTGAACTCCCGTGGCAGATAAAATGGTCTACATTTAACCATGAGAAACTCTAGGTTATCTGAGCAGTGTCTCCCAACAGTAACAGAGTTCGTGCACCAAGCTTTGTTAACGTAAATGCACAATCCTCCGCCTCTGGTCTTAGAGGATTCATCTGCAGTCCTATCTGCCCGAAGTGTGTGGTGTCCCGCTTCAATAGCATTGTCCGGTATGCCGATGTTTAGCCATGTTTCAGTGAAAATCATGACATTGCAGTTCAAAAGTCTTTTGCTGTGGATGATGCACAGTCGAATCTCATCCATTTTGTTCAACAATGACCGTATATTAGCGAGGAAAATGCTGGGTAAAGAGAACCGGTGCGGTGTTAGCTTTAGCTTAGCTCTTAGCCCTCCGCGCTTCCCCCGCCTTTGTTTACGATCTCGACGCCGCTGACGAGCACTTCCGCCCGGCCGTGTAGGGTGAGTAGCATCGGGTGTTCTGACGATCTCAGGGACGAGGCAAAGATTGCTGATAAAACTTCCGGGAATGCGCAAACCAATATCCAATAGCTCGTGCTGGGTGTATGATGTTAAGGCACAGCTGTTCTGCACGAACAGACCCGAGATGAGCAAGAAAAACACTGCATAAATGCAAAAACTGGAGAGACCCTGAGCCTCGCGATGTGCTCGCGCCGCCATCTTGGATCGAATATGTCTGAACAAAAAAGGTTTTAACAAGCACCACCTGCTGGCCATAATTTTAAGTACAAAAAGATTACATGGTTTTACAAAGACATGTATTTATTACAATGATCTGTATCCTAAACCTGTTAATTAAGTACTTCTGCTGTAATTGCTTTTCCCACCCAAATGTTAATTCTTTGATGGTAACTAAAATTTGATGTATGGTAATGGAAGAATGTCTACTACTCTAAAAGACATGAAAGGAGTAAAAGGAGGCGATTTTATTTTATTCAGCTTTTCAATAAACAGGAATCTGAATATTTTCTCTAGATAAAAATTAATATTTTACATATTTTATTAAAGAAAAAAAATTGTAAAAAAGAAAATACAAATTCATAAGATTCATAGCATGCTAAATGGTGGTAGCACAGAGTCTATGACATTCCCCCAGGTTTACAGAAATGGTTTGACCCAATTCTTAGGCAGCCAATGAGATCGACCCATTTAAACTGGAAACTGGCTTCTGAATCACGCGTTGTTTACGTGTATTTAACGTGTACTTGACATGTATTTAACGCGTTAAGTACACGTAAAGTAAACGTTGAGTATGCGATAACTTTTCACGTGTAAACAACACGTTAAGTACACGTCAAGTACACCTCAAGTATACGTGTTAAAATTGGCACGTTTTTGACCACTTGGCTTTCCATAAACGTGTTAACACTTAGTTTCACACGTCTTGACCCTGTTGGCCTTCCATATAAGGACTGCGTTCCAGTCCAAATTTGTATGCTCTTCCTTCGCAAACTTCCCTCAGTCTTGTTGACTCGGATGTGGGTCATTGCTTACGTAGCACGAGTGCCCACTACAGGCGGAACTTGTGAATACAGTTTAAATGGAATGCACTACGCCCTTGATCACTTGGTATTCCCTTTTAAGCTGAATTATTATATAAACTCCTATTCACTTATGAATTTGTTTTATGGACCATTCTATATACATAAGTTGTTGTAGAATATATATACATATATAGATCGCTGTAGTTTAAACTGAATATATAGGCAATAATCTAGCTACAAGTATTTCGCAATAAATAATGTAATTTAGCCTACACTATGCAAAAAACAATGAATACACCATGCATACACAGTTGAGCGATCTGCTGTGACGTCACAATCAAGTTGAACTGTGGGATCAAGTCAAACTGCTTGAAGTGTACATATATAGACTCGCCCCCAAAATCGAGGGAACGCTCGTCTGTCCATATAAACTTCCCTCGTTCACTTCGTGAAGTGGAATAAACGCATTTCAAAAGTGCTTAGGAAAGTTCGCGAGGGTCTGTCTAAAAGTGAACCTGAACGCAGCCAAGTTGCATTCCTCAAATTGGGTCGACAGCCAGAGTTGCGACAACGGAAGTGCGAAATATTTGCGTGTCACGTGATTCATGGAGCCTTCATATAGTTCCAGGAAGTTATGTTTTCTCTTTAAATGCTTTATTTATTTTATTATATAATGACTTACGTCTTTAAATTGGTTAAAAATACGTCACAACCGGTCTGTTTTGCTGCAGCTATGCGTTTAACTTCCGGGAACTATTGAGACGCTCCATGAATCGTCATTGCTGTGAAAAACTGTTCCATTGGAGTCAACGGAGTTGACGCAACTCTCTCTCTCTCAATGGCTCTGGTGAACCCTTGCTGCAAATTCCTAACCAGAATGCATTGCTTTTGTCAGGCGGCAGCTGATTTTTGCGACGTCTCTGCTGTAAGTTACACGTGTGCGCAAGACGGATATTATCTCCGTTGTTTTGATCACATGGATGAGGTGAAATAACGCAAAGTAAACTACAGTGGCTTGACCGGCTTTAATGGTAAACATCAGCGATTTTTGTAACATTCGACAGCTTTAGAACACAATACAATTTATAATGGTTTAACTAAATCCAAAATGAGGCTCCTACATATAGATTACAGGACAGTGCGTTTGTGTAAAGGACTGATGATCCTCAGAGCACGTAAACACTCATCATCAGCGCAACTCTCAGAGAAGAAACTGGTTTGTCTTGCAATTCCAAAAACCCTATACACGCACATGTTTTATTTGGAGTGTTGTGATTCAATTGCGTTTTCTCGCAGAGCCGGTATTTTGTGGATTATCGTAGAGTAAGGCTTGTGGCAGGTTCAGGGGGTAATGGAGCTTCCACTTTCCACAGTGAGCCCAGGAAAGAGTGGGGTGGACCAGATGGCGGTAACGGAGGTGCAGGAGGAGACATTATCATTAAAGGTAACAGCACGAGTTGTTTCATGATATATTCTCGATGTTTTTCTGGCTATATTTATATTTTCCTAAATTCTTAAACACTCTTCATACTGGAGATCCTCCCTTATAAGATGGTACATTTGTTGGACATTCAGACAAAAGCAAAAAAATAATTTGTCAAGAAAGACAAAAAATGTATACATTTTAACATAAAATCAGCATTATTTATAATTAATGCATATGTTTAATGCAATGTTTACAGATGCCATTGTCCTCAAAATATACACATGCTTTAAATGCTCTGTCTGAAAGTGCTCAAGACTTGACTCAACATAACTGAACAGTAAGGACAACTTTCTGTCTTACAACAGACTTAATCTATTTCTAAAACCATAAAATACTCTGTCACAAGCACTGTGTTAAAGACAATGAAATACAAACTCTCACATACATACAGTGCATCTTAAAGTTTACACACCCTTGCACAATCTGGAAAAAGTTGAAAATTTGGGAAAATAAGAGGAATTCTGAAGATCAGAGTTTATTTTTTAATTTAGTTCTGCCCTGAGCAAGTTATTTCATGAAATAAATCTTAAAGTTTACACAAAATAATACTATTCTTAATACTGTATGATGTTACCTGAACATTAAATTACAGTTTTTATGTTCTGTCCTAGTTGGGTTTCTTGTTTGTTCTGAGTCATTAAACTGATCTTCAGATAAATCATCCAGGTTCTCCAGAATCTTTGCTTTTTCAGCATTTCTGGATATTTGACTCATGTCTAGCAGTAACTGTATGATGTTAAGATTAATCTTTTTACATTTAGGACAATCAAGAGACTCATACACAATTATTACAATAGATAGAAACATTCAGTGATGCCCATGAAGGCAACACAATTCATTTAAAGTCAAGTGGGTGTAAACCTCTATAACAATTTTCACCAGTTATTAGGTTTACACCCACCTGATTTTAAATGAATCGTGTCGACTTTGTTAACATTTATTTCGTGAAATAACTTGCTTAGGGCAGGACTAAGTTAAAATAAACCTTAATTTTCAAACTTCCTTTTATTTTTCCCAAATTTTCATCTTTTTCCAGATTCTGCAAGGGGTGTGTAAACTTTTGAGACGCACTGTATACTGTAAAGGGGTGATTCTCACGAAACCGCAGAAACATCATGGCAGTAAGGATTTTAAATATAAAACTACAGTTTGATAATAATAAAGGTAATTGTGTTCTCTACCTTGGACAAAAAATAATTAATGTAATTTAAACAGGATAAAATTAAAATTTTCTGAAAAAAAAACAATTGGATGTTCTACTAGACGTTCTCAGATTACAAAAAATGACCAATAAAATCATTGACAGATTATTCATGTATAATAAAAATGAAGAAATAGTGGAGGAAAGAAGTGTCAATGACTGATATTCTCATCCTCCGTAACATTTTTTAAAAGACTGTTTAAACACACACAAACATATTTACATTAAGTTTGATTTTATGTAAAGAATCTACTAGTACTATTTAAATGGCTAACAAGTTAACAAATTACTTTACATTTTTCCAGTTAAAAACGTAATAATTTCTTGTCACGCTGTGTACACGGCTTTTTCCCTTCTCATTACCGATACAGGTCGTTTTCCACATTTAAAGAAATTCTACATATGTAATAATCTATTAAAATATAATTTATTGATGTCATATTATGTATGATTAATAAAAACTTGCTTAGGCTTCATGGCTTCGCTTGTTTTTAGCAAAACATGCTATGAGATTGACAGTTTTCAATGGGTACGTTAATGAGAATTTTTAAGGCCTTTTTTTTTTATATATTTTTTTTATTTGTGTTAAACTGTCAGTAAAAGTTTTGAAATTAAAGCCTTTAAACATATCATACCTTGTTTTAAATGAATATAAAGAAAATTTGTTGATACAAGTGCTTTTAAGAAAATCATGTTTGACATCTTGAAAACAAGATTTTGTGAGAATCACCCAGATACACGGCGGTTAGAGAATCGAACTAGGTCACAACTCGTTTGCGTGAATCAAAGGTTAAAAGTTTAAAGGTAATGAAGTAAACTAACAGTGCAAATCTTGGCGATGTCTCATGATATCTTCTCTGTTTTTTCTGGCTATATAAAATAATTTAAAGTCTTTTTTATTCATTATTTATTCTTTTTATTTTATCTAAATTCTTAAAGGGGTCATTGGATAAAAATCTCACTTTTTCCATGTTTATGTGCTATAATCGGGTCCCCAGTGCATCTACCAACTTAACCAAAATGGGAAAAATAAGATCCTGTTAAGGTTGTTTTGGTGAGCCTTTCCCTGCAAGCATGTGAGAAATCGATTTCAAATTTTTATAATTAGAATTTTATAATTAGAATAATTTTTATCAACTCTGAATTGAATTGACGTAAATGTACAAGAGCGTATAAGAGGATAACGTTAGCATATGATAGCGAGGGGAGCTAAATCACTCACAGGCTAAATAGAATATTTAAAGACGATATTTATGTTATTTGGCAAATGGGTGCTTGGAGTTTGTTGATGTATGTTAATACAGTATGTGCATTGATATGTTTAGCTGCTGCTAGCTGTTACTAATGATTATTGTTTTGCTAATGACTGGTGAGATAAAGTGCTTTTAAACTAACCACGGTTAGTTTAGTTTTGAACATCTCATTCATCCTTAGGCAAAAAAAAAATCTGTCACAGCAAACAGCCCTAGTATTGCTTTATATTGTGTTTATAACTTACTGGTCAATGACGAGCACTAAAATCCACAGAATTGCACTGAGATCTGCAGGCGCAGATTCCTTGGATTTTAGCCAAGTAGTTACACACCCATCCACACCCACCCACACACACACCCTACACACTGTGAGAGCTGGAGTCGAAAAGCGGATTAGCCAACGAACCGCCCACTATATATATGATACATTTTCCCAACGAGTTGTTACAGAAACTATTTATTTAAGTATTGTTTTTGTCATCTTTGTCCCCACCACTTTTCAAAACAAAGTTACGCCACTGTATATATATGTATGTATATTTAGGGTAAGACCCGATTAAATTTTTTAAATTAGACTTAATACATTTTTAATACATTTTTCTGCAGTGGACCCGCATGTGAAATCACTTGCCTCAGTATCAGCAGTGTATCATGGAAAAAAAGGAGAAGCTGGGCGCAGTAAGAACCGCTGTGGACGCAGTGCCAATCCGACCTACATTTTAGTGAGTAACAACATAATTTCAGATCTCAACAGCTTAAAACAATCTAAATGAGGAAGCTTAACTAAGAAACTAGCTGTTGTATGCCTTTAGCAGAATTATATGAATTGTCACAGTGTGGTGGTGACAATATATATCGCATAAACGTACATATACACGTACATCACACACAAACTTCGACATTTCGCACTGCAATTGGTCACTTTTCGTGCCAATCAAACAAGCAGCACAAAAAATATTTGTTAACAAGCATTTTTCTGTAAAACAAGCTAAAACTAATATCTGATGGTAAAAACTATGACGAAATTATGCTGTGTCTTCGTTAACGAGACGAGACGGGACTAGAATGTTATTTGAGGACTATCGGACATTTAAAAAAAATATGTCTTTCAATATGCGTGTCCCTGTCAATGGATAGCGATCGGGGTGTACTTTGCATATCTAGTCTCAGCATGGCAGCCGCAGTGGATGGGTAACGTTAGGCTGCCAAAACATGAAGTAGCAGCTACAACAATGACCTCAGCACCTGAAGTTTTAGAGATAGTGTGACCAAATGTCCTGTTTTCCCAGGATTTACAATTCGTTGTGGATTCATTTAAAGTTAATAAAGGCAGGACAGCCGGAATCGCGCTGAGTGACGCACACCAGAAGCTCTCTCACGCGCTCGAGTTCAAAGACAGTTATCAGTGCTCAAATACACACACAGATGTCAAAATGTGCTTTTTGTGGAGTATCTCACGTAAACACAGTCGGTAAAATGGCTTAAGTAAAGGTAAACAGGTGTGAAAACTGGATATGTGTCAGTATATTGCATGCATGCCTTCGGTCTTAAAGGGGCAGCAGCCTGATTAAATACATGTCTCTGTCACTATTGTTAAAACAACAAAAGATGTTAAATAATTGTATTCATGTTAAGTAAACATATTGTATCTGAACAATTTTTCACTGCTGTAATGGCACCAAACATAAAAATTGTCATTATTTATTCATGTTGTTCCAAATCCTGTAAAGAGCAATGTCAATGATTCATATTTCTCACAAGCTTAACTGATTTGGTCTAAAGAGAGAAGAATTATGACTATTTTTGTTTAAAGACTACATATAAAATGAAAACCAACATTAATGTTGGTAACTGCAGGTTGACTAAAAGTAATGACTAAAACTTAACAAAAATGCAATAACTTTTCGTCGACTAAAACTATGAAAGACAAAATGACTAAAATGTGACTAAGACTATTAAGTAGCCTATTTTTCTCTCAAGATGAAGACTAAGACTAAATCAAAAATGGTTGTCAAAATAAATTAACACTGATGAGAAGGTAAACTACTGTTCTGTCATGTCTCATACTGTGTTCCTGAATTTCCTTATAATTAATAAGCTCAGTTTTTATGCCTTTTCATATTTGTGCGTCTTTTTGCATATTTATGGCACTAATGTTAATACATTGCTGGCTCTAAATAAAACTTAAAATGTCTGTGCTCCTAAAAAATAAAGTTAGCGTAGAGCCCTGCTCCTGTGAGAGTGGAATTTGTAGTTGTAGAGATTGGCCACACATGTGTATCTGTGAAATTGAAGTTGCAAACTTGTTGATTTTTTTCTCTCTCTCCCGCAAACACAACACAGCAGTTACACCTTCTTGAATCCTTCAGTGAATCCAATTTTACAAATCACAAACAAAGATACTCATGCACTCACATTTTTTGCTACAATTGCTGCAGTAAATATAGTGCAAAAAACATCTGCACCAAAAGACATACGTTCACAGACGAGTTTTGCACATCCGCATATCAGTATGTGAATTCATGCAATGAGAGTTGAAACACAAGAACAAAACTACAACTGCTTAAATCTGCTGCTGCGAGTCTCTGACACAAGTTTGCACATTTGCACCACATATCTGTGTGATGTATGGAGCAAAAGTGATTTGTGCATTTGCAGAGGTCAAACGAGCTAGTTTTGGTGCCCAGCAGGTGGCGCCATAACGCACAAGTGAACAAATGAGTGAGAATCATCCTGAGCTATCACCAAAGTGCTTTTTCCGCTTTTTTAAATCACTAATCGTAATAGAGTGCATTGGTTTAGTTTAACTAAGTATGCTTATATAAGTATGATTACTGTTGGCAAAACAATGGTTTTCAAAAAAAACTTTAAATAATAGTTTGCCAACTGTAATCAATATACCAGAAACCATGGTTACAACACTTTTACCACAAAAACACAGTGTTTCTGAAATAGGCTACAGCAGCAATTTGCCTATATTATTCTTTCCTTTTTGTATATAGTGTTATTATATGAATTTTCCTTGCACGATGCTCCGGCAAAGCCACCAGTATCGTGAAGGACCCCACCCATCCCTCTATGGGATCAGAATTGTTTCATTATTCTAAATAAATATACTATGATCCGCAAATAAATGTAGAGAGTTTCACAAACATTTTTTAAATCCACATTTGCAAAAAAGCAAACCATAAATATATGTTAGATGTTCCACAAAAAGGAATATAATTCACAAATAAATACAATGAGATTTGCAAATAAAAAAAGATTTACAAATATATTTTAATGACATTCATTTGTGGATCGCATTCCGTGCATTTGTGGATCAGTGCAGGCATTTGTGGATCGCGTTCTGTGCATTTGTGGATCAGTGCACGCATTTGTGGATCGCTCTCTGCGCATTTGTGGATTTTGAAACATTTCTAAGCCAATCACGTTTTGCTTTACATTAAGATTCAGGGTCAAACATGGCAGTCTAAAATGTTTGATGTACTAAGAAATGAGAATGGCCTCTTCTATTTACTATTCAGTAATGATGCTTGTGTTTATATTCACTCTCCGTTACAAACGACTGCAACATTTATGACTTGATAACAGCGTGCACGGACTGTGTTGACAATCCCGGTGACGAGGACAAATTTTATCTGCTGCCATGCAGCCACCCGTTTTATTGTCGCTAGCTACCCAAAAAAATTATCTTGTTTCCCGATATTGCTTGGGTAAACAGCTTGTTTGCATTGCGCACCCTGCGGCTGAACCGCGGCTGTCGGTGTACGATCGCAGCACTCTGCTGCATTCTGTACAGGAATGAGACGTGGTGGAAATCATCAGCACTGTAAATTTGTATGTCATTCATATTTCAAACGTCATTTCATCAGTCATCTTGGTTCATCCCATTCCTGAATAATCTCTGCTGTGGGGTTAAACTGTAGGCTACTTTCTAACTCTTTGCCACGACAAGATGTATATCCCTTAACTATAATTTTGTGCCCACAATCATTAAATGCTGTAGTAAATTGTGTGTTTTCGAACCTTACCATAGTAAATATTGGTATACAGCTTTATTGGTATGCTGCTTAGCCATGCAATATTGGGAAAACAGATTCTTTTTTTTATAATCGGAATTTATCACTTTGGTAGCTAACGACAATAAAACGGGTGGCTGCATGGCAGCAGATCAAATCAGTCCACGCTGTTATCAAGTCATAAATGTTGCAGTCGTTTGTAACGGAGAGTAAATAGAAACACAAGCATCATTGCTGAATAGTAAAAAAAAAGGCCATTATCATTTTTTCGTACATCAAATATTTTAGACCGCCATGTTTGACCTTGAATCTTAATCTAAAGCAAAACGTGATTGGCTGAAGCAAGAATGTGCCCTTATTGGTCAACAAAGGCGGAAGTTACCCGATTGGCTTGAGTGAATAGTGGGCAGAGTCCACCTATTTGTGTATTGTGTGCACGTTTTGACGTTAGAAATGTTTCAAAATCCACAAATGCGTAGAGAGCGATCCACAAATGTGTGCACTGATCCACAAATGCTCAGAACGCGATCCACAAACGCGTGCACTGATCCACTAATGCATTAAAATATATTTGTAAATATTTTTTTTATTTGCAAATCTCATTGTATTTATTTATTTTCCCACATTCCAACCACCTCACCCTCGCCTTAGAGACAATGTAAAACTGTTTGAAAAACTCAAAACACTGTGCTACACACAGGTGAGTGGGCTGGACAAACCACCTGTAGTAACAACACACTTTCTTATTTATTTTTTTATCTATATGCACCAGACACTTTTTTTTACCAACACTCCATGTTACAAGAACCTAGACTGAACAAATGTTTACTTGTCAATGCACCACAAATCAATTGTAAATTTTACTTCTCAACCTTAAATACCTCTTTTGCACAATACCATGCACAATTATTATGTAAAGTACTTGAATAGTTTGTCTTATGTTATGTGTATGTATAGTCAATTACTTATAGTGTTTGTATAGTTAGATTACCGCTTTCAGTAAGTTAGCCATGTATAGGTTAAAAAAATTGTTCCTACGACTAGTGTTGTATGTTTATATTATGTTTATTTATGTAGCGTTGTGGTCCTGCGAGACACGACATTTCGTTCCACTGTATGTCCACACATGTAGCTCAACTACTAACTACTTAAAAAATTAAAATCTATTTAATAATTTATATCTTCATTTAATGTTTTTACTTATTAAATGACCAAGATTTGGTTGCATTTCATGGCATGAATTCACATACTGATATGCGGATGTGCAAAACTCGTCTGTGAACGCATGTCTTTTGGTGCAGGTGTGTGAATGTGTTTTGCACCATATTTACTGCAGCAATTGTAGCAAAAAATGTAAGTGTATCTTAGTTTGTGATTTGTAGAATTGGGTTTGTGAACTTGCACTAAAGGATTCAAGAAGGTGTAACTGTTGTGTTGTGTTTGCGGGCCAATATCTACAACTACAAGTTCCACTCTCACAGGTGCTCAGTTGTTTTGCACCAAAAATACCTTCAAACTTTTGGGACACCCATGAGACTGTGTGTGTGGGGTATCTTATGCATTTTAACAGGTTCCCTTGGGCACCATTATAAAGAAACAGGATAACACAGTAGCAGACCTCTCATGTCATGGCCAGATGTATACTGCTGCATATGGAGGAGCGGGAGGAAAGGGGAACCACTTTTTCTTGTCTAATGAAAACAGAGCTCCCATTACTGCCACACCAGGAGACAGGGGACAGGAACACGTTTTTCAAATGGAGCTACGAACCATGGCCCACGCTGGACTGGTATGAGCAAATTCTTGCATTTGATAGATAATCAGAGTTGTTTTGGGCTGGATCATATATCAGTAAAAATGTTTAGATATGATTTGCTTTCGCGCCGGTGACGGGTGGGGACTTTAGTATTGCCTTTTTACATTTTTGTGTGGTTCACATTTAAATTAATTAGTCACCTATAAAATCATTACGAATTCCTGTAAGATTAGTTTGGAATATTATAGACATGCAGCCAGTAATCAACCATTAAGAACCATGACCCCAAAATTTGATGTGCCATGGCAAATGACTGTTTGTGTTTTGCTGAGCAGGTTGGTTTTCCAAATGCAGGCAAGTCCTCTCTGTTATGTGCCATATCTAATGCCCGGCCAACGGTAGCGGCTTACCCCTTCACCACACTGAAACCTTATGTGGGCATTGTTAAATACAGAGACCATGAGCAGGTGGCAGGTATGTGTTGAATGTTAGGAGAACAAAAGAGCCACAGATTTACCTGCCAATGAAGCCATTAAAATCTTTTTCTCATTCTGATTGAATTTCAGTAGCTGACATTCCTGGGCTGACTCCTGGCGCTCATTTGAATCGTGGCCTTGGCGTTTCTTTCCTACGGCACATTGAGCGCTGTCGTATTTTGTTGTACGTACTGGACATGTCTTCTGTTGAACCCTGGAAGCAGCTGCAGCAGCTGTGTTTTGAGCTGAACCAATGCAAAATGAATCTATCACACAGACCTAGTGCTATCGTGGCCAACAAAATGGACTTGCCAGAGGCCTGGAACAACCTTAGGGCTTTGCGGAACCATGTCAATCAGCGGGTCATTCCTGTTTCTGCACTGACAGGAGACAACATAGAGCAGCTCATCTTACACTTGCGAGAGCTGTACGACGGCTACCCACTAGACAGTGATTAGTTTATATTGTAAAAATTCATATCAATCATTGGTACAGTAACATTTTACTTGTTACATTTAAGGCTTAAAAGGGTAAACAGAACCTGCAATTTTTAAAAGCTGCTTTTTCTAAATTTGTTGAATTTTTCTGAGACTAGTTACAAATTTGAGTCAATAATAGCACAAATGTTTATTTTATTATGATGCTGTACCTGCTAATCTTTTGTACTGAACTATTCTCATTACCACTTTAAAAACAACAACAGAGACATTTGTCAAACATTCAGCAAAAACTGATCTAATAAATGTGAAGAAAATCCCTGAGCACATTTCTATAAATACTTTGTACTTTTCAGGAAAATAACAATAGTGAGTGTCATGATAATAAATGAAGTAAAAAAAAAGTTTAAAGACTAAATGTAACTTTTTGGGTGATCTGGGATCACAAACACAATAAAACAATTGCAAAGCACGCGATTATTCCCTCACTGTGGAATTAATCTGTGTCAGATCTAAATGCATTAAAATACTGGCAAAATAAAGTAACAATAATGCTTAACATGACACAAACGCTATAAACATTTTATCCTTTTTGATTTAAGGACTTCCTGAAAATACTGACAGACTTGTAACATGTATCAGGAAAAAAGTAAAGCTGTTTAGAGAGCAAAGTTTTCTCCCTAAGCTTAAAAAAGCTTTACTTTTACATTACGACCAGTCTCTTTGGGCATTTTATCTGTAATTTCAGGATATTCATCTTTATCCTCATCTATCTCGCTGTCTTCATCTCTTTCATGGGTGTGCCAGTCTCTTTTAAGGGGGGTAAGCTCTGGAGCAATAACATCTCCATCCTGTAAAAAAAGTTATTTAGGACAATTAAGTTATTTTATTAATCACATTAAATGAACAAAAAAAAACATTAGTTAAAACCCAATAAAAAAAGTGAAGAAAAAAACACGATGTGTCTGTCAAAATGTATTTTTTGCATCTTCTAGCTGTTACATCTGTTAAGTTTGTGAAGCAAACAGAAAGTGGAACATTTTGAAATGAACAAGTAGAAATACCCAGAGTAAAACTGTAGAGAATTGTGTGCTCAGTTATACCAAAATCTATTTACGAAAGTCGTGTCACTCGGTGGCCATGTTTGCAATACCTCTGGTCAACTATTTACATTATAGCAAGCCATCAGGCAGATATTTCTAAAATCACGGGCAAATAGCATATTTTTGATCAATAATTATACCTGACATGAACTGGACCATAACTTTGATTTACCAAGCTTAAACCGCACTAAAAAAAAACGTTTTAAAAGGTCGCTTCAGCTACTACACAGAGGCTGAAGGCTATGGGATTAGATTTGTGCCAATAAAAATGAACGCAAACTTTTAAAATATGAACAAAAATATACAATGAGAAAGAAAAAAAAACACACTGATAATGAAAACAATAAACTCGATTGCAAGATGTAACATTGTTTTCGAATTAACTGTATTTTTTAAAATAGTTTTTTAAGTTTCGCTTTAGCAAATAATGGTTTATGAATTCGCTGCTAGATTTTTCAGTTGCGCTTCCCAAATTTTCGTTTTCGCTTCTCAAGTTTACGTTCGCCTTTCTGGCTCAACCCTCACGTGAGGGCGGGACTTAATGGCACTTTACTCTCATTGGCTAGTGAGAATTGGATTGAAAGCTCCCTGACAAGGAAGTCGATAGTGAAATGAGTGTTGCGGATGAGAGCGATCTGCATGTGGTTGTCTGTGACTCTGTTTGGTTTTGTTTTAGTGTTTGTACTTAAATTACTTTCTTGTTTTGTTAGTATATTAGCGGTTCGCCAACTCGCACGCACTTGGAGTGGGAAACACGTGTCCAGGCTCAGTCATGCCACATAACAAGCCAACGTCGAGTACAGGATAGCATAGCTATATTAACATACAACTTTATGTGTGTTTGGAGGCTGTAAAGACAGCAGTCTATAATTACATTAAAATCTGGAAAACGAGATGCCTAGTGAGTTTTGAGGAGATAGTATAATAAAGTGTTATGTTTTCAGTTCATCTTTATTATTTATAGATAATAAACGTGGTGGAATTTCATGTATTGTTTCTACCTTTAGATGTTTATGTTTATATTTTTTATAAGTCTCTCTTTTCTGCTTGTTTTTAACCTGTTTTATGTAGGTGTGGATACATACTAAAAGAGTTGTTTGCAAGGGGCAGACTAAATTAATAAAACATCCTAAAGACCTCCAATTGTGTCACCTTATGAATTTGTTTTTTTGTAGCAATGTTTAAAATATATAAATGTAATTTGAATGTATTAATACTATTTTATGAGGTGTACTTTCTGTGTATGTAAAGAAAGGGGCATAATATATTCACCTTGATTTTTAAAAGAAAGATAGAGTACTTGACTTATGGGCACTAAATTCTTTAAAATAAGACTGTATGCAGGAACGCCACAAAGCTTCATCATCATCATCCTCCTCAACTGGACACGAAAGTCACCCTTACATTAATGTAAACTGTGATAATAAAATGGCTAAAAGTACAGAATGCAACAATGTTTTTATTTACCCTGTTAATTTACCCAATAATCTGTAACTTGTCTTCTTATTGAATGTTATGATGCATTTGGTTCGTTAGTGGTTAAGTAAATAATCTTTATAGTCTATATACTAAATAATACATGACAAAAAATAAAACGCATATTGAACGAGTTAAATAAAGACAGAATTGCCTACTGTGCAAGAATAAAACTTGTAGCGATTTTCTTTATTATCTGAATTACATTAATTTAGGCTACCTGAGGGTGAGAAGAATGATGATGAGCAAGATGCTCGGTAGCATGACTAACCAACTTCAAATAGCCTACCATTACTAACTAATATACTAACTAAATAAAAAAAGTTATTTTAATACAAACACTGAAAACAATACAAAACAGCATGCAGATCGCTCTCTAGAATCCGCTGCAGCTGCACTGACTTCTGTATCGACTTCCTTGTCAGGGAGCTGTCAATCCAAATCTCACTAGCCAATGAGAATAAAGTGCCCTTAAGTCCCGCCCTCACGTGAGGGTTGAGCCAGAAAGGCAAACGTAAACTTGAGAAGCGAAAACGAAAACTTGGGAAGTGCAACTGAAAATTCTAGCAGCGAATTCATAAACCATTATTTGCAAAAGCGAAACTTAGAAAACTTTCAAGAAAAAATGCAGTTAATTTGAAAACAATGTTACATCTTGCAATCGAGTTTATTGTTTTTATTATCAGAGTGTTTTTTTCTTTCTCATTGTATATTTTTGTTTGTATTTTAAAAGTTTGCATTCATTTTTATTGGCACAAATCTAATCCCACAGAAATCTTTATCAATTGACAATTGGCTCGTTTTACTTGAAGGCGGGACTTCATTTGCTACAGAAGCCATATTGAGCGTAGCATTCCTCCCCGTTCATTGTAATGGTGGCACATCTTCTTAGTATCTTATTTTTGGTTCTATTAACAAAGACAGCAAATGTGTTGTTATATTTGATATCAGCACAGCTGGATTATTCAGTGTCAAATCAACCAAATTTTGAATACTTCCCCAGCTCAAATATTTCACTTTTTATAGTTTTACAGAAGCAAGACCAATTTCAGTAGTGATGAAAGACAAAATATGAAATGCCACCAATGAATAGTAACTGACAATGTGACAATTTTCACCTAAAATATGAAACCATATTACAGGGTGTGAAAAATGACATGAGAAATATGCCAGCATCATAATCTTATTTTTCCACAGAGAATGATATATCTGTTATATATATAAAATCTGTTAACAATAGCAATCCTTGATGCATTTTATGACAATGGTGACAGTGGATTCATGTTATTGTAACAATTTGCCTGCGTGTAACAAGAAATGTTAGAGATCCTTTTAGATTTTTGTTTGTTTCTTTTCTTTTGGGATTTACATGTTTAAGGCCCTATATGGTTCAGTCCCAGAGATATGGGGATCTAAATGTAGCTTCATGAGTAAATTGTTAAAATGAAAATGTATTTTCAGTCATAAAAAACTAATGTGGGTCATTTTGCAAAAATATGTTTTTTCCTCCATCAAAACAACTGCATTAAACATAACCATTTCAGTGTCTTTTTGTCCAGAAATACCATACATCAGCACAAAATATATAGCCTTATAATGAACCTTTCATAGTATTTATAAAGTAAACGTTATAGAGGTCATGTCAGCTATCTAGCTGACATGACCTTAAGAACGTTTACTTTTGGGTTCAAATGTGTCTATGCTCTATGATCTATGATCTCATAGAAAAATTAAACCTACAGGTGAGATTCTGATACAGCAAGAGGGGAGATGTTCATTTCAACAGGCTTTTCATTTATTTGTTTTACAATTGTTGGCCTTAAAGTGGAGATGATATGCTACAGTGGCAAGAAAAAGTATGTGAACCTTTTGGAATTTCATGGTTTTCTGAATAAATTTGTCATAAAATGTGATCTGATCTTCATCTAAGTCAAGGGTATTGACAAACATAATGGGTCTAAAAATAATAACAAAAAACAATTATGATCTTTCATGTCTTTATTGAGAACAACCAAAAAAACCCTCATAATGCTTGTGGAAAAAGTATGTGAACCCTTGAGTTAATGACCTCAAAAAAGCTAATTGGAGTCAGGTTTTAGCACACCTGGAGTCTAGATAAGATAATAAGTTTGGAGGTGTGGACTACAGCTACTTTGACTGATAAAAACCCCTCAAACCTTTGGAGTTTGCTCTGCACGAGAAGAACACACTTATGTGAGCCATGCCTCGCCAAAAAGAGCTTTCAGAGGACCTACGATCAAGAATTGTTGATTTACATAAAGCTGGAAAGGGTTACAAAGTTATTTCAAAGACTTTAGAAATTCACCTGTCTACAGTTAGGCAAACAATCTACAAATGGAGACACTGGGACTGTTGCTACTCTACCAAGAAATGGGCGCCCAGTCAAAATGACACCAAGAGCACAACGAAGACTCATCAATGAGGTAAAGAAACAACCCCGAATGACAGCCAAAGATTTGAAGGTATCATTGGAACTTGCTAACATCTGGGTTCATGAGTCTACAATACGTAAAACACTGAACAAACAGGGTATCCACGGCAGGACACCACGAAGGAAGCCACTGCTTACTAAAAAGAACATTGCTGCACGCCTAAAGTTTGCAAAAGAGCACATTGACACTCCCCAGAGGTATTGGCAAAATGTTTTGTGGACTGATGAAACTAACGAACTATTTGGAAAAACACACAGCATTACATCTGGCGTAGAAAGGGCACGGCATATCATCATGAAAACATCATCCCAACTGTAAAGTATGGTGGAGGAAACATCATGATTTGGGCCTGCTTTGCTGCGTCAGGGCCTGGCCAGCTTGGAATCATTGAGGGGAAGATGAATTCCCAAGTATATCAGACAATTCTTAAGGATAATGTCAGAATGTCTGTACTTCAGCTGAAACTGTGTAAGGTGGGTGATGCAACAGGACAACGACCCAAAACACCGGAGCAAGTCCACAACAGAATGGCTTCAGAAAAACAAAATCCGTCTTTTGGAGTGGCCAAGTCAGAGCACAGACCTCAACCCAATAGAGATGCTATGGATTGACTTGAAGAGGGCCATACACATGAGACGTCCAAAGAATATGACTAAATATTCTATTCTAGCTAAAGCAGTTCTGCCAGGAAGAATGGGCTCCTCAACGATGTGCAGGTCTGATCCACAGCTACAGGAAGCGCCTGGTTGAGGTTATTGCTGCCAAGGGGGGTCAACCAGTTATTAATTCTAAGGGTTCACTTACTTTTTCCACTGCCATTTTGAAAGTTGAATGAATGTGTCAGATCATAATTTTTTTTGTGTTATTATTTTTAGACCCATTATGTTTGTCAATACCCTTGACTTAGATGAAGATCAGATCACATTTTATGACAAATTTATTCAGAAAACCATGAAATTCCAAAAGGTTCACATACTTTTTCTTGCCACTGTATGTCATGCATTCTGACTTCTTTACACTGTTAAACTGCTGGCTTCTCATGCTTAACATGGTCAGCTTGTTAAAAACGAGTTGGACGTGTGATTTCTGTGCTTGATACACCCCCCCAACACTCCAACTTGTTTCAGAAATTTTTTACAAGTCTGGATACCTTTTTCATAACAGGGATCCTATTCCTTTTATTGGGCAATTCTCCCGGAAAAGCTCCACATGGCGAAAGAAATAGCCCGCCCACATGCCAACCGACGAGCGATAGTAAGACCCGTCTACCATCAAGATTGGCTGTGCTGCATCAAGCTTGGTTGCGCTGTGGGCCTGCACTGTATCTCGTACTTGTGATAGTGAGCAAAATCAGTAGTTTGTTCACTGCATTTCAGTGATGGATGTTATATAAACAGTGGACATAATGCTGTATTTGGAGATTGTTTGAAACTGATAGATGGCATGGTCCCGGTTCTAAAAGATGCCGGACATGAAATGAAGTCGTGTGTGTTTTGTTGGCAATCTGCGTGTATGTGCATAATGTTAACAACACGAAGGGATTAATGCGATGATGTGTTGTGTGCGCACACTGTAGTTCTGTCCCCCTGCCCGTCTCCAGCAGCTCGTGTTTGTCCGGAAATAATTGTACAGCTGTACCTCTCTTTAATACACGTGATCAAAATAATACTCTTCGAAGATATGATGTATGCAATACTACTGTATAGGTACTCAAGATTAATATGAGATTGGCAGAAACTACATGTATTATCTCAGTTTTAAACAAATTATTGCTGAGAACAAAAACAAATTTAAAGAATAGGCTTTATTGTCACCACAGTTACTGCCATGGTTGTTTAAATGTTGTTGGGAGTTGCTCTTTTCAACCCTACAGATCTGAACATTTGGCTGTAAGCAACACTTTTTATTCATGTTCACATTTCATTCTAATCGTATAGGATGTAATGCATTTAGTTTAAGTGGTAGGGGAAAGGATGCGGAATGTCTCCGCTAAACACGTGCTTGTGCTTGTACTTGTATTTGTACTTTGACCTTCTGCGGCGCCGTGCGGACCACATTAGTGTAATTTTTAAATAAGCCCAAAACCTGCGACTCGTGATTTTTTTAATGCGACTTGACAGAAAAAGAAGCCCAAACTCGCATATTCAGGGATGTGATTGTTCCGTATAAATACGGATTTCCGTGGGAAACCCCGCGTAAATTGCGCAAATCCAATCTATTTTTTCATGAATGGGGGCTGGGGGGGGGGTTGCGGTGCGCACGGCATTATCATTCAACCGGTTGTGCGCGCAGAAAGACTGCTATGTTTGAAGCACAATAATAAGTTGTGTTGAATTTTAAATGGTGCTGCACAGACGGATCAGTGTATGACATCATCAAATTGAACCGACTGCTCTGTATGGTTTCGAAACAGACTTGCGGTACTTTTGTTATAGGCTACTATCAGTCTGATGCAGCACCGCATAAGTCCAACACACTTGTATGCAAAGAGTCCGTGGAAAAGGCTTCAAATATACTGTAGATTAGCACTTTTAAAAACACGTACTATTATTTTAAATGAACTGAACTGTGTTTTGACAGTGTATGTTTTGTTACTGAGTGGCAGTCGTGGCCCAGTGGTTAGACAGTTGGACTCATGACCAGAAGGTTGCTGGTTCGATTCTCAGGGCTGGCGGGTAATGGCTGAAGTGCCCTTGAGCAAGGCACCTAACCCCCACTTGCTTACTATACTAAATGTATAAATGTATGGTACAATGCAATGTAAGTCGCTTTGGATAAAAGCGTCTGCCAAATGCGTAAATGTAAAATGTAAATGTTAGTTACAAAATGCGGTAAAAACTTAACATTTTGAGTCGTCTGATATTGATATTGATACAGTTCATTACATTTATGACAATGTTGACTGAAATGCAAAATGAATAATTAATGAAATGGCTTGAAAAAATACTAATGGTTGAATTACTACTCGTTTATAAGTCATGTTGCAATAAAGGGTCTAATCAATACGGAATTGTAAATGTACAAATTCTGCTCAATTTTGCGTTTTGAAATACTAATATTCATGCTGATGATATGACGTCACGAGTTTAGCAGCACCATCTAGCGGTTGTTTGTGGAACTCTCATAAGCTCACAGTGTTCTATTTTAATGTGTACGAATTATTAGGAAAATTAATTATTGCTGATAAAAATCTAATAAAAAGTAACTTAAAGTACTGAAGAGATTACATATTTAAATCATATTTCACATCAGCATAAGATTGTTTTGCAAGTATCATCCTATTTGTTTAAACATTATTTAGGGGACTATTAAACTATTGAACATTTAACTGCTAAAATTAATATTGATAATCAGTATCAGGTAATTATAATGGTTTGTATATTGTGTGGCAAAGTATAAAATATTTGTTTCAGGACAACAGAATTATAGTATTATAGTATGGCATCCTTACTAGTTAACTTAGAACTTAACATTGCATTATGTACATAAGAAACTATTTTTCATGTTTTAATTGTCATTTTACTGTAATACAAAAATATATATCATTTTGTGGAGGGTGGGGCTAATATGTGTGTGGGGGCGTGGTCAGGGGTGTGGATTATGTCCCTTCTTTTTTGTTCTTGGCCAATCACATGCCTGCTTATTATAAGCGGACACGGCAACTATGCTCCTAACATTCCTCTCTGTGTGCCAAATGGATAAAAAGCATGTCACACTGCGCATGACCACAATACACGCGCGTCTCAAACCGTGACTAGTGAATTGAACGGTATGGATTTTTTAAAATTATATGCACCTGATAATACCCTACCTTTCGTATTCCATTTTTATGTAAATTATATAGTGCATATTCTGTAAATACAATAAATCATCTGTGTATTGTATTGATTGTGTTATCGTCTCTGTGTACTGTTGTGTCATTTCTGTGCAGTGGATGCTTCTTTCACCAAAACAAACATACTTTCAGTTTCTGATAATGTGAGGAATTGCTTCGTTAATTATTATTGTTCAAATTAATATTTTTAAATGCCTAAACATGCTTGAAAACTCATAAAAGTTTGCATACATGTGAGAGGTGGTGAAAATTTACATCTGAAAAGGGATTTAGAATTAAATGTGGCAAAATGGCTCTATAGCGCCACTTACAAAATTTCAATAAAGCAGCCCTCGCTCTGAGTGGGGCAGTGGTGGTTTGAAAACACACAAATATGACAGAATGTGGTGAAATGGTATACAGCACTTGTTAACATGTCATGTCCTGTGGAAAAATAGTGTTGAAAATATTTTTTAAGATGAGGTGATATTGTGGAATATAATGCATAGCAGTGGATACTGTTTGATGAAGTATGGCTGTGCTTTTGAAAGCAGGGAAAGTTCTAATAATTAAAGCGCCTGTATTTTACTGATAATAATGTTCATAGTTCTATTTTTTGGGTCTCCAACTATACATAAATGTGGTTATTTATTATTTGTCTTTTTATTTCCCTTCTTGCTTCGCCTCTTTTCTCCTGTCTGTGAAACACTGGGTTTTAGCTCCTGTCTCTTTAATGCCGCCTCATCATACGCCCAGTGTACTCTGATTGGTCAGATGGCCTAATCTACTGTTATTGGTCAGCTGTGTTCAGCATGTAAAGTAAAAGAAACTTACTGCATACAGATTAATCATATTTTGCTTTAATTAATGATACTGACCTTTAATCATGGGATTGTGAAACATTACGGGTGATATTATAGAGTTAGTGATCAAGTTAGCTCGTAGTAACACTATAGTTTGTCAACATACCCAAATCCACACTGAAAGACGTTCTTATGATGATTTCATTGTGTATTATGGACACCTTTCATCATGTTCACAACACATGTAAATATAATGTCAAATAAAGCTTAACAAGAGCATTTGCCTGTCGTTGCTGTGAATGGATTTGAAAAGTTTCAGCACTGTCTCAAGTAATCAACAGATAAATGACGTTTCCTGAACTCCTCTGGGGTTAGTTTCGTTTACCTTTCAAATACCAAACCATTCGTCCTTGGGCTCAAACAATTATGTTTATTAACAAAGTTTGGGATTAGCCGGAGAATATCAAGCCCAGCTGATCTGCAGCAGCAATCATCGCAGCATCTACCGTATCAGCTCATGCTAACGTTATCCCATAAGTAAGTCAGCAGTCTTACCTGCGTTATCTCTATTTTACAGCATCTCTCCACCACCCCGGCTCCTCTCCCCGAACCCCAGGGGGTGCACTCTGGGTTTCGGGTCGGTGCCTCAACAGGGGGAGAGAGCTCCGGGTTCGTTAGGGACCGCGAGTTTGGAGCCCGCTCCCCGGACAGCACGCCAAACACACATACCTTTTCTACTCCTGCTCTATTGTTATTATCTGCATAGGTGAACTCATGAAATCCGTCACAGAAAACAGCAAATCTCATAAATGCGGGAAACATCAGTGACGTATACGCACGCACGCAAGTGGGCTTACGATCTAATCATCTTTCCACATTAAATAAAAACAAGAAGAAATTCCAAATTTGCAGGTCCTGTAAAAAATGCTCGCACAGTCTCGAGAACAATCTGGAGCCCTGACTGGTTTGACTCTTGCCATGGATGCTTCCATTTCCTTTAGACCCTAGTGAAACGTCATATCTTTGAGGGTGTATCTAAGCATCAAGGGGCGCACATTATGCAAATGTGTAACATGTCGATGTCAACTTGTTACGGAAGTAAATGGATGATCACAATCCTGTCGTTCCCTGTAGTCCAAGAAAGGTGACGTTAACTTACTTTATCGTTGATTTTGGGATCTGTAACTTTTCAGATTGTTTACACGTACTAACACACACAATTAGGTAAAGGAAAATAGGGGCTCTTTAAACAATCCAGATGAGGCAAATCTTAGTTTATCAAATACAGTTGCATAAAGAGACCTACCACGCTGCAGTAAAAAGCATGAAATTTAGCTATGATACTGCATATTTAGACTCATTGTATCTCCGGAAGCAATTCAAATTAAAGCTGCAAGCAGCTTTTCATGGGCCCTTACATCTTGGTGCACATTGGGAATGTCAGTGTGAAGTTTAAACATCCTTAACCTCTCAACAAGTTCTTCATGTTTCATGGCAAAACATCAAACTTTTTCAGGACCACTACAGACACACCATTCAACAAAAACTCAAATGCATTGCAATTAAAAGTGGCAAAGGCCTGTGGATTAGACTGACCAAATATGATTAAGACTTCCTGTTGAGTTTAGGATATTGCTGTAAAAATATTGTTTGTAGCTGTTGGAAAGTTACATGAGCCTACTAAATTTCATACATTTATGTGAAATGTAGGGCTGCTTTATTGACATTTTGTAGTTGGCACTATAGAGCCATTTTACCACACTTGATTCTGAAACCCATATCAGATTTTCATCACCTATGCCTGCACATTTATAACACAATGTACTTTTTCCTCATTTTGAACTGTCACTGTTGGCATAAAATGCTTCAAGCATTCGACAGATTTTACAAACAGATATACATTTTTTTTGCACCCCCTCTAATATGGCTCCAAATTTTTCCCTTCAAACATTTCTCAGTTACTATTGATCTGTGGCATTTAATATTTTGGCTTTCATCAAGACTGATGTTGGTCTTGCTTTTCTAAAATATATATATATGTCTGGACACAGCATTTATATTCCAGTCTTACCTGTGGTTTAGTGAAGTTTTTGTCCATGCACCACTGGACGAAACACTTTCTGGCAGCTCTAAGGCTTTTGTCATCAGTTATTTTACAGTAAACCCTAATCAGCTGCTCAGCAAACCGCTCCGGCAGAAGTTTGGACACCTGCCAAGGACCTGAGCATTAATATAAAAGGAACTTTGTCAGGGTTAAAAAGGTAATGCTCAAAACAGAATATACCTGTTTTTTGCGGATCTTGATGGCTTTGGTGGGATCATTCTTGCAGTAGAAGTGGACATTGTTAATGGGGTTTTTCTCCTTCATTCCATAATCCATGTGAATGACCTAATGAATTAATAAGGGTTACTGACATGCTGTACTCAACTTTAAACCATTTAAACCAGCCTTTGTCAACTTTCAGAATTCTCATGCAAGATGTTTTTGTTTCTCTATTAATTGAAACTGCATTAATTTGTCCATGGCCCTGCCGCATGACAGTGATTTAAAGGGAAAGTTAAAGGGATAGTTCACCCAAAAATGAAAATTCTGTCATAAATTACTCACTCTCTAGTTGTTCTAAACCTGTATACATTTCTTTATTTGGTTAAACACAGAGAAACATATTTGAACAAATGCTTGTAACCTAACAGTTCTTTGCCCCCAATGACTACAATATGTATATTGTAACAGGCATTCTTACAAATATCTTTCTCTGTGATAAAGAAATTCATACAGATTTGGAACAACTCGAGGGTGAGTAAATGACGACAGCATGTTTATTTTTGGGTGAACTATCCCTTTAAGTAAGGGATAATATACATTCAGCCGGTTGTTATCGCAAAAATAAACCCAGGCAGTGTGATGAGGTGTTTTGTATAAGACTGAAGTGATTTATTCACGATAACAGCCCAGCTGTCTGTACATTAGCCTGCTTATTACACGACTACTTACCTCGTAAGTAAGTTATTGAACACGAAATATTGATTTTAAATATTCTGTTAGTTAATTTTTTAACAAATGCAGACCTTCCAGGGTTCCTACAAGGTCCTTAAAGTGCTTACATTTAGCTTTAAACAATTCAAGATCTGGAATACCTGGAAATTTATCTTGTTTTGTTGAAAAGTACTTAAGTGCTTGAAATTAAAATTGAAAGTGAGTGTGCATTTTGCTTAAGAAACAATTAATTTTCGGGAAAAAATATTTAGTTTACTTAAATGATATTTACGATGTTTCCCACACCTAAGTTGGAAGGGGCCGTTTGACTGACATGTATGGTGACCAATCAAAGTTTGCCTTGTCACAAAGGCGGGATAAAAATAAAGAACTAAGTTTCTGTGTTGCGACAAACTGGAATAGCCATCTTTTCATTTAAATATTAGCAATAAAAGAACATAAACGTTTGCATTTCTGCAATGAAGAAAATAAGGGTGTGACAGCCAAGAGACATAGAGTTATTCATGCTTACAGATACTGGACTAATGGCGAACAATGTTTGTAGAACGCGGCTGTATCCTCTTGCATATTTCATATTGATCCAACAAGTTTTAAAGTTGCAAATGTTAAATCTGTAATGCAGTAACTCGACACGCAAACACCACCACTCCACATCTGAACTATAGCATGTTTGACGCGTCACTGTCTTATAATACAAGAGGAACAACAATAAACGTACGAGCCTAAGGTAAGGAAAAAGTAAGGAGAAATGATTGTCAGTCATCTCTCCTGGACTGACTGAGCACTCATATTTTTCCATCATAACCTCCAGAGAAACAGATAAAACTATATGCTTATATTGCAAATATGTGAGAGGAACATGGTCATATTTTGAAGAGATTTGCTTGTGAATATACTTAAAAGAACGCAACGCAATGCAAACTTGAAATAGCTGTACCAGGGCTGTACAGTGCGACATATATGTGCTATGGAAAAAATGGTCTGTGCAAAGATTTACCAGTTTAGCAGGTGCATTAGACAGAGATGCATGTTTGTGTGAAGCTTGTTTGTCGCTATGCTTCTCTGTGTGTGACGTTATTCAATGGTTTACTTAGTTTTAGTCTATTTTGCTATTAAAACTTGTTTTCTGGCTGCAATGAGTCTATATATCTAACGCTCTATGATTTCCGCAATGAATAATCAGGGCTCGAAATTGCGACCATTTTTGTCGCATATGCTCCTGAAATTTAACCTGTGCGACCTCAAAATATATTTAGGAGCATTTGTACGAGTGCCCATGTTGTTCGTTTTGCGACCTGTTTTCATTACTATACGGAGCATTTGCGTTACTTCACATAGTATGTGCATGCTGCACGCTAAGGCCAGTGACACACTGGCTGCGTGCCGTTTCTGTTGCGTGTCAGTTGCGTGGCGGCTGCGTCGCGTTTTCTGTGTCTTTACACACCAGAACCGTGCCCGACGCGGTGCTGGCGCGCTGCTGCTACTGTAGTGACATAGAGGGAGGCCGCCGACAGACCAGGCTCTTGTCTTCACGACAACAATTTCAACTTTTTTCTCACACCTACACCTTCCAAAATCCGAAAAATGGGTAAGTGGGCTGTCTGTTTATTTCAATAAGATTTACAAATTTGTGTAGCTTTAAAGAGCTTATTTAGCCTACCTGATGTTGGACCGTCACTCAGAATACACACTACGTTGTTATTGTAGGGTGTCATATTTTTTTTCATGTAATCACATTGTTAAGAACAAGAAACAAATGGAAAATTTTAAATTACATTTATATCTGAATTTATGTCAACCTATAGACTTTCAAACATCAAAATGTAATTAATTAATATGTATTTGTGTACAAAATGACAAACATATTTTCCTGTTCTATTTTGCCTGGAAACGCTTCCAACACGCTTGCATGTCGCGTGAAAAATAGGCGTTGGTTCTATTTCTAGCATGCACGCAGTTTCCGCGCGTCTCACGCAGGCAGTCTGCAAGCTCTAACCTGTTAACATGGGAGCCGAATTAAAAACAAACACGCCACGCAGCTGAGACACTTACGCCACACATCCAGTGTGTCACCGGCCTAATGTGACCGGTCCAGCCGTTCACAGAGAACGTGGTGCAACTTTTCCACACGTCTAGCCTGTGCTATTGTATAGCAAAAAGAGAAAACAGAACTCACAAATTTAGGAAAACAAAATAATATGGCCCAAATTTATCCTTCTGTATGTAACATTAATATGTATAAGTTGAGTTGTTATTTTTTATTCCTTTAGTGCAGAACTGCAATTACATTGTTTTAGCAAAACAACACCATATATTAAGATAAAACATGTATTTTCTAAAGTCCTTGAATATCATACCTTAGAATGTAACGATTGTCCAATCAAAATCATGTAGTTTGATACTCATATTGATATAAAATATTTCTGTATTCTCATTTCTGTAAAGCTGCTTTGCAAGCTTTTGTAAATTGTGAAAGACAATTGTGAAAGGCGCTATTTAAATAAAACTTTAAATCAAAGTATCTGATTTGCGTCACTCGGTGCAAAGCCCGCCTACATTTTGCTTGGACCGCCTGCGAAAACTTGAACACTTACGCGTTAGACCAATGACAGCAGACTAGACCATCTGACCAATCAAATCAGAGTAAGCTCACAGAAAGGAGGGGATTAGAAAAATGAATCGCCGAACAAATCATTTGAGTCAGTAGGGTCTTAAAATTGTCAAACACTTTAAAGTCTTTGCCTTGTATAATTTATATAGTAATTGCTTAATGTTTAAGGAAACCCTATTTATGTTTTTTTTTACAGTTTGATTGATTATATATCTTTACCAGATATATTGTTCTGTAAATTATATTATTACACTTTGTCCTTACAACATTTATAATGTTTTAAAATAATAAATTATGTTTTCACAGTCCCTGGATTATTTATGACCTATACGTTTGGAGACGTTCATCTCCTTGTACAGATAAATTAATCAACTGTTAAAAGAGAGAGAAATCCCAAAATTTTTTGTTAAGAGTTATCTTCACAAATACAAAGGTAAGGAGATAAGATGTTTTGGTTGGAATGGTTAGCTGTAAGCCAACTCCAAAATACAACCAACAGAACATTTATAACAGATTAAAAATGTTATACAAATATATTTAAGATTTAATTACACTATATTGCCAAAAGTATTGGGTCGCCCTATCTAATAAACAGGTTTGATGACTTTAGTAATTTCCATGAGTACAAATCTTAAAGGGATTCTTCAGCCTCGAATCAAAATTTCCCCATGTTTTACTCACCCTCAAGGCATCCTAACTGAATATGGTTTTCTTCTTGAAGCATAATGCAGTCGGAGTTATCATTTTACTTCCAAGCGGTAGAATGGGAGTGGATGGGTCCCGGTTTTTTAAAGCTCCTAAAAGTGCATCCCTCAATCAAAGAACTGCTCAACACGGCTCTGTGATCTTAAAGTTCTTTTTAAGCGAGTCGTGAGTTGTTTAAGAGAAATATCCATATTGTTGATGTCTAATCTAACTTCCGTTATCCTCTGCTGCGTGTGTGCGCGTGAACCTCCTGGCTTGTTTTTTTCTGGTAAATGACAGTGATGAAAGCTCCCCACAGAGACGGCATCCCATTGGGACAAAACAAAAAATGCAACCTTCATCAACGGAACGTACGACACGCCCGCGTCATTTGCCTGCACAAACGAGAGATAACGGAAGCTAGACATTATCATTAATAGCACTGTCAATATTGATATTTCTCTTAAACCTATTTGTGACCTATTTGTCAGATATGGTGACCCATACCCGAAATGTGACCTCTGCATTTAACCCAACCAGTGAATAGTGAACACACACAGTTCAAGTCGTGAACACACATATACCGGGAGCAGTGGGCAGCTATCACTGCAGCACCCAGGGAGCAAACGGGGGTAAGGTGGCTTGCTCAAGGGCACGTCAGTTGTTACCTGCCGGTACTGAGAATCGAACCGGCAACCTTCTGGTTACGAGTCCGACTCTCTAACCATTAGGCCACAACTCAATAAATAAACGCCCTCAATAAATAAACAAACGCACCGATCAATAAATTTCGGGGTGATGATGTAACAAATGGCTTTTTATGTTAGTCGTATTCCCTGAATTATACTTTACCAGTCTGTCAGTGTCTGACTGCATTTAGTTTTTTGTCTGTGTCTTGTGAGCAGGAAGGAAGAGGCATACTTTAATCACTTTAGTTTATTATACCAACTAGAACTAAGCACAACATGTGCTTCCAAATCTGACTACAACAACTGTCCTCTCTCGTGTCTGCGACACTTGCCATGTCTTACACTCTGAGGACCCTTATTGAGCAGATGATATATCCAGAGTACAATACTCTGACACCTTACCCTTTTAGTCAATGTCATAGAGTAACTATTTCTATTAACATATGAGCAAATTATTCACATTACTTTTCTTTTATTCTTACAATACAAAATTATACTGTCCATAATCTTTAGACTCCCCAAACCCACAACATATGTCTGTAACCATCAAACATGACATTAACAGTAACAAGTAACTGTTCATGAAACATTCAACACAATCTGTACATTATTTTGTCATGGAAGTACATTATAATTTTCTCACAAGTCCAAGCGAACAACAGGTTTGCTGACCCTGCCTGACTTCGTGACAGTAGGTTTCTCTAAAACAGTCTCAACCGGTAACTCGGAGTCTTCGCAAGGATTATATTCCTGAACAGGCTGTTTTGAGATCGTTACAAAAGTCTTTTCGTTAACTCCTTTAGTCAATAACTGGATATGTCTCCTATTTCTCCTTTTCTCTCCCTCTTTTCCTTGTAGGACTGTGTATGACCTGAGTGGTGAGTGGTGCTCTCCTGCAACACTGTAGCAGGACCCATCCATCGCGATTCATCATCTCGTTTTAACATGACTGAATCTCCCGGTCTAAGAACACCATGTCACCTGTCAAAGTAGTATGCTTGTTTTTCCTTTGCTACTTTATCCTTCCTCTTTATGCTTTGTTTGTTGGGCCACTTCGATCTGAGGTGTTTCTGCAAGGTGTGTAGAGTTGTGCGGATTGTTCTTCACATTAACAATTCCGCTGGGCTCAATCCTGTCGAGCTGCTAGGAGTTGCTCGAAAACTCATCAGCGCTAACAACAGATCCTCCTGCTTCACTATCCGCTTTGCGGTCTGAACTGCTCGTTTTGCATGACCATTACCTTGTGGATTGTATGGACTTGAGGTAATGTGCTGAATGTCATACGTGGCACAAAAATGTCTTCAAGCTTCACAAGTGAATTGCGGCCCGTTGTCACTCAAGACTTGCTCCGCAATTCCGAATCTCGCGAAGGTTGCTTTAAGCTTCTGTATCACATGCTCTGATGTTGTACCATTTAACAGAAGAATCTCCAAGTATCGTGAATAATAGTCCGATACCACCAAATATTGTTTTCCTTGATGCATACACAAGTCCATGGCTATTCGCTGCCAGGGCCTATCAGGTAGTGGTGTTAACTGTAGCAGCTCCTTGTGTTGTGTACGTTTATTCTCTATGCAACATTTGCATGTTTCTATCTTTCGTCTGAGGTCTTCAGAAACTCCAGGCCACAACACCGTTTCTTTAGCTCTATCCCTGCATTTTGACAGTCCTTGGTGTCCATCATGGATTCTGCTAAGAATGTCCTGTTGCATCACTTTTGGAACTAATGGACTTTAGCAATCCACCTGGACTGTCTAGCACTATGTTAAATGCATGAGTTGTTTGCTTGGCTAAAGCTCTTTGAATGTCTCTGTGTTCATAACGTTGACATCAGCTCCTGTGTCTATCTTAAAATTAACAGGGGTTTGACCTATTATAAGTGATACATTCCATATATCCTTTTCTGTTTGATTTTTCTTACTCAATGCGCCCAGGTAAAAGCTTCTTCACTCTCTTCTTTTACCGTCACTTGTCTCACAGCTTTTGACACATTCTGGCCCAGTGTCCTTTTTTCTTGCACTTTTTTTGCATTCGGTAACTGCTGCTGGACATTTTCTGATGTCTCTATGTCCTGTTTTGCCACAACGACCACACTCTGTATCCTCTCCCCTGTTCTCACAGGTTACCTCCTGCACACTGCTGGTTGCCTGTCCCTCCTGCACACTGCTGGTTGCATGTCCTTCCTGCTGGCTGATCTGCTTCGCAACATCATCGGCCTGTCGTGTCATCTGCACCGCCATTTCCAAGGTAAGTGCTGTCATTAACTGCATTCTCCTTGACAAATCTTTATCTCTTATTCCTACCACGAGTCTGTCTCTTATATGTTCATTTTGGCTCGCGCCAAATTCACAAAACTCACTGAGCTCGTAAAGTGCTCTGATGAAGCATTCCGCGTGAAAACACGCCCGTTCGTGTATAACGTTCCTTTTCGGCGTGAAGTAGTCATCAAATTTTCAGAGAACAGTCTCATAATCTTCAGCACTGTCTCCTTCCACAAATGTGAATGACTTAAAAACATTCTCCGCTTCAATGCCCATTGCGTATATTAAAAGTGCTTATCTGTACCTCTTTATCTTCCTTGCTCAGTTTTGTTGCAGTCCTGTAACGTGAGAATCTCTGTCGCCACGTTTGCCAATCTGTTAGACGATGAAAGTTGAAACTTTCCTGCGGATAAAATTTCGACATTGCTCTTGTCCGTATACCGACACCATGTCTTGTGAGCAGGAATGAAGAGGTGTACTTTAATCACTTTAGTTTATTATACCAACTGGAACTAAGCACAACATGTCCTTTCGAATCTGACTACAACAACTCTCTCGTGTCCGTGACACTTGTCATGTCTTACACTCTGAGGACCCCTAGTGGGTGGATGATATATCCAGAGTACAATACTCTGACAGTCTGTCTGTCTGTCACGGGGAGCGGAGCGTTAATATTTTTCGCAGAGTGTGGAGCGCCTTTCTGAAAATTCCGCTCGCTCGCTCAATTCCGCTCCCCTCGCTCGCTCGGTAATTTGCTTTTCGCTGCTGGAATACTATCCCATGTACACCGCATGAGCCTGAATAATAGCGCAACGGCATGCACCTCATACATTTGCAGAGGTCCACACGCGACCAGCAGAGGCTCGTGGTGCGGAGCAACAAAGCTTGATCTAGGCTCATTTCAGAAAAAAACATTCTAAAATTATTATATAATTCTTGTGAGATGTAGTTATTGCAGTGTCATACATAACCAATGTATCAGTTGCTTTTCTGAAATAAATGTTATTCACGGCCAATAAATGCGATCTCCAGAGGATGCAGCTTTTGAATTGAAACACAGTTACGTTGTCCAAGTTTAAGTTTCTAAAAGTACATTCTAAAATGTGGTAAAGATTGAGGTTTGACCGACGTTTTAATAGACCGCATTTCTCTGTGTTTTGGTCTATTTTTTCTTTAGAAAGTGTTTCTTTTACGGCAGTTATAATACATGTTTTCATTGTTAGTGCATTTAATTTTTTGTGCGTTTGCTTTGAATGTTGCACTATGACAGCATGTTCACAGAAATAAAGTAACGAAAATCAGATATACTTTATCAGTTATTATACAGTTATTTTAGGTAGGCTACTCTTTAAATATAAGGTGACTAAAATATAGACTACTGAATGTCGGACTGAAACGGGCTTTAACTGCTATTTATCAGCCTACTACTAAAACTGAGACATTTTGGTCCATGCTGGCCTAATGGTTAAGAGAGTCAGACTCGTAACCAGAAGGTTGCCGGTTCGATTCTCAGTACCAGCAGGTAACAACTGATGTGCCCTTGAGCAAGGCACCTTACCCCCGTTTGCTCCCCGGGCGCTGCAGTGTTAGCTGCCCACTGCCCCGGTGTATGTGTGTTCACGACTTGAAGTGTGTGTGTTCACTATTCACTGGTTGGGTTAAATGCAGAGGTCACATTTCGGGTATGGGTCACCATATCTGACAAAATAAAATAGGTCACTTTACTAAAGTCATCAAACTTGTTTATTAGATAGTGACCCAATACTTATATTATATATACTTATATATTAATACCCAATACAGTGATATATGTAAGATAAAAAAAAATATTATAAACTAATAATAATAAGACTAACAATAAGTAACTAAAAACTGAAACCAGAAGAGCTTCTGGACCAGTGTTTACATCTTGCAAAGTAGTCTTTTCCAACTATAACGACTTCTGCAAACACCAAAGTGAAAGTGAAAGTGAAAAAAGTGAAAAATTTGCTTCATCCACATACGCTGACTACAAAGTCCTCAGCCATCAGGTTTTCATCTATGCCACTGGGTTTGGAACCAGCTACCTCCTTTGCCCAGTCAAGCAGTTTTTCCTGCAAGAAGTTGTAGAAGTTGATTCATTACACAGCACTCAAACACAGTTGAATGATATAATTAAGAGAAAATATCAAAATTTTACAACATATTTCACAAAACTAAGAACACAACTACAACAACTAAGCAGTTTGTATATTCAACAATAGATTATGCTGTTAATTTTTAGACCTACAGTTATACTTTATTATATATTAGACTATATTGTATTTCATGCATTGTAAATGCCTAAAAGTGTATGTTAGTTTTATATAACATTTATACAACACCTGAATTTACATCTATCAGAAAATAAATTGTATAAATAAATATTTTGCTAGCTTAATTTCCTAGTAAGATTGTTCCAAGCATTTTCGCCATCAATTTATAGTACTCCAAACTAACTAACAACGAAAAATAGCTTAGATTTGGTTTAAAACATGGTTTATTTTGACATAGATTTCCCACCTGTGACACATCCACATGTGTCTCTGGTGTGGTCTGACCCACACATTTATACAAACGTCTACAGACAATGTTTTGTAAAATTGCTCGGGCATCAGACAGCTCCGGTGTGGATGAGTATAAAATCTGCTCAAAGATATGATCTAAAAACACAAGAACCTTAGTTATAAGTCAGCAAACATGCATCACTCAAATAATATCAATATGGAAAGCAATTTAAAATATTCATGCATGCCTTTTTTAGTGTTTTTGTTTTGCTTTGATAATTAAATACCATTGACTGTGGCTTCATCTCCTGCTAATATAACAAATAAAACATTTAATAAAAAATCAATGAATACAATTACATTTAGGATTAGGAGACCACAGATGGCAGTCACTGAATTAGCTTCATATCCAAAAACACAAACAGAGGAGCCTTGATGTGGTTAAGATGCTGCAGTTTATGTCAGAGGGGAACTACTGTAGTGTTTTGAACTATTTGCCTGACCGGGGGGACGTCAGCTTTAGAATTGAAATTTTTGTATTTCTAATATCACTTTAAATGTAATCACATTTACATTACATTTATGCATTTGGCAGACGCTTTTATCCAAAGCGACTTACATTGCATTGTACTATACATTTGTACATTTTGTATAGTAAGCAAGTGAGGGTTAGGTGCCTTGCTCAAGGGCACCTCAGCCGTTACCCGCCAGTCCTGAGAATCGAACCAGCAACCTTCTGGTCACAAGTCCAACTCTCTAACCACTGGGCCACGACTGCCCACAATCATTCTGCATAATGTATTTAATTCATTTAATATGCCATATAGGAATTTATAGTTCGTATAATATTTTACCTGTGTTTCTCTTTTATATATCTTCTATGTGTGCTTCTCTGTAATAACACTATGTGCATTGCGTGTGTGTGTGTGTGTGTGTGTGTGTGCGCTTGTGTCTTGTGTGCAAGTGTGTGTGTTTAACAGGGTGTCTACAGATATAAGCTAGTTAAATTTAAGACTTTTTAAGACCGTTTTAATGCCACTTTATATGAAATTTAAGACCAAACCTGGGATGGACATACACATTCTAATACTTATATATATTTCATATACACAGCCAATGGAAACTTTAGAGACCACTGAAATTACTTTCAGTTTTTCTACATTTACCATTTCTAGGTACGTGTTAAAATAAAATAAAAAAATGTTTGTTTTATTCTGTTAACTACTGACAGAATTTCTTCCAAATTCAAAATAAAAATATTGTTTTATATTTGCAGTAATTTGCACAAAATTAAAAGGGAGAACAAATTAAATAAAAAGATGCAATGTTTTCAGAATACTTAAATATTGTTAGGCCTAGATGTGTTTGTAAAAATAAATATATGTGATCCAGTCTGAGAAAACCAGGCTAAAGTCTCTGAATCGAAATATGAGATAACTGATTATATATTGATTTCAATATTTGACATGGCCTAACTCAGTCAATACTAACGATATCAAGGTTATATTTTTGCAGAATGTTCTTTTACATTACATAATTAGATTTCATGTAGAAAACAGCAAATCACAAAATAAATTGGTTGTCACAAACTGGGTCACATATGATGGAATAAGCCTGATCTTCAATCACACCTTTCATTCTTTCACATCACTGTTGGGTGACTTTACAGTATGTCACTCCTGAGGTTTGTTTCTGTTGAAATTCAATATACACTCGACTAGAATGCTTGCAATACATGTAAAAATGCTAATTAAAGGCAAAACTGGAGTGATCTCTTTACTTTTTCCGTGGCTATACACACATATGTGTAAGTGCTCTTTATAAACTATACACAGGGTCATCCGGGTGCTGCAATCCATCTTGATGGGTTTAGTTTAATATTCACCAATAAAAACAAATACATGCCTAGTTAATAACAGAGATTATATTTACAAATGATTTAACCAAATTGCATGTTTGTCTTGTTTGAATGTCGCGCTGGATTAAAGTCGTCAGAAAAAAAGCATTTTCCTTGGATAAGGTTTGTATTTGTAACAAATAATATATTTAAAATCAATATTTCGCGTCCAATAATTTGCTCATGTGGTAACTAACGTTAGCCGTTTAATATGCGGGATATGTAGGCTAGCCTACATCCAGCTGGAGGATGTATTCCCCCGCTTCGCGTCAGGCTCCTGACAGGTTTAACTCGGCTATAGCTACATTAACCATTACTTACGATATAAAAACAATGGAAAAGAAACCTTCCACTGTAATCTGCTGACGGCCTTTGGCGTGCTCATTTGCTTCCCTCAGTGTCTGTGCCTGTATGATTCCACCACCTCCATGCTCGTTTAAAACATCTCTGACAAAACGACGCAGTTAGCCTCGTAAACATTTTAGGCACCGGCTTTAACCACCACGAGAACTCATCGTTTAAGCCACTTTTTTTAAACTTGCATTACACAATTTAAACTAGCTAGGAAGCTGTGAACTAGCTGTATTTCAACCAGCATTCTGCGACCTGTCTGATGACGCAAGGCACGCAGCTAACGTTACTATATCGCGGGGGGGGAAATATTGTTCAATATTCATTTGTTCCGTCAGACTTAAAGATTTTTTTCGAAAATGTGACCAAGATATTTAAGACCTGTCAAATCTGAATTTAATACTTTAAGACTTTTACAGGCCTTATATTAGGAAAACTTTATTTAAGACTATTTAAGACTTTTTAAGGACCCGCGCGGCCACCCTGTTTAATGGGTGTGTGTTGTGTGCCTGTGTTTTCTTACATGTACTTACATTTTGGTGGTGAAATTGGGGTGTATTTATTCAGTTTGTTGTTATTACTTTCCTTTTCACAAATTGAATGCTTTGTGTTATTTTGTATCATGTACAACTGCTTTGCAACAATGAAAATTGTAAAGAGCGCTATATAAATAAACTTAAGTTGAGAGTTGAGTTCTAGAGCCTTAACAATAAAGCATTATAAAAGTGTCTGAAACTGTCATGTTTTTCTGCGACATGTCGATCAGGGATTTCCTCTGTCTAGTAGAGTTTGCATTTTTAATTACAACCCCCACGAGAAAGTGTTCCCTCTTCGGGAAGAATGTTATATGGAATGTTTAATTTAACTGATAGAGACAGAATAGGCCTATCAACCAAAACAAACAGGAAAAAAGTTATATAAAGGTTATAAATTGATTTTCATTTCAGTTAGTGAAATAAGTATTTGATCCCCTACCAATCAGCAAGACTTCTGGCTCCACAGATTGGTTATGTGCCTACAGTCAGCTCTATAAGTATTGGAACAGAGGCCCATTATTTTTTTATTTTAGCTGTTAACCAAAATGTATTCAAGTTACAGTTATATAATAAACATTGGCTTAAAGGGCACACTCTCAGCTTTATTTAGAGTGTATTCGCATCCAAATTGGTTCCAAACAGCTCTTTAATATGTAGCTCCCCCTTTTTCAAATGATCAAAAAATCCTGCTGTCCATATGAGATAAAAGTAGTGGATGATGGCATTATCTTCTCCATGATAAAGAAAAAACAGATACAAGTGAAGAACACTCTACAGGAGGTAAAGATGTCAATGTTTGTCAATCAAAATGAATTTAATGAAGAGAATACAATAAAAAATAAGGTTACAACAAGGTTCAAAAGCATCAAGACTAGGGTAGGAAAATAGCCAGGAAAGCTGTAAAAAAAAAAAAAGAAGCATTTTCGGGAGATATAAAACTAATATCAACCTGCATAAGACTAATGGGAATACAATTATGTAGAAGGCTTGGAATATCTCATGATATGAGCAGAAAACATCTTCAGTAAAATAGTGTTCAGGCAGTGTGATTCTATTTCCATGCATGGCTTCCTAAGGCACTGGGTCACTGGGGTTTTTTGGTGATGTAACAGAAGACAGAAGCATCCAGATTAATTATTTAATTGTCTGGACGTTGTGAAGGGTTTTTTCTTTATCATGGAGAAAATAATGCCATCATCCAACACTTTTATCTTATATAGACAGCAGGATTTTTTTTCTTGCCGAGCACAGCAGGCAGTGTGTTGTTTATACCAAATTGTTGGTTTGGCCACTCTTCATGTTCATGTATCTGTCTGATGGATTTGTTTTGTTTTTGATATGGTCTGAATCACTTGCATGGAGATCTCCCTGAATTGCATGTGTGGGTTCACAGCATCAGCTTCATCATGCCGACACCACACTTAAAATCAACTTCAGACCTTTAACATGTTTCATTTATGAAGAAATTATTTAATGAAAAGCCCAAACTTGGCCAAAAACTGCTTTTGATTCAACTGTTCCATTACTTTTGATCATTTGAAAAAGGGGGAGCTACATATTAAAGAGCTGTAATTCCTAAACCCTTCAGCCAATTTGGATGTGAATACACTCTAAATAAAGCTGAGAGTGCCCTTTAAGCCAATATTTATTATATCACTGTAACTTGAATACATTTTGGTAAACAGCTCAATTAAAAAATAATGTGCCTCTGTTCCAATACTTATGGAGCTGACTGTACAGTATATGGAACTCAAATAAGTCCTGTCACTTTAAAACAGGACGCCTGTCGACAAAAACTGTGCCGGAGAAAACGCCGTCTTCATGCCATGGACAAGCGTTGCACTCAATAGGCATTTGTAACTGTATTTGTGTCTTACGCCACTATAGTGGCGCTGTACCGCAATCAGTACAGTGATGCGCTGCTTCAAGAAGAAATGGATTTTGTTGTGAAATTAACAGTTACATAAAATCCGGCTATCACCTGCTTGCTTGGTGTCGGACCGCGTGCAGGTTGCATAGCCATGGAAAGTGGGGGTGCTGAGGGGGCTGCAGCACCCTCTAGCCTCAAGCGAAAGAACAATTTTAACGGTGCTAAAAAATAAATAAATAAAAATGTTTTAGCATAAAAGAAATAAAATTAATCTTATTAATTAGTCTTTTAAATAATATTCATTGAAAACATTAATTTCTTTACTGTAAAAGATAAGCGATGGCAACGCCGTCATGACGTCACACGGCACTCGTTAGTGAAGGTCAAGTGTCAAATGTTTTTTTTTCAAAGCCAGAAGAGACAGAATCTCGATTTCATCAGCATCAACCCAGAAAGAAATGTCACATTTGGGGTTTTGCATGCAGCCCGGCAGTAAGGTTTTATTATATATTTATTTGAGATTGTGGCTGATAGGTCTAACACTACAGTCAGTATGTGTACGAGTTGATTTCAATGCACTGTCGCCGTACAGTGTGCAGTTGTGTTTAATCATGTGAATGGTTTGCCCATGGTGGTTTATATTATATGATGTATATTATATGTTAATGTAAGCTGCACTGAAAAATAGATTTTTGCTGCTTGTCCAATCTACTTAAATTAAACAAGTTAAATCAACACAATTTTTGGAAAATTTGGTTGAACATGATTTTTTTATGTTCAGTTATGTAACTTCATTTATTCATGTTAGGACTACATAAATGATTTGTGTTGCGTTAACATAACATTTTACAACTGGGAAGAGGATTTGCATTTCCCAGCATGCTTTGCATTAGACTTTGCATTTTGAGAGGTATTTTCTTAATTAAGTACTGTTTTATGTGTTTTTCAGTCAAGAAAAACACTTGTTAGTGTTTAATGTTCATTTATCTTTGAGATTTAGAGGAGTTTTATATATTTTTGAGTTCTGTGGTTACCATTGTTCAGAAAAGCGGGTGGTTACATTTTAAAATGTGAATTAATAGTCTCTTAACCTATTATCTTCTTGTCTATATAGTAGTCATGACAAAATCAAGTGTAGTTAACATGGCATTATTTTATGTATTAGGCATGACAAAATAAAATGGTTAACCTGACAAAATTCTTTCTATTAGGCATTGCGAAACATTATCCAGTAGGTATGACACAAATTAATTTAATTAAGACTACTAAAAAAATTAAGTTCATACAACAAGTTTATAAAGAATCGTTTCAAACTAATTAGATTTTGTTGGAGAAATGTAATTCATTTTCGTGGAAAGGTTTTTCTTAATTTTATTAAGTTCGTTCAAAAACTTTTTTTTTTGAGTGTGCCGCCATGTAGCTAGCTTGTAGTTTCGTTCAGCAGATTGTGCTTTGGCTTTACAATATACATACAGGTGCTGGTCATATAATTAGAATATCATCAAAAAGTTGATTTATTTCACTAATTCCATTCAAAAAGTGAAACTTGTATATTATATTCATTCATTACACACAGACTGATATATTTAAAATGTTTATTTCTTTTAATTTTGATGATTATAACTGACAATTACTGAAAATCCCAAATTCAGTATCTCAGAAAATTAGAATATTGTGAAAAGGTTCAATATTGAAGAGACTTGGTGCCACACTCTAATCAGCTAATTAACTCAGAACACCTGCAAAGGCCTTTAAATGGTCTCTCAGTCTAGTTCTGTAAGCTACACAATCATGGGGAAGACTGCTGACTTAACAGTTGTCCAAAAGACGACCACTGACACCTTGCACAAGGAGGGCAAGACACAAAAGGTCATTGCAAAAGAGGCTGGCTGTTCACAGAGCTCTGAGTCCAAGCACATTAATAGAGAGGCGAAGGGCACCCTGCACCCTGGAGAGGATTGTGAAACAAAACCCATTCAAAATTGTGGAGGAGATTCACAAAGAGTGGACTGCAGCTGGAGTCAGTGCTTCAAGAACCACTATGCACAGACGTATGCAAGACATGGGTTTCAGCTGTCGCATTCCTTGTGTCAAGCCACTCTTGAACAACAGACAGCATCTCGCCTGGGCTAAAGACAAAAAGGACTGGACTGCTGCTGAGTGGTCCAAAGTTATGTTCTCTGATGAAAGTAAATTTTGCTTTTGGAAATCAGAGTCCCAGAGTCTGGAGGAAGAGAGGAAAGGCACAGAATCCACGTTTCCACAGTCAGTGATGGTTTGGGGTGCCACGTCATCTGCTGGTGTTGGTCCACTGTGTTTCCTGAGGTCCAAGGTCAACACAGCCGTATACCAGGAAGTGTTAGAGCACTTCATGCTTCCTGCTGCTGACAGATTTCATTTTCCAACAGGACTTGGCACCTGCACACAGTGCCAAAGCTACCAGTACCTCATTTAAGGACCATGGTATCCATGTTCTTAATTGGCCAGCAAACTCACCTGACCTTCACCCCATAGAAAATCTATGGGGTATTGTGAAGAGCCAGACCCAACAATGCAGAAGAGCTAAAGGCCACTATCAGAGCAACCTGGGCTCTCATAACACCTGAGCAGTGCCACAGACTGATCGACTCCATGCCACGCCGCATTGCTGCAGTAATTGCTGAAACTTTAGATCCAAGATGGCGGCGCAATCACATCGCGAGGCTCAGGCTCTCTCCAGATTCTGCAATTTTGTGGTATTTTTCTTGCTCATCTCGGGTCTGTTCGTGCAGAACAGCTGTGCCTTTACATCGTACACCCGACATGAGCTTTTGGATATTGGTTTGCGACTTCCTGACAGTTTTATCGACAACCTTCAACTCCTTCCTGAGATCGCCAGAACAATCGAAGCCGCTCACTCTACCCGGCCGGGCGGAAGTGCTCGCAGGCGGCGTCGAGATCGTAAACAAAGGCGGGGGAAGCGCGGAGGACTAAGAGCTAAGCTAAAGCTAACACCACACCGGCTCTCTTTACCCAGCATTTTCCTCGCCAATGTTCGGTCACTGGTGAACAAAATGGAGGAGATTCGACTCAGCATCACTTACAGCAAGAGACTTTTTAACTGTAATGTTATGATCTTCACGGAAACATGGCTACACAGCGGCATACCGGACAATGCTATTGATTTAGCAGGACGCCACACACTCCGGGCGGATAGAACGTTAGATGGCTCCGGTAAGACCAGAGGTGGTGGATTGTGCATTTACATTAACAAAGCTTGGTGCACGAACTCTGTTATTGTCGGAAAACATTGTTCAGCTAACCTTGAGTTTCTCATGGTTAAATGTAGACCGTTTTATCTGCCACGGGAGTTCACTTCCACCATTATAACTGCAGCCTACATTCCCCCGGATGCTGATGCCAAGCTTGCTATGAAAGAACTTCATGCAGCCATCAGTAAACAACAGACTGCTCACCCGGAAGCTGCGTTTATTGTTGCGGGAGATTTTAATCATTCAAACTTAAAGTCAGTTCTCCCCAAATTTCACCAGCATGTTTCATGTCACACCAGAGGAAACAAAACCTTAGACCATGTTTACACAAACATGGCTGAAGCTTACGTTGCGACCCCCCTCCCCCACCTGGGACAGTCAGATCACCTTTCTTTGTTTCTCACCGCCAAGTATTCACCCCTCATCAATCGTGTGAAGCCATCAGTGAAGACCATCAAAGTGTGGCCTGTGGGGGCAGATTTCACACTCCAGGAAAGGTTTCTACACACAGACTGGAGTACATTTGCTTCTCAGGCCACCAGTGGCTCTCACACGGACATTGACTGCTACACCTCTTCTGTACTGGATTACATCAACACCACCATAGACAATGTTACCACTCAGAAACAGATCATCACGTACCCAAATCAGAAGCCATGGATGAACAAGGAGGTGCGCCTCCTGTTGAAGGCACGCAATACTGCCTTCAGATCAGGTGATGCACAAGCCTACAGCACATCCAGAGCTAACCTGAAGAGGGGCATCAAAGAGGCCAAGCACTGCTACAAGCTAAAGGTAGAGGAGCACTTTTCCAACTCCGACCCTCGACGCATGTGGCAAGGCATCCAGGCCATCAGTGATTACAAACCCACCCACTCCACCCCCGCAGCCACTGATGTCCTCTTCCTGAACGAGCTTAATGACTTTTATGCTCGCTTTGAGAGGGACAATAGAGAAACTGCCACCAAGCTCAAACCCTCAGTTGATCACCCTCCAATCACACTCTCCTCCATAGACGTCTGCAATGCACTGAGCCGGATCGGTGCGCACAAAGCCGCTGGACCAGACAACATCCCTGGACGCGTACTCAGGGCATGTGCTGAGCAGCTTGCTGGGGTTTTCACTGACATCTTCAACCTGTCTCTTGCCCAAGCAGCTGTGCCAACATGCTTTAAATGCACCTCTATTGTGCCAGTGCCAAAACACTCCAGCCCAAAGTGCCTCAACGACTACCGCCCTGTAGCACTGACACCCATTGTCATGAAGTGCTTTGAGCGGCTGGTCCTGGTACACCTGAAGGACTTTCTACCATCCACATTGGACCCACACCAGTTTGCCTACCGCAGCAATAGGAGCACAGAAGATGCAGTTTCCATGGCACTGCACTCTGTGCTCACACATCTGGACAATAAGAACACTTATGCACATATGTTGTTTGTTGACTTCAGCTCAGCATTCAACACTATCATCCCATCCAAGTTAATATCCAAACTTGAAGACCTGGGCATTAACACCTCCCTATGCAATTGGATTATGGACTTTCTGACCAACAGACCACAGCAGGTGAGATCAGGCTCCATCTGCTCCACCACTATCACACTCAACACTGGTGTACCACAGGGCTGTGTGCTAAGCCCCTTCCTCTACTCCCTCTTCACCTCCGACTGCAAGCCTGTGAACGGATCTAACTCCATCATCAAGTTTGCGGACGACACTACGGTGATTGGTCTCATCAGCAACAATGATGAGACGGCCTACAGGGAGGAGATCCAGCACCTAGCCACATGGTGCAACAGCAATAACCTGCTCCTTAACACCTCCAAGACAAAGGAGCTCATTGTGGACTTCAGGAAAGAGTCAAGAGGCACACATGACACCATCCACATCAATGGGATGGCTGTTGAACGTGTCTCCAGTTTCAAGTTCCTGGGGATCCACATCTCGGAAGACCTGTCCTGGACTACCAACACCTCCAGCCTGGTCAAGAAGGCTCACCAGCGCCTCTTCTTCCTGAGGACACTAAAGAAGAATCGGCTGTCCTCGGCTATCCTGGTGAACTTCTATCGCTGTGCAATAGAAAGCATCCTGACCAACTGTGTCACAGTCTGGCATGGGAGCTGCTCTGTTGCAGAGCGCAAGGCACTGCAGCGGGTGGTGAAAACCGCCCAGCGCATCACAGGGACTCCACTTCCATCCATGGAGGACATCCAGAGGAAACGCTGTCTGCGTCGAGCTCGCAGCATTCTTAAGGACTCCTCTCATCCCGCTCACAGACTGTTTTCTCTTCTGCCCTCCGGCAGGCGTTTCAGGTGCCTCCGGACCAGGACTAGCAGACTAAAGAACAGCTTTTTTCCCAGAGCTGTCTCTTTATTGAACTCTGCCCCTCACTGATCCCACTGCCCCTCATATACTACTACACTCTTCTCCCCCCCCCCCCCCCATTGCACACCTGACTTCACCTGTTATTTGCACTAATGGACTGTCTATACACAACATTTATGTTTATTTGCACTACCAGACTGCTCATTTGCACTGCCAACTGTTCATTTACAGTACCGACTGTTTACTATGCATCTTGCACTCCTACACTTTAACTGAAATATGCAATAACTTCTTCCACTGCACTGTTACTTAGATAGCTTCTGTCCATAATTTATTTGCACTACTCTATATCCATCGCACTGCTGCTCACCATAGCCTAACTTATTGTATACATCCACCTGTAAATCTCTGTTTATAGTAATAGCCATCTGTATATTATGTTCATAGTATATATCCATCTGTATATCTCTGTCTATAGTAATAGACATCTGTATATTATGTTCATAGTATATATCCATCTGTAAATCTCTGTTTATAGTAATAGACATCTGTATATTATGTTCATAGTATATATCCATCTGTTAATTTCTGTCTATAGTTAGAGACATCTGTAAATCATGGTCATAGTACATTTCCATCTGTAAATTACTTCTGTAATATTTATTTATGTAATTTATGCAACCACTGTATATCCTGCACTTGCTGCTATTGCACTTCTGGTTAGACCTAAACTGCATTTCGTTGCCTTGTACTTGTACATGTGTAATGACAATAAAGCTGAATCTAATCTAATCTAATCTAATTCAGGCAAAAGAAGCCCCAACTAAGTATTGAGTGCTTTACATGCTCATACTCTTCATGTTCATACTTTTCAGTTGGCCCGGATTTCTAAAAATCCTTTCTTTGTGTTGGTCTTAAGTAATATTCAAATTTTCTGAGATACTGCATTTGGGATTTTCAGTAGTTGTCAGTTATAATCATCAAAATTAAAAGAAATAAACATTTGAAATATATCAGTCTGTGTGTAAAGAATGAATATAATATACAAGTTTCACTTTTTGAATGGAATTAGTGAAATAAATCAACTTTTTGATGATATTCTAATTATATGACCAGCACCTGTACATATAATATTTATTTATCTGTTTGTTTTATATGCTGTATCTTAAAATCGCAATGGCCATGTACACACTGCAACATTTCGGGAATGACAACCGCATTTAAATGTGGGAGTGAATTCACTAAATAATCGTTCAAGTGTGTACGTAACAGGAAGTCACAACCGCATTTGTGATGATTGACACTGTAACCATAGCGACGCTAACGTCTCGCAACTGTTAATAATTACATATTTGGTATTTGCTATTTTTCGGCTAAAGACTTGCTTTGTCCGTCAATTTAAACTAAACTACCGCTGATAGATGTGCTGTTTCGTTTAATATGCCTTAGAAGGCTGCTTCACAGAGCTTTTTTTTGCAGTGTTGCCTTGTTCATTTATTTTAAGCGTGTTAACGCTTGCTGTTTGGTCTATTAGATCATAAAGCCTCGGCACTTAGATGTTAAAAAAATGGTCAGTTGCGGATATTTTAGATTTTTGGTCTAATAAAATATTAACTATTCGGGTTTTATGGTTTATTTTTGTCATGTTTTTATTTGCTGATTTTTTTCTGTGAAGATCTGGCAACCCTGTTACTTTAACGTATTGCTCGTGAGAGCGGCTAACTTAGCCTCGTGTCAAAATATGCAAAAGTAAGGACTTCTTTCACTGATAATTTCTTACACCTCACAAAAACAGACAAAAACACATCACTGGTGGGCGTTTAAAACACGTCATTAGTTGTCGAGTTCAGTTCCGTGGCGTACACACACACACACACAAAAAAACACAGCCCCCCTTGTTTAAAAAACATTCCCGCGGCTATGGCAGGTTGTGGAGAAACATTAATCGTCTGAACGCTCATTTAATGCAGCTGTACACATCTTAATCTGGACAATGTAAACATGTTAATTTTCCATCAAAGAGTAGGAAAAACTATTTTTTGAATGGCAATCTGAATAGGAAAGCCGAGGTAGGTTTAAACAGTTTCAAATAGAATTGTTAAGGGATGCATATTACGGGTTAACGTGAAACACAGAAGTCACTGTAACAAATGTAACAAATATTTTATTTAATATTAAACTTTTTTTATTATTATTTACTGACGTTTATTGAAATGTTTTATATGCTGTAGTGTACCATTTCACTGATGAATTTGCGCATTAAACACGGATGGATATTTTAAACCGAATTGTTAAGCGATTAAAATGCGAATGACTGAAGTTGTCAGTGCAACAAATGCTTTTTTATTTAATATTTAATTTTCGCATTAATTTTCGCATTAAACACGGACGGTTGTTTCATCCTCATTTATTTCAGATATCATATTTCAAAATGTATTTAAATACATTTTGTGGTTGCTACACGCAAAAATAATAATTGAAATATTTTTATGTTATTTATATATTATTTAGGCCTATATAAATAATAACCCAACCACCAAAAACTGCCACCGTTACAGTGCTAGTGAAGTCGTAAATACAGAATTACGGAATAAGCCTACTGTCGCTGAATGTCTGACAAAATCACCATGCATGTTTATTAAAGACAGCGGCGGTGTGGTGATTTTGGCTATATGATAACACATTAAGAAGTTAAGAGACTGGCCTCCGCCCGCAAAATTGACCTCACATGATGTCATCGTCTTTTTCCACGTTGCGCTGTTCGCGTTCTGTTTAAAGCGTGAATTATACATGTAAAGGTTTGAGTAACAAACTGTGTGCCCTGCTTAAAGTAGCAATGCGCATATTGCAAGCAGCGAGACGTCCAAGTGCTGTTATATTGTTGCTTATTAAATCTAAAACTTATGTTTCTGTTCAACTACATTATAAAAGAAAGGGTCATTATCAACTAAAACTTAAGACAATTGAAAACGAATACTAAAATATAGGTAATACTAAAATATAAAACTTAAACTATGCAAATGAGAAATTGCCTTAAATTAAAATAATATAAAAATAAACTAAAATTAAAATGTTAGGATCACACTTCAGTATAGGGTGCAATTCTCGCTATTAACAAACCATTAACTTTGACTTTTCCCCCAATAAACTCTTAATTTGTTGTATTTATAGTTAGTAAGTTGTGAGGTTAAGGTATTGGGGAGGATAAGGGATGTAGAGTATGGTCATGCAGAATATGTGCTTTAAAAGTACTAATAAACAGCCAATATGCTAATAATAGGCACGCTAATAACAACTAGTTAATAGTGAGAATTGCCCCCTATACTGAAGTGTTACCAAATGTTTTATTTGCATTTTAGGGGTTTTAAAAATTTGATGACAAATTACAATTACATTTTTTTATGTGCTGTTCAACATCAAGTTCACTTAAAACAACATGTGAAAATGATGGTACCATGAGGCGCACATTTAACAACAAAAAACATAGTGTGCATGCACATGATCAGGATAGTACAACCTCAGCCTCATTTTGAGCCAGGAAAAAACCTTGCTACTACTTTTACATCACTGCATCGTTAGCTCTGCACAACAGCGTTTATTCTGACTCTTAGGAGAGAGTAGATCTAAAGCAGGACTTGTTTACATTCACAAAAAGCTTGTAACACTGTACCAGTAAGATTGCGATGGCATACAGACATTGTGCTGTTCCTGGCTGTGAAAAACTGTCATTTTTGCACAGGCTTCCAAAGGAGCCCTATGTCAGTGAGAAATGGATTGTTTATTTTTAGCCAACGTCCAAGTCATGTCAGTACTGACTTACAGTGACCACTATTATTGGCAACCTTGGTAAATATAAGTAAAGTCGTCTGTAAAAATAAATCTGCATTGTTTTTAGTTTTGATCTTTTATTTTAAAAATCTACAAAATTCCAACATTTCATTTAAATAAAACAATTTGAAATGTAGGAATATCACATTGTGAACATTTATTTTTTCTCTAATACACCCTAGCCACAATTATTGGCACCCCTAGAAATTCTTATGAGTAAAATATCTCCCAAGTATATTCCCATTAATATTTACATTTTGGTGTAAGTATTACATACTGAGGTGACTAGATACATGATGTTCTCCAGTCATGACTTCTTGTTGCACAGGAGAATAAATATTAGTAAAATGTAAATTTTCTGGGTGACTAGAAACAAGATGTTGTCCAGTCATGACTTCTTGTTGCACAGGAGAATAAATATTAGTAACACAAAGCCCAAACCCCCTTAATCATTCATCACAATGGATAAAACCAAAGAAAATAGTTCTGATGAGCAGCAAAAATTGTTGAGCTACACAAAATAGAAAGTGGATTGAAAATGAAATGTTTGAAACAAAAACAATTCCATTTCCAACATCACAGCAATAATTAGGATGTTTTAATGGACTGGAGATTTTGCAAATCTGCCTGAATAAGAATGTGTGACTATATTGTCTTAATGAACAGCAAAGAGAATATTTTGAGTGGCCAAAGTCTTTTCAAAGATCATAGATGAAGAATTGAACTTCTCTGGTCAGGATCTTGAGTTTTTTGACAAGTATTAAGATGAAAGAATTTGTAGCCGGAAAACCGTGAGCTTAGAAAAAAAACTGAAATACTTGGCAACAGTGAAAGGTCCTGGCAGATTGCAAGCTAGAAAAAAATGCGCACACAGGAAAACCTGCTACATAGAAACGACTTTCTACTTTTGGACCTTTTTATAAATGTAGTGGAGTAAAAAGTGTGATATTTGTCTTTCAAATGTAGTAAAGTAAAGTCACAAGTACTCAGAAAAAATAATACTCAAGTAAAGTACAGATATTTAAAAGTGTACTTAAGTACAGTACTCAATTAAATTTACTTTGTTACTGTCCACTAGGGCTGCACGATTTGGAGAAAAAATCTAATTGTAATTTTTCTAAACAAAATTGCAATTTACTATTATTTAAATGAAGAGCTACAGATTTGTTGTGGAGGTTTTAAAGCATCAAAGAAAGACCAAGAATAGTCCCAAACTACTTAAACACTGTGCCACTGTTGATTTAAAACACCTTAACACTGTGGCAATTAAAAAAATGTGTCATGATTTGACATCTTGACCATTCAAAATACTGTTGCTATTTTCTTGATTTAAGTTAAATTAATAAATATAAATAAAATAAAACTTTTAAGAGACTAAACTCTGTAAACAATTCTGCATCAGTTAAACTGACCATAACCTACACTAAGGTTAAAACAATGATAGCTAATTAAGGAAATTACAAAAATAACTTTTGAACAAAGTTAAATTAACAAATTAAAAATAAAATCTTAAACTGTGTACGTGTAAGTAGTGTACACTGGTCAGCGCGAAATTAGGCAGTTGAGGAACGTATACCTTTTTTTGCTGCCTGCTGCACCGCGTTTTTGGCAGAGCTCTCTGAGTGCCTGAAGTTGAAAAAAGTCAACTCGGAACAGAAAAGTGCTTGACGTCCAATCGAATGAAAGGAGAGGCGGGCCTTCCGATGTGGTCAGTGGTGACGGAACTTGCACACTGACAGGACAGCGGTTTCGGTGGTTACCTAGCAACATAAAAAAAGCTGCGCACTGCTCTTTACAAAGAGTCAACCATGAGAGCAACGCGGTGCGCCTCGCGTTTTCGAACATGAAAATCGCGTTCGGTCTGATCGGCCCCTCAGTGTGTCACGCGTTTTATGTGACACATGTCACTATCATAGACTGTATAGGTCACATCCACTGACAAATGCCAATGAAAGGCATTCATTTGTTGTGGAGCTGAACTGCTGCTGCCGCTCGCGCTCATCTTTTCCAAATGACGCTCTTTGCTAAATGACGTTCTTTGCTTATCAGCATAGCCACGCGCGGTGTTAAAATGCCCCCTACTGGTCAAACGTAAAATGCGCAGGACCAAACCTTAAAGGACTACGTGTATGCGTGGTATTACCATATTTGTATTTGATAATCCTTAATCGAAATAATCGCATGTCTTGCGATTTGAAAATCGCACCCTTTCAAATCACCGATTTTGGTTTACAAACGATTAATTGTGCAGCCCTACTGTCCACCTTTCAAAAACAAAACAAATCCATCAGACAGATACATGAACATGAAGAGTGGTCAAACCAACAATTTGGTAAAAACAACACACTGCTGTGCTCAGCAAGAAAAAAATCCTGCTGTCCATTTAAGATAAAAGTGGTGGATGGTGGCATTATCTTCTTCATGATAAAGAAAAAAAACCTGTAATTCCTACACCCTTGAGCCAACTTGAATACATATTGGTTAACAGCTAAAATAAAAAAAATATGTGCCTCTGTTCCAATACTTATGGAGCTGACTGTTCTGGGTTGCGTTTCCCAAAAGCATCGTAAGCCTACGATGATCGTAGCTCCATTGGTGACAATGGCTTTAAGATCAGCTTAAGGCTACGATGCTTTTGGGAAACACAGGCCTGGACATTTCTGAGTTTTTGAAAAGCAGATTTAAAAAATAGGTTTTGGAACCTGTTTTGAATAGTATGGGGTCAGAATTGTTGCATTATTCTGAATAAATATACTATGATCCACAAATAAATGTAGAGAGTTCCACAAACAATTTTTAAATCCACATATGCACAAAAAGCAGATAAATTTTTTTTATCCAATGCCAAAATCGGAAATTATGGTCACTTAAAGCTACATGAAGACAATAAAACGGGTGGCTGGCAGCAGACCAAATTGCCCGTCACTGCGATTGTTCACCCCAGTCCGTGCACACTGTTATCAAGTCATACATGTTTCACTTGTTTGTTACTAACATACAGAGAATGCATATAAACACAATCAATCATTACTGAGTAGTAAAAAGAAGAGTCCATTCTCATTTACATTACGCATTTTACACGGCCATGTTTATCCCATGAATCTTAATGTAAAGCAAAACATGATTGGCTGAAGCTAGAACATGCCCATTGGTTAACAAAGGCGGAAACTACCCGATTGGCTTGATTAGATAGTGGGCGGAGTCAACATCTTAAAGAGTAAATTCCAAGAGATCATCAAAATTACATTTCAAGTGATGGTTAATGTTGGCATGTTTGAAAGTAAGCAGTCTGCCAAGTTGTAAATCTGAAGGTGAATGAATAAAGTTATTGGCTTGGAAAAAAAGTGCCGACTCTGAATCACACAAACGTGTCGTGACCTAGTCGGTTTCTCGAACCGCCGTGTATCTACGTCACTAGAAAGTCACAGTTTTGCTTTTTTAATTTTAAGAAATGTCCCCACAGAAGTGTGTCCACTACCTGTAAGTTTGGTGTAGGCCTCCATGTCGTCTATTGCCGAAGAGATTGTAAACATCCTGCCAGAGGAACCCTGGATCTGGATATAAGGATCAGCCTTTACAAAGGCCTCTGTGATCCTAATGAAAATAGCCAAGGATCGTTCACATGAACAAATAAGCTGTGAAACTGAAAAACGTAATTTGTATTGTAAATTGTATTGTAAATTATGTGTTCTGGTAGAAGACACTAACATGGTCTCGATGATGTTGCCCACTTTATGCTGATATGCCCGCCGATGGAGGCAGTTCCGGGTGTGAAACATGTCATATAGATTACCAACTTCCTGTAAAGAGAAATAAGGATTCAAACTAAATGTGTTCTCCCTTACAATAACATTATATTTCACATCAAGGTGTTACAATGTGAAAATACATACTGCCTCTCCTGTTGTTAAAAAAGTGCTTGCCTACCCTGGTCATATTAAAACCAGACAACATGTCTTAAAAATTTTATTTGTGGATATCGTTTTGAAAACATCAGACTCTATCAATGCAGTAATCTCTCAAAATTTTCTTCATGCTGCATTTAAGCACCAGTAAATACAGTGTCTTTTACCTTCTATAAAATGCCCTGTTACATAACTCCAGATAACTAGAGTGTCAAGAGGGAATTTGCAAGCTAGAAAAATGCCAGTAAATCATGTCTAACCTGTTATGTTGTTTCTAGGGGTGACCCCAAATAGTCGAAGATTCGATAGAAGGAGCCTGATTCGACTACCAATCTCACAGTCGAATCTTCGTGGAGGTGTTATGCAATGAGGATCATGCCATTTTGGTTATATGGGCAATGCCTTAGCAGACGGGCATGAACTGTCGCCAAAAATATTATTTAATCAAGCCTTAATCAATATTATTTAATATTTTTAGGGTTGGGTACCGAAACCCCCGGTGCATATGAACGCGAGGTCTGACTGTTTCTAAACATTTGTCACTTACTGAATGTTTGGGCATACAAATATTAATTAACACTTTGTAAATGCATGTAGTTCGTTACTTAGACTGAACTTTGCACTGCATGATACAAAAAATAATAATAAATACATTTATTTATTAATCCTTTTTAATGTTAGTTAAAAATACAACTATTTATATGTAAGCTCTGGTCTATTAATATTAACAAATACAGCTTTTATTAGTAAATGTTTAGTCATATTAACATTAGATTATCAATTTATAAATTATGTAAAAATATACCTGATTGTCTAGTCTTGTTCAAATAAAATTTTAATAAAATTCAAACATTTTATGGTCTTAATGTTATGGCAGTTTTTCCCCCGCGGTATTGGAAATGGTATCGAATATCGATATATATTTTTTAAGGTATCGTATCGAAGTTAGAAATTCCAGTATCGTGGCAACACTAATTTGTAATAAATGTGCTATAGGCTATTTTCGTATAAAGGAAAGGAAAGTAACCTAATTTTTTGTCAGATATGGTGACCCATACCCGAAATGTGACCTCTGCATTTAACCCAACCAGTGAATAGTGAACACACATACACTTCAAGTCGTGAACACACATACACCGGGGCAGTGGGCAGCTAACACTGCAGCGCCCGGGGAGCAAACGGGGGTAAGGTGCCTTGCTCAAGGACACGTCAGTTGTTACCTGCCGGTACTGAGAATCGAACCGGCAACCTTCTGGTTACGAGTCCGACTCTCTAACCATTAGGCCACAACTGCCCCCTTGATAAAGTAAAGCATTATTACATTTACATTTTACATTTATGCATTTGGCAGACGCTTTTATCCAAAGCGACTTACATTACATTGTACTATACATTTGTACATTTTGTATAGTAAGTAAGTGGGGGTTAGATGCCTTGCTCAAGGGCACCTCAGCCGTTACCTGCCAGCCCTGAGAATCGAACCAGCAACCTTCTGGTCATGAGTCCAACTCTCTAACCACTAGGCCACGACTGCCCCCATTATTATCATAGTAGGCCTAGTTTTTAAAATAGTTTTAAGATCTGGTTTAGTAAGTGACACAACATTGTTACGAATTGTTTAAGGAAAATGTCCATTCATTTTACTATTTGTGGCTTGTGTTTTGAATATATGTTCCCCTGCATTTCTGACATTTTGCCTAAACACATTTATTTAGCATATTATTGTGACTTGAATTTGGCTTATTTCGTATTTTTATTATAAAGGTATAATCTGTCCTAAACAAATTCTTTAAATTAATGTTTGATATGAAATTTGCATAAATGTTGCACTGCACTTTGCACTGTATCCTTGTTATAACCACCTGCTGTCAACCCCACATGCATGCACGCACACTCAAACATGAGCACACACGCGTGCGATTCGACTATCAGTCGACTATAGGCAAAACATGACGATTCTGATTCGACTATCAGTCGACTATAGGCAGAACATGACGATTCTGATTCGACTATCAGTCGACTATAGGCAGAACATGACGATTCTGATTTGACTATCAGTCGACTATAGGCAGAAGATGACGATTCTGATTCGACTATCAGTCGACTATAGGCAGAACATGACGATTCTGATTCGACTATCAGTCGACTATAGGCAGAACATGACGATTCTGATTCGACTATCAGTCGACTATAGGCAGAACATGACGATTCTGATTCGACTATCAGTCGACTATAGGCAGAACATGACGATTCCGATTCGACTATCAGCCAACTATTGGCAGAACATGACGATTCTAATTCGACTATGTAAATCCTTAGTCTAGGACACTCCTAGTTGTTTCCTAAACGTTAGAAATTAAAAAATCTAAACTAAAACAGGTGCAATTTTGAAATGACAAAAGCTGTGATAAATATGGGACTATAAAAAATACTGCAGATTTAAACACCGAAAAATATAAACACCAAAAAAACCTGATGTCATTTGTCTGAACACAAACTGTTCCCATGACAATAAGATAAACACCTCCTGACAACACCACAGGAACGTGTGCACAAGTGCAACAGAGCAAGAGAAAAACAATGAAACTTTCTGCAGTGAAACCAAGCACTCATACTTTTTCTCAGGAACAAAAACTAAATATTTGTTAAGAGTTTGCTTCAAATGTTTGTTGATGACATTTGTGTGGTGCAGCTTACAAGACAATCACAGAACATCACAATTAGATTTTTCTCCAGATTTTGTAGCTCTACTATTGGCCATCCAATGGTCATAACATGGTACCTGAACAATATCGCAACATAAAAATGCAAACATACCTTGTCTCTGGTACATATGTGTTTCTTTCCTCTCACTTCACACACTCGTGCAAACTTGAGGAAGCGCTGATAGTCAAAGTTGTTTTGAATACCAAGATGGTAGCAGTCTCTGTGCAAAAGAGCACACACATGAGCAATGATTACTATCAACATGCAAAGTTTGGGGATAAAATATTCAGTTGGTAGAAACTCATCTTACCGAGCAAAATAATCCCATTTGTCTACATCAATGCCATTCCTTTTATTAGCCACAATCTCATACAGGAATGATTTCTCCTTCGGCCTGCCCTTATATGGCCACTGCAGTGTACAAATAAAAAAGTTGATTGTTACAACAAGAGCCCGACCGATTCATCAGTTTGCCAATTTTTTTATTTGCAGACATGAGCCTTTCGCAGATATTCCACAGATATGAATTTGTTTTACAGAGCATGTTTGGTAAATGGTGTAATTACTTGGTTTGTCCAGCAGAGCACGCTCCATTGTTTGATACTGGCGACTAGGGTTGCCAACTTCAGCAACAGAAAATAAGGGACAATCTTCGTTCTTTAAACAAAAATAAGGGACAGTATAAGGGACGCTCAAAATATTTGTACAACTCTAGTATGTGACAAAATAACTTTTTTTGCCTTTTAGAAATTGTGAAATGAACATTAGATGTAAACATATTTGTTTTATTTGACCTATTTATGTACAATTTAATTCTTAAACAAATTATAATGTAATTTTAAAATGTCACACACATTACATCCCAGCAAACACAGTACATTCTGACAACGTTGCCAGCATTTGGTCACCGTGGCATTACTTTGTGACCACGTTCTGAGGACGTCTTGGCAACGTTACATTTCTTCTTTTTTTGATAAACTTTCCGGAAACGTCCTAGCCAAATGACGTCGTCAATGAATCCCATATGGAGAACGTGATGTAGGCTACTGGTCTTCAGATAACCTGGTCATTTGATTAATGAATATGGTCATAATTTATATTTAGATGTCATTATATGGAAAATATATGATCAGAGTAAAATCTGTTATAATGTCAAGAAAATGCTATAAATCCGACTTCTGACAGCTATTAGGAGTTTAATTTGATACCACAATTAAAACTGCGTTTCTATTTATTTAGTGTGCGCATTTGATATGTGCGTGCGCGTCTCCAGCAAGCGCTTTCTCTGTTCTGTAAAGACCCACGCTCGCACCCCACCCACACGTACACCAATTCTGTCTATAATTTAGTAACAATACACACACTGCCCCCACATTACAAACTGTACATTTATATTTGCCTTTATATTTGTAGCTTGATACGGGACAAACTGCTTTGAAGTCTTATATACGGAACGGTTGGCAACCCAGGTCACTTTAGTGACACCAGTTGAGCCTACTCTCCGCATTAACGGAAACATTGAGACACGTGCAAATCAGACAGGATAAGCTTTGAAGGTTAAAGTCCTACAAGTTGGTTTTAAAAAAAAAACAACAAAAAAAAAAAAACTTACGATGCACAATGAACTCTCACCATTCCAAATTCTAACACACATATACAGTGTTCGGTGAGGCTGTGAGAGCAGAGATGAAAACCGCTGCTCTCTGTATGTTTTCCTTCCGTCTCCGGTCACGTTCATTTGTAAATTGTTTGCTTAATTTGTCCATTCGATTGAAAGTTCTAAAAAAGCCCATATATTTACCTGCCCATAAACCCTCCCCTCTAACAAGACAGATGTGGTCAAAAGAGACATTAAAACCCCAGCTGTAAACAGGTATGTGTCATGATCCCAGGCTCTCTGGCTGTTGTTTGTTGTGCACGTGGCGTGTGTTGTGACAGCGCACCATGTGTTTAGTGTCTACATCACTTGCCCCTCCCCCGTGTCTCCCTGTTTGGTCTCTCCCCACTCACTGCTGCTCACTCTACCACCTGTAGCTTATTTCCCCCTGGTTAGCGCCTCATCTCATCATCTCTCTCTCGCCACCTGTTCCCCATTGTCTCTAGTTAGTTTTCTTATTTATTACCCCTCGTTTCTCTGTCCTTTGTCAGACCGTTGTGTTGTGTTATGTGCCAGCACCGATTTATCTTTTTTTTTTTTTAGCTCAGCTAGTTTAAAGTCTTGATCCTCAGTCTAGTATTGTTTTAGTTTGTGTTTTGGGCTCCTCGCAGCTTTGTTTATTTCGACTATTGCCAGTTTTCCATCTCCGTATTTTGGTCTTCTGCCCCGCAGCGCCAGGTCGAGTTCGCTCCCTGTGTATGCATCTCCAGCTACTGGTTCTTCTCTCCCGCATTGGGTCTACTTCTCTCCGCTGCGAGTTCCGGGTCGAGTCATTCCCTGTGGATTTTATTGTTGCCTTGTGCTGTGGAATATATATACTTCTCATGTCAATAAACTTATTGTTACCCTCACATCTGAGTCTGCCTAGTATGTCTGCCATAACAGGTATGTGTCTCCCTCGTCCACTTCCGATCCGATCGACCAAAACATATTGCCAAGCTTTGTCTTAATGGTAAGTTGCTAACTATTTTGTGAAAAACTTAACTTACGGTTAAGTTAATTATAATGACCTCAAGTTGAAGTTTCCATTTCAATATAAGTCCAATATAATGTTAATCCTGTCCCTTAAATGATTATCACATACAGGTGCATCTCAATAAATTAGAATGTCTTGGAAAAGGTCAATATTTTTTGTCACTCAATTCAGAAAGTGAAACCCATATAATATATAGATTTATTACACAGAGTGAAATATTTCAAGCCTTTATTTCTTGAAATTTTGATGATTATGGCTTACAGATAATGAAAACCCAAAATACAGTGTCTCAGAAAATTAGAATATTACATAAGATCAATAAAAAAAGGATATTTCAAATAGAAATGTCAAGCTTCTGAAAAGTATGTTCATTTCTATGCACTCAATACTTCTTGGGCCTCCTTTCGCATGATTTACTGCATCAATGCACCGTGGCATGGAGTCAAACAGCCTGTGGCACTGCTCAGGAGTAATGAAAGCCCAGGTTGCTTCGATGGCGGCCTTTAGGTCATCTGCATTGTTGGGTCTGGTGTCTCTCATCTTCCTCTTGACAATAGCCCATAGATTCTCTATGGGGTTCAGGTCAGGCGAGTTTGCTGGCCAATCAAGCACAGTAACACCATGGTCATTGGTACCTTTGGCAGTGTAGGCAGGTGCCAAGTCCTGCTGGAAAATGAAAAAAGCATCTCCAAAAAGCTTCTCAGCAGAAGGAAGCATGAAGTGCTCTAAAATTCCCTGGCAGATGACTGCGTTGACTGTGAACTTCAGAAAACACAGTGGACCAACGCCAGCAGATTTTGAGGAATTTACAAAATGACTTTCGCATTAATCCCCTTATTAAACGCAGAGTTGTGGATTCGGACGGCAATTAAATTCCCACACGACCTTGGTGTTTGTCAAAAAACGGTAGGTAATTCGGCCGGAGATTTTTCAGAGGGTGGTGTGAGAAAAACACAGACATTCTGGATTTGGACGGCAATAAAAATTACCATTTACCTTCCGTTATTGGTGAAAAATCGTATGTCCCTATGAGAAACAATTACCGTCTGAATAAGCCTAATGACTATCTTCTGGACATCTGTCACGTCAGCAGTCTTCCCCATGATTGTGTAGCCTACTGACCCAGACTGAGAGACCATTTAAAGGCTTAGGAAACCTTTGCAGGTGTTTTGAGTTGATTAGCTGATTAGGGTGTGACACCATGACTTTCCAAATTTGAACTTTTTCACAATATTCTAATTTTTCTAACACCACTGAATTTTGGGTTTTCATTATCTGAAAGCCATAATCATCAATATTTCAAGAAATAAAGGCTTGAAATATATTACTCTAAGTGTAATGAATGTATATAATATATGGGTTTCACTTTCTGAAATGAGTGACAAAAAATATTGACCTTTTTCACAACATTCTAATTTATTGAGATGCACCTGTATATCACATCACATTTCCCAAGTCATAGTTGTTTAAGGGTTTTTTGCTTGTCCCGGAGTCATTTAACTGTCCACTGATCTTCAGATAAATTATCCAGGTCCTCCAGAATCTATGCTTTTTAGCATTTCTGGATATTTGACTCATGTCCAGCACTAACTAACTGTATGATGTTGAGATTCATCTTTTTTAAGGACAATTAATAAGGACAATTAAGAGACTTATACACAACTATTATAATAGATAGAAATATTCAGTGATGCCCATGAAAAAAACACGATAAATTGTTATTGTTTTGTTTATACAGTGGAGATCAAAATTAGAAAACAATTTACAAACTCTTGATTTTTCCTAAAAAATAAAATAACGTAATCTTCATTGTTCATAATTTGAAGGAATTTTATTTATGGATATACCATGCTAGTTAAACTAGCAAGATAAAAAAAACTGGTCAAAATAACCAAGACCCTTCAACAAAACCCCTTTATTTTGTGGAAAACACAGTGATCAAAATTGGAGAACAGCAATGACTGCAGCACAAAGATTACAACAAGCATTTCTGAAGGTTACAGCAGTCTGTAAGAGCACGTCTGGGGCCACGACACATTGTTAGTTTCTTGCACTGCTTTGGTGAGATCTCGGTCCACTCTTTTTCTAGTCTGCTCCACAGTTTCGGTGACTGTAGTGGGTTACTTAGCCATAAATTGTCACTGAGAATTTTCCAGAGATTTTCAATCAGGTTTAGGACTGGCCATTTCATTATTTTAATGAGTTCAGCTTCAAGGAAACGCTTTACACGTTTTGCTGTATGACATGGGGAATTGGGTTACACTTTATTTTAAGGTGTCCGTGTTACAGTGTACTCATACATTTAAGTACGGAGTAAAAATAATTAACCACATGTATTTACTATAAGGTTAGGATTAAGGTGTGGTTTTAGGTTAGTTGCGTGTAATTATGCATAATTTTTTGATTTGATGATCCAAGATGGCGGCGCGATCACATCGCGAGGCTCAGGCTCTCTCCAGATTCTGCAATTTTGTGGTATTTTTCTTGCTCATCTCGGGTCTGTTCGTGCAGAACAGCTGTGCCTTTACATCGTACACCCGACATGAGCTTTTGGATATTGGTTTGCGACTTCCTGACAGTTTTATCGACAACCTTCAACTCCTTCCTGAGATCGCCAGAACAATCGAAGCCGCTCACTCTACCCGGCCGGGCGGAAGTGCTCGCAGGCGGCGTCGAGATCGTAAACAAAGGCGGGGGAAGCGCGGAGGACTAAGAGCTAAGCTAAAGCTAACACCACACCGGCTCTCTTTACCCAGCATTTTCCTCGCCAATGTTCGGTCACTGGTGAACAAAATGGAGGAGATTCGACTCAGCATCACTTACAGCAAGAGACTTTTTAACTGTAATGTTATGATCTTCACGGAAACATGGCTACACAGCGGCATACCGGACAATGCTATTGATTTAGCAGGACGCCACACACTCCGGGCGGATAGAACGTTAGATGGCTCCGGTAAGACCAGAGGTGGTGGATTGTGCATTTACATTAACAAAGCTTGGTGCACGAACTCTGTTATTGTCGGAAAACATTGTTCAGCTAACCTTGAGTTTCTCATGGTTAAATGTAGACCGTTTTATCTGCCACGGGAGTTCACTTCCACCATTATAACTGCAGCCTACATTCCCCCGGATGCTGATGCCAAGCTTGCTATGAAAGAACTTCATGCAGCCATCAGTAAACAACAGACTGCTCACCCGGAAGCTGCGTTTATTGTTGCGGGAGATTTTAATCATTCAAACTTAAAGTCAGTTCTCCCCAAATTTCACCAGCATGTTTCTGTCACACCAGAGGAAACAAAACCTTAGACCATGTTTACACAAACATGGCTGAAGCTTACGTTGCGACCCCCCTCCCCCACCTGGGACAGTCAGATCACCTTTCTTTGTTTCTCACCCCCAAGTATTCACCCCTCATCAATCGTGTGAAGCCATCAGTGAAGACCATCAAAGTGTGGCCTGTGGGGGCAGATTTCACACTCCAGGAAAGGTTTCTACACACAGACTGGAGTACATTTGCTTCTCAGGCCACCAGTGGCTCTCACACGGACATTGACTGCTACACCTCTTCTGTACTGGATTACATCAACACCACCATAGACAATGTTACCACTCAGAAACAGATCATCACGTACCCAAATCAGAAGCCATGGATGAACAAGGAGGTGCGCCTCCTGTTGAAGGCACGCAATACTGCCTTCAGATCAGGTGATGCACAAGCCTACAGCACATCCAGAGCTAACCTGAAGAGGGGCATCAAAGAGGCCAAGCACTGCTACAAGCTAAAGGTAGAGGAGCACTTTTCCAACTCCGACCCTCGACGCATGTGGCAAGGCATCCAGGCCATCAGTGATTACAAACCCACCCACTCCACCCCTGCAGCCACTGATGTCCTCTTCCTGAACGAGCTTAATGACTTTTATGCTCGCTTTGAGAGGGACAATAGAGAAACTGCCACCAAGCTCAAACCCTCAGTTGATCACCCTCCAATCACACTCTCCTCCATAGATGTCTGCAATGCACTGAGCCGGATCGGTGCGCACAAAGCCGCTGGACCAGACAACATCCCTGGACGCGTACTCAGGGCATGTGCTGAGCAGCTTGCTGGGGTTTTCACTGACATCTTCAACCTGTCTCTTGCCCAAGCAGCTGTGCCAACATGCTTTAAATGCACCTCTATTGTGCCAGTGCCAAAACACTCCAGCCCAAAGTGCCTCAACGACTACCGCCCTGTAGCACTGACACCCATTGTCATGAAGTGCTTTGAGCGGCTGGTCCTGGCACACCTGAAGGACTTTCTACCATCCACATTGGACCCACACCAGTTTGCCTACCGCAGCAATAGGAGCACAGAAGATGCAGTTTCCATGGCACTGCACTCTGTGCTCACACATCTGGACAATAAGAACACTTATGCACGTATGTTGTTTGTTGACTTCAGCTCAGCATTCAACACTATCATCCCATCCAAGTTAATATCCAAACTTGAAGACCTGGGCATTAACACCTCCCTATGCAATTGGATTATGGACTTTCTGACCAACAGACCACAGCAGGTGAGATCAGGCTCCATCTGCTCCACCACTATCACACTCAACACTGGTGTACCACAGGGCTGTGTGCTAAGCCCCTTCCTCTACTCCCTCTTCACCTCCGACTGCAAGCCTGTGAACGGATCTAACTCCATCATCAAGTTTGCGGACGACACTACGGTGATTGGTCTCATCAGCAACAATGATGAGACGGCCTACAGGGAGGAGATCCAGCACCTAGCCACATGGTGCAACAGCAATAACCTGCTCCTTAACACCTCCAAGACAAAGGAGCTCATTGTGGACTTCAGGAAAGAGTCAAGAGGCACACATGACACCATCCACATCAATGGGATGGCTGTTGAACGTGTCTCCAGTTTCAAGTTCCTGGGGATCCACATCTCGGAAGACCTGTCCTGGACTACCAACACCTCCAGCCTGGTCAAGAAGGCTCACCAGCGCCTCTTCTTCCTGAGGACACTAAAGAAGAATCGGCTGTCCTCGGCTATCCTGGTGAACTTCTATCGCTGTGCAATAGAAAGCATCCTGACCAACTGTGTCACAGTCTGGCATGGGAGCTGCTCTGTTGCAGAGCGCAAGGCACTGCAGCGGGTGGTGAAAACCGCCCAGCGCATCACAGGGACTCCACTTCCATCCATGGAGGACATCCAGAGGAAACGCTGTCTGCGTCGAGCTCGCAGCATTCTTAAGGACTCCTCTCATCCCGCTCACAGACTGTTTTCTCTTCTGCCCTCCGGCAGGCGTTTCAGGTGCCTCCGGACCAGGACTAGCAGACTAAAGAACAGCTTTTTTCCCAGAGCTGTCTCTTTATTGAACTCTGCCCCTCACTGATCCCACTGCCCCTCATATATTACTACACTCTTCCCCCCCCCCATTGCACACCTGACTTCACTTGTTATTTGCACTAATGGACTGTCTATACACAACATTTATGTTCATTTGCACTACCAGACTGCTCATTTGCACTGCCAACTGTTCATTTACAGTACCGACTGTTTACTATGCATCTTGCACTCCTACACTTTAACTGAAATATGCAATAACTTCTTCCACTGCACTGTTACTTAGATAGCTTCTGTCCATAATTTATTTGCACTACTCTATATCCATCGCACTGCTGCTCACCATAGCCTAACTTATTGTATACATCCACCTGTAAATTTCTGTTTATAGTAATATCCATCTGTACATTATGTTCATAACACATATCCATCTGTAAATCTCTGTTTATAGTAATAGCCATCTGTATATTATGTTCATAGTATATATCCATCTGTAAATCTCTGTCTATAGTAATAGACATCTGTATATTATGTTCATAGTATATATCCATCTGTTAATTTCTGTCTATAGTTAGAGACATCTGTAAATCATGGTCATAGTACATTTCCATCTGTAAATTACTTCTGTAATATTTATTTATGTAATTTATGCAACCACTGTATATCCTGCACTTGCTGCTATTGCACTTCTGGTTAGACCTAAACTGCATTTCGTTGCCTTGTACTTGTACATGTGTAATGACAATAAAGTTGAATCTAATCTAATCTAATCATTTATAATAAATACTATACTAAGTACATGTAACCTGTGTAACAAGGGCACCATAAAATAAAGTGTTACCGGGAATTGTCCTGCATGAAAATTGGCAATTGGCAATGGACCCTGGGAAAAAACCGCATGCTGAGGCAAGAGATTTTTCTGATAAACATTTGCATTTACTCTACCTTAAACTGTAAAATAGACCCAACTCGTGTTGCAGAAAACATCCTCCAAACCATGATACATCCTCTTCTACTTTTACTGACTTCGTTACACACTTGGGTTCAGTCCTTCCCCAGTTTGACAAGAAAACATAATGTTTCCGATCAGACTCAAGTAAATTAAACTTTCTTTCATTACTGAAGGGAACTTTGGACCAATTCTCCTCTGTCTACAAAATATGCTCTGCAGCAAAGGTTAGTCTAGCCTAGAGGTGTTCTTTAGGACCCAGGAGACACCTGCAGTCATAAGAGTGATCGCCAAAGAAACAGACAGAGTTGAACGGAGCTTTAAAATCATCAGTCCATCTGAAGAAATAAAAAGTAAATGTGTTTCAGTATATCTATATTTACCCCAATATGCACATTTTATGGACTAAAAGCCATTTGTTTAAAAGACATAAATGAACAAAACCTGCGTTTCATAATGCACCTCTGTTATACTGTTGCTAACTTTGGCTGACACTGGACAGTATACCATTAGTAACGATAAGTTTATACGGTTTAATGATAACTAAAATATGACATGATATTACTAACCGTTTGATGTTTTTATCATGGTTTATCATAAAACCGGTAATAGTTACATCCCTAGTCTAACCTTTTGTTGTTAAGTTGTATTGTGTGTATATATAAATAGATTCTGTATTTTGATATATTTTTTTCATATATGTTTATTTTGTGTTATCTGTATGCACCTAGGGTCTAAGAGTAACGCAATTTCAATCCTCCATTTGTATGTACTATACATGTGGCAGAATTGACAATAAAGCTGACTTTGACTTGACTTTTGATTCTTTTTATAGTGGCAGTCGTGGCCCAGTGGTTAGAGAGTTGGACTCACGACCAGAAGGTTGCTGGTTCGATTCTCATGGCTGGTGGGTAATGGCTGAGGTGCCCTTGAGCAAAGCACCTAACGTCCACTTGCTTACTATACAAAATGTACAAAATGTATAGTACAATACAATGTAAGTCGCTTTGGATAAAAGCGTCTTCCAAATGCGTAAATGTAAATGTTTTAACTGATAAGAGGTTTGGTCACTGTAGCGTGGTCTTTCAGTCCAAATGTCGTGACATTGTACTGTATGCTGAGACAGATCCTTACACTGTTCAGTTCTGGACTGGCGAGCAATTCTGCTGTAATGTTGAACCGATTGCCCATTGATATTCTCAACATTATCCTGTCCTCTTATGCATTGTTGACCAGCCTTTTTAGGAGACTTACTGTAAATGACTAAATGAAATTGTAAAGATGCAATATTCTAGAAATCACAGATTTGGAGAGATCAACAACAACTGAGGGGTCATCCCTCTGGCCTTCTTCTGGACAACCTTCTGTCAGTTTCAGTCTCTATAGACCGGGTCACCATCTTGCAAGATAGTGAAAACTGAAAAGTTACTCGGCCAGTTTAATAGGGTTTGTCAGAAAATTAAGAAGGTATTAACTGGGAGGTATCTGAAATTGTTAGTGTGTTCTTTTTCAATTATGTCATTTAAGTTTTTTACACCATGCATCAGAATATATGATGCTGATGAAATATGCTTAAAAAAACTGCACTTTCACTCCTGTTAAGATAACATTACATAGGACAGTGCAAGTGACCTCAAAATTTAGAAAATTGTTGGTTGTTCTCTAATATTGATCTCCACAGTACATATTTTTTTTATTTAGTAATGTTTTTCAGAAGCTTTTCCATATACATGACATCCCTAGGTTTTGTCATTCGGAAATATGGCTTTTCCTACCACTGCTATGCGGATGACACAACAACTCCGCTTGTCATTTCAACCTGATGATCCAACGTTTTCTGTGCACCACTAATGTTGAAGATTAATTTAACCTAAATATAAAGGAATCATATTTAAATAAATCCACCATTATAATTCTCTTATACATGTCTTTGTTCCAAAACCCCCATTTCTAAACCTTACACCAGACATGTGTGCTCACCCCCGAACATTCTTTCGGACATGTGTGCAAGGGGGCAGCCCTATAAAGGTCACTGCTGACCAAGTGAAGTCAGTATTCTAAAACACTCGGCTTTTAGATAGTTTCTTGCTAAATAAAAGTCTATGCTGTTGGCATCAAAACCTAAGACTCAGGAGCAATTCTTGAAGCAAAGAAAACTACAACACTAACGATTATTTTTATATCGATTAATCTAAACAATTCGACATTAAAATTACAAAGAAAGCAGTTTTAAATAAAAACATATAGGCTACTTTAAATTTATTGATAAATGTAGAAGGACAAGCATCTATGAGGTTTTTAAATAAAAAAGATGCACTAGCCATTTTAAGCTAAAAAAATGAACGAAGCCTCAATACAAATTACAACAGAACAAAGCAGTGTCTAAATGAAATAAAATTAACCAGTATATTTGTGCAAGCTGTAACTTCAAAACAAATGTAAAAAAGCACTGGATATTAAGATATGGCATTTAAGTAATAGCTAAATTACTTGTCGACATATAACTTATAAAAAGTTATATACACAACAATCCTACATTATATTCTGAATTTGAAAGAAAGGGTACAGAACAAAAGCATTATAAGGTCAAGCAAAGAAAACAAAAACCCTGTTAATAAATTAGACTGGCATGAACATACATGAACACTCCAGTTGGCATATGATCATTATGATTATATTGTTACACATGCTTTGTAGAATAAAATTCAATCATATCTAAATGCTTGGATGAAAGTCAAGTCTAAATGTGGTGCGATCTAAGAAAACCTGTCGGATGTCGCATTATGTTTTCAGGAATATAAAAAAAAAGTCAGTTTTTGTAAAAATATTTTTGTTAAATTATTATTATGCAACATCTTGTCTGTTATCTCTGAAAACATATTGGCAAATTGTTTCACGGTGGAGGTGAAACAAATTGCCCACAGATTTACCTCTCTTAACACTACAAAGACAGTTCACATATCAAATGAACCAAATAACGTGTAGAATGAGAGTGTATCAATGCACATTTCCCGCATGTTCTGTGTAAATTAGTCTACGATGTAAAGTTTTTTAATACAAAGTTGGTGAAAAGCTGCCTGAAGCAGCGGGAGTTTTCCCCCGGTGGGCTGTTGCTCATGTGAGCCACTTCTGGGATTTAATCGCGATACATACACGGGACAATCAAAAGTTCAGAGACTATGCCCATCATAAACAATGGAAAACTTGCTTCACTACTTACGAAGTTGCTATTTTCTTCAGTGTAAAATTAGCTAGTCTAACCTTTTCCCCTGATCGCTTTACAAATACAAGGAATGTGCACAGACATTTTGAGAGGCAGGGTTCAAGTGGTAAGAAGGGGACATCTTGCTAGTCTAACTTTTTCCCCTGATCGCTTTACAAATACAAGGAACGTGCACAGACATTTTGAGAGGCAGGGTTCAAGTGGTAAGAAGGGGACATCTTGCTAGTCTAACTTTTTCCCCTGATCGCTTTACAAATACAAGGAACGTGCACAGACATTTTGAGAGGCAGGGTTCAAGTGGTAAGAAGAGGACATCTAATTTTTTTCTAAACACATCGTTAAATATATAAACACAACTCTGACTTACCTATTTTTTTAGTCCCTCACAATCACCCAATTGTTTCATGTTGTTTCATTTTTCAACAGATAAATAATCAGTTCACACTCAGTAGAGACCATAGTCTTCTTTTAGCATTCACTAATTTTATCACAACAACAGGCAACAACAAAGGAAACTAAGCCACAACGTGCATGTTTTCTATGCTACAAGTTTCAGGTATACATTTAGAATAAAGGAAAGGGACATATTTTCACTAATAATTTGTTTATTTTGCACAAGACAATAAATAGTTTTAAATATTTTGGTATTATTGGAACGCCAACAAAGACCTTCACACAAACTGAAAAAAGGCAGTTAATTTGTTTTTTTACAGGAAAAAACCCCTGAAAAAATAAAACACACTGCAAAAAACTAGGGCTGTCCCCAAATAGTACACTAAACGTTAGTCGATGTGAAGGAGGCTTGGTCGAATACATTTTCATTAGTCAGCTAGTCACAAAAATAAAATAAAAACTAACAATCAAGCGCTGGAAGCTAACAATCAAACCAGGAAGTGTTTGAATATAGAAGTTATTTTTATTTGTTTGACACACAAAAAGTATCCTTGTCGCATTATATTAATTAATACTGAACCACCAGTCGCATGGATTATTTTACGATGTATTTATGCACTTTCAGTGCTTTGAAAGTTTGGTTGTGTTGCCATCTATGGAGGAGTCAGAAAGCTTTCAAAAATACACTAAATTGCATTTTGGAGAAAAACAGAGGACCTACGGATGTTTAACTACTTAAGGGTGAGTAATTAATGACATACTTTTCATTTTTGGGCGGAGGTACGCGTTAATATCATAAATGTGCGATTATTCGACTAATTGCTTAAATGAAGGACTACTAGTCGACTAGGAAAATCTTTAGTCGGGGGCAGCCCTACAAAAAAAACTTATTGACAAAATACAAAAATACAGCAGCATAACTAATTAGTATTATTAGTTGTTGTTGTTGTTATAATTATACTTACTGTACCACGCATGCACACATACTGTATTCAGCTGTAGTTTCTCCATCAAAGCATGTATGCCCATGATATATTGCCTTAGCTAAACTTTAGCTAACTTATTAGCTTAGGAGTCATGGATGTTAGAAAAACAAATTAACTATATTTGCCCTTTGGATAATTAGCTGTAAATTCGAGGCACAGGTAGCCTAGTCATTTATTTATCAGCACTCACCTCCATACCAAGACAAACACAACTGCAAAGGGAGGGACGGCTTCTCTTCTGCAGCTCTCTGACTTGTCTGTGATGTGCAAATCAATTTGTACTAGACAGCTGCGGATTGGAAAAAGGCATCGGAACTCGACAGTCTCAACATAATTTTTTTTACAGTTTCAGCAGGACATTGAGACTTTATTCACAAAAGCAGCATTTACCAGATTACAATGTATAGCCAGTATATTTATGAGACATATCACATTTTATTATTAGCCAACAATTTCAACTGCTAAACAGACGGGATCAATTGCACAAACAGCCATTCAAACGCTCTTTTGAAGCACAATATGTGCGTCTGTTCTTAGATGCCCAAACTGTGCTATAAGTTTATGCATATGAATCAATCGCTGATAACACCGTTCATCTCCTGCTTAAACTGCAAAGTGACAGCTTGTAACATTTATCCTGTAAAACGCAGGTATGCACCCTAAATAGTGGCCTTACTTCCACATACTCTTAACATAGGCTACATTATCGGCACATACCAGCTTGTTTTTAACACGTGTATACAGGCCATACCTTTAATAATCTTTTATTAAAAAGTGTCCCATTTTTAGTTCCCGCTACAACACATACAACAGTGCACTGTTCCTGCTTGAAGCTTAAACCGATACACATCCACTATGGGATTATTTTTGTGCCAAAACATTTAAAAAACGAACAAATATATACAATGAGAAAGAAATAAAACACTATGAAAACAATAAACTCAATTGCAAGATGTAACATTGTTTTCAAATTAATTTAATTTTTTACTTAATTGTTTTTGAAGTTTAACTTTTGCAAATATGGTTTATGAATTCGCTCAAGTTTTAGTTTTCGCTTCTCAAGTTTAAGGTCACTTTTCTGGTTCAACCCTCACGTGAGGGCGGGACTTAAGGGCACTTTACTCTCATTGGCTAGTGCGATTTGGATTGACAGCTCCCTGACAAGGAAGTCGATAGTGATGTAGGTGCTGCGGATTAGTGAGTGATCTGAATGCGGTTGTCTGTGACTGTATTGTATTGTTTTGTTTAAGTGTTTGTACTTAAATTATTTTCTTGTTTTGTTAGTATATTAACAGGGTCGTCAACTCTCACGCACTTAGAGTGGGACACACGGTTCCAGGCTCTCTCAGTTACATTACATAACAAGCCAACGTCACGTGAGGGTTGAGCCAGAAAGGCGAACATAAATTTGAGAAGCGAAAACGAAAACTTGGAAAGCGCATATATATATATATAAAAAAATATACTACAGTAATTTATGTGGACAAATATACCACAATTGTATAGTAAAAAATGAAAAATGCAGTACTTTAAATTAAAACAAATTTAGGTAAACTAAAAATTGTATGGCCCTAATTTATCCATCTGTATGTAACATTAATGTCATTTGTCAGTTACCTGACTATTCATGTGATGAACTGCACTTGCATATTTTTTAATGATGACAACAGACATTTTATACTTGTGCTGCAACTGTTTGGCCTCTGTAGCACCAGTGCTATGTAAAAGTTAATGTACAGCCTTTCCACTAATATTTACTGCTTGCCTTTGTTCTATATCCAGCACAGAAAGTATAATCAACTTCAGACACAAGGTGAAACGCTTAGAAGCAAACTTGAGCACTCAGAATTCGAAACAATTATATTGACACTTCATATGAAGTAATTTTTTTTACTCGGACAAGTGAATGACAAATGTACTTGTCCGAAGGACAACCACATGACAGTGCTTAATGTAAAGCCCTGCATACCTGTTTCGCATTTATTTGACTAACAAATAACCATCTATGTTTTGTCTAGTTAAAAAAAAAACACTGTCTTTCATATTGTTCATTTTCTCCCTTGCTTACTTCATCTTAATCCTCCTAGTAACATAGCCTTGTAAACTATTGGCACTGTTTCGCAGTAGCTGCTCTGAAACTTTATCCAATCAGTGGTTATAGTGAGCGACAAAACATACATACACACGCAGAACAATCGCAACATGTTATCAAAGATAACGTGACGTTTGTTTTACAGAATGCACGTAGATAAGAGGCTTATATAAATGTGTTGTTAATATGATGCCAAATGAGATTATTTAAGTTCATAGTGGCTATGTTTATGCACCCATTTTCGTCTATTCAAATAAATTCAATATGATTGCAGATTATGAAAGTGACGTTAGATGTCCCCTAAATGTTGCAATACGAAACACTTGTTTAAATGTAGGCCTACATAAAATATATCCGAACAGAACTTCTGCGCAAGCGCACAGCTAGGGTTGCCAGGTTCGCGCAACATTTCAAGTCCAATGTCCATTCAAAACGATCTAACAACTAGCTCAAATGACCTCGCATACCAAAATCAACATCTGATGAACAATATTATTCCACTTGTAACCCGCAAGAAAAAAAAACGTTTAAAAAGTTCCTTATTGACCAAGTTCTTTAAACGTAGGGGGACCTGGCAACACTGCGCACACTTCAAACTTTGTCTCTAGATGGATGTATAAGTCAGTATAGTCAGTATTTTCACATTTGCTGAGAAAAAAGTTATTTATTTACTTCATGTAATGTTATAAAAGAACACAAGCACTGTAGAATGTAGCCTGTAGCGCATCTTTGTTCCCTTAATAATGCATGTGACATTGCCATGTATAAAACATGTTCTTGTTGTGAGTTTCGTTTGATTTTCAATATTTGACGCAAACATTCGATAATTAAGACATACGCAGCACTGCACTGCACATGGAAATGTGGCTAAAGTAGCTTTTGTGATTTGCTTGTACTGTTCATGAAAATCTTAAATACCCACGAATGTTTGCATTTATGTCAACTTTTAATCAGTTTGGTTTATAAATATATGGTATTATATATGGGGCAGTCGTGGTCCAGTGGTTAGAGAGTTGGACTCATGACCAGAAGGTTGCTGGTTCGATTCTCAGGGCTGGTGGGTAATGACTGAGGTGCCCTTGAGCAAGACACCTAACCCCCACTTGCTTACTATACAAAATGTACAAATGTATAGTACAATGTAATGTAAGTCGCTTTGGATAAAAGCGTCTGCCAAATGCGTAAATGTATAAACCTCTGTTTATAATTTGAGTTTATCAAAGCTTACTATTCATTGCACATTTTATGACAATTACGGTTTTATGGATATATGTCATAATGGTACAGAGTTTGGTCAGGCAAATGATTTATAGGTTCCTTTTAGTATTTATTTAAAGAAAATATTTTTATACACATTAAATGCAGACACTGAAACTATACACACTGTCATTTGCATGTGGTACAGTACATTTTTGTCTCTTATACTATTCTTTATTTTATATAAAGAACAAGACTGTCCCTCATGTTTGTTTGCTGAAGTTAGAAACCCTTTCTATTAAACATTTATATAGAGATGAATTAAAAGAACATAAAAAGATGAATTAATTAAATGTTAGGCACAGTAAAGATGATAGTTGAAAAATACAAAATCTACACTCTTTCACTTGCATTCAAATAGCTGTAATAAATATATGCAGTAATTTTTATCCCCCTAGTTAGCCCCTTATGATTTGGGCTCAGCCCCTGATGTTTTCAAATCCTAGAAACGCCCCTGCCATCATAACACAGTGATAGGGAGTGAAGGGTGACATGACAACTAGTTGTCCAGTACAATCCCTTTTACACATCAGGGCTTCTCCATTAATGCAGAGATTGGCAGTGTCTTAATGCACTTACCCCCCCATTATGTTTCTAGGGTCTGTGCCTTTCCTAATCTAATGCTGATTTATGGGTTAAGTATGTGTGCTCAATCTGCACAGCATTTGGAACATAAACCGCAAACTGGTTTGACATCGTTACTACAACATCTGAACATGATTCTCATAATTACATTCACTGAACAGCTAACAAAATTCTAATTGTGCTATGAACAACGTTACTCCAGAAAAATTTGAATGAAAAAAATGAATTTGGGAAAAATAAAACATAATTAGGAAAAAAATTAAATAGATTTTATAGGGCCCTACAGAAGTTAACTTGCTCATTCAACTTCAATTAAAAAATACTTTTTTTACTTAAATTTATTAATAACCTTCTATGCATAATTCCCTGTCCCGTCAACAGAAAACTGAATCAAGACTTTACTGTAGGTTACAATAACACATACCGTACATACCGTAGTGTCCAATATAGTGGAGGTATCCAGGGGTCCGGCAATCTGCTCCTTGATGAAAATAAGATCATCGGATAGAGTCATTCCATACTGCACCATCACCGCTTCAAGACCATTTACCCTTACAAGGTGGTCAAACATCTGAACTGATGCCATCTCGTGCTGTTGAGAACATACAAACGTGTTAGATTTTCCTTGAATTTGGCTGAGCAGTTGTTGGGTAGCTCACCAATGCACTTAATTGCTTCTAGTACATAAATGAAGAAAACAGGACCAAGTGCTTGTGGGGAAAAGAGTTTATTGAAAGTAAGAAGTGGAGCATGGTTCTTCTGTAGCGATGTTCTCATGCCAACCTTCTACATTCTTATCCATATCTTAACCCTCCGAAGTTGACAAACACATCAGCGCGGTTTGTGGCACCTTCTCCTGATAATGTCGAAAAGAACTTAAATTACTCTGTAAGTTTTTATCGTACAGATAAGAGCAATATATCATTCGAATCTTCAAAGGGTCTACTTTTATTTGCATACACTCATAATAATAACAAAACACTTGTAAAATAAAGAAAATATACAGGGTGCGTTCTCTGCCTTCTCTGTCTCTGCCACCTCTCTTCACAGACACGTAAATAAAACAACCTAAATCTCAGGGAATACTTGCCTTAATGACATGAGAAATACATGTATAGAAAGCTTAAAAGGTCAACTTTTAAATTAACAAATTCAGATCGAAAACAAATAATTTATTTTTATGTAATCCTTATCAAAGTAAGGAGTGGTATGGTTTCTCCTGTATCACCTCATTATAGCTAATGCGATCCCCCCCACTGTGTGCGCTGTTCATATAGTAATGTCTGAGGTGAGCCAGGTATTATGTACACGCCCCCGATCGAGAAATGGCTACACGGGTAAAGAAGCACTTCGTATGGTTCTTGACAGCGGTGAAGAGTTTACATTCTCCTCAGAGAAAGAAAAACGCAACTCAGATGACAAAGGTTTGCATTTTGAAGAGCGACTGGACCCAGCAAAGGATATAATTCCTGACGAGTAAGCCTTATTACCTTCATGATTTCAAACAAGCTATTGCAACACTAAAATCAGCTATTTCAGAATATGTTGTACAAACCACGTAACGTTATATAAACTATGCTATAGGCCGAAAAATAAATGCTAATAGTTGTTTAAAACACTCTTGTAGGACTGTGAATAAAGACATACCACACAGAGGTGTTCCACCATTTTAAAAGTCTGCAAGCAGTCGCTGTTTCGGATATCTAAAGGAATGGAGTTCCATAGGCTAAAAGATCTAGCACCCATGTAGGGCTGTGCGATTTGGGGAAAATATCTAATTGGAATTATTTTGCGCTTGTGATTTGCGATTTAATTTTGCAAAGTTAAGCTTCAGCGCAATACTGTCAATAGTGTGAGTATATTGTTCCTGCTGAAAAAAACATAGAAACTCAATATAAACCATCAGAAAAATTCTAATGGTTACCATTAAAATACCATTATGAACCATTAGCGTTTTCCATTAAAACCATTATAAAATTCCATTTTGTAGTGTGTTTTGGGCATTATTCCAATAGTATTTAACATCTGACCAATATAATCCACCACATAACACTACACACCATTATACGATCCCCTTTAAACCATTACAACTTCTTTAATGGTTTCTATTGTTTTTTTAAATAAACAATAAAACCAGTTAAACCCTGCTGAAAAAACAATAGAAACCATTAAAGAGGTTGTAATGGTTTTAAAGGGTGTCTACTGGTATGTGATGGATTCTATTGGTTGGATGTTAAATCCTATTGGAATAATGGCCAAAACACACTACAAAATTGATTTTGTATTGGTTTTAATGTAAACTATAATGGTTTCTACTGGTATTTTGATGGAAACCATTAGAATTTCTGTGATGGTTTCTATGTTTTTTTTCAGCAGGGAAGTTGGGTATTATTCTTACTGTTGTTTTATTGGTTCCCATCTGTCAGATTACATCCCACCAAAATACTCCATCAAATACCAGTAGACACCATTATAGTTTACATTAAATGCGTTTTATATTTTCCACATTGCGTCCACATCGCAGCCTTTGCGATTTCGATTAACCGCCCAGCCCTACACCCATGGTAGTTAATCGAATCTGAGGTACCACGAGAGAGATTAAAGATCTGAGAGAATGTACAGGGGTGTAAATGAAGAGAAGTTCAGTGAGATATTGGGGCGCAAGATTATGGAGTGCCTTGCAAGTGAGTAACAAGATCTTAAAATCAACTCGAAAATTAACTGGAAGCCAGTGCAGTTGCTGGAGAAATGTGAGCAATAGAAGGTGTTCTAGAAAGAACAAGAGCTGCAGAGTTCTGAACCAACTGTAGCTTATGTAACAATTTCGAAGGAGCACCAGTGAGAAGGGCATTACAGTAGTCTATATGTGAGGTGACTAATGCGTGAATAAGTACTGCTGTGTTGTCGGTGGAGAGAGAAGAACTGAGACAGTTAATATTACGTAGATGGAAATATGCTGTCCGCGTGACATTATTCATATGAGTTTCAAAGGATAATGTGGTATCCAAGATAACACCCAGGGATTTTAACATGTGAGGAAGGAAGGATTACATTATTGTCAATGTGCAGGGAAAAATCATTGGTTTTAGACAGAACAGATTTCGTACCAACATTTAATTTCAGGAAATTATCTGAAAGCCAGTCTTTTATGTTGTATTAAAGGGCCTCTATCCCAGGTGTTTTTCGCAATGTAAAAATAGTCTCTGGTATCCCCATAATGTGTCTGTAAAGTTTCAGCTGAAAATACATCACAGATCTTTTATAATACTGTGCTCTGTGTGTCCATTTTTGCCTGTGAGGAAAAACGTGCTGTTTTGGGGTGCATCACTTTAAATGCAAATGAGCTGCTGGTCTCTGCCCCCTTTCCAGCAGGAAGCGCCGGACTGAGAGTCTGCGCTTCAGTAACAGCAAAGCTAAAGCGAATGATAAACACTTTCTCATTTTAATGAACCAAACATATTGCTTTAATAAGTGAAAGTCCACAGGACAAACGCGTTATCTGTGTTTACAACGAGTACATTGACTTTATCAGTGAAGTTCACAGGATAAACGCGTCATATAAAAACTGAAAACAGTCAAAGCACGCGCGAGGTCTGCCCGCGAATGCACACGCGCGAGGTCTGCCCGCGAATGCACACGCGCAAAAAAAATGCAAACAAGCCTCGTTCAAGAGGACTGATGAGGTTTATTGGGAATTATAGAAAAGTGAATGGGTGGATTTTTTACATTCTAGGGTGGTTCTGTGCACACACTCCTGACACACAGTTATGTTTAAACACATTTAAAAGTGCATTTTTTAGGATAGGGGCCCTTTAAACAACTATTATTTATTGTATTCTTATATTGAGCATTTAATATTTTCTGACTTTTTGGTGTATATATACATTTTACATTTACATTTAGCAGACGCTTTTATCCAAAGCGATTTACAGAGAGATTAGGAAGCAATAAAGCGGTATGTCATACAGGGGCAATAATACAATAAGTGCTAACAAAAAGTTACTAGTTTCCACAAAAGCCAGAACACAGTTTTTTTATTTACTTGTCAATTATTCACAGAAGAGATGTGTTTTAAGATGTTGTTTGAATGTTGTGAGAGATGTGGTTGATTGGACCGAGTTTGGAAGGCTGTTCCACCAGCAAGGAGTTGCGTAGGAGAATGAGCTGGAAAGTGATCTACTACCCTTTTGAGAGGGCAGTACAAGATGCCTAATTCTGCACCGTGGTTTCGCTATTTTGCCATTGTTCACAGCTAGACAAAATGCGTCCAACTCTCTGTTGCTTCAACAGAGCAATGTGTGCAGCACACACACACAAACACGTACTGTACGTACGAACGCACGCTTGCTACAGCTTTGAAATGCAGACGTGCAAACTGGCCAGGATTGAGGTAACTGAATACAACATCGTTTGAGGTAACTAAAATCTAACTAATATTTCAGTGTTCACTGCAGTTATCCACCAGTACAAACATGATTTTTTCATTGTACGATAGAGCAAACAGATAGCATTACCTCATGGCGTTAGCATTATTATGTTTAGCTTCCATATTATTTCCAGCTAAAACAGCAGTCTGCATTAGGGACACTTGACCATTTCTGTCATTTATAATGAGCAGCGTGTCTACACAACGGAGCTGTGCACACCACGCCCATACATGACATTTATAATGATGTTTTTTCGGCGTGCCGCACTATATCCTCTAGTATCCTTATTTAGTTCCAAAAGCACTTCTTTAACCCTTTCCACATCGCTCCGATGAATGACAAAAATGTTTTTTTCATGACATAAAATTACTCATATCATATACATTTTAGTAACATATTTTTGGGATTAGGGTTATTATAACAGTATATAATACATGTATAATATATGCAATTAATATATATGGTAATAAATAAATTAGTTAACTGTTAAACATTTTTTTGCTTTATTTTTTGATGGCCCATGCTCTACAACCATTTTACTATGTGTTGTGCCCTATTATCACCATTTATATGTGTGGAGTCAATTATTAAATTACTACTATAGCTATTATATTCTTTATAGATTGAGTCACTTAATTTTGCTCTTAAAATGCACCAGATTGCAGCATTTACCTTTAAAATATGCAAAACCTTTCTTACAGGGGACCATGCCCCCGGACCCCCCTAGAGGAAAGTATGTTGAGCCCCCATAGTTTCAGAAATTTCTGTGGGAAACACTGGTTAGTGACTTGAATTTGATACGGGCTTCAACCTGTAACCAGTGGAGAGAGATAAAGAGGGGTGTCACATGCTTTATTTTAATGAACATACCTTACATACAAAAAAAAATAAAAGAAACAATTTACTAAAAGTTCTTCCTTATTGACACTTTTTTCCAATTTTTTCTGAAAAAATATACATAAAAAGTAAGAACAAAATTAACATTGCTATATTGTAATAAATGATTACATATATAGGCGGATTTATTTTATTTTTTTAAGTAGTAGTAAACTTGAGTTTCTCATGGTTAAATGTAGACCATTTTATCTGCCACGGGAGTTCACTTCCACCATTATAACTGCAGCTTACATTCCTCCGGATGCTGATGCCAAGCTTGCTATGAAAGAACTTCACGCAGCCATCACCCGGAAGCTGCGTTTATTGTTGCGGGTGATTTTAATCTCTCAAACTTAAAGGCAGTGCTCCCCAAATTTCACCAGCATGTTTCCTGTCACACCAGAGGAAACAAAACCTTAGACCATGTTTACACAAACATGGCTGGAGCTTACGTCGCGACCCCCCCTCCCCCACCTGGGACAGTCAGATCACCTTTCTTTGTCCCTCACCCCCAAATATGCACCCCTCATCAATCGTGTGAAGCCATCAGTAAGGACCATCAAAGTGTGGCCTGTGGGGGCAGATTTCACACTCCAGGAAAGGTTTCTACACACAGACTGGAGTACATTTGCTTCTCAGGCCACAGTGGCTGTCACACAGACATTGACTGCTACACCTCCTCTGTATTGGATTACATCAATACCACCATAGACAGTGTCACAACTCAGAAGCAGATCACCACATAGCCAAATCAGAAGCCATGGATGAACAGGGAGGTGTGCCTCATGTTGAAGGCGCACAATATTGCCTTCAGATCAGGTGATGCACAAGCCTACAGCACATCCAGAGCTAACCTGAAGAGGGGTATCAAAGAGCCACTGATGTCCTCTTCCTGAACGAGCTTAATGACTTTTATGCTCGCTTTGAGAGAGACAATAGAGAAACTGCCACCAAGCTCAAACCCTCAGCTGACCACCCACCAAACACATTCTCCTCCACTGATGTTTGCAATGCACTGAGCCGGATCAGTGCGCACAAGGCTGCTGGACCAGACATTTACATTTCCATTTATTCCTTTGGCAGACGCTTTTATCCAAAGCGACTTACAATTAAGGAAAACAGCAAGCGATTCGTCTAAGTAAGCAATATTCACGAGAGGTGCTAGTAATACAAGGTTTCAAATACAACGTCAAGATAGTATAAGCAAGTATATAGAGAATATTAGAAAAGGAAAAATAGAGGTAGAATTATTATTATTATTATTATTATTATTTTTTTTTTTTATATTATGAGACAGTTAAGTGCTCATGGAAGAGGTGGGTCTTCAGCTGTTTTTTGAATTGTGAAATTGATCCAGCAGTCCTGATGGAAACAGGAAGATCATTCCACCGGGTTAGGGTATCAACATCCCTGGATGCATAGTCAGGGCATGTGCTGAACAGCTCGCTGGGGTTTATACAGACATTTTCAACCTGTCTCTTGCCCAAGCAGCTGTGCCAACATGCTTTAAATGTACTTCCATTGTGCCAGTGCCAAACACGCCAGCCCAACGTGCCTGAACGACTGCCGCCCTGTAGCACTCACACCCATTGTCATGAAGTGCTTTGAGCGGCTGGTCCTGGCACACCTAAAGCCATCAACATTGGATTCATACCCATTTGCCTACCGTAGCAATAGGAGCACAGAAGATGCAGTTACCATGGCACTGCACTCTGTGCTCACACATTTGGACAATAAGAACACTTATGCATGTATGCTGTTTGTTGACTTCAGCTCAGCATTCAACACTGTCATCCCAACCAAGTTAATAGCCAGACTCTGAGACCTGGGCATTAACACCTCCATGTGCAACTAGATTATGGACTTCCTGACCAACAGACCCCAGCATGTTTGATCAAGCTCCATCTGTTCCACCACCATCACACTCAACACTGGTGTACCACAGGGCTGTGTGCTAAGCCCCTTCCTCTACTCTCTCTTCATCTCCGACTGCAGGTCTGTGAACGGATCTAACTCCATCATCAAGTTTGCAGACGACACTATGGTGATTGGTCTCATCAGCAACAACGATGAGACTGCCTACAGGGAGGAGATCCAGCACCTAGCCACATGGTGCAATGACAATAACTTGCTCCTTAACACCTCCAAGACAAAGGAGCTCATTGTGGACTTCAGGAAAGTCAAGAGGCACGCATAACACCATCCACATCAATGGGATGGGTGTTGAGCTTGTCTCCAGTTTCAAGTTCCTGGGGATCCACATCTCGGAGGACCTGTCCTGGATTACCAACACCTCCAGCCTGGTCCAGAAGGCTCACCAGCGCCTCTTCTTCCTGAGGACACTAAAGAAGAATCAGCTGTCCTCGGATATCCTGGTAAACTTCTATCGCTGCGCAATAGAAAGCATCCTAACCAACTGTGTCACAATCTGGCATGGGAGCTGCTCCGTTGCAGAGCGCAAGGCACTGCAGCAGGTGGTGAAAAACGGCCAGCGCATCACAGGGACTCCACTTCCAGCCATGGAGGACATCCAGAGGAAACGCTGTCTGCGTCGAGCTCGCAGCATTCTTAAGGACTCCTCTCATCCTGCCCACAGACTGTTTTCTCTCCTGCCCTCCGGCAGGCGTTTCAGGTGCCTCCGGACCAGGACCAGCAGACTGAAGAACAGCTTTTTTCCCCAGAGCTGTCTCTTTATTGAACTTTGAAATCAGGGCAGCCGATGGCTGATATATAATGCCGATTTTTTATATATAAGAGTGCAGTGGCCACAAGTGATGATTTCGTCACATACACATTTAAGTAAGCTAAAAGTTTAGTCTGAATTACAAGCGTTTCTACTTTCACATCCAAATGACTTGTTGCACTTATAGCCAGGTCTGCATCAATTTTAGTTACAATGTAATTTCGCGTTTGAAATGGTCTATTTTTTCCCTGTCATTGTTAGCTGAAGCTTTGTGAACACGGCTGCAGAGTGAGCTGCTCGGTCTCGCATGCAGTCTCAAACAGAGAGAAATTCTCCGGTAGAGAAACAGAATTGTTAACATTGGAGTTTATCTATATAACGCAGGCTACTATAATAATTTTGCTGCTTGGCTCGTTGCCAGGTTAGCATGCGGGTGATCATGCCGGTGGAGTTGTATATTTTTCTTATCATGCCGGTGGAATAGCAAGCTGCTTGCTGCAAGAGGCAGCGTCACATTTTCACAGCAACGCTTAGCTGCTCGCAGATGCGCCTGAATTTAAATTGGCCTAATTTGCAGCACAATCAGCCGATGCCGATTAATTAAAAAAATGTCAAAAATCGGCCGATCAATCGGTCGACCTCTACTACATGTATTTACAAAAACATTTAATATTCCTTTTTTTTGTTTTGTAATATTTTGTTACTATCTTTTATTGTTTATTCTTTTGCAATGGTTTCGCTTTCTAGAATGTAGGCTAGACCTTCTTTACTACAGGTTTAACGTTGTATTTCTTTACAAGATTTTAACAAGAGGACTTGTGATTTTTAATTTATAATGTGATGGCGATTTATTTATATAAGCATTTGGTCGCTGCTTCATGTTAGCAAATTTAAGATTACTGCATTGTGCTACAGAAAGCATAGTTTGTACATCACGTTTAGTTAAATTGTGTATAAATGGCAATCAGTGTGCCAAAAACAGGCTTAATGCACTTTTCCAATAATAAAACCATGGTTAATTTCTTTAAGGGAGAATTTTTATTTATTATTCCCTTCAAAAAGGTTTGCACCGTGTTGATCTGATAAATTTTCGGAACTCCTGCACTCGTGCAGACTGACATTCACTTTACTAACGCGGATTGATATAGCTTTGTCTGGAACTACATTCACATAACGTAAAAACCAGAGGGGCAGCGTCAGTTCTGCCCATATGGTTGTCTATGAGACCAGGCTGCGCTACTATTTCTCACCACAGATTTACATTGGAAAGACATGGGCCCTGTTGAGCTCGGGAGGGCTGAGGGTGTTTCTGCCCTGCCTACAGTTCATTACATTGGTAGCCCATCTGCAGAAGCCAAGCACTACATTTTCGTGTATATTCGTGTCATTTTATGACATAAAATAACAAAGAAGCCCCGAAAATATTTGTTGAATAATTCAGAACATATTTATGAGGTAACAACCTTGCTGGATTCAGTTTATATACAGTTCTATATTTCTGTGGATGAATATTTTGGAGGGGCGCTGCCCCACATGCCCATACAGACGAGCCACGACTGGTTGAATCTGATCTAATCTAATCTAATCTAATCTAATCTAATCTAATCTAATCTAAATGGATTAACTCAATGTGCAATTTCATTTGACCCATATGGAATTAGAATGAAGTTTTAACCAGTTAGATCGAATTTACAGTTGTTGAAAATAGGATAAATGGCATGGCATATATTAAATAAAAAATGTCAGAAGTTCAAGTAACGTCTGTTTTAGCATTTAGCATTCCTGATGTAGATGGGACATCAAGAGATGAACTAGATTGGGCTAAGCAGTCAAAAACAGTGCATCCCTCTCTCTGTACATGATGCACTTTTGACAGGTGCTTTGACATGTATCACAAACTAATTGAAATGGTTAATTATCACCATCTACTGCACTAACTAGTGTTGTAGTACTCAAGACCAGTCTTGGTCTCAAGACCGGGTCTCAGGAAATTTTTTAATGGTCTTGGTCTCGTCTCGGTCTCGACTGTTTTTGGTCTCGGCCTTGTCTTTGTCTCGGTTTTGGTGGTCTCGACTACAACACTAGCACTAACTATGTATTGCGGCTTGACACTTCACTGAAAAGAGATCGTAAATTACATACATGAGTGGGTAAGTTCAACACACCCATCCTATTAATTATTAAATATGAATCTTATGTATTGAAAACAGTAAATACACAATACAATGATAATGGTATTGTATTACATTCAGTGAGCCAATAACACATATGTGTGCATCACATAAAAATACTGCTGTATACTTTAGCATTTACTACAGTAAATAGTATATTACAGCTGTAGAATAGGTAAATCACATTCTATTAACATATAGCCTACTACAGTATTCTGGAGGATTATCATAGTGTAGTGTAGTTAGATAGTGCAGCTAACTACTTTTTCAGATGGTTAGCTAAGCTGTAACTTAACTACTTTTGGTTACACTTCATATTAACTCTTCTGAAGTGTGACCCTACTTTTATTTATGAGTAGCTTGTAGCTTACATAACTATAATTTCAAAGTAGCTTCCCCAACACTACGTATTTGAAAACAAACTAGTAACGGCCGTTTCACACAGCAAGCAGAGCCTATATGCGGAGCAGGAGCAGTGCGTTGGCAGACCGTTTCCTGCACGCAGCCATTGTGCTTTTATACTGGAAGCGGTTAAAGCGCGCACCGCGCTGCCTGGGTATCACAGTCAGGGGTGCCGCTAGGCATTCTGGGCCCCCGTCTAATTTCTAGTTTGGGCCCTTCGCCCACGATCGGGCGTCCGCAGAATCGGGTGAATATATATTTGTCCTAAAAAATATAATTCTACAATGTTCAATTAAAAGTATAGTCAAAACATGTGACAGAACATAAAGTGTTTACTTCTACAACATTAAAATGTTTGGTTTTTATACAAAATGTCAATGGCCAAATATTTACAGTTTATTAGCCTATCATTGAAAATCAAGAAATGGTCCTACGCTATTTTTAAAGGTATGGTTAGCATTAATTTTATTTTACACTTTTCTAGTTATAATTTTACTAGTCACTGTTTTATAGAAGCACACTTTAGTCTACATATAAACCTAAAACACTGGATCAGTAGCCTAAAGAAACACTGATAACAATAGTTGTATTAGTCTTACTTAATTTTATTTCTTAAAATACAATTGTTCATTTTTGGATAATTTATTTATTTATTGCATTCTTCAAAGTCAAAGTCAAAGTCAGCTTTATTGTCAATTCTGCCACATGTACAGTACATACAAGTGGAGGATTGAAATTGCGTTACTCTCAGACCCTATAGGTGCATACAGATAACATAGAATAACATATATCAAAAAAAATATATCAAATTACAGATAAATACAAAATCTATATATGTACACAAAACAACTTTACAAGCAAGGGATATGTAACCGAAATAATTGTGCAAACCAAAGAAATAATCAACAGTGCAGATGAGATAAACAGCAGTGCAGATTAAATAAACAGCAGCGTAGATGAAATAAACAACCGTGCAGATGAAATAAACAGCAGTGCAGATGAAATAATCAAATCAAATGGTGCAAATGTAATGTAGTGCAAAACTTATCGGTCTGTATTAAAGTGTCAGTAGAGCAGGCTTGTTTTAACTGACTTAGAGGTAGTTAGTTGAGGAGGCTCAGACCACTACTGAAAAGGGGTTGAGCAGTCCAATGTTCCATAAAGTGACAAGTGACAAGTGCGGGACAGAGTATGATGTGGGAAGGGATGGATGGGTTCAGGGTTCAGAGATGCGTGTGGCAAGGGAGGGGAGGGAGGGGAGGGTCGGAAGGGAGTTTAGCTTCCTGACTGCCTGGTGTATGAAGCTCTTCAGTCTGCTGGTCCTGGCCTGGAGACTCCGAAGCCTCCTCCCTGATGGCAGCAGACTGAAGAAACGCCATTCCAGCATCTAAGGCTATATTCATGGCGAGAACTAGTCACTCTATACACACAAGTCGATACTATACACAAGTCTTTTCTATACATGAGTCGGGGTGGACAATTTGGATTCCTCAATTAACCTATCCTGCATGTCTTTGGGTCTTTGGGCCGTGGGAGGAAACCGGAGTAAACCCACGCTGACACAGGGAGAACATGCAAACTCCACACAGAAAAGCCTCCTGTACCAGCCGGGGCTCGAACCGGGGACCTTCTTGCTGTGAGGCAGCAGTGCTAACCACCGAGCCACTGTGCCGTCCTCCCATTTTTGGATAATAAACTAATATTAAATCTTAATAAATGTATTTGTATCATCCGTTTTCACTATGATTTTTACACACTATATAAAACACTTTATAATTTAAAGGGTCATCACAAGCATAAATCCCTCTAATAAATGTCACAACCAGCTGCTGGGTCATTATTTATCAGTAAGGAATATTTTTGCCATTCACTCTAATAAGCAATTTATACGATTGCTTTCCGAATTGATTGCTGCGATGCTGCTGCCGCATGCGGTATGAAAGCTCTCATCTGTTAACAGTTGCTTCGAAACGGTTGCTGCGGAATTAACTCCAGCTCTTTTAAAAGAAATGCTCACTACAACAATTCGTGAGGAAATTCTTTACTAAGATCTGAGTTCTTTGCGGAAATACATGCATCTACAGCTGCCCTTCAAGCCACCATTTCTAATCAAGGTGCTAAGATTAACGATATTGAAACGGATGGAGATGGATTCTGCCTTGGTTGTCATATAGGGGAAGGGTGCTCAGTGTCAATAACTTAAAAGCTTCTATGTTGTGGCATCGCCTAAGTGTACTGGACCCACCAAAATGTTTGTTGCAACGTCTGCAAAATACTTTTATAGATTTTTTCTGGAATGGTTACCATTGGCTTCCTCCTGCAATTCTTTATTTGCCAGTTATTAAAGGCGGTCAGGGGTTGATTGACTTAGCAGCCAAGACTAAGGCAATGCGGTTAAAAATGGCTCAAAACCTATAATATAGCCAGAAGATAAATATAAATAAATAATATCTGATTATCAGAATTTAATCTGTTAACTTGACTACATTTTAACTATGGTGAGCCTTTATATGAATTGTAATAAATAAATAAATACAATTAATTAAGAAAAATGTGGTATAAGATATAATTATGATATATCATTATATCGTATAATAAATATATCGTTACAGTGAAATAAAATGACTTATTCCGGGAAATTGATTTTTGCTCATTCCGCCCACCCCTACTTCAGAAATGTTTGATGTATGCGGTTGTTTAAAAAGTAATCACACAGATCATAGACCAGCTCTTCTCAAAGTCCGGACTCCGGTCCGGACCAGAAGCGAATTCAAACCGGACCCACCTCAACAACTAAATTTGAATTGCAGGGATGAACGGAGAGCGCATGCACTCTCTTTGTGTTCCACTTCATTCTGTGTTGCGCAGACTGATCGGTATATAATGCGGAAGCAGACGGCATTGTCTGCTTTTAAATGCTCTCGCGGAAGTTTAATATCATATGCCGATCGGTCTCCGCAGTCCGCAGCGCCGAATAAAGCAGAACATGTCCATGTTTTAAGTGGCGCATCTGCTCAAAACAGATTTCCTTTTCTCTGACAAGGATTCCGCTCGTACAACTGACATAAACAAACAAAACAAATCATATCCAACAATGAAGTGATTTACATGTTAACTTCAATCTTTTGCGATGTCCTAACAGCTGTTATTAACACACAGCACGTCTGCTAATGTCCGGTTCGCGTCCTATGACTCTTTTGAACCGATTCATTTTAATGTACGATTGACAAAACTGATGTGTCAAACACAGAACTCACGAAACTCATTGTCTGAATCCATTAATTGAATTCTCAAAACACATCAGAATGTAAGTGTGCTTAGCAAGAGAGATTATTAAGATTTAGTATTTACAGTTTATTAATATGACAATGTGTAAATGACCTATAGCCTACAATCATGTAGTTTAGACAGGAGAAAGGTGAAACCAGAACAAATCTTAAGTTGTTGTTAGCTAGCTGCTAATTTAATTAAATTGTATGTGATGAGAATAAGAACTGTTATTTAAAGTATGACTATACCATGACTATATGACTATGACCCTAACAAAACATGTTTTCTTTTTAAACTGGAGTTAGCCCTATCTGTTTTTGTATATTTTTTATATATGTTATTTAAAGTTGTTTTTAAAAAGTTTTATAATAGCAATTGTATTGGACCTTTGATGGACCATGGGGCAGTCGTGGCCCAGTGGTTAGAGAGTTGGACTCATGACCAGAAGGTTGCTGGTTCGATTCTCAGGGCTGGCGGGTAACGGCTGAGGTGCCCTTGAGCAAGGCACCTAACCCCACTAACATTCACTCATCATGCTATAATCTGCTTAAATAATAATGTAAATGTAAATACAATCCTGTTTAACAAAATATGCAACACATAGTCCTTAATAACTGCACAAACACACCTTTATGCTATTATTGTTAAATAGTGGGTGATAGTTCACCTACAAAAGACATTCTGTCAAAATTTACTCACTTCATATTGTTCCTAACCTTTATGATTTTCTTGTGTGAAACACAAAATAAATTAATTTGAGAAAAAAATTAAATAAAAAAATTGAAGCCAGTGGGGACCAGCCAATGTTTGGTTACCAACACTCTTGCACACAATAAAGAAACTCATAAAGGTTTAGAACAAAACGAGGTTATGTCAATTATGACAGAATTTAAATTATTTATTTAACTATCCCTTTAGGACAGTATTTTAGAGTAAACAATGCTCAAAATACAACCAAAACATGACAATACTTCTATATACTGTATGTCTGTCATTCATTTTATTCTTCTAACAAACTAAACTGCACTACAGTACAGTACAGTACATGGCATAGGCACCGATCACGTGGGTGTTCGAAACACAATATATATTTTCAGTTCATTTTAACTAATATCAGTATCAGAATAAGCTTTATTCACCAAGTGTGCACACACAAGGAATTTGTTCTGATTACAGGAGCTCTTAAACACAGTATACACATAACACAAGAAATAGAAAAGAATATGAAATAAATATGAGGCTAAGAGGATAAAAATATAAATAATATACAAGGTGCAGTTTAGTTATGTGCAAGTGTGCCTAGTAAGTACTGTATACTACAACTGTGTACTGTACATTTTAAGACCATAAGAAAATATTACGGTATGTATTTACAATTGACACGTTATTGCAGAGTGCATTGAATCCTCTCCGCTCAGATATCCTTTACACCGGTGCGCCCGTTTTTATGTGACCGAAACTTGATGCTCTCACTCAGATATAAGTGCACGTTATTGAGTGTTTGAATCCACCAGGGGAATCTGTGCCTATGTAACTTATATGGTAGAATCATGGTGACTTTTCGTAAGCGCTCATTCACAAATCAGAAATATTGTTAGCACATCTTGCGGTCAAGTGCAAGTTATGAAAGGAGCATGCAAGATCGTCAATTTTATAGGATTAAGCTAATTCAACATTTCAACTTTCCACATCCACCCCGACCCGTTTACCTTAGAGCTCAGACATCTTGACTCTTCGCTTAAAAAATTTGTCAGAAAGTGCGGTTGAAAGGGGATCACACAGGATTTTGTGGTTCCGCCAATTTCTTGTTATTGATACGACTTGTCAATCATCCCCACTTTCTATTTCGTGGATGAACCCAGCGTTGGTTGGACATATTCTTCTTTTCCTATTACTTGTTTTGAGTACTGCGCACGGCAGAGGCGTAACCAGGTTTTTGCATAGTTTATAGTGACAAATCGTACCAGCGTACTTGGAGGTCAAAATGCGTACCTGCTACGCAAAATGCTTCATCTAGCGATGAGGTTGCGAATTGCAACTAAGCGCTCACTCCACCCCTACCCCTCCTGTTCGAAGTGCTACGGAGGCCGTGAAAGGATTAAGATGTCGTCACATTTCTGCTTCTTTTCCAAAAGAGATAACATATTTATGAAACGCGCTCTGTAGAGCAGTTTGTCCGTTTAGAGCTACTGTAGACAAAAATAGCTTGTTCTAAGGTAAGAAAAACATAACGTTTATTATATAAGGTCTTTATACACACATCTGAACACATAGTTATGTATATTATATTGCATTTCTGTCAATAGAGCCTTCAAAAAACTACACACTGGACCTTTAATTCAACAACCTCATTAAACTGAACTTGAAAACCATCCTTTTAAACCATGTACTGCACAAAATTGATAATATAATGCACATTTAAAAATACTTTTGCTCTGAAACGTTGGACAGTTTATTCATGATCCCGTCCAGAGTCTTGTGCTCTGCTGATACGAATTGTTTAGCTGTAACATGCAGCTTGGATGGTGTCAAGCAAGTTGCACGCTCATGTTGGTCGATACCAGTGCATCACAGAGTTGGCATCTGTCTGTGCAAGATTTCAATTTGTAATAAAGAAATTTAAATCTTACCTTCCATTTTTCACCAAGCCGAACTTTTGGGATGAACATGCCATCGAACATATGAGAGAATGGGCCATGACCTGAACAACAGTTACATTTACTTTTAGTTGTTTAGCTGTAAATAAGGCCACATTTACACAATGAAAAAAGATTTTCCTTTGCGATTTCCAAAGGTACACGTTCAGGTTCACGTACACACAACAGCATTATCAAAATGATCTGCATTCACACGGATCCGTGAAAACGATTTTTTTTCCCAAAAATATATTCGAAGTGTAATTGCATTTTATAGTTTAGCTATAAAAGAGGGTGGGGTTTATGACCTGTACTTCTTGACTGATGAAACATGAAACAATAAACACATGACTGTGATCACATGTTTTATCTGTGTTCTTCAAGCTATGTAGGGTATTTTTATATAAAATTGTAATGCAATGCTAATCGACATTGACTATCACTTTGCAGAATACCATTTTCATCAGGTCATATATGGTTATTTTAAAACTCGACTTATGCTATAAAGCAGAGACTCGCTGTGTGATGGAGCCAGATGCAAATTAAATGAACTGTGAGAGACGGGCTGCGTTCACATCATGTTTACTTGCGGCTTTGAATGTACTGATGGTTGTGGCATTATTGCATGTGTCGATGGGAACAAAAGGATCAGCTTCAGTCCCCCAAAATTCTGTTGTCATGTAAACGAAACAAAACCCATAAAAACTGTAAAAGGTCTTTTTAGCCTTTGGAAAATATGATCATTTTCCTCAAAGAAATGCTTGAGAAAGGCGCTAAGAACAATGAAAGAGTTGAAATATACATGAATCAGAAATGTTTTGTTGTAAAGGAGGGATACTTATTGAAAGTTTTTTTTTCTCACCTAAGTCATGGCACAGGCCAGCAATCTGGACACAAAGAATGTCTTGTTTTGATATGAGTAGCTCTGGCTGTCTTGCATTGAGAGCCTGGACTAGACATCCTGCCAAATAACCCACTCTGTACCACAAAAACAAAACAAAAACATCAAGAAATGCAGTTATATTTAAACGTTTCATTTAAATGCAAAAATGTAGACTAAAAACAACCACAATTATTAACAAAATAAAAAAAATTGTCATTCACACACTTTTATTTAAAACTATTCATTAGGTTGATTGGATCTGGTAGTTAAGTTGATTGGATCTGGTGGGTCAAGTCCCAAACGAGCAAAGATCCCTATTGCATCCATTTAGGCATTTAGCAGACGTTTTTATATGACGTGACTAGGCTTGTGCCGGTGTTAAATTTTCATGTTGCGGTAATTGATGAAGATTTTATTACGGTAAACGGTATTACCACGGTGTTGAATTACATTACAAAAACAGGTTTAAAAGATGAGAAAACATCATTGTTATAGTCTAAATAACAGGTTTAATAACTTAAACTTGTTCAATTACACAAATAAAACAATACACAGTAGAAATTAGTAAACGGAACCAGATCAAACAGAATAAAGTCCAAACTGCAAAAGCACACATCTTTTGTGGTTTAAATGATTAAATTGCAAAAGAACATCATTTAAAGAATTAGTATTAGTAATTAAGATTTTTCAGCCAGTTTCCATGTACACTAACAGTATCTAGGATGGATTTTACTCCAGATTAAAGTGCAAAGAAGTTAGCATATTTACTTTTTCTGGCTTGAGTTTAAAGAACCAATACTGAGCATTTCCAGGTAATTTCTAGGAATGTTTTCTAGAATGGCTTTTACAATATAGAAATATACTGTAAACAAATATATCAGCAAACAGAATAAACTACAAAAGCACACAACTTTTGTTTTTTTTTAAAGATGAAAGACAGTACTACAGAACATCACTATAAAGAACTAATGAACATTTTCAGTCAGTTTCCAGGTCCAGTATGCTGGGTTTTACTCCAAATTAAAGTGCAAAAAGGTTAGCATGTTCACTTTTTCTGGCTTGAGCTTTGAACGGTGAGGTGAGAGGATGTGTCCACTGGCACTAAATACCCTCTCTGAGGGAACACTTGTGGCAGGAATGCAGAGAAACTTCTGGGCTATGGCAGCAAGATGAGGTAGTTCTTCAGCATGCAAACTCCACCACTGCAGTGGATCTGCTTCTGATTTTATTATTGGCACAGAAAGATACATTTTTACCTCAGCTTCAATTTTTGACTTAAGAGAGGTGTTGCCTTCAACCTGCTCTGACATTTGTTGCCTTGCGGAGGTGATTTTACTGAGTAGGGTGGCCAAGCTGTGGCATTGTTTTCCAGTGGTGGGTGGGGGTGGTTTCGCTGGTTTGCTCTGGCTCTGACTGGGCAGCTCTCTCACTCGGAGTTGTCATCTCTGTCAAGTTTGAAGCATCCTCAATGCAGCAGTTGATTGTGGCCTCAAGGTCATCAGAAAAACTTCCCTTAAACCTGGGATCAAGAAAGCTTGTCAAGTCCATCACCTTCTTTGCATCGTCAGTGTACCTGAACTCAAGGTCTGACTTTATTAACCTCTTCAGGTCTCTGGTGAGGGCACTGTCTTCATTTTTAAACTCAAGAACCTCTGTCATGATGTGACTTAGCACTGGCTTCAAAGCTGACAGGCTTACTCTGCTCTCTGAGGCCAAAGCATCTGTTAAAGCACTGAGTGGTTCAAGAATATTTAAGACTTGCTCAATGATCACAATATCTGCATCCTTTGGCATCAGATGCCATGTCCCTCTCTCAGTTGCCAGTACAGCACAAACTGCCTGCTGTTGTTCCACAAACCTCTGCAGCATTTTCTGTGTTGATCCCCATCTAGTGACTACATCATGGATAAGTGACTTCTGAGGAATGTTTAAGGCCTCTTGTTTGTTTCTGAGCTCTCTTCTTCTCTTCCAGCTTCTTGAAAATCCCTGCACCAAATGTCGACAGGATCGGATAACTGTGTCCACTCTATGATTTTTTAGAGCTTTGGAAATAGCCAGATTCAAGTTATGGCCGAAGCACCCAAACCACTGACAGGAAAAGGTGGCATCACTCTCAAATGCTTTCTTCATGTTAGTAGCGTTATCTGTTGTAACACTAACAACACGCTCTTTGCTGATTCCCCACTCTTGCAACATGTTTTCAAACAATTCCCTGATATTATCTGCATTGTGGTCTTCTGGAAAGAACAGTGTTTCCAGGCAATTTGACCGAAGTTTCCAATCTTTGATGTAATGGATGGTGAAGCTGATGTATGGATGGCCACTTCCTCCACTGCTGGTCCATAGGTCAGTGGTTGCTGCATACCATTTTCCTTGGGCTACACATTTGCTAACTTCCACTTTAAGACTGTTGTACATTTTGGGTATCTCTGTCTTTGAAAAAAACTTCTGTGAGGGAACTTTGTAGAGTGGAACTGTAGTCTTCATCAGTTTCTGAAATCCAGGTTTTGCTACTGTGTGAATAGGAATCATGTCCTTAGCAATATAATATGCTATGGCCTGATTGATTTCTTTGCCACAAAGAGATGAGGGTCCATATGCAGCCTGACGTTGGAATGCCTCTTTGACCGTTGGCTGAATAGCGTCAGCTGAAGATGAGCCAGCAGCAGCACTGCTAGATGCTTGGCTACTCTGTAAAACAGGGAATAAAAATATTACTTAATGCCTCAAAGATGCATTTCAAACAATTATAGAGAATAAAAAGAAGGTAAAGCTTACTGATAATTTGTCTTGTTTTGCTTGTTTGTATGATTAAATATATGATAAATAAATATATTTTTCTTTTTATTTCAGTAAAAGAACATACAATACTGATGATGACGAGTAAGCTAAATATGCCCATTTGTACCCACTGTTGCTGTACTGTGTATTCAACATACATCAAATAAATTTCACATGTAACATTAGATTCATGGCTTTATATTTAAATGGTCATTATTACTGACAGTCAGACAGTGACACACATCACTTCATAATTACCTGTCACACACTGTCAGCTATAATTCATGTTTTTTTCCCAGATAGCAAGCAGTATGATAGCCGCTAATATAACGTTAGCTTAATAGACGTAAAAATGCGTTACGTATTACACACATTAAACATTATATACATTAGCGTAGCTAGTGGACCCTTAACTGTGTTATATTCAGACACAAGATATGAAATATGAGAAGTGCAAGCAATTTACCTTTATCTCCCTGAACTGCGTTGGATGATTATCTTTAAGATGCGTACTCATATTAGACGTGTTCCCGTATTTTGCTGCCACTTTCCGTCCACATATTCTACACATAGGGAAATTGTCTTCCACCAGCACTCCCTCTGCATTTTTCACAAAGCCAAAATACTTCCATACCTCCGACTTTACCCTTTTAGAAGGTGGATAAATAGTCGGCAGCACTCCTCCTTCCGCCATCCTTCTCCACGAGAGACTGATACAGTGTGCACGTGCGTATGACACTTGTGCAGCATACGTGCAGCGTAATTTTAACCGGTCAAAGGAAAAAAATAATGCAAATTCTTTTTCACGGTAATTTGAAGTGCCCGCGGTAACACTACCGTGCAGTTTTACTACCGCGGTGTACCGTATTACCGAACACCGGCACAAGCCTAGACGTGACACACAGAAATTAGGAAACAATAAAGCAATTTGTCATAAGGAGGCAATAATACAATTAGATTTAACAAAGCCAGAACAATACATGTTGAGAGAGAGTGGGTTTTAGTGTGTGTGACCTTAAAGAAGTCAACATTTACCAGTAAAGTATTCCCGGAAAAGATATGTTTGAAGGAGAATGAGCAGGAAAGTGATTTGAACCCTTTTTGGGTTCTGGATAGGGTGTAAGAGTGTAGGGAGGTCTGAAAGTATGTCGGTGCAGAGCCAGTAATAGTTTTGTAAGCAAGCAGTATGTAAGGCATAATGTACAGATCAGCGCAGTCAATCTAACCGTCACGTCCTTAAATTTGCACTGTGCTGCTTTAGTGAAATTATTACTGAAGAAGAATAAAGCAGAGTGTACATGTGAATGAAAGAGTGAGAATGTAGGAGCGAGGAGCGTTTTTTTCTTATGTTGCTAGGTAACCACCGAAACAGATGTCCTGTCAGTCAAGTTCCGACACCACTGACCACATCGGAAGGCCCGCCTCTCCTTTCATTTGATTGGACAATGGGAAAAAAGGCGCATGACGTCAAGCGCTTTTCTGCTCCGAGTTGACTTTTTTCAACTTCAGGCGCTCAGAGCGTTCCGCCAAAAAACACGAGGCGCCCGCCGCGCATAAGCAGCGCACAAAACGCTCCCTGCCAACTGAAATCAATTCAAAAGTGCGCTTCCAACGGCATAAAACGCGTTCTGTTTGATCGGCCTCTAGTGTTTTCACGACACGTCATCTGTCAATACTGCTGACTCGTGAGTGAAGTTCAAAGTAGAAAATAATTAATTATACTGTAGTGAGAATTATTAGTGTAATATTATTAGTAGTGAGAATTATTTCGTTTTCTAATTTATTTTCCTTATAATTCTATTGTGCTTTGGAGTGTTGTTTACAGCTAGTTGAATTTAGATTACAGGAAAGTTTTTCACCTTTGAATAAATTAGCACTTAAATCCATAAGAGTCCAGCATTAGTTTCGATTTGAGGCACTGCGTGTTAATTTAGGCTTTGTCTTGCTAATTTGAAACGCATGGGCAGCGACTGTAAGAGTACTTAAACTGCGTGCTCACAGCCAGGATAAGCGAGTAGTCTGTAGTCACGGCAAGAGCGCACGCGTAAGTGTTCGGTGTATAGTATATGTTTCTGTTGTATGACGCTTAGGTGAAATATTTGCTAAGTAGTGAGAATTATTTCGTTTTCTAATTTATTTTCCTTATAATTCTATTGTGCTTTGGAGTGTTTTTTACAGCTAGTTGAATTTAGATTACAGGGAAGTTTTTCACCTTTGGATAAATTAGCACTTATGTCCGGAAGAGTCCAGCATTAGTTTCGATTTGAGCAATTGCATGTTAATTTAGACTTTGTCTTGCTAATTTGAAACGCACGGGCAGCTGTTACCACTCATGACGTGATACGCACGTGATTAGCAACCTACATAATACAGATAGAGACATCCAGCCCTCTTTGCGTGAAGACCGACGAGGTAAAGACCATTCGACTCGTCCTGCGCGACTCAAACAAGCAACGAAACCGGCAACGCACAGTAGTATCTTTTCTAATAATCCTTACTTTTCTCTTTTTCTCTCCATTCTTTTCGCCTTTTCTATCCTTATTCGCACAGCATAGGTTTCCAATTCATTCCTGTGGTCTCTCGCCCACGGCACTCTCTCACGAGAGCACTATCTGTACCTCTTCTACTCTTCCACTCTCTCTTTCCATTAGTCTCTGGAATTGTCAATCTGCTGTTAATAAATCTGACTTCATCCCTGCATTTGCATCCCACTCTGCTCTTAGTATTGTAGGATTAACTGAAACCTGGATTACTTCTGAGAACACAGCAACCCCTGCTGCTCTCTCTAGTAATTTCTCTTTCTCTCACACCCCCCGCCAGCATGGGAGAGGTGGTGGCACCGGTCTTCTCATCTCCAAAGACTGGAAGTTCTCCACCTACCCCTCCGTAGTCAACACCAATTCTTTTGAATTCCATGCCGTAACTATTACCTTTCCATTAAAACTTCACATTGTAGTTATTTATCGCCCCCTAGGTCAACTGGGTGAATTTCTAGAAGAACTAGACATGCTGCTCTCGTCTTTCCCTGAGGACGACTCGCCGCTTCTTGTCTTTGAAGACTTCAACATCCACCTGGAGAAGCCTTATGCCTCAAACTTCCACTCTCTGCTTACCTCCTTCAATCTCCAACTTGTCCCCACCACAGGTAAACATAAGTCAGGTAAACCAACTCGATCTCGTCTACACACGCAGCTGTGACACAGAGAATACCCTTGGTTACACTCAACCGAAACTGCCTTACTAACAGTTACAGAAGCCCTAAGGAGGGCAAAAGCGGAGTCCAAATCATCTGTTCTCATTCTCTTAGACCTTTCTGCAGCCTTCGACACGGTTAACCATCACATTCTTCTATCCGCCCTCTCTTCACTGGGCATCACTGGAACTTCGCTCTCCTGGTTTAAATCCTATCTCACAGATAGATCCTTCAAGGTAGCTTGGGGAGGTGAAGTGTCCAAATCACACCAACTAGTCACCGGGGTCCCACAAGGATCGGTTCTTGGGCCTCTGCTCTTCTCCATATACACCACATCACTGGGTTCCATCATACAAGCACATGGTTTCTCCTACCATTGTTATGCTGATGACACTCAACTTCACCTCTCGTTTCATCCAGATGATTCCACGGTAGCCACACGCGTCTCAGACTGCCTGGCTGACATCTCTTCTTGGATGAAAGATCATCACTTACAACTCAACCTGGCCAAGACTGAGCTTCTCGTACTTCCTGCCACTCCGTCAGAACAGCACCAGCTTACCATCCAGCTTGGTCCATCAAAGATAACCCCATCGACTTCAGTCAGGAATCTTGGGGTAATCATGGATGATCAGCTTACTTTTAAGGATCACGTTACTAAAAGAACTCGGTCATGCAGGTTAGCATTGTACAACATTAGGAAGATCAGACCGTTCTTAACAGAACATGCGACACAGCTTCTTGTCCAGGCTCTTGTCATTTCTAGGCTGGATTATTGTAATGCTCTTCTGGCCGGTCTCCCAGCCTGTGCCTTCAAACCTCTGCAAATGATCCAGAATGCTGCTGCACGCCTGGTCTTCAATGAGCCCAAGAGAGCACATGTCACACCTCTGCTCATCTCTCTACACTGGCTCCCAGTAGCGGCACGCATTAAGTTCAAGGCACTGGTGCTTGCTTACAGAACAGCCACTAACACAGCACCCATCTACCTCAACTCTCTCTTACAGACCTACATCCCCTCCAGAAGTCTGCGGTCTGAAAACGAGCGGCGCCTCATTGTTCCTTCACAGAGAGGCATGAGATCCATCTCAAGGACATTTTCTTTCTCCGTTCCCGGCTGGTGGAATGATCTTCCTGTTTCCATCATGACGGCTGGATAAATTTCACAATTCAAAAAACAGCTGAAGACCCACCTCTTCCGTGAGCACTTAACTGTCTCATAATAATATTAATTTAAAAAAAAATCTTTCTACCTCTCTTTTCCTTTTCTAATGTTCTCTATATACTTGCTTATACTATCTTGACGTTGTATCTGAAACTTTGTATTACTAGCACTTCTCGTGAATATTGCTTACTTTGATGAATCACTTGCTGTTTTTCTCAATTGTAAGTCGCTTTGGATAAAAGCGTCTGCCAAATGAATAAATGTAAATAAATGTACTGTTACAGCACATGGCTATATCGATTGTGGGGTGTGATCGACTTGCATTAAAGAGCTTTATTTTCACAGTTATTTCTAAAGAAGAATAATTTTTTCTCCAGCAAAATCTGCGATTTACATTAGATTCAATAGCAGTGCTTACTTTCAATGCCTCCAACAAGGCCGACTTCCGGATTGATGACGAGTCGTGAACACACCCTATTGGTTTAGTCTTGACTTCTGGTCGTGTTGGGGAGATGGGAAATCTGTTAATTGTCCAGTGCCAAATAAACACAGAGAAGGACAGGAAAAGGTTAAAGCCATGGGGTGCCCAATTTAGAAAAAAGAAGATGTTGTTATAATAAAATATAATTGTTTGTGCAGAATATTGTGGTATGGGTTCACTCGAAGGGGGTCTCGCCCAGGGTGTAATTCAATGTAGAACCACCACTGTTTACATTTATTTGGCTTTAATCCAAAGTGTCTTACAATTGAGGAAAACAGCAAGCGATTCGCCTAAGTAAAGCAATATTCACGGGAAGTGTTAGTAATACAAAGTTTCAGATACAACATTTAAGATAGTATGAGCAAGTATACAGAAAACAATTACTGGGGTTAGAGCAAAAAAATCCTGAGCCTGAACTTTTTTCAGGGTTGCCAGAGTAGACACATATGCAGGGTTATTTGTTAAACAAAAAAGAACATTATTAAAAATTATATCACTTGAAACTTACTAGTAACATGCAGCTTTTGAGCTTCTCAGACAGACGTTTCTTAAACTTTGATGCTATGCCATGTGTATATGGATCACAGAATGACTCGAAAGAAATGAAGGCATGATTCTAACCCACAAAACCAGTTTTATGCAATTACATTACAGTATATAAAAACATAGCTTAACATAACAAATTCAACTAAATATCATTATAATAAAAGATCCTACTTTTTTAAAAGAAAACTCAAATTTTTTGTCCTATTGAGAGCAAAATAAAGTGACTAGATCTATGATGAATTTTGTACTCTTGTAAACTATTTTGTGATCTAGTAGTAATTTAATCAGTTTCATAGGTATTAATGGTGATGATAGGGCACAAAACACATCCACAACACATAGTCATGAGATCACAGTTGGTCAAAACAGGCAGAGCATAAATGAGCCCTCAAAAAAGCAAAAGTGATAACTTTTTTGAGCTCCTTTATTTTTTTTTATAATTAGTGGAGGCAGATTAATTATCAATTTTAAACTGGCAAATTTTGCACTACAAACTAAGAGACAAAAACTGTATAATTCACTGTATAAATTCCCAATAAAGCTACAAAAGTTACGGAGTCAGCAATGAGTGTTTCTCTTTTCATTTGTTTGATTTATATCAACCACATAGAATAGCAGGAATATTAGCCTGCTGTCACTAATGTATCGACATCCGATTCTCAACTTTTTACACTCACTTCAGACAAAAACGACCATGTTTATGACATAACTCCATAGGTGCAATAGGTTTCGAAAAAGTTTGAAAACAAGTTAAGACGCTTTAGAAATAGATCGCCTTGCAGACCGCTTTGGTTTAAAATGTGTTGATATCTCAATTGCAGTTAGCACGCGCACCTGCACATGTGACACGGAGGTCTGATTAGATGATTTGACGAAACGACACGTTATGAATCTTTGACACAGTCAACAGACATCATATTTGCAACAGACTTTACGGCTGGACCCTGCTTCAGGCTTTATAAACGTACTCTCCATCCTGCCGTGCCGTTTGCTTGCTACTCTATAGTCTCCAATGTTACAGCTGAGCTGAGCTGGATCTCAACCACACTTCAAGACCCGCCCCATGTTACTTCTGATTGGCTAGTAATGTTTGTTTGGTTGAGAGTAATAGCTGTGTTCCTCTCATACCATTGGTAGGTGAACTTATGAACTTATGGGTCTTCAGCTGTTTTTTGAATTGTGTGATTGATCCAGCTGTTCTGATGGAAACAGGAAGATTTTTCCACCAGCAGGAAACAGTGAAAAAAAAGGTCCTTGAGATGGATCTCATGCCTCTCTGTAAAGGTATAACGAGGCGCAGATTGTTTACCGAGCGCAGACTTTTGGAGGGAATGTAGGTCTGTAGGAGAGAGTTGAGGTAGCGGGGTGCCGTGTTAATGGCTGTTCCATAAGCACGCACCAGTGCCTTGAACTTAATGCGAACCGCTACTGGGAGCCAGTGCAGAGAGATGAGCAGAAGTGTGACATGTGCTCTCTTGGGCTCATTGAAGACCAGGCGTGCAGCAGCATTCTGGATCATTTGCAGAGGATTGAAAGCACAGGCTGGGAGACCGGCCAGAAGAGCATTACAGTAATCCAGTCTAAAATTGACAAGAGCCTGGACGAGAAGCTGTGTTGCATGTTCTGTTAAGAACGGTCTGATCTTCCTAATGTTGTACAATGCAAATCTGCATGACCGTGTTGTTTTAGTGACGTGATCCTTAAAAATCAGCTGATCATCAATGATAACCCCAAGATTCCTGTCCCAAGTCGATGGGGTTATCGTTGATGGACCAAGCTGGATGGTAAGCTGGTGCTGTTCTGATGAAGTAGCAGGAAATATTAGAAGCTCAGTCTTGGCTAGGTTGAGTTGTAGGTGATGGTCTTTCATCCAAGAAGCGATGTCAGCCAGGCAGTCTGAGATTCGTGTTTCTACCGTGGAATCATCTGGATGAAACGAGAGGTGAAGTTGAGTGTCATCAGCATAACAATGGTAGGAGAAACCATGTGCTTGTATGATGGAACCCAGTGATGTGGTTGTGGCAAGGGGGCGTGGCCACGCCCAGTCTGGGAGGGAGGAGCTTCAGTCCGGAGCACGGAGGGCGGTAAGTAGGTCAAGTGGGAATTCGAATCTGCTGTCTCTGGTTCCAGTGATTGGCGAGAGGAGCCATAAAAGGTGCCGCCAAGGACGAAAAGAGGATTTTTGTTTTAGAGCACACAAAGGAAGCGTGCCGAACCCAGAGACACAAACCAGCGTTAGCCGTGGGCTACCACGAGGCGCAATTATATATTATTTCCTTTTTGCTTTGAGTTTTGTTCCTGTTTGTTTTATCTTAATAAATATTATTTGGATTTTACCACGCCGACCCTGTCTCTTTCCTCCTACCACAACAAACCTTGTTACAGTGGTGTATACGGAGAAGAACAGAGGCCCAAGAACCGATCCTTGTGTGACGTCGGTGACTAGTTGGTGCGATTAGGACACCTCACCTTCCCAAGCTACCTTGAAGGATCTATCTGTGAGATAAGATTTAAACCAGGAGAGTGAAGTTCCAGTGATGCCCAGTGAAGAGAGGGCAGACAGAAGAATGTGATGGTTAACTGTGTTGAAGGCAGCAGAGAGGTCTAAGAGAATGAGAACAGATGATTTGGACTCAGCTCTTGCCCTCCTTAGAGCTTCCGTGACTGTTAGTAAGGCAGTTTCAGTTGAGTGACCGCTCTTAAAGCCTGACTGGTTAATGTCCAGCCTGTTTTTTTCAGTAAGGAAGGTAGACACCTGATTGAAAACAACCCATTTAAGTGCTTTTGCTATGAACGGAAGGAGAGAGACAGGTCTATAGTTCTCCAGCAGGGAAGTGTCATGTGTAGGTTTCTTAAGCAGCGGGGTTAACTGGGCCTGCTTGAATGCAGTGGGGGAAAATCCTGTATTGAGTGAGGTGTTAATGATATGAGTGAGTGATGGTAGGAGTGTGGGTGAGATGGCTTGTAGTAGGTGTGAGGGGATGGGGTCTAGTGGGCAGGTAGTTGGGTGAGTAGAGCTAAGAAGTTTAGAGACATCTTCCTCTTTAAGAGAAGAGAAAGAGGAGAGAAGATGGTCTGTTGTGTGTACGTGTGGTGTGAGATCCTGGATGTGTGGAGCTGAGAATTGACAGCTGATGGACCTGGTTTTATTGGTGAAGTCTGGTGAAGTCTGGCAAAGTCATCAGCCATTAGAGAGTTGAAAGGGGGTGGTGGAAGGGGACAGAGGAGAGTTTTGAAGGTTTTGAAAAGCTTGTGCGAGTCTGAGGGACTGTTGTGAAAAAATGTGGATTTGGCAGTGTGAATGTCTGCAGAAAAGATAGAAAGTGAAGCCTGATACTTACCGAGGTCCGCTAGGTCTTTGGTTTTGTGCCATTTCCTTTCAGTCGCTCTAAGTTTAGCCCAATGTTCACTATCACACTATCAACACTGGCAGCCACAAATAGATTTTTCATGATTCCTCTTTCAATTTGTATTTTACTATATAAAACAGCTTAGCGCCTCTCTCTCTCTCATGTTGCTGCAGAGCCTCTGTCATGTGACAGTGAACTAATTAAAAGGTGAGGGCAGTCGTGGTCCAGTGGTTAGAGAGTTGGACTCATGACCAGAAGGTTGCTGGTTCGATTCTCAGGGCTGGCGGGTAACGGCTGAGGTGCCCTTGAGCAAAGCACCTAACCCCCACTTGCTTACTATACAAAAAAAATGTACAAATGTATAGTACAATGTAATGTAAGTCGCTTTGGATAAAAACATCTGCCAAATGCATAAATGTAAATGTGAAGCTGCAGCTCCTAAACTTTGGAATAGTTTGCCTGTAAATGTGAGGCTTGCTCTTTCACTAGTCGGTTTTAAATCCCTTTTTAAATACGTATTTTTTCTTTATCTTTTGATTAAAATAATTTTTTTTGATTGTATTTTATTTGTTGTGATTATTGTAATATGAGGTTTGCTTTTGACTGGTGTTTTGTTGTACTCTGTTGTTTTTAAATGTGCTTTAGAAATAAATTTGACTTGACGCATTAATTTATTAACAGACACTTTTTTTTTTACTATTTAAACTATTTTTAACTATTTTATTTCGAAAGTCCGTTGCTCACTGGCTCTGAAACATACAGACAAACCATGGGTCACAGGATGTTGATCAGTACTGGCTTGGGATGGGCGTCATCACACGTCTCAACCAATGAGAGCATTTGTTGTGGGCCTAAGGGTGTATTCACACCAGGGAAGTCCTCTAGCTCATTTGCTTTGGTCCAGACCAAATTATTTTTTTTGGGGGTTTGGTTTGGTGTGGTTCGCTTTCACACTGCCATTTTTGCAAGTGAACCAAAATTTGTAAACAAAACCACATGTGTGCTAAGATCATCCATTCATTGGACAGAAAAAGCAAGAAGTGCAAAAATAGGCTAATCATGGAGTTCTTTCATAGTACAATTAAAAAAAGTTCTAAATATTAAATGGGCAATAGAATTTTATGGGCAGATTTATGCATGTTTATTTTGAGATAGATTACATAAGTTCTCAATTTAATAAAATATTACATATGTTTGGTTGTTATTTGTTTTTAAGTATTTTGGATTTTAAAAACAAGTAGAAAATGTGTCATGTCATTTAATCCAAATGAAATTAGCAAACCAGTTAGACATTAAATATGTTTGTTTTAATGCAGAACCAGTCGCGAGTAAAACAATTGATTTCCTGTAGCTCAGTGGCGTTAGCAAAGCCAAGGTCATGGGTTTATTTACAAATAACAAATTTATAGTATAATGCAATGTAAGTCGCTTTGGATAAAAGCGTTTGCCAAATGCATAAAAGAATGTTAAAAAGTGATTAGATGTGATTAAAAGTGATGCGCGCGTTCCTCACCCCTTTTGGAAGACGCGGAGGATGCGCAGGCAGGCGCGAGTAGCCTATGTACAAGAGAGATGCACGCGAGGATGTACGAGAGATACGTGCATGCATAAAGTTTAAACAGCTCGCAGGATGTTTTAGGAGACACGCTATTACAGTGGTGATGTGCAGAAGACTAATTTCTGCAGTTAGGTCGGATCGAGGTTGGGCTATGTTCACACCTTAAACGAATCGCATTAGAGTTCGTTTGGAACCGGACCGAGACCACTTCTTCAGCTGGGTCTCGGTGCGGTTGTTTGGTCGGCACCTGAGTGCGATTGCTGTATTCACACCTGCCCAAAAGATCCGCACTTAGGCAGAAAATGAATTCAACCGAACCAAACAAGACGTGTGAATAGCACCTAAGACTGCTAAAGCACGCACATGAACCAGGAACACCAGAACAAAAAATGGAGAAAGGTACCAAACCCTTACATTGACATTTCGTCTTAAATTTCTTCCATTTCGTCTCCCCTCTATCAGCCATTCCCTTATGCATCAATGCCCCCGCCCCACAAAGATGTAATATGCATGGGTGTAAAGGGCTCGGCATAGTCTGAGCGAATTGGGATTTCATTCTGCATTTGGGGTTAAAACGAAGCTCGAAAATGCAAAAATGACAGTATACTGTTTTCAAACACTCCAACACCCCTTTGTTTCTGGAGGCAGGTTTACATGACAAATGCAAATAGCCTCTGTGCACATGGAAACACAAACAACAAAGATGACGGCAATGACGAAGGAGCATTATTGCAGGCATATACGCTACATTGCCAAGAGTATTGGGTCACCCTATCTAATAAACAGGTTTGATGACTTTAGTAATTTCCATGAGTACAAATCTTAATGCTGCAGCATATCATGGTATTCTATGGAATTGTGTGCTTCTAATTTAATAGCAACAGTTTGGGAAGGGCCCTTTTCTATCCCATCATGACAATGCCCCTGTGTATGAAACAAGGTTCAGAAAGAAATAATTGATTCAGTCAGTGTGGAAGAACTTGACTGGTCTGCATAAAGCCAAGTCCTGAACCCAGCTGAACACCTTTTGGTGTCATTTTAAATGCAGACTTTGAGCAAAGAGCTCATCACCAAACACCAATGACTTGTGCACAGGAGTCGTCATTTTGGGACGAATTATTACCATTTATCGGGAAGAATGATTTTGAAAGTTTGACATCAACGTTAATTGCGTTGTCAATATGGATATTTCTCTTAAACAAACCCATCGATTCGCTTCAGAAGATCTTTGTTAAGACCACAGAGCCGTGTTGAGCAGTTCTTTGATCGATAGATGCGCTTTTTGGAGCTTTAAAACATGGGGTCCCATACACTTTTTATTCTTCCAAAATCATTCTTCCCGATAAATGGTAATATAACTCCCAATGCATTGTTCTTCAAGAAGAACGTCATATTCATTACGAATGCCCTGAGGGTGAGTAAAACATTGGGAAATTTTGTTTCAAGGCTAAAGAATCTCTTTAAGATTTGTACTCATGGAAATTACTAAAGTCATCAAACCTGTTTATTAGATAGGGTGACCCAACACTTTTGGCAATATAGTGTAGCTGTGTGTTTTTTTTTATCTAAAGGAAAGAGATAAGCAAAAGAGGAAATGCAGATGGTATGTGTGTCTGCTCAACAAAACTAGAAGGCATTATTATTTACCACAGACCAGGCGACACTAAATAACACACCCACTTATTACTTAATGGCTAACGACCAATGGTGGCTCGAGGGTGTTTACCAGCCAACAAGAACTTTCTGTTTGGTTTGCAGCACCAAACTAGTGAAAAGAACTGTAGTTTGGAGCGGATTCTGTTCAAAATCAGGTCACAGACGATCATTTTTCGATTTCGAATGTAATATGCTGAGCCCTTAAGAGGTACATTTAATGCAACGGATTATAAAGTGGAAGGACGGACAGAGAGGACCTAAAATTATCCTCAGTGAGTTTGAAATAGATTATCTCTCTTTCATTCACACGCACGCTCTGCTGCATTATTCCTTTATTGAAGCAGCACAGCGCAAATTTAAAGACCAACTATCCCAAAAAATGCACTCTTAAATGTTGTTTAAACATAACTTGTGTCAGGAGTGTGTGTACAGAACCACCCTAGAATGTTAATGTGGCAAGGGGGGCGTGGCCACGCTCCGTCTGGGAGGTAGGAGCTACAGCCCGGAGCATGGCGGGCAGTAAGTAGGTCAAGTGTGGCTTCTAACCTGCTGTCTCTCGTTACAGTGATTGGCAAGAGGAATATAAAAAGACGCCGCCGAGGTCGCAAGAGGAGTTCTTCTTTTTAACCACACATGCACGGACACATGCAGTGGCGTGTGATTGAGTTATCCGAGGCTAGCACGTGGGATTACGTTTGTTTGTTTCTGTTTGTTTGGTGTTTTGAGACCGTTTACTTTGGAGTTAATAAATATTGTTTGCATTTTACTACGCCGACCCTGCCTCTTTCCTCCTCGCACAACAAACTTTATTACAGTTAAAAATCCACCCATTCATTTTTCTTAAATCCCCAATAAACCTCAGCAGTCCTCTTGAACAAGCTGTTGGCATTCTCTGAGCAAACTGACGTCAAATTGATTAAGCCCTGCCCATGACTGCTAATGCACTGCTGCTGTCTCCGCCCTCATCGAGCTGTACACTGTCTGCCATTGTTTTCATTGTTTTGAGCCACTGAAGACGCTGTGGATTACTTTCATTTTTCACGGAATGTGCAGAAGACATCAGATGAAGTCACTTTACATCAGGCTGCATGTATAATGGGTCATGTTTTCAATGTTTATAGATATGACACGTTTGTCCAGTGTAGGCTACTGTCGATTATAAAAACCTTATACACGCAGCAGACTGGTATTTGAAAAACTAAATTCCATGACTTTTCCAAAACTTTTCCAGGCTAGGAAACTTTTCAAGGTTTTTTACATACAAACAGTTATAGTCATCGTTCATACTAGTGTGTACACTCCTTTAGTCTAATTTGTAAAAATAAGCTTGATGGCCTTTTACCCAATCGAATGCTCAAAGCGGTTGTGGGAAGCCCCAGGGAATACCATGTACGTTCCTCCAAGTTGTTTGATGTGGCGAAGTCTCTGAAATTGAGGCGTGTCTATGATTCGGACCAAGAGAGGATGCATCTCAACATGACCATGGATAGGATCATTAAAAACCTATGACACAAACAGATAATTTTAAAATATTATATCTGTACAAGTGCAGAAAAAAAGTTGTATGTTTTAGGCATTTACATTTATTTATTTGGCAGACGCTTTTATCAAAAGCGACTTACAAGTAGAAGAGCATAAAACAATTGGTCATACCTTCATGGCTTCATTTGAGATTTGCCAGAGCTTTTGAAGGCAGTGGAGAACTCTCAGGCGTGATCCCAAAGGGCTAAGAAGAAGATCAGACCAAGGCACTCAATCATTTGAGACAAAATATAAAAAGCATTTGTGTAATTATGGCTTGGACATTTAAAAACAAGCACCAAATACAAATTCATTAGGGTGTAAGAAACACATGCAGAGTAATACAACAAACAGTCATATATGACATCGTGACCTGATTACATAGTACAGAATAATCCCAAGAGAGAAAAAAAAGAATATAATGTAAAAAAAATAACTCTATCACCTCTACATTAAAAAAAACTGAGGACTGAGTTTATAAAAACTTAAGAAGAACAGCACAAACAAAACCCAACATCAAAGAATGTAAAACAGCTCAAGGAGAATAGAAGGTTAGATAATTTAATTACAGAGAAAGTTGAGCGAAATCTAAAATTTTTGAAGCAAAAATTTTATGAACAAAGAAGCAGAGCTAGTCGCTTATTGGCCTTCAGCCTGAGAAAAAAAATTGGTTTAAACATTGTACAAAAAATTAAAACAAATATTACAGCTGAACCCTATCTATATAAACCTACAGAAATTTCAGAGGCCTTTGCTAGCTTTTATAAAAAACTTTATTAGAATAAGGATACATGCTCAGACATAGGAAAAATGTAATTGTATTTAGATAATCTTAGATAATAATCTTCCCAAGATGGATTCTGTAACACTTCAGGCAATTGATGATCCTTTAACAAAGGATGAAATAGCAAAAACTATTAAAGAATTAAAAAATAATAAAAGCCCATGAACAGATGGGTTTACAAACGAGTTCTATTAAACATTTAGTGATATTGTAAGGCCTTTATTAGAAAAAAACATTTGCCCATATTATGGAAACAGGAGAAATGCCTTATTTGTGGAAGGAGGCAATCATTTCAGTAATTTGTAAAGAGGGGAAAGAGCCCAACAGAATGTGCCTCATACAGGCCAATCGCCCTCCTCTACACCGATTGAAAAATACTAACATCTATACTGTCTAAACATATAGAAAGAGTTGTTACATGTCCGGTAAATCCAGATCAGACAGGGTTCGTTACTGGATGACACTTACAGGACAATATACGTAGGGTACTTAATATTATGACTTACAGCTCTTCCCAGCAGTTCCCATGTATGGCTTTGGCATCAGACGCAGAGACTCTTGGCCCTTTTTGTTTGAAGTATTAAAGAAATTTGGATTTGGCCCTAAATTTATAATTTGGACCCGTATGTTGTACTCGGACCCACAGCGCATAGTCAGATTTAATGGGCATCTGTCACAGTCATTTCAATTAGGTAAGGGGACATGACAGGAGTGCCCCTTATCTCCATTGCTGTTTGCACTGACCATAGAACCCCTGGCTCTGGTTATTAGGGACAATTCACTAATAAAAAGGAATGGAGATAAACAATGATATTCATAAACTGTCTCTATATGCAGATGATGTTCTAGTATGGGTCAGACCCCTTAAATACAGTCCCAGTTTTAATGGAAGAAATCAAACGATATGAAAATCTATCGAGATACAAAATACACATGAATTAAACTGAAGCCCTCGCTTTAAATTCTTATCTCCTCTCACGTCAAAGCATCTTTTCTCTTTAGGTGACCAAAAGAAGGTATGAAATACTTAGGAACAACAATCCCCTCAAATTTAGATAAGTTATACCAAGCCACCTTCTCTATGCTCATTAAAAAGATCACAAGTGATCTTGATAGGTGGTCAGTACTGCCCCTCTCTATGGCTGGAAGAATTGAGTCGATCCGAATGAACATCCTGCATTGATTGCTGTTTCTATTCCAAGTATTACCCCTTACTCCTCCAAATTCCATGTTCATATTATTAGACAGATTAGTCTCCAGATTTGTTTGGGAAGCAAGATGCCCTAGAGTGAGATATAAAGTTCTCCAACTACAAAAATCTCTGGGAGGATGGGCTCTTCCAAATTTCAGATATTATTGGTTAGCATCGCAGTTGAGAGGGATGACAATTTGAATATCAGATAAGTCTGACACAAGATGGCTAGAAATTGAGAAGAGAAATTGCCCATATTATCTGTTGTCAGCCATCCCTTTCTCTGAGGAAAAAGATACAATTTAGGGAGATGGGGAGAAACATCTCTTTCTCAACAGACTTTTGGTATTCCAGCTGGGGATTCTGTCCTGACGGACATTTCTTAAAGAAATTCATGCCCTTACAGCTAGATACTGGCTTTCAGAAATGGTGACTGTACAATTTACGGTATGTCCACTAATTGTTTGTGGATGATACAATAAAAACCTTTGAACAGCTGGTCTTGGAGTTTGGACTGCCAAGAACAGATTTTTACCATTATCTTCAAATACGAAATTTCTTTCTCAGACACCCAAATCCAAAAGAAATCTTACATCAGCTATCTCCAGTAGAACAATACTTGAAAAATATTCAGCTAAATAAGTCAACAGGTAAACCAGTATCCACTTTATACCGAGCCCTATGTGACATGAGTAAAGATAACACCAAATATATTAGACACAAATGAGTGAATAAAGAGATAAATGAGGAGACTTGGAGAAATATTTTTATTGACTTGCATAGTCACAAATTCAATTATGTGGAGAGACATTAGCTGAAAATGCTCAGTCCAATTTAGGACACCAGCAGTGGTATCCAAAATGAACCTTAATCAAACAGCTTACTGCTGGAGAGATTGTAGTGAGACAAAGGCTAATCATACACACATTTTTTGGACCTGCACTATACTAAGTAGCTTTTGGAAGGACGTATTTGATGTGGTAGAGAAAGTTTTAGCGGTGAAACTAAATAGAGGACCTGTGATTGCCATTTTTGGGGGTAGAACTAAAGAAGTGAATTCAAATGATGCAAAATATCTGCTCCAAATACTATTAGTAGCTGCAAAAAAGCAATTACTGTAAACTGGCTCAAGAAAGACCCACCAACCTACAGTAAATGGTTTACTTTAATTAGAGAAATGTATATAATGAAAAAATAACACATGCTCTTAGATTGCAGCACAAAGAGATGGGCTCCTTGGTTGAAAGGAATGGCTTTAGAATGGGATTAAAGCCAAGATTGCTAATATGACCCTGCCTTTTTTTTACCCAAGAAAGGGGTGAATTTATTTATTTTCCTCCATGTACTTCTTATTTAATTTTGATTTATTTCTCATTTACATATTATATTTGTCTATTGTCTGTTAAACAAGTTAGATAATGCCCATTTGTGTCTAGTGTATTTAGTAATGTAACCTAAATAAGTATGAATACATGTGATTCATGTCTGGGTTGGTTACTTAAGAAACACTGCAATAATTATATTAAAATAATACAAATTGAGTTGAAAAAAAATTTGGTTCACTTTATTTAAAAATATTTAATTAGGAGCATTACACATTTATATTTATTTAGGCTGACATAAAATGTATTAATAGTGTCATCTATGAGATTTATTTAAATAAGATCAACTCAATTTAATCTAATTAATATGAACGGGGCGCCATTTGAGCATGTGCTGGGCAAACTCATGTTAACACGTTCAGAAGCCATTTTCTTCTGTGGGCTCCGCAAAGATTCATGCGATTTACGACGGGCTCTCTTTCTGTTAGATTCGTTTTGGTGAGTTTTTTTTTTTTTTTTTTACTGCTTAATGTTGTGTATATCGTAATGCAGAGTTGAAAGTTATGCAAAACGAATTTATGCTTAAATTCAAACTCGCGCAATGTGCGACGTATGGGTTGTCGAGGGCCTTTCTATTTAGAAATTAACGTTAACTGCAATCGTGCTAACTAACGTTAGGTTACTTGTTATGTGTCAGTTATTAACTGAATACAGTGGACATTTTTCAAAAACTAGACAGTTAGACAACAACTTTCATCAGTCTCAGAGTTGATGCACGCTTCAGGCACATTGAGGCATTCCCGCCACTCTGTAAGTTAACCTCGCACACTGAAGTCATCTTTAATGTGCATTTGTGCAATCTGACTTTACCATACGCTGAAAGATGTATTTATCTGTTTGGAAATAACATAAAAACAGCGCATTAATACATAACAAAATAACATTGTATGTTACCACATTAATAGCAGATAAGCTACGTTACAGGAGACCAATAACGGATTTGCCAACGTATTTATTGATTCAAGTCCACCTAGTGTTTAATAAGAAAAATAATATAGGTTTATACTGGGGTCTCCTGCATGTGGAGGAGACATTTAATTGCAAACAAAAGCATATTTTTATGGGTACTTGTTACCAATCTAAATATATACATTCTCTTTTACAGAATAATCAAAATCACCAAGTAATACAATTACACAATACAATGAAGTAATACAAACAATACTGTTATTTCTAGAACTGTAATTCTAATCCAAGGTTGTAGTTATTGGGCTGCCACAAGCTATCTGTTTTAAATAATTGTGTAGTTTACCTGTATCTTGTACAGTTTAATTGTTACTTTAATCTGTTTTATGAATTTTCCACATGCAAATGTCCAGAAATGTGCTTAAAAATTTTAAAATGTGTACTTTACAGGTCACAAGCTAGCTGTTTTAAATAATAATTGTGCAGTTTAACTCAATTGTATTTGTATAACTTTATATTAAAGTGAGGCGCGTCTTTTTTGCCGTTTTATGATCGTTCTACGCAGCTCAGCATAGTCAAACAGAAATTTGAAAAATTTACTTTTTACCTAAAAGTACAAATTATTTTGTCATTTCTGTATTCTGTGTTCTAATTTTGTAATAAAGTTCAACCAACTTTATGTTGTGTTTGGTTTGAGCTCAGTGAATAAGTTGTTATGTGTTGTGTTTGAATTCAGTAAATGGTCAAAACTATCGGTTAATTTATTGGTTATCGGCAGTTAGTGCCCACCTTAGTTATCGTTATCGGCAAAATCCAATATCGGTCAACCTTTAGTGTTTTCACAACTAAAGAAAACACCAATCCAAGAACAATGAAGTTAAATTACAAAAATTCCCCAATAGACTATGTACGGTCACTTCCGCGTTAAGCTCAGGGGGCGCCAACGCATCCGCTGCCCACCGGAAGCCATTCATCTCTATGTAGAGCTGTGCAAGTGACAGATGAGAAGACAAATATTTGTACTCGCTGCTTACATAAAGTTTACAATAAATGATGTTTGTCAGCATTGTGAGAATGTCAGCTGCCCCCTTTATAATAAAATGGAGAAGCACTTTGAACTATACGTTAAAAAATACATGGATAGCTTGGATGCTAATGTCTATTAACAAATCTAGCACGTAAGGCAGGCTGGATAACACTGAATATCATCATTACAATTAGCTGGGTAACACTAAATAACATAATCTTTACAATCATTAGCACTTAAATACCTTTAAATTACCTTTAAACAACACATTTTTATGAATCTGACCAGATATCAATAACACAGTTCCCGGTAAGACACGTTTGGTTTACATCTGTCATATGGCTCTGATATTGCTATAATGAAACAGATGCACTTGGGTTTTTAAAAGGTATAAATATTGATTAAATACTGAATCGGTTTTCAAGTTGTTATGTAACATAATCCAACATAAAGTTTATGACAGTCATTTAAATTAAGATGTTTTTGACATATGTTTACGTTTTACTTACCTCCCATTGTTATGTTACGAGTGGGATTTTCAAATCATTAATACTATGTATTTCTCAGCTCCCAGTCAAAAGCAGATGACGACATTAAGAATTATGAAGTCAGGGATGCCACAAGCTAGGTTTAGGAGCGCAAGACACACTGTGACCTTAAGCTTCAATGTATTGCTTAAATTGAGTATAGTTTTCCAAGGATCACAGACAAAGTCGCACTGTTAACCACAAGAAATATGAGAAATGTTTTAAAGGGACAGGGACATCTTTTGAAATAGTATTGAGCATTTTTACTGGGTATTGTGAGAACTTTATATAGACCATTGATTTTTTTATCAGTATAGGCCTACTGATAAAAACCCTATGTAATTCAAAGACATTTGTTTGATGTATTTTAAGTTTTTGTATTTGCATATTCTCTGACAATTTCACTGTATCAGTTAAATTTACAAGCTTACATTAATGGATTACTTTTTGATACATAATGTAATATCTTTATTCTCATTTCACAGCTGCATATACAACAACATTTTAGCTCTCTTCCCAAGTAAACATTATTAATATACAGATATGGACGAGTGCACATATAGCCATATTACTTACAGAAATATGTAAGTATATGTTTATATAATTACATTACTTTTCTTATATTTCTTATAATCTCCGTAAAGCTTCAAGAAGCAAGCCACAGCCATCCCTGGAGGAGCGCATGTATTTAAACGCTGCAGGTCATGACTAAAGTTTTGTATTATAGCACTGTGACATGTTTAATGTATAATGTTACAACAATATGATGTATTTTACTAATCTATATTACTCACTAATTCCCCAAAAAATGACAGTTGGTAAAGTACATTTGCTATGGGTGAATACAGACCGGAAATGTTATCACGCCCTGAGATTTTACCGGAAATACGTAGGCAGCACTCCGTGCATAGAGTCCATTAAATATACTTTCAATATATCAAGACTTTATATAGTATTTCCTTACCCTGTCAGCTCCTCTTACCCTGTCAGCTCCTCAGCTCCTCTTACTAGTCTGGGAACATGTTCTATCACTGATTCTTGAGACATGGGATGCCTCCAGAATCAAGACATGGGATGCAAAATGCAAAACAGGTCTTGCATTTATAATTGTTATTAAGTTTAAAAATGAAAATATTTTAAATTGTAAATGTTATTACACTAAAAAAAATGAACTTTCACCGTTGTTAGTTTTACTCAATCCATCTTTGTTCATATTACTTAAAAAATGCATGTAGCAACATGAACAAAACTTTGTTGAGTTGCATTTGCAAAAGTGTAATTTTGTCAGATTTACATCACAAGTGTTTGTTCAGTCTACTTAACATTGCTAAATGAAATTCACAAAACAGTTTAGGCTGGACCAGGGGTGGCCCACTGGCCTCTTCAGATGAATGTTTTTATTGACTTTTTATAAGAAATGGAAGTCATTTATAGCTACTATTAGAGAAGTTAATATCAACTTAATTAAATTAGATTAATGAAATAACAGGCTAACTAAAACACAAGTCTCACATAGTAATTTCATTGTCTTTTATTTAGGGTATAACCAAAAAAAGATTAAGGCATTAAAAATAAAATTATATTAAAGATAAAAAAGCGACAGAACACTGTAACAAGCCTTATATATTAAGTTTATATCCAGCTACAATTATGTTTTATGGTTTTAATTTGACATTTTAGGTTTAGTTTCAGATTATTATAATAGCGTCTGACAAACTGTCACCGTTAATGATGCACCTGGACGCGCCAGAACTTTGCGCGCACGGAAGCAGGCAGCACATTCGGATGGAAGAGAGACGAAACAAGTTGAGAAGATGTGGCTCTATCAGGTATGAATACTTCGTTAAAATGCGTTAACATCTCTAATACTGCATAAATGTGTGATTTGTGTGTCCACGGAGTTTTATTACCAAGTTAGCTAGCGATTTATTTTGAAGTCTGATGACAAATCTGTTGCATATGGTGGTTAACTAAGTTATGCTAAACTAAAACATTTGTTTTAGTTTATTTGTTTTAAGCATGTGGAAATGTAAGAATTTCAAAATAACAGTCTCTACTAGATCGCAGTTGTTGAAACACTATAGAACAGCACATGACCATTTTGGTTGCATTAGTCGTTTCCCATGCACGTACACCGATTGTCCCTGCAGATTTAAAACATGGAATGCACTACACAGTCATCTTAGTCATTCACATGTAAAGGAAACTGCTGGATGAGTTTAGCCACATTCAAGTGCCATGTGTGTTCATGCAGCAATTTAGCGTCAGAACGAGTATTTCAGTCACAAATGTATTCTTGGTCTTGAATGTCTAGATTGCTGCTGAATTCATGAAAATTACTACCACCCCCCTGATTCAGACATTCATGTTAAAACTGGATGAATACTCAAGCAAACTTCTCAGCATCTACAAGAGAAAAGTTGGAGTTCCAGGACGAAACATTTGTAAACTTATGTCTGTCATTGACCAGGTTTGTGATCTATGACTATAATATGATTCTTGTGAATAATTTCCACTTTAGCATGGTGTAATTTTATCCTTTCTTAATTTCTTTTCTAGGACGATACAATCTCAACTTGCAGAGCTTGCATTTTCAGAGCACTTTGTGTATCTTGGTGAAAACTATGAAAACCTCTTTAAGGAGTATGAGGTAAAGTTTTTTCTGGCATTATTTTGACTGATACAATGAATAATACTCCCAATTAATAAGACAATGCCTTAAAGTAATCACATATGGACATTATTAATAATATAGCCTAGATATACAGTCACAATATTATGTACACAGTTATTATGTAATATTATGTAATAAAATCTGTTTATTGCTGCAATTAAAATGATGTTTATTGCTGCAATTAAAATGACGTTTACTATTTGTGTTTCTTTAAGGACACAGACTTTCAGAATGCTGAGAGAGACATGGCCAATACCATCGTTGGAATTTACATCATCAGACCTGAAGATGCAGAGGTGTGTGAACCACCATCAGATGTTGGAATCGTTGTTGAAGGAGTGAAAGTGCTTCAGGAGCTTGGAGATGTCACCAAAGCTTGTGCTCTGCTTTTGGGTGTCATATACATCCTGAATCTGATCTATTCATCTGATCTGAAGTTCACCTTTGAGTTTCTTCAGAAGGTAATAATGGGTTGCACAGAAAGTTTCATACAAAATACAGGTTCTCAAAAACAAAATTGCTGGTTAAATCAGTGTTCTTCACTTCTCTGGCTGTTGTCCAAAAATATGTTGTTTTAGTACTTAAAAACTGTTCAATTTAAATTGTGTTGGGGCTTAAGATTGTTAAAGTTGCCCTTACAGTGTCTTATTGGCAATTACACGTTGTACTTTTGCTGAAAGTACAACAGAAATGTTGTTTTATGTTTTTTTTTTAGGATTTGTGAAATTGTAATGGTTGTTGATTGAATAAAGGGGTGGGGGGCAGTTTGTTAATGTTGCCATTACAGGGTCATAGGCAATTACACATTGCAGTATTGCTGTTGTCTAGAATGTTTTTTTAGATCTGTGAAATTTTAAAAAACATTCTGCAGCAGGGTGCATGCTAGTTGTCTAATGCAGTGGTTCTCAAACCTGTTCCTGGGGACTCACTGCTCTGCACATTTTGCATGTCTCCTCAACTGGCACATTTGCTTAAGTTCATGGATTTCTACCTTAATGAGCAGATAATTTGAATCAGGTGTGTTAGATAAGGGAAACATTAGGGCTGTCAAAATTAATCATTTTTACAATGCATCGCGATGCAAACGAGGACAATTCGGTATCGGTTCAGTAACAGACTATAACCGGTTATAATGTGCTTACGTTTTTCTGACGTCATAACGGATACGTGCTTTTAACTGTTTTAAGGGCCGATCAGACCGAACGCGCTTTTCATGTTCGAAAACGCTAGGCGTGCCGCGGGGCGCCAGCGCGGTGTTTTATGTTGCTAGGTAACCACTGAAACAGATGTCCTGTCAGTCAAGGATTATAGCGTGAGCGCAAGTTCCATCATCGCTGACCACATCGCCCCTTTCATTCGATTGAACAATTGGGGAAAAAGGAGCACTAAAGTTCTCTCACTGTGAACTTTAATCAATACTTTGCTCTTTTTCTACTTCGATATGTATATATAGATACTTATATACTTTTATTTTATTTTATTTCTATCTTAACCTAGATTGTAAAGAATGTTTATATTTAATTTTCCTGTGCTTTGGCAATGTAAGATTTATTTTATCATGCCAATAAAGCTTCTTTGAATCTTGAATCTTGAAAAAGGAGCATGACGTCAAGCGCTTTTCTGCTTCGAGTTGACTTCTTTCAACTCCAGGCGCTCAGAGCGCTCCGCAAAAAGCGCGAGGCGCAGCAGGCGGAAAAACGTGAGGCGCCCAGTGTGCATAAGCAGTGCGCAAAACGCTCCCTGCCAACTGAAATCAATACAAAAGAGGGGCGTCCAACGGCATAAAACACGTTCTGTTTGATCGGCCCCTAAGTATTTACTTTTGTGCATTTGGTCCTGTTGCTCCTGCTCATGTTGTCTTCTGTGCCCAGACTTGAGCTTTGTTTGCTGTTTGATACATTCGAGAAGAGCAGTTCAAATTAAAGGTTCAGTTCATATATCTGACTGCTTGTATTTATTGACAAAATTGTATACATGAACTAGTAAAATTTAAATTTGAGGATGCAGTGCATCGTCAATGCATGGTGATATCGAATTGAACCGAATCGATGATGTGATAATCGTAATCGAACCGAATCGTGACATCAGTGTAGGTTCACACCCCTAGGAAACATGCAAAATGTGCAGAGCTGTGGGTCCCCAGGAACAAGTTTGAGAACCACTGGTCTAATGAATAGTTCAACCAAAAATTGTATACACACTGTATACATTTCTTTGTTTTACTGAACACAAATGAAGATATTTTAATACAAGTTTATATCCATGTCATTTTGGGTCACCGTTGTCCCCCATGGTTGTAAAAAAGACTACTATGGAAGTCACTGGTGACCCAAAACTGTTACAAAATTATTTTTTAAATATCTTCATTTGTGTTCAGCACAACAAAGAAATGTTTGGAACAACTGGAGGGTGAGCAAATATTTTAAGTAAATCCAACAAATCATTTTTTTGAGTGTAGGGATTAATAATAGAATGTATTAAACACAATTATCCCCTTTAATTGAACTATTATTATTTATTATATTAAATATATGACTCTTCTTACTATCTAAAACAATGCATCTCAGAGAAGGGTTCATCATAAAAATGATTTTTAATAATGAAAATAATTTATCAAAAGCAACACTTAATAATATCTCATATCAAAGCGAGGTTGTTTTTCAATGACACATGCGTGTTTTATAAGCTTTCAAAGTAGTGTCCCCACTTTTCGTCAACACCGGCAGATATTCATTAAATGTAATAAGGACATCAATGTCAGACAGGCTCTGGTAAGTTTTATAGTTTTAAAATATTTTAAATCCTGATGTAAATATTTCCTATGTCACAACTATGACATGTCAACACCATCTTTCAATTTCTGAGAAAATTATTTTAAATATTTAGATAATTTTATTCTCCTGAAGCAGGTTTTATTTGCATCTAGCATTAACATAGAAAACAAAATAGCTATTACATGAACTCCATTTGTTTTGTGAAAGAAATGCCTTGTGTGTCAACAACGTCAGATGTCACCACCATAAGATTTTCTAACGGTGGTGACGAGCCACTGACGGAGTTAACATTCAACATGAAGTCATCATATGTGACCCTGGATCACAAAACCTTAAGTAGTCTTAAGTAGCACGAGAACATTTGTATTAATAGCCAAAAATACATTGTATGGGTCTGTGTAACGCTTTGCAGTTCTTTTTTCAATTTTCACCATGAAAATTAATCAAATGAAAATTGGTTTCAAGTTTTAATTTTTTAATTTTCATGAGTACCAAAAATGGATACTTGTCTCTCAGTTTAATTTTCAATTATACATGTTTGGGTAGTTGCTTTGGAATGTCAGATTTTCGAACAAACACAAAAATTATTTTCCATTTTTGTGCTTGCACTTGTGGCTGGATCGTACCATTATCGCTATCGCGTTATGAAAGGCCTACGGTTGGTCTAATCATATTTATCTCTTCTCATTTGAGTGTACTGCAGGGTTATTTGTGCTAGCGCGCGTCTCACAACTCTTTCACCCAGCCTGTATCCTGATACTCTCAACATACCAGTCATCATATGATCACTTTCATATGAATCAAGCGCACTCCACTCACTCATTGTCCAGACAATTTAACATGCAAAGGTAATTAGGTGCCGTATAGGGTTTAAATCAAACTTAGCTTATTAATACATATATAAAACATGTGCATACACATAAATTAATCACATCTATAGGTATACTATCTGATGTTCAAGCAAATACATGTGAAATACATCTTATGTTATTAATGCATATACACTTGTGAATAACTTGCGCATGTAAACTTCATGGCATGCACACATATAAACATTCGCATATACATATAAACTTCCTGCATGCATACATCTTTAAATTCTTGCGTTTACATATAAACTTCCTGCATGCATACATCTTTAAATTCTTGCGTTTACATACAAACATGCTCCATACACCTTTAAATCACTCACACAAACTCGATGCATGCAGCGTCACTTATAAAAGATGCGCACTAATACTTTACAAAAACATGTCTTTTATTTGTATAAATCTGCAAGTGATTCTTATGTGTACGATTTGGTAACAGGGGACAGTTTAACATCTGTGAGTAGGGTTTTTAAACTGGGGGGACAAATTACAAAACTGTGGCCTCAGATTTTCAAATCTTGTTTTTAAATGGGTCGCACGTTATCACATCACTTTCCGGTTGAGTACCCCTACGTAACATTTTTATGCCCAGTGTGCTCTTTTTGCAAACAGACGGAGTGAGACCCGGTGGAACGCGAGCGCAACCAGACGGAAAGCACTCAGAAAGTCCCCACCCCTGGATGCAGACTTCCTACACTGAAATGCCTTCCGTTTAAACTGAGAAGTTCACGCACATACACACAAAAATCACTTATAAATCACTAAATAAATAAAAAAAGACATGTTCTTGTTAAATACGTGTGCGCGAATGTTTATAAGTGACGCTGCATGCATCGAGTTTGTATGTTTGTGTGAGTGATTTATGTTTATATGCATATGCATGTACTGAGTGTACAGTCATGGCCAAAATTGTTGGCACCCATGAAATTTTTCCAGAAAATCAAGTATTTCTCACAGAAAAATATTGCATTAACACATGTTTTGCTATACAAAACAAAGAGAGGAGGAAAAAAACATATTTGACAATTTCACACAAAACTCCAAAAATGGGCTAGACAAAATTATTGGCACCCTTTCAAAATTGTGGATAAATAAGATTGTTTCAAGCATGTGATGCTTGTTTAAACTCACCTGGGGCAAGTAACAGGTGTGGGCAATATAAAAAAATCACACCTGAAAGCAGATAAAAAGGAGAGAAGTTGACTTAGTCTTTGCATTGTGTGTCTGTGTGTGCCACACGAAGCATGGACAACAGAAAGAGGAGAAGAGAACTGTCTGAGGACTTGAGAACCAAAATTGTGGAAAAATATCAACAATCTCAAGGTTACAAGTCCATCTCCGGAGATCTAGATGTTCCTTTGTCCACAGTGCGCAACATTATAAAGAAGTTTGCAACCGATGGCACTGTAGCTAATCTCCCTGGACGTGGACGGAAGAGTAAAATTGATGAAAGGTTGCAATGCAAGATAGTCCGGATGGTGGATAAGCAGTCCCAAACAAGTTCCAAAGAAATTCAAGCTGTCCTGCAGGCTCAGGGTGCATCAGCTGTACTAATGCACTACCCCTACCCCCCAGCGATAATGGTACGATCCAGCCACAAGTTTAAGTACTCATGAAAATTAAAAAATGAAAGTTTGAAACCAATTTTCCTAATAAAGTTGAATTGAAGTAAAGATCATGTTCCATGAAGATATTTTGTAAATTTCCTACCGTAAATATATCAAAACTTTATTTTTGTGAGCAATATGCTATGCGAAGTACGTTATTTAGACAACTTTAAAGGTGATTTTCTCAATATTTTGATTTTTTTTTGCACCCTCAGATTCCTGAGTTTTAAATAGTTGTATCTCGGCCAAATATACACTGATTTCACTCCGCCGCCATTTTGAAATCGAAAGCGAGGCTGAGGTGGGAAGAGATCCGGAAGGACAGATAGACTGCAATGGTTTGGAGAACCAACCTGGATTTATTACATTTACATTTATGCATTTGGCAGACGCTTTTATCCAAAGCGACTTACATTACATTGTACTATACATTTGTACATTTTGTATAGTAAGCAAGTGGGGGTTAGGTGCCTTGCTCAAGGGCACCTCAGCCGTTACCCGCCAGACCTGAGATTTGAACCAGCAACCTTCTGGTCATGAGTCCAACTCTCTAACCACTGGGCCACGACTGCCCAACCCGTATTAAAACGATTTATGATCTTAAATGTGAAAATAAAAGCATAGGATGCAAGTCACACAAGCTGTTTTACTTGACCACTTCAGTTGTACCATCACATATTTGTGAATGTTTAAGCTGTCATAAGCGGGTTTCATTGGTGCACACTAAGCAACTTTTACGTTGTTTTAAAACGCATCATTTGTTTATTCATGTCACACACACCCGATGGTAATCTAAACCATTGCAGTCTATCTGTCCTTCCGGTTTTCTTCCCACCTCAGCCTCGCTTTCGATTTAAACATGGCAGCCGAGTGAAATCAGTCTATTGTCCTATCCTAACAACCATACACAGGGATACAATCTCATCGGGGTGAAAAAAGGTGACGAAGATGCGAAACGCCCATTGCAATATATATATATATATATATATATAACTAAATAAATATATGTAGATATATTATATATAACTATTACAATAATTATTACAATTTGTATTTAATATTATTCAGTGCACCTAATCAGGGCTGCATTTCCCAAAAGCATCAGAAGCCTACGATGACCGTAGCTCCATTGGTGAGAATGGCTCTAAGATCAACTTAGGGCTACAACGCTTTTGGGAAATGCAGCCCAGAATCGTCTATGGTCTGCTAAGAGTGTCTAAGATAGACAATCACATGAAGAGTTCATTTGCAAAAACAGATAACTTTACATTCATTTTCATAAATCACATTTTTTACTTATCTGTATTTTTTTAATTATTATTACTTAATCAAAACAATTCAACGGTTTAAATTATATTACTTGGAATGCATAATAAAAAACATGGTTTATGAAAATTAACAAAAACTGAGTTATCTGCTTTGGCAAATGAACTCACGGCAATGAACTTCACATTTAACGTTAGTGCACGTGTTTTGTTCACACAACAGCTTACAGTCACAGCTCTAAACATGAATAAACAACATACTGTCAAATTCGTAAACAATTTGCACATGATGCCTGTAACCATAGTGTCAATTTTAATTTAAAAACGGCACATTTATCAACGAAGTAGTATTTATTTTTACACAAGAGGTTGCATTGTAACAACAACATTAGGTGTGATATCTGCAATGTTGCACTAAGAAAAAAAAACACAAACACTCACTTGAGTACAGTATGTTACACAAGAAATCTGGCTTGCATTGTGGCGTCTATGAACGCTTGTTAGACACATTATACTGTAGCGCAGCTATTATGTAGATAGATCGGCTGTGCAAAACATTATGAAGCAGTTTACCTTATTAGCACATTTAATGTTACAGTAAGTGACGGGTAACATGACAGACAACTAGTTGTCCAGTACGATTACTTTTACACATCAGGGCTTCTCCATAAATGCGGTGATTGCTGTTGTCAGTGTGTTAACACACTTACCCCATATTATGTTAACCCGCAAACTGGCTAGTGATTTGACTTCGTTACGACGACAACTGGACATGATTCTCATCATTTAATTCACAGCAACCCCGTCCAAAGACTCACAAACCCCCCACACCCTACATTTTCAAAAACTCGGATCGGATCTAGGCGAATCACAATAATGACCCATTTTGGATCCAAAACAGCGAATTTCGCTGAAAGGTGACAAGTTGGCATCCCTGCATACATCAATAGAAAGCGGATTTATTCAGCTTTTAGATGATGTAAAAAAATCTCAATTTCAAAAGATTTACCCATAAGACCCATTTTTGTGGTCATTTTTAAATTTATTAAATATAAAATAGTGTTTTGTTTTTCTAATAATGTATGAATACTAAAATGTGACTGGCAGCATACATTATTTTTGTGGATTTATTGTCATAATTCCAGCAGAGATTCAGGGAACATAAGGCTGAGGGAACACAGGGCTTAAGGAACATAGTAATATTGCATAAATATGATGGTCTTGTGCTCTTTCTGTGTGTTTTAGTCCAGGATGGCTAGACAACATCTTTTACTGGAGGAGCGTAGAAGAGAGTATCAGAAAAAGCGAAGAGAGAAAATCAGTACACAGCCAGAATTAAAAAAGAAATTTCTTAGACAGGAGAGACAAAGCTGTAAACAGAGAGTTGAGGAAGGAAATTCTTTTTGAGTAAAAGAGAACAGAGGAAAATATAAAGAATTGGAAGCATAGCCAGAGAGAAGCATAGCCAATACACTTAACCCTTGAAAACACCATCAAATGATGTCAACGAGACACCACAGACAAGCAGGCAGGCTGCTGCAGGTAAAAGAGAGGTCAAAACAAGGCAGAGACATTCAAAGACCAAACTCAGCAAGGTCCAAAAAGAAAACAGGAAATTAAGAAAATACCTATGGCGCATAAAACAGAAAACAACACATGAGAGCACACTATGTGAATCACCAAGAACCACCACTTTGAGGGAATGGTGTGTGATAGAAATACCAGCTCCCCTGTAAAGAAAACTCTCCTGTTCCACAATGTTTTAATTAAAGAATTAAATGAAGGAAAACAGAGTGCAGAGCCACTTTAGCGATCTCATTTAAAAAGCTAAGAACCTTTTCTTGTCAGGAAGGATTCTTAAAAAATACAGACTGCAATTCAAAATGAGACTATTTGGTCTGACATACAAAATGCTAAGGGTAAAGGGAAACCAAAGTCAAAAGGCCCATTTCCCTTCACACAATTATACAAGCAGTCCAAAACTTATTTTGTAATTCTGCGCGTATGACCACTGACAAACAAGACACAATTACATAAAATAAGAAAAAGCATCAAAGAATTGTCCTCTCAGACAATGTGTAACCTCCACAAAGAGTTCACCAAGCAACACCCAGATAATACTGAGCTATTCATCTTTCTACACTCTTCGCCCTTTTTATGTCACAGCCCCCAAGCCATCTGATCGAAAGACCTGTCAGTGCCAATTTTAAATGCAAAGATGATGCTTGATGTCTTGAGAGAACATGGGGTTACTCAGAGTAGCAAGCTCGATGATAGTTTTAAGCTTGTTTGTTGCTCTCCTCCAGGTGAAGCATGTCTCCTGCACGTTTGTCCTCGCTGTTTTCACAAAAGCACACCTGTTGCAGCACAGCAAGAGCTGATCATTGTTGAATGGCATCAGTGGCAACGAGTAAAGGACCAAGTGGCAGGAGAATCTCACTACAACACTAAACTTGTCAAGCATACTGGCACCATAGCTGAACTCATACGGTTATATGAACACCTGTTGCGCAATGAGACAACTCCACATGTGTGTTTGGATAAAAATCAGTTCAGAGAATACAGGAAGATGTTAAGACAACCGTAATAAAAACAGTGTAATCGTGCATGTTGACTTCGCAGAAGCATGGAAATGCAAATATAGCTCTGAGGTTCAGTCATGGCATTTTGGTCAGAACCTCCTCCAATTCCATCTGCACACTGGCATACTATACAAAAGATGAAAAGGCAAGGGAAGGATGTTACAAGTGGGAAAATATTCTATGACATGGTGGTGGAAAAGTCTTACCAACATCCAACTCTTCTATGTCAAAGACAAAGAAATTGCGCACCATGATAAACTCACTCAACTCATAAAACCTGTGCCCGGAAAACGAAAAGTTAATCATGTTTTCCCTGAGGGGAAGAAGATCTTTTGCAGATAATTTTCCTGCTTTTGCAGTAAACCAAAGATTTGTCAAGTGTTTCTCTCCAGTCATGTTTGATCTCAATGATTAGATTAGATTAGATTAGATTCAACTTTATTGTCATTACACATGTACAAGTACAAGGCAACGAAATGCAGTTTGGGTCTAACCAGAAGTGCAATAGCAGCAAGTGCAGGATATACATTGGTTGCATAAGTTACATATGCATGTGAAGCATGTGAAGGTGATGAGTTGGAAAAGGCATTCTGAGAACACAGGTAGTAGCAGTGCTTCTGCTCATCCGAAGGAAAAAGGAACTGTTGCCATGTTAATGGAGGAAATAGAGCAGGATAGCCACGAAGGGAGGGGGTTCACACAAAGATAGCGGCAGATCACATTAATAGTGAAGACTGGCTTGCTGTCATATATGACAAGAACTGGTGGTTGGCAAAAGTCATCACTACGGATACACATCACCAAGATGTTGAGGTGGAATTCCTCCATCCTAATGGGCAAAGCACTCAGTTTCATCCAAAACGAGGAGCAAAGGATGTGTGCTTCATTCCAGTCCAAAAGATCTTTGTGAAGTTGACTGAGCCATCGTCTCCAAGGCATGCGAGCAGCACTAGAGATATTTTTCACCTCTCACCTGAGGTGATGGACTATATAGAGAGGGAGCTAATTCAGTTTCTGATGTTAAAGTGTTCAACAGATACAGATTAAAGCAGCATGATATCAAAATGTATGAGACAATGTAAATTTCTACATCTAAACATGTAGAATATACACTGAATTGATTTTTGTATCCAGTGGTTAAAAAACTTAACATTAATTTGTTAGTGTAGCAGACGCACTGTTCTGAGACAGATAATTTGTGTTCCAATGAAATACAAACATACATAAATGTGAATCTTGAATAAAAGCTTTATAAACATAATCATTGTTTGTTGTCTTTGTTTTAATATAGTAATTGATTGATTCAAAGTATTTGATGGTTAAAATTACTACAACATCAGGTTTTCATCACCACCATCAGATGTGTCAACTCTGTCAAGTTAATGTCACCCCCATCAGATGAAACCTCCATTGTCTAACATGAAAATGTGTTTTGAAATGTAAACAACATATTGATTGCTGTTAAAGATAGTTAAAATGATATTACACAATCCAATTTAAGAGAGATGGAAATCTTCATTATATATACAGTATATATATATATATATATTCATATTGTATATAAATTAGTGTAAAAATTGTGTGATAAAAATTTGTGTTTACCATACTTCTTACAGGTCTTGCATAATGTGATTACATAGCTTAGTACATGTACAATACATAAATGTAGTTTAATTTGTCTGAAAACAAGTTTTTGTTTTTTTAAATTGAACCCTGTTTTGTCCCATGTCTCAAGAACCTATACCAACTTCACCCTGCTATACCAACTATTTTATGTACTTGGCCTACCATGAATTTTCTCCCTATATATTGTATATTAAGGGTTGAGGGATATTGATGATTACAAACTAGAATTGCATAGCTATGTTCTGCTAGTCTGACCTTTAATTTCCTTTTAGTCATCCCTAAACAAAAACAACCACATGGACACGTCAAAGTATTGCAATTGATGAATGAGTTTACCTTAAATTCTTGACCTAATATTAGATCTATCAACATATTTTCTTCACATTTTCACAGTGATTGCAATTAGATCTCTCCAAATTATCTTTCATTTTAGGTGCTTCCTGAAACACAATGGAATGATATTATGGTAAGGCTTCCCTAAAGCCTGCTACAGACAATTTCACCAATCTTTTAAGATCATGACAGGTCACACTGCGACATGGATTTAAAAAACTGGGTCCGACTTGAATGTAGACTGTATAATGATGACACCTCCTAAATTGTAGGCTACAGCACAAGTTAGTCAATGTCATCAGGGTGGGCTTGTTGTAAACAAACACAGCAACATGAATCGTACAGTCTGAACCTGATCACTTATGAAGAGTTCCCAATTATTTTTTTGCATTTGCTTCATTCGATTTGCTTCTGTACTATACTGTGTCACAAAATACCATTTTAAAAAGAGTTTTAAGAATATTGTGATTTTTGTTTTTGTACCGTTTTTTTGTTTTAATACCCATACATTTTGGGCCTTTGGGCACTGATGTCAAAATCTCCTTTCCTATTCCAAATTCTTTTTAATAATATTAAATATTTAGTAATTATACTCACGAAATGCCCATCTTTTCCAAATGTACCTCCGTAAGGTATGGTAGCCCCAGCCCTGTTATTTCCTGTTCTGAGAAAGAAAAGTATTGCCAATTAAGATCTACCAACAGCTTCAAAAAATAAGTTTTGAAATGAGCATGACATTAAACACGTTATACTTAAACTGTCCTATTACCGAAGCGTAAAAAAGTTAGCACAGATAAGTTTCCACATATTTCGGTTCTTACTATGCAGAGGAATTGTTAATATTACAAAGCTTGTCCTATGATTATTTTACATCGTTACTGATCTAATTACCGATATAATTTTACAAACTATTCGATGTGCCTAACTATAAAGTACCTCTGAAGATGTGCTCCCATTCACCGAGTCCTGCTCTCTGCAGATAAGCGACCGTTTCATCGACGCCCCAGCGCCTAAAATCTTCATCAGAAACCTGTTTCACATTCACACTTTCTTCATCATTGTGTTCTCTGGGTCGTTTTATCCGTTTATCCATCATAAAAACGCAATAACAACACCCCGAATTCAGTTGACATACGCGTGTCTTGAAGCTTGACTCGCTCTGTGGTGCTTCTATTGCATTTGTGTTTCAGTCGCGCCGCCTATTGGTGCGGGGCGTGTTAATAATAAAGGCCGTTTCTCCAGAGACAGTTTATTTTTTATACCAAACATACAATGCTTATAACAATAAAATATGACATGCTAATAAATTTGCTATATCCAATCTTAAACAATAATACAACAAGACGGACGAGAAAGAAAACATATATAAAGGGTAGCCTACATGAAATAATATTATCAACTTCAAAAGAGGAAATAAGAGCATTGTAGAAATCCATAATTTTGGCAGCTTTTCTATTTGCAAGTCCTTTAAATGTTTCAAAATAAATTTTCATTTCCATTTTAAATAATAATATTTGGTATCCTTTCAGACCACTCGCATTTGTGGATGTGAAATTTAGCTAATAAAATAATAAGATTTTAAATATATTTTTTTACTTCTGGCCATTTTACTATCCTCATAGAACAATATGACATCCTTTCTCTGTAAGTTAAGTTCTATCCCACATAGCGACTCAAAAACATGTTCTACATCAATCCAAAAAAACCTTGTATACATGCATTCAAAAAAACAGATGTAGGCTACAATATTCTCTTTACCAATATTACAAAATACGTGGGAATCTGACAAACCATTTTTACATTTTTGTAGAAATTGGTTTGTATAATCTCAAAATATACTTAACTTTATTATTAATACAATATTTGTTGTTAGAAAGCAGACTATTTTTCAATTAATATTCTCAAAAATACTATTCCAGTATTGCTTACTTCAAATTATTGCAGGACAATAATTAAACTCCTGAAGTATCTATTGTTACATATTTTTTTCTTTAATATTAACACCGTTTAAAATGATTTCTTTCTTAAGGGTCAGTTTCTTATTAGAGTCCATATTACTTTGCAATTATCTTAAAAAGCCTTCAGAAATTGCATCAAATATAATGCTATATTCTCATGGAGGAACTGGAAAGAATATATATGTTAATATATAACATCATTAATGAGTTGTAAAATAAACAAAATATCATTTTTAACCCAGTTATAGTAAAATATTGATTTGTTCTTATATTTAATATATTTATTGTTCCAGATTAAATGTCTGTGGGGAGTAAAATTGTGTTTGTAAATTAGAAGCCAATGTAAAAGGGCCTGTCTGTGAAAATTAGAAAAGAGAGATTTTTTTAGATCAAAATCTCATTTTAGAAGAATAAATAGATAAATAAAAAGATAAATCTCTTATAAGCCACATATCAAATTCATTTTTAAATTTGGAATTAATAGGTTGGAAGTTGGATTGCAACTATGATTTTTACAAATTTTAATTAGTATTTTTAAGTATGTTACTTCATCCTTGATGGAATACTTTGATCATCTTTGATTGGAAACAGGGCAGTGCCGGCGCCAGACCACAACTAACAGGGGGGCAAGAGCCTACCAGCAGGGGGCACAAAAAAACGACGTCAGTGCAAGTGCGCATAAATTGTAGAGGCAGATATCCGATTTATTTTCATTACATGTGAACATAAATAGCACAAAGTTCAAACTATATTACACTTACATCAAAAACGACAAGTTAATATGGTTAACGGTCTCAAATAGGTAAGGATGAGAATTAATTAACTGTAGGAAATGATGAGATACACAGATTAGTCTGCAGTGTTCTGGCGCTTTGTTTAATGACTTAGCACTTTTTTAAACCATTTTTTTTCTTTTCAGGTAACAGGTAAGTATAACACGTTCAAAATAAACATTAACAATATTCTCTTACAGGTCAAAATAAACACTAACAATATTCTCTTACAGGTCAAAATAAACACTAACAATATTCTCTTACAGGTCAAAATAAACATTAATATTATTTTACAGGTCAAAATATACATTAACAATATTCTCTTACAGGTCAAAATCTCTTACAGGTCAAGCTCTTCAGACAATTCAATTCACAGCATTTACATGTATGTCTATTAATTAAGCAAATGTTAAACATTTGAACATTTCTACATTACACGTTCAAGCAATTATTATTTGAAATATAACGAGAGAGATATACAAGAAAACCAAGAACACTCCGAAACAACAAACAATAAATTCGAAATTCGATATGAAATAACCTATTATTGGTGATTAACAGTCTCAATTGATGCAATATTGATTGATTTCGATACTTAAGACTATGTTAAATACCTGTAGGAAATTATAAGATACACAAGATTAGTCTGCAGCGTTCTGGCGCTTTCTTTAATGACTTTGCTCGTTGACCAGAACGTAAAATCTTCATCACTCTAGTGTAATGCGCCAAACCCCTGTAGGTGGTGCATTACCCCTGTAGGTGGCGCATTACACTAGTGATGAGGATTTCACGTTCTGGTCAAAGTGCAGTCATTAAAGAAAGCGTCAGAACGCTGCAGACTAAATCTGTGTATCTCATCATTTCCTACAGTACAGGCATCTTATAGAACACACTTAAATCCATGTAACATTACAACACATTTTTAGAGATTATCTTAAGTAGGCTACTTAAAACTGAACAAAAATATATATTCATTTTGGGAGGGGGTACCTATTATTATGAACAATTTTATAATTCACAATAGCCTTTCTGGTCCATCACATATGCAGTATTATAATGCTGTTTTCTAATGTCGGAGAAAGCTGATAACATATATAGGCTTGTATAAAATAAATAAAGCATATAATTACACTGTTACACCATGGAAGGATTTTTACAGTAACATACTGGCAGCACTGTTGCCAGCTAGTTACTGTAGGTCTTCTTACAGTAAACTACTGCAATGACTGTTTAAAGATATTCCTTTAAACAGTCATTGCAGTAGTCTACTGTACAAAGTCCTACAGTAACTAGCTGGCAACAGTGCTGCCAGTATGTTACTGTAAGAATCCTGCCACGGTCTAACAGTGTCGATTTAGAAAAGCTGAAGGCGATGCGTGTGAGAATTAAACCTCCTTAATATGATGTCCTTCCATTCGGTGGTGCATTTTCGAGTTAGATCCCTCTCGAAAGCCAGCTGAACTAACTGGGCTTTTCGTTTGTGAAGCATTGAGTGTCTGTGTTCAGTAAAAACATTGCGCAGAGTGGAGAAAGAATTCTCACAGGTTGCCGTGGAAGCACCAAAAGTCAGAGAATGTTTGAGCGCATTCAATACACTTGGCATTGCTTGCAGAGATGTGTGGTACTTGGAGAGAATGAATCTTGTGCTCCAGTTTTCATCTTCTGAATTTAAATCCTTTTGTGACATAAAAAATGTTTTTGCAACCTCAAACTCTGCTTCAACAACTGGTGACTGTGTCAGGTCCATGATAGGCTTCACAGCCTCAGAATGCAGAAATGAATCACTCTCTGGATCATGCGCGGTACAGATGCGTGTTACGTTCACCGAATCTCTGATCCATTTCTCCAACCACTGAATCCAGTGTGCTGTAGTACAGTCTCTTGAGTTCTCTTTCTATGTCATACTCTCTTTGACCTGTCGTTTCTTCCACAGAGTAATCGTCCATATTCTTGTTGGCTGTGCGTCTTCGCTTTGGGGTCGTGGATTTGGGCAGTGCATCGGCAGCAGCTGTGGTTTTCTCCCACATTTTCGTAAATCCCTCATCACAACGGAGTTTCTGCACACACTCTTTTGCACTGGCTACAATGGCCAAACCTGTCCAAAGGTCAGCGTCCTTTCTTTGCAGAAGTTTATTTGGGGGATCCAGTAATGCGAGGATATCGTGCACAAGGTTCGCAATGAACAGAAAGATCGGTGAAGTAATCTCTCTCAGCAGGCCAACAGCTTCCATTCGCAGCTCTGGACCGTAGGCTCGTACAGAATCAATTTCAGTCAGAAGAGATGTAATCTCATTGAAATTCCTCAGAATGACAGACATGGTAGCTAAATGGCCTGTCCATCTTTGTTCCAGAAGACGTTTGAGGCGCTCACCCTTGTAGTGCACAGCAATTGTGGGTTTCTTGCAGTATTTGTACAAGGCGTTACACACACTAAAAAAATCCGCCAAAGCTGCCTCCGCTGACATCGCATGGACTACAACCAAATGTAACTGATGGTTAAGGCAGTGAACATAAGGGATGTCTTTGTTAAGTTTGTCCTGTAACAGCTTCTGGACTCCACCAAGCTTTCCTGACATCACGGATGCACCGTCATAAACTTGACTAAAGATTTTTGATGGGTCAAGACCAGCTTTGTTGAGCTCTGCTAAAATAGTATCTGTCAGTGTCTGGGCATCACCCGTTTCAGCAGTGGCTATGGCTAACAAGCGCTCCATTACTTTACATGATTCGCTCTCTTTCACAAACCGAATGACAACTGATATGTTTTCACAGCCGGTAGGGTCGCGGGTACCATCAACTTTTAACGTGTAATAGGACTTTCCCACTTCTTCCACTATAGCCTCGGTAATTACATCACTTAGCAAATGTATTATTTCATTTTGCATATCATGACATGTGTAAGTGGCATTTCGAGGAAGTGTTTTCACCGCATCGGCCAGCGAAGGGTCCTTTTTGATTGTGTAGTCCAGCAAAGAAAGGAAGAGGCCGCTGCCTCCCTCCACCATGTCTTCAAATGCATCCAGTTTCCCTCGTAAAGGAAGCTGATTTTCCACAAGAAAGCCAATAACGTCTATTATGGACGACACATAGTACCTGTTCTTTTGTAGCTGATCTGCGTTTAGGAGAGTTGAGATTTCTTTTCCTGTGCTCGCACGTCTTTCTCGTTCCTTCCACATTGCAGAAGAACAAAGATGCTCTTTAGAAGTTTCATGTTTATGAAATCCTCGGCCCGTTTCACACGCATTTTTCCAGTTACGGTAGCCAGCATTCACAAAAGCATCCGCCACACGACTGCCAACATTAAACTTGCGACAGCAAAAACAAAATGCAGCATCAGCTTTAATGCTGTACTCAAGCCAGTCTCGATTACTAAACCAAGCTGAGACGAAAGCTCGTTTTCTGCCACTGAAAATGCATGCCGGGTACTGCTGTAATATAACTTGCTGAGGCCGATCAGTCCCGAGATCATCCACGGCCTGAGATTTTGAAAATTCAGCCGTGGTGGTGACAGCTGGCTGAGTTGGGTCAGATGGGGTCGGTATGGGATTAGATTTGTGCCAATAAAAATGAACGCAAACTTTTAAAATACGAACAAAAATATACAATGAGAAAGAAAAAAAACACTCTGATAACGAAAACAATAAACTCGATTGCAAGATGTAACATTTTTTTCAAATTAACTGCATTTTTTAAAAATAGTTTTCAAAGTTTCGCTTTTGCAAATAATGGTTTATGAATTCGCTGCTAGATTTTTCAGTTGCGCTTCCGAAGTTTTCGTTTTCGCTTCTCAAATTTACGTTCGCCTTTCTGGCTCAACCCTCACGTGAGGGCGGGACTTAAGGGCACTTCACTCTCATTGGCTAGTGAGATTTGGATTGACAGCTCCCTGACAAGGAAGTCGATAGTGAAATGAGTGTTGCGGATAAGAGCGATCTGCACTCTGTATGGTTTTGTTTTAGTGTTTGTACTTAAATTACTTTCTTCTTTTGTTAGTATATCAGCGGTTCGCCAACTCACACGCACTTGGAGTGGGAAACACGCGTCCAGGCTCTCTCAGTCATGCCACATAACAAGCCAACGTCGAGTACAGGATAGCATAGCCATTCACATACAACATTCACATACATACAAAGACTCGTACCGCAGTATTGCCTTCAGCTACCGGGTTGGGCACAGCACTGTAGCTGGTATTGTGGCAGAAGTGGCAAAGGCCATTTGAGACTCCCTAGTGGAGGACTACATACCTGTTCCTACCAAAGAAGATTGGCAGCAGATTGCAGCAGAGTTCCACCATCGCTGGAATTTTCCAAACTGTCTAGGGTGTATTGATGGGAAGCATGTAGTGATCCAGGCTCCTAACAACTCTGGATCACTGTTCTACAACTACAAGGGGACATTTTCTATTGTCCTTTTGGCAGTTGTAGATGCCAAATACTGCTTCTGGGGCCCCAACCTCATGTGTTTGTGGCAGATGAAGTCTTCCCTCTCCGCAGAGACTTGATGAGACCCTTCCGAAGGCTTGCAAAAATATTCAGATCCTTTAGGTCGGCAAACAACTCATTTTGTCGATGTGAAATAACACCGAAATTGAAAATTAATAGTTGGTTATATCTTCAATCTCCTCTCGAAGCTCCAACAGTCAGCTCAGAAAAGCTGTCAATCACAACTGTCAATCATAGAACACGCCCCGTTTTTAAGCCCCTTTTTGTAATTGCACAAAACTCTTGTCATGGGCTTCTTCCCAACACCATTCAGCTGTCTTTTCCAAGAGTAGTCTGAGAGGGGCTGTGACATCAGACATTTGTGGAAGGAATTTTCCTAAGTATGTTACCATGCCAAGGTATTGTTGTAGCTCTGCTTTGTTCTGTGGTCTGTGCATGTTCCTAATGGTGGCCACTTTTTCCAGGTCTGGTTTAAGTCCATCCGCGGCCAGCAAATGACCCATGTAGCTCACTTCCTTGGCTTTGAATGTACATTTGTTTGGATTTAGTTTTATGTTCTTTTCTCTGATGCGCTGCATCACTTTTTCAAGTCTCTTGTTATGTTGTTTCTCGTTTTCCCCCCAGATCAGTATGTCATCCACAATCACTTCGACCCCTTCCAGGTCTTCAAATGTTTGTGACATAATTCTTTGAAACATCTCCCTAGCACAGCTGATTCCAAATGGTAGTCTTTTGTATGCAAATCTTCCAAAGGGACTGTTGAAGGTGCATAACTTGGAACTCTCTTTATCCAATTTTATTTGCCAGTAACCAGACTGTGCATCGAGTGTGGTGAATATTTTATATATTTTCGCAGTCATTCTGGTCACCACCTCTTCAATTGTTGTCATTGGGTAATGCTCTCTTTCAATTGCAGCATTCAAATCTTTTGGGTCCATGCATATCCTGACTTGTTTCTTTTCTGGTTTCCATATAGTGACCATACTGTTGACCCAAGTTCTGGGCTTTCAATGACACCTATTTTTTCCATCCGCTCCAGCTCTTCCTTTACTTTGTTCCTGAGTGCTACTGGAACTCTTCTAGGTGCATGTATGGCAGGCTGAGCATCTGATTTGATCTTAATGTGTTGTTCTTCTTCAATGCAGCCTAGTCCTGTGAAAACATTAGCATATCGGTCTTTAATGTCATTATTCTGTGATGTAACTGTCGCTACATGTTTGATGAGTCCCATCTGTGTGCATGTTTTAAGTCCAAGCAGGGGCTGTACGTCATATTTGTAATCATCAAATTTCTTTATAATGACTTTGACGTCCTTTTTGTCTTCAGTTTCTGCAAACTCAAACGTGTTATATATTTCTAGGGCTTCGTCACCGATAACATGTAGCAGTGTGCAGCTTTGTATTTTCATATCTTTTGTTTCGATGCCCGAAGCGATCCTGTACAATTCGAATTTCTGTTTCCATTTCTTCCAGTTCTCTGCAGTGTTGCCTTCAAATTGCAGTGGTTGTGATGGCTTCAATCCGTCCATATTTGGCTTGAATTCGAAACTTCTGACACCATGTTATAAACGAGTCAGCACTTCATGTATGTTACTAAGGACTGAACTTTATTCGTGTCCGCTCTAAAGAAGAGTCTTAACTGTTAGCGCCCTCACCTGGTAGGCAATACACATTACATCAATGAAGTTCGGAGGTTAAATTCCAGATGTTACCGGTGACAACTCGCCTGCGGTGAAAAAGAAAACGATTTAATCCGTTAAGGCCCAATCTCATTTCTACCCCTACACTGTCCCGATTCTCTTTTGGTTGGAGAGGAAGGGGTGAGGGGAAGAGCCATATAGCAGTAGTTGTAACAGCACAAATTCTAATAGCTATGTTAACTTACATAAAATAAGTCAACTTTACTCAGTTGTCAAAATATATACTTTTTACTTGTTTTTATTAAGTTACACTTAATTGTAGAGTGAAAAAGACAATTTATTTATTGCTTTGAGTGAGGTTAACTTAAAACAATCAAGTTAGCAACAATGGATGCAATGACTATGGAGTGAAAACAATATCAAAACCTCCTACAAATGCACGAGAGAAACCCACACACATGCACACGAATCCACAAATGCACGCGAGAGATCCACACACGCGCACACGAATCCACAAATGCACGCGAGAGATCCACACACGCACACACAAATCTACAAATGCACGCGAGAGATCTACACACACGCACACAAATCCACAAATGCACGCGAGAGATCCACACACAATCCACAAATGCACGCGAGCGATCCACACACGAGAATCCAGACAAAGGCAATAAGTGCATTGTATCTTTGCTTACAGTATGCACAAGTTTTGCCTTAAGAACGTCCGTGAATATACGCTTTTGTATTTGTGGAATCTTTTGAGAATGAATGCGCACATGCCTATCTGTACATAGTACCTTCAAAGATGTCACGTGGAGTCTTCACGCTGTCCTCAGGAAGGCGCTAATGGACTTCAAGTGCACAACGTGTTACATGTTTCACTAAAAATCACTGAAATGTATGTATCTTTATGCCCAGGTATTAAATAATAAAGTTTTTGAAAAAGTACATAAAAACTACACCACAAGCTGTTATTAAGGCCAAAGGAGGCCATGCAAAATATTATTTTTTTATGATGTGAATAATGATTATTTAATTGTTTTAGTTTGTTATTTGCTGAATACATGACAATAACATTTTTAGTTTTAAGCAAGTTTTAGACAGACAGGTGGTCTTATAGCCATATATAAAACACTTAGGAAACTACATTTTTAAAAAATATATTTTTGAAATGGATTTCTTGAATCAAGTAATGAATTAAAAGCAGCCAATAAGAGTGCAGCATCGATAGAAATTCCTTCAATAATGTTTAAAAAGATTCCCAGGTTGAGATCTCAAGAAGCCGAATGATAAAATGCTAAAAGTATGATTATGCAAACGTACTAGCAACGTACAACGTAATCCTAACGTCATCCCAAATCACAACGTAATTCCCACAGTTTTTTTGGGGTTTACTATTATTCTAAAATGTGGAAAAAAACAAAAATCAAGAATGCATGAGTGATCCCAAACTTTTGACCGGTAGTGTATATAACAGAATAGTTTGTGGATTTTGGAAGATGTGGCCATAAAACTTGTGTGAAGCCAATGAAAAATGATTTACAGTTTGGCCTGCTTTCTGTTTCACTGACTGTGTGAAGAGAAATTTAGCATTGACCAATGCATGTTAGTAATAGAAAACAACATTTGTGTTGAGTTAAAATTTTTGGGTTGTGATCAAATGTTTAGTTGAGTTTTAGTTCACAGCATGCTTTATAGGACTGGTTTAGAAGTGATCAAATTAAGTTTTATTTGATGTGCTTTTGAGTAAAGTAAAATAGCTGTTTGTGTGGTTATATAATTGTTGGTTTAACTAAGCTTTATAATGTTTTAATTTAACTAAGGCTTAGTCCTGGCTAAATCTAATTCCTGTCTGGGTAATGGCCCATCACAGTCTGGCCTAAATGTGTCTGTGACACGTGGTCCTTTGAAACCTTTCTTTAAAGAAATGCGAATTGTCAGTGGGGGTAGAGCAGCAGACTTGAGTTAGTTCTGTTCTTAAACATTTCAGTCCTGTGATCAGAGAATGTAAGTGAAGTGAATCAGGGAGCAGAAGGGTAATATTTCCTTACTGAAATGAACTTACTGAACATTCTCCTCCACTATTTTGTTGAAGTAAATAGTTCTAGAGACCCAATGAAGCTGGTTAGTTTAATTTCAAGTTTGAGTACGGTGTCTAAAAGTTTAATAAAAAATTTCTAGGACCATGTCATGAAGGTTAACAAACTGCTAATTCAAATATATATATATATATATATATATTTATATATATTGAGCTTTTGTAACCCCAGTTTATCCAGTGCAAAATGACCCATTCATGTTCATGTCCCACTCTGCAAATCTTTTACACATCTGCAGGTTACCAGACCCTATATCATTATTCTTTATAAATAATAAAATAATAATTACAATAGGTTTAAAAATGTAGTTGAGTTATTACTGAAAGATTCTCATCTCATCAGTTGTTTTTAAGATTTAAAATGATATTATTGATGTAACTGTTGAACAGTTTTGGGTGCACTATTATACAGAAAGAGTGGTTATCAACATGGTGAATAATTGTGACCTTTATCACACGAGAGAACACTCCTCTTATCTATACCACTGTTCTTTCCCTACTAATCTCTTATCATATTTCAACACAAAATCATTTTTCAACAGCAAAATCATCAAAATCAACAGCCCATCCTTTTTTACTAAAACAGTAATAAGTGTAGACCAGCTTTCAATAATAAAACCTTCATGTAAACTGAAGAAAAGAGATGTTCTCATGTCATGTAAACATGTTACTATGAATAAGTTTGATTATTTGAAATAATCACATTATTGGTGTGCATGTAAACATAGCCATTGTGCCTAACAACAAACTTTCAACCCCTTCAAACTTCTAACTCTAAAAAAAATGTCTTTTGCAAGTGTGACCTGGCCAAAAAAGCAGCAACCAAGTAACAAATACAATGACAAAAACAACTAAAAATGTACCCAAAGAAACAGACAAAAGGTGCAGACCTTTCAATGCTACAGAAACACTATACTTGTATACACTATACTATCTTGTTTACCAAATTCAGTGCGAACCCGTGGAGCATTCAGATACAGAAAATTGTTAGCATGAAAGTTATAATGTACACTTGTATTAGATAATCTGAGAAGAAAATGTGAAGAGGCTAACCCACAAATGACTTATAGATAAAGCTAAATTTCTCCTCACAGCTAAAGAAGATAACTTTGCTGTCACAAATTGCTCCGAGGCATGAAGGTTGAGGATCTAAGTGCAGCTTTATTGAAAGAATAAACTAGTACAGGCAGAGATCAGGGCTGGCAGCAAACAGGCAAAACTGTAAAAACAGGCAATGGTCGGGGCAGGCAGCAAACAGGCAGAAAACAAGAAACAATCAAAGGTCAAAACACAAATAAACAACGGGAATAACGCTCAGAGATGCAGTGCAACACAAACAAGACTTCGCAATGAGTGAATGGTAAACCAGGGTATAAATAGACAGAAGTGCAACAGATAACAAGACACAGGTGAAAGCAATCATGAATGATGAGTCCAGCAATGGATTATGGGAAGTGTAGTGTGCTGTGTGAAGTCCAGGTGAAGTGGATAGTGTCCTCTAGTGAAGCACGAGGGCACTGCAGCTGACAGACATTACATAGCCCCCCCCCCTAGGAGCGGATTCCAGACGCTCCTAAAACAAAATAAAACATGAAGGTCCAGGCGGGTGGTGGAACGGAGGTGGAACCGGGGGCGGGACGGAGGGCCAGGGCCATGAAGAGGCAGCGGACCTGGGTCGTGGAACCTATGCGGACCTGGGCCTTGGAGCAGGGGCGGGCCGGGGCCTTGGAGCAGGCCGGGACCGTGGAGCAGAGGCGGGCCGGGGCCGTGGAGCAGAGGCGGGCCGGGGCCGTGGAGCTGAGGCGTGGAGACATCCATCTTAGGCGAGGCAGGAGATTCTGGGGCGTCCCTCTTGGACATTGCCGGAGACTCAGAGGCCTGACTTGGCTCGGGGACAGGCGCGGAGGCCTGACTTGGCTCGGGGACAGGCGCGGAGGCCTGACTTGGCTCGGGGACAGGCGCGGAGGCCTGACTTGGCTCGGGGACAGGCGCGGAGGCCTGACTTGGCTCGGGGACAGGCGCGGAGCCCTGACTTGGCTCGGGGACAGGCGCGGAGGCCTGACTTGGCTCGGGGACAGGCGCGGAGGCCTGACTTGGCTCGGGGACAGGCGCGGAGGCCTGACTTGGCTCGGGGACAGGCGCGGAGGCCTGACTTGGCTCGGGGACAGGCGCGGAGGCCTGACTTGGCTCGGGGACAGGCGCGGAGGCCTGACTTGGCTCGGGGACCAACAAACAGTGTGTAGCCCAAACACACAGCAAAGCCACAGCCACCACCGGCAGGGCCGATTCTAAGGGTGGCACCAATGGGCTTGGGACCACAGGACTTGGAACCACCGGACTCGGGACCACCACCGGACTCGGGACCCTAGGAACACCAGCCACCCGTACAGACATCAGGGGTGTATCCACCAGACTAGAGATCAGACCCCAGAATCTAGGACCAGCCATCTTGCGAGCGGGCTCTGGACTGGCGGCCATCTTGCGAGCGGGCTCTGGACTGGCGGGCTCTGGCTTGGCGGCCATGACGACTGGAGACGCTGGCTTGGCGGCCATGACGACTGGAGACGCTGGCTTGGCGGCCATGACGACTGGAGACGCTGGCTTGGCGGCCATGACGACTGGAGACGCTGGCTTGGCGGCCATGACGACTGGAGACGCTGGCTTGGCGGCCATGACGACTGGAGACGCTGGCTTGGCGGCCATGACGACTGGAGACGCTGGCTTGGCGGCCATGACGACTGGAGACGCTGGCTTGGCGGCCATGACGACTGGAGACGCTGGCTTGGCGGCCATGACGACTGGAGACGCTGGCTTGGTGGCCATGAGGTGATCTGATTTCGGAACGCTCCTTTCAAGGAAGTATTTTGGGTCATCGGGCTCCTCGCTCTCTCCTACTGTAAGGGGTGAGCCACAAAACTCAAGAACAAAGTTAATGAACTGGGTAAGTGTCCAGCTTGGATCTTCCTCAGGCAAGTTAAGACTGATATGTGAGTCTAATCCACCCCAAAAACATTCCTTCACACTCTCGTCGTCTATAGTCACAAATTCGCAATGCCATAGAAAATTGTCAACATAGTCCTCAATCCTGCGACCATTTTGGAAAATGGAACATAATTTGTTCCATGGATCCCCATAAATACCTTCTGAAATCCTCCTGTACTCAGAACCGGCTGCTAGATCCATAGTGGCGAAGTCTTCTGTCACGAACTGCTCCGAGGCATGAAGGTTGAGGATCTAAGTGCAGCTTTATTGAAAGAATAAACTAGTACAGGCAGAGATCAGGGCTGGCAGCAAACAGGCAAAACGGTAAAAACAGGCAATGGTCGGGGCAGGCAGCAAACAGGCAGAAAACAAGAAACAATCAAAGGTCAAAACACAAATAAACAACGGGAATAACGCTCAGAGATGCAGTGCAACACAAACAAGACTTCGCAATGAGTGAATGGTAAACCAGGGTATAAATAGACAGAAGTGCAACAGATAACAAGACACAGGTGAAAGCAATAGATTATGGGAAGTGTAGTGTGCTGTGTGAAGTCCAGGTGAAGTGGATAGTGTCCTCTAGTGAAGCACGAGGGCACTGCAGCTGACAGACATTACATTTGCCTTATTATACAAGTGACAATGATTACTGCAACCAGTTATGAAGCATAAAGCATAATGTCAAGTTTCTTTAAATATTGTTTAAGAGCATTCATATATAACAGAATCAATGTTGACTGATACATGTTAACAAACTATTAGGATGTTCACAAAAGAACTGAATGTTTTTTGGGGGGCTGGGGGTAGAGGAATGAGCTTAAATGTAAAGTGTTTCTTCATAGAAATGCAAATTGCCTGTGGGGGTAGTGAAGCACACCTGAGAAAGTTCTGTTAACACTCTTTTCAATAGCAAGTAAGAAAAGCAAAGAAGAGAATATTTACTTCATATATTGACCTAATTCACTGAAGAATTTTAAAGCTAGTTCAATTGGATGATGACTTTAAAACAATGATATACTTCAGTTAAATTAACTGAAGATTTTCAATGTGACATTTTCAATTTGCAATACTTAAACTTTCAAAATCTGTTTAGGAGATTGTTTTGATGGCAAGAGCTGGTGTTTTAGTGTCCTTCTGATGATTGCCATTACATTCAGAGATATTCAGAATGTGAAATATTGTTAAATAACTGATGAAGTGAAATCACTAAAAACATCAGAGCTAAACACAAAATATTTTATTTAGCTCAGTTGAGGTTTGATAAATGTATCACATGGTAACAGTCATTTAATTTTTGTTTGAAATATTTTTCAATTTAAAAATATAATAATTTAATTGTACAACCCTAAGCAATGATTAACATTACTTAAAGTTTTGCTTTTGAGTCCATAAGTTAAGAATCTTAGTTATTTAAAGTTGTAAACCTAAAATCCACACACTTTAAAAAATTCACTCATAAATTCAAGTGTAATGCTTGAATTTACAAATTATGCTGAGGAATATCTGTAAGCGTTTGCGCCTAAATATTTTGATTATTAATGCTTGGTCAAAAATGTAAAACAGATTTTGAGACATTAAATAGATACCATACAAATCATAGGGCCAGATTTACTAACAGCTTGCATCAGCGCAAACGTCTCTTTTCAAGGGAGGACAGTATTTAAATATATATCACGCAATGGGATTTACTAAGGGTTGCGCTTGTCTTTGCACTGGTATTTTGCGGCTTTATTTAACACAAACACAAGGATGTCTTAAACCCTGCGCTAATTTGCTCAGCTCTCCGTAGATTGCGTTTGTCATTATGGGAATGAGATTTTGTTAGTAAATCACCTGACGAAATTTCCACTCCCATTGGAGTAAACAGTTTATTCAGAAACACACATATTCATGAAATTAAGACATTTTAAAGTGTCATGTCGCTTTTTTAACAGCCAACAGAGGACCCGAGTCAATGTGTTCAATAAAATCACTATATCATGTTATTTCTACACAAGTTAACCTGTTTATTTTACATGTGATCTAAAGTTTATATAGAAACACACATAAACATGTTACACTTGAAGGAAAATTCAGTTATTTTCCATTTTAAATTCACTAGTGGTTGAAGTTGACTGTTGTATTGAAAATGTTCGGTGTGTTTAACTGAAATAAAGCCTTTCAGTTGACAAAATTCAACTGAATCAACTAAAAAAATCTTCTATACATTAAATTAACATGAAATTTTGTGTTTAGACCCCTAAAATATTTATGAATTTAAGACATTTTAAAGTTTCATGTCGCTTTACAACAGCCAACAGAGGACCTGAGTCAATGTGTTCAATGAAGTCACTATTTTATGTTACTTCTACACAAGTTAACCTGTTTATCTTACATGTGACCTAAAGTTTATGTAGAAACACACATAAACATGTTACACTTGAAGGAAAATTCAGTTCCTTTCCATTTGAAATTCACTAGTGGTTGAAATTGACTGTTGTATTGAAAATGTTCGGTGTGTTTAACTGAAATAAAGCCTTTCAGTTGACAAAATTCAACTAAACTAAAAATCTTCAATACATTAAATCAACATAAAAGTTTGTGTTTAGACCTCCAAAATATTTATGAAATTAAGACATTTTAAAGTCTCATGTCGCTTTTTACCAGCCAACAGCTGACCTGAGTCAATGTGTTCAATGAAGTCACTATTTCATGTTATTTTTACACAAGTTAACCTGTTTATTTTACATGTGACCTAAAGTTTATGTAGAAACACACATAAACATGTTACACTTATCTGGATGTTACAAAATGTAATAACATATTATTGTTATTAAAAATAATACCATTACATTTCACAGATCTTAGAGGTCTAAACCCAAACTTTTATATAGACATAATTCACTGTGTGTGTCAACTTGTGTGAAAATATCATGAAATAGTGACTTTGTTGAACAAATTGACTTTGTTTATGGTGATGTGCGATGTGTTTCACAGCTTTGCCATTTCTTATTTTGACTAAAGATTTTGGAGGTTTCAGCTCAAACTCAAACTATGTTGACTTGATGCACTGGATATTTCCAGTTAATGTAATTATAATGTGTAAACTGAATGGCTGTATATCATTGATACTTCAATACAACTAACTAAATGAATCAATGTAAAACTTTGAGTTTTTGCCTCCAAAATCTTTTAATGACTATTCTTTATCTGATGGAAAAAGTTGATGTTTTAGTAAAACACAAATAACACTAAAAACTGCTCTTAAAACTTTATGCTGGTTTTAGCTATCTGATGACAAAAGTTGATGTTTTAGTGTCATTGTAAACTTTGTCATTACATTCAGAATGTGATATTTTGTTATGAAATGTGAAATCTAAACATCATGTCGTTCTTCACCATCTAACTGGGGACTCTGTGTCTATTTGTGTGTAAAACACAAATAACACTAAAAACAGCTCTTAAAACTTTATGCTGGTTTTAGCTATCTGATGGCAAAAGTTGATGTTTTAGTGTCATTGTAAACTTTGTCATTACATTCAGAATGTGATATTTTGTTATGAAATGTGAAATCTAAACATCATGTCATTTTTCACCATCTAACTGGGGACTCTGTGTCTATTTGTGTTGTAAAATCACTTAAAAGCGAATCTTAACCTGTTTACTTTGCAGTATTTGAGGTCTGAAAAAATACAGATAATCTTTCCTGTTATTTTGACATGTTTTTACTGTTTGTTTATTTTCTGTAAATAAATGCAAATATTAACACTATTTTGGTTGAAATCTCAGACATATAATATAAGTTGTTCACAGAATAAAACAAAAACAACAATTTTACCTAAAAACAATACGTAGAAATAGTGAATTCAGAAAAACTGAATATATTGTGGAGTTTGAAAACCCTTTTTCCTGAAGTAATCAGCTTGTTAATATATATATATATACATTAGCAGAGCCTCTCTGGGATAAGCCATTCAAACAGAAGAAGTGTGAACGACGTGTGTTAAAATCTTCCACTACAATTCTTGCTCCAGCCTACAGGGGCGCAGCTGAGTATAGGCTAAACACACATTTCACACAAAGGTCCCCTCTTGGCTAAAATTAAAAAAATTCACCAAAGTGTTTTTCACTTGATTTGTGCATGATTTAAAGCATGACCAACAGGGGACCTGGAAAATGTCCCCTCTTGGCTCCATGGTCCCATCTTGGTGAGTGTGTAACGACACCTAGGTCCCCTCTTACATTTACATTTACGCATTTGGCAGACGCTTTTATCCAAAGCGACTTACATTACATTGTACTATACATTTGTACATTTTGTATAGTAAGCAAGTGGGGGTTAGGTGCCTTGCTCAAGGGCACCTCAGCCGTTACCCGCGAGACCTGAGAATGCATGCATCACTATTCAGTGCATACTTTTCAAAGTTCTTTTAAAACTTCAAACCTAACTTCAAAATACTATTTTATTTATCATTAGTGCTTCTTATTTCTTTAACTTTATTGTATTATTTTATTCAAAGACATTAGGGGACAAATCAACCCCAGAAGACTGCTTTGTTTTAAGGGGTGGGGAGGGGTGTGTGTAGATGGAAAGGAACAGAGCATACACCCACCCATTCATTCATCAGTGCTACTTATTTCTTATCTGGTTTATTGAATTCAATCGTTTCATTCATAGACATTATGGTTAAATACCCATGTAGGTTCGGGTCGGGGTGAAACACTGAGGCCTGGATAATATCATTGCATATCAATGTCATAAAGTACACATACATGATGCACAATCAAAGGGGTCATATTCGGACACCTGGCAGGGGGCAATAAATTGGGGGTAATAAATCACTTTTTGACATTTGGTGTATTATATTTACTACTAATGTACACTATATTGAAAAGAGGTAGTACTTGGTTTAATAGAAAATGATAGATCCAGAAAGAGTCATTTCTTTTTGTAATAAACTTAATCCTATTGCTTGCCAAATTTCATATTCATAAATTAAATATTCAAACTCAAGACCCTTATTTTTGGGTTTCAACTCACATAACAGAAGTATATTATGCATATAGTCCTTTTAATGAAGTCCACGGAGTAATCAAAAACCCACAGAGGGTAATACAAAGAAACCACGAACACCATAACACAGTCAACAACTGACAACTGGGCAATATATACACAGGTGAAGAGACAAACAGGAAATGAGGCACAGCTGAAACCAATGGACAATCACAAGACACAATGCATGATGGGAAATGGAGTTCTTACAAAACAAGGCAAAACCACAAGACCGTATAGCGCCCTCGGGTGGAAACCAGAGGTGCGACAGTATCCATGTAGTTCCCTCATTTTTGCATGTTTGTAAGTGCTTCTATATTACAAAAAATTTCTTTGCTGTTTAAAGACATGTTATTTGATTTTTATAATTCTAACAAAAATCTAGAAGACTGATATTTTCTAATAATAATTCTAAAAGTTTTTTTATACATAAATGCAAATTTTGTCTATTAAACCTATTTTTTATTTTCTGTAGAGACTTGAAATGTTATTTGAAATCTATCTCTCCTTCCAGTAATGTCAAAGCTTTAAAAACCCATACATTGTGTTTAAAGAATAATATTTATGCCTTTTTTTATAATGTAAGCAGTTTGTCCGTTTAGGGATAATATAGAAACAACATGGCGAATTTTATGTAAATTGACCGGCTATGTATGTATATAAAATAGCTCGTTCTAATTAAGGTAAGAAAAACATAACTCTTCATTAAGGTCTTTACACATCTGAACACATAGTTATGTGGGCTATATTATATTGCATTTCTGTCAATAGAGCCTCCAAAAAACTACACAATGAACCTTTAACTTACCGAATTTATGATTTTCTATTTTAAATATTTTAAATATTTGAATGTGCTGACAGCCTTCCGGGATGATAGACTTGACGCATTACATGACGTTTTGGGGCTGTCGTTGCCTAATGGTTAGAGTCGGACTTGTAACCCAAGGGTTACAAGGCAGGGATTGTATAGATGGAGGGAGTGAATGACCCACCTTCAATAACATGAGGTGAGACCCTTGAGGTGTCCAAACTTTTTTTAAGGGGGCCAGATTTCATATTGTCAATACACATACTTACATTTGCATGCTTTATTATATCAGTTTACAAACAAATTCAAGTGTGGCCAGAAGGCTCATCAGAGGAACTTCAAGACTGCTTCTACACTACTGACTGGAATATGTTCAAGCAGGCTGCCACTTACAACAACACCACAGACCTCCAGGAGTACACAGAGACTGTCACTGCCTACATCAACAAGTGCATTGATGATGTAACAACAACTAAGACCATCACTGTGTGGGCCAACCAGAAACCGTGGATGACAGGGGAGGTCTACCGTCTCCTTAAGGCTCGTAACGCTGCCTTCAGAACAGGAGAGGAGGTGAGCCTGAAGACAGCTAGGACCAATCTATCCCGCGGCATCAGAGAGGCCAAGAGACAGTACTCCAGGAGGATATCCCATCGTTTCAGCGACAGCAGAGACACTCGGAACCTGTGGCAGGGGATTCAGACCATCACGGACTACAAGCCCCCACCGCAGACCTGTGACAACAACATCTCCCTGCTAAATGAGCTGAACGCCTTCTTTGCTCGCTTTGAGGCACAAAATGACACCACTGCACAGAAGACTCCACCACCTCCTGGCGACCAGGTGATGACGCTGTCCCCAAACAGCGTGAGGAAACCCCTTTAGCAGGATCAATGCACGCACCATCATCCCAGTCCCAAAGAAGTCATCTCCATCCTGCTTCAATGACTACCGTCCAGTTGCACTCCCTCCTATTCTCATGAAGTGCTTTGAACAGCTGGTCATGCACAACATCAAGTCTGTCCTCCCCCCTCTCTGGACCCCTTCCAGTTTGCATAACGGTCCAACTGGGTCTGACTGGGAGACCTCAGGCAGTACGGGTCTGCAGTAACACATCCAACACTATCACACTGAACACGGGGGCCCCCCAAGGATGTGTACTTAGCCCCCTCCTCAAGACCCTACTGACCCACGACTGCGCACCATCACACGACTCCAATCTCTTCATCAAGTTTGCAGACGACACAACTGTGGTGGATCTCATTAGCAACAGAGATGAGACAAACTACAGGAGTGAGGTGAGCCACTTGGCCAGGTGGTGCAGTGCAACAATCTCTCTCTGAACGTGGAGAAGACGAAGGAGATTGTTGTCGACTTCAGGAGAGCGCACACTCAGCATGCTCCTCTGACTGTCAACGGTGCGACCGTAGAGAGAGTGAGCAGCACCAAGTTCCTGGGTGTGCACATCACTGAGGACCTCTCCTGGACTAACAACACTGCAGCACTGGCGAAGAAAGCACAACAGCGTCTCTACTTTCTCCGGAAACTGAGAAGAGCCAGAGCCCCAACCCCCATCATGTGCACCTTCTACAGAGGCACCATCGAGAGAATCCTGACCAGCTGCATCATTGTGTGGTATGGCGCCTGCAACGCGTCCTGCCGCAAGACCCTCCAACGCATAGTGAGAGCAGCTGAGAAGATCGTTGGTGTCTCTATTTTTGGTACCCGTCTCCCGCAAAGGCCTCTGCATTGCAGGTGATCCCACCCACCCGTCACACAGCTTCTTCAGTCTGCTGCCATCAGGGAGGAGGCTTCGGAGTCTCCAGGCCAGGACCAGCAGACTGAAGGAGAGCTTCATACACCAGGCAGTCAGGAAGCTAAACACCCTTCTGACCCTGCCTACCCCCCCCCCCCTCTCTTGCCACACGCACCTCTAAACTCTGAACCAATCCATCCCTTCCCACATCATACTCTGTCCCGCACTTGTCACTTTACGGAACATTGGACTGCTCAGCCTGCTCTCTTGACACTTTAAAACAGACTGATAGGCTTTGCACTACATTACATTTGCACTGTTGTTATTTCATCTGCACTGTTGTGTATTTCATCTGCACTGTTGTGTATTTCATCTGCACCATTTGATTATTTCATCTGCACTGTTGTTTATTTCATCTGCACTGTTGATTATTTCATTGGTTTGCACATTTATCTCGTTAAATATCCCTTGCTTGTTAAGTTGTTTTGTGTATATATATAGATTTTGTATTTATCTGTCATTTGATATATTTTTTGATATATGTTTATTCTATGTTATCTGTATGCACCTAGGGTCTGAGAGTAACGAAATTTAAATCCTCCATGTGTATGTACTGAATTGATAATAAAGCTGACTTTGACTTATTGCGTTTTCATTGTAATGCTAATAATGGCCATTATAATAAAATGCAACTCTTAATTAAGAATGATTTATTTTTAAGTCAAAGTTAAACTTTGTTCTTAAAGCACATATCATGAAAACATCAGGGTTTTAAATAATTAAATAAATTTAATTCACATAAAATTCGGATGAAAATGTATGTATGAAAAGTATAGCTCAAATGAATTGTGACACTATAGCAGTAAACAAGTTGTAACATTTTAAGACTACATCTAAACTTGTTTAATACTCCAATAAAATAATTACAAATGAATTTAAGTCATTATTGTTAATACACAAATTCTCTTTCAACCCTTCTTTAAAGGAACAATACTTGATTTTTTGCATGATTTATTGAAAGAAATGCAATATAACCTACAAAACTTTCTTCAGAGGTGTATAAAGACTGTACGTAATGAACAGTTATGTTTTTATTACCTTAGAATAACCCTGTTTTATCTACATAGGCGCGGGCCTATATATGTGGAGTTTTCCATGTTGTGCGGCCATGTTTGGTTACAGCAGCCCTAAACGGACAAACAGCTCACAGAGCGCATTTAGTAATTCTTAGAGGCAGTAAGTTAGTCGTAGTATGAAGAGGAGGAGTAGGCTAGTCGTCGTCATCGTTGTCTAGCTGAAGCATAGATCGTTCTGTTTTTAGAAGTTTTGATACAATGGAAGACCATACATATTGTGCACAAGAGCCGATAGAGCGCAAATCTCTGTCGGTGAAGCACAAATGTGACAAATTAGAGACAAACGACGGCAGAAATCCAGGATAAACATCGGTGTAGCTATTACCAGATGAAGGACAAATGTTTTCAACGTGACGCTAAAGTTGCCTGTTTTCTGCTGGGTTGGTAAGATAATTTAACTTTTGTGAAAGTGAAACTAGTTTTTTGGTAACGTTAGCATTTGATACAAATGGGCATATAACCTACGAGAGACGAACGTTTTTCCTTAGAAGTGTAGAAATAATGTAACTGCATTGTAATTTCATGTGAAGTAACATGACAGTGTGGCTAGAATCACAGCCACTGTCTCAGTCGGCGACATGTTTTTTTTTACTGTTGCGGCCATCGTCGTACTTCGAAAGGGAGGGATGAGCAAATGACTGAAATATTTATTGCAAATCTATACTGAAACGCTAGTGGCCGCTAAAAATCCAAAACTGCGCCTTTAACAAACAAAAATTATTGTATGATACTTTTCCTTTATCTGTTGTACAACTCGTATGAGGAGAACACAATTTCTTTAATATTAGTGAGTGTTTTGGGGCCCGTCTTTTGTTGTTTGATGAACATAATAATTAAAGAGATCTTTATTATGCTGCTGAGCGAGTATATGGATATATGGATCTAAACTGAGACACATGCGTTTGCCAATTGTTTATGTTTATGAAACGGGCTATTTTACAAGGATACTTGCTAATATGGGAATTTTAACTTAATTTTGTCCGTTTCAAAGTAAGAATTCGCACCGACTCTTTGGGCACGATAATATAGGCTATCTTTCATTTCATTTATTTCATTTATGCATTTGGCAGACGCTTTTATCCAAAGCGACTTACATTACATTGTACTATACATTTGTACATTTTGTATAGTAAGCAAGTGGGGGTTAGGTGCCTTGCTCAAGGGCACCTCAGCCGTTACCTGCCAGCCCTGAGAATCGAACCAGCAACCTTCTGGTCATGAGTCCAACTCTCTAACCACTGGCCCACGACTGCCCACTATCTGAACTGAAGGCTGCATTGGAACATATGTTTGGCTTTTATTCATAACGATTCACAATCACAAATAAAAATTATTTAACGTTGTGTCTAACATTTGGTATATTTTCAGTATTGTTGGAGTCTGTTGTTTCCTGCATTATCTTCACACTGCATACAATACACAGCGAACATATTTCGTTATCTTAACTGTTTTGTACCTTAGCCATTGAAATTCTTGCATTCTGCAGGCAAAACATAACTATTTTATTTGCAAAAGTGAGCGCTTCACTCGTCTGCTCTGTCGATCCATCCGCTTCATCTTTAGCATTGAATGCGCCTCACACCCACGGTCCCGCGCATTACGGGTCGAAATAAAGTGACTGGATGCGCTGCTTGCACAATATAACTTCTCTGGGCATTACATTTATAACGCGCTAAATTATATATTGATCATTAAGAAAAACTGGTCGCACCGGCAAGAAAAGTGGTCGCAGTCTCTAGAGCCCTGACATTGTAAAACGAGAATGATTTGGCGGGCCACCTTAAATATAATTTAATAGACACGTTAGGCCGTTTAAAATTCATCCCCGGGCCGTGATTGCCCCGCGGGCCGGACTTTGGACACCCCTGCCCTTGACTGAGCAAGGCACCGAACCCCCAACTGCTCCCCGGGCGACGCCGCAAAAGTGGCTGCACACTGCTCCGGGTGTGTGTTCACTACTGTGTGTGTGCAGTTGGATGGGTGCAGAGCACAAATTCCGAGTATGGAACGCCATACTTGGCCACATGTCACATTACGTCGTTAGGACGTAAAAGAACCAATAAACCGGTTCATTGAAACGAACTGTCCGAAAGAACCGGTTCTCGGAAAAGAACCGGATTTCCCATGTATGTCCCTGAGCTTATGCCGCAGGATGTGACGTGATGCAACATGAAACCGAAAGTAGTTTCACGGAACAACAGAAGGCAGTGTCAATAGTTTTTAATAAACTATTGTAATGGAAATTCGTAGTTTACCTCTGGACTGCTTGATCAGTGTGTTTTCTATTCTTCAAGCTGAAGATTTACTCAGAGTGTCATCAGTTTGTAAAGTAAGTGATAAAAACATAATACCAAGCGGATTTATGTATCATAAGAGGATCTTATAATGCGAAATAAATGGTTCATTATATACCATTTTGACCCAGCCTATCCCAAAATCTGCAATGTAATGTAAATTGTTAAGAAAATTAGATGCTTATTATAGTCTATTTGTTTTTGTAAGGTTATGTGGGTAATTGACAAATACCGTACCATTGTACCATCTACCATGTCCTATGTTGTGACAGCAAAAATGTAGAAAGCAATCTGTTAATAATTTATTATTTTATGATATTGATAATATATAATATATATATTTGTCAACCACCCATATTTCAATTTTCAATTGAATTGTATTTATATAGCCTAGCACGTTTCACAATTTTGCATTGTTGCAAAGCAGCTTTACATACATTAGTAGTTACTGTAGTAAAGAGAAATAAAGATTTAAAAAATGACATCAAATACATTCAGGTCAATGCCAAAGGTAAAGTGTTATGCAAAGGTTTGGGCACCCTTTGCCGAATCTGTGAAAATGTGAGTTATTTTAACAAAATAAGAGAAATCATACAAAATGCATGTTTTTTATTTAGAATTGTCCTAAGTGAGATATTTTACATAAAAAAGTGTTTACATATAGTCCACAAGACAAAAAATAGATGAAATGATTAAAATAACCCTATGTAAAAGTTTGGGCACCCTTGGTTCTTAATACTGTATTTGGTTACCTGGATGATGATTTACGACTGTTTGATTTTTGTGCTGTGATGGTTGCTCACAAGTTCCTTGTTTGTTCTGAACAGTTAAACTGATCATTGTTCCTCAGAAAAATCTTCCAGGTCCTGCATTGTATTGTCTCTAGATGCACACAGTAATGCTTTTTCTGTAAAGTATGATTTTTAAAACGACTTAAATATCCTAATTTAACTAAGGCCTAGTCCTGGATTAATCTAATACCTGTCCGGGAAACTGGCCCAGTAAGTTTAAAGTCAAGGTAACATGCTATGTCATGCATTCTGACTTCTTTATACAGTTAAACTGCTGTCTTCTCATGCTTTACATGGTCAGCTTGTTAAAAAACGAGTTGGACGTATGACGTAATATTTCTGTGCTTGATACACTACCTCTTGTTACACTACCAACTTGTTTCAGAAAGTTTTTTATAAGTCTGGATCCCTGTTTTATAACATGGATCTGTTCCTTTTATTGGGCAATTTCCCGGAAAAGCTCGGCAAGGCAAAAGATATAGCCCGCCCACGCGCCAACCGACGTGCGATAGTAAGTGATAGTAAGAATCAAGATTTGATTGTGCTGCTTCAAGCTCGGTTGCTCTGTGAGCCTGCACTCATCTTGTACGCTTGCGATAGTGAGAGAAGTCAGTAGTTTGTTCACGGCATTTCAGTGATGGATGTTATGTAAACGGTGGATATAGGATTTGGAGATTGTTTGAAACTGATAGATGCTGCAGTCCCAGTGCTGAAAGATGTCGATTTTGTTGGCAATTGGTGGTACGTGCATAATGTTAAAGAGTACATTCCACGAGATCATAAACAATACATTTCATGCATTGTGTAATGTTGACGTGTTTGAAAGTAAGCAGTCTGCCAAAGTTGTAAATCCGAAGGTGAATGAATAACAAAGTTATTAGCTTTTAAAAATGGGAGTCGACTCTGAATCACGCAAACGAGTCGTGACCCGTCCGAGTCTTTAACCTCCGTGTAGCTACGTCTCTAGAAATAGTCCTCGCCTGCTCGCGATAACTTGAACACACGTGTATTATGACAACAAGTGAAACATCAGTATGTTGGCTTTCTCAAGACAACATAATTAAAGTGCACTTTAACATAAATTACAATTGTACTTTTATTGCAAATGTAATGTTTTTTTTGTTGTTGTTTAGGAGTGGTACCATGCTGCAGGGACACCATGGTTGTGGAGGTAAGTCACTTGACATTACATAACTGATTAAATAACTGGCAATAAATATTTGTTTAGCTTATGATGCTATGTAGTGGCTGAGTGGCTAATGTAGTCTGTATATCAGGGGCCTCATTTATAAAACTAGATTTCCCCAGAATGCTAGAACCTGGGCAATAATCCCTTTATAAATGCCAGTCAGATGAAAATTGTGTGTACATACACCTCCACTCTGTCTCCTCCCCAAAAGTACCATATGGAGTTTGCAACGCCTAGTTTTAATATGCATAACCTCATCTACATAAAATTTCCATGCATAATCCCATCCACGTGACACAATATTTAACACCGTCAACGACATTAAGACAATATGAGATACGGATTAGCCTATAAATGCCATTTGTGCCATACATATTACGTTGCTAAAATCATCAACCAGTATCATTGTTATGTTTTAGAATCAATATATCAAAATATCCATAAAACTGTTTAATAGTTCTCAGATAAATTATAAAACAGTTCTTTCTGGTTACACTCCGATGTTGTTTCTGATTTATCTACACATCTGATTTATCTTGTGCTGTTGAACTGTTGTATAAATGCAATATTGCTTTCGTAGTCGTGTGATAGTGCTCTACATCAGCGGCTGTGATTGCCTGCGGCCTCATGCCTCTGGCCTAATCACAGCCATGCTGATATAGAGCACTATCACACGACTACGAAAGCAATATTACATTAACAGTGATCTCATTCTTTTCCACTGGCCAAATATTATTTTAATTGTTTTAAAAATACTAATCAAATTAGGTTTATCCAGTTTTGCTGATAAGGTGAACATCTTGTGCAATTTTTAGCGATGTAACCTACAATTGTCTGACTCTGTGCGTCACTGATGTATTTTAAAAAGAAAACACACAACTATTACCATTTTCTTGAAGTTGTATGTATATCCTTCAAACTGTATATCCATACAGTGTTAATATTGTGAAAATGCTTTTACATGATATCAACCTCTGCAGCTGTGGTTGTACAGAAAGCAATTTTCATTAGACCCTTTCAAACCGAACAATGAACCAGTCGACCAACGAGTCCAGCAGCGTCCACCATAATATTGAAGTGTGCACGCATTATTGTTTATAACATGAGATCTGAAATTTTGTTTAAAGATATTTTGCACCTATAACACTCCTGTCATTAAAACATGGCATAACACAGGAAAAGTGATCAAGCACATCCACTAAAAATATGTCAAATATGTCTACATTTATATAATTTTTAAGTTCTGAGAACTATTAAACAGTTAAATATTATGGATATTTTGATTTATTTATTCTAAAACATAACGAGACGCATCATTTGACGTCACGGACAAGATGGCGGCTAGCTCTTCTCAGCCTTACTTGAACCTTAAACAAACTTTAAACTATTTTTACAACACGTAATGTGTGTAAACATGAACAGTAATATATCCAGAAACTGTTTATGAACAAATGCCTAAATTTGAACTACCATATAACGTCTCAATGGTGACATCAGGTGGTAAACATGCAAACGTGACGCGTGGTTGACATGAACAGATTGAGGTCGGAAATCGGATATTTTATGTCACAATATCCGAAACCCGAGTTGTCTTGAACGTAGCATCAGGAGAGATTTATACATGAGGCCCCGGGGGTAGGCCTGTCACGATAACAACTTTTTGTTTGGTGATTAATTGCATCCGAAATAATTGCGATAGTCGATATTATTGTCATTTTATAAATATTTTATGCCAATGATTAAGTAATGATATACAATTGCAAGTGCACCCTTTTACAGAACAAAGACCTTTTAATATAATATTTGGACATTAAAATTGGAATGTAAATAATAACTGGAGTTAATATTTAAAATAAATAAAACCGACACTTCAAGTCCTCAATTATTAGATTAGATTCAACTTTATTGTCATTACACATGTACAAGTACAAGGCAACGAAATGCAGTTTAGGTCTAACCAGAAGTGCAGTAGCAGCAAGTGCAGGATATACAGTGGTTGCATAAATTACATAAATAAATATTACAGAAGTAATTTACAGATGGAAATGTACTATGACCATGATTTACAGATGTCTCTAACTATAGACAGAAATTAACAGATGGATATATACTATGAACATAATATACAAATGTCTATTACTATAGACAGAGATTTACAGATGGATATATACTATGAACATAATATACAGATGGCTATTACTATAAACAGAGATTTACAGATGGATATGTATTATGAACATAATGTACAGATGGCTATTACTATAAACAGAAATTTACAGGTGGATGTATACAATAAGTTAGGCTATGGTGAGCAGCAGTGCGATGAATATAGAGTAGTGCAAATAAATTATGGACAGAAGCTATCGAAGTAACAGTGCAGTGGAAGAAGTTATTGCATATTTCAATTATAATTGGTTGATTTACATTACAAGCTGTTATGATGAAGTTTAGGGTAAGCAGAGCCCTTCATATGTGAACTCTGGAGAGGGCAGCACGATTGTATGTCATAATGTGGCCGTTTAAAATACACTTGCCTAATTGACCAATGAAAAACAATGTCTCTTTATCTTGTGTGTGTGAGCTTTTGACACACAGACACAGGGCAGCGCTAACAGAGACAATCGGATTAAATGTTCATGTCATTCATGTAGGCTAGGCCTAAACAAACGCATAAATAAACACAATGGCAATTTATTGCATCACCAAAAACTACTGACGTTGTGGTTATATATTGTGCAATATGTCGATAAATTGACTATTGCGACAGGCCTACCCGGGGGTTTCATACAAAATGTGTTGACGATAGTTATTTAAGAACAAATACTTGTATAGGAGAATGTGTTTGCAGAGATGGAGTTTCTGCAACGTTTCCCAGCTCCTTTCAGACACAGGGACACACTCATGGAAAGGGTATTATCTGCGTCGTTCTCATCTGGAGATGAAAATGAAATCAGGCAGGTCATGTGCAGACTATACCTGCAAAAGCCTACGAGGACATGAAGGCAAGCAATCCCTTTAAAAATCAATGTCAGCTGTAATACTATTTCAAATTCTGCTCCACTGATTTTATAGTGAAAAACTTGCTTTTCATTCTCTCATATCAAAGGCAAGGTTATTGGTTTTGCATACTTAGTTGGAAATGAAGGCTGCTCAGATGTTTGGAAGAGCGTGCCAATTGTCTGTAGTGCATCCACAGATGGTACAGTCAAAGCATGGGACATTCAAAAGGTATTGCTTTTTGACAAACCCCCAACAAAGTAGGCATGAGCATAGGACTATCACGTAAAATACAAAAATGTTTCTTTGATATTTCAATATTCACAAAAGAGCTCAATTTAAGCTCTTCAAGATGTTTATGCATATTCCCCACATACAGTATTTTCATTATCAAAAAAGTGAAATGTAACTTAAAAAACTTTGACTATAGAAAGTAAAGTTATGTTCTTTTTTCAGGGTGTTAAATTATGGTCAAGTCCTGTTCAAAGCCCCCTGCAGAACATCATGGTTGATCCTTTTCAGTCTGTTGTTGTCACGTCTGACAGCACAGGAACAATCAAAACATGGAAGGGTTCAACTGGAGAGGAGGTGGCCTCATTTGAATCAGGATTCTCCACAATCACACTACTGCTGCTCAATGACAAAAGCAGCTCTTTCCTTATGGTCAATATTCGTTACATTTGTAACTACACAATTAAGATGTACAGATGTCTCTTAGACTACTTTTTCCATTCATTATTATAGCATTGGTGGTCTTGGTGAACTGAAGTTACATTCGAGTGTACAATGAAATTTTCCTGCCCTTTAGGTGGGAAGTATTCAAGGTCTAATTGTCTTGACTTGTCCTGCACTGTCAGAAGTTTCAAGGCACGTGGTCTTCGACTCATTTGGGTCAAACCTACTTCTTTCATCCCCAGATAAAAAATGGATACTTGCTGCTTCCAAAGAAAATTATGACCTCTGCCCAAAGGTAAGTCAAGTCAAAGTTGACTAATTCCACTTGATACATGTAAGGTTGATGAATAGAATACATTCACAGAAAAGCATTCAAACTTTTACTTAAATAAATAACAAGTGATATGTGTGTTGGAAGGTTTTCTACAGTGAAACTTTGTGTTACCCTGTTGAAAATGAGGAAAGTCTGTGTCAGAGTCTGCCAGTCACTGGCTGCTGTGCTGCTATATTCCTCCCGTCCCAAAATGCACGAGTCGCAGTGATCCATACAGACAGACTCTTCAGCAACAAAACAATCTCAGTCTTTGACCTGACTATAAAGGAAACTAAATACTTGAAGAAGCCAGGAGGTTGTATTTAGAAATTAATACCATTGTTTTTCTTGTTATTTTACTTATATTACTTAAATTATATATATTTTCAAGTTGACATGCTTACACATTAAATTTAAACTAATAATACCTGATATTTAATCTCTTCTATTTCAGCTCAACAGGTTGCATCTTTTCAGTTACAACCATGTCATTATTCAGACCCGATTCTTGAGGCAAGAGGGAGCAACACTCTTCTGGTTGTAGATGGAAACTATCTGAAAGTTTACACACTTAAAGGGGAACTTGTTGCTAATTTTGAGGACCATATACATCCAATTACTGCTCTTTGTGTGGTAGGTTGCAGGTTAACCATTCATCTCATGTTTATCTCCAGTGTATCATGTTTAGACTCAAAATTATAAATCATTCAGTGAAAGGATGTCTTCGAAGTTCTATAACCAGTAAAAGGGTGCTGTTGTTTGCAATCAAAGTTTTTTCTCGGGCCATTTACCAGATTGCATTCGCACTGGTATTAGGATCTCTGAAGTGATGTAAGCTAGCCAACACAGTATTTAAAAAAACATAGAGAAACTAAAGGACGCTGCCATCATACTAGGTATGTTTTTGTTGTCTGTGGAGGGTTTTGTGATAACTGAGATATAGACAGTCGTGGCCCAGTGGTTAGAATGTTGGACTCATGACCAGAAGGTTGCTGGTTCGATTCTCAGGGCTGGCGGGTAACGGCTGAGGTGCCCTTGAGCAAGGCACCTAACCCCCCACTTGCTTACTATACAAAATGTACAAATGTATAGTACAATGTAATGTAAGTCGCTTTGGATAAAAGCGTCTGCCAAATGCATAAATGTAAATGTAAATGTAGACATATAAGTTGCGATCGAAAGAGCAAAAAGGAGGACTAAGAGACGAAAACAAGAATTTAAAGTGCAACATATCACCGAGATAGAAAGAAAATGCAACGAACAGAGAAAAACAGCAGGTAAATCCAGCTAACATTAAGTTTCTGTATGTAGCAACAGTTTAAAACACTGTTCTGTGATGTGTTTAGCCAGTCAACACTCTTGCTGGTAGTTCCTTAATTTCTGGGTTAGATCCTGCTCTAAAGAAGCGAATTTTGTCTCTCCAAAAAGCATTCTTGAAATAAAACTGATCCCGGTTCCTGCAATGCAAACACAACAGCAGATAGTTCCGGAACTAGGAAATCATTCCTGCGCTGTGAAAAACCTAATTTAGAATGGTTTAGAAATGTTGTATAATTGTCTTATTGTTTAGAAATAAAACTGCCATTAAAATGCGTGCTGCATAAAACATTATTAACTGTTTTATTTCTAAACAATAATACAATTAAACAACAATTCTAAATGAGGGTTTTCGCAGCGCAGAATGAGTACCCTTACATGACAGGTGTGGTGTATGCTGGAAAGTAGCAATTGACATAAAATTGCACCTGTAGTATGCGCAATTGATGATTCTCTGTCAACCAATCAACGTTCTGCAGTGAGTCCACCCTTTTGGTACCATACTACTGTGCTACTACTCTCAAATTATGGTACAATACAGTTCGCTATTTTGGTACCATTCGCAACTTATGACAATGGAAATGCAAATAATTGCGCACTGTACTGTACCAAGCCTTACCGCTCTGTGAAAATAAGCCATAACACTGTTTGGTCATTTTGAAAAACAAGCTGTGCTCTCTGCACTGCCCAATTCAGTGAACAGGAATTATTTGTTCTCTTAAAAAAATTTGTTCAACCCCACTTATTTGTTCATGTTCACTATCACTGTAATTCTTCTGGACTTGCAGGACAGTTTTAGGGTGGTCACAGCATCTCGTGACTTGTCTCTCCAAGTACTCACCTGGAGAAATGATAAACAACATGGGCTGACCCTTGAGAGCCAGTATTACTTACTTGGAGGTTCCCACACAAGATTCAGGTAACACATTGTCACCTATTCTGTTAAACGATTCATGTTATTCCCGCTGGATTGTAAACTGTTTTTTGATATATTTACAGAGGATTTACAAATGTTGCCTGTGATTATTCGAGTATAGTGGCTTCTGTGGAGTCAGTGGATGGAAAGGACGTTCTGAAGGCATATACATTTGATTTCTGACCATGTAACAGAGGTCCTTTTCAACGAACAGAATAGATTTTTATGATTTTGAGTACTGCTACTATAAAAAGACTGTAATTGTTTGCTACAAAAATGTATTTGCTGCAATAAAAATTTAACTGTTAGGTAGAAGGCTCTGATGATGTTAGAAAGGATACAAAAGATGTACAAAAGATGTACAATGAGATGTGTGAAAAAATAAAACCACAATGGTACAAAGCTTAAAGGAAACTTTAAGGTTATTTTCCTTTTACCTGTATGACTAAAGTCCATTAAATGAATAGTCCACCTCAGAAATTCAGTCATCATTTAGTCACATTACTGTTTTCTTGGTTCTGTATGATTTCCAAACCATAACGTTTTGAAGGAAAAGTCCGAAACCAGTTTATTATTACATATTTTTTGCCTTGAAGCTCTACCCTGATAGAACAGCCTTAGGGTAAAAAAATAATTACTGGTAATCATTTGTTATCAAATAGAACATAACTTACTATGTAAGATGTTATATATTTTATTTTACAATAAGGGAACATTGTATTAGTCTCTTTCTAAATGCAGAGCTCTCAAGTTTCATCAAAAGTTTAGCATGAGATTACATGTGTTAGGGGAGGAGCCACTCAAATTCGCCCCCACCCACTTTTCTCAAGTTTTGCTATTTCATCTATTATTTATATTTGCCCAGCACAAATAAAAATGATAAATGAGAAAAACAAAGTTTAAGGATGTTTTAAGCAAAAAACATTGTTAATATTGCTTTTGATATTGTAATCATGATTATAAATACCAAATAAAACATTAAAATCTTTTTTGCATGTCATTCTTTTAGACTTTGCAGATCAACTATATGAGGGTGATTATTGCATTTTTTGCATTCGTAAATCTTCACATTGTTTGTTTTTGCATGCATGAAACATTTATTTAAACCATTTTTTTTTTTTTTTTAAAAAGCGAGCGAAAAACGTAACTGAAACAGTGACTTCTGTTATAATTTAGCGTTATAATGAATAAAACTGACTGCATGAAACTCCCGTTATAATAAATGAGTCTGACTGCCCGTATCTGCTTTGTGTTGTTTCTGTTAGCGAGCAAAGCTGTTACACCGATGATGACTCATCTAAACTTCTGATTGGTCATTACGTTCATGTGCTGTCTATGATTGGTTGTAAGGCTCAGCATTGTGAGTAACACAGAAAACTACCTGAAGCACCTCAGAGTGAGAAATACAAGGTGTGGCATGAGAGCGTGTGAACAGGCTGAAATGCGTGTGTCTCACGGTGAATGCATGAGACTTGAGAGCCCTGTAAATGTTTTATCTAAACAGAGAACCTGAGTAAAAACCGATGCTTTTAAAATTAAATTGTAGCTAGGGTGCTTAGCTATCTATTGTGTGACACCTCAAATTCACTCTAAGGCAGATGACCTCATATGATGCAGAACAAGCCTCAAGACATTTTTCTGGATGATATTTCCATCTGGGTTTTGTATCTGAAAAGATTTTTTTGAATTATAGAGTTAATAAAAAAAAAAGGTTGTATACTTTGAAGCACACTTTGAATAAGATGCTTTACCTTTGAAAAAGCTTTGGTTGCACGATCTAGAAAGGCATTCTCGACTTCCTCAGGTATTTTGAGTAAACCAGCAAAACAATCCAGAATAAACATCACTGTTTCTCTTGAAGCCTGCAGTAATAAAGCAAATAAATGCATTTACACAACAAAGGAGTGCAAGATACACTTAAGGTTGTTTATTGAATTGGTCTTTAAGGAATAGTTCATGAATGTTAAGCCACATTTATTTTTTAGAGATATTTTCGGTGTTTTTGGCTTTATTTCGAAAGTACAGTTGTAGACATGACAGGAAACAAAGTGGGAGAAAGAAGGGGGCAGGATCGAGAAATTACCATGAGTCGGAATTCAAACTGAGGTCATTTGAAGCGCAATCACGCTAGAGCACTTGCCCACGAGACTATGGGCTCCAACTATTTTAATCCGTAATGTATTTTTTCTCATGCCATTCTAGGTGTATACAGTATGACATTCTTCAGCCATACACAATTTGAAATTAATTATGGATTAAAATTAATTCACTATTCCTTTAAATATACCAATAATATAGGAAAGGTGGTCTTTATCTTACCCTATCAATACTGTTGAGGACAGTGTCTGGGTACTTAATGCTCTCATCTATGAAGACATCATGATCTGGGATGATTGGCTCTTTGAGTTGCTCCAGCCAGGACCACATAATCCCACATAGAATGAATGGGTCTTTTTCCAAACACAGCCGCTCCCATGCACCCTGGTAATTAAGATCTGTCTGCAGAAAGAATCACACACATTTGTACTGATTCTGCGTCTAAATTGCAATATTGAACAAGGACATTCTTTGTTTCCCAGATGCTGTCTGCAGAGATAAGAAGCTATATAACGATAAACTAAAAATGTTTTTTTTCAATTTCATATAAATAAGGTTCCTATGTTTCAGTTTTAAATTGGTTCAAAGTGGCTTTATAGCAATTACATTGTACAAGTGGAGACGTAAAAAACAGTAAAAGAAATAAGGAAATTATATGAACAAAATTATATATAATATTTAATCCATTTATGTAAGCCATTTTAACCCCCTTCCTAGACCAGTCCTTTCAGAATCCTCAGCATTTAATGCTAGAATGAGACAATCTAGTGCGACTAGCAATTTCAACCATTTCCGCCCCTTAAAGGAATCTTAAAGGAACAATACTGGATATTTAGTATGATCTATTGACATAAATGCAATATAATATCCATAACTATGTGTTCAGAGTGTATAAAGACCTTACATAATAAAACGCTATGTTTTTCTTACCTTAGAATTAGCTATTTTTATCTACATACAGCGCAGGGTCACCTTACATTGAATTTGCCATTTTGATTCTACAGTATCTGTAAACAGACAAACTGCTCTACAGAGCGCGTTTCGTAAATACGTTATCTCTTTTGGGAAAGAAGCGAAAACGTGATGACATCATCTTCCTCTCAAGCCTCCATACTGCTTGGAATGGGAGGGGGAGGGGTGGAGTAAGCTGGTGGGTTGCAATGCGCAACCTCACCACTAGATGCTGCTAAAAATTAGACACAACACCTTTAAATGGATAGGTAACCCAAAAATGAAAATCTTTGATTATTTACTCACCCTTGCAAAGCTCTATTGATTTATTGCCCTATTTCTTCTGAACTTCATTATTTGTAAAAAAAAAACCACACACCACTTACTTAAAACACCTTTGCTTCTCACCCCCCTCCCTAAAATACTTAATGTAGACTGAGACTCTTATCAATACATGCACTTACCTGCCAAGCAGTCACTTTCTGAATTTGTTCCTTGTCTCCATCTCGCTCAAGGTCCACTGCAAGGGACTGAGCCACCAGATGATGTCGGGAGTCCTGAGACAACTCGGACTGGATGGTAATGAAAGGCACCTCCACTTGTTTTGCCCCATTATGGTCGGAACTTTTGTTGGGGTCTTTCCTCCAGAACGACAGTATTTTGTTGATGGTTGTAGTGTTTTTCTGATCTGATACACCTAGAGACTGGCTTCGCTGCAAGACAGACTGCCTCCTCCTTTTGAGCAATGGAGATCCCTCCTTCTGGTCCATAAGTGTTTTTAACTCCCATATATTGCTAGTTAAATTGTAGTCTGGGCTGTCCTTACATGTCCCCAGAGAAAGGGTGACATAGTTCTGGGAGAAACTACTAAAAGCTGCCAAATGATTGCTGATGTTACATGAGTGAATGCTGGCTAAAACACTGAGAGGATTATCAGACAGGTTTAAAGATGCAGCTAACCTCCGTAGGTCAGACTCGCTGTAGCTAAGGCTTTTACGAACATAGTGAAGTGGTTGTGATTTGTCTGCATTGACTTTAGGTAGGCCAGGAAGACGGGGCCTAATCATAGCAATGCCGTTTTCCAAAATCTGTCTGTTAAATGGATATACTGCATTTTCATTACAATGTTTTTCAACCAGAGGTATCACATCAGGAACTTCAACAATATCCTCCTCAATAACTTGACGATTCTCTGCAATGTCCAGTAAAAGTTTGCAGATGAGGGCGATGAGCTTTGGCACAAATTTTAATCGCCGAGCCTCATATCCATGCAACATGTGTTTCTGGCGGGTCAAATACTGTGAAAGTGTAACAGGAGGAGCTCTCGGCTCAGCATTAGCAAACACATTTCTCAAAGGAACAAGCAACTGAGAGAATTGCTTGACACACTGTAGCTGTCTTCTAGTCTGGATCGAGTTTGGTCGTTTTGCTCGGACCAATAAAATTGCTTGATCTGCTGTCATCTGTGTGTTAAACAGCAAGAAACAGGCCAGCAACACACCTATGACAACAAGTGTAAAAAAAGCGCCATTTAAATGGTGAGCCTATCTTGGCAAGCATAATCACTTTCTCTGGAACTGTTCTACAATGGTGGGATGATCTGCCTGTCTCTATAAGAACAGCGGAATCTTTAGCCATCTTTAAGAATCGGCAAAGGACACATCTCAGACACATTTTTCTACCTTTTTCTTTACTAAAAAGAGGGATTGTTAGGCTAACTGAGACCAGTTTTATTGCACTTGCTGCCCTTTTGCTGCACTGATTGCTTCCATTGTTACGCCTTATTTGTAAGTCGCTTTGGATAAAAGCGGCTGCTAAATGACTAAATGTGTATGTAAATGTATATCAGCCATATATGTGTAGATGCCACATTCTAACACTCCAGACACCTTTCAGAAGTAAAAAGAGTTGGTTTGTATTTTTATATGTACTGTATATCTTCAAAATAAAGGTTAGTAATGGTAACTTTTAAGTGTTCACAGACTTACATGAAGTTGAATTACTATATGTATATATTTTCATGATATCAATAACTTTGAAAACATTGAGACAATGTAACAAATCATATCAGCATTTTTGCAGCATAAATTAAACAAAAATGTACATACAATTGACATTTTCTTATGGTATCCTTGTTGCATGGTTACACCATTCTTTCTGATTGTGTCTGAAAGACCAACACGAATTAGGGCTAGGGCATAAAGTCTGCTTAAAGTCTGTGTATCTTGTCAGAGAACAAGAAACTTAGGAAGCTGCTAACTTGATTCTATCTCATGAGTCAACATTCACCTAACTCATACTGATCCAACAAATCATTTTGCAGCTCTTTACTTATTATTTTTATAGGAAAAAATATATATACGATTTACCAATCAAAATAAACAATTTCAGTGACAAACTTATTACAACATCCAGCCTGCTGATCAGGATCATTTAAGAACAGAAATCTAAGGGCTTTTTAGGTCATTTTTACACCTGTGGTAAAAGGAAACGGAACTGTACCTGTTCTGCCAAGCCCTGCATGACAGTGAACAGCCATTTTACCTTCCTGGATGGCAAAAGACATAACTTTCACCATATCTAAGATTGTCATGAGGGAGGCCACTCCATAGTCATTCCATCTAAAGTTGTAAAAATAAACTGAAACAGAACAACACTTGCTTTATAACCCAAAGACATAAAAACAGTGTGGTATTGTGAGAGGCTGTGTCATAGAAGGAAGGTATGTGCCAGCTCGGTGGTTGCAGCAGGGAGACTACAAACCAAGATGGCTGCTGGGTCCAGGACTACAAACCCCAGATGCCTCGGCGGGTGCCTCACAGCTGTTGTGAAGGAGCTTTTAATTAGAGTGTGTAAAACACCGGTGTGGAAAGTGTCCACGGTTTTTTGTTGTTGTTGTTGTAAAGCCTTTCAAGAGTTTTGAGTTATTGATTAAAAGAGAGGAAAACCTTCACTTTGATCTCTGTCTGGACCTAATTTAAGAAGATCGCACAGGCTCTCATAATACCCTACCCAGCTCGGCTATACTCTGTTTTTAACATATAAACAAATTTATTTAGTATTTAGTGCATATAGTTTATATAGTGGTTTATAACACAGAAAACTAAAGCTTATTGATATAGAAATCACAATGTTTGGGGGTTGGCAACCCGTTTGACATAACCAATAACATAAAGTGTTACTCACTGCCAGCTTCCATGAAAGTCTCTGGTCGATAAGTAAAGCCACTTGCTGGCTCTAGCGGGTTGCCACAGCTGGCATGCTCTCCAGGGCATTGGAGGTTAATAATGGTCTTCAAGCCACATCTTAACACAAAGCAACATGGCATAACAGGAGTTTACCAAGCAATAGCACAAACTCAAGAATTTGTTTGCGAGAGCCACTTTTAGTTAAGAACATTACCTCAAAAACTGGTCTATTACATTATATCTTTTGATGATTTCTGTGGAAGGACGGGCCATAGCAAGCAGATTTTCATTGATCCTAGAAAGAAAGAGAGAAACAATGAGTGGACATCTATTTAAAACTGGAAAGCTGAAGTGTGCATTTTTCCTGTTATAACTGTAACTCTAAGGCAATATCAGAACATTTAAGCATCCTGACTAGACCAACACAGCAACATTAATGTGACATTGATACAGATTATGGCAGATGAAGAATGTTTTGGAAAATGTGCTTGACATCAGCCCAAATTATTGCAGTTTTGTTACATGGTGCACTTCTGCTGGAAAAATAAATGAACAAAATAAACCTAAAGGTATTGAGTGATCTTAGGCATACATCACAGTTAATAAAGCATTGATCACCATTTTATAAATTTTTTGAAATCTTGTTGTAGTATTTTGTCTCCTTTAATTCTTCTCAGAAGTGAGCCTCAGTTTACACTAAAAAACTCACCATTACAAAATTATGTACAAAAACTTGAAGGTAATATAACAATTGCTTAATATTGATAAGAAAAGGTGCTAATTTAACTTTCTATTTAGAATGCTTAGCCTAACTAAACAGGTACGTGCTGTTGTTTACCAAGATGAATAGATTCCCTTGATGGCCTGATTTTCATCACTCCAATGCGATGGATCTTCATATTTGCACGCCTGGCCACCACATCCCATAGAGCACTGAATATGGCAGGGGATAATAAAACGTAGCGCTTCTCCAACTACTGTGTATTTTGATCTGGGAACTCTGGAGCCTGTCACTTTGAAAATGTTTATTTAGAATACAGAACAAACACTATTACTAAGAAGTCGGCTTAGATGAACAGCACCATTTCGTCACCTTAGAATTATAAGGTTCTATCTGACATTTTGGTCAAAATTGAGTTATTCACATATTCTTATTCTGTGACAACTTATTTACATTATGCCATGTTTGTTTAAAAAAAATAGTTTTTTGGGACTTTTTTAAGACAACAAAAAGGTTCTATCTACAAAATCAAATTATAATTTGGTTCTATATGGTTCTATCTACGAGGACCAATCAGGATCAGCTTTCTTTGTCATGTGGCGGGGTGCCTCAGTGATAGTGGGAAATATCTAAGGGAAAAAGTGCAATGCAAAACAATGTTTAAAAGAAACCTCAAGGTTGACTGTTTTATTGATACTCTTGTCAAGGAGAGCAGCTCACTACAGATTTTGTTTTCTTTTGTTTTAGGTTTTGTTAAACAGATCATTTTTATATTTTTAGACTAGCCAGCAGTGCTAGCTTCCTAATTCCTGTGTTTACATACACTCTCAGTGCGATTAGTGCTTTAAATCTTAAAATATTATTGTATCATTTTTACAATATGTTATTTCAGCCACTCCTAAAATATGAAATAAGTCATAAAAATGTAAATGTAACTTTTTTACACATTATTACACCACCCATTTCATGTTTTAACAAAAATTATAAGTAAATTGTTTGTGTTGCTTTAATGAATGTTTTGCAGACATAACCTTATAATTCTAAGCCAAAAGTGATTTTTCAGAGTTAGTGTCACAGATCTGGTGGCAGGTGAGGACGCCACAAAGTGATGAAGTGATGGTAAATTTATTTCAAAATCAGGCTTTCAGGGAAGTACTCCAAAATCAGGTAAATAGTCCAAAAACATGCAACAGGTAAAAACTAGCACACTATAACTTCAACTTCCAAAACTAACATACAGACGTGAAACTAATAACCAGACCAGATAAAGAACAGAACTCAAATGGGAACTTAAATACACTCAGCAAATACAGAACAGGTGTGAACACAAATCAAACACAGGTGAGAGTCCAATCAAGCTAGTGGTTGAGGTGAGGTGCATGCTGGGAGGTGTAGTTTTTTAGAAATTAAAGGTCCAGGAACACAAAAACCAAACAGGGGCAGAACAGGAGTGTTACAGTTAGAAGGTTCTATCTGCATTTGACCTGTTCCAAAAATTCCCATTTGCGAATTTCAGAAAATGTAGATTTTTTTGAAAGCTTTGAAGCTCACAACGCATATAGAACCTTAAAATTATAAAGCGACAATTTGGCAACTCTTGACAAAGAATTAGACTTCTACATTTGCATTACAAATGTCATCGAAATGGCACTTTGACAAATCTTTGATCTTCACTGTAAAAAATGTCTGTAAAATGAACAGTGAAATTCCAAAGTTATCACTGAGAAAACATCTGTAAAAAATATGGAAAAACACTGTAAAGTTTGTCAGTGAAATTAACAGTGAAATTCCTGTTTTCTACCAACCTGTTTTTCCTTCTGTAAAAACTCACCATTAAACATTTATTTTTGTCATACATCTACAAAATTCTTATTGACAACCATTATGGTGATGTTTTTGCTTTTTAGTGTTTGCTTTAGCTGGGCTCTTGACTTTTTGTGTTCGGGCTTGATTTTCTTTAGAGTTTAGCCGTGTGTTGAAAACACATCACTTAAGTTTACTTATTTACATGAGACAAAATAACTATAATCAAAACATTAAATTTATACGTATAATCTATAACGTAAGAACAACAAAATCAATAAATACACCCCAATTTCACATACCACCCAAAAATAAGAAAACACATGCACACATACACAAAACATTCACTCAATGACATACACGTGCACATGCACGCACACACACAGTGTTAGTAGAAAGAGGAACACAGGTAATATATTATATGAACTATAAATTCCTACTTTATGGAAGCCCATTTCCGCCACATAATAAAAAATAATGCTCTAAAAACTCAAAATTATGAGATTAAAAGTCATAATTGTCATGGTCCTGCCCTTCTTGCCTAGAAAATTCCTAGAGCCTTGTGGGCAGGATCGTGACAATGCCATGTATGTGTGTTTATGTTATGTGTGGAAACGTATGACCTGGGCGGGGCTTGCCTCCACCATGCGTTCTCCTGTCGCGTCTCTCGGCCACGCCCCCAGTTACTGTCATGTTCCTGTCCTCCTCTGTCCCCATCATGTCTTGGTGTCAGTGTTACGTGTGGAAGCACATTGCCTTTGTGTTTGTTACTTTGTGCCATGTGCTCTCCTGTCGCGTGCCTTGGCCCCGCCCACTTGTTTCTCAGTCTAATCTTCCCATCAATGTTCTCATGTCTTGCACCTGCCAAATGTAATTATCCCTTGTTTGTTTTCCTATTTAATGCCATTGTGTTTCCAGTCCAACTGTGCTGGTTTGTTTTTGTCATGATCCTGCCATTCGTATGGTTGTTTTAGTTTGAAATGACAGGATCATGGCAGACCTATGTCTTGTGTCTGTGTTTGGAAGCACATGGCCATTGTTTGTGTGCCATGTGCTCTCCTGTCGTGCGTCTTAGCCCCGCCCCCTTGTTTCCATATTAATCATCCCGTTATCAGTTCACGCCCTTCACCTGTTGCCCTTGTTATGTCTCTTTTGTTCCTCTCCTATTTAATGCCCTTGTGTTTGCTGTCTTGTGCCGGATCGTTTGTCTACCACGTCCTGTCTTGTTCCTGTCGCTGTCCCCCGAGTTAAGTTTTATTTGAAGTTTAGTTTTATCTGTGGTGTCTTTTTATTTTTGTCTTGTTTTTCCCCTTGAGGGATTTTAAGTTATGTTTTTGTGTTTAATAAATTGTTTTGTCAAGAGCTGTCTGCATCTCACTGCAGCTCACCGGGATGCCTCCAGTGGGGTGCCTATCGGTGTCCCTCTCCAGGGGTCGAGTTTGTCGGGGTCCCTCTCCAGGGGTCGAGGCTGTCGGGGTCCCCCTCCTGGGGTCGAATACATCGGGGTCCCTCTACAGGGGTCGAGGCCGTCGGAATTCCTCGCCAGGGGTCTACACTGCCGGATTCCCTCTTCAGGGGTTGATGCCGATGGATTCCCTCTTCAGGGGTTGATGCCGATGGATTCCCTCTTCAGGGGTTGATGCCGATGGATTCCCTCTTCAGGGGTTGATGCCGATGGATTCCCTCTTCAGGGGTTGATGCCGATGGATTCCCTCTTCAGGGGTTGATGCCGATGGATTCCCTCTTCAGGGGTTGATGCCGATGGATTCCCTCTTCAGGGGTTGATGCCGATGGATTCCCTCTTCAGGGGTTGATGCCGATGGATTCCCTCTTCAGGGGTTGATGCCGATGGATTCCCTCTTCAGGGGTTGATGCCGCCGGTCTCCCTCTCCAGGGGTTGATGCCGCCGGTCTCCCTCTCCAGGGGTTGATGCCGCCGGTCTCCCTCTCCAGAGGTCGACGCCGCTGGGTCCTACTGGAGTCATCCCATGTCTGTGGCCCTCCCTCTTTGTGTCTTCTGTCTTCAGGCCCCCCAGGGGATGTTCCTGGGTGCGGGCCATCCTGTCGTGTTCCTGTCAGTGGGCCTATACCTCTTCTGCCGGAACAGCCGGCGACCCCCGCGGCTCAAGCGCCGGAACAGTTGGCGATCCCCGCGGCTCAAGCGCCGATACTGCGCCGGCCCTCCAGCCGGCCTCCCAAGTCTCTGCGCCGGCCCTCCAGCCGGCCTCCCAAGTCTCTGCGCCGGCCCTCCAGCCGGCCTCCCAAGTCTCTGCGCCGGCCCTCCAGCCGGCCTCCCAAGTCTCTGCGCCGGCCCTCCAGCCGGCCTCCCAAGTCTCTGCGCCGGCCCTCCAGCCGGCCTCCCAAGTCTCTGCGCCGGCCCTCCAGCCGGCCTCCCAAGTCTCTGCGCCGGCCCTCCAGCCGGCCTCCCAAGGCTCCACAAGCTCCCCCAGCTTGTGTTTTGGACTTCCCTGCACCACCCTGTTCATGTTTTTAATTTTTTGTTAGGGGTGGTTCTGTTTGTCTTGTCTTGTGTTACTCCTAGGGGATGCCAGGAGGCATCCCTTAAGGGGGGGGGTACTGTCATGATCCTGCCATTCGTATGGTTGTTTTAGTTTGAAATGACAGGATCATGGCAGACCTATGTCTTGTGTCTGTGTTTGGAAGCACATGGCCATTGTTTGTGTGCCATGAGCTCTCCTGTCATGCATCTTAGCCCCGCCCCCTTGTTTCCATATTAACTATCCCGTTATCAGTTCACGCCCTTCACCTGTTGCCCTTGTTATGTCTCTTTTTTGTTCCTCTCCTATTTCATGCCCTTGTGTTTGCTGTCTTGTGCCGGATCGTTTGTCTACCACGTCCTGTCTTGTTCCTGTCGCTGTCCCCCGAGTTAAGTTTTATTTGAAGTTTAGTTTTATCTGTGGTGTCTTGTTATTTTTGTCTTGTTTTCCCCCTTGAGGGATTTTAAGTTATGTTTTTGTGTTTAATAAATTGTTTTGTCAAGAGCTGTCTGCATCTGGGTTCTGTCTCCATGTAAACCATGACATGTTTTGATTTGCTTAGTCTAGTCAAGTCACGCTTTTTGCCTTGTCCTGTATATCCCTGCATACTTGAGGGTTTTTGTTTTGTCTGTTTTTGCCCCCTTGTGGGAAGTTTTTGTTTTGTATTTCATAGTGCTGTGTGTTTACTTTACTGTCTTGCCCCCATTGTGGGTTTTTTATTTAATAAAGTTTTATTTTGAAGTTCTGTTGTCTGCAATTGGGTCCTCACCACACCGATCATGACACAAACTTGAGAGATTATGTCATGACATAACATGCGCATTGCGACCAGGACACCGAACGCTGGTGACATCCACTGGTTAAAGCGGTGTAAATATAAATAACTTTTTTTTTTTTTTTTTTTTTTACATTCCATTAGGCTAATACAAGCAACCAGATTTATTTGTTTTGAACTGATCCACAGTCACATTTTAGAAGCCTCTAAAAACAGAAAAATTACTACAATTGACCAGACCACATTTAAGAATTATAATACTCATCATAACTTTAACTAGGAATGTTTAAAAGCCTCCAGATTAAATCAAAACTATATGCAGCACTAAAGAATATATGTAGCATATTCAAAGTAGCCACCCTTTCTGAAAGTGAACTCATTTCATTTTATCAAGCAGCTTCTTGAAATTCCACCCCAGAAAGAGTTTTAAATAGTATTGGCTATTTTTTCATCTATTATGGGCTTTTATTGCCTGCTTTTTCTATATTATTTGTTGCATAATTTTAGCTGTCTGATAAAAGAAATTAATGTTGCCACAATTATATTCCGGACAAGTGTTTCACAACTCTTAAACAGTAGTGTATTTTTCCCCCCAAAATCAAACAATGCATTTAGAAATCATAACAGAAACACTCTTAAATATGATTTTAATGGTCTCTCTGGGTTTATACTGGTAGTTTGTTGGCTTCTCTACAGTGATAACAGACATGTTATCTGTTGGATAGGAACCAGTGGAATACTTTTCAGCAGCTCATAGATCTTTTGTTGAAAGGATTCCACATACATTGAATATGGCCCAAAACACAACATATTTTGTAATTGTTTTCCTGTGATGTCCTTCAGGTTCATGGGCTCCACCATCTTACAGGACCTGAAGTGGGAGACCCACATAGGGCCCAACAAAGGTTGTTCTGTGTGGGACTCATTTTCGGCCCTGGAGTTTTATGCTTGATTAAAATAATGTAATTAAAACCTCAGTATATAAGAGCGTGTTTACACAAGATCGTTTTTAAATGAGAACGCAACACTTTCTTTAAGGATAGTGGAGAGCAGACAGGAAAGAGTTGGATATAGAGACAGGAGAGAGGGACCAGCATCTATCGAACTCGGGTCAGGACGCAAGTGCACTGGCACTATATGTCGAGACACTAACCAAAAGGCTATCAACGCCACGTAAATGAAAAACTTTGTATGCGTTTTAGCCGTTCATTTACATGGAAATGGCGTTTTGGGGGACCGAAAATGGAAACTTTTGAAAAAGGGTCTCAAAGTGCAATTTTTTTAATCCGCCGCCATTTTCGTCTTCATATAAACTGCAAGACGGAACTTTTTGAAAACAATGATGTCACGAGCACATGCGTATTACGCGTTCAGTCGCGTTAGTATCTTAGGTACTCCTCTCCTCTGGTTAACTTCCTACCTCTCCGACAGATGGGACAAAGTCATTGCTTTGCAAGTTGTAAGTAAGTCCTAAGTCTTTGCATGCAAGTCTCGAGTCAAGTCCCGAGTCAAGACAATCAAGTCCAAGTCGAGTCCCGAGTCAAGACAATCAAGTCCAAGTCGAGTCCCGAGTCAAGACAATCAAGTCCAAGTCGAGTCCCGAGTCAAGACAATCAAGTCCAAGTCGAGTCCCGAGTCAAGACAATCAAGTCCAAGTCCAAGTCGATTCCAAGTCCTCAAGTTTAAACTTTAAGAGCCCTATTGTACACCCGGCGCAATGCGGCGCAAGGCGCAGCGCAAATGTTTTTGTTAGTTTGTCCGACGCAGTTCTCATTTTCCCGTCTTGCGCTGCGTTGTTTAAATAGCAAATGCATTTGTGCCCATTTGTGCACCCATGGGTGTGCTGGTCTAACAAAGAGGTGTGTTCAGGCGCATTGTTGGTGCATTGCTATTTTGAGGATCTGAAAATAGACTGCAACTCAAACCTGGTCTAAAGTCTAAAGTCAATGGTGCAATTTTTTTTTGTTATTTAAAGAGCATGTTAGTAGAAAATGCGCCTCTGTGCGGGTCCACAATGCGGTTTCACTTTGCTTATTAGAGGGAAGCGCAGCAGCACACAAACAAGCCAAATATTAAAAACAAAAGGTCTACAATGTAAAAGATTATTATTGTGTATATAAAAAGGACCATACCAAGACACAGGCCACATTGAATTTTAATCTTTATATACACAATAATAATGTGTTCCGTTTCCTCACTAGAGAAGCGTTCAGTCTTTGCTCTTGCAAACTCCGCCGTGTAAATAGCAACTACACCATGGCGAGAATGCAACTGTCTCTTAAAGGGAATGAAAGATAAGACTCTGATTGGTTTACTGCAGGTTTTGCCTAAAACACAGCCATTACCTGTTTAGACCATGCCGACCGTTTTCCTATCGTTAAACTAGCAAAAGTGGATTCGAACACGCCATAAGCGCACTTGCGCTTTAGATCGTTAATATAGGGCCCTAAGTCTTTACAAGTCATTAGTGACATAATGACTTTTAGGCTCGCTTTGAGAGAGACAATAGAGAAACTGCCACCAAGGTCAAACCCTCAGCTGACCACTCGCCAATCACACTGTCCTCCACAGATGTCTACAATGATCTGAGCCGGATCAGTGCGCACAAGGCTCCTGGACCAGACAACATCCCTGGACGCATACTCAGGGCGTGTGCTAACAAGCTTGCTGGGGTTTTCACAGACATTTTCAACCTGTCTCTTGCTGAAGCAGCTCTGCCAACATGCTTTAAAGGTACTTCCATTGTGCCAGTGCCAAAACACTCCAGCCCAACGTGCCTGAACGACTACTGCCCTGTAGCACTCACGCCCATTGTCATGAAGTGCTTTGAGCGGCTGGTCCTGACACACCTGAAGGACTCTCTGCCATCCACAGGTAGTGTGGCAGGTAGGTAGCTCCGCGACTGGCAGGAGCAACCCAAACTGCAAAAAAGGTGATTGGTGGATGAGTGCGGACATCCTTAGCGCGGTAATCAATCATCCCATGGTTTATGTGCAGATCATTCAAAAATGAAAGCCATTTGATTGGTAAGATCAGATTGATCAGATTTCAAATTTACATTTCACTATCTTTAACGTGGGAATTGTTATGCTGGGGAGTTGAAACACTGCTAAAATCTGCTAAAATGTCAGAAAAGTGGGGTTCAAAAAAGAAAAACTTAAGAGACAAACAGCAGCGAAGACGTTACTTAATAAGATTCCAAAGTTATCAGGATATTTTACAAAAGCTGATGTAGACGGAGTGGACCGAGCCCAAAGAGTCATCCTGCCTGCCAATTTTAGGTTAGTTTGGTTGTTATATTGATGCATATTCATTTTGTGTTTAAACTAGGACTGTCAACATTAACGCATGCAATATTTTTTTTCTGATTACGTGAACTAAATATTTAATGCAAATTAACGCAGCAACCATTTATTTTGTCATTCTTTGTCTAGTATTTCATTATATAATCACACTCTCATTCGTGTAAAAGCCTTTAAACCATTTAAGTGTGATTTAAAACATTTGCTTTGACATGTTCAATGTAGTTAGACAGCATCTAGCTTTGGAACATACATCACAACGCGACAGCGGCCCGTCTGGTGTATACAGTCACGGGCTAAAGGCTACGTCAGTGAATCTCTGTCAGAATCTGTCAGACAGTGCACCAGTATTAAGTTCTCTTTCGTGCTTGAATGAACCAAAACTCACAAGATTATGATATAAAGCCAGTTTTGTCTAGTATTTTAAGCACAGGCTTAAAATCCTAAATGAATGCAAAGAGTTGTAAAAGTAGGATTAAGGCGCCGCAGCTCTTAAAGGGGCCGCATTCTTAAACCTGCTGGTGTGACTTCTGTCACTAATGTTAATCAAAGAACAAAAGAAAAGACTAAATCTATGTGTTTTGTAGCTTTAATGAGGATTCTTCTGTATTTAATTTAGAATTTAGCATTCTGTAAAGTGTTTGAGAACTTAATTCAATTTCTGTATATTTCCTACCACTTAGACATGAATTGCATTTTTAAGCGCAGAGACACGTTCTACGTTTTATGGTGGGGCCTGTGGTAATTCATAGCCCCGGGGCCCATGGGGGTCTTAATACGACCCTGTCCGCATGCTATAAGCAGAAATGTGGATTTTTGAATATGTATGTTTAAAAACATGTGGTACATTTATTTTGCGTTTTAAAGTAATAATGATTATTTGATGTCAGGGCTATGCGCTGCAATACAGTTTAAATCGGTCAGATTTACAACATGCAAACGAGGGAGAATAGTGAGCTTTATCATTTCCTACATAATTAGAGGCGTTTGAGATGAATAAAACAAATAAACAAAGTTAAAGTATTTTAAATATATTATTAACAGTTTACTAGCACTTGTGTCTAATTTACTGACTTGTGTCCGAAATATAAAATAAACATTATGTGATTTAAAACATTAATGATTAATGACAAGCGCGTGCCGCACAGTGAGTTAGGCTTTCTCTGGCATGGTGCCAAACACAGCGTGCAGAACAGAACAGACGACCATAATCACAATTTCAATAGTTTTAAAATATATAAAGTCTTAAAATATATAAAGACTTGCCGAGTCATAGTGCTCAAGTCTAAGTCAAGTCGCAAGTCTTCTTTGATTTTGTAGAGTCACAAGTCATTGACTCGAATCAAATCCAAGTCATGTGTCACGTACTGCTCAGAGACACGAAGAGGTTGAGGATCTAAACGCAGTTTTAATAATCCAAACAGTACAGGCAAAGGTCAGGGCAGGCAGAAAACAGGCAAAGGCGATAGAACAGGCAGTAAACAATCATAAACATAGTCACAGGCAATGGTCAGGGCAGGCAGCAAAGGTGCAAACAATGAAAACAACAGGTCCACAAAACAAACACAAGTAATCCAACCAGAAACGCTCAGAGATGCAGTGTAACACAAACAAGACTTTGCAGGGTATAAATTGACAGAGGTGCAACAGATAACAAGACACAGGTGAAAGCAATCATGAATAATGAGTCCAGCAATGGATTATGGGAAGTGTAGTGCACTGTGTGAAGTCCAGGTGAAGTGGATAGTGCCCTCTAGTTAAGCACGAGGGCACTGCAGCTGACAGACATTACATAGCCCCCCCCTAGGAGCGGATTCCAGACGCTCCTCAAAAAAAAGAAAAAATGAAAGTTCAGGAGGGTGGTGGAGCGGAGGCGGAACCGGGGGCGGTATGGAGGGCCAGGTCCATGGAAAGGCAGCGAACCTGGAGACCAAAGCGGACCTGGGTCGTGGACCAGAGGCGGACCTGAGGCGTGGAGGCATCCATCTTAGGCGAGGCAGGAGACTCTGGGGCGTCCATCTTGGACATTGCCGGAGACTCAGAGGCCTGACTTGGCTCGTGTACAGGCTCACGGGCCTGACTTGGCTCGTGTACAGGCTCACGGGCCTGACTTGGCTCGTGTACAGGCTCACGGGCCTGACTTGGCTCGTGTACAGGCTCAGGGACCTGACTTGGCTCGGGAACAGGTTAGGGGACCTGACTTGACCTGGGAACAGGCTCGGGGACCTGACTTGACCTGGGAACAGGCTCGGGGACCTGACTTGACCTGGGAACAGGCTCGGGGGCCTGACTTGACCTGGGAACAGGCTCGGGGGCCTGACTTGACCTGGGAACAGGCTCGGGGGCCTGACTTGACTCTGGAACAGGCCCGGGGGCCTGACTTGACTCTGGAACAGGCCCGGGGGCCTGACTTGACTCGGGAACAGGCCCGGGGGCCTGATTTGACTCGGGAACAGGCACGGAGGCCTGACTTGACTCGCAGAGAACAGCCCACACGCACAACAGAGCAGCAGCCACAATCGGCAGAACTGACTCCAAGTGTAGAACCACTGAACTTGAAACCCCTGGAAGACCAGCCGACCGTACAGATGCCAGTGGAGTGTCTGCCACCCTTGAGACCAGACATGTGAACCTGGAACCAGCCATCTTGCGAGTGGACTCTGGACTGGCGGCCATCTTGCGAGTGGACTCTGGACTGGCGGCCATCTTTGCGAGTGGACTCTGGACTGGCGGCCATCTTTGCGAGTGGACTCTGGACTGGCGGCCATCTTTGCGAGTGGACTCTGGACTGGCGGCCATCTTTGCGTGTGGACTCTGGACTGGCGGCCATCTTTGCGTGTGGACTCTGGACTGGCGGCCATCTTGCGAGTGGACTCTGGACTGGCGGCCATCTTGCGAGTGGACTCTGGACTGGCGGCCATCTTGCGAGTGGACTCTGGACTGGCGGCCATCTTGCGAGTGGACTCTGGACTGGCGGCCATGACGACTGGAGACGCTGGCTTGGCGGCCATGACGACTGGAGACGCTGGCTTGGCGGCTATGACGACTGGAGACGCTGGCTTGGCGGCCATGACGACTGGAGATGCTGGCTTGGTGGCCATGATGACTGGAGACGCTGGCTTGGTGGCCATGACATGAGCAGGTTCTGGAATGCTCCTCTCAAGGAAGTATTTCGGGTCATCGGGCTCCTCGCCTACTGTAATGAGTGAACCACAACACTCAAGCACAAAGTTAATAAATTGTACCAGGGTCCAGCTAGTATCTTCCTCAGGCAAATTAAAACTGATATGTTAATCTAGCCCAGACCAAAATCATTATTTTAATGTCCCATCGACGAAAGATGCGTCTTGACATTGCCAAAGAAAATCGTTCACATAAAGTTCAAGTCTGAGACCATTTTGGTAAACAGAACATAATCTGCTCCATGGATCACCATCAGTACCTGCTGAAATCCTCCTGTACTCAGGTCCGGCTGCTAGATCCATTATGGCGAAGTCTTCTGTCACGTACTGCTCAGAGACATAAAGAGGTTGAGGATCTAAACGCAGTTTTAATAATCCAAACAGTACAGGCAAAGGTCAGGGCAGGCAGAAAACAGGCAAAGGTCAGGGCAGGCAGAAAACAGGCAAAGGCGATAGGGCAGGCAATGGTCAGGGCAGGCAGTAAACAATCATAAACATAGTCACAGGCAATAGTCAGGGCAGGCAGCAAAGGTGCAAACAATGAAAACAACAGGTCCACAAAACAAACACAAGTAATCCAACCAGAAACGCTCAGAGATGCAGTGTAACACAAACAAGACTTCGCAATGAATGAATGGCAAACCAGTGTATAAATAGACAGAAGTGCAACAGAAAACAAGACACAGGTGAAAGCAATCATGAATAATGAGTCTAGCAATGGATTATGGGAAGTGTAGTGCACTGTGTGAAGTCCAGGTGAAGTGGATAGTGCCCTCTAGTGAAGCACAAGGGCACTGCAGCTGACAGACATTACATCATGCCTCGAGTCCACATCCCTGGATCCTTTAAGGTGTCATGGAGGGGCTCACTGTCCACTGGTCGCCACATGACCACTGGGGTCCCCTTTAGGGATCAGTGCTTGGACCACTCCTCTTCTCCATCTACACGACATCCTAAGGACCCATCATACAGGCACACAGTTTCTTCTATCACTGTTATGCTAATGACACCCAGATTTACATCTCATTTCACCCGTACGATCCAACTGTAGCTGCGCGCATTTCAGCCTACATTGAAGACTTCTCAGCTTGGATGAAAGAGCATCACCTCCAGCTGAACCCCGCCAAGACAGAACTTCTTGTATTTCTGGCGCACCCCTCAGTGCAACATAACCTCACCATCCAACTTGATAATACCACAATCACTCCTTCCAAAAAAACCAGGAACCTCAGAGTCATCTTTGACAACCAGCTGTCCTTCAGTGACCACATTGCAAAGACAACGCGTTCATGCCGATTTGCTTTATTCAACATCAGGAAGATTAGACCCTATCTCACTGAGGATGCAGCATAGCTTCTTGTTTAGGCCCTTGTTATTTCAAGGTTGCACTACTGCAATTCTCTCCTTGCCGGTCTTCCTACCAAGGCAATCAAACCACTCCAGCTGGTTCAGAATGCAGCAGCATGGCTCGTTTTCTAAAAGCCCAAAAAGGCTCATGTGACACCCCTCAATCTCTCTCCACTGGTCACTAACGCTTGCCTACAGAACTATCACTGACTCTGCACCAGCATATTTTCATACACTCCTACACTCCATCAAGACTCCAAACTCTGTCCGATCAACCACATCTCTCACAACATTCAAACAACATCTTAAAACACATCTCTTCTGTGAATACTTAACGAATAAATAAAAAATTAAATAAATAAATAAATACTAACCCTCTATCTCTTTCTATCAATAAGTAGTGTTCTGGCTTTTGTTGAAACTAGTAACTTGGTGTTAGCACATTGTATTATTGCCCCTGTATGACATATCGCTTTATTGCTTCCTAATCTCTGTAAGTCGCTTTGGATAAAAGCGTTTGCTAAATGATTAAATGTAAATGTAGTATAACCAAAACAATATGGCGGCCTCCAGTACTGTGAGCTCTCGCAGCTTAACTGTGTTAACGTAAATGTGGATTTACTGCACCAATAAGACCAGCAGAGACACATTATTTACATTTGCCAGACTTTTAACACACATATACGTCGACCAAGGGTATTGAAAAGACTATTAAGTGTATAACTGTGTATGTATATGTGCGCAGGCACACACAACATCACCCCTGGCGGCCAAAAAAACTGACCGGCCCACTGGGAATTCTCCAGATCCTCTCGATTAGCCAAACCAGGCTTGCTGTCAGGTTTGCCTCGGCTACTCAGTTGATAACAAGTGGATAGTCCAGACTGCTGAAAAGATATTTTGTGCTCTTTTGCCCACCCTTGTAAAGTGCATGAAAAATCATTACAGATTTGACACACCCTGGACACAACATCTTTAAACTGTTGCCCTCTGACCAGTGCTTCAGGAGTATTAGAGCATGTGGGCATAAATTTGAATATTCACTGATTTTCAATCTTTTTTTTTACATATATTACTTCTGTACAATTGTCTATTTTCAATTTTATTTATATTTTTTATATATTTTCTACTTCATTTTATTACTATGTGTATGCTGATGCATTTGGATGTCTGCAGTGGAAGCTTCAAGTTCCAAACAAAAATTCCCTGTTTGTGCAGGCAAACCATGCAAAAAATTGCTTTCTTATTAGACTTATTTTAGCCTACTAATGAATTCAACTATTTGTATTTCAGCAGAGACAAGAAGAAACACAGTAATTTCCAGCATTTAAACCCATTGATTTGTTTCTTTGTCAGTGATTTCTTAAGTCTCCAAAAACTGAAAACAAATAACTAATATATATGTATATATAATCAATCTCCGTTGCATGATTAGCTGAAGCTAGAAAGTGCCCCATTGGTCAACAAAGGCGGAAGTTACCCGATTGGTCTGATTAGATAGTGGGCGGAGTCCACCTATGTGGATTGTGTGCATGTCTTGACATTAGAAATGTTTCGAAATCCACCAATGCACAAAGAGCGATCCACAAATGCGTGCAAATTTCATTGTATTTATTTGTGAATTCTATTCCTTTTTGTGGAACGTCTAACATATTTATGGTTTGCTTTTTGTGCATATGTGGATTTAAAAAATGTTTGTGAAACTCTCTACATTTATTTGCAGATCATAGTATATTTATTCAGAATAATGCAACAATTCTGACCCAGTACTATCCCCCCTCAAATCAAGCCCTGCTTATTGGTAGGAAAAAGCATGTTTTGTTTTTTTTGATGGTGTGAGCTGTGTCATCATCATCTACTTTCAGAGTTCCTATGGGATCAGAATTGTTTCATTATTCTAAATAAATATACTATGATCCGCAAATAAATGTAGAGAGTTTCACAAACATTTTTTAAATCCACATTTGCAAAAAAGCAAACCAGAAATATATGTTAGACGTTTCACAAAAAGGAATACAATTCACAAATAAATACAATAAGATTTGCAAATAAAAAAATATTTACAAATATATTTTAATGACATTCATTTGTTCCGTGCATTTGTGGATCAGTGCAGGCATCTGTGGATTGCGTTCTGTGCATTTGTGGATCAGTGCACGCATTTGTGGATCGCTTTCTGCGCATTTGTGGATTTTGAAACATTTCTAACGTCAAGACGTGCACACAATCCACAAATAGGTGGACTCCGCCCACTATTCACTCAAGCCAATCGGGTAACTTCTGCCTTTGTTGACCAATAGGGCACGTTCTTGCTTCAGCCAATCACGTTTTGCTTTACATTAAGATTCAGGGTCAAACATGGCAGTCTAAAATGTTTGATGTACTAAGAAATGAGAATGGCCTCTTCTTTTTACTATTCAGTAATGATGCCTGTGTTTATAGTCACTCTCCGTTACAAACGACTGCAACATTTATGACTTTATGATTTATGATAACAGCGTGCACGGACTGTGTTGGCAATCCCGGTGATGGGGACTGATTTGATCTGCTGCCATGCAGCCACCCATTTTATTGTCGTTAGCTACCAAAGTGATAAATTCCGATTATAAAAAAATAATCTGTTTCCCGATATCTCTTGGGTAAGCAGCGCGTTTGCATTGTGCACCCCGCGGCTGAACCGTTGCATTCTGTACAGGAATGAGACGTGGTGGAAATCATCAGCACTGTAAATTTGTATGTCATTCATATATAAAAATAAAACGTCATTTCATCAGTCGTCTTGATTTATAACATTCCTGAATAATCTCTGCTGTGGGGTTAAACGATAGGCTACTTTCTAACTCTTTGCCACGACAAAACTATATTAACTGAACACTGAAAGAAACATAACAATATTAAGCGTCTTTATAGTATATTGCAATTAAAGTATATTACATTAAAATACTGTAGTAGTATATTTACTATGAACAGCTCAAGCAAGTTTCCCATAATAACGCAGAGAACATACAAACACTCGAGTCGGCATATTGTGTGTATTTGTATGTGTCCGCATGTAAACTGAAAGATGTCGCCTCTAAATGCAATGAGTTGAAATGACTTCAATTATGATCAACACAAAATTACAATGGTAGAGCGTTTTAATAAACTTAATTGCTTAGAAACCTTTAAAGGACGTCTTCTGTATCTTGATAGGCCTACGCGACGCAGCTAGTAACGAGTTTTTTTGTTGTTCTACATTTACCAATAAATATATAAAAATTTATTTATTTTGTTTTAAATTGATATCTTGTCATTTAAAAAACAGCAATATATGCTAAATAACCCAATTTCGGAGCTTATTAGGCCTATTTGGCACTAAATATTATGAATGCGGTAATAGACTAAACTTGAGCTAAAAACAATTTGAAAAAGCTAATAAAATCACCGCAAGGAAAATTCCTTCATTGTGACAGCGCTACATTACGACTAAAAAATGCACATAACATAGCTACATTACATCACGTGTCTTTAAGATGTAGTTGAAAATCACTGCAGTGTGAACCAAAATCAAACGTTCCCGAGACAAGTTCCGGGACACATCTTCTGTGTATTTTCCAGGAACTCTGTATGAAAAGCACTTTACTTTAACGTGTGCCTTTCATTTGCACAGTAACAGCTCACAAATACTGGCTTCATTAAGACTCTGCTGTGTTCCATTGGCATTTGTATGGAGAATCCATACATTTGTACAAACAATTAGCTTCAATTAATTTTTTTTGGCAAGTTTATATTTTGCTTCATACTTTTTCATAAAAGAGAAAAGTTGTGTGGCCACCTTGCGTTCTTATTGCCCCCGTTGTTCTTTATTTGCCAATAAATACATGAAAAAAACTGTATTTTTTTTAAAGCTGTCGTATGTCATTTAAAGACAGCAATATATGCTACATAATTATAACCCAACAATATTGATTTATTTAGCACCAGGAAAAATGGAGACGTATCGTAGGCTTACACACGCTAGAGCTTATTTAACTACAGTAAATTGATGAACTGCAGTACTGTTGTATACCAATATTTACTATGGTAAGGTTCGAAAACACACAATTTACTACAGCATTTACTGATTGTGGGCACAAAATTATAGTTAAGGGATATACATCTTGTCGTGGCAAAGAGTTAGAAAGTAGCCTACAGTTTAACCCCACAGAGAAATTATTCAGGAATGGGATAAACCGAGATGACTGATGAAATGACGTTTTATTTCGAAATATAAATGACATACAAATTTACAGTGCTAATAAATAAGTCATAAATGTTGCAGTCATTTGTAACATAGAGTGAATATAAACACAAGCATCATTGCTGAATAGTAAAAAGAAAAGGACATTCTAATTTTAAGTACATCAAACATTTTAGACCACCATGTTTGACCTTGAATCTTAATGTAAAGCAAAACGTGATTGGCTGAAGCAAGAACATGCCCCATTGGTCAACAAAGGCAGGAGTTACCCGAGTGAATAGTGGGCGGAGTCCACCTATTTGTGGATTGTGTGCACGTCTTGACGTTAGAAATGTTTCAAAATCCACAAATGCGCAGAGAGCGATCCACAAATGCGTGCATTGATCCACAAATGCACAGAACGCGATCCACAAATGCACAGAATGCGATCTACAAATGAATGTCATTAATATATTTGTAAATATTTTTTATTTGCAAATCTCATTGTATTTATTTGTGAATTTTATTCCTTTTTGTGGAACGTCTCACCTGCATTTATGGTTTGCTTTTTTGCAAATGTGGGTTTAAAAAATGTTTGTGAAACTCTCTACATTTATTTGCGGATCATAGTATATTTATTCAGAATAATGAAACCATTCTGATCCCATAGGGGATGAAGGTCTGTAAGAGAGAGTTGAGGTAGATGAGTGCTGTGTTAGTGGTTGTTCTGTAAGCAAGCACCAGTGCCTTGAACTTAATGCGTGCCGCTACTGGGAGCCAGTGCAGAGAGATGAGCAGAGGTGTGACATGTGCTCTCTTGGGCTCATTGAAGACCAGGCATGCAGCAGCATTCTGGATCATTTGCAGCTTTGCATTGAGGTTTGAAAGCACAGGCTGGGAGATCGGCCAGAAGACCATTACAGTAATCCAGTCTAGAAATGACAAGAGCCTGGACAAAAAGCTGTGTTGCATGTTCTGTTAAGAATGGTCTGATCTTTCAAATGTTGTACAATGCAAACCTGCATGACCGTGTAGTTTTAGTAACGTGATCCTTAAAAGTCAGCTGATCATCCATGATTACCCCAAGATTAAGACTGAAGTCGATGGGGTTATCTTTGATGGACCAAGCCGGATGGTAAGCTGGTGCTGTTCTGACGGAGTGGCAGGAAGGACGAGAAGCTCAGTCTTGGCCAGGTTGAGTTGTAAATGATGATCTTTCATCCAAGAAGATATGTCAGCCAGGCAGTCTGAGACTCGTGTGGCTACCGTGGAATCATTTGGTTGAAACGAGAGGTGAAGTTGAGTGTCATCAGCATAGCAATGGTAGGAGAAACCATGTGCTTGTAGTATGGAACCCAGTGATGTGGTGTATATGGAGAAGAGCAGAGGCCCAAGAAATTTATCTCTGTGGGACCCTGGTGACTAGTTGGTGTGATTTGGACACTTCACCTCCCCAAGCTACCTTGAAGGATCTATCTGTGAGATAGAATTTAAACCAGGAGAGTGAAGTTCCAGTGATGCCCAATGAAGAGAGGGCGGACAGAAGAATGTGATGGTTAACCGTGTCGAAGGCTGCAGAAAGGTCTTAGACAATGAAAACAGATGATTTGGACTCAGCTCTTGCCCTCCTTAGGGCTTCCATAACTGTTAGTAAGGCAGTTTCGGTTGAGTGACCGCTGACTGGTTAATGTCCAGCCTCTTGTTTTGAGTAAGGAAGGTAGACACCTGATTGAAAACAACCCGTTCAAGTGCTTTTGCTATGAATGGAAGGAGAGAAATGGGTCTATAGTTCTCCAGTAGGGAAGTGTCATGTGTGAGTTTCTTAAGCAGCGAGGTTACCTGGATCTGCTTGAATGCAGTAGGGAAAACAATAAAACTAACTGAAACTCTGTGAATATTTGACACACAAACATGAGAAAGATATCTAAATAAAGCTTAAAGTCTCTACTTTTAAATTAAGCAAGTCAACTTTAGAGTTTATGTAGTCCGCATGAGCCAAACAAAGGCTCAGTTTTTCTCTTGCACTTCATTATCGGATAATGAGCTGCTACCGGACACACCCACGCTATTCACAGGTAAAAGTTTGGGTGATTCACGCGCAAGGCACACGCCCCCTCGGCTCGGACAATGGCATAAAAAACAACAGATTTTCACATTAGATTCATTTCATTTGACTTTACTACACATTGAGAGGATGGCACGCTTTACCAGTCAAGAAGCTCTTCACATGGTTTTGGATAGCGATGAAGAATTCACCCTTTCCTCAGAAGAAGAGTGCGACTCTGACGACGAACAGCTGCATTTTGAAGAGCAAATTGATCCAGCTGAGGATCTTACAGCAAGTTGTAGCGAGTAAGTTATTTTGTCTTAATTCTTATTCTGATAATATAAAAGTAGTGTTAAGTAATATTATTATGCAAATATCTGCTCAAACGCAACGTTAGACCTAAATGTTTGTAATGTGGTAAGTTACATTCTAAATATTGTTATTTCTATAATATTGTTTTTGTTTGAGTTATAACGGCAACTAAACGCTAACACTGTAATGCTAACGCTTCATATTAGCTGCGTGATATTTGTGAATAGCTGATGTATTGTAATGTATTTCGGGTAGCAATGTAACGTTAACTTTAGCTTATGGTGGCTAATCTTATAACTCCGGTTTGGTAAGCTTATTAGACTGCTTATCCACAACGTGCGCAAACATTTGGCTTATGATAAAATACTGAGTACTGAATTTTCAACATTGCTTGTTTTTAAAATATTTATCAGGCCTATTGCCCATCAACATATTTATCAGGCCTATTGCCCATCAACTCAACTTTCACTGACTGAACATGTATGCTAACAATGTTATATTTATTTCCTTTTAGCACTGTGGCTGTATCACCTTCACCTAGCACCAGGACACGCATGTGTTGTTTTTTGCACAGTTTTTCCTGAATGTGTTATCTGTTATCATATTTTGTGTAAATCTTCTTTGTCCCTCTCCTCACTTCCTTTTTTCACTTTTACAAACCTTACACTTTTTACATTGCATTGTTGCTGTTTGCACTTTATTTACCTTGAATGTTTTTTTTGTTGCACTAAATGTATCTTATGTACCCCTACATGTTTCATTGTTTTGCATGACATTCTAATTAAACTACAAACAAAATATTTCTCTTGCCTCACATTCTCTGTTGTAGCCCTTCTTTCTCAGTCACATTCCTGACTGAAAGGCTCATTATGCAGCTCATTATGCAGGTCTTTATGCAGGTCTTTGTCTTCTCAGGTGTCAATCACATTATTATTCGTGATCATTCACGCCTCCTCGCATATGGCCTTTCTTAGCAAAAAGTGACTTTGAAACTATAAATCAATGTATTGTTTTTTGTGAATGAGTGAGCAGAATGATTTTCACATAATTTGGAAGCAAATACTCTATGCTACAACATCCAGTTCTCAAAAGTCTTGAGAACACAAGTTTAAATGTGTTTTCTGGCCTTATTTCAGTAACTTCTTTTTTTGTTTTTTTCAATAACTCTGCATAACATTTTTTCCTAAATACATAACTTCTTTGCATACATGCTACTCAGATATTATTGTAGCCCAATTTGTGCTCTTTACAGTGTCATCAGAGTTTAGCCATTCATATTTTTAAAAGCATCTGAAAAATGCACAAATGTCAGGACATGTCAGACCTGCTCCAAGTCCCCAAAATACCCTTAGATCCCAGAGGGTTAAGAGAAGATATGGTCTGCTGCATGTATGGGTGGTGTGAGATCCTGGATGTGTGGAGCTGAGAATTGACTGCTGATGTATCTAGTCTTGTCTGTGAAGTAGCTGGCAAAGTCATCAGCTGTTACGGAGTTGGACGGAGGTAGTGGAGGGGGATAGAGGAGAGTTTCGAAAGTTTTGAAAAGCTTGTGCGGGTCTGAGGCGCTGGTAATTTTGTCATGGAAGAATGTCGATTTTGCAGTGTCAATGTCTGCAGAAAAGATAGAGAGCGAAGCCTGATACCTTCAGAGGTCAGAGCAAGGTCTTTTGTTCTGAGCCATTTTCTTTCAGTCGCTCTAAGTTTAGCACGGTGTTCCCGGAGAGTATCGGACAACCAGGGACTGGAAGGAGTAGCACGTGCTGGCCTGGAGGAAAGAGGACAGATAGTGTCTAGACACGAGGTTAGTGTTGTGAGAAGTGTGTCTGTGGCAGAATTAACATCAAGTGATGCAAAGTGTGTGGACGATGGAAGGGAGGTTTCTATGACAGAGGAAAGATTAGATTAGATTAGATTCAACTTTATTGTCATTACACATGTACAAGTACAAGGCAACGAAATGCAGTTTGGGTCTAACCAGAAGTGCAATAGCAGCAAGTGCAGGATATACAGCGGTTGCATAAGTTACATAAATAAATATACAGAAGTAATTTACAGATGGAAATGTACTATGACCATGATTTACAGATGTCTCTTACTATAAACAGAAATTTACAGATGGATATATACTATGATCATGATATACAGATGGCTATTACTATAAACAGAAATTAACAGATGGATATATACTATGCACATAATATACAGATGTCTATTGCTATAGACAGAGATTTACAGATGGATATATACTATGAACATAATATACAGATGGCTTTTACTATAAACAGAAATTTACAGATGGATATGTATTATGAACATAATGTACAGATGGCTTTTACTATAAACAGAAATTTACAGGTGGCTGTATACAATAAGTTAGGCTATGGTGAGCAGCAGTGCGATAAATATAGAGTAGTGCAAATAAATTATGGACAGAAGCTATCGAAGTAACAGTGCAATGGAAGAAGTTATTGCATATTTCAGTTAAAGTGTAGGAGTGCAAGATGCATAGTAAACAGTAAACAGTCGGTACTGTAATGAACAGTTGGCAGTGCAAATGAGCAGTCTGGTAGTGCAAATGAACATAAATGTTATGTATAGACAGTCCATTAGTGCAAATAACAAGTGAAGACAGGTGTGCAATGAGGGGGGAGAGAAGAGTGTAGTAGTAAATGAGGGGCAGTGGGATCAGTGAGGGGCAGAGTTCAATAAAGAGACAGCTCTGGGAAAAAAGCTGTTCTTTAGTCTGCTGGTCCTGGTCCGGAGGCACCTGAAACGCCTGCCGGAGGGCAGGAGATAAAACAGTCTGTGAGCGGGATGAGAGGAGTCCTTAAGAATGCTGCGAGCTCGACGCAGACAGCGTTTCCTCTGGATGTCCTCCATGGATGGAAGTGGAGTCCCTGTGATGCGCTGGGCGGTTTTCACCACCCGCTGCAGTGCCTTGCGCTCTGCAACAGAGCAGCTCCCATGCCAGACTGTGACACAGTTGGTCAGGACGCTTTCTATTGCACAGCGATAGAAGTTCACCAGGATAGCCGAGGACAGCCGATTCTTCTTTAGTGTCCTCAGGAAGAAGAGGCGCTGGTGAGCCTTCTTGACCAGGCTGGAGGTGTTGGTAGTCCAGGACAGGTCCTCCGAGATGTGGATCCCCAGGAACTTGAAACTGGAGACACGTTCAACAGCCATCCCATTGATGTGGATGGTGTCATGTGTGCCTCTTGACTCTTTCCTGAAGTCCACAATGAGCTCCTTTGTCTTGGAGGTGTTAAGGAGCAGGTTATTGTTGTTGCACCATGTGGCTAGGTGCTGGATCTCCTTCCTGTAGGCCGTCTCATCGTTGTTGCTGATGAGACCAATCACCGTAGTGTCGTCCGCAAACTTGATGATGGAGTTAGATCCGTTCACAGGCTTGCAGTCGGAGGTGAAGAGGGAGTAGAGGAAGGGGCTTAGCACACAGCCCTGTGGTACACCAGTGTTGAGTGTGATAGTGGTGGAGCAGATGGAGCCTGATCTCACCTGCTGTGGTCTGTTGGTCAGAAAGTCCATAATCCAATTGCATAGGGAGGTGTTAATGCCCAGGTCTTCAAGTTTGGCTATTAACTTGGATGGAATGATAGTGTTGAATGCTGAGCTGAAGTCAACAAACAACATACGTGCATAAGTGTTCTTATTGTCCAGATGTGTGAGCACAGAGTGCAGTGCCATGGAAACTGCATCTTCTGTGCTCCTATTGCTGCGGTAGGCAAACTGGTGTGGGTCCAATGTGGATGGCAGAAAGTCCTTCAGGTGTGCCAGGACCAGCCGCTCAAAGCACTTCATGACAATGGGTGTCAGTGCTACAGGACGGTAGTCGTTCAGGCACTTTGGGCTGGAGTGTTTTGGCACTGGCACAATGGAGGTGCATTTAAAGCATGTTGGCACAGCTGCTTGGGCAAGAGACAGGTTGAAGATGTCAGTGAAAACCCCAGCAAGCTGCTCAGCACATGCCCTGAGTACACGTCCAGGGATGTTGTCTGGTCCAGCGGCTTTGTGCGCACTGATCCGGCTCAGTGCATTACAGACGTCTATGGAGGAGAGTGTGATTGGAGGGTGATCAACTGAGGGTTTGAGCTTGGTGGCAGTTTCTCTATTGTCTCTCTCAAAGCGAGCATAAAAGTAATTGAGCTCGTTCAGGAAGAGGACATCAGTGGCTGCGGGGGTGGAGTGGGGGGGTTTGTAATCACTGATGGCCTGGATGCCTTGCCACATGCGTCGAGGGTCGGAGTTGGAAAAGTGCTCCTCTACCTTTAGCTTGTAGCAGTGCTTGGCCTCTTTGATGCCCCTCTTCAGGTTAGCTCTGGATGTGCTGTAGGCTTGTGCATCACCTGATCTGAAGGCAGTATTGCGTGCCTTCAACAGGAGGCGCACCTCCTTGTTCATCCATGGCTTCTGATTTGGGTACGTGATGATCTGTTTCTGAGTTGTGACACTGTCTATGGTGATGTTGATGTAATCCAGTACAGAAGAGGTGTAGCAGTCAATGTCCGTGTGAGAGCCACTGGTGGCCTGAGAAGCAAATGTACTCCAGTCTGTGTGTAGAAACCTTTCCTGGAGTGTGAAATCTGCCCCCACAGGCCACACTTTGATGGTCTTCACTGATGGCTTCACACGATTGATGAGGGGTGAATACTTGGGGGTGAGGAACAAAGAAAGGTGATCTGACTGTCCCAGGTGGGGGAGGGGGGTCGCAACGTAAGCTTCAGCCATGTTTGTGTAAACATGGTCTAAGGTTTTGTTTCCTCTGGTGTGACAGGAAACATGCTGGTGAAATTTGGGGAGAACTGACTTTAAGTTGGAATGATTAAAATCTCCCGCAACAATAAACGCAGATTCCGGGTGAGCAGTCTGTTGTTTACTGATGGCCGCATGAAGTTCTTTCATAGATGGGAAAGGGAGCGTAGGTTCCGCCTAAATGAGACTGCAGAGGGGTTGGTGAGTTTAGGGAATGCAGTATTAAATTAAAAGTGATGAAAAAGTGATTAGAGACATTCAGAGGTGTAACCAAGGTGTTCTCTGTATCACAGCTGTGTGTGCTGGCGGGGGGTGTGAGAAAAAGGGAAGTTACTAGAGAGAGCAGCAGAATCACATGCTAATCACGTAATGAGTCGAAACTAATGCTGCACTCTTCCGGACCTAAGTGCTAATTTATCCAAAGGTGAAAAACTTTTCTGTAATAATTAATAATAAACTTATGCACACTGTTATAACAAAAACCCAGTAAAAAACGAAATGACATCAGAAAAACATGCCATCAGCAAGATTACAGATCACAGACAATCAGACGAAAACATATTTTTTTGCCAGCAAAGAAAGAGGGTTTTGTCTAAAGAAGCAAAGAAAAGAAAGAGAGAGTGGTGCAAACTGAAAGAGGCAAAGGCTCTACTAGTTCACAATTTATAACCTACTACTTGAGGGCGCTGCTCTTGTGGCGACCTGCAGCAGGTGGTCGTTCGTTTTTCTTTCTTTTTTTTATCTTTCTGGCAGTAAGTACTCGGAGTAAGTGTTTTTAAACACTATACAAGATCACACAATGAAGATATTTTATATAGCAGTCTTGGGATTTTTATCTGAGGATTTGTTTGTCTTCCACGCCATGGACAAACACAAAAGTTCTGGCACTCCTGGGAGTTTTCATTGGGACAAAGATGGAGTCCAAATAATGGTTCAACGTTGGGTGAATTGCCAGATTTTTGGCTGCCTCGGGAAGAAAGTGATATGCACTCCGGCGACGGTGCACTGGAGGGGCAGAGAGAGAGGCCCTTTCGGGAAGAGCTGAGACAGAGGAACCGTGGGAAGAAAGGAGGGATCCGTGTCGAGAAGTTCTTTGATCAATTGATGTGCTTTTTGGAGCTTTCAAACATGGGGACCTATACACTCCCATTCTACCGCATTCTAAATTATAAGTGGTATTATAACTCTGACTGCATTATGCTTCAAGAAGATAACCATATTCAGTTAGGATGCCTTAAGGGTGAGGAAAACATTGTGTAATTTTGTTTTGTGACTTTACTATCCCTTTAAATGATTTTAGACCAGTTGCACTTACTTCAATGATTATTAAATGTTTTAAAAAAATAGTTAAAGAATTGATATTACAGCAAACTGAGGCTAGACTTCACCCACTACAATTTTCTTATTAGATTAAATTAGATTAGATTCAACTTTATTGTCATTACACATGTACAAGTACAAGGCAACGAAATGCAGTTTAGGTCTAACCAGAAGTGCAATAGCAGCAAGTGCAGGATATACAGCGGTTGCATAAGTTACATAAATAAATCAATATTATAGAAGTAATTTACAGATGGATATACTATGACCATAATATACAGGTGTCTATTACTATAAACAGAAATTAACAGATGGATATGTACTATGAACATAATATACAGGTGTCTATTACTAAAAACAGAGATTTACAGATAGATATATACTATGGACATAATATACAGATGTCTATTAATATAAACAGAAATTTACAGATGGATATGTACTATGAACATAATATACAGATGGCTATTACTATAAACAGAAATTTACAGGTGGATGTATACAATGATAAGTTAGGCTATGGTGAGCAGCAGTGCAATGGATATAAAGTAGTGCAAATAAATTATGGACAGAAGCTATCTACGTAACAGTGCAATGGAAGAAGTTAATGCATATTTCAGTTAAAGTGTAGGAGTGCAGGATGCATATGTAAACAGTCAGTACTGTAAATGAACTCTTGGCAGTGCAAATGAGCAGTCTGGTAGTGCAAATTAACATAAATGTTATGTATAGACAATCCAGTAGTGCAAATAACAAAGTGAGCCAGGTGTGCAGTGAGCGGGGAGAGAAAAGTGTAGCAGTATATGAGGGGCAGTGGGATCAGCGAGGGGCAGAGTTCAATAAAGAGACAGCTCTGGGAAAAAAACTGTTCTTCAGTCTGCTGGTCCTGGTCCGGAGGTTTCAGGTGCTGAAATGCCTGCCGGAGGGCAGGAGAGAAAACAGTCTGTGAGCGGGATGAGAGGAGCCCTAAGAATGCTGCGAGCTCGACGCAGACAGCGTTTCATCTTGATGTCCATGGCTGGAAGTGGAGTCCCTGTGATGCGCTGGGTGGTTTTCACCACCCGCTGCAGTGCCTTGCGCTCTGCAACAGAGCAGCTCCCATGCCACCAGGATATCCGAGGACAGCTGATTCTTCTTTAGTGTCCTCAGGAAGAAGAGGTGCTGGTGAGCCTTCTTACATTTACATTTATTCATTTGGCAGACGCTTTTATCCACAGCGAGCGATTCGTCTAAGTAAGCAATATTCACGAGAAGTGCTAGTAATACAAAGTTTCAAATACAACGTCAAGATAGTATAAGCAAGTATATAGAGAACATTAGGAAAGGAAAAATAGGGGTAGATTTTTTATTTTATATTATGAGACAGTTAAGTGCTCATGGAAGAGGTGGGTCTTCAGCTGTTTTTTTAATTGTGAAATTGATCCAGCCGTCATGATGGAAACAGGAAGATCGTTCCACCAGCCGGGAACGGTAAAAGAAAATGTCCTTGAGATGGATCTCATGCCTCTCTGTGAAGGAACAATGAGGCACCGCAGACTTCTGGAGGGGATGTAGGTCTGTAAAAGAGAGGTGAGGTAGATGGGTGCTGTGTTAGTGGCTGTTCTGTAAGTGCCATGAACTTAATGCGTGCCGCTACTGGGAGCCAGTGCAGAGAGATGAGCAGAGGTGTGACATGTGCTCTCTTGGGCTCATTGAAGACTAGGCGTGCAGCAGCATTATGGATCATTTGCAGACCAGGCTTGGGTTCAGGACAGGTCCTCCGAGATGTGGATCCCCAGGAACTTGAAACTGGAGACACACTCAACAGCCATCCCATTGATGTGGATGGTGTCATGTGTGCCTCTTGACTCTTTCCTGAAGTCCACAATGAGCTCCTTTGTCTTGGAGGTGTTAAGGAGCAAGTTATTGTCGTTGCACCATGTGGCTAGGTGCTGGATCTCCTTCCTGTAGGCCGTCTCATTGTTGTTGCTGATGAGACCAATCACCGTAGTGTCGTCCGCAAACTTGATGATCCATTCACAGGCCTGCAGTCGGAGGTAAAGAGGGAGTAGAGGAAGGGGCTTAGCACACAGCCCTGTGGTACACCAGTGTTGAGTGTGATGGTGGTGGAGCAGATGGAGCCTGATCGAACCTGCTGTGGTCTGTTGGTCAGAAAGTCCATAATCCAGTTGCATAGGGAGGTCTTAATGCCCAGGTCTTCAAGTTTAGCTATTAACTTGGATAGGATGATAGTGTTGAATGCTGAGCTGAAGTCAACAAACAGCATACGTGCATAAGTGTTCTTATTGTCCAAATGTGTGAGCACAGAGTGCAGTGCCATGGAAACTGCATCTTCTGGGCTCCTATTGCTGCGCTAGGCAAACTGTCCAATGTGGATGGCAGAGAGTCCTTCAGGTGTGCCAGAACCAGCCGCTCAGAGCACTTCATGACAATGGTGGTCAGTGCTACAGGGCGGTAGTCGTTCAGGTACGTTGGGCTGGAGTGTTTTGGCACTGGCACAATGGAGGTGCATTTAAAGCATGTTGGCACAGCTGCGTGGGCAAGAGACAGGTTGAAGATGTCAGTAAAAACCCCAGCGAGCTGCTCAGCACATACCCTGAGTACGCGTCCAGGGATGTTGTCTGGTCCAGCGGCTTTGTGCGCACTGATCCGGCTCAGTGCGTTGCAGACGTCTATTGAGGAGAGTGTGATTGGTTGGTGGTCAGCTGAGAAGGTATAGGTGTGGAGGATGCTATTCTTTGTCTTATAAATTTGGTTTTTAAACATTTGGAAAAACCAAAGACGTGCCAGATTGTTATTTATAGATTTTTCTTCTGCTTTTAACACTATTAAACCACATTTTTAATAGATAAATTAATTTCTTATTTTAATGTAGATTTGAATGTCATGGGATGGGTTCTAGATTTTTAACAGAAATATCACAGTGTGTTAAAGTCAATGATGTACTGTATTTTCTAAACAGTTATGTTGTTCTACAAGTTCACTTCAAGGTTGTTGTTTGTCACCTTTGTTATAAATTATGTACACAAATGATTGTTGTAGTTCATATGAGAACAGGCATATAATTAAATATGCTGACTCTGTGTGTCACGGTACGGGCAGATGAGCACACCAGAGGATTGAAGGCGAAACAAGGAATTTATTTCAGAAACAGGTAAGAAATCCACAGCAGGTAATTTCCAAAAAACAGGTAACCGTCAAACAGGGGAACAGCATGTAACGTAACGACAACAATATTGGACAAAGACTGGTAGACAAGTGCAAACCTAAATAGTGTCCTTGATACAAAACAGGTGTGAAATCAAACAAGAAACAGTTGCGGGTCAAATCAAAGATGGCTGACAGGGGAAAGGGATTATGGGAAATGGAGTTCGGAAGTCCAGGGAAAATTGAACGGGAACACAGGGTTGTTACACTGTTATAGTGAGCCTTCTACAGGAACAGGGTCAGGGGCATGGTCCTATAGTGGATGATTTTGTGACATGGTGTAATGAATTTTAACCACACTTAAACGTGGAAAAACTAAGGACATGTTAATTGATTTTGGTAGAGGAAAAGTAAGATCAGGATTGACACACATAAATAGAGTGGACATTGAGGTGACTGAGAATCATAAATATCTTGGGTTAGTAATTGACGATAAATTACATTTTCAAGCAAATGTATCTATGGTATGCAATAAATTCCAGCAGAGAATGTTATTTTTTTGTTGAGGAAAATGAGAATGTTCAGTGTTTCTTAAACAGGTAAACAGGATGAATGAAAATAATAATAAAATAATAATAAAATAGTGGACTCGAATGAAATAGGTTTACACTCAGCTTGAGGTTTTTGCCCTGAAGTTTTAGAATGCAACGCTGTTTATATGTTTTTAACCATATTTTTTACGGAATTTCAATGGCAACCGCGGCTGCCACAAAAATTTCCATATACGTAACATTGTTTTTTACAGTGAATGATAAAAATAATATTTGGAACAGAAAAAAGGAACACACAAGACAGCATTGTTCTGGTTACTTACTATTATTTGATTATTTAACTATTTACACTAAGGCTGCAACTTTATCTTTTGGCATTATGTTTCTTACCAAAATCCATGATATTCCCACCTCCATATCAAAATCTGTTCAACACAAAAAAGAGAGCATAACAAATAACAAAGAGAAACATGGCATAGCCTAAATGTGATCTTAGATTACATTTCAAGGTTATAGGATGGAGCCCTAAATATAATGGTTCCCAAATCAAGAACAGATAATACATTTGCAAATAATTGCTAAACTAGTAGGATTTGCTTAATTTTGCAAAGAAAACGTGTGCAAAAATTTGGAAAATTACAAATTAGTGTACTACCAATTTTGTGTACTGTTTAATAAAAATCAGTTACACAGTCCACAAGGTTACCCTTGCAGAATAACCCTTCCAAATAAAACAAGTTATTGTCTACAAGAGCTATCTGAGATTACTCACCCAACCACAGGTAAAGAAAATAAATTCTCACTTCTCTGTTTACTCCATCCACAACTGATTTGTTGACTTGTCTATTAATAATTTTCTTGGTTATTACAAATGTCAGGTGAATTTTGCATATAATTTGTTTTGTCTTCCTTTAGAAAGGTAGAAAGAGAGCTCTTCTGTTTCTCTGCAAGCATATTACATGCAAAGCCTAGCAGTGAATAAGGTGCTGTAGCTATTTCAGACTCCCTCAAGATTGAACAACTAATCCACTTACTTTTGAAAGAAATGACCTCTGACCACAACAGTAAATACCATTATCAGCTACAGTTTTCAAAGCTGTTCATTCCATTTCGTTTTTAACACATGCAGGAAAAATCAGCATGTATGTAATTTTATGTCAGATAACTTCTATTTGTAAAGTTATTCTCACAATTCAAATGTTTAAAGCAGATTTACAGAAAATCAATCTTAGTTTTAATGGAAGACTTCACTAAAGATTTTGTTGTTTTTGGCTTTGGGGCCTCAGTGAGCAATCCAGAGGTGACAAGAATTAAAGATGATGGGAGTGGAGAAAAAAAATCATAATATCCAGTGCTTTTCTTAATAGCGGCAGTTAGTGATATCCTTGCTTGATTAAAAAACAAAAATCACAAAAACGTAACGGTATTGTTGAAGCGTTTAAATCAACCAGTTACCAAGGTAACATGTGCTCAACTCTCACCAGAAACAGAAACGGTAATGAGGTGAGGTTCTAAAAGTATTAAGAAAGTGATCGACTTAAAGCAAATCTGATTAAAGGAGAGTCTATAAATACAAAGTTACAAACAACTGATGCAGTGCACCAGTAGTTCAGGGATGTTATTACTTCTTTATTAATACCACTTATATTTAAAACATTGGCTGGTTATTAAAGATCGTATGCTTTTGAAGACAATAGATTTTAGGGGAAACAAGAAAATAAATCTTAAGTCCAAAATGTAATGAAATAACAGATCTTTAGTTTTGTCACTGACTACATATAAATAATAGATGAATAAAAATAAATTACATTATTACATTGTGCAAGCTACAGTAAAATAACCTTTATTGACATTGATGACATTTTAATCTGTTTGTTTTTATTAATACTGTGCATTTTCCACTCTGTGACAAACAAAATGGACAATAAAAGTTAACTTCAAAGTTAATCTTATTTTTTCCACAAGTGACATATGTCAATCATATCAACTTGACCCTGTGGCTCCTCCTCAGCTCCCAGCTCCCTCACCTCCACCGTCGACCGGTCCTCCACCAGCTTCACCGGGCTTTCTCGTCCCTCTGGCTCCACCTTGGTCAGTTGTTTATCTGCTATCGCCTCAGGACTCCACTCTTCTGGCTGCACCTCATCGCTTCATCCCACCGGCTCCGTTGGACTCCAGCTACGCCTCTGCCCTCAGCACTCCGGCTCCGCAGCGGACTCCCGTATCTCCGCCTTTGCATCGGTTACCTGAGCTTTCGGCTCCACCCCTGCCCTCTGGATCCTCACCGTCACCCTGGCTCATCGGCTCTCCATCTCCATCTCCGCCTCAGGCTCCACCTGCTCCGCCTCCGTTGGTCGGCCCCTGGGAGTAGTGGTGGAAAGTAACTAATTACAAATACTTTCGTTACAGTACTTGAGTATTTTTTTCTATTTTTCTACTTTCTTAAGTATAATTAAATTGTGGTACTTTTACTTCTACTCAGAGGTAGACAGTAACAAAGTAAATTTAATTGAGTACTGTACTTAAGTACACTTTTTAAATATCTGTACTTTACTTGAGTATTATTTTTTCTGAGTACTTGTGACTTTACTTCACGACATTTGAGAGACAAATATCATACTTTTTACTCCACTACATTTAAAAAGGGGCTAAAAGTAGAAAGTCGTTTCTATGTAGCAGGTTTTCCTGTTTGCGCATTTTTTCTGGCTTGCAATCTGCCAGGACCTTTCACTGTTGCCAAGTATTTCAGTTTTTCTAAGCTCATGGTTTTCCTGCTAGCTTTGAATGGGTATTTGGCAGATTTTTTTTTACCCAAATCTGGCAACCCTGGGATCTTCCCGCTAAACTAATGTAAACGTTGGTGCTACTACACAGCTAAAAGTGCTCTAACAAGGCAAAAAGAATAATAAAAGATGAAAAAGACACATGTTATAGTATGGTGTGATTTTCTGTGGGTTTAATAGAATGAGTGCTACGATCCGGCAAAGATCACAAAAGACATTTTTATGAAAATCTGCTGCTATATCGTTTAAAGCCGTTTGGAAAATTAACCATGTTTTTACTAGAGTAACTGTAGTTTAAGTATTCTTGTTGACATAAAAACAATAGAACCTTGACCAAAACACAACAGAAAATGTTATGTATTTAATGGTTATAATGGGAATTGTATTGTATGTATACTTGGTGTCTATTGGTATGTAATGGATTCTATTGGTGGGATGTTAAATCCTATTGGACTAAAACCCAAAACACTACAAAAAGTAATTTGGTAATGGTTTTAATAAAAAAAATCTCATTCTAAATCACAAATTCATTGGGTTTTTTACAGCAGGGATGGTATTTGCAATAAAACCCATCCACAAATTTGGCATTTTCTCTATATAGTAACCATATTCCAGTTAAGTTGAACCACAGTAACTAGTTTCACTATAGTAGCTATAGTTTATTTTTGTAGTTAAACTATGGTAATACAAATGATAATAAATTCAACAAACACATGGCTTCTACACTTGACTATTCAAGAACCTTAATTGCTGTTAACACTGGTAAAGGGAATATACAAAAAACAAAACACTGCCTATAAATACATATAGGCCTAGGGGCCTAATGATCATACATACAGGATGATATCTAAAATAGGTTTTGTAACATATGTTACACGTCAATGAGCCATACTGCGCCATACTGTGATGCCACGATAGTGTAACGCCCTAGGGCCAGCGCCTCGAGTCGCCACCTGAGGGCGCCTCGTTGTTTAGTGTTTCTGCCTTGTTTTTGTCATGGACTTCATATTCCATCATGCCTTGTGTCTCGTCATTGTCAACCTGTTTCAGCTGTGCCTCATTTCCTGTTTGTCCCTTCATCTGTGTATATATAGCCCTTGTGTTTCAGTTGTCTGGTGTCGATCGTTATTAGTGTTACTCGGTTCCTCTGTCGTGTTTTCGTATGTCTTTGGTTTATTTTTGTGGTTTATATTAAATGTTTAAAACTGCGTTTGGATCCGCTCCCTGTCTCCCTGTCTTCCTGTCTACCAATCGTAACAGAACGATCGACCCTAACATGGATCCAGCAGTGGAATGGCCCCCAGGAGCTCGTCTGCTTATGCTGCGCCAGGACTGTCACTCCCTTGAGGATCATACCCAGGACTTTTTTGATCTCTCCCTTCAAACAGACTTTCCAGATGAGTCGCTCATTGTTTTTTACCGTCGAAGTCTAAATGCACCTCTCTGCACCCAGTTACCCAGTTCTGATCCTCAAGGGAGTTTTTCTAATTACATCCAACAGGTCCTGGCACAGAACAAAGCTCCCTTCACCATGGGTGAGGTTACGGTGGAGGCTTCCCCTAAATATTTTTTTGGGGGGGGCAGTAAGCTGATGGTGGCCAGTCCAGTCATCATGGCCGCCAAGCCAGCGTCTCCAGTCGTCATGGCCGCCAAGCCAGCGTCTCCAGTCGTCATGGCCGCCAAGCCAGCGTCTCCAGTCGTCATGGCCGCCAGTCCAGAGCCCGCTGCTCGCAAGATGGCCGCCAGTCCAGAGCCCGCTGCTCGCAAGATGGCCGCCAGTCCAGAGCCCGCTGCTCGCAAGATGGCCGCCAGTCCAGAGCCCGCTGCTCGCAAGATGGCCGCCAGTCCAGAGCCCGCTGCTCGCAAGATGGCCGCCAGTCCAGAGCCCGCTGCTCGCAAGATGGCCGCCAGTCCAGAGCCCGCTGCTCGCAAGATGGCCGCCAGTCCAGAGCCCGCTCGCAAGATGGCCGTTTCCAGGTTCAGGGTTTTGATCTCCAGTTTGGAGGACACTCCTCTAGCGTCTGTGCAGTCGGCTGGTCTCTCCAGGGTCCCAAGTCAGGTTGTCCCAGAGGGGTCTGTTCCTGTGGCGCTGTCCCTTGAGGCAGTTCTGCCAATCATGGCTGCAGCCTTAGGGTGTGTCTGGGCTGTGCTCTGCTCTGCTGCTCTGGAGGATGCTTCTGAGCTCCCTGCTGAGTCCAGTCCGGAGTCGGCCGGTGAGTCCAGTCCGGAGTCGGCCGGTGAGTCCAGTCCGGAGTCGGCCGGTGAGTCCAGTCCGGAGTCGGCCGGTGAGTCCAGTCCGGAGTCGGCCGGTGAGTCCAGTCCGGAGTCGGCCGGTGAGTCCAGTCCGGAGTCGGCCGGTGAGTCCAGTCCGGAGTCGGCCGGTGAGTCCAGTCCGGAGTCGGCCGGTGAGCCTGACCTGCCTCCGCCTCCATGGCCGCCTGACCTGCCTCCGCCTCCATGGCCGCCTGACCTGCCTCCGCCTCCATGGCCGCCTGACCTGCCTCCGCCTCCATGGCCGCCTGACCTGCCTCCGCCTCCATGGCCGCCTGACCTGCCTCCGCCTCCATGGCCGCCTGACCTGCCTCCGCCTCTATGGCCGCCTGACCTGCCTCCGCCTCCATGGCCGCCTGACCTGCCTCCGCCTCAGCTCCATGGACCTGGCCCTCCGTCCCGCCCCCGGTTCCACCTCCGCTTCACCACCCTCCTGGACTTTATTAAGGGCGTCTGGGATCCGCCCTTGGGGGGGGGCTATGTAACGCCCTAGGGCCAGCGCCTCGAGTCGCCACCTGAGGGCGCCTCGTTGTTTAGTGTTTCTGCCTTGTTTTTGTCATGGACTTCATATTCCATCATGCCTTGTGTCTCGTCATTGTCAACCTGTTTCAGCTGTGCCTCATTTCCTGTTTGTCCCTTCATCTGTGTATATATAGCCCTTGTGTTTCAGTTGTCTGGTGTCGATCGTTATTAGTGTTACTCGGTTCCTCTGTCGTGTTTTCGTATGTCTTTGGTTTATTTTTGTGGTTTATATTAAATGTTTAAAACTGCGTTTGGATCCGCTCCCTGTCTCCCTGTCTTCCTGTCTACCAATCGTAACAGATAGGTTACCTGTTAATCATTAATATACATGTCCGGCCACACCTACCAGTCAGCGGCTCTCTTATGGCTCCCATATTAATGTGTATTTACTATTTTCCCTAACCCCTACTAATCTCATAACACATAAAAGCTCTTAATATCACTACTGTCAGCTACTCAGTGTATTCAGTAGGCTGCTTCAGAGGCATTACATTACAACAATAAAACAATGCACCACTGAAATAAAGGAAATTTACTTTTAATATTTGAGTTCTTTTAAAAGCATGTACTATGTAAAATGTACTTTTACTTAAAGGTCCAAGGTGTAGCATAGCGATGAGGTTGCGAATTGCAACCCACCAGCTCACTCTACCCCTCCCCCTCCTGTTCTAAGCACTACGGAGGCCGTGAGAGGATTAAGATGTTGTCACGTTTTTGCTTCTTTCCCAAAAGAGAAAAAGTATTTACGAAACGCGCTCTGTAGAGTCGTTTGCCCGTTTAGGGCTGCTGTAGTCACAACATGGAGAATTCTATGTAAGGTTGAGCCCACGGTGTATGTAGATAAAAATTCTAAGGTAAGAAAAACATAACGTTTCATTATGTAAGGTCTTTATACACCTCTGAACACATAGTTATGGATATTATATTGCATTTCTGTTAATAGAGACTGCAAAAACTTACACACAGTACCTTTAAGTAAGAATCTGTCTTTACAACTTTTACTTGTAGTGGAGTAATATTTGACCAATAGTATCTGTACTTTCACTCAAGTAAGGAAGTTGTGTACTTCGTCCACCTCTGCTTCTACTTGAGTTAAATGAAAACAAAGTAATCGACTTCACTACATTTATTTTTTTACCAAAAGTAAAAAATAAACCAACGAAGAAACAGGGCGAGTTTGCGTTTGACAGTCACTTTTCAGCCGTGCACGTCAGACAATAACTGACAGGTCTTATGTGGGGCAAAACCAATCAAAACTTCCAGTTCAGCTGGAGGGCGGGGGGCTAACACCACACACTTTGACATTCAATTACTTTAAATTAGCATCACTAACGTTTCAGTATTTAGTTAATGTATGCGATTGTGAGCTTTGCTCATATTCTGATTGTAAAATGTGATTTGGTGGGTCATACCATTGATATTACCAGAGCACTGAGCAGCTGAGGTAGAAAGAATACTAACATGCACACACACAGTTTATTGGTAAAGATTGCCCTCTTTAATAGTGCAGTTAAACCAAATGTAAACTTCATACGAAGGCGAAATAACTTCAACATTAACAACAAAGAATGCTTAGTCAGTCAGGGGTGACAACTAGTGATGGGAAGTCCGGTGCTTTTGCGCAAACCGTTTTTTTCGAACAGTTCGTTTCAATGAACAAAACCTTTACGTTTTTTTTACCTCTTAATGTCATGAAGTCATTAGCAATGATGTAATGCATCAAGCCTATCATCCCGGCTGGCTGGGAAGAAAATACAGTAAACACATTAAAATATATAAATCAGCAATCATAAGTTAACATCAGGAGGATTATATTACGTTTTATAGGTCATCATATAAATCACATATCCTGCCCCTTTAAGTGACAGTGACCTATTTGTCAGATGTGGTGACCCATACCCGAAATGTGACCTCTGCATTTAACCCATCCAGTGAATAGTGAACACACACACTTCAAGTCGTAAACACACATACACCCAGAGCAGTGGGCAGCTATCACTGCAGCACCCGGGGAGCAAGCGGGGGTAAGGTGCCTTGCTCAAGGGCATGTCAGTTGTTACCTGCCGGTACTGAGAATCTCTCTAACCATTAGGCCACAACTGCCCACCATAGATTAAAGCCATAGATCACTATTATTACGTATTATAAATGCGTATAAGGCCATGTGAAATAGTCAGATCAATGTGTGAAAGTTTTCACAAATCTAAATAGTCATTTTAAACTCAAACAAACTGAAGTAGGAGGCCTTTATTACGTTTTATAGGTCTCCTGCCCCTTTAAAGCTATAGATCACTATTATTATGTATTGTAAATACATATAAGGCCATGTGAAATAGTCAGATCAATTTGTGAAAGTGTTCACAAATCTAAATAGTCATTTTAAACTCAAACGAACTGAAGTAAGAGGCCTTTATTACGTTTTATAAGTCTCCTGTCCCTTTAAAGCCATAGATCACTATTATTATGTATTGTAAATACATATAAGGCCATGTGAAATAGTCATATCAATGTGTATGCAAAGCAACACGTTAAAGATGAAAGAACACAGTGAAACAATTCAGCAACCATGACGGTCTGTTTACCTTTTCATGTAAGACTCCCTTGTCTCTTTTAATTTATATAGGCTTATTTATGTATAAGGGCTCGGACCGTTAGTATTAGTATTACAGAACATAGGCCTAATGAACACAGGTGTAAAATTATTAGATTAGATTAGATTAGATTAAACTTTATTGTCATTACACATGTACAAGTACAAGGCAACGAAATGCAGTTTAGGTCTAACCAGAAGTGCAATAGCAGCAAGTGCAGGATATACAGCAGTTGCATAAGTTACATAAATAAATCATTATTATAGAAGTAATTTACAGATGGATATGTACTATGACCATAATATACAGATGTCTATTACTATAAACAGAAATTAACAGATTGATATGTACTATGAACATAATATACAGATGGCTATTACTATAAACAGAAATTTACAGGTGGATGTATACAATGATTAGTTAGGCTATGGTGAGCAGCAGTGCAATGGATATAGAGTAGTGCAAATAAATTATGGATAGGAGCTATCTACGTAACAGTGCAATGGAAGAAGTTATTGCATATTTCAGTTAAAGTGTAGGAGTGCAAGATGCATATGTAAAAATGAACAGTTGGCAGTGCAAATGAGCAGTCTGGTAGTGCAAATGAACATAAATTTTATGTGTAGACTGTCCAGTAGTGCAAATAACAAAGTAAAGCCAGGTGTGCAGTAAGGGGGGAGAGAAGAGTGTAGCAGTATATGAGGGGCAGTGGGATCAACGAGGGGTAGAGTTCAATAAAGAGACAGCTCTGGGAAATAAACTGTTCTTCAGTCTGCTGGTCCTGGTCCGGAGGCACCTGAAACGCCTGCCGGAGGGCAGCAGAGAAAACAGTCTGTGGGCGGGATTTCATTTCATAGATGTAAAAATGAATTACCATAAACATTGCTCATCTCGACAGCATTTAAATATCTGGCAGATGTCTTTTTGTTATCTTCATTTACTTGCAGGACACAGTTTGCTTATCTGCAATGTGTGGCAGGGATGTCTGCGCTAAGATGTCATACAGAGTTTATCCGTAGGATGTTTTATGATTTAAATGGTTGTAAACTGCTCCCAAGATGTTTAGATGTTTTTACACAGTTTTCCAGATATACAACAACACTGGACAAAGGACAAGACACAAGACTGAACTTAAATACAGAAACAAACTCAGAACAGGTGTGCAATCAAACAAGATGAAACAAGGGACAGGTGCAGAAACAATCATGACGGGTGCAAGGCATTCTGGGGGGTGTAGTCCGGTGACAGCAACGGGGAGCAGGCAGGAGTGTTACAGTTCGCCCCCCTCCCGGAGGCGCGTCCTCGCGCCAACTGAGTCCGACAGAGGAGGGCGGGCGGGGGTTCAGGAGGCGGGCGAGGAATCCAGGGTGAAGCAGACGGAGGGAGAAGCCAGGGTGGAGCCGACGGAGGGAGGAGCCATGGAGGCAGGGCGGCCGATGACTCCTGGAGAACGACTGAAGGAGGCGGAGCAGGTGGAGGGGGAGCCCGAGGCGGAGAGCCGATGGGCCAAGGAGACGGCGAAGATCCAGAGGGCCAGGGTGGAACCGATGGCCCAGGCGACCGAGGCAGAGGCGGAGATCCGGGAGTCCGCGGCGGAGCCGGAGCGACCGAGGACCAAGGTGAAGCCGAGGGGAGGGAGGAGACCAAGGGAGCCGGCAGGACGGAGCGACGAGGCGCAGCTGGAGTAGCGGAGTCCGGAGGCGAAGGCAGGCAGACGACCGACCAAGGCGGAGCCGGAGGGACGAGGGAGCCCGGCGGAGCTGGTGGACGAGCGGGCGAAGGTGGAGGCGAGGGAGCTATGAGCCAAGGTGGAGCCACTGGGTCGATGGGCTGAGGCGGAGTCCGGGCCTCAGAGGATGGAGTCGAGGACGAGAGATCCTCCAATCCAGTTGTTGGCTGCACGACCCACGGCAGTGGAGAAGGAAGCCCCGGACGAGGGCGGGTGGGTGGGAGTTCTGGGGTTGCGGGCTCTGGCGGCTTGGAAGCGGGCTCTGGCGGCTTGGAAGCGGGCTCTGGCGGCTTGGAAGCGGGCTCTGGCGGCTTGGAAGCGGGCTCTGGCGGCTTGGAAGCGGGCTCTTCTGGAGCGGAATCCAGGGGAACAAACTCATGGAGGAGCTGATCCTGGGGAGGCTTGGAAGCGGGCTCTGGCGGCTTGGAAGCGGGCTCTGGCGGCTTGGAAGCGGGCTCTGGCGGCTTGGAAGCGGAATCCAGGGGAACAAACTCTGGAGCGGAATCCAGGGGAACAAACTCTGGAGCGGAATCCAGGGGAACAAACTCTGGAGCGGAATCCAGGGGAACAAACTCTGGAGCGGAATCCAGGGGAACAAACTCTGGAGCGGAATCCAGGGGAACAAACTCTGGAGCGGAATCCAGGGGAACAAACTCTGGAACGGGATTCAGGGTAGGGTGGAGACCAAACAGGGGATCAAACTCCTGGAGAAGCTGGTCCAGCGGAGAAATCACCAGCTGACGGGGAGACTGGCGATTTTGGCCCTGTTGGCCTTCCATATTCCGGCATCGGGGCGCCGGTTCCGGGGAGCGTCGTGGCGCAAGCTCGGGTGAGCGTCGTGGCGCAGGCTCGGGTGAGCGTCGATTTGTCCGTCGTCGTGGCTCACGGCGGCGGGGTTTTGCGGAGGACTGAGGCATGGAGCTTGGGTGAGATAGGACGAACCCTCCACATCTGATCGGACTTGGATGGCCATCCCCCGCTCTCCCGTCAGCTTCCCCAACGTGGAAAGAAGAACCCGTGACTTGGAGGACCATATTCAAAAAGTCCTCCAGCCGGAACTCCCCCACGTCAGGGAGCAAAAGGGAGGCGAGTAGATCGTCATCCAAGCCGATCAGAAATACATGATTGAGGCGGGTGTCGTCCCACGTTACCCGCTCACATGCCTCGAAGAATTCCTCCGCATAACACTCCAGAGTCCTCCCGTCCTGCCAAATAGATAGCAGGGAGAACTCTGGAGGCGAGGTGGTGATGAAATCCCATGGCGTGGTCATAGAGTTTGGTCCAGTGTACTGTCACGGTTCAGTGGTTCAGGCAGACGATCACACCACAGGATTTCCTCAGACAAACAGGTTTATTCTTCAGAATCAGGTTTTCAGGTAATACAAACATGGGTAGCATAAACCAAGCATACAACAACAACACTGGACAAAGGACAAGACACAAGACTGAACTTAAATACAGAAACAAACTCAGAACAGGTGTGCAATCAAACAAGATGAAACAAGGGACAGGTGCAGAAACAATCATGACGGGTGCAAGGCATTCTGGGGGGTGTAGTCCGGTGACAGCAACGGGGAGCAGGCAGGAGTGTTACAGGGGCAAAACGGGTACATCAAAACTAACACGGACAACGACAAGAACAAGGCTATATAAGACACAAGGCAAGACTTGACACGAGGCTTTACAAACGTTACAAAACGAACCAGCACGGGACAATGAACACGAGGGATTTAAATAGGGGAACAAACAAGGGATAATGACACGGGGACAGGTGTGAATCATCAGAAACATTAACAGGGAAGATTACCGGAGAAAGAGGTGGCGGGGCTTAGACGCGCGACACGGAAACACACTACGGCAAACGAGCTCGAGCCATGTGTCTCCACACAGAACATGAACACAAAGACGAGATACTGACACAATCCTGCCCACTAGATCACAAATGCAAGGCATAGACAAGGAGGACAGGATTGCGGAAGTATCCGGGGGGCGTGGTCAAGACGTGTTGTGGTAAATCGTTCTCCCAACATAAAGAAAGAAGTCTTGCAGACGAGGGTTCCAGATATCAAGAAGTCAAACCTTATTTGCTCGAGCCAACAAAGTGAGATGCACTGAGAACAATACCCAACACATCTAAAATTACAGTGCTTTTGCTACATCTTTTATACTGATTTTTCAGGGCGTTCTCACATCACCCACCAATCATATTTACATGATGTAATTCTTCGGCAATCACATTTTGCATGATGTAACCTTTTTCCCATTAGTTCGTCCCCTTAGCACCTGCAACCATTAAATCTTAGTCTTCCTTTATTAAAATCTAACTGTGACCGGCACTGTCCGGAATCATGCGCTTCTCCCCAATCCTTCCTACGCCTTTTTCATGGCGCCTTATCACGTATCCTTGAAGCATGACTCTCGCTGACTCTGGATTTCGTGCACTTAGCTCAATGTTATCTAGTGTGTGTGTGTCTTACTGATTTAAACAAATTAAAATATATTCTGTGTACATGGCGTACGTGCAGTACATGTTCCGTGCTCTCATGTGCTCTACTTGAGGCTTACATTTGGCCTATAACAAGTGTGCATAAAGTGACTGTTATATCAGTGAATTATCAGTGAAATCAGTGAGTATGCATATTATAATTATATGAATTAAAAACAGTGAATATAAAATAACTACCATATCATCACCATAGATGTAAGACCAGAGAGTGCGTGACGTAGGCGAACCCCGCCCTAGCCACACGTCTCCACACAAAACACATGGGGTCTGTCATGATCCTGCCACTAGACTAGAAAATCATGAACAAAGCATGACAATAATCATGTTCTTATTTACTTTCTATGTTTTCCGCTGGCAGAAATGAAGACGTAATGTGGAGCAACGCAACCACTCAACGTTACACGTTTAACAGTAGTCATCTAATTTTAATTTGCAAATCCATCTTGTTAACACAGTGCCTATTCATAGACAATGATCGACTTGTCTCAGCACCCTGACATCAACTTTTCCGATTTGCAACAGTATGGTCTCGGGCATGGCTTCAAACCTGACTTTGAAGCCCCATATCCAAAGCATTATCTTCGATAATTTTCAGGAAACACTCAATAATTAACCTGAACAACTTCCGGTTTCCTAACATCACAGCTTCCTACTCCAAGAGTTTTTCTACATTATCGCAATTTGGCCAAGCCACAACCTTGATCAAACATGGGGTGCAGAGTTTGGCTGCCCCATCATTACTTCTGTTCGAACAGTGATGTCCATTCATCTGGATCATTTGCATTTATTCAGTCAACACCAGCCGCCCAGACAGCGCAAGCTTGCTGCCACCACCAGTCCCGGCCTACTTTCACCCCTGGCCCCCGGAGCCGCACTCAATCGCCAGTATGAGGCTGCCTCCAGTAGCGACTCAAGTGCCAGCTCCTGGGCCATACCAAGCTACCCTGGATGCTGCCGCTAGCGTGAGGCTGCCTCCGCTAGCTGCTCCAGCAGTAGCTATCCCCTCCCTCCTTTCTCCCACAGCTACTGCTATGCCGGTCCCAATCAATGTCCCCGGGCCCTGGAATCGCCTCCAGTCTCCAGCAACATAAGAGCACAGATTTTGGCAGAAGTTCAGGCTGCTGGCGCCAGATGCTGACCCCCTGCCAACACCTGTACCTCTCTATTCGGAGCTGATCTTCCGTTAAACCATCCATTAAAAACCCTACTAGATGCCTCCCTCAACTCCATCTTTCAAGCTGTCTTCCCCAGGACCCTCAATTGCACTTCACTGTATGGAAAAGTATCAGGAACTTCCACCTGGCTTATAATCTTCCCTTCCCCGAATTCTCTCGTCACCATCACCTCATTCATCTCGTGTCTCAACATTTCAAAAACCTCTAAGCCTGTTCTGTCAAAGGGTACCTGAGTAGAGTTCAATTTTTCACAAACTCATATTTAACTCAACATCATCAGTCATAGCCAGCTCACAGACATCAATGACCATCAAGGGCATCCAGAGAACCCAGCCTACACGCCCAGATGCCAGGTAACCCATACTCACCAAATGCATCAAGACCCTCCGCAGAGGCTATCATTCCATGCACACTGCCAGCACTCTCGACGCCATGTTCATCCTGGAATTCTTCGGTTTCTAAAAGCATAGTAGATCATTTGGAAATGCTAACATTAACTGCTAGCAGTGCAATCATTTGATCCCTCCCTCTTGCGAACCACCATCCAAAGCCATGCCTCCTCCAAAAACACATGAGCGTGCACAGACCAGAAGCCATTGGATCGGTTCCAGAGAAGTCATGTCACATTCACCATTGTCCCGCTGCCTGCACATCGCACATGAGGTCGCTGATGACGTATGATGTCTGCGTGATCAGGGTGCGCAGTGGGATACAAATACGTTGACTGGAAATGTGCACAAAATGTACCATTGCCCTTGCAATGATTGGGCAAACATTCTTTGTTCCAAGCCTTTCACAGACAATATATAATTATTAAAATACCAATGTTTTTTTTAAATTATTGATTGTTATCAGGATGTTAAGAGTCTTCCAACCAGCATGACTAAAAACATTTCTGGACAGAATTGCCTACTTTGCCTTTAAGATGTTCAGAAATCTCCAGCACATCCACCTTCAACCCAACCATCTCCGACCTTGCAGCACTTGATTCCGAAACGATGTCATACTTCATTAAGCAAAGCAAACTGATCAGACAAGAAAGGTCACTTCCTCTACATTTTCAACCTATAGTCTCCGATCCAACAGTACCAAACCCTTGCAGCTTACCAGACCAAGCCGCAACAGACCCGCTTTTCAATGACGATACCAATCGCCAGGTTACATGCTTTTGGTTTCAACAACATCTCAAGGCTGTTCTGCTCCAATCCGGCATCCCAGCAGATCACTTTTCCGACCACCCCTTCCAAATAGATGCAGCAACCACAGCTGCTCAAAAAGGTCTCTCCCAACCCCAAATTCAAGCTCTGGGCCATTGGACTTTGGAAGCCTTCAAGAGCTACATTCGGTCAGATCACTCCACCATCAGGGAAGCTCATAGAATCCTCATTACCTGGATCATCTAACCCCAGTTCTCAAACACCAACCAGTTCCCCCTTTTACCAACAGCTGCTCCACATGCAACTCCTTAAGCACAGATGTCATTCCGCAGCAGTAATCGCCGCAGCTTAGATCAGCACTCCATGCGGTTCAACGCAGACCAGCGCTTCACAAAGCAATGTCGCCACAGCGATCCCACAGCAGGGGCTATTGCCTTCAGCTTATATTTATACACTTTGATTAAAAAAATGTAGTGTATGTTCATGCTAAGTTGTAGCATAGGCTACTGCAGGTCATGTACCACATATGTTAAAATAGTTAACCCTTAATTTTAAAATACTCACAGTATAAATATTTTTAGATTTTTCTGACTCTTACCCTTTATTCCCCAAACTTTGCATATTGTTCCTCTTTACCCACAGATACAGTATGTACTGTTGAGGGAGATTATTGTTACAAAGGTTACGCTGTAAATTCTGTTTAATTTTGCGGTACATTGCGGGCCGTATTCTAACATACCCAACATACATACCACAGACTTCATCTTATGGTCAATTCTTGTGATACTGTACAGCAGAAAGTGCTGTGGTAATCCTGTCATAAACAGACGTTGTGTCCCAGCAGGCATATTACTGACCTTCAACCTTGAAATATGGTTGAAATAATGTCAGTTCTTGTTTCAACGTTGAAACAACGTTGATACAACAATTAATTCTAAAGAGTTGAAAAAAGTTAACAGAAACACTTAAAACTCAATGTTGTAATCTGTACATTGAATCAATGTCATGTCCTTTACAACTTAATTGAAGAGCTAGATGTGCTGCTCTTGTTGTTTCCGAAGGATTGCATAGGATTGCATCCTCTCATAGTCTTTGGGGACTTCAATATCCATCTGGAGAAACCCTATGTTCTGACTTCAACTCCCTCACTGCCTCAATTCGACCTTACCCCCTTGCTACAGCTGGTATGCACAGATCAGGAAACCAGCTTGATCTCATCTACACCCATAACTGCACCACAGACAACACTATGATCACACCTTCTCACATTTCGGACCACTTCCTCATCACTTTCAACATACTCCTTCCCTCATGCACCACACCCACTCTGCCACCAGTTTATTTTAGACGCAACCTCCGCTCTCCACCCCAGCACCCTCTCTGCTAAGGTGGTATCCTCTCTTCCCTCACACTTCACATCTTGTGATGCTGCCACTGCCACTGACACCTTATGCTCAACACTTACATCATGTCTAGACAACCTTTGTCCTCTGTCCTCCAGACCAGCTTGTGCCACCCCCTATTGTCCTTGGCTGGCTGATACCTCCTGTGAACAATGGAGCACACTCAGGGCGGCAGCAAGGAAATGGCATAAGACTAGGAATCCTGTTGACCTTAAAGAATATCAATCACTACTCTCCTCTTTTTCTGCTAGTGTTTCAACAGCTAAAACATTGTTCTTTACCACAAAGGTGAATAGCACACCTAACATTCGGCAGCTATTCAAGACATTCAACTCTTCTTTGCAACCCCCACCCTCTTCATCATTGACTGCTGAGGACTTTGCTGTCTTTTTCACTAAAAAAACAGCATTCAGCACCTCAGACCTCTGCTCACACTACCCTCACACCAAACCATCGAGCTCTCCTCCTTCTCCCCACTTACCGACATTGAAGTCACCAGACTTCTCTCCAGCCAATAAAATAAAATAAAAATGTTTTTTTATCAAATAACAAAACAAAATAGCAATTTTAAATTACAAAATTAAATGAAAAATGAATAATACAAGTCTCCTCCTGTCTTTTATTATAAACAAAGACTGTGCTTTTCCTAGCACAAATAAAAGATGTCTCTTTAATGTAAGAAAAATGCTTTGTGCTTTTCCTAGCTTTCTGCCTTTGTGAGTGTCTCAACCACCTTAGATTTTGTTTCTCTGTAAAGCATTGGCATGACAGTTCGGCGTGATGGAAATGTGTATCTGGGTTCCAGTGTCTTCACCATTAACGTTAGCTGAAATCCTGTATGCTTTTTGCGTACAGGTGGCTGTGACTGGAGCTTTTCATTGTGGTGATGGTTATACGTGCTGCAATCAGTGGCGTAACTTTGTTTTGAAAAGTGGTGGGGACATGCACGCATTTCAAACTGGAGTCGCGACTCTCTCTGTCTTCCGCAAATATAACTTATGAGTGCGAGCAATGGGAGATTGTGAGAAAGCGGCGCATCCTGCGTTTCCACCAGTTTTAGATGTTAATGGCCACTAAACAATACACATCTTCCGCAAACATTTCTTAGAATAGAGTTAGGGTACTTTTGAGGAACAATGAAATAAAGTTTAGTACAGTTTAATTTCCTCAATATCAACATCCACACTCGTTGTCGCCATACTGATTTCTACAACATGTTGTTCGCTGCTATTACGCCTGTTAGGTAAGTTTGCAGTAAACGCAGCGCACTCTGCTGTTCAAAACATGCATCGCGATTCGTTTAACATTTCAGCCGACTGGAATCGTTACATATTTTAATCTGCAAGCAGATCATTAATGGGCCTCAGACCAGGTTAGTAATACTTTATTTAATTGACAGAACAGTTTTCAGCTTGCTACTTAATGCAATTTTACCCTTACAGTATAACTGGCAATACACCCTAACAATGTCATCAAGTATCATATGAGCCATATCACATAAGTGATCTAAACAAATCTGTTTCATTGCCTTTGTTTGTCAGTTGGCATACCTGAGAGAGATATGCAAGTTTATGGGCATTCCTGGTTCAGCTTCCAAAAGGTATATTCAACACCGCTGGTTATCTGCTTATGATGTTGCCATTAGCACACAGAGGCTGCTTCCTGCCTACAAGGTACTTTACTATGGCTACATGGACAGGGAAGACAAGGCTCTCTACCGGGACCCACTGCAGCAGCTCTTTGCTAAATACAATGTGAGCGAAAAGGCACAGACACAAATTTGTTCTTTTCATGTGGACCTAAGCAAAAAGTTAACTCATCACAATTTTTTCTCTTTGGTTCTGTGCCTACCTGCGCAGTGATATTCATAGGACTAAAGATTTTGAACAGATCTTTGTTATAGTGTCCTAATTTTTACCAGGAATGACACATCTGGGAAAATACCAGAAGAAAAGAGTGGTTCAGAAGGTGTGGCATTAAGCAAACACAACTGAGCTGCACTTTAGTGTTTATACAGGAGTGCTGACAATACTTAAAGAATATGTCATGGTGTTCCAGGTGACTTAAGTTTTCCTCATATGCCATCTTACCAGTGGTGTGCGGTGGTCTTAAAAAATGAGGAAGCAGATTCCTGCCATGTCATTTATGTTCATCTCTGCACTTTTGACAAGTGCATTCTTTAGAAAACCAGTGTTTCTGTGTCTATGTGTGAAAAAAGTTCATTAAAGTACCTCAGATTTTTTGCACTTACGGAACTAAGAGCACACAATAACATTACAGTATTGCATTTATCCCTTCCTGTTGTTAACATTATGCACGTGTACGCGCAGATTGTCAACAAAACACATATGATTTAAGTTTCACTTAGCGCGTGCGGTTCATGTTCGGCATCTTTTAGCACTGGGACCGCAACATCTATCAGTTTCTAACAATCTCCAAATTCAGCTTTATATCCACCGTTTATATAACATCCATCACTGAAATGCCGTGAACAAACTACTGACTTCTGTCACTATCACATGAGCTGCAGTGCAACCGATCTTGACACAACGCAGACAAGGTGGAAAAAAAATTATTTAATATAAAAAAATGTATATATATTTTTTATATATAATGTAAAAAATGTATATATTTTTTATATATAATGTAAAAAATGTATATATTTTAGCACCAGCAGTTTAAAATTGATGATGAAGACGAGCAGGAATCACTGATCCAGGAATCACTGATCCAGATCACTGATGAGCTAATCCAATCATAGCCCCTTGGAGGCATTGCCTTTTCTCCATTCTTTTCAATAGGCCCCACTCAAACTCACCGCATGCTTTAGATTAGATTAGATTAGATTCAACTTTATTGTCATTACACATGTACAAGTACAAGGCAACGAAATGTAGTTTAGGTCTAACCAGAAGTGCAATAAGCAAGTGCAGGATATACAGTTGTGCATAAATACAGAATAAAGCAAAAATTATGAAGAATTTACAAGTGGGAATGTACTATGAACATTATATACAGATGGTTATTTACTAAAAACAGAAATTTACTGATGGATATGTACAATATAAATTAGACTATGCAGAACAGTAGTGCAAATGAGTATAAAGTGTGCATAAATGATGGACAGCAGCTATTAAGTTAAAGTAAACAGTGCAGTAGATGAGTTATTGCAGTATTCAGTACATAGTACTGAAGTGCAAATGATGCAGTATATGTATAATAGTCCAGTAGTGCAAATGATGCAGTATAGTATAAATAGTCCGGTAGAGCAAGTAAACATGTAGTACATGTGTAGACAGTCCAGTCGTGTGCTTGACAGGCCTGTAGTGCAATAACAAAACAATATAGCAGCATTAAGTTAGAGGTATATGAGGGGGTTGTGGAATCAGTGGGGGGTAGAGTTCAGTAGGCAAACAGCTCTGGGAAAAAAGCTGTTTTTCAGTCTGCTAGTCCTTGTCCGGAGGCATCTGAGGCGCCTGCCGGAGGGCAGGAGAGAAAACAGTCTGTGGGCAGGGTGAGAGGAGTCCTTTAGAATGCTGCGAGCTCGACGCAGACAGCGTTTCCTCTGGATGTCCTCCATGGATGGAAGTGGAGTCCCTGTGATGCGTTGGGCGGTTTTCACCACCCGCTGCAGTGCCTTGCGCTCTGCAACAGAGCAGCTCCCATACCAGGCTGTGACACAGTTGGTTAGGATGCTCTCTACTGCGCAGCGGTAGAAGTTCACCAGGATAGCTGAAGACAGTTGGTTCTTCTTCAGGGTCCTCAAGAAGAAGAGGCGCTGGTGAGCCTTCTTGACCAGGCTGGAGGTGTTGGTGGTCCAGGACAGGTCCTCCGAAATATGGGTCCCCAGAAACTTGAAGCTGGAGACACGCTCAACAGCCATCCCGTTAATGTGGATGGGGTCATGTGTGCCTCCTCTCTCCTTCCTGAAGTCCACGATGAGCTCCTTTGTCTTGGAGGTGTTAAGGAGCAGGTTGTTGTCTGAGCACCATGTGGCCAGGTGCCGGACCTCCTCCCTGTAGGCCGTCTCATCGTTGTTGCTGATGAGACCAATCACTGTAGTATCGTCTGCAAACTTAATGATGGCATTAGATCCATTCACAGGCCTGCAGTCGAGTGTGAAGAGGGAGTAGAGAAAGGGGCTCAGAACACAGCCCTGTGGTACGCCAGTGTTAAGTGTGATGGTGGTGGAGCAGATGTGGCCTGACCTAACAAGCTGAGGTCTGTTTGTCAGGAAGTCCATAATCCAGTTGCAAATAGAGGTGTTAATGCCCAGGTTCCCAAGTTTGGTGATTAACTTGGAAGGGATGACAGTATTGAATGCAGAGCTGAAGTCAACAAACAGCATTCGTGCATAAGTGTTTTTATTGTCCAAGTGTGAGAGCACAGAGTGCAGTGCTATGGAGACAGCATCTTCTGTGCTCCTATTGCTGCGGTAGGCAAACTGGTATGGGTCCAGTGTGGACGGAAGGGAGTCCTTTAGGTGAGCCAGGACCAGCCGCTCAAAGCACTTCATAACAATAGGTGTGAGTGCTACAGGGCGGTAGTCATTCAGGCACGTTGGGCTAGAGTGTTTCGGCACTGGCACAATGGAGGTGGATTTAAAGCATGCTGGCACAGCTGCTTGGGCGAGGGACAGGTTGAAAATATCCGTAAAGACCCCAGCGAGTTGCTCTGCACATGCCCTAAGTACACGACCGGGGATGCCATCTGGTCCAGCAGCCTTTCGTGCGTTGATCCGGCTCAGTGCCGTGTAGACATCTGAGGAGGTGAGTGTGATGGTCGGGTGGTCATCTAAGAGTGTGAGCTTGGTGGCAGTTTCCTTATTGTCTCTCTCGAAGCGAGCATAAAAGTCATTAAGCTCGTTTAGGAAGACAGCATCTGTTGCTACGGGGGTGGAGTGGCTGGGTTTGTAGTCGCTGATGGCCTGGATGCCTTGCCACATGCGTCGAGGATCAGAGTTGGAAAAGTGCTCCTCTAGCTTTAGTTTGTAGCAGTGCTTGGCCTTTTTGATGCCCCTCTTTAGATTTGCCCTGGAAGTGCTGTAGGCCTGTGCATCACCTGAGCTGAAGGCAGTATTGCGTGACTTCAACAGGAGGCGCACTTCCTTGTTCATCCATGGCTTCTGATTTGGGTATGTAGTGATCTGCTTCTGGGTTGTAACACTGTCTATGGTGATGTTGATGTAATCCAGTACAGAGGAGGTGTAGCTATCTATGTCCGTATGAAAGCCACAGGTGGCCTGAGAAGCAAACATACTCCAGTCTGTGTGTTGGAACCTGTCCTGGAGTGTGGAGTCTGCCCCCGCAGGCCACACTTTGATGGTCCTCACTGATGGCTTCACACGATTGATGAGGGGTTACATTGAAAGTCAATGGGCTCAGAGGAGGCAAAAGAAACGCTGCCTTCCTCTGGAATTCTGTCAAGCGGTGACGCTGTTTCACACAGTTGTACACGCTTATTGATCTCATATTTAGCTAAATATGTTTTGTTCCGCGGTCTTATTTTATTTCTGAACTGTTGATAATTTTCTCAGTTATTTTTTTTTAGGGGGAGGGGAGACACTGCCTTCCATTGCCCCCCCAGAGGAAACGCCACTGCATCTTACATATTTACTCAAATTAATGCTTTTTATATAATCAAAATGAATGAATGTATTATTTGTGCTCACAGGGCAGTCAGACACTTTCAGTTCATAAACCGCATGATAAACAGCTACAAGCTTTGTTCTTTTTGAAAACCTGAGCCCAAAGCCTAAAGCTCTGGCTACTCTGGACCTTGATGGCAAACTGCTTTCTGTGAAAGATATGTATGTGGGAAAGGATGCGGATCGATTTAGAGTGGCTCACCCACAACACACTGTAAGAAATTAGTAGGGGTAGCAGGTTGTATTTGTTAACATTACTACATCAGTTAACATGAACAGACAATAAATAATACTTCTAGGCCAGGTTTCACAGACAAGGCTTAGCTTCAGCCAGGACTATGCATCTTGAGATAAGAAAAAATGGTACTGACATATTTTAAGATATGTCAAGGCAAGTTATTTTCAGTTTAGACTGATCAAACATTCACTTTAATCTGGAACTAGCCTTAAGCCCTGTCTATGAAACCATGCCAGACAGTATTTATTCATTTGAGTTAATGTTCATTTAAAATGTTTACTAATACAATTTATACTGAAGTGGGATGTCACCATTAGTTAATGCCATAATACCATAAAATGACTAATTTGAGGCATCCACTGAGTTAATATGAACATCTACATTTTGTCTTTCTCTCAGCTGCTGAAGTCATTCCTGCAACAAGGCATACACTACATGTGACAAATACCTGCAGAAAAAGCTGCTTTTGCACTGCAAGACCCTGCAGTGTTTGTCTGCCATCGATCCAGTTGTGAGAGGGCACTCTCAGACTGGGTTTGAACTAAAGAAGCTTGCAGAAATGTTGAGTCACATGTTACCACCTGATGCTGACACTCACAAGGAGATCCTGTGGACTAGACCCTCCCCACTTTCAAAGAGGGAGATGATTTTGTGACATGGTGGGCCTCTGTTTTTGAAACAGGAAAATATCCAGGCCTATGCCAAGCTGTAAAAGCTGCCTTGTCCATCTTTCATGGCCCCTTGGTTGAATCATCTTTAAATCTGATTAGTGACATTATAGACCCAAAAAGCACCAGCATGAACATTGCTACATTCAATGCCATTCTGTTAAATACACGTTGAAGTCCAGGAAGCAGAGTGCCATAGAGATGTTCTGTAGGGATGATGTCAAGCTTGGGGCAGTAGACAAGAGGCTGTGCAGTAACATCAGTTCAGCAGGAACAAGAGACAAGGTCCAGCAACAAAAGAACTTGATCCAAGTCCAAAAGAAGAGGATTGAGTTTGATTGTCAGCCATCTACAAGTGCCTCAAAGAAAAGGCTTGAAGTTCAACAGGACGAAAATGTTGCAAGATAAAGACACATTGCTAAGCGAAGAAAACTGGCATTAGAAAGACTAGTGCAGGCCAAAAGACATATGAGTTTTAGACCATCCAACTGTGCCATTAAGTTCTAGTGAAATAGTGCTATTAAATGTGTTTTTACCTTTAAGCAAATCTCGTCTGTTATCTCGGTTTTCATTTAATTGTTAAATCGCTAACATTTTCTTGTGGGGAAGCGTAAGGAAATTTTAGACCATCCAATTGTGCCATGAAGTTCAAGTGGAATAGTTCTATTAAATGTGTTTTTACCTTTAAGCAAAACTTGTCTGTTCCCTCTGTTTTTGTTTAAATGTTAAATCGCTAACATTTTCTTACGGGGAAGCGTGTCCCCAGACCCACCTACGTTCGTAAACTTGTCACCTTTTTCACCTCTTTCGAGTTTGCAGGTATGCAATAGGTAGTTTTCTGGCTTTTGTGGAAACTTGTAACTTGGTGTTAGCACTTATATTGTAAGTGTAATATTGCCCCTGTATGACATATCGCTTTATTGCTTCCTAATCTCCCTGTAAGTTGCTTTAAATGAAAGCATCTGCTAAACGACTAAATGTAAATGTCTTTACCATATCTTCAACAATATTCATATAGGCATCACCCAGAACACCTCCTTCTAAAACCAATAATAATTACAAATAATAATAACTATTATTATGTACAAAATAATTCATTTTAACACATAATTGTGTGTACATCACGGTGAGGTAGATGTACCAAGAAGGCTCACAGGTATGGGATTATTTTTGTGCCAATAAAAATGAATGCAAACTTTTTAAAAAATGAACAAAAATATACAGTGAGAAAGAAAAAAAACACTCTGATAATGAAAACAATAAACTCAATTTCAAGATGAAACATTGTTTTCAAAATAACAGCATTTTTTCTTAATAGTTTTTTAAGTTTCGCCGGAGCCGATGGTGTAGTGGACAGTGCTCCGGCATATAGCGCGGTTGCACTCCGGGCGACCCGGGTTCGAGGTCCTTTCCCGACCCCACCCCCCTCTCTCTCTCCCACCTCATTTCCTGTCCTCTCTATAACTACTAATAATAAAGGCATAAAAAGGCCAAAAATAAATCTAAAAAAAACAAAACTCTCTCCCACCTCATTTCCTGTCCTCTCTATAACTACTAATAATAAAGGCATAAAAAGGCCAAAAATAAATCTAAAGAAAATAAGAAAAATTAAAAAATTAAAAAAAAGTTTTTTAAGTTTCAATTTTGCAAATAATAGTTTATGAATTCGCTGCTAGATTCTTCATTTGCGCTTTCCAAGTTTTCGTGTTCGCCTTTCTGGCTCAACCCTCACGTGGGGGCGGGACTTAAGGGCACTTTACTCTCATTAGCTAGTGCAATTTGAATTGACAGCTCCGGGCGGATAGAACGTTAGATTGCTCCGGTAAGACCAGAGGTGGTGGATTGTGCATTTACATTAACAAAGCTTGGTGCACAAACTCTGTTATTGTCGGGAAACATTATTCAGCTAACCTTGAGTTTCTCATGGTTAAATGTAGACCGTTTTATCTGCCAATGGAGTTCACTTCCACCATTTGACCTGCAGATACATTCCCCCGGATGCTGATGTCAAGCTTGCTTGCCAAGCTTGTATAAGAACTTCATGCGGCCATCAGTAAACAACAGACTGCTCACCCGGAAGCTGCGTTTATTGTTGCGGGAGATTTTAATCACTCAAACTTAAAGGCAGTGCTCCCCAAATTTCACCAGCATGTTTCCTGTCACACCAGAGGGAACAAAACCTTAGACCATGAGAGGCAAGGGGTATTTGTTCTTGACAGTTATCTCATTTAACCCACGATTTTACACAAACATGGCTGAAGCTTACGTTGCGACCCCCCTCCCCCACCTGGGACAGTCAGATCACCTTTCTTTGTTTCTCACCCCCAAGTATTCACCCCTCATCAATCGTGTGAAGCCATCAGTGAAGACCATCAAAGTGTGGCCTGTGGGGGCAGATTTCACACTCCAGGAAAGGTTTCTACACACAGACTGGAGTACATTTGCTTCTCAGGCCACCAGTGGCTCTCACACGGACATTGACTGCTACACCTCTTCTGTACTGGATTACATCAACACCACCATAGACAATGTTACCACTCAGAAACAGATCATCACGTACCCAAATCAGAAGCCATGGATGAACAAGGAGGTGTGCCTCCTGTTGAAGGCACGCAATACTGCCTTCAGATCAGGTGATGCACAGGCCTACAGCACATCCAGAGCTAACCTGAAGAGGGGCATCAAAGAGGCCAAGCACTGTTACAGATCTGGCCTTTAAAAATGCGTGTTTTTTCGTGCAGGATCCTGAAGGCGATCATGCAGCTTGCCGCAGGACTGGTCTGACCTGTTTTTTGTTATATAAAAAAATTACACTGTTACACTTCCCAGAAGATCCACCAGGTGGCACATCTGCAGGCCTGTAGCACGTTGACGTACTGGATCAATCCAATACGTCATGGATGTTGTACTACGCATGCACCGTGGTGTATTTTGAAGACGTATGAGCAATAATGGCGCTGATGAGCAGAATATTTGTTATTGTACGTAGGCCTATATTAATGCTTACGTTGTCTTAGTTTAAGGTCAATAGTTTCTCTGAACATACGTGCAAAATGCGCAGAAACGCTTCATGATTCTTGTATCATTCGTTTCAGAAACTAGGCTACTTGTTGAAAGTTTAAACAGATCGTAATATTAAATCAAAGTTGTTTGACACACTAGGAAGTTAATATAGTGGGGAGTTGCATATCGGAACATTTTCGTATTCTGGGGATGTTTTTCGACGCATGATCTCACATCATGCCTTTGTCAACTTTAGATATATACAACCATTTCCCAAAAACAAAATTGTTGAAATGCTGGGGTGGCTAGTGTAACGGTGGCGAGCAAGAGAGAGAGATATGCAAGTAAACCTTTACCATGCGTGATCATTTTTCACTTAAATTAACTAATATTTTAAAAATCCGCAGTTTTAAAACAATTTTCATGTTGACTTTAACATGGAATTTATCGATTGGCACTTAGCCACATCGTTAGGGTGCTTGTCTTGCAATCCGGATCAAAGTTGGTTTGTAGGTTCGAAGCTCAGTCGGAGCAGGTCGTTTGAGTCTATGGTTAGGTTTTATATAGTAGGTTATTCATGACCATCTCTTTATTAGGGTTTTTTTCGTTGGCTTGTATTTTTTACTTTTTTTCACATTTTTGATTTGGAGTCACAAGATAGATGTATAGATGTAATGTAAGTTTGTTGTGGATATTTTAGTTCTAAAGTTTTTATTTGTTTTACATTTTACAACAGAAACAAAAAAAACTAAAACAGAAACTAAATAAAACAAACTGTTAACTGTTACTGTTACTGTTACTGAAAGATTGGAAATACTGTAACTGTACTTCGTTACATTCCAGTGTGGCAACCCTGACGCTATCTCTTTGTTTACGTCTCTTATCATGGGACAATGCTGGGTTTTCATGTATTTCCAACCTATTCTTTGCCTGATTCTCCGAATAGATCGCTCACTGATGTTTACTCCATTTTCACGCAACAGCAGTGTTTTCACAGAACATGAAGTCAGTTCATCATTTCGGCTGGTAATATTGTCAATGGCCGTAATAATGTCACTAAAGTCAAGAGGGAAAATTGTTACCATCAACATTTTAGCAACACTTTTTATAATAACAATATATTGTGCAGACTTGGTAGGACATAACTTACTAATTTATCTTGCGTGGGTCGCGCATCCGTGGTCTTCGGTGTCTGTAATGTCTTCTGATTGTACTTAATGTAGCCTGTACCCCAGTGGAACTTGAATGTTGGTGTATTTCTCTGGTGGATCCTCCAGCAGCCCTCATCGTCCTGATGTCCCGTGAATGCACTTTGTTGATCTTTGTCATTTTGAGATGCTTTTACTGAAGGATCATCTGTATTTATCCAGGTAGATATGGGCGTGAACATTGGGACTTAAACAACACTGACTGGAGACCCATTACATGTCAATTAAAAATATTCATGAACTATTAACAAGTTATTGCCATTCAATCTTATAGCCAATTCAATCACTTCTTGCATTTTATCACCATTTAGCGGGTGCTGGCAGGGTTGAGGAGGGAAGAAAAGACAGGCTTCACCTTGGAGACATGAAAAACAGGGTGGACTCGACCAAGGCTGGGGGGGAGCTTGAGCCAGACGGCCACCGGGTTAACCACCTTGGTATGGTATGCGGTATGGACCAATGAACCTGGGAGCCAGCTTGCACACACATAGGTAGGAGGAGAGGACCGGTGGCGGTCGGCTGCGGTCTTGATTCGGCGAGCGGATAGAGCCAGCATCCTCCTAGCCCTCTTCCAGGTGCGGCAGCAGCCCTGAACGAAGGCTAGGGCCGATGGGACCGTGGCATCGAGTTCCTGTGTGGGAAACAGAGGTGGTTGATAACCCAGAGAGCATTCAAAGGGTGACATACCTGAAGAGGATCCGGGTTGGGAGTTATGGGCGTACTCAATCCAGGGCAACTGTTGGCTCCAGGAACTCGGGTTGTGGGATGTCAGACAGCGGAGTCTACGACCGAGATCCTGGTTGGCACATGGGTGGACCTTCTCGTCTCGGCAGGAGCGCTGAGACAGGACCGCGCCTACCCCGGTGTCTGACGCATCGACCTCCACAATGAATTATCGTTCAGGGTCTGGAAGACAAAGCACAGGGGCAGAGACAAAACGGGACTTAAGGTTATCAAAGGCTACCTGTGCTAGTGGGTTCCACCTGTACGGGATCATGGAGGAGGTGAGGGCGGTGAGCGGTGCGGCTATCTGGCCGAAACCCCGGATAAAAAGCCTGTAAAAGTTGGCGAATCCAAGGAACCGCTGCAATGCCTTGCGAGACTCAGGGGCTGCCCACTCGACAACGGCCTTGATCTTGGCGGGATCTGGCTCAATGCCTCGGGGCGAGATGATGTGGCCAAGGAACGAAACCGTGTCGGCGTGGAATTCGCACTTCTCCGCCTTGACAAAAAGTTGATTCTCTAACAGTCGCTGGAGGACCTTACGCACGTGTTGGGCGTGTACCTGGAGAGAGGGGGAAAAGATGAGAATGTCATACAAATACACAAAGACAAATCGATTAAGCATGTCACCCAACACTGCGTTGACGAGGCCCTGGAAGATGGCCGGAGCATTGGTCAAACCGAATGGGAGAACCAAATACTCATAGTGTCCCGACGGGGTGTTGAAGGCCGTCTTCCACTCGTCCCCCTCGCGGATGCGGACCAAATGGTAGGCATTGCGTAGGTCTAGCTTAGTAAAGACCTGGGCTCCCTGCAATAATTCAAAAGCGGTTGACATGAGAGGCAAGGGGTATTTGTTCTTGACAGTTATCTCATTTAACCCACGATTTTACACAAACATGGCTGAAGCTTACGTTGCGACCCCCCTCCCCCACCTGGGACAGTCAGATCACCTTTCATTGTTCCTCACCCCCAAATATGCACCCCTCATCAATCGTGTGAAGCCATCAGTGAAGACCATCAAAGTGTGGCCTGTGGGGGCAGATTTCACACTCCAGGAATGGTTTCTACACACAGACTGGAGTACATTTGCTTCTCAGGCCACCATTGGCTCTCACACGGACATTGACTGCTACACCTCCTCTGTACTGGATTACATCAACATCACCATAGACAATGTTACTACTCAGAAACAGATCATCACGTACCCAAATCAGAAGCCATGGATGAACAAGGAGGTGTGCCTCCTGTTGAAGGCACGCAATACTGCCTTCAGATCAGGTGATGCACAGGCCTACAGCACATCCAGAGCTAACCTGAAGAGGGGCATCAAAGAGGCCAAGCACTGCTATAGGCTAAAGGTAGAGGAGCACTTTTCCAACTCCGACCCTCGACGCATGTGGCAAGGCATCCAGGCCATCAGTGATTACAAACCCACCCACTCCACCCCCGCAGCCACTGATGTCCTCTTCCTGAACGAGCTTAATGACTTTTATGCTTGCTTTGAGAGGGACAATAGAGAAACTGCCACCAAGCTCAAACCCTCAGTTGATCACCCTCCAATCACACTCTCCTCCATAGACGTCTGCAATGCACTGAGCCGGATCAGTGCGCACAAAGCCGCTGGACCAGACAACATCCCTGGACGCGTACTCAGGGCATGTGCTGAGCAGCTTGCTGGGGTTTTCACTGACATCTTCAACCTGTCTCTTGCCCAAGCAGCTGTGCCAACATGCTTTAAATGCACCTCTATTGTGCCAGTGCCAAAACACTCCAGCCCAAAGTGCCTCAACGACTACCGCCCTGTAGCACTGACACCCATTGTCATGAAGTGCTTTGAGCGGCTGGTCCTGGCACACCTGAAGGACTTTCTACCACCCACATTGGACCCACACCAGTTTGCTTACCGCAGCAATAGGAGCACAGAAGATGCAGTTTCCATGGCACTGCACTCTGTGCTCACACATCTGGACAATAAGAACACCTATGCACGTATGTTGTTTGTTGACTTCAGCTCAGCATTCAACACTATCATCCCATCCAAGTTAATATTCAAACTTGAAGACCTGGGCATTAACACCTCCCTATGCAATTGGATTATGGACTTTCTGACCAACAGACCACAGCAGGTGAGATCAGGCTCCATCTGCTCCACCACTATCACACTCAACACTGGTGTACCACAGGGCTGTGTGCTAAGCCCCTTCCTCTACTCCCTCTTCACCTCCGACTGCAAGCCTGTGAACGGATCTAACTCCATCATCAAGTTTGCGGACGACACTACGGTGATTGGTCTCATCAGCAACAACGATGAGACGGCCTACAGGGAGGAGATCCAGCACCTAGCCTCATGGTGCAACAGCAATAACCTGCTCCTTAACACCTCCAAGACAAAGGAGCTCATTGTGGACTTCAGGAAAGAGTCAAGAGGCACACATGACACCATCCACATCAATGGGATGGCTGTTGAACGTGTCTCCAGTTTCAAGTTCCTGGGGATCCACATCTCGGAAGACCTGTCCTGGACTACCAACACCTCCAGCCTGGTCAAGAAGGCTCACCAGCGCCTCTTCTTCCTGAGGACACTAAAGAAGAATCGGCTGTCCTCGGCTATCCTGGTGAACTTCTATCGCTGTGCAATAGAAAGCATCCTGACCAACTGTGTCACAGTCTGGCATGGGAGCTGCTCTGTTGCAGAGCGCAAGGCACTGCAGCGGGTGGTGAAAACCGCCCAGCGCATCACAGGGACTCCACTTCCATCCATGGAGGACATCCAGAGGAAACGCTGTCTGCGTCGAGCTCGCAGCATTCTTAAGGACTCCTCTCATCCCGCTCACAGACTGTTTTCTCTCCTGCCCTCCGGCAGGCGTTTCAGGTGCCTCCGGACCAGGACTAGCAGACTAAAGAACAGCTTTTTTCCCAGAGCTGTCTCTTTATTGAACTCTGCCCCTCACTGATCCCACTGCCCCTCATATACTACTACACTCTTCTCTCCCCCCCCCATTGCACACCTGACTTCACTTGTTATTTGCACTAATGGACTGTCTATACATAACATTTATGTTCATTTGCACTACCAGACTGCTCATTTGCACTGCCAACTGTTCATTTACAGTACCGACTGTTTACTATGCATCTTGCACTCCTACACTTTAACTGAAATATGCAATAACTTCTTCCACTGCACTGTTACTTAGATAGCTTCTGTCCATAATTTATTTGCACTACTCTATATTCATCGCACTGCTGCTCACCATAGCCTAACTTATTGTATACATCCACCTGTAAATTTCTGTTTATAGTAATAGCCATCTGTACATTATGTTCATAATACATATCCATCTGTAAATCTCTGTTTATAGTAATAGCCATCTGTATATTATGTTCATAGTATATATCCATCTGTAAATCTCTGTCTATAGTAATAGACATTTGTATATTATGTTCATAGTATATATCCATCTGTTAATTTCTGTCTATAGTTAGAGACATCTGTAAATCATGGTCATAGTACATTTCCATCTGTAAATTACTTCTGTAATATTTATTTATGTAATTTATGCAACCACTGTATATCCTGCACTTGCTGCTATTGCACTTCTGGTTAGACCTAAACTGCATTTCGTTGCCTTGTACTTGTACATGTGTAATGACAATAAAGTTGAATCTAATCTAATCTAATAATCAATACAGGGGCGCAGGGAGCCTCCCTTCTTCTGGACGAAGAAGCCCGCACTGGCCGGCGAGGAGGAATGACGGATGAGCCCAGCCTGGAGAGATTCTTTGATATATTTGTCCATGGCCTCTCTCTCAGGACCTGACAGGGAGTATAAGCGACCCCTAGGTGGAGAAGTGCCCGGGAGGAGGTTTATGGCACAGTCGTAGGGGCGATGTGGAGGCAGGGAGGTGACCCTCGACTTGCAGAACACGGAGCGCAGATCGCGGTACTCCTCCGGGACCCCGGTCAAATCAGCAGCATTGACCTGAAACACAGGAGAAACAGAAACAGGGGACAAAGCAGGACCAAGACACGACACATGACGATAAGAGCTCCAAGCCAACACAGAATTATTAGCCCAGTCCACGTGAGGATTGTGCTGTGACAACCAAGGATGCCCTAAAATTATAGGAGTTTTGGGGGAATCGAGGATGTACAGCTCAATCTTCTCACAGTGGTTACCAGAAAGAAAAAGGCTTACGTGAGGGGTGACGTGAGTTATGGTGGTGAAAAGGGAGCCCGCTAGCGGCCAGACTGGGATGGGCTGGGAGAGCGGAAGAGCGGGAATCTTCCACCTCCGGGCAGTGGCTGCATCAAGGAAATTGCCATCGGCCCCGGAATCAATGAGAGCCTGGCCAGAATGTTCCCGTCCCTCAAATACGAGACGGAAGGACAGCAGAGTGCGAGAGGTCAGGGAGGAAACTGGGATGGCGCCCACCTGTATCCCCGTGCTACGGGTGAGCGCGCCCTTTTAGCGGGCACTGGGCAGTCTGGTGACCTGGGGCCCCGCAGTACAAACACAGTCCCTGGAGGAGAAGCTGCTCCTTCTGCTGCGGCATAAGGCGGGTGCGGCCCAGCTGCATGGGCTCGGACTCGCTGGCTTAAGGGGGAGTAACTGGCGGGGTGGCGGAGTCCCTTACGCGCCAGGGCGGTGGTGAGCGCTGGCGAAGGCGGCGTCGCCTGAGCCGACTCTCGACACGGAAGCAGAGGTTGGTGACCTCCTCTATGTCCGTCGGTAGTTCGAGGGCCGCAATCTTGTCGGCAATGGAGTGATGTAACCCCTCTAGAAAGCGCACTCGCAGGGCCGCCTCATTCCAGCTACAGGCTGCCGCCAGTGTCTGGAAGCGGATGGAATAATCCGTCAGGGAAGCTCTTCCTTGCGCCAGCCAGGAGAGCTGAGATGCGGCCTCGTTTCCGCGCGCCGAGCGATCAAACAGCCGGGTCATCTCGGCCTTAAACGCCTCGAAGGAAGCACAGCACGGAGCCTGCGACTCCCAGACCGCCATTCCCCAGTCGCGAGCCTGCCCGAGGAGGAGGTTCAGGACAAACGCCACCTTGGATCTCTCCGTGGCGTATCGGCGAGGCTGTAGCTCAAACACATGCCCACACTGAGCCAGAAAGGGACGGCAGACGTTGGGAGCACCGTCGTAGGTGGGGGGGCGTTCGCATACGGCTCGGGTTCCACAGGGCGAGGTGCAGGACCCGAGGACGGCCGATCACGACCACTGGCGATGACCGCTTGCATCTCACATAGGGCAGCTTGCAGCTCTGCGACCCGGTTGGAGAGCCCCTCGACCTCCTGGGTGGCGGTGGTGAGTCGGGAGGCTTGGTGGCCGAGCATGGCACCCTGCTGCTGTACGGCTGCACGGACGGGGTCGATCCCCGCTGGATCTCTCAGTGGGTCGGATCGTTCTGTCATGCTGCACAGAGGAACAGAGACCCAGATGTGGGGGGAAAACAAGATAATTTAATAGACAGGGCACACACACACACACACACACACTTCAATAGGTAACACAGTCAATGACCCCGGGAATGCAGCGTCCGGGGAGAAAGTCCGACCCGAAACGGGAGTATAGATCCGGCGGGGAGTTCCTCTCGACCCGCGACCCACGAGGGAGGAGATGCGGACCCAAACGGGAGTATAGATCCGGCAGGGAGTTCCTCTCGACCCGCGACCCACGAGGGAGAAGATTCGGACCCAAACGGGAGTATAGATCCGGCGGGGAGTACCTCTCGACCCGCGACCCACGAGGGAGAAGATGCGGACCCAAACGGCAGTATAGATCCGGCGGGGAGTACCTCTCGACCCGCGACCCACGAGGGAGAAGATGCGGGCCCAAGCGGGAGTATAGATCCGGCGGGGAGTTCCTCTCGACCCGCGATCCACGAGGGAGAAACAGTCCAACACGGCCGCGCCGATGTGGTGGTGTGTGCTGTGAACCGGAGCCTGGGCGCCATCGGGAAACTACGGGGAAACTGAAGGATGAGGCAACAGACAAGGCAGAACAAAGAATAACGACTAGGCTTGGTTGTCACGACACGACACGACACGACACGACTAGGAGGTCAGCGTTAACACTTGCATACATAAACACAAATAACGATCCGACAAGGACGGGAAAACAAGAGGGGTATAAAATAGGAAAAGCTAACGAGGCGAAAAGAGAAGAAAGTCAAACTAGCGGGGCTAATGACGGGAATTCGCTACAGGTGCGAGAGTGAGAAAGATGTGAGTGGGGAAAGACCAGGCAGGGAAACAAGGGGGGAGGAGCGTGTGACGCAGACACCAAGCACGAGGCGCATTGTCAATGCAACCCACGTGCTCAAAACAAAACAAAACAGAATACAGGCATGACGCGGGACAGAGAGGTCGTGGTCATTACACTTTTTATTGTTAATAGACCAGAGCGAATTCCCACAAGCATTTAGATAAGCTTGTTTTACCCCAAAAAATATCCAAAACAACAATGTTCATACACTTTATTGCCAAAAGTAATAAACCCGTTTATTTGATAGGGTGGCCCAATACTTTTGGCAATATAGTGTATGTGGACTCCACTGCTGGAGTATGTTCTCTACAGTAGGTTATTCTTGACCATCTCTTTATTTTATTTCGCTTGTATTTTTTACTTTGTACTTTTTTACTTTATTTTCACATTTTTGATTAAGAGTCCCAAGATAAATTTGTATAGACATAATTTACGTTTGTTGTGGATATCGAAGTTATGACATTTTTTTGGTTTGTTTTACATTTTACAACAGCTCTGAAATGCTTTTAAATGCATCATTAACAGCTAGTTACAAATCAAGTTTTAAAAACCAATTCTGCCCACATATTCACATGAAAAAGATACAGAATTAACTTGGTGTCAATGGTCATGAAGTGATTCACACCTGGGAAGATACAGGCCCAACACCCAACTGGCCTATCAGTGTGGAATGTTGTGAAGTGGCTTGAACAAAGAATGTGAGTGGGTTGCAAATAAAGTAATGTATTGTGTTACATTGGGAGCAAAATGCGTGCTTAGCTATACAGATAACTTATGAATAGCTACAGAATGAGTTTTGAATTTATATGAAATGTTAATGGGCGATTAATACGAGAAAAATAATTAATTTAGAAGCGTAAATCACCCGTAAGTAATTGTCTTAAATTATAAGCTCATAAATTTGAAAGGGAGGAGCAAAGAATTAAACAATAAATATTAAGGTGAACTTACTGGAACAGGCATTTGCAGTTTACGCAAGGCACAACGATGGAAACAAAAACATTTTATCCAAAGAGAAGCGCAACTGTTTCAGTGGCCAATAAACGACAGGTAATAAAAATTACAATGTTTACTTTTAATCTTCAGTCAAAATTATTTTAATGTTAAGACATTGAAAAACTTTAGTGTTGACTGAGGTGCATTTTGTCCACAGAGTGCTTACAAGGAAAACAATCGGCGTCAGCATACTGCAAAAAAAACTACTACTCGGCTTGTTAAAAAGAAATCGGTAGGCTGTTTATTCATTAATTATTTCATTTGTTTGTTTGTTTGTTGGTAAATATTTATCATTAATTTTCATCCTGGATTCTATACAGGCTGTGATGATTGACTGTCAAAGCCCAGCAACAGTCAAGATCTCCAGTGAGCTATTTATGGCTTTCACAAGAAGGCTGATTAAAGTGGAATCAAGGCTTAGTTTGTTAGAGAAACGAATGGATGCAAAGAATGTTCATCCTCGTCCACTCACTGTTGAACAGTCCTCGTCCACAGATGATAGACCTGAAGTTGTTCCACTCCTGGCCAGTACAGTTTCAATGACCAATGGTGACTGTGAGCAATCATTCAACAGTTGGTCATGTTCGCATCAACTTGCAGCACACTCTCCACCAGGCTGTGGGGACAATAGTGATTGTGCTGTGGGTGTGCGTATTCCCTCTGCAACGTCTACACCTTTGACTCTCCGCACTCTTCCTTGTTCCTACCAACAATCCTCTGAGAGATCTTACACTGCGGACACATATTCGACAGACTTTGCATCTCGGCCGGTGAATTCATTTGACGAAAATGTATCAGTCAACACGTATTATGAACCACCACTACGACCAGTAGAATTGGCAAACTTTTCACACCGTGACTCTTCTGCGATGTCGCCATTTTGTCTGAGACTGCCAGAAACACCGAACACTTCTTCGAATCCACAACACCATGTTTGCCGGTCTCTCCCCCCCAGGAACTATTGTACCCGATGTATGTTTAAATCGAGTGTCTCTGGAGAAAGAGAAAAACCTGTACCTAGATTCAACGGGGTCAGACGGGAGAGCTAGGCCAGAACGCTTTGCTGCGCTTTTGTTTAAGACTCTAATTCCACACAACATTTACCAAGACTGGGTAGGTTCTGTAAACTTTGATGGCTCAAAGGGTAAAAATGCCTTACCTAACAACCTGCGGCAAACAATAACAGAAATGGTTGGTAGGAAATTTCATGACCTCACATCCCGTGACTGGAAGGTGATAAGAGATCGCCTTAACGAACTTCTCTGTTCTAAAAGACTCTCTTTCCCTATTATTTGAGGCCATTGTTGTGTACATTGTTATATATTGTTCAACTGCAACAAAATAATAACTCTTAGCATTTTAAGAAGTCAATAAAATGTAATATTGAATGTGTTTGTGTAAGTACTGTTTATTGTATTGCATGGTCAAACAAGTAAAGAGAATTGTCCCACAGATGCTATCCGCACGTCAGTAAGTAATGTTAACTGCAGTGGCGGCGTTTCACCAAAACCTAGGATATGACAACATTTCCTCTGGTCAATATTTATACATAATATCAGGCACGTGCACAACACATTTTCTTCCTATAATAAATAATTAATTATATATGTGTGCGCAAGTCTGCCCATGTTCTCTGGTTTGTCTCTGGTTTGTTACATAGATTTGAGTGAACTAACATTCAGCCAATCACAAGTGAGAGTTACGAGGCCAATCGTTTATTGATTAAGCTATAACAAGAACAGAGGCAAATATTGTGCCTAAAAAGAGTGTTTGAAGAGCTGTATGTGCAATTGAAACTCGTCTGTTTAGCTTGTCTCTAGCCATTGAAATTGTAGGCTAATAATACATGTTAATGTTATTTCTCAAAAATATCCTGGCTATATATTTTAATTTGTAAAAAAAAACTTTTTCAGTTTAGTGTGATGGTCTTTGTTGGTGTTCCAATAACACCAAAATAATTAAAACAACTTACTGTCTTCTTGTGCAAAATAAATTATTAGTGAAAATATGTCCCTTTCCTTTGTGCAGTCATTTATTCTAAATATATACTTGACTTTTTTAAATATACACTATTCACAAATGAGGTTTTATGTGATGTGTATCGTGTGTCTGAAATTAAACTGCATTTTTCCATTCATTGTAAAACGTTTGACATTAAAAACGGCAGATCAAGCACAAGCTGTGTGCTATGATGGACTGTAGGCTACAGCCTAATGTTTTTGTTATTACAGTTTTCTGTAACTTGGCGAATTGATATAGACCACAGTCAAAAGTATTCTACTGTATGTGTATAAAGAAATATAATTACTCGATCCTCTGACGCAAGCAGCCACTTCTCGTTTTCGCTACAGTTGCAGAAACAGTGATTGTGACACGACTGCCACCCAACGGTCTTGTCGCGCCAATGCCGCTTGGCTAAATCACGTACCGCGGCACACTGCGGCATGGTGCAATATCCTGTTCTCTTTCTCGCACATTTTTAATGGCCAGATCTGTACAAGCTAAAGGTAGAGGAGTACTTTTCCAACTCCGACCCTCGACGCATGTGGCAAGGCATCCAGGTCATCAGTGATTACAAACCCACCCACTCCACCCCCGCAGCCACTAATGTCCTCTTTATGAACGAGCTTAATGACTTTTATGCTCGCTTTGAGAGAGACAATAGAGAAACTGCCACCAAGCTCAAACCCTCAGCTGATCACCCACCAATCACACTCTCCTCCATAGACGTCTGCAACGCACTGAGCCGGATCAGTGCGCACAAAGCCGCTGGATCAGACAACATCCCTGGACGCGTACTCAGGGCATGTGCTGAGCAGCTCGCTGGGGTTTTTACTGACATCTTCAACCTGTCTCTTGGCAGTCGTGGCCCAGCGGTTAGAGAGTTGGACTCATGACCAGAAGGTTGCTGGTTCGATTCTCAGGTCTGGTGGGTAACGACTGAGGTGCCCTTGAGCAAGACACCTAACCCCCACTTGCTTACTATACAAAAATTTACAAATGTACATTACAATGTAATGTAAGTTGCTTTGGATAAAAGCGTCTGTCAAATGCATAAATGTAAATGTAAAATGTAAATGTCTCTTGCCCAAGCAGCTGTGCCAACATGCTTTAAATGCACCTCCATTGTGCCAGTGCCAAAACACTCCAGCCCAACGTGCCTGAACGACTACCACCCTGTAGCACTGACACCCATTGTCATGAAGAGCTTTGAGCGGCTGGTCCTGGCACACCTGAAGGACTCTCTGCCATCCACATTGGACTCACACCAGTTTGCCTACCGCAGCAATAGGAGCACAGAAGATGCTGTTTCCATGGCACTGCACTCTGTGCTCACACATTTGGACAATAAGAACATTTATGCACGTATGTTGTTTGTTGACTTCAGCTCAGCATTCAACACTATCATCCCATCCAAGTTAATTGCTAAACTTGAAGACCTGGGCATTAACACCTCCCTATGCAACTGGATTATGGACTTTCTGACCAACAGACCACAGCAGGTGAGATCAGGCTCCATCTGCTCTACCACTATCACACTCAACACTGGTGTACCACAGGGCTGTGTGCTAAGCCCCTTCCTCTACTCCCTCTTCACCTCCGACTGCAGGCCTGTGAACGGATCTAACTCCATCATCAAGTTTGCGGACGACACTACGGTGATTGGTCTCATCAGCAACAATGATGAGACAGCCTACAGGGAGGAGATCCAGCACCTAGCCACATGGTGCAATGACAATAACCTGCTCCTTAACACCTCCAAGACAAAGGAGCTCATTGTGGACAGGAAAGAGTCAAGAGGCACACATGACACCATCCACATCAATGGGTTTTTAATAATAAAGATGAACTGAAAACATAACACTTTATTATACGATCTCCTCAAAACTCACTAGGCATCTCTTTTTCCTGATATTATTGTAATTATAAATTATAGACTGCTATCTTAACGGCCTCCAAACCCACATACATTGAAAATGGCTGTCATGTTTTAGAAAGTCTCATAGGTTGCGGTGCGGGGGATGGGACCACACCGGTCTGTTTTTTTCGCTGTATATAAAACTTCAGATCAAGGTTTTTTAACTTATTAGAGATTCAGGACACCACATAGCAACTTTTTGATACTGCACCATGCAAAAATCAATCGTAATCATTACAAAGAGCTAAGATTAAGCGCTTCACTAGGTCTACATGCGTAAATTCTAATGGAGTGTTTTCCCCCACGGCATAAATGGATATGACGTTTTTGTGGGCGTTCCCAGCTATGCCGACCAAGTCTATTGCACGAGACAAGCCAGAGTAACGGCTCACAGAGAGAGAGAAAGCACAGTCTGAGGGCAGACAACGAAAGAGCCCCCTTTTGCCACTAACATTAGGTGTTAGGATTAGGTGTGGGGGAGGGGCTAGGATTAGCTAATCCCCAGCAGTCCCAGAAGGGAGTCATAATACGGCGGAGAGTCAAAATTCGGCACAACACCGGCCACAAAATTTCTTCAAGTAAGTTAAGTCGATAAAATGCCATAAATATATACATTTATGACTAAAGCACATTATGTCAATGTCTGGGAAATGTTAAAGCCACAGTTTAAACTTGTTAATGTGAGGGGCAGAAAATGTTTCGACATCTTTTTTTGCTAAGGCCTACTTTTGCCACTTCAGTGCAAGATCTTGGATTGTTCGGTTCTTCTATCGGATTATTTTTATGCCAATAAAAATGAATGCAAACTTTTAAAAAACGAACAAAAATATACAATGAGAAAGGAAAAAAAACACTCTTATAATGAAAACAATAAACTCAATTTCAAGATGTAACATTGTTTTTAAATTAACTGCATGTTTGCTTAATAGTTTTCTAAGTTTCACTTTTGCAAATAATGGTTTATGAATTTGCTGCTAGATTTTTCATTTGCACTTCCCAAGTTTTCATTTTCACTTTTTAAATTACGTTTGCCTTTCTGGCTCAACACTCAAGTGAGGGTGGGACTTAAGGGCACTTTACTCTTATTGGCTAGTGCGATTTGGATTGACAGCTCCCTGACAAGGAAGTCGATGAGTGAAGTAAGTGCCCATAACATAACATAACATAACGTTTTAAAGCGTTTTTAATAATCTTATATTGTCTTTATATAATGCCATAAATTGCTTTATGTTTTATGCAAAACACTTTAGATCGTCTTGTTGTTAAAATTTACCTTGCCAAATCAAAACTCATATTGTCATTAGTGGTGGGACTCGATTAAAAAAATAATCTAATTAATTAGAGGCTTTGTAATTAATTAATCGCATATCAATATTTGACACGAGAAGCAACATTTTCAATTTAAATGGATTTTGGTATATGACTGAATCAATGAATAGACACATAAATGAGCTTAAACAACAAAATCGTGTTTATTTGCATCACTGAGTGTTAACATAAAGTGCAATATGAATAAAAAATAATATTATGATTGCATTGTTCACAAGGCACAAACTTAAATTCAAGTTAGCTATATTCAAGCTTTTTCAGGACTTTTTGTAAACTTTCTATGTCTTAAACACATTTGTTTTTGTTTATTAAAATAAAAAAACAGCACTTAGTACAGTACATTCCAGAAAAGTGGAAACCTAACATTGCAAAATTGTTAGAATAATATCCTTGGCATAAAATAAACAGTCCAAAAGTTAAACATAAAGTGCCTTTTCTACCATAAATGGTTTTGAAAAACAACACAGAAACAAAAATGATCCATCAACTGATGACAGTCCCTCCTATTCTGCCATTGTCCTGAGCAAAAAATCTTTGCAACATAGGCCATAACAGTTTGATTAACATCTCAGTGTAACTTAACAGTAACAACCAACCTATTAGCCTGGCATCACAATACTTCTCCTCCTAATTCTCCCTCTCTTTCAGCCAGTTGATGAGACAAGCAAGAATGTTGACATTTTCAGGGCTGCCCTCTTCTTTTCAACTATGTTACCTGCAAGTGAGAAAAGTCTCTCACAAGGGACAGACGTGGCAGGGCTAGCCAGATACTTGCGGGCCAGGACAGACAGTTGTGGATGGGCCCCTGCATGAGTTGACCACCACTGCAGTGGGCAGTCTGTCTCGCTGATAGTGGGTTCTGCTCTGTAGAGGCTCAAGGCCCTGTTAGGCCCCACATCATCATCTGAATCAGACTCTGACGCACACAGTAGTAGTATCTTCTTCTTCTTTGCTGGCTCCTCTGTGGGCTCTGGAGTAGGGATGAAACGATTACCGGTTTCACGATAAACCACGCTAAAATGTCCTGACGGTAAGTATTACCGTTTAAAATGTAATTATCATCAAAACCGGGTATGATTAGCGTGATTTTGACAACTCGAAATGAAAGCTGCGCAGCCAGCATCTGTCTGATTCAGGCGCAGCATGCAACGTTGTTTTTTGCACGAGAAGACATGGGAGAAGGCAGTGACAGCGCTCGGGAGTCCAAAACTTTGGATTTTGAAGTCCTGATGGCAATTTAATCGAGGATGGTCAGCCTGTCTGTTCTTGCAAAAAGAAAGTCGCAGCAAAAGTGGAAAGCGCGTCAAATCATATTTGTGAACACCACCCGCTGTTATATAGCAATGTAAGGCATGTAAACTTTTACCTCAATACCAAAACTAACTTGTCCAAGTAATTGGACAAAAAATATTGATTCGAAATGAAATTCTTTATTATCTCACTTGTAGTTAACGCAAAGCTTTGCGAAGAAAAGTTTGCATCAAGTGGCATCGCATCTCCACGGTGATACATGCGTATGGATGTGCGCTGTTTTAATGTGTTTGCGTTGCTATTGACAACAGAATCACGTATTCCTGATTCCTGACCCATAAATATTTTGTTTATATAAAGTGTGTGGATGTGCGTGTGTGAGAAAGTGATTTATTATTATTATTATTGATAATAATAATATTCTGTCACACACATAAGTAAGTAAATCTTATTATTAATGATAATAGTAATACATTTACAGGGCTTTATATTAATGTTTATGCTTAAACTTGCATAATTTGTAATAACATAATAGCGTCTATTAGCAAAACAAATCCCTTAATTTAGGCAATAAATATCTTTCTTTAAAAATTCTGATAAAAAATTACACATGTAATTGTTGTTTTTCAAATAAAACTTGAAATGTTTTCAGTGTTTGTATCAGTACTTTTTAAACATTTTCATCTCATTTGAACAAAACCATGATAATATTGATAACCATGGTAACGTTGGTCACTATAACCGTGATGTGAAATTTTCATATCGTTACATCTCTACTCTGGAGTAGCACTTTTGGATTCTGTTTGGAGCACTGCCTCAAGGCTGGTCCACACCCATTCTCGCTCTCCTTTGGGTAGACACTTTAAGTCCTTGAAGCGTGGGTCGAGTACTGTAGCCAACTTGAGCCATTCATGGTTGAGTGTTGCTTGACGTTGGGATAGATCCTTTGAGAAGGCCAAGTCCAAGAAGCTCAGTCACATATCTGCAATGGATAGTTAAAGAAAGGATTATTTTTTATTACTGTACAAATTCAATTAAATAAAATGATTTTTTCCTTTTTTAAATCTTAATCTTAAAAACAACAGTCAATTTAAAAAGCTTTTAAAAGGAAAAGATGCCAAATAGTGAAAATTCATATTAAACAGTTCATGGTGTAGGTGTGTTATTACCTGCATGGTTCAAGGATGGTCGCAAGCCTCTGTAGTTTGTCCCACTCCGTTGTAGTCAGCATGGTTAGCTTGTGCTTCTGCTTGCAAAGAGTAGCCTTCACAGCCTCTTGGTTCTTCAGGAGACGAGAGATCATATACAGCGTCGAATTCCACCTTGTGGAAACGTCCTGTATCAGTGGCTCTCTTTTTTGACCAAGTCCTGTTTGCTCCTGGTGTAGTTCCTCTGTATTAGCAGGGCTGTGTTTAAAATGACCCACTATTTTGCGACATTTTGCCAGCGTATCATTAAGGCAAACAGTGATGGTTCTTTGCAAAATGTGAGCAACACATGGCATATGCACAAATGGGAGCTGTCTAGCTGCAGTGACAATGGTTTGGGCGCTGTCTGTTCCAATTGTGGTGACCTTTTGTTTAACTGCACAGGCTTCTGCCAGAGTGCCTGGTGGTCGCCTTCTGCATGGTTAGGGCGAAAGACTTAAGATGCCATTCCCTGTCAGTGGTGTCAATAATGTGTGCAGTCACACTGACATAATTTGTATTGCTTACCGAGGTCCAATGATCCCCAGTCACAGCAACACATTCGGCTTTCTCCAATTAATCTACTTTCGCTTGCTTTTCAGTGTCATAAAGCTTTTGAATTTTGTTTGAAATTGTCTTTCTGCATGGCAGTTCATAAGTTGGGTCAGACGACGCTATCTGTAGCACCGCTTCTAGCCCCTGATCTTCTACCACCTAGAGTGGTCGACAGTCCACTGCAATCCATCTCGCCATTGCGTTTGTTAATTTGTCAGTCGTGGACTTATTTTGGCTCTGAACCCTGTCATGTTGTCGAGTTTGGATTGGTGACACTGCCTGCTCGAACTAGGAGCATTGTCTGTGCTAGCTGCAACATGTTTGGCATTGAGGTGTTAGCGGTGGCTGGAAGTGCTCCGGTAATAGGCAAATTCTTTCTTGCACAATTTGCACACAACTGTGCTTTTATCCAGGTTTCCATCCGGTAGTTTTTCAAAACTAAAATTTCCGCCCACCGAACCCAGCAACGACTTCTCATCAGTTTCCATTTCTCGTGTTGTGTCTTGTGCATCAGTATTACGGGTTTGCCGGGAACTCGTTCAATGAGCAACGTTCCGTGCTGTTCGGAGTGCAAAAATAAATTGCGATTAAATGCATTATTTTTTCTGTAATTAATCGTAATTAACGCAATAAAGTCCCAGCCCTAATTGTCATATCATAATGATCTAAAGAATAAAATATATTGATGGCTTTCTTAACAAATTGTAATACATGTTGTATTCTGAGAATTAGAGTTTAAGGGCACACAGAACACAACTGGATGTAAGTTAACATGTTTAAGCTAACCACAATATGGCTTTACACTGTTAGCCGCTAAATAGTTTTTTATGCATTTGGCAGACGCTTTTATCCAAAACGACTTACTTGCATTACACATTATACATATGTAATGTGTAATGTTAGGGTTCATAACTTCCTACACATAAATATTGTAGATAAATGATGAACACATGTCAACACAGATACTTACAAGACAACAGAGCGTCCTTTTACGTTTGCTGTTTGTCCGATGCTCTCCAACACAAAATGCTCCCTATTAGTGGTGTTACGTTCGTGAACGAATCGTTCTTTTTGAACGAATCTTTTAAGTGAACGAATCGTTCTCGTTCACGAAATGCAATGACTTATATTTCTCGTTCACTGAAATATCTCCCTCGAGCACAGAGCGTCTTGGTTTAAAAGAGTGTCTAAAGCAAGAGCCAATGGCGTTCGAGTGTGAGCTTTGACAGAGCATATGATTGGTTGAATGTACTGAACGAATACGCCCTTCACTGAACGAGCTGCTGTTCTGAGTCTGAACGAGAGAGATCTCGTTCGTACATGAACGAAAGGACCTGCTGCTTCTCGTTCGGATTCGGAACGACATGAGCGATAAGTCATCTCGTTCGTGAACGAACTGAACGAACTGAACTAACTGGTATGTAAATGAACGAGAGTGTACAGGGTAGGTCGGTCATTTAGCATGTGAGTCTCGTTCAGCAATCAGTAGGATGCAAAGCACAGTTACAGGTAGGCTACTGTGCACGCATCTTTATTTAAAATACATAAACTCCACGTTTACCATAATCCCAGATTTATGAATGTGTAAAGAACCAAACAATTAACTTTTTAATTATGCAAGAAAATTTTGCTTTGGTCACCTGAACCACTTATTTAGACTTATTTTATTTATTCAATGAGTAGATTAGAGACACATTTTAATAAAGCCATCAGTTTTGCGTTCAGAAATAGCCTACGTTCGTTACATAACACTCTTTTTCGCCACCTGCTGGCGTATTCATAGAAATGCACTGAACGAATCATTTTGGTGAACGAACTGAAAAAGAACGAATCACTCAAATAAATCAAAATTCCCATCACTACTCCCTATCATTTCAATACACCTGTGTTATCGCGAGATCTATCTGGTAACAGTGATCCCTACTAACGTTCAAGTCTCGCGTTGCCAGAAGTGTCCATAGGGCTACAGTTGCCATCTAGCGGTCAATAATTGTAATTGCATTTTTACTTAATTTGTTAATATGAAAGATAAAAATATTGCAGAATGTGTATGAATGTTATGTGACAGGAAATATAATACAAATTATGTATAATTTAAACGTTGCAATTATGCAAGCAAGACCGAATGCCGAGTCTGTGCCCCTTCAGAGTTCTACATCATACAGGTAATGGAAATATATAGAGGAAACTTCTGATAACAAATGTTAGCGTGCCCCCTAAAAGCATAAGTGGCCCCTGCCTGGCCCCCCCAGTTACAGTAGTCTAGAACCGCCACTGGGCATTACAGACTAGCAATCCAAAACTGACGAAGCTCGTGTCACTTTTAATAAGTTAATGTCACGTAATCTGTCCTATTTTGGAGATGTTTGCATTTTCTAGTATTCAACAAAAGATTATATTATAAAACAATGATACAAACCTTGTTTCTCCAATTAAATCCAACATTTTGTCCTCACTGAAAACCACTCTGTCCATTCTGTGTGTCAGGAAATGACAGCGCTATCCGTCACTGCCAGTAGTCAGGATTAGAGCACAAACTCAAACTCAAATTTTACTTATTAATCCAAGATACTTTACTTTCTTACATGTACAGCCAGAGAATTTACATTTTCCCAATAAAACAAAAAAGACATCAGTTGAACGTAATTTAATTACTTTCCACATAAAATTATTGCATTGATATAGCTTTATCTAATCATGTTTGTTGAATGCAAACTCTAATTTTACTTATTAATAAGTTACTTTACTCCCATTACATGCACATCCTGGACAATTTACATTTCCCCGATAAAATAAAAATACATCCCTTTACGAATTCATAGTGAATTGACCTAAAACAAGCAATTTATGGTCATCTAATGATTGCAATAGGGTTTAGGGCATGAACTAAAATTTGACTTCGTAATCCAGATAATCTTTCTCTCATTTTATGTTCAACCTGGCTAATTTTACATTTCCTCAATGAAACAATGAGACATCGGTTTGTAAATATGTAATATTTTCATTTACATAAAATAAACTGTTCATGGTCATCCAAAGAATGCCCATCTTTATTTTTTTCCAAATTAACAACAAAAATTACACACTGATAAAACATTAACAATACATGAATTATTATTTAATATTGTAGAATTTTCTCACACATACAAAGTGAATGGGAAAAATGGAAAAAGGCTCACTAACTGGCCATTAAATACTGAATTTCTCAGCATTATAGGACCATTACAGATTGTGCTTTATTTGGATAAAATAATCTGAAAAAATATAGCAGCACATTTGGTGCCCTTTATTTAGTGCCATTCAAGTAACTGTTCAAACAACACATATTTCCCTATAAATTTCCATTTTGTACATGTTGCATTGATCATTGTGGAATGCCGTTGTCCTTTACTATTACATCTGATGATGATGATCCCCTTTAAAACATAAATTGCAGTCAGTTAAAATTTGATCACAAGATACAGTCTCTGACAGTGGACAATATGAATGGTTCACTGTTAATGTCCCTTACAAGTGTTATGTAACATCAGGGTTCTTTATTCTGTAAATCAATATGCATATTAAAAAATGATTTAAGGGTGTAATAAGGGTCCTTACTAAAAACAATTTTGTAAGAATGTCTTTGTTTTTTAAGAACACTTTTTGGATGCAACATATTTTGTAGACAGGTCAATTTGTTTCATACAACATAAATATATTGTCAGAAGCCACAGGGATTCATTTTGTGTTTCCTGTATCTGCCTATTGAACTTTGAAATCATTAGGGATCACAGTTTAAGCTATAAATATTTTTTACTATTATACTGAAGAAACAATGTCACCAACATTTTGCAAATTGCAAATTGCCATTTTTATCTTTGATATAAATCTGTTTGGAATATCTATATGCTGTGTCAAGGAAAAGCTATTTCCCTAATAAAAAGCTAGATTTTTTTCTAGGGCTGCCCCGGCTAAAGATTTTCCTAGTCGACTAGTAGTCCTTCATTTAAGCAATTAGTCGATTAAACATTTGGAAACAATAAGAGGAATTTAGAAAATTGAGGTTTATTTTTTAATTTAGTCCTGCCCTGAGCAAGTTATTTCACAAAAGATATGTTAAAGTTCACACCAAAAGTTTCTAACAAGCCAGCTGCGGTTTGAAAATATACCATCAAGCCAGCTGGGATTTTGATATGTGCGCCTATTAGGCCGTTTATGGTATTTCAAAAAAAATCTTTGAAATTACTTTAAAAATGTATACGATTTATTTAAAGTCTAGTTGACTTGTGTGTCTTGATAATACCATGTTGTGTCTCATTTCTTTGTCATTTTTGTTCAATGATAATTGTAATTGATGACATTTTTTCAAAGACGTGCTGTATAGACGGTTTCAGCGGAAACAACATAAACTTTATGTGACCCAAACTTGTGGTAGACAGGTGGCGAGTATCAACTCTCGAGTAGATTTAATACAATTAATATACAATAAAATATTTATATAAATTAAGTATAGAATAAATTGTTATATTAACAAAACACAGACTGGAAGATAACTTCGGGCCAGGCATGTGCGTCCGAAGAAATAGTCTATATTTATATTGTAAAAAAACAGATTATAGCGTCATACAGTCATGTGAAAAAGTAAGGACACCCTATTAAATTTTTTGGGTTTCTGTATCAGGACATAATAAAAAAATCACCTGGTTCATGGCAGGCCTTAAAATTATGCAAGTACAATGTCAGATGAACAACAACACGACATTTTAAACTGAGTCATTATTTATATAACCAAAAAATTGGCCAAAATGGAAAACTCACAGGTGACAAGTTAAGGACACACTTATCGCTTCCATATGAATTAGGAGGGTAAGTAGTGGTCAGGCACTGCTAATCAAATGCTTTTGATCGACTGATCATGTAAGCATCTCTATAAAAGCAAAAGTTTGGGCAGTTTGCTAATTCAGGTGGAGCATCCAGGTGTGTTAACACATTGCCATGCAGAAAACACATCAGCAATTAGACAAGAAATTGTTGCTGCTATCAAACTTGGAAGCATAATACGCACATTTCCAAACAACGTGAGGTCCATCTCTCTGCACTGGCTCCTAGTTGCGACTCGCATTAAGATCAAGGCACTGGTGCTTGCCTATAGAACAGCCACTAACACAGCAGCTTACAGACCTTACAGACTCTTAAAATCTCTATATCTCTATTCTTTCTCTATGCTTGCTTATACCATATTAACGTTGTATCTCAGATGTTTGATTATTACCACTTTTGATAAAGCATTTGCCAAAATAATAAATGTAAATATAATCATTCTACAGTGAGGAAGATTATTCACTAGTGGAAGACATTCAAGACAGCTGTCAATCTTGCCAGGAGTGGACATCCCAGCAAATTCACCCCAAGGTCTGACCATGCAGTGCTCAGAGAAATTGCAAACAACCTAAGAACTACACCTCAGACTCTACATGGCTCAGTTATCATTGTAAATTATGAGGTTTGTCACAGTAGATTAGAAAAAGACCAGACAAGAATGCCATGTCTGGAAGGGTTGCCCCAAAGAAGCTTCTTCTCTCTAAATAAAACACAGCAGCACAACTAAGGTTTGCAAACTTGCAGCTGGACAAACCACAAGACCTCTGAAACAATGTCCTTTAGACAGACAAGATCAAAAGGAGATGTCTGACACTAATGCACAGCACCACTTTTGATAAAAAATATACACATAATATCAGCACAAACACCCCATGCCAAAGGTTAGGCACGCTGATGGCGGGGTAACGATGTTTGGCTTGTTTTGTAGCCACAGAACCAGGGCACCTTGAAGTCATTGAGTTGACCATGAACTCCTCTGTATACTTAAGTATTCTAGTCAAATGTGTGGCCATTTGTCCAACAGATAAAGCTTGGCCAGTATTGGGCATGCAACAGGACAATAATCTACAACAAAATGGCTGAATAAGAAAAGAATAATGGCCCAGTCAAATTCAGAATAACAGCCCCGTCAAGACCACATCTCATCTCGACTGCTGTGGCGAAACCTTCATAGAGCTGTGCAGGGGAGATTGTAGGTTTTCAATATTATGGGGGCTCATAAATATATATATATATTTATTTGGCAGCTTTTTTAAGCAAAAGAATGATATGCTAAATTGAAAATTGTGGGCGATTTTTTTGTATTAATATTACACTCTAAACACACTAAAAACTAGGGCTGTGTGATTTGGGGAAAATATGCAAAGTTCAGCTTCAGCTCAGTGCTGTCAATAGTGTGAGTATTGTTACCCCACTGAATAAAAAAACTATGGAAACTATGGAAACCATCACAGTTAGAGTGTGTTTTGGGCATTATTTTTACTGTTGTTTTATTGATTTCCATCTGCCAGATCACATCCCACCAAAAGAATCCATCAAATACCAGTAGACACCATTATAGTTTACATTAAAACCAATACAATTCCCATTATAACCATCAAATTTTCGATTGTGTTTTGGGAGGAGTTCTATTGTTTTTTCAGCAGGGAAAATATAATGGTATTAATACTCACAGAATGAACTTAATTACTGAATTTCACTGGAAATATTTGTTTATTTTGAATAAATAAAGAACTGTAGCCTATTAATTTAGTCAATTATTAAAATAGGGTACTTTATTGTGAAATTAGCAAAGCAGTTAGATTGAATGTACATTTGTTATAAACGTGGAGCCAGGCGCGAGCTAACACAGATGCGCTCGTGGAGACTTGCGGTGCGGAGCTGGACATTACACGCATTACAAAACAGGCTGCATGTGTGCGGCAAGTGTAAAAGTCTCGCCCGTAAAACGCGGGATACGCGCCGCGTGGCAGAGAGACGCGAGTATGAGAAGCATTCCGAGACGCCACAATCCCACTCGCTCTCTCTCTCGCGTTCTGATTGTTATTTTGTAATGGTAGGCGTTTACGCAGGCTAGGGCAGTGCTGATTGGGCAGAACGGAGGTGTGCTCACTCAATTGGTTAGTAAGACTGTGACTCAAGGCGAGCCGGGCAGTCATGCTTTTGCTTTGACGGGAACAGACGCGTTTCATATTTTTCCACATCGCAGCCTTTGCGATTAGCAAATCGCAATTGTCTCAAATCGCGATTGCGATTCGATTTCGATTAATCGCCCAGCCCTACTAAAAACATAGAACATCTCTACAACAGGATCAAAAAAATCAAATACTACCTTTTTACCAATTATCTAAATCATGTAAAAGTCTTAAATTAATCCTATATGCATAACAATACTCAAGTTACAAACTCGGCATCACTTGCTAATGCAAAAGATTATATGGTAAATAATCACTTTAAAGAAAACAACAGACAAAATAGAGCGGCAGTGGGTCTGTTCATGTAAACGGGCTTAAAATGTGCTTCTGCCGCATTCCAGAGCTAAAAATTACATCATCAGTTACTTACAGATAATTCGCTGATAATTCATGTCTATCAGTGCGTTCCATATATCTCCCTCCGAAGGGCCGTTCAGTGAGGGGGCACCATACAAAACATCATTTCAATAAAGAGAAGATGACGTTGTTTTTATTGCTCGGACACATTAAGAGATACAATTGCGTTTTCCCTCTAGAGTATACACATCAAGAGCTACTCTTCGAAGGGAGTAGGGCAAAGGGATGATCACGTGAACAGTCTGTTGTGTTTCATACATTTGAGGTCGGCTTTAGGTCTTGCGCATGGTCTCCGATAATAGAGAAATGCGCGATCACACTCAGTCCTGAATTACACAGAGCATGTGTAACGGAGGCCAGAATGTCTGCAAATATTAGCTTTTAAGTCATTAGGTGCATTTGATAGCACCAGCTCCTGCTCTCCCTTCCGCCTATACGTGAAAACTGAAGCGTAATTTACTTCCAAAGGTCACATTTGAAAAAATTTTGATTCTTTCGTTTTGTGCATCGATACAGAATCTTTTTACGTCCGCATTGCGATACATCGTAAAAACGATTATTTTCCACAGCTCTACTAATAAACATGTTTGATGACTTTGGTAATTTCAAATCTAAAGAGTACAAATCTTAATGCTGCAGAATATCATGATATTCTATGGAATTGTGTGCTTCTAATTTAATAGCAACAGTTTGGGAAGGGTCCTTTCCTATTCCAACATGACAATGCCCCTCTGTATGAGAGAAGGTTCTGAAAGAAATAATTGATTCAGTCGGTGGAAGAACTTGACTGGTCTGCATAAAGCTAAGTCCTGAACCCAGCTAAACACCTTTTGGTATCATTTTAAATGCACACTTTGAGCAAAGAACTCATCACCAAACACCAATGACTTGTGCACAGGAGTCATCATTTTGGAATGGGAAAAGGGGCTTTTGAAACAGTTTTAAATTGCATTTCTACAAATGGCATTGTAAGGAATTTTGTTTCCATCTCTGCTGCAACAGTTTTGGAAGCACCTTTTTTCTGTTCCAAATTGGCTGTACCCCTGTGTACAAGCCATTGATGTGGAGTGATGAGTTTTTGGCTCAAAGACTGCATTTAACCCTCTGGAGTCTAAGGGTGTTTTGGGCCCCTGGCCAAGTTCGGACATGCCCTAATATTAGTGCTTTTTTCAGTTGCTTTTAAACATATCAATGGCTAAAGTCTGATAACACTGTAATCAGCACAAACTGGGCTACAATAATATGTGAACAGTATGTTTATACATGATTGTGTTTTTGAGAAAACAATGTTTATGCGTGCTTAAAGAAAAACTAAACATTTTAAGTCACTGAAACAAGGTCATAAAACACATACAGAATATTGGTACTCAAGACTTTTGAGAACTGGATATTGTAGCCTAGAGTGTTTGCTTCAAAATGATGTGAAAATCCTCTCGCTGACTCATTCACAGAAAACAATATAGTGATTACAAGTTTCTAAGACACTTTTTGCTTCAAAAGGACATATGCAAGGAGGCGTGAATGATCTTGAATAATGATGTGATTGACACCTGAGAAGACAAAGACCTGCATAATGAGCTGCATAATGATTCTTTCAGTCAGGAATGATGCTGAGCTGGAAAAGTTTCTAAATTAGGGATTTGAAAAAGAATGTGAAGACAAAAGAAATGTATATATTTTTTGTTTGTAGTTTATTTAGAACAGAGAAAAAATCCAGTTAGTGAGTACACTGTATATCACTTATATAATCCATATAAACCTACACATAGCAAACCTACTTATATTACTTAAAAAAACACTTTACATATAACTTAAGACCTATACTGAATCTACACATCAAACATGTAGTTGTACAGAAGATACATTCAGGTAAAAACAAACACTTAGGGTAAAACAGAGCAAATATGAACAGTGCAAGATAAAGGAGTGTAAGGTCTGTAAAAGCCCATGCATTCTTACACCCCATGTATAACCTACGATCTCACATAGAACACAGAATTTCCACTTTCTGTACCACTTCATTGTTTTGTGCTGTGTAGCAGCATGGATGGTGGATCAGACAGACACCTCTTGTGTGTCCATCCGAAATACAGAAGACGTCTTCATTTTGTCCTCACATTCTTATTCACAGTCCTAAAAGAATGTTGTAAACAACTATTAGCATTTATCACAGTGCCTTAGTATATACATACTTGGTGAGAAGACACAATACCAATAACAAAAAAACTAGGCTATATTTATATATAAACTATATAAAAGTACAATTTCTATAAACCCATACAGAAAGATTTACATATTGTGTTATCCCAACGTTTCTCAACAAACTTTATAGTGAATATGTACTCATTGTGAAGACACTCGCGTGCCTTTCTTGTGCAAGATGTGTATGTCTGTCAATAGTCACTTATCTGTGACATTTACAGTTTACTGATACATTTACAAAGATCATAGCGAACGCCAATGACCGCCTATAACACATTCAACACATTCAGAGCAGATATTCGCGAACAGAAGCTAGTTGATAAACACTTTCACCATTTTGGAAAATATGTCCGTCTATAGCGTACGTTACGCGTTTTGTACAACATATTCTGAAATAGCTGATTTTAGTCTGACAATAGCATGTTTGTAAATCATGAAGGTAATATTAAAAGACTTACTCGTCAGGAATTATATCCTCCCCTGGGTCAGTCTCTCTTCAAAGTGCAAACGGTCATCATCTGAGGCGCGTTCTTCCTCTGAGGAGAAATTGTATCTGAATTGTATCTTCATCCATGTAGCCATTTCTTGATCGGAGGCGTGTACACAAACCTGACTGACCTCAGATCATTACCATGTGAACAGCGCGCGCAGTGGGGGCGGATCGCATTAGCTATAATGAGGTGATACAGGAAAAACCGTACCACTCCCTACTTTCATAAGGATTACATAAAAATAAATTATTTGTTTTCGACTTGAATTGGTTAATTTGAAAGTTGACATTTCAAGCTTTCTATACATATATTTCTCATGTCGTTGAGATAAGTATTCGCTGAGATTTAGGTTGTTTTATTTACGTGTCTGTGAAGAGAGGTGGCAGAGACAGAGAAAGCAGAGTACGCACCCTGTTTCTTTTCTTTATTTTACAAAACCACAGCATTTTGTTGTTGTTTTGGGTGTATACAAATAAAAGTAGACCCTTTAAAGATTCGAATGACGTATTGCTCTCATCTGTACGATCAAAACTGACAGAGTAATTTAAGTTCATTTCGACGTTATCAGGAGACAAACCGCGCCGACGCGGGCTTCGACTCCAGAGGGTTAAAGTCATACCAAATGTGTTCAGGACTTGGTTTTATGCTGACCAATCAAGTTCTTCCACACTGACTGAATACATTTTTTCTTTATGAACCTTGTCTCATAGATAGGGGCATTGTCATGTTGGAATAGAAAATACCCCTTTCCAAATTGTTGCTATTAAATTAGAAGCACAGCACTAAGATTTGTACTCATGGAAATTACTAAAGTCAGTAAACCTGTTTATTAGATAGGGTGACCCAATACTTTTGGCAATATAGTGTGTGTATATATATATATATATATATATATATATAAACAGTATTCAATTCAATTTTATTTATATAGCACTTTTTACAATGAGCATTGTTCTAAAGCAGCTTTACAGGAGAAAAGAAAACAGAAAAACACAACAAAGTTAAAATCACCAAACCTTTAAGTTATTTGAATAAAATAAAAAATCTCCCGTTGAGCAAGCCGACACGGCCCTATTATTCTATTAACAAACCATTAACTTTGACTTTTCCCCCAATAAACTCTTAATTTGTTTTATTTATAGTTATTAAGTTGTTAGTTTAAGGTATTGGGGAGGATAAGGGATGTAGAGTATGATAATGCAGAATATGTGCTTTAAAAGTACTAATAAACAGCCAATATGCTAATAATAGGCATGCTAATAACAACTAGTTAATAGTGAGAATTGCCCCCTATACTGAAGTGTTACCAAATGTTATATTAGCATTTTAGGGATTTAAAAAATGTGATGACAAATTACAATTATGTTATTTTATGTGCTGTTCAACATCAAGTTCACTTACAACAACATGTGAAAATGATGGTACCATGAAGCGCACATTTAACAATGAAAAACGTAGTGTGCATGCACATGATCAGGATGGTACCACCTCAGCCTCATTTTAAGCCAGGAAAAACCCTGATTTACCCATTTTTAAAGGCACAGTTTGTAACTTTTTTTGTAGTAAAATATCCAAAAACCACTAGGCCAGTGTTATACATTTTGTTCAGTTGAGTACTTACAATATCTCATATACTTCCAACTAAATCGTAAGAAAATTGCCATTTGTAAATTGTGAGAAAATTTTTGTGACACAGACCGTGTCTGTCAATGGAGTCATATCTGCATCACCAAAGACACTAGATGGAAAGCCTGCAACCTTTAGTCAAAAAATTACGACTTCCGTGGAATGCAGGAAAGGAGCCTAGAGTCTGTTATATGATTGGCTGATCCATGTTAGCCGTTACGCTTTCTCCAATTATAGTGCAGACCCTTACACCTCCCTATAATAACACAATTTCTGGCATTACCCTCGACTTCTGCTTTCACTGCCGTAGAAACCATGACAACACAGTAGGCTTGTGCCGGTAGTACATTTTTATGTTGCAGTAATTGATGAAGCTTTTATTACGGTGGACGGTATTATCACGGTGATGAAATGCATTACAAAAACAGGTCGAAAACATAAGCAAAGTTCAGTGTTATAGTGTAAATAACAAGTTTAATAACTTTTTCAAATATTAACAAATAATAAAAAATGAAAAGTAGCCTACAGCTTATTGATCATTTGTCAGGTGTTTAATTAAATATGATAAAATATATTTTATTCCATACTATCTTAATAAGTGAACACAGTGATGATTAAGCTAAACTTTACTTGCTGTACAATAGTGTATTCAACATACATAGTCAAATACTGAATATTCATATTCATGAATTGATATTTAAATGGTCATTTTTACTGACACATCACTTCATTATTAATAATTACCTGTCAGTGTCAGTGCAACAATAGTGCTAATTCATGTTTTTATCCGTATAGCAAGCAGTAGGATAACTTATATAGCTTAATAGACATTTAAAGGCAGCACTCTGTGGCAAGATACGACTGTGTTGTTCCATCTTCAACTTGAAGTCAAAATAATTGTTCTGCCACACTGCCATTATTAACTACATAACTTATATTAGCGGATTTCTGTACTTTATTTGCTAAATTACGAGACGCAAACTTTAGCGTAGCTGGCGGACCAAGCTAACTCTTCAACTGTTAGGAATGCAAATGGAAATAATCCATGCAATTTGGGCATTTTAGTTTAGCTATTTGTTTTTATGTAGTATTCAGAAACACATAAATATGAGAAGTGGCATGACATAACTCATATTTCGTCTTAGTTCGGCAGAGCTCCGCCTTCCGCCATTCTAATCCACGTGAGGCTGTTTACATCAGAGGGCGGGTGCGTATGACATGCGCATACGTTTAGAGTGCTATTTTAACCAGTCAAAGGAAAAGAGAAGGCACATTCTTCTTCACGGTGATTTGACGTGCCCGCAATAACACTACCGTGCATTTTCACTACCGTGATTAACCGTATTACCGAACACTGGCACAAGCCTACAACACAGTCTTGTGGAGAAATACAAAAGCATTTGAAGCATCTATCAAGCAACTATCTTGTTTTGTGCAGTCGTTATGGAGCACAATTATTATTTACCGTTTACAGCTGATTCTGTCAACAAAAACAACTCTGAAATATATGTAATAAAGACCGCAATGCAATAAGAAATGAGAAAAGAAAAAAAACACCAGTAAATATTGAGGCCTCAAAACTCTAGGAACAGTTTTGGGCCTGTGCAACCTGATCTCATGGGAACACGCAAGTATTTTACGAGGTGGCTAATTCGTATGAATTCATATGTTGTGAGTCATACAAAAACATATGATTAAGCAATACTGAAGGCCAACCCCTAATGCTGCCCCTACATCTAATGTCACTGGCGTGAAAGCACACCGTACTAAAACGTACGACTGCGATTGGTAATTTATATGAATTAGCCAAAATTACCTCGTAAAATACTTACCAAGTTTCATGTCAATACACAAAAGTGACGTGAAGATACAGCCACATGACCCTTAGAATTCGTTGGCGCTGTATACGAGAACCATTCAATCAATCAAAAAGCTTTTAATAACTTTTTGTCAGTACTGTCTCCAGATGCTACATACCAAATCTTGTGCAAATTTGACTTTTTTTTCTTAATAAATTCAAAATGGCTGGAAAATTTTCCTTAGTGCCAAATGACATTTGAAACGGCATGGAGCCAAAGGAAAACATGTTGTTTCTATGATGTACGGTTCAAAAGTTATAGGCAAAAATATATGTGGAAGTTTGGACTGTTGGTTGCGCTATGGAGCTTGTGTTAGAGACTCCATATTTGCCATGGTAACACAGTTCAGACTGTCCTCTCGATGTGTGCCAAATTTCAAAATAATAAGAACACTAACAGAGAGTTTTTGATCATGTTTATGTGTGAATTTAGTAAGGATGCTTTTGCTTGTCTCTGTTTCATACAGGCTCCCGATACGTTTAGCAACAATTCTGTCCTTACAGAAAGGTATGTCACACATGATTAGCACTTGTTTTTAACTTTGTGGTCTAGCCAGAAATAATAATTTGAGTGTGCTTGTAGGATTTAAGATTACCTTGTAACAAAGCAACAAGTTAAAATGTTTCTGTTTACTGTATTTATTTACCTATAAAAAGTAATGCAGCCTGCCAAATTAAAATATATTGTAAGTAAGGAATAATTGACGACGGGCTATTGAATTCTTAGAAAATAATGTGGTTGTGTGCGGAGGGGCCATTACACCTCTAGGTGTGCATTATTTTCTAAGAATTTAACAAACCAGAGTCAATTATTCTGCTTATACCACGGTTTCCACGTTGTTCAGATGTTTTATCTCAAGACATTTGTAAGGTTTTTGTCTTTGATTGCTGTTGTTTGTAGGACTAATTTCTTACGCATGACATCTCAAGCCATTGCTTGAGCATGTATATGCTTGTGTATATATATATATTCACAGCCCCATGGTATAAGCATATATTAAATAACCTCTGATTGCATATGCTTGAATGTTTGGCATCATACACAACTTGATGCACACAGGTTTGTAACTTTCTACACATTTGTCCCTATAGTAATTGCAATGAGTGTGTGTGTGTGCCAATACTAGTAAGTGATTTGTAAACCTGCCTGTGAAAAAAGTCTTTTTTGTGATTGACTGTTTTCTACATAAAAACTTACTGACAATAGTGTTTATTCAGACACTAATTACAACCAGAAAAAGTAACAGGTGTGAAGCGTTAGCCTAGCCATTCATTTCAAACCTGTGTGTAAGCTTGTGTGTGTAATGAGGCCAAAGGGATTTTGGTAAAGTCATTTGAGAGTTTTCAGTTATCACAGTGATTTTAAAAGGAGCCAGTTGTTTTACCTGATCAGTGTTATTTCTAAAAAATAAATGCCAATATTTCACTATTTTTAATAAAGGTATCCAAACTGTATATACACAATTACATGAGCAGGGTACAAAAACAGTGTTTGAGCAAAAATAATTCAGTTCTGGGGAGGCTTAAAAGAATCCTAACCTGAGTGTTTTCCACAATATAAAAATAGTCTCTGGTATCCCCATAATGTGTAAAGTTTTAGCTCAATACCACAGATCTTTTATCATATGTGCCCTAAATGTCTATTTTTGCCTGTGAGGAAAATCATGCTGTTTTGGTGTGTGTCTCTTTAAATGCAAATGAACTGCTGGTCTCCGCCCCCTTTTCAGCAGAAAGCATCAGACTGAGAGTCTGTGCTTCCAGTAACAACAAAACTGAAGAGAATGATCACAAAGCGAATGAGAAACACTGCCAAATGCTCTCTATGAGTTATGCACAAACGCGTTATGTTTTTACAACATGCACATTGATGTTATAAGCGACTGGACAAATGCGTTATATCTTAAAAACTGAAAACATGCTCTCTATGAGTTATGCACAAACATGTTGTTTTTATAACGTGCACACGGTTTTTATAATCAACAGTAGCCAAAACAAACTTGTCGTATCTATAAACACTGAATGCAAGATCTATATGAGTCAACGCACAAACGCGTTATGTTTTTATAACATGCACACAGTTTTTATAATTGACAGTACTGTGGGAATGTAAAATTGAGGATCCCCTATCTTAACAACAAATATTAAAATAAAATATATTGCATTGGGTATTTTGTAGGAACATGGTAACATTGCATGTGATGGCTCTTTGTGTTTTGCTCCATTGTGTGATCTGGTGGCCATTTGCTCATGAGGGTTTTGAGGGTCAAAGGTTTGAGTCAGGAGTGAATACCAGGCCCAAGGTGTGCACTATTCTTTATTCCTATGATGATGTGGTCTGAGTAAGACAGTTATGTTGATTGAATTTGGAGAATGGTGAAACCATAGGATTTTGAATGGGCTTGCTACTTCCCTTCCAAATATATGTAAAGTTGTCACTTGAGTGCACGCTTTTGTTCTCCATCTGAGGGGACTGCCCCCTCAAATGGCTATAATTGGTGAAACCATAGGATTTTGAATGGACTTGCTACTTCCCTTCCAAATATATGTAAAGTTGTCACTTGAGTGCACGCTTTTGTTCTCCATTTGAGGGGACTGCCAAGCAAACGCTCTCTAAACGACATCTTGACAATGAAACTTTGTATATCGGGTCGATGTTGGCCAGATATGTGCGCTATCTGGATATGTTTATATATATTGATATTAGATTTTTTTAAATAATAAGTGACTTAAAGGAATAGTTCACTTTATAATTAAAATTGTATGATTATTTACTCAGCCCCGAGTTTTCTGCAGAGTAAACAAACCCCATTTTGCCTTGTCAAAAACAGCTATGCTCACAGCAACCCGTTTTGGTGTATGTCTCTTTAAATGATAATGAGTTGTTGCGCACCCCAACCAATGGCCTCTTTCGTCCGGCATGTCAACATAAACACACATATAGTGCTCACACGGCAATCGTTTAGCTAAATAATATTTCCCAAATTCCTCCGCTGTTAAGGCCGATTTATACTTCTGTGTCGGACCTACGTTGTAGGCAACGCACTGGTTTTCATTTATACTTCTTGACTCGTTGTCCGCGTCAACAGGCAATGACAACAAGGCGTCAGTGTCCGCAGGCGTGTTGCTTGTGTAACCAAGACAAGAGCCGAAGAAGCAGGCCAAGCAGAAGTATAAATCAGTATTTAGTTTAATTTAAAACGTCTCAAATCACTCGTCCTCAGACTAAAAAAATCTGTCACAGTAAACGCTCATGTTGTGTGTGTATATAACTAACGTTACTTTGCTAAAATCCTCGGAATCCTTTATCTCACCATTCATTAGCAAAAAAATAATCATTAGTAAGAGCTAGTCACAGATAAACATATCAACGCACATACTGAATTAACATACATATAGCCAAACTCCAAGTGCCCATTTGCAAAAACATATAAATATCCTTGAATGTTCTATTTAGCCTATGAGTGATTTAGCTCCTCTCGCATATTCTAACGTTATCCTTTTAAATGCTCTTGTACATTTCTGTCGAATTCAAACTGTTGATAAAAATTAATAACATCGTAGCTTTGCCTTGTTTAGTTGGTCTTGCTCCCTCGTTGATGAACAACTTTGAAGCTAATCCTGCTTGTACTGTCCCAGGTTGATAAAGCACTCCGGCTTGAAGTGATGAATTATGGTTTCTGTGGGATTTCCACTAACAATAAAATAAATCCACTCCTCTCTTGTCTCCTCAGAGGCTTACAGTACATTACATTTTGCATGTTTTCCACAAACTTTAGCCATGGTGTCACGTACACCACTGTCAATGGAGGCAGCGCCGTGGGAGGAAAGGTGTATATTAAGGGGGTGAACACATTATAATAAGAGCCTATTTAGATTAGATTAGATTCAACTTTATTGTCATTACACATGTACAAGTACAAGGCAACGAAATGCAGTTGAGGTCTAACCAGAGGTGCAATAGCAGCAAGTGCAGGATATACAGCGGTTGCATAAGTTACATAAATAAATCTATATTATAGAAGTAATTTACAGATGGATATGTACTATGACCATAATATACAGATGTCTATTACTATAAACAGAAATTTACAGATGGATATGTACTATGAACATAATATACAGATGGCTATTACTATAAACAGAAATTTACAGATGGATATGTACTATGAACATAATATACCGATGGCTATTACTATAAACATAAATTTACAGGTGGACGTATACAATGATAAGTTAGGCTATGGTGAGCAGCAGTGCAATGGATATATAGTGCAGTGCAAATAAATTATGGACAGATGCTATTTAAGTAACAGTGCAATGGAAGAAGTTATTGCATATTTCAGTTAAAGTGTAGGAGTGCAAGATGCATATGTAAACAGTCGGTACTGTAAATGAACAGTTGGCAGTGCAAATGAGCAGTCTGGTAGTGCAAATAAACATAAATGTTATGTATAGACAGTCCAGTAGTGCAAATACAAAGTGAAGTCAGGTGTGGGGAGGGGAGAGTATAGCAATATATGAGGGGCAGTGGGATCAGCGAGGGGCAGAGTTCAATAAAGAGAGAGTTCAATAAAGAGAGAAAAAAAACTGTTCTTTAGTCTGCTGGTCCTGGTCCGGAGGCACCTGAAACGCCTGCCGGAGGGCAGGAGAGAAAACAGTCTGTGAGTGGGATGAGAGGAGTCCTTAGGAATGCTTCGAGCTCGAAGCAGACAGCGTTTCCTCTGGATGTCCACCATTGCAGGAAGTGGAGTCCCTGTGATGCGCTGGGTGGTTTTCACCACCCGCTGCAGTGCCTTGCGCTCTGCAACAGAGCAGCTCCCATGCCAGACTGTGACACAGTTGGTCAGGATGCTTTCTATTGCGCAGCGATAGAAGTTCACCAGGATATCTCCTCAGGAAGAAGAGGCGCTGGTGAGCCTTCTTGACCAGGCTGGAGGTGTTGGTAGTCCAGAACAGGTCCTCCGAATTGTGGATCCCCAGAAACTTAAAACTGGAGACACACTCAACAGCCACCCCATTGATGTGGATGGTGTCGTGTGTGCCTCTTGACTCTTTCCTGAAGTCCACAATGAGCTCCTTTGTCTTGGAGGTGTGAAGGAGCAAGTTATTTTCATTGCACCATGTGGCTAGGTGCTGGATCTCCTCCCTGTAGGCAGTCTCATCGTTGTTGCTGATGAGACCAATCACCGTAGTGTCGTCCGCAAACTTGATGATGGAGTTAGATCCATTCACAGGCCTGCTGTCGGAGGTGAAGAGGGAGTAGAGGAAGGGGCTTAGCTCACAGGCCTGCAGTCGGAGGTGAAGAGGGAGTAGAGGAAGGGGTTTAGCACACAGCCCTGTGGTACACCAGTGTTGAGTGTGATGGTGGTGGAGCAGATGGAGCCTGATCGAACCTGCTGTGGTCTGTTGGTCAGAAAGTCCATAATCCAGTTCCGTAGGGAGGTGTTAATGCCCAGGTCTTCAAATTTAACTATTAACTTGGATGGGATGATAGTGTTGAAAGCTGAGCTGAAGTCAACAAACAGCATACTTACATAAGTGTTCTTATTGTCCAAAATGTTCCATGGAAACTGCATCTTCTGTGCTTCTATTGCTGCGGTAGGCAAACTGGTGTGTGGCAGAGAGTCCTTAAGGTGTGCCAGGACCAACCGCTCAAAGCACTTCATGACAATGGGTGTCAGTGCTACAGGGCGGTAGTCGTTCAGGCACCTTGGGCTGGAGTGTTTTGGCACTAGCACAATGGACGTGCATTTAAAGCATGTTGGCACAGCTGCTTGGGCAAGAGACAGTTTTAAGATGTCAGTAAAAAACCCAGCGAGCTGCTCAGCACACGCCCTGAGTACGCGTCCAGGGATGTTGTCTGATCTAGCAGCTTTGTGCGCACTGATTTCTATGTCACAAGGGGAGCAATATCTGACCGGCTCGATTTCTCACAAGCTTACAGGGAAAAGCTCACCAAAACAAACTTACTGGGAGCTTATTATATATAACTGAGTTGGTAGATGCATTGGGGACCCGATTAAAGCACTTAAACACAGAATTTTGTCAGATAATGTGTCTTGGTTATAAAACAGAACTGACAACAATAACAGAAAATATGTAAATGAGAAGGGCTTTATTGGGCAATAAGCTGTATTAAAATACAGAATGTTCAGAGAGTAGAATTGAAACAAAGTAGACACTCGAAACTACGTGATGATGACGTCACTAATATGTTTATTAGTGTGTGATGTCATCCAGCGCCACAGTTCCACAAAAACCTAGCGGAAACACTGCACAAGCATTCGTCCATTTACACATTTGGAAGACGCTTTTATCCAACTTACAGTGCATTATACATTCGTTTCTGAGTATGTGTACTCCCTGGGATCTAACCCATCACCTTGGCGTTGCTAGCGCCATGCTCTAACCACTGAACTACAGGAAAGCCAAATATCATCCAAATATCCTTCTCTGTGTTCAACCAAACAAACCTTTATACAGGTTTAGAACAACTAGAGAGCGAGTAATACATGACAGAACTTTCATTTTTTTGGTGAACTATCCCTGTAACATATTACGGGGCGTTCACATTATAACGATAACTATAACTATAACTGGAACTATAACTATATTTGAACGCTGAATGGATTTGATTGACTGTCAATGTTTTATCGTTTATCTGCTGGGAAAAAAATCGCTCTGAAAGTGATCCCAATGATATCGTTCTCTGCATCTTTATCGTTATTGTGTGAACCTCGCTATTCTCCTGAATTAAGAACGATTTTTAAAACTTTATTTTTTATAGTTATTGTTATCGTTATAATGTGAACGCCCCTTTAGTGACATTATCATGTACAGTGGCAAGAAAAAGTAAGTGAACCATTGTCATTTTCCTGGTTTTCTGCTTGAATTGGTCATGAAATGTGATGTGATCTTCACCAAAGTCACAAATATCAATGAACACAATATTTCTAAGCTGATAAATCACAAACAGTCCTGACCTTTTCTGTCTTTATTGAACACACCCATTAAGACATATTAAACATACAAAGTGATGGTGGAAAAAGTAAGTGAACCACTAGGCTTCTGGTGTCACTTAATGCCAGTTGAAGTCAGGTTTTAGCAAACCATGAGTCCAATCAATGAAAGGATAATATAGATGTTGTTTAGAGTTAAGTTGACCTATATAAAAATCCAAACAGTGTCAGTGTGCTATTCTCAAGCAGCATTAGTTAATGTGAGCCATGCCTTGCAAAAAAAAAATGCAGAAGACCTACGATCAAAAGTTGTTGATAGGCATGTAACTGGAAAAGGTTACGGAGTTATTTCAAAGACTTTAGATATTCATCAGTCCACAGTTCGACAAAATGGAGCCAATATGGCACTAATCAGTGTGGGTGAAGAATCCCCAAATGTGGTCAGGCAAAAACCACATCAATCAAGAATGGACACTGCAGCTGGCAGACGCTTTGTGTCAAACAGGCAACGGCGCTCCACTCAGAAAGCAGCCGAGCCAAATACTCTGATAGTGGGGGACTCTATTATCAGAAACCTTTGGAGCAGGGCTACACCTGTATACTGTTTTCAAAGTCAAAGTCAAAGTCAAAGTCAGCTTTATTGTCAATTCTGCCACAAGTACAGTACATACAAATGGAGGATTGAAATTGCCTTACTCTCAGACCCCAGGTGCTTCCAGATAACAAAGAATAAACATATATCAAAAAAATATATCAAAAATACAGATAAATACAGTTCTATATATACACAATACAACTTTACAAGCAGGGAAGTATAACGAGATAAATGTACAATCCAGTGAAATGAACAACCAGTGAAATGAACAACAGTGCAGATGAGATAAACACAGTGCAGATGAGATAAACACCGTGCAGATGAGATAACACAGTGCAGGTGAGATAAACAACAGTGCAATTGAAATAAACAACAGTGCAAATTGAAATTACAGTGCAAATTTAAATAAACAACAGCATAGATGTGATGTAGTGCAAGATGCAGAGCTTATCGGTCTGGTAAAGTGTCAAAGATAGCAGGCTTTGTTTGTTAACTAAGAGGTAGTTGAAGACTAGTAGAAGGTAGAATGTAGTTGTTTTCCTCAAGCAATGATTGCTGATGTAAACAAGAAACTGTCCAACATCCTGACACAACATAAGTCTGTAAATCGGATTGTCATTCATGTGGGGAAAAATGAAATTCCAAAAGAGCAGTCAGAGCTCCTTAAAATTGAATTTAATGAACTCTTTGAAACGCTAGGAAAGCTGAAAGTTCAGGCATTCATTAGTGGACCTCTACCAGCTCGAGGAACAAACATGTTTTCTCGGCTACTCAGTCTGAATACATGGCTGCAAAAAACCTGCAACATAAGAGGACTGAATTTCATTGATAATTTCAATCTCTTCTGGAGTCAAAGACAACTTTTTACAACAGATGGCCTCCACCCAAACAAACTTGGCACAAGAGTGCTAAAGGACAATATTCTTTTCTCCCTCCATCACCCATCAGCAGAGTGTGCCAGTCCACTCCTGAATGGCACACATACACCTAGCCTCAGTAAACACAGGATTTCACATCAGTCGGATGGACACTTGGATAACACCACTCAGCCACAACAACCACTGCTTACGGTCACCACTCAGGCTGTACCCTGCCCAGTGACATCTCATCCGTTGAACTGTGATGAAGACTCAACACCCAAGGATGTTTCTGTGGATAACAACCGGGAGAGGCAAGATAACATACTTCAGCCTCCAGAAACACCAGACTCACAGTCCCTCAACACTGCAAGTGAACTCTTAACTGTTTTAAATACTTTTGATCTGACCCAGCATGTGCACAACCCCACACACAATCGTGGACACACTCTGGATGTGCTTATAAGCAAAGGTCTAAACATTTCATCCACCTTTATTAGAGATGTGGCGTTGTCTGATCATTTCTGTATTTTCTTTGATCTATCGATCTGTCCTGCCACTGAAGAAAGACCTGTCTCTGTAAAAAAGAGGTTCATAAATGAGAACACCAGTGAGCTATTTATGAATGCTATGTCTTTGTCACCAGCTATATCTGCAGACTCTGTTGATGTTCTCCTCGATAGCTTTAATGCAAAAGTTAAAAATGTTATTGACGACATTGCTCCAGTAAAGGTCAAGATGATAACCGGTAGGTGTAAAGCACCCCGGAGAAACACAACAGCAGTACAGAGCATGAAAAGAACATGCAGAAAAGAAACTTGAAGTTCACTATAATATCTATAAAGACAGCCTGCGTGCCTTCAATGTCGAATTAGGCAAAGCTAGACAGACTTTTTTCTCTAACATGATTAAATGCTTGTCTGCCAAATGAATAAATGTAAATGTAAATGTAAATGCAACATAAACAACAGTCGCACTCTTTTTGCTACTGTAGAGAGACTAACAAATCCACCAAGTCAAGTTCCCATTGAAATGCTTTCTGATGACAAATGCAATGAGTTTGCAACTTTTTTCCTTGAGAAGATCAATAATATCATGTTATTATACAGCAGGATAATGACCCTAAATATTGAAGCAAAATCTACTACAGAATGGTCTCAGATACATAAAAATCTACTTTTTGAAGGGCCCAGACCTCAATTCAAAAGAAATGCTGTGGAATAACCTCAAGAAAGCCATTCATACCAGACGTCCTAAGAATATGGATGAGCTGAAGCAGTTCTGTAAAGATGAATGGTCCAAAATTACTCCAGGTCCTTTCTGCAGGTCTATAGGAAGTGCTTGCTTTAGGTTATTACTGCCAAAGGTGGTTCAACCAGTGATTAAAGCAATGGTTCACTTACTTTTTCACCATCACTTTGTATGTTTAATGGGTGCATTCAATAAAGACATAAAAGATCAGGACTGTTTGGGATTTATCAGCTTAGACCTTTAAGACCTTAAGACCTTTAACTTTAGACCCACTTCGATTCTACTCTCTGAACATTTTGTATTTTAATACAGCTTATTACAGAGCCGTGGAAGGGGCATTAATTGGTAGGTATAGACAGCGTTTGAAGAACGCGCTGCACGGTCCAACCAACAGCGCACATGTAATGACAAGCTTACATTACTTTGTGTTTAATACAATAATGAGCCTCTTCAATAAGCTTATTTTATTGACAATGTAGATTATGTTATTTTATGAGATGTTTTATCCAGGCCATTTCTGTGTAGTGCAAATTATATAAAGTTTTAAAACTAATTAAATAGTTTTTAATTTAAATATTTATTGTTAAATGTAGAGCGGGTGCAAGAAGACCGCAAAGTATAGCCTATAGGCAACTTTTCTTTTTTATAATTGAACGATTAAGCCCAACCAGCTTGCCAAGCACATTTAAATGATTTAGACTACAAGTCCATCTAAAATTAAAGAACTGTATCACTGAAATCATATTTTATCATAAAACAAGTACACATCATGTTATGCTTATACTGTATATATGTGAGGGGAAAACCTACTGGCAGCATTTGAAGAACGCGCTGTTGGTTGGACAAGTTTACATTACATAAGTGTTAAATACATGAATGAGCAACACCTCTTTAAGAATATTATTTTATTGACGATGTAGATTATTATAACTTTTAAATGTTTTATCCGCATAATTCTCGGGCTCTCAGTGTGAATTATAGGCACAAAAGACATTGCGCTTTATGTTGTTTTAATGACTGAAAAAAAAATGACTGAGGATTCCATCAGTGCAGAAAAGATTTACACCACAATGTGACCGTTGTCCCCTCACACATATACAGTATAAGCATAACATGATGTGTACTTGTTTTATGATCAAATATGATTTCAGTGATACAGTTCTTTAATTTTAGATGGACTTGTAGTCTAAACAATTTAACTGTTGGTTGGACCGTGCAGCGCGTTCTTCAAACGTTGCCAGTAGGACAATGGGCAAACACTATACATGCTTATATAATAAGCGTAATCGATTCGTGATTTTCAATGAATGCCAGGAATGATCACTTTGGTATGTACTGACAATGAACAAGGCCACCGGGATTCTTCCCATAGGCTACATAGCCTATTCAGTATTAATAGGCTATGTATTGAATTTGGCCTTTTTAAACTTATTTATGCATTAATACACGATGTGCATGTTTTACGTCAAATGTTTTAAAATATCCACTCCTAACTGCATATAGACATTTACCTATTAATTCCCAATTCTATATCTCTGGCACAGTATCTAAATTTCATTTAAACTGGTGCCATCTAGAGGCTTTTTTATGCATAGATTAGATTAGATTAGATTCAACTTTATTGTCATTACACATGTACAAGTACAAGGCAACGAAATGCAGTTTAGGTCTAACCAGAAGTGCAATAGCAGCAAGTGCAGGATATACAGTGGTTGCATAAATTACATAAATAAATATTACAGAAGTAATTTACAGATGGAAATGTACTATGACCATGATTTACAGATGTCTCTAACTATAGACAGAAATTAACAGATGGATATATACTATGAACATAATATACAGATGTCTATTACTATAGACAGAGATTTACAGATGGATATATACTATGAACATAATATACAGATGGCTATTACTAAAGCAGAGATTTACAGATGGATATGTATTATGAACATAATATACAGATGGCTATTACTATAAACAGAGATTTACAAATGGATGTGTGTTATGAACATAATGTACAGATGGCTATTACTATAAACAGAAATTTACAGGTGGATGTATACAATAAGTTAGGCTATGGTGAGCAGCAGTGCGATGGATATAGAGTAGTGCAAATAAATTATGGACAGAAGTTATCTAAGTAACAGTGCAGTGGAAGAAGTTATTGCATATTTCAGTTAAAGTGTAGGAGTGCAAGATGCATAGTAAACAGTAGTTACTGTAAATGAACAGTTGGCAGTGCAAATGAGCAGTCTGGTAGTGCAAATGAACATAAATGTTGTGTATAGACAGTCCATTAGTGCAAATAACAAGTGAAGTCAGGTTTGCCATTGGGGGGGGGTGGGATGGGGGGGGAGTGTAACAGTATATGAGGGGCAGTGGGATCAGTGAGGGGCAGAGTTCAATAAAGAGACAGCTGTAAAGAGAAAACAGTCTGTGAGCGGGATGAGAGGAGTCCTTAAGAATGCTGCGAGCTCGACGCAGACAGCGTTTCCTCTGGATGTCCTCCATGGATGGAAGTGGAGTCCCTGTGATGCGCTGGGCGGTTTTCACAACCCGCTGCAGTGCCTTGCGCTCTGCAACAGAGCAGCTCCCATGCCAGACTGTGACACAGTTGGTCAGGATGCTTTCTATTGCACAGCGATAGAAGTTCACCAGGATAGCCGAGGACAGCCGATTCTTCTTTAGTGTCCTCAGGAAGAAGAGGCGCTGGTGAGCCTTCTTGACCAGGCTGGAGGTGTTGGTAGTCCAGGACAGGTCTTCCGAGATGTGGATCCCCAGGAACTTGAAACTGGAGACACGTTCAACAGCCATCCCATTGATGTGGATGGTGTCATGTGTGCCTCTTGACTCTTTCCTGAAGTCCACAATGAGCTCCTTTGTCTTGGAGGTGTTAAGGAGCAGGTTATTGCTGTTGCACCATGTGGCTAGGTGCTGGATCTCCTCCCTGTAGGCCGTCTCATCGTTGTTGCTGATGAGACCAATCACCGTAGTGTTGTCCGCAAACTTGATGATGGAGTTAGATCCGTTCACAGGCTTGCAGTCGGAGGTGAAGAGGGAGTAGAGGAAGGGGCTTAGCACACAGCCCCGTGGTACACCAGTGTTGAGTGTGATATTGGTGGAGCAGATGGAGCCTGATCTCACCTGCTGTGGTCTGTTGGTCAGAAAGTCCATAATCCAATTGCATAGGGAGGTGTTAATGCCCAGGTCTTCAAGTTTGGATATTAACTTGGATGGGATGATAGTGTTGAATGCTGAGCTGAAGTCAACAAACAACATACGTGCATAAGTGTTCTTATTGTCCAGATGTGTGAGCACAGAGTGCTGTGCCATGGAAACTTCTGTGCTCCTATTGCTGCGGTAGGCAAACTGGTGTGGGTCCAATGTGGATGGTAGAAAGTCCTTCAGGTGTGCCAGGACCAGCCGCTCAAAGCACTTCATGACAATGGGTGTCAGTGCTACAGGGCGGTAGTCGTTGAGGCACTTTGGGCTGGAGTGTTTTGGCACTGGCACAATGGAGGTGCATTTAAAGCATGTTGGCACAGCTGCTTGGGCAAGAGACAGGTTGAAGATGTCAGTGAAAACCCCAGCAAGCTGCTCAGTACATGCCCTGAGTACGCGTCCAGGGATGTTATCTGGTCCAGCGGCTTTGTGCGCACTGATCCGGCTCAGTGCATTGCAGACGTCTATGGAGGAGAGTGTGATTGGAGTGTGATCAACTGAGGGTTTGAGCTTGGTGGCAGTTACTCTATTGTCTCTCTCAAAGCGAGCATAAAAGTCATTAAGCTCGTTCAGGAAGAGGACATCAGTGGCTGCGGGGGTGGAGTGGGTGGGTTTGTAATCACTGATGGCCTGGATGCCTTGCCACATGCGTCGAGGGTCGGAGTTGGAAAAGTGCTCCTCTACCTTTAGCTTGTAGCAGTGCTTGGCCTCTTTGATGCCCCTCTTCAGGTTAGCTCTGGATGTGCTGTAGGCTTGTGCATCACCTGATCTGAAGGCAGTATTGCGTGCCTTCAACAGGAGGCGCACCTCCTTGTTCATCCATGGCTTCTGATTTGGGTACTTGATGATCTGTTTCTGAGTGGTAACATTGTCTATGGTGGTGTTGATGTAATCCAGTACAGAAGAGGTGTAGCAGTCAATGTCCGTGTGAGAGCCACTGGTGGCCTGAGAAGCAAATGTACTCCAGTCTGTGTGTAGAAACCTTTCCTGGAGTGTGAAATCTGCCCCCACAGGCCACACTTTGATGGTCTTCACTGATGGCTTCACACGATTGATGAGGGGTGAATACTTGGGGGTGAGAAACAAAGAAAGGTGATCTGACTGTCCCAGGTGGGGGAGGGGGGTCGCAACGTAAGCTTCAGCCATGTTTGTGTAAACATGGTCTAAGGTTTTGTTTCCTCTGGTGTGACAGGAAACATGCTGGTGAAATTTGGGGAGAACTGACTTTAAGTTGGAATGATTAAAATCTCCTGCAACAATAAACGCAGCTTCCGGGTGAGCAGTCTGTTGTTTACTGATGGCTGCATGAAGTTCTTTCATAGCAAGCTTGGCATCAGCATCCGGGGGAATGTAGGCTGCAGTTATAATGGTGGAAGTGAACTCCCGTGGCAGATAAAATGGTCTACATTTAACCATGAGAAACTCAAGGTTAGCTGAACAATGTTTTCCGACAATAACAGAGTTCGTGCACCAAGCTTTGTTAATGTAAATGCACAATCCACCACCTCTGGTCTTACCGGAGCCATCTAACGTTCTATCCGCCCGGAGTGTGTGGCGTCCTGCTAAACCAATAGCATTGTCCGGTATGCCGCTGTGTAGCCATGTTTCCGTGAAGATCATAACATTACAGTTAAAAAGTCTCTTGCTGTAAGTGATGCTGAGTCGAATCTCCTCCATTTTGTTCACCAGTGACCGAACATTGGCGAGGAAAATGCTGGGTAAAGAGAGCCGGTGTGGTGTTAGCTTTAGCTTAGCTCTTAGTCCTCCGCGCTTCCCCCGCCTTTGTTTATGATCTCGACGCCGCCTGCGAGCACTTCCGCCCGGCCGGGTAGAGTGAGCGGCCTCGGTTGTTCTGGCGATCTCAGGAAGGAGTTGAAGGTTGTCGATAAAACTGTCAGGAAGTCGCAAACCAATATCCAAAAGCTCATGTCGGGTGTACGATGTAAAGGCACAGCTGTTCTGCACGAACAGACCCGAGATGAGCAAGAAAAATACCACAAAATTGCAGAATCTGGAGAGAGCCTGAGCCTCGCGATGTGATCGCGCCGCCATCATCCGCATAACAGGCACATTCACAGTATCGCATGCGCATGAGAAAGTCTCCAGAATTTTTTTTGCCAATGTCCCTTCCACGGCTCCGTAGCTTATTATCCCATTAAAGCTATTCTCATTTTCATATTTTCAGTTGTCAGTTCTTTTTTATAACCAAGACAGATCTATCTGACAAAATCATCACACATACACCTTAAAGAGCAGAGATTTTGGCTGTTGTCCTTCACACGGCGGCGACGGCGCATGCACAGCCTCTCTGTCTATAACCATGTGCATATTAACAGACGAGCTGTGTTTATGCTTATATATCCAAAAAGTCGATAACAGTGTTTTGGAAATGCTGTTTTGTACTCTATTAACGAATCGGAAATGAACAAAGCGTTGCGTTTAAGACATGCTCTTTTTGCGGCGTTAAATAATAGCTATCCCAGAAAATGCACTTTTAAATGTTTTTAAACATAACTGTGTGTCAGGAGTGTGTGTACAGAACCACCCTAGAATGTAAAAAATCCACCCATTCATTTTTTTATCCCTGATAAACCTCAACAACCCTCTTCAACAAGCTGTTGGCATTCTCTGAGCAAACTGACATCACATTGATTAAGTCCTGCCCATGACTGCTGATGGACTGCTGCTGTCTCCGCCTTCATCCAGTTGTACATGTATCTGCCATTTTTTTTTACAATGGATTAACATTACTTACAGTGAGCTGCTGAATACGCTGTGGATTTTGTTTTTCTAACGGAATGTGCAGAAGACATCAGGTGAATCACTTTACATCGGGCTGCAAGTATAATGTTTTCAACATATGACGCATTTGTCCTGTGTATTGTCGCTTATAAAAACCATGTGCACGTTGTAAAAACATAATGTGTTTGTGCATTCACTCATAGAAAGCATGTTTTCAGTGCTTATAGATATAATAAACTTTAAATTGTAGATTTATCATATCTACATTTGATAGAAATTGTTGCTTAAAGAAATCTTATTTTTTAATCGGAATAGGCCATTAAAAATCATGGTCTGTGCATCCATAATTTAAAGTGAGTGCAAATTTGAGATTTACTAAACAGGACATGAATGCACCTGAGGCCTGTTCTTCGTACCTCGCTAACTCAGTTAGCTTGATTTGATTGTTGACGATTTCGTATGATCTTGGATTGTTCTGTTCTTCTACGCTCATCCTGGACTTGTTGTCATAGCAACAGGTCTATTAGCTTAAACCTGCTCGGGAGCAGGCTTACTTCATGTAAACAGGATTAGATCACGACCATGGCGCAGTCATGTCCACTTCATTCATACAAAAGCAACTTATTGCGCAATGTGCATGACAATAGAAAGAGCTTTGCAAATGTAACAGGTAATTTTCGCGACGTTTTGCTTTTAGAACAACATAGCTTTTCTTGTGCGGGAGATATTCATATTAGTTTGTTGGACTATCATATTAAAAGTCAATTGTGAGGATGTTACAGCACTAGATATGATACAGGACATTTAATTTGGAAAAAGTGCATTCTGTCCTGCTATTTGCAAAGTATACTTGGCATTCAAATATTTCTTGGTAATTTAAGATCCCAGCTTGTAACAGTTTTTTTCTACAAATAAATATTATTTTCAATAAAATAAATTATAATATTTGCTGGTAAACTAATATTAATTGTATTATTTCAGATATATTTATATTTTGGATTATTAAGCTTAAAATAATAGAATCAATAAGTAAAATGAAGCTGACTAATTAAATATCTTAGATGGTGTGTGACTTAATGTGCACGTACAGCTCTGAAGTAAAATGACCCAAACCTGTTCCACTGTAGCTCTAGCCAGGACAAGATCATGATCTGAAATGCAACCTGATGATGATGATCTCTATCCTCTACACTGTGCTTTATAACATCTCGTTTTTGAAATAACATTTTTTATTTTATTTTTGCAACTCAAATATACTTAGGCCTACATGCATTTAGGATAATAGGCAGGTATCAGTCATCTTTTACCTGCAATAAGATATATTAGGTCAGTAAAATGTTTTAGAAATAGTGATGGAGAACTTAATCTGAAGTTCCCTTTAAAACAATTAGCTCCAGTTTTAGTTTGGTCTTCTTTATATTGTCAATATTGAATGTATTGAAGTTTTTGATTTTTAATTTGCATACATTCAACCTTTAAAAACTTAATAAGGTTATATCCTATATGAGTGTGCTTTGTGTGGTGATGAATTATAATTCACAATACATTTAAAGCAATAAAAATAAAATAGCACAATACAATCATATTTTCTCATCTCTGTACCACTTTTATGTGCAGATATAAGCCTTTCAGATGATGTGGACTCCTGCAACTGCTAATGAGTTTTTGCAATTAAAGAAATGTTCTCTAATGGACAGTTATCTGTTCATGTAAATATTCACAGTTTAGTTTCTATCATAGACTATATTTCCTTTATCTTTATATTATTTATATTTTTGTTAAACATGAGAACTTTATTAATTTTTATTTAAATTAATTAATTAATTATTACTCCGGCGCAATCGGCTCAGAATCAGCATCGGCGTGTATGCTCCAGACCGGCTGCAGCCAGCATTCGGCTGCCGCACCTTTGTGTTTTGTTAGGACGTATAGCACTGGCCCGCTTCTTGCTCAATGGAACTGGAGTGGAACTGCCCGGGCCAGCTCCAGAAATGAGTCGGCATGTTTCATAGATAGTATGGCTATAATTACGTGTTTAACTTTAAATTGATTTAATTCTCTGATTGTATATGATTATTTGTTAGCTGCACATTAATGTTGTGAATTTGTCGAAGAAATAAATAAATGCATAAAAACAAATAATTAAGGTAAAAAAGCACATTAAGCTATAGAGCATTAATTTATTTTTATAATAGCAGTAAATCAATGTAGATGTAATACAGGTGGTCATTTATACTTTAATATAATTTAAACACGCTTTGCGCTCTATGACTCATTCACTCATACAACAGTGAGAGAGAGTTCGAGCAGGAGGAGGAGGGATCTCACTGTACTTGTGTTTGTTTGTGTGGCCCTGCAGCGTGGACGCTAACAACAGTTGTTTACCAAGAAATGTGAATATCAGACCATCTTGAGGATATAATTCTGGTAAGCATCCTGTGCATTTATATTTCAAGTATTTTACGTATCAGAAATTAATAAATAGACTTGTAAAGTTATTTAACGGTGCATGCAAGTTTTTAGCTAAAGTAACGTTAACTTAGCTGCTAGTTACAGCTAACGTTAACTTACGAGCGTGACTTTCTTGCATAATACCTTAGGCTGAGAATACTTCTGTATGCCTACCATCTATAGCAGCAGATATATGCAGTAATGTTTTAGATTTTTTTTATTTGTACCAACTACATTTCCATATGCAGATAAACGGATGTTTGTTTGCCACTAGACGCGGTTTTCCAGTGGTGGCTTTTAAGATCGTATAAATAGCGTTACACTTTCAAACTGTTGTTGTAACGTTTGTTGTTTTCGTTCTGTTTATTCAACAGAAATGTGTATTTACATTTTAAGTTAACATTAAGATTAACTTGCATTGTTACAATTTCAAACCTAACAATACAATGATGTGTTTCCTTAGCCGCTGGCTTCAGGGAATGAAAGTTTCACACCATTTACATTTTGGATTTCAATCTCGAGGGTAAGTTTTTTTTTGTCTTTAATTTCTCTTTAAATTTGTGTTTTCAGTTTTATTACTGAAACGCATATTACTGCCGGGCCGCTTCCTGCTTGATTACAGCAGCGTAGGCAAGGCACCGGCTGCTGCAGCTGGGCCGATTGATTCGGGCCGATTGATTCGGGCAGTGAGTATTTAGGCATCCGGCATGATTACAGCAAATGGAGGCGGGCCGATGAGTAAGGCTACGGCAGGCAGGAATGTAAATGGAACCGGCCCGACTGTCTTTTGCTAACTGGGGAGGTTGTTTTTAGATCGCTTGTATTAGTATTAGCATATTCATCTAAAAACTTACAATATTATTCCTCATTATCGGAGACGTATAGTAACGAAGCAGAACTACTTAACTACTGTACTTAAGTACTAAAAGGCTGTATCTGTACTCTACTGGAGTATTCTTTTTTCTCCTACTTCCACTTTTACTTCAGTACATATTTTCGATGAGTTTAATACTTCTACTCCGATAAATTTTTTATGTGCTGCATCGTTACTCGTTACAATTATAAAAATCATGTTACGAATCATTTCAAACCCACATTATCACTGCCAGAATGGTAGATGGCTCTGTCACCAGGTTTGATAAAGCTGGCTCATCACTGAGCGAATCAAGCAATCAAGAAGACCACGCATGCTCCCGTTCTGCCTTTCGCAAATTAAATATTCTTTTGACCTTCTTTCAGTTTGTAGTTTCGTGATCCGCTCCAGTGCGGCACTTTCGCTCACCTTCAGTGCTCGTGCAGGCATCTGTGCGTGCGGCACTTTCTCTCACACCTGCTCTGCGCGGGCATATAAAAAGCTCATATTTTAGTCAGATCGCTTTGTAAAACTGTTAATAGTTTTGATAAAGTTTAACTCTAGGCGAGCGAAGGAGAAAACGGCGTTGAAATGCACGATGATGCTCGCCACTTGCACGCTTTGACATAACGCCCCGCTAACTCCTGGATTGGGAGCACACGGATAAACAAACCTAAATACAAAGAGTCGCAACACACTTAAAGTGTGCATCTAATAGAAAATGAAGAGCAATGAAGACCTACAGCACAGACCCCATGAAGGCTGCTCTCATTGTTTGTGCATAATTGTTATACATGTTGTCTGTCTTCATACTACATATGACATAGCGAGAAGATAAAGATAAATTAATTATATCTTATCCGAACTTAATTTGTTATCTTTAGTGCATTTTCATAACTTGCCTATATTTTAACTATGGTGAGCATTTAAATGAATTGTAATAAATAAATAAATTAAACCAAATCAATCCAAGAAATCGAAATTAGGTAAAAGATATATAATTAAAATGGGAGATTGCTACCGTGAAATAAAATTTCTCATTCTGTAAAATTTTTGGTCATTCCTTCCACCCCTAGTTATAAATATAATACACAAATCACACCAACTTGAGCTATCAGTAAGCGATAGCTAACTAGCTACCCGTGGCTCATGGCATGCTGCGGTGTTCACTTAACATTAACTAGCTGGCTATCATAAAGGCTGTGTCACACTGAATGGTGTATTTGACCCATCACTAATGTCGGAAGGGGCATACTTGATCTGTTTTTGTTTACAAAGAGTTAAGCTCAGTGTTTTAAGTCAGTGGTTCTCAAACCTGTTCCTGGGGACCCACTGCTCTGCACATTTTGTATGTCTCCTTAACTGGCACGTTTGCTTCAGTTCATGGATTTCTACCTTAATGAGCAGATAATTTGAATCAGGTGTGTTAGATAAGGGAAACATGCAAAATGTGCAGAGCTGTGGGTCCCCAGGAACAAGTTTGAGAACCACTGTTTAAGGTGCTCTTGTACATTTCTGTCCTTGTACTGCTGCTACAGACAAAGGAATTATGAGTGTCATTTGGCTAAACATTTGAAATAATATAAATTTTTTGCTCTCTTTAATTACATAACACAATACTTGAGTACTTCCACTTAAATGTGGTGCTAAAGAGCACTTCAACTTCTACTCAAGTCACTTTTTTGATAGAGCACTTGTACTTTTACACAAGTCTGGGTCTCTAGTACTTTATACATCTCTGCTCATTATTAAACCATATGCATGTAAGCGGTTTCTCACCTGTTGTGCTCCAGATCATATGGTTGAGATGTGCTCCTAACAGATAAAGAGGAGCCATGGTGAGGGACGCACCGCCAAGGAAAAGGCACAAACCCACAGGACTTAAGTGAGCCATGATGGGATACACCCAAATGCCTGAAGCATGGTGCACCCACAATACCCTTGACATAAGCATACAGAAGGAATACATTATATTTAAAATTAATATTATGAAAATAACTAATACTTTAAATAAACCTGTGTGATCAATAATAACAGAGAGAAATTACCATGACAAATACAGGGTAGCAAATAAAGCTAAAGTGCCAATTGCTTTTGCATGACTGGGATATTTGTGATTCTGAAGGTACATCTGGACCAGCAGCAGAGGCATGATTACTGTGTGCTGTGGGGAAAAACAGAAATATTTCTTAAACATAGCACATTGCAGTGTGTGCATACAGAAAGCCACGAATCAGTCATAACAAAATGGCATATCTATACATTTCTAAACTGTATAATTTGATAAAATAGACTAATCCAACAATTCTTACAAATAATCTTTTGTGTAATTACTATTTAATAGTTCAAGACATCATAGTTTGAGTTTAAAGGGGTCAGGACATGACTTTAAATGTAATTTTATTTAATTCTTAGAGGTGTAATTAATTATAATATTAGTTTTTATAAAACTTTTTCTTGATTTTATTCCACATATTCTTCTCTTCCCTGTCCCATGTGATTCACTGCAATTTACAAATTAATAATTACTAATATTAATTAAAGTGGCAACATTTATAAATAAGACCCTAGGAGAAATTTGGTCGGTCATGGCATGACCCCGTTAAAATAAAAGTCCCTGAGAAATTAAACGACTACTGGACATTTCAATTTCATAAATGTTTTAGCCTTACTGAATACATAGCATGGTATATAATAGAACATTTGTGACCCTGGCCAACAAAACCAGTCTTAAGAGTCAATTTTTTTAATTGAAATATTTACATAATCTGAAAGAAAGAATAAGCACAAATTTAGATCAAACCCAGCTCTAGTGATTCTGAACACCTTGATTAGCTTCCTCAAGTGTGTTTGATCAGGATTGAAACTAAACTCTGAAGGGCATTGGCCTTCAGGAGCTAGATTTGAACCCTGAATTAATTAAACCAAATAATAAACCTCACCAATGCATGATTCAGCCAGACAGGAATGATATCATCTAGGAATTTAGGATAGACCAGCTCTCGGTTGTAAGTATAGAGTGTCCAGAAAGAAGCAAACACAAACTGTGGGCAAGAAGATAAATAAATAAGCTAACATTCAAGTAGTAACAACATTTGTTTGACTGCTGCCTGACAAAAGCAATGCAATCTGGTTAGAAGATTTGTCCAACATACAGGCTCAGGCATGATCAGGCATAACATTATGACCACTGACAGGTGAAGTGAATAACACAGATTATCTCTTCATCCCGGCATCTATTAGTGGGTGGGATATATTATGCTACAAGTGAACATTTTGTCCTTAAAGTTGATGTGTTAGAAGCATGAAAAATGGTCAAGTGTAAGGATTAGAGTGACAAGGGCCAAATTGTAATGGATAGACAACTGGGTCAGAGCATCTCCAAAACTGCAGCTCTTTTGGTTGTTTCAAATCTGTGATGATCAGTATCTATCAAAAGTGGTCCAAGCAAGGAACAGTAGTGAACCGGCAACAGGTTCTTGGGCGGCCAAGGCTCATCGATGCAAGTGGGGAGCAAATGCTGGCCTGTGTGGGCCAATCCAACAGACAAGCTACTGTAGATCAAAGTTAATGCTGGTTCTGATGGAAAGGTTTCAGAATACACAGTGTACCTGGCAGCCCCAAGGGGGACTGGACTGGTAAGACGAGTAGACATGGCTCCCAGAGAGAGAGTTGCGCCAACGGAAGTTCAAATATTTCGCGTGTCACGTGATTCATGGAGCCTTCAAATAGCTTCCAGAAGTTATGTTTTCTCTTTAAATGCTTTATTTCTTTCATTTATTCATTTTTAAAATGACTAACGTCTTTAATTTATTAAAAGTTTGTCACAATCGGTCTGCTTTGCTGCAGCTCTATGCATTACTAGTAACTTCCAGGAACTATTGAGAGGCTCCATCAACCGCAATTGCTGTGAAAAAACGAATGAAGATGACACAACTCTGGTAATAAAGGGCTCTGCATGGACCAAGACAAAACCCATAAACACATCAAAGTACAAACGAGGGGAAGAACAGAAAAAAAAACAATAAATGGGTTTGGGTGGCACAACAAAAACAACATGCATCGTAGGGGGGAGGGGGACAGGTGCTGTAGCTGGAACAGGGGAAGCTGCAGCAGCTTGTGGCTCCGGGCATACCCAGTAGAAGGCTGTGGCTAAAGATTATACGGTCCTTTCTTCCTCTTCTTCTTTCTGGGCCGAACCACGGGGCTTAAGGCAAGTTGGGAAGACGCAGGCATTGTTGGCTCCAACGAGGAGTCAGAGGTCGAATCCCAGGATTCCCTCCTCCGTCTTGCCCCAGGAACCAGCTGGTGGGGGAGGAACGGAGGAGTCTGAGGCGGCCGGCGCAGAGGTGCCAAGGATGTGACAGCCAGGATAATGACAGCATCACAGTTTGTTGCATATGGGGCTGCAAAACGGGGACCAACACAAGATTAGAAAGGTGGTCAAAATGTTATAATGTTATGTCTGATCGGAAAATAGGGCATTAAAAATGTAGTTCCAAAAGAAAAGTTAATCAAGGACAAGAATCTAAAAGGACATTAAGGTATCTCTAACATTTCTTGAGTTACAGGCATGCAAATGAACACAGAAAGTGTTGTTTCCTCATTTTTTAACTGTCCCCATTGGCATAAAATGCATCAAGGATTGCTATTTTACAAATAGATATAGCAATTTATGTGTAAAAATAAAAAATTTGATGCTGACATATTTTTTACCCTCCTCTACAAATGTGTTAATTATTATTCATCAGTGGCATTTAATATTTTGGATTTCATCACTACTAAAGTTGGTCTTGCTTCTGTAAAAATATATAAAGAACTGAGCCAAAATCACCCTATTGTTCTAATTAAGCCTGTTGAGATTGTTGACTTTTTGGCCTTAAGGCTTAATTGTAAAAATTTAAGGCATTAATCACATTGTGAGGGTGCATGTAAACATATGAATTACAAAGCTAGCACTGCAATTTTTTTTGTGTCTATACTGTGATAGACCTCAATAACGACTGTTTATTAATTCTCTTGTCAAAGACAGCAGCTGAAACTACAGATTTGATTGATTTGTTTTAGGTTATGTTGAGAAGTTTATATTGGCCACATGACAAAGAAAGCAGATCAATCCTGATTGGTTCTCTTGTGTTCATTCAACTGTTGATTGGCTCACAGAGAGAACCTTATATAACCAAGTTCAAATTCTATTTGGCAGACAAAACCTTCTTGTTTTTATAAAAATCCCCAAATACACATTTAAAAAACAAACATGAAAATGTAAATAAGAATCTACTCGCGTTATCAGTGAGGCAGTCGTGGCCCAGTGGTTAGAGAGTTGGACTCATGACCAGAAGGTTGCTGGTTGATTCTCATGGCTGGCGGGTAACGTGCCCTTGAGCAAGCACCTAACCCCCACTTGCTTACTATACAAAATGTACAAATGTATAGTACAATACAATGTAAGTCGCTTTGGATAAAAGCGTCTGCCAAATGCGAAAATGTTATCAAAGGCTATGTTTACATGCACCATTCTGTTAATCAAAATGAATTCAATTCTAGTTGTTAACATAATCGTAACCGTAATCAAATCCAGAGACGTTAGTGACGATTCACACCCCTAGTGAACAACGAAATTTTGATGTCAGATAAGAATTATAATTATAAGGCGACTATACTGACTTATTTACACATATTTCTAAAGCCACTGCGAGCTTAGATATTTGTGCCTACGCATATATAAAACTCTGATTTACATAAAATAACAACAGCAGTTAGTGTTACTTACAGTGCCAACAGGGAAAGACAAAACAGTAAAGTAAAAGTCTCTGGCTGTGGTAAGGATTAGAGGAACTCCACTGCGAATTTGTTTCACAGGCAGGACGACGTGAATTACATCCACTAACACACATAATCCAAAAAACACAGTCTGCATGACCTACAAATAATAATACACATAGGTGAATACGCAGTGTGACAAAATGACAGATATTAGTATTTGACAATTGATCTCCTACTAGATTAATAAACGTTAAATATTTCCAGCGACCCCCATACGATCGCACACCGGGATGTCTGTCTGCCGTCTGAAGAGAACAGTTGGTCCACAGCGTAAATAAATACCAGATAAAAATTGTCAAATGAACAAACATGCATATCTTTCGTCCTCGACCTGCGGCCAAAGCCATTTTGCATCTGTCAGGTGGCATCTGACGTCAAAAACAAGTTAAAAGTCCTTTTACTATAAATAAAGTGAATAAACGTTTTTGTTCACAAAAGTTAGGGTTTTTAATTAAAACAATTTAATGCGAGAGAAAATCACATTATGAAATACACGTTTTTCTCTAATAGACAATTATTGCCACCCCACAATATAACATTGGAAATTCCCATTTCCACTAGGGCAAGATAAGGTAACTACAAATGACGTTATTGAATATAACAATGGCAAGGAAAACACTACTGCAAAGTTTCGGGAGTGACAATCGCATTTAAATGCAGTTAATCCCCAAATGGATAGTTTCATGTCCCCTCCTGTTTTAAACGCTCCACCATAATCCCATCCCCAAAAAAAACAAAATCACAGGACTGAATGACTACAGACCCGTTGTTCTTACATCTGTCGTCATGAAGTCATTTGAGTTTTTGGCTCAAAGACTGCATTTAAAGTAACACCAAATGTGTTGGGTTCAGGACTTGGTTTTATGCAGACCAATCAAGTTCTTCCACGCTGACTGAATCATTTTTTTCTTTCTGAACCTTGTCTCATAGACAGGGGCATTGTCATGATGGAATAGAAAAGGGCCCTTTCCAAACTGTTGCTATTAAATTAGAAGCAAACAGTTCCATAGAATATCATGATATGCTGCAGCATTAAGATTTGTACTCATGGAAATTACTAAAGTCATCAAACCTGTTTTTTAGATAGGGTGACCTAATACATTTGGCAATATAGTGTATAATTAGTCAAAAAATACTTTTTATATACCCTGAACAGTCTAAAAATATTAAATGCACATTATAAGAATGCAATACTAAAGCAATACTAGAAATTGCAACATTGAGGTGTGACCAGTGACAAAATGTTAATTGGGTTAGCAGTCAGACAAAAACATACCAAGAACAAAAGATATAGTTTAACTGCAAAACAATAAAGAATTAAGATAATTATAAGGTGTGAACCATGAGGAACCATTTCATCTACAGTGCCACCATTTTCCAGAAGTGCAACCTGCCTGGAGTCTCCAGAAGTACAAGGTTCTCAGGCTCTCAGAGACTTTGTTAAGGTTAAGAATCCTAAAATATGACCCTCACTTAATAAGAATCACATCCTAAAGTGTTGTGAAATACATAAAGGCCCGGTTTTACAGACAAGGATTAGCTTAAGCCAGGACTAGGCCTTAGTTAAATTAGGACATTTAAGTAATTTTTAGAAACATGCTTTACAAAAAACATTTCGGGTGTGCATTTTGAGGCAAAACAATGACACTGGTGTATTTTAAGAATTGTCACTGCTAACTGTTTTCAATTTAGACAGCTCTAACATTTATTTTAGTCTTGGACTAGTCTTAAGCTTTGTCTACGAAACTGGGCAGAAGACCGGTTGCAAGGGATTTTTAAGGTAACATCTCAGTTCCAGTTAGATAACAGTGTCTTTGGTGAGGGGGTTAAAATGTATACTGTAACTAACAGTGAGCAAGATAGACCCATCAGGGTAAAAGATGCATTAATAATAAATTCCTAAAACTTATTGTCTGATTCTGAAAAATACATTCAAACTGTGGTATAAAAGGATTCCATGCTGGCCATTCAAAAGTAAATTTTAATCTTTATCGTACCGTTTCAAACTCTGTCTATAAAGCCTGTAAATTCATTAGCATTCATGTATTTTACAAAACTTCAGCTTTTGATTCTTATGTGTGTGTGTGTGTGTGAGGGGGGGGTTAAAATTCTTTTGCAAAGTCTCTGAGAACATGAGAACCTTGTACTTCTCCAGACTCCAGGTAAGTTGAAGTTAATGAAAATGTTGGTTCCTCATGATTTCCCACCTTATTCTTCAACTTAATTCTTCATTCTTTTGCACTTCTTGACCTGCTTTTGTCTGACTGCTAACCCAATGAGCATTTTGTTACCACATTGGTCACACCTAAATGTTGCAATTTCTAGTATTATAATGTTTTTTGATGTTTCGGGGGGGGGGGAAGCCTTTTTTGACTCATTATACCTGTAAAATAAATAGTGTCTAATAATTCTGCACACATAAATATAAAGCGTTTTTCACTTCAAGCCTTTGCTTCTGTAGCGTGCTGCGGGGGTCCAAGACGGATGACACAGAGAAGTATTCAGAAGGGGTATATTTAATAAATCCAATAGGTACACAAGAGAACACACATGTAACACAAACAATACCGGACAGGAAACAAAGGAGAACTCAGGGCTTAAATACACAGTGATGAACTGTTAGATATTTTGTGCACATAAACTTTTACAACCAAGTCGACCTGCAGCAATCCTTTTCTTTTTACGGTGCCAGGAGAACCAAATAAGTGACACACACTCAAGGGTATATCTCAGTTGATTCTCATTTAATATTACATAAACAGAGGCTTTCATTCAACAATGCATCCTTGAGAAATGGTGCGAGGACTTTAATCAAAGCACAGACAGTTTGTCTCATCCGTTATCAGAATGGAAAGTAACAGGCCCTTAGATGGCAAAGACAAAAACATGTATAAAGTTCATTATAGGCAAATAACAATTCAGAACCTCAATCATAAAAGCTATTAATATTTAACAATGACCATTTTGAATCATTTTTGATTTACCGCTCTTATGATTGTAACTTCATGATTATGGTTAACATTACAAAAAAAAAATAATCAGTCCCCCTGACAAACCTCCACCCCAGCCCATTTTCTCTTTTTCATTTCTTTCATCACATAAGTAATCATTATACATATCAATTTCAGCATGTGCGTCTTTTTCCGGAGTAAGATCCCCAACATAAGCAAAATAATAGTAAAATTATTCAATAAACCAATATACTGAAAATCGTTATAAATGACTTATTTTCACGATCAAAGTGAATGATTAATAATCAATTAGTTACCAAAATCAGGCATATATTGATGCTTCAGTATGACATTCATACTTTTGTAAATCATTGATTGGATAATGTATGGATGTGCAAATGTGTGATGATGTATCCATCCAGTTGTTGTGCTGATCAGCGTGAATGCGATCAGCAGCATAGAGAACAGCAACTCAGGTCTCATTTTCAGAGCCTGAAGTTATCTGCGGAGTTGGAGCAGCTTTCACTCTACTGGCATGAATCCACTGGGGTTTGAGGTCCGTTAGAACACCCGTTCGTGTCACGGCAATGACAGTGGCAGAACCCAGATACTTTGGCTCTCCGACCTTTACTGGTTTCAGGCTCTGTATCAGGACATTTTAGCTAACTGCTGTGTTACTCGTGATGCAAAAGGAGTGCCATTATCGCTTTCTATTACTGTTGGTATACCGATTCGAGGAATGATCTCTTTTTGGGCATTTGGGCAACAGTTTGGGCATTTTCTTCAAAATCGATCAGTTATTACAAGCATTAATTTAAGATTTCCCACGGCTGGCATATGCATGAAATCTATTTGGACATGCTGAAACGGTGCATCAGGAGGTGGTAACGCGTCATGTTTGATCGCATGGTGTGGATTTGTTTTTGCACTAGTTAAACACGAGTCCAGTATTAGCCCAACACTGTTTCTTACTTTTGCTATACAGTACAGTTTATTGATAGTTTTAATAACCTTGTTTTTACTCACATATGAAATCCCGTGATATTGTCGTATCAATGGCATTAGAGCAAGTTTTGGCAATGCAATTCTGATTTGTCTATCTCGTATGATACCATCTTTACCCGGTTTACATTCGTTTGCAGTCCAGTGTTCCACGTCACCCGTACTCAGTTAGCTCTGTAAGAACTTTATGTCTATGTCAGCAAGATTAGTGATGTGCGACATCATATAAGACATTTGTGTATTGCATGATACGTATGGACTTTGAATACCTTTTGCTGCACAATCTTTGGCCACTTCGTCTGCAAAGCGGTTTCCTACGGCAGTTTTTTCATCACCACTTAAGTGTCCGGACACTTTTACAACAGCCATTTGTTTAGGCATCTGCGTTGCTTTAATGAATTCTGCAACTAAATTTGAATTTGAGATTTGTTAACCATCAGCAGTTTTGACATTTGTTTTGTATCCATGTTCGCGCAAAATCGTGGGTAATTCCGTGCACGTATTTTGAATCTGTATATTTGGTTTCATTTTTTCCTTTAGACAATTGACATGCTCGAATTACAGCTACTAATTCGGCTGCTTCGACAACTTCATTTTGTAGTCTTACTACAGAGTAGCCACATAGATATACACCATCAAATGATTTTGAACATGACCCATCCACAAATAGCTCATCCCCCTCACATGCAGTATCATTTTGAATTGCTTCCAAACAATCATGTTCTACAGCATTTGTTCGTTCAATAGAGTCTATAAGATTGTGTAATGCAATCACAGATTAATTCATTACAGAGGTTGGTTTAATACTCAAGTTATCAGTTGTTAACAATATGGTTTCGTAGCCTGATCTCCTCTGAGCTGTCATATGCTGGGTGGTAAGGTTGTGTAAAATTGCTCCTACCTGATGTGTGGTGTGAAGTATCAGAGGGTGTGATAACACAATCCTCTCAGCGTCCTGTACAAGCAAGGAAGCAGCAGCAACAGCTCTTAAACAAGAAGGCATATCTTGTGCTACGGGATCTAAAGTTTTGGACAGATATGCCACTGGACGATAATGGCCTCCATGTTCCTGGGCAAAAATCCCTGCAGCCGTGCCCCCTGCTTCATGCACATATAGCTGAAAAGGCTTGTTGTAGTCTGGTAGGCCCAGCGCAGGAGCCTTCATGATCAGGTTTTTCAGTTTATTGTTTCTTTGGCACATTTCAAAAATCCATTTGATCGGGTCTTTTGGTGAGGTGCAGCCATATGTTGTTTCACGTAACACCTTATCACGTGCTGTGCATTCTGGTATCCATGAGCGGCAGTAGTTAACCAGTCCAAGAAAACTTTGCATCTGCTTTACAGTCTTTGGTTCAGGGAATGAGCGAATGAGATGAACTCTTTCTGCAGTAAGGCGCTTCTCCCCTTTCGACAGCACGTGAACCAGATAGTTAACCTTGGTTTGGACCCATTGTAGCTTTTGACGTGAAGCTTTGAAGCCAGCACTAGCCAAAACATTGCAGACAATGATTGAGGCATTCTCACAGTCTTTGTGGGAGGAGCTAGTCATGAGAAAATCATCTGCATACTGGATAAGGCATGTATCATGTACAATGTCCTTGAGTGTTGTGTGCACTACAGCAGAGAACACAGCCGCTGACCACGTGAATTGTGTGCCTCTATAGGTGAATGCAAATAGCTGCTGCGACCTCTCGTCAACATGGAACACTGAAATAGGCAGAACAGTGATCAACAACAGTAAAATATGAATGTTGTACTGGAATGGAATTCATAACATTGTAAACATCTGGTACAATAGGTGACAAAGGAATCACAAGTTCATTGACTTCTCAAATCTTGAGTTAGATGCCAGCTGGTTTTATCAGCTTTCTGTACAGGATTAATGGGTGTGTTGTAAGGCGAGTGTGTTTTTATTAAAATGCCTTGATCTAAAAGATTTTGTATCACACTAGCAATACCCTCCTTTTCTTTTGAGAGGGGGTACTGTTTCACATATACTGGTCTATTTGTCTTAAGCAGTGCTGTGTATGGTTTCACATTGATCAACCCAGCTTCATCTTTATGTACCACCCACAGGGCGGTGTTTACTCTTGAGAGATCAGGGGAGTTATCAGGCCTCTCAGTCTGTTCTAGCTGTTCTGCGGGTAAGGAGTCTCGCGGCTGCGGCTGCGTCTCCGTAGATAACAAGAGAGCAGAGGGAAAAAAGAGAGAGACATTAGAATCAGTGAAAACAATTTCCATTCCAAGTTTGTGCATCAAATCTCTACCCAATAAATTTAAAGGGGAATTTGGTATGATCGTGAAGCAATGCAAAAGATTCAAATCAGGTTTTGTTGTAGGTTTCACAGGCAAAGGGTGTGTAATAGGACACACAATTGGGACCCCATCAATTCCCACAGAGCGAGTAGTCTTGGCAGACACTGGCCCAGAGTACTGTTGGCCAGAAATAGAAGAGTAAGTTGCACCTGTGTCAATTAAAAAGGAAATGTACCATCAACCAGTAATTCAATATTTGGCAGTGTGCATTCATTATTTTTAAAAGACAGACTAATCATAGATTCATCAGGAGTCTGTTCACTCTGTAGTTAGCCCTAGTTCGGAGTCTATTGTGTTTAATACACTTGTGTCTGTGATCCCGGTTGTGCATACATTTGTGTCATAAACTGCGGCTGTGAAGCCTGTTGTGGATATGGCTGTGCCATACCCTGTGGCTGTGGAGCCGGTTGGGTATATCGCGATCCCAAAAATTGGGGCTGTGACATGATTTGTGGCTGTGCCCGTGTGAAAAATTGCGTCCAATTTGATTGATTATCGATGTCGTACTGTTTTTTCCTGCATTCTATTTCCCAGTGCCCCACCTCCTTAAAACCCCAAAAAGAAAAAGGAGCTCATTGTGGACTTTAGGAAAGAGTCAATAGGCACACACGACACCGTCCACATCAATGGGATGGCTGTTGAGCGTGTCTCCAGTTTCAAGTTCCTGGGGATCCACATCTCGTAAGACCTGTCCTGGACTACCAACACCTCCAGCCTGGTCAAGAAGGCTCACCAGCACCTCTTCTTCCTGAGTATACTAAAGAAAAATTAGCGGTCCTCGGATATCCTGGTGAACTTCTATCGCTGGGCAATAGAAAGCATCCTAACCAACTGTGTCACAGTCTGGCATGGGAGCTGCTCTGTTGCAGAGCGCAAGGCACTGCAGCGGGTGGTGAAAACCGCCCCGCGCATCACAGGGACTCCACTTCCAGCCATGGAGGACATCCAGAGGAAATGCTGTCCGCGTCGAGCTCACAGCATTCTTAAAGACTCCTCTCATCCCGCTCACACACTGGTACCTTCGGACGAGGACCAGCAGACTAAAGAACCCAGAGCTTTTTTTCCCAGAGCTGTCTCTTTATTGAACTCTGCCCCTCGCTAATCCCACTGCCCCTCATATACTGCTACACTCTCCTCCCCCCACACCTGACTTCACTTTGTATTTGCACTGCTGGACTGTCTATACATAACATTTATGTTCATTTGCACTACCAGACTGCTCATTTGCACTGCCAACTGTTCATTTACAGTACCAACTGTTTACATATGCACCTTGCACTCCTACACTTTAACTGAAATATGCAATAACTTCTTCTATTGCACTGTTACTTAGATAGCTTCTGTCCATAATTTATTTGCACTATTCTATATCCAGATATTCTATATTCTATATTTAGGACCCAGCGGAAGAGTTTTCATCTGCCCTGCTGTGAGCCTGCGACTGCTAACATTTGTTATGCTAGCATTAGTCTCTGCCTCAAGACAACGCTATGCTAACATAACAAAAGCACCTGAATTCAAATGACGAGTTTAGTTAATTTTTTTTAAAAACTTTTATTACATTTCATACTGTTAGATTTTGGATTCCCCGCATACAATGTATAGCCTTGGGAGCCAGCAGGCCCTCCTAAGTAAGGGTCCTAGGGTGAGCGGACATTTTTTATGTGTTGTTGTAAGAAGATGGCCCTAGGAATGCCTTGTTGGCACATACCTTATTTGGTCATACTATAGGACCCTGGAAATATGATAACTTCCAGATGTTTTCTTGTGCCATATAAAAAGCCATGCTTCTGAACAATAAAATGAGCTAAGAACCAGATTTACTCTTGACTCTGTTGGTTGCTTTTGCTCCCAGATCTGCAGAAGGCATCCTCACAACATCCAACATATGATTATTATTTGGTTTGAGAATAAGGTGTGTTTCAAACATAGAAAAGAGTTTCAATGTTAATTTAAAACTTAACAATTGGGGGCTTTCGTCCGGGATATTTCTCGGTAATTCTGGACAATTTCTATGTTTGAAGACCGTGTAGATTGGATCTACAGGTGCCAACAGTATCATCACAGGTAAGAGTTTATTGGTTTTTACCTTGACTGTGATGGATTACTGTTGAAGGCAGAATTCGTAGTTTCATTATTACGTTGAACTGCATTTGAGTGTGACGCTCCGAGACGTTAAACCGAGGGCCAGGTTGCGTCATTATATTCGAGAGGCACACGGCGCGCGTATGTTGAGATATTAAATTAATTAATTTTTCTTTCGCTTAAAAATTGTAAGTGAATAGAGAAAAATTAAAGGAGTTGGATTTTGTGTAGGAAGTTTTCATCTTTTACTTTTCTTTACTAACTTTGCTTACTTTATTCGTTGAGTATGGGACAAGATATATCTAGACCCCTTACGGGTGAAATGCCGGTGGATTTTATGTTTGGAAATAATAAAGGTTATTGGACTCAACCATTTGTTGATAATTTGGCCGGATGGTCCGAAAGCGCAGGACCGCAAATTGATAAATACCCGAGATGCGGTTCTTTTAAAAAAGATTATATTGATCTGATGAAATCTATGGTTAAAGGTGGATGGGGTGATCCCCAATGGGCTTATAAATATATGGTCGAGTCGTATGAAGTTTGGCTAAAAATGAAAAAGATATGGGACCAAGGTAACGACCGCGCTGATAAAACGGAACTTGCTATTAAAATATCGGCCGACCCGCAGTTAACTGCGAAACAACCGCCGTCTTATGTTGCCGCTGTACATGCTGTACAAAACCGTGCAGACAATACTTCTAATTTGTATCCTTCGCTGGCTGCTTTACACTCTGGGGCACCGACCCCTCCCGATGTGAAATCTTTTTTTGCAGCTGTGCATAAAGCACCTACAATGAGCAGCGCAACACAGCCGGCTATGGCGTGGATCCAAGAAGGATCTAGAATTATTATTAAACCAGCAACAATGACTGACGTAGATACCATTTGTAAAAATCTCCCAAACCCGAGTAATTCTAACAAATTTGTTGATGTTTTGCGCTCGCACACATGATACGCACAGTTGAGTGGAGCTGATTACACAGCGATATTATTAAGAGTTTTGTCTGATGATGTTACTGAAGCATCTCTTATTCAGGAAATCCCTGCTTTAAGTCTTGTTAATGATGAATTAGATGGCCCAGGAATCCAAAGGGATCCTCACGAATTTTGGTGGGCAGATCCAGATGTTACGAACTTTTTCGAACAGGTTAAGCGTTTTTTAGATGTCCGTGCTCATGTTTCCAGAGATTTGACTCACGCTATGAATACCAAGCAAAACAAGGGCGAGACTGTGTCTGCTTTTGTTAGTCGTTTTAAACGTGTGTGGGAAGAAGATGCGCGAATTCCTATACATGGAGATATGGTTCCACTGTTTATTAATACATGCCTAAATAACATGAGTCTTGATGCAGCGCGTTTGGTTCGTGTAACAACTGCAAATTTAATGCAACAAACTGTTAATGATTTTTGTAAACGCGTTCGTGAGCTGGACGCAACTGGTGCTATAAATTCTTTCTTTGTTACGCCCAAACAGGAAGTTATGCTGGCAGCTCCTCAGCAGCAACTGGCTGCAGTTCCGGTCAGAGGTATGAGTAAGAACCGAAGGGACCTCGGTACAATCGAGGCCCGCATCGGGGAGGTCTTAGGGAGGCCGGGGGTGTGTTTATATTGCGGAAAACCAGGCCATTGGGCGAGAGAATGCAGATTAAAACAAGCAGATGAGATGCATTCTGCCCCACAGACACACAAGACACAAGCGCCAACATATGGAAGTAGTTCTCCTACTGAGTATCAGGTGACTTGGGGAGACAAGAGAGATGAACAAAATAAACCTAAAAAATTATTAGAGCTGCCCACAGAGCGTTGTCCGGATTTACAGTCAATGATTTGTTTTTCTTTCAACAATCACCCAGATGAACTGCCCATTGTAAATTTAAAAGTACATGAGGTAGATTATTCATTTTTGATCGATACTGGAGCTACGTGCTCATCTCTTTCTGCTACATTTTATGAAGGGCCAATCACTAATCGTACCACACGCTCTGTTGGGATTTCTGGGACTGACGTTATTTGTCACATGACACCTGCCATTGAAGTAAGGGCAGTTAATCATCAGCCTTTTTATCACAAATTTGTGATTACTCCAAATTCACCACTTAATCTTTTGGGCAGAGATCTTATGCATAAACTTGGCATTGAGATTGTATTTTCAGACAGCACTGTTAATTTTTCTTTGCTTTCAGATGTCGCAGACACCACTGTGGAACTCATGCCACATTGCATGAGTACTGACGAACAACAGCAACTAAAAAACAACATTGCTGAGGTAAACCCATCGTGGTGGTGACAATATAAGGATGAATCAGGCCTTGTTGACGTACCCCCTTACAGAGCTAAATTGAAAACACACAAGCCTGTGTACGTGAAGCAATACCCGTTATCACCTGACAAGGTTGAGGGTATTCAGTCGATAATTGATAATTTTTTAAAGCAAGGCGTTCTCGTTCCCACTCACTCACCTTACAACACACCAATTAACCTCGTCAGGAAAGCTGACGGAACAAGCTGGCGTTTAACATAAGATTTGAGGGCTATTCATTCATTGATAATTGTGCCTGATGTGCCAACGATTTTGAATTCAATACCACACAACCACACTCATTTTACAGTGGTGGATTTGTTTGCAGCCTTCTTCTCCATTCCCGTCCATCCAGATACTTAGCCTTTGTTTGCATTTACGTTTAAGGGTGCTCAAATGACATGGAAACGTTTGGCACAGGGTTTTACTGACTCACCTGCTGTTTTCTCCGCTGCGGTGAAACGTGTTTTGGATAAAATAACAGACCTGCCATCTACGGTCTGTGTTCTAACGTATGCCGATGACATCTTAATCTCTGCTGACACTGAGTCTGACTGTTTGCAGGCCTCGATCATTGTTTGCAATGTGCTTGCGAATGCTGGATTTAAAGCCTCGAATGAAAAACTGCAGTGGGTCCAGCCTAAGGTCCATTACCTGGGTCACATCATCTCACAAGGCCAGAAGGCGATTTCAGCCGAGAGGGTGCAGCTGATAAAGACTTTGCGTACTCCTCAAACGGTGACACAGTTACAAAGTTTTTTGGGGCTGGTGAACTATTGCCGTGCATGGATACCAGACTGTGCGTACCATGACAAGGGCTTGCGATGTCTCATCAAATATGGCATGGGTCCAAGGGACTCATTGACCTGGACTTCTGAAGCAGAGGAACATTTTCAAGCATTAAAGGATGCTATCACGTGTGCTCCTGCACTGGGGCTACCAGACTATTCCAGGCCGTTTCACTTGCATGCGGGGGAGGCTCTGGGTGTTGCAATAGGGATTTTGACCAAAGACCATGGCGGTAAACCTCGTCCTGTTTCTTATTTGTCCAAACATTTAGACCCAATAGTCCATGGCATGCCAGCATGCCTCCGTGCTGTGGATGCTGCGGCGGAGATGGTTAAGACGGCTGAGAAGATTGTTTTGTCGCATCCTTTGACTTTATACACCACACATCAGGTGGGTGTTATTTTGCACAACTTGAAGACACAGCACATGACGGCTCAAAGGAGGTCAGGCTATGAAGCAACGCTTCTGGCTACAGAAAATTTGACTATTAAGCCCACTTCAGTTTGTAGTCCAGCAATTCAGTCACTGTATGGCTTATCCACATTGATAACTGACGTAGTGCCTCATGATTGCCTGAATGAGATTGAGAGTTCCACTTCAGCCAGGGTCGATCTGAAGGATACGCCCCTGGATGGGGGGGAACATTTATATATAGATGGCTCATGTTCAAGGCCGTCTGATGGAGTGTATCTGTGTGGATATGCCATTGTGACACAGCAAGGTGAGAGGGTGGAAGCATATCGTCTTAATCACAACTCCGCACAGGCTGCGGAAATAATTGCATTAACGAGAGCCTGTGAGCTCACAAAAGGCAAAAGAGCTACGATCTATAGCGATAGCAAATATGCTTGTAGCATTATCCAAGATTTTGCCAAAACATGGGAAAGACGTAATTTTCAGACATCTGAGGGCAAACCAATATCACATGCAGATTTGGTTGGAGATTTGCTACGGGCAGTAATGCTGCCATCTGAACTGGCAGTAGTAAAAGTGAAAGGTCATGCCCAAGGAAATGACCCAGAATCCGTAGGAAATCGAAAAGCAGATGAGATGGCCAAATGGGCCGCAGAGCATGCAGAGTTTTCTCCATATCAGAGGGAGCACACCAGAAACGTAGAAGCAATGATGTTTGCGCATATATCATGCGTGCCTGACATAGACTTGAAAATTTTGCAGAGTCAACCCACACAGGAAGACGTGAAACATTGGGCAGAAAATGGATGCGCACCAGATGTCAATGGTTTGATTAGAGATAAAAGCGACAGAATCGCGTTACCGAAGTTATCTCTAGTGATATTGATAAGGCATTATCATGGCATTTCACACAATAGCGCGTCTAAAGTTACCCAAATGATCAATCGTCTGTATTGTATACAGGATACAGCGAAAATAGTCAAACTAATTATAAACTCGTGTTTGATCTGTGCTAAAACAAATCCTCACAGAAAAACGCCACATGATGCGTTACCATTTCCAGAAGCACCTTTTCAGCACCTTCAAATTGATTTCTCGCATATGCCTGCAGTTGGAAATCTAAAATACATTTTAACTATTGTAGATAGGTTTTCAAAATGGCCTGAGGTGTTTGCATGTGCCAAAGAGGATGCGAAAACGGTAGTCAAAATATTGTCAAAAGAAGTAATTCCGCGTTTCGGTATTCCGACGACAATTGAAAGTGACAACGGCACACCGTTCACATCAAAAGTGACCAAACTGTTGGCCAAGGCGTTGGCCATAGATTGGCACTATAATATTCCCTATCATCCACAGTCCTCGGGGGTAGTTGAGAGGACTCATCGTACGATCAAAGATAAGATTACGAAGGCCAGTATGGAAACAGGTAGGAAATGGCCAGATGTATTACCAGCCGTATTGGCAGAAATGAGAATGACACCATCCTCAACGACAAAATACTCACCATTTGAGATTTTAATGGGTAGGCCTTTCCCGACCCCATGGGTCAGAGGCCGCACAGGCTCTAGGTTCTAGTGAGCGAGGGGGCCATCTGTCGGCTGAACATAGGTCCTGGGCAAACCTTGCCCCATTAATAGCTTACCAATCACCATTGAAGGTTCCCCTGTTATACATTTGGGTCCAAATTGTCCAACATGATAATCACATTTCTAGTATCTGGTTTACAAATTGAGGTTGAAGTTACTAGATATGAGTTGATTAAGTTTATGAATGACACCACATGAATATTTGATGGTATAAAAGAAGAACTGAGAGGTTTGAGATTAATGACCTTACAAAACAGACTGGTGCTAGACCAGCTAACGGCCTCTCAAGGTGGTGTTTGTGTTATTGTTGGAGATAGTTGTTGTACTTACATTCCAGATAATGATGCGGATGGACATTTGATTGATCAAGGAATCAGGAACATTACCAGAGCAGTTGCAGAGATGACAAGTCGAGAAAGGACTGGATATGACTGGGATTGGAGTTCAAGTTTTTCCAGCATCTTTAGTAAAATTGAACATTGGTTGATTTTAATCGTTATTATTGTTGCATGCATTTTGATTTTGCTTTGCTTATGGCCTTGTATTATGGCTATGATTCGCCGTGCATTAAAATTAAAATCATCCATGAGTGTGATCATGAAGAGTTATCATGTTGCTCAAGTAAATACAGTAACTTAAGTGACCACGAATCCGGATGTGAAATAAGGACAGAGGTAAAACATCTGTTCGGACCGGATGTGGCCCTTTTTGTTAGGAATGTTTCTTCATTATTATTTTTTATTTTACTTTTATTGCTTATTACTGGTGCGGGGAACTAATTGTTAAGGCATAAATGCCTCAAAAGGGGCCAACTGTTAGATTTTGGATTCCCCGCATACAATGTATAGCCTTGGGAGCCAGCAGGCCCTCCTAAGTAAGGGTCCTAGGGTGAGCGGGCATTTTTTATGTGTTGTTGTAAGAAGATGGCCCTAGGAATGCCTTGTTGGCACATACCTTATTTGGTCATACTATAGGACCCTGGACATATGATAACTTCCAGATGTTTTCTTGTGCCATATAAAAAGCCATGCTTCTGAACAATAAAATGAGCTAAGAACCAGATTTACTCTTGACTCTGTTGGTTTATTTTGCTCCCAGATCTGCAGAAGGCATCCTCACAACATCCAACATATGATTATTATTTGGTTTGAAAATAAGGTGTGATCCAAACATAGAAAAGAGTTTCAATGTTAATTTAAAACTTAACACATACTAAAATAGCAGTTCGCCTCAAACACAATTTCATTTTCCGGTAACGTTAGTAACAGACATGCAGTAATGGCTTTAACTGACAAGCTTTAAATTCATTGCTTATTATCTGTCATGGTTCTGCCTGATCTCGTCTTGTAAATTCCTAGAGCCTTGTGGGCAGGGCCATGACAGTGCCATGTCTCCGTGTTTGTTACTCGTGGAAGCGCGTGGCCTGGGCGTGGTGCGCCCGTGTCACGCGCTCTTCGGTCTTGCGTCATGACCACGCCCCCCGGATACTTCCGCGATCCTGCCCTTCCTGTTTATGTCTTGTTTTCATGATCTAGTGGGCAGGATTGCGTCAGTATCTTGTCTTTGTGTTTACGTTCTGTGGGGAGACACGCGGCTCGGGCGCTATTGCCTTCGCCGCGTGTTTTCATGTCGCGCGTCTTAGCCCCGCCCCCCTCGTTCTCCGGTAATTTTCCCTGATAATGTTTCTGATGATTCACACCTGCACCCTGTGTCATTATCCCTTGTTTGTTCCCCTATTTAAAGCCCTCGTGTTAATTGTCCTGGGCTGGTTCGTTTTGAAAAGTTCGTGACGTTTTTGTGAGATTTGTAAAGTTCGTGAGTTTTTGTGAATCCTGTCTTGCCTGTTCCCGTGCTCGTGTTTTGTCCTTCTAGTTTTTGGTTTTCTGTTTTACCCCCTCGTGGGCTGTTTTATTAGTCAGTTTGTTCGAGTGTTGTTTGTTTCTAGTTATTTTGAGTTCTGTTCTTATTTTTGTCCTGTTAGCCCCCTCGTGGGTTTATTATTTAATACATTTACATTTACATTTATTCATTTGGCAGACGCTTTTATCCAAAGCGACTTACAATTGAGGAAAACAGCAAGCGATTCGTCTAAGTAAGCAATATTCACGAGAGGTGCTAGTAATACAAGGTTTCAAATACAACGTCAAGATAGTATAAGCAAGTATATAGAGAACATTAGAAAAGGAAAAATAGGGGTAAAATAAAAAAAAAAATTTTATGAGACAGTTAAGTGCTCATGGAAGAGGTGGGTCTTCAGCTGTTTTTTGAATTGTGAAATTGATCCAGCAGTCCTGATGGAAACAGGAAGATCATTCCACCAGCCGGGAACGGAGAAAGAAAATGTCCTTGAGATGGATCTCATGCCTCTCTGTGAAGGAACAATGAGGCGCCGCTCGTTTTCAGACCGCAGACTTCTGGAGGGGATGTAGGTCTGTAAGAGAGAGTTGAGGTAGATGGGTGCTGTGTTAGTGGCTGTTCTGTAAGCAAGCACCAGTGCCTTGAACTTAATGCGTGCCGCTACTGGGAGCCAGTGTAGAGAGATGAGCAGAGGTGTGACATGTGCTCTCTTGGGCTCATTGAAGACCAGGCGTGCAGCAGCATTCTGGATCATTTGCAGAGGTTTGAAGGCACAGGCTGGGAGACCGGCCAGAAGAGCATTACAATAATCCAGTCTAGAAATGACAAGTGCCTGGGCGAGAAGCTGTGTTGCATGTTCTGTTAAGAACGGTCTGATCTTTCTAATGTTGTACAATGCAAACCTGCATGACCGAGTTGTTTTAGTAACGTGATCCTTAAAAGTCAGCTGATCATCCATGATTACCCCAAGATTCCTGACTGAAGTCGATGGGGTTATCTTAGATGGACCAAGTTGGATGGTAAGCTGGGGCTGTTCTGACGGGGTGGCAGGAATGACGAGAAGCTCAGTCTTGGCCAGGTTGAGTTGCAGGTGATGATCTTTCATCCAAGAAGAGATGTCAGCCAGGCAGTCGGAGACTCGTGTGGCTAGCGTGGAATCGTCTGGATGAAATGAGAGGTGAAGTTGAGTGTCATCAGCATAACAATGGTAGGAGAATCCATGTGCTTGTATGATGGAACCCAGTGATGTGGTGTATATGGAGAAGAGCAGAGGTCCAAGAACCGATCCTTGTGGGACCCCGGTGACTAGTTGGTGTGATTTGGACACTTCACCTCCCCAAGCTACCTTGAAGGACCTATCTGCGAGGTAGGATTTAAACCAGGAGAGTGAAGTTCCAGTGATGCCCAGTGACGATACGGTAGACAGAAGAATGTGATGGTTAACCGTGTCGAAGGCTGCAGAAAGGTCTAAGAGAATGAGAACAGATGATTTGGACTCAGCTCTTGCCCTCCTTAGGGCTTCTGTAACTGTTAGTAGGGCAGTTTCGGTTGAGTGACCGCTCTTAAAGCCTGACTGGTTGGTGTCCAGCCTGTTGTTTTGGGTGAGGAAGGTGTGTTTTGCTGCCACCTGCTGCCTGCGCCTGGGTTCTGTCACTGTAAACCATGACAATTATCTATATTTTAGAAAGATTTAAATGCGAAGAAAACTTCAGAAATGGGACCATGAAGCATCAACTAACATATTTGCAGATAAGAAATGAATGTCTGAAAACTTCCTGTTAGTCCAGTCATGTGAAAAAGGACCTAAAGTGTTTACTTTTTTTTTTACATTTAAACAAGCAGAGGGCTTACATGCGATCCTCTTGGAAACATATGAGACATTAAATTACCATGGTGTATTTATTTTCATTGTGTATTAATTGAACTAATTAGTCAATGGTAAAAGTGTGACCCCTACAGTTCATCAGGCCATAAAGATTTATGAATTCTTTATAATATTAAAGTTTTCTTGTCCACATGACTGTACATCATTTTTGACAATGCAGTATAAATAATAATAAATTTTTGTAATAATAATAATAATAATACTGTGTTTGCATATTTACCAATTTACAATATCTGTTTATAGAGTGGAACAAACATTATTCAGTATCAGGAGGAGACATGGAAGAAAAGTCCTTCATGTTCTGCACAGCTTGGGGATAAAACCAGTTGTTCTCAAGTCTTCATTACTGTGGGCAGCATGACGCTGGACTGGAGGAATTAATGTCTTTTACAAGCAGTTGATAAATGTTGTTTCACATATTGGAGTATGCCAAGGCCTGGTGGTGCTTCTGTTTGGTAGCTTTTGCTTATAGGCAGTTTGTAATTGTTTAAGGACTATAGCCTCTGTTCTGTTTATTTATTTGATTTTTGTAAATTGATATATGAGGTGGTTTCCCACACAGGGTTTAGCCTAGTCCCAGACTAAAATGCATTTTAGAGCTGTCTTAACTGAAAACTGCTTGCACTGACAGATCTTAAAATATATCAAATTGTTTTGTCTCAAAATGCACACCATTATTGTTTGTTTATAAGACATGTTTGTGTAAACTACCTAAATATCTCAATTTAACTAGGGCTTAAGCTAATCCCTGTCTTGGAAACCAACCCTAAAACTAGTAATTTTATGAAAGAAGTACAGTAGGCTAATACAACCGCAAACAAAACTTATTGTAGCCTATTCTTATTGTATTGGAAATAAAGAATTTTAAAGATATTTCTATGTTGTGCATTACTTGTGTACCCTGCAATAAAATTTAATAGGAAGGCAAAATAATAATAAAGAACAAATATAATAAGAATAAAATAATAAAAACCAATTTGGCAAAAAGAACCCAACAAATTAGTTATTTCATAACCCAGTTAATTGGGTTAAACTTGCAACCCAATGTATTGGGTTAAAATAACCCAACAATGGGTCGGTGCTATAGTAACCCAGCATTGGATTATTTGTTGAGTCAATTTTAACCCAACTGTTTTTAGTGAGTATATTATGTTCATAGTACATATCCATCTGTAAATTTCTGTTTATAGTAATAGCCATCTGTATATTATGTTCATAGTACATATCCATCTGCAAATTTCTGTTTATAGTAATAGCCATCTGTATATTATGTTCATAGTACATATCCATCTGTAAATTTCTGTTTATAGTAATAGACATCTGTATATTTTGGTCATAGTACATATCCATCTGTAAATTTCTGTTTATAGTAATAGCCATCTGTATATTATGTTCATAGTACATATCCATCTGAAAATTTCTGTTTATAGTAATAGACATCTGTATATTATGGTCATAGTACATATCCATCTGTAAATTACTTCTATAATATTGATTTATTTATGTAACTTAATGCAACCGCTGTATATCCTGCACTTGCTGCTATTGCACTTCTGGTTAGACCTAAACTGCATTTCGTTGCCTTGTACTTGTACATGTGTAATGATAATAAAGTTGAATCTAATCTAATCTATTACAATATCTACACGCGCCGATATGTTTTGGATTAGTTTGTGATTTAGATTTCTCTCCAAAAAAGGAGCTTCTGTGTTTTTGTCCTGAGACCTGCTGGGAAACTGCACTGGCCATTGCGGGTTCAGTTTTAACAACAGGTCTCGCTACAAAGTCACCTGCGGATTCTAGATCTCTGATACGTTTACAAAAGTCTTCGTTCCTGTAAGTAAATTGGGAGTTTGCGAAAATTAGTAAATTAGGAATCAATTGCGCTTGGTCTGCATGCATGTTGTTCAGACATGTATTAATAAAAAGAACGCTGTGTGTACTAGTTATTGGTAGTTTAGATTCCTCTGTCCATGCGCGAATAAAACGACTTATGAATTTGGATGCAGTTTCTGTGGGCTGCTGTTTGGTGTTCGCAGTGTATGACAGATCTTGTTCAGCAATACATTTATTTTCTAAGAACTTCTTCAGTTCATCATAAAAACCACTCAAGTGCTTGTTATTGTTCCGTGGTCAATGGGTTCACTTTTAATCACTTTATATGTGCATAAACACGACAGACAGCCACTGCTTAACTCGACTCTTTATTGAATAACTTCCGTTAAACTGTAACACCCCGAATACAGGTTCCACCAATATTCGCATACAACCCCCGTATATAACCTAATACTATTAGAGGAGTCCGACGGAGCCGGAGGGAGGGAGGAGTCCGACTGGCGATGAGGCACTGACTGCTGATGGAGAGCAGGGTGGGACCGGAGGAGACGAAGAGAAGCTGGGTGGGACCAGCGGGGGTGGGAGCAGCCAGTAATCCATAACAGTGGCACAGTCTATGATTTTTGACTCCAGTATCAGCTCACCCTCTGCAGCAGGAGTGTGGGCGGGGCTTCCCTCTAGCCCCCCACTACTGCACACGGTGTTGCCGGCTCACGCACCTGGTCAGACGTCACTTCAGGCTCAGGGTCCGGGGCGATGACGGGCTCAGTCGCAGGTTTGAGTGCTGGCGCTGGTGTCACAGCGGGCTCAGGCTCTCCATCTGCGGTGGGCTCTAGCAAGCATTCCATGTGGTGGTGTTATGGCTGGCTGGCCTCTGGTTTGGGAGTGAGGCTGGAGTGGGGTCCTCGGCTGGACACGGAGAAGAGCAGTCCATTTTTCTTCAGCACACACTCCACAAAAGCGGCGAAGTTTCTCTTTGGACCATCCGCTGGCAGGCGTGTCTTAGATCGCTCACTGAAAGTGGTACGGTAAGCCATCTGGGTAGTGGGTTAGGCACGCCAGATCTAAAAAGTCCTGGGTGTAGTCATCCAGCGAACGGTCTCCCTGCTTCAGGCAGAGGAGCTAGATGGCGGGCAGATCCATGGGAAGGGGGTGGACAACAAAAAAATAAAGAAAACAAAGAGAAACGCCGCTAATCACTTCTTTCGGTCCGGTATTCTGTAGCGTGCTGCGGAGATCCAAGACGGATGAAATGGATAAGTATTCAGAAGGGGTATATTTAATAACTCCAACAGGTACACAAGAGAACACACACACGTAACATAAACAATACCGGACAGGGAACAAAGGAGAACACAGGACTTAAATACACAGTGATGAACGTAATCAGGGAGAACAGAAACAGGTGTGGGGCAATTAACAACAAAGGAAACTGATGAAAAAGGGGAACAGAACACTGAAACTAGACTAAACAAGGTATAACTGTGACAGCTAACCATTATCTATCACTTATCTAATGATTATATACAAAATTAATAGTAATTATTAGGATTGATTTGGTTAGAAGTTGGTAAAATATGGTTAAAAATATGATCAGAAATCAACGTTCCTAGTAATTATGCACACACTCTATATTTAAAATGATGATGTTTGACGAGCAGCATTTCCCGCTGATCACAGAGCCATGCTTTACGAACAAGCTGCGCATAAAACAATCGTGATAGCCACATCGATTTAATTGCGATTTGAATGTGAATTGCGATTAATCGTGCGGCCCTATTTGATACCTTAATAAATCTGCCCGATATCATTGACTTAAAAATCGAATCACTTTGGATGGTTTAAAATGCAGCAGCCAGATTGTTAACAGAAGCAAAAAAGGGGGAGCATATTACTCCCTCTTTTTCCCCCCTATATTAGCAAACAAGGAGAAGAAAGACCTACATGTGATTTTCTTGATCTTGCCAATGCCTTTGGATCAGTACCTCATAAGCTGCTGTGGACAGCTTGTGACTTCACCCATGTTCCACAGCAGATAACAAAGTTGATCAAGGTATACTTCCAGGATCTCCAATTCTGTATTACCACGCAGCACCACCACTTGGCAAAAGCTGGAGTTTGGCATAATGGCAAGATGCACCGTTTCATCACTGGCTTTCACTATGGCAATGGAGTTAATAATCCGGGCATCGCGTTGGGTGTTTCGAGCAGAGCGTTTAAAAAACGGGTTACGCCTACCTCCCATCAGGGCATACATGGATGACATGACAACCATCACAATTACCAAAGCATGTACAAAGTCGCGAGCCTATACCAACAGTCTCGGAAATCATCAAAAGTCTTGGACGATGGTACACTGCAGACCTCAAAGATGCCAAACAGGTGAAACAAATTAGGCAAGAGACAGTCAGCGGACTCAAGAAAATCAATAATACAGCTCTTCCAGGAAAGCTGAATCTCTGGTGCTTCCAGTTTGGCTTGTTGCCCCACTTGATGTGGCTAATTTCAATGTATGAGCTCACATTATCTCATGCCAAGCAGCTGGAGAGATTGGGGAGTACACAAGTGAGGAAAAAGCTTGGGCTAACAAGATGCCTTATAGGGCTGTACGGGAATGAAGCTCTCTCTCTTCCCATTTCAAGCCTTGTGGAAGAGTGTGAAAGAGTATAAATGCACCAAAACAAGGCTGAAGATGACGCTCAAACAGTCACGTTGTAGCATAGCTTAGTGAGGGTGCCGGGGAAAATGAGTAGACATAAGTCGTCCTGTCAGAGATGAAGTAAAACTTTAATAACTTCCTGCTTGCAAGGCTTTACAGTCCTTAGGTAGATGAGTTATAAGAGTGGTTCTAAACAAACAGAAACAATAGTAACACATTTAAAATGCAAACTGGACTAACAATAATAAACTTAACACGCTTGCATATACATATCGCCATTTGTGGATTATATCAGTCTAATTGTCGTCACGTTTAAGAACACGTAAGCTTGTAAAGATCGTCACTTCTAGCATTAACATAAATCAGATAAACTCACCAATTAAGTAATCACAAAGGAAATGCACTTTAAGCCACTAATAATTTATAGATGTTAGCTAAACTTCACAGTTTAGCGGTTCACAAGTTTCCCGGAAACAGTGAACCAGTGCGGGATATGATAGTGCAACACACGCTTGGTAATACGCCTACATAATCATAATCGCGTGCGAGAGGGGCTTCCTCCATGCTAAACATTCATAACAAATTGTTAAATTTGACTCTTACGTCAGAATGATGTTCATAGACTTCAGTTCAGCATTCAACACAATTATCCCTCAACAGCTCTCTCACAAACTGTTCCAGCTGGGTTTAAACACTTCACTGTGCAACTGGCTGTTGGACTTTTTGACTGGGAGACCTCAGGCAGTAAGGGTTGGCAGTAACACATCCAGCACTATCACACTGAACACGGGGGCCCCCCCAAGGATGTGTACTTAGCCCCCTTCTCTACACCCTGTTGACCCACGACTGCGCACCATCACACGACTCCAACCTCTTCATCAAATTGAGCCACTTGGCCAAGTGGTGCAGTGACAACAATATCTCTCTTAACGTGGATAAGACGAAGGAGATTGTTGTCGACTTCAGGAGAGCGCACACTCAGCATGCTCCTCTGACTGTCAACAGTGCGACTGTGGAGAGAGTGAGCAGCACCAAGTTCCTGGGTGTGCACATCACTGAGGACCTCTCTTTCAATTGCACTGTTGTTTATCTCATCTGCACGGTGTTTATCTCATCTGCACTGTTGTTCATTTCACTGGTTTGTTGTTCATTTCACTGGTTTGCACATTTATCTCGTTATACTTCCCTGCTTGTAAAGTTGTATTGTGTATATATAGAACTGTATTTATCTGTATTTTTGATATATGTTTATTCTGTTATCTGTAAGCACCTGGGGTCTGAGAGTAACGCAATTTCAATCCTCCATTTGTATGTACTGTACTTGTGGCAGAATTGACAATAAAGCTGACTTTGACTTTGACTTAAATTCTTGATAACATAAGATAACATGAACAATGTTACTCACTTGTATATGAACGCACTCGAAGCAATAACAACAGGAGAAACCTTTGCGCAGCTTAGTCATGCACACTAAGACGGCTCATTAATGCCGAGTCATAAAACGAATACCTTAACTAGCCAAAAGAGGGCGCTATTTCCTAACTTTACTGATAATAACGTCTGCATTTTATACACACGTGATCCCTGTGTAAGAGGTGCTGCTCCATCATTAGCAACTGGGAGGAAATGGAACCCAGGAACAGCAGTCATGGAGGCAAAGGCAGCTCTCAGACACAGGGACATTGTAGGACATAAGGGGATAAGGGACCAAGAAAAGCAGACCAAGCCCTTATCCCCAGCCTCAGGCCTGCTGGATATAGCCCCTTGGAAATTGCAGTGACCAATCTGCAGCCGGACATGGTCCTTTGGTCTAACTCCAGCAGGACCGTCATCACAGTTGAGTTGACTGTACCTTGGGAAGAGACCATCAATGAAGCCTTCGAAAGGAAGAATCTTCGGTATGCCAACTTGGCAGCTGAAGCAGAAGAGCGGGGCTAGACAGCGAAAGTGTTCCCGTTGGAAGTGGGTTGCAGGGGCTTTGTGGCCAATTCCACTACAAGACTACTTAAAGAAGTTGGGATTAGGGGACAGGTGCAATGGAGGGTAGTCAAATGACCTTGTCATAAAGTAGTGCCTTGTTTTGTTAAGTTATAATACATGCCATACGGAACCGGAGGCACTGAGCATGCATTAATGGTGCCAGTGGGGCTAGGACAGCCTTAGCCATTGAGGTGGTGCGTATGGTTGTGTTGAGGTATGATGCCATTTTAAGGTTGGTGCCAAAATGTCCTGATCAGGGACAATATTCTTCTCCTGAGAAAACAAATAATGTCTTCAAGCACAATAGGGAACCCTGGCAAAAGGGTGCCCCTTCATGTAAAACAACACATTCATTCCTGATCAAAGATCATCTTCTCGAGAAAGAACCAAATGGTTGCCTCCTTGTGAGAAAAAATGGACTTCTTCTGACAACTTGACGTCTGTCTGACAGGAAGTCAAGAATCCAGTCACACAGGGATCTGTCTAAACCTAGAGCATGGAGCTTCAGAAAAAGTTTGGTTGGCACTATGGTATTGAATGCTGAGCTGTAGTCTACAAACAGCATTCTCACATATGCGTTCTTGTTGTCAAGGTGGGAGAGAGCAGTGTGTAGGGTGAAGGCGATGGCATCATCGGTGGAGCGGTTGCTGCGATTTGCAAACTGTAGAGGGTCTAATGAGGCAGGAAGCACAGAGCAGATGTAGTCTCTGATAAGCTTCTCAAAACACTTGCTGAAGATGGGTGTTAAAGCTACAGGGCGCCAGTAATTCAAGCATGTGATTTTAGTCTGTTTTGGGATGGGCACAATGGTGGACGTTTTGAAGCATGAGGGGACCACAGAGAGCGAGAGGGAGAGATTGAAGATGTCCGTGAAAACTCCAGCTAACTGGTCAGCACACGCTCTTAGTACATGGCCTGGGATGCTGTCCGGTCCTGCAGCTTTGCGAATGTTCACCCGTCGGAAAGATCGGATTACATCCGCTATGGAGACGGAGTGTGCTGACTTCGTCCGTATCAGCCGCGGGTGCGCTCTCTATGTGGTTGGTGCTGTGCGCTTCGAAGCAAGCGTAAAAAGTGTTTAGCTCATCCGGTAGAGAGGCAGCGATGTTATTCCGACCCATTCTATAAAATGTGTCTGTATGGGGTGCATCTTTGCTTTCGTCCCCGGAGTTTGCCCGAAAAGAAAAAAATAAAACCCCCGGCCGCACACCGGTGGAGGACGAGGCTGAGCTGCCCTTTGGCGCACCTGGAGCATAGAGACAGGGCGCACCTGGAGCATAGAGACAGGGCACACCGCACGGACGGAAAGCGGAATCCCCGAGCAGCGTAAAAGGCTATGAAGATGACCACTGCACCCATTGGGCGTCCGTGTCAAAGTGGAAGAAAAGCCCAGACCAAAAGCTTACAGCACCTGGTCTCCCATCCAAGTACTAACCAGGCCCGACCCGGCTTAGCTTCCGAGATCGGGCGTGCTCAGGGTGGTATGGCCGTAAGCGAATATTGCCAGTAAAAGCGGGCTCTTTGAAGAACGCTCAGACCCAGCTGGCTCTGTCTGCACCCGTCTGCCTCGCTGCCTCCGTTTTCCGTTTGGACTGTCTTAAAGACAGGCCTAATATTAATAGCAAATTAAACTTTCGTTTTTACATTCGTTTCGTGTCTTGAATTCTCTACGTGTCCCATTCATTTTCCCCACGTCAAAAGAACGCCTTTCAGCTCGACATGGTTTTTGAAAGGTTTTGCTTCGCTCAGCAAGAGTCACCCCGCAAAACCTTGGTGTGTTATATTCCGGGGCATTTTACGTTGAAACAAATCAATGACGGAGCCTTGAAAGAAACTCTAGCATTCAAGTCGCAATTTATTTCATTCTTTGTATGTTCCTGTCCCTTCACCTTGCTGCTTGTCCCCTGCGATCGTGCTATTATTTTTTTTACCACGAACACTGAAATATACATGTTGTTTGGGTTTTTTCAACTTAACTTTCTCGGTTAAATCTACAACACTCCGTTACTGATACAGGTAAAACGAGTAAATGAGAGCTCCATGCCCAGACAATTTCTCGCCCTCCTGCTTGAATGTCCGTGCAGAGCACATGTCACCCATCTTCACGCAGATTTTTGACAGATCTTTGGAGCAGTCCTAAAAACAGGCTTAATATCAACAGCAAATTAAACTTTCATTTAATATTGGTTTCGTGTCTTACATTCGTACGTATGCCGCCCGTCCTTGTTTCGAAGTCAGTTGTTAGCCAGCAAATGAAGCATTAATTTTGTACTCAAACGGCGTCTATAGAATTCTTTACATGTCCCATTTTTTTAAAAACGTCCTGTCCCGGAGTTTGCCCGAAAAGAAAGAAATAAAGCCTCCGGCCGCACACCGGTGGAGGACGAGGCTGAGCTGCCCCTCGGCGCACCTGGAGCATAGAGACAGGGCACGCCGCACGGACGGAAAGAGGAATCCCCGAGCAGCGTAAAAGGCTATGAAGATGACAACTGCACCCATTGGGCGTCCGTGTCAAAGTGGAAGAAAAGCCCAGACCAAAAGCTTACAGCACCTGGTATTCCCAGGCGGTCTCCCATCCAAGTACTAACCAGGCCCGACCAGGCTGAGCTTACGAGATCGGGCGTGTTCAGGGTGGTATGGCCGTAAGCGAATGTCGCTGGTAAAAGCGGGCTCTTTGAAGAACGCTCAGACCCAGCTGGCTCTGTCTGCACCCGTCTGCCTCGCTGCCTCGGTTTTCCATTTGGACTGTCTTAAAGACAGGCTTAATATTAATAGCAAATTAAACTTTCGTTTTTATATTCGTTTCGTGTCTTGAATTCTCTACGTGTCCCATTCATGTTCCCCACGTCAAAAGAACACCTTTCAGCTCGACGTGGTTTTTGAAAAGTTTTGCTTCGCTCAGCAAGAGTCACCCCTCAAAACCTTGGTGTGTTATATTCCGGGGCATTTTACGTTGAAACAAATCAATGACGGAGCCTTGAAAGAAACTCTAGCATTCAAGTTGCAATTTATTTCATTCTTTGCATGTTCCTGTCCCTTCACCTTGCTGCTTGTCCCCTGCGATCGTGCTATTTTGTTTTTACCACGAACACTGAAATATACATGTTGTTTGTGTTTTTTTTTTCCAACTTAACTTTCTCTGTTATATCTACAACACCTGCACAGTAGAGAGCATTCTAACTGGCTGCATCACCGCCTAATATGGAAACAGCACTGCCAGCAATCGCAAAGCACCGCAGAGAGTTGTGCGAACTGCCCGTCATGTGGTGGGAGACGCTCTTCCCTCTCTTCAGGACATCTACACCAGGCGGTGTGTGAGGAAAGCCAGGAAGATCATCAGTGATTCCATCCACCCCAATCACAGGCTGCTCTCCTTGCTGCCTTCGGGCAGACGATACCGTAGCATCTGGTCCCGCACAAGCCGACTGAAGAACAGCTTTTACCCTCAGCAGAGTCGGCGCCAGGGCACACAAAGTGAGGGGGCCGCTATGTTCAGTTGGGGGGCCAGGGTTTAAAATGGGCCGGTGCCGTCCGAGGCTGATGCACGTGTGGCGGAACGGTAGCGGGACAGGTCCACAAAGGAACCACAGTTCATCTACTCAAAGATCCGACTACGCCACCTGGGAGGGTTACACCCAGGAAATAGAAATAAACCCCACAACTTAAGATCACACAGATTCGTACTCTTCATAAATTAAGGTAGGCAGGAAACATGGGTATCAAATACAATAATATCAAAGTTTATTAAATACAATATTCATATAAAAGGGCCCATTTAAAATAACTCGACTTGCAGTCAGTAATTACTACTCCCAACCACTCGTTCCAATGGCCCAGAGCACAAGGAGTACAAAAGAAAAACTGAATCAAACTCAAATTATAAATCACCACAAATAACTTCACAAAATAAAAGAGATATTCTCATAATCAATAAACAAAATAAACATAACACATTAAGCAAAACACATCCACATAAAGAAATTAAACATACACACACGAGGCTGGGGTTACCCACTAAAGTGAAGATCGTCCGCACTGATTGTAAAAAGCACACACCACCTGTGAGCTCAGATCACACAACCACACACTTCACAAGTGTCACACAACACGGCAAGCATTGAAGTAGCACCACCACCACTAAGGATCTTTCACCCGTGGGTCCCCAGCTCCTGAAAGAAACTCAAAACAACAAAACAAGTACATCTAATAACAAACAATGAACATTTAATAAATGATACAAAAAGGACTTATAAACAAAAGGAGCTGATACTTAACCTAAATAAACCAAATCAAACAAAATGTTTTACAAAGAAAACCAGGAAAGAAAAGAAATATATATCCAACGCCAATAAATGAAATCTCAGCAAAAACCAAAACAACAGACAAAAGACAATTAAACCATGATACACATAGGGAGTAAGTATAAACTTTCTCCACCAACTCAAATGGCCAAGATAATCTCGTACGTTAGTTTAAACCCATAAGACAACCGGCAGTCCAGCGGCAGCGATAGCCGTAGCTTTAACGGAACAGCCGTAACAGTAGCAATAGTGACGAGAGGTCAGTAGCAGTAGCGATAGCCGTAGCTTTAACGGAACAGCCGTAACAGTAGCAATAGTGACGAGAATTCAGTAGCAGTAGCGATAGCCGTAGCTTTAACGGAACAGCCGTAACAGTAGCAATAGTGACGAGAGTTCAGTAGCAGTAGCGATAGCCGTAGCTTTAACGGAACAGTAGCAATAGTGACGAGAGTTCAGTAGCAGTAGCGATAGCCGTAGCTTCGCCGTAGAAATAGCCGCAGCGGCCAAATTGCGACCAGGCTGTAGCAGTAAGCGGCCCGGGACAAAAAAAGGGAGAATCCTACAACACATTGTGACCAGGGATTTTGATTTACCACCAGAACACATTCAACGGGTTTTACAGTTTATTAAGTCACGGATTCCCAATGAGAAGTTCACAGAAAGGGGTATTAACAAAATTAGGAGAGCTATTTAGAAAACAAAAGAATCAAATTGTCCTTGACTTTTAGATAAACAAAGCAAACATAATCACAGAGCTGGGAATAAACGTTTTGTTTTTTTACCACTTCACAGCTCTATAACACTTACAAGAAAATATGTTTTCAACCACCACCACGGATGACAAGAGTATACCCAAAGTTAACCATAAATATATGGTAGAATATAAACCCAAACTATACGGCAGTGGGAATTCTGTACACAGAAAATAAACCACATAAGCACATCAAATACATCAGTACATGATACCTCCACCTGCCATAAACAAGAGAAACAAACAAAACACAGAAATGCATTCATACAACACTCACCAAATGATGAGCTCCGTCATAACATCACATTTTAAACCCCGGATTGTACACTGTTTTAAAAGAAAAACAAAGAACATATAAAGTCATGGACACATGACAGCATGAAATGTACAACGGTTACAGAAACATCAATCGAGACGAATCTAGAGCACATGGTGTGACGTCAGACATGCTCGGACATTTCACAGCGATCTAATCTTATAAATATAACTTATTTTTCTGGATTCATCGGTAAACATATGCCTCTACAAATTAGGATCACACCAAATATCAGAAATAAACATTGTATTTACCTCCAGAAGACATGAAATACTTCCGACTTCTCCCCGAGTGAACATCTCTCCCCGCGCTATACTTTGCACGTCTCACGAGCACACGAGAGCGAGAGCGCATGCGCACTATATCACAAACCCACCCATACTGCCCTCTATTGCACGCACCAAGGCACTACAGATTTTCCCTCTTATAGAAATGGAACTAGGGCAAGTTACCACCCGGTTACATTCTCCCCTGCGACCTAGTCAGCGCCCTCGATGACGCACTCAGTTACAAATATCAGCATTCATGGCACCCTGTAATGCTTTCTCAAACAAGGCTGTACCAATACTGGCTAGCACCTGAGACACCATATCCGTATTGACGCTCACTGCATGGGAAGCAGACTTGGGTACATTAAATGGATTGGTGTGCACACCAGCGGTTACTGGTAATTTCGGACGGACTGGGTTACACATTTCAGTAGCTTCCACCTGCTGTGGCTGGCTCAGCTCACCTGTAACCTCTGAATTCAAAACCCCATCATCAGATGCCACCGAGTCTCGATGAGCACCCATGGAAACCTGGTTTTCTTCAGAGCTATCACGATCCAGCTCCAAAGTATCTCGTGCCCCTGAAACTACTGGCACATCTGTGGGCACTCTACCAGGTTGCATAACCTCCTCTATGACCACAAAATCAGGCTCAACAGCCTCGTACTCATCCCTGCTTATAGGGTGTGTATCAGGCTTTGACTTACCCTTACTCCTAAGCCTAGGAGTGGGCACGGCCCCTGGATGCAACTCTGACCTGTGGACCCGCTTTGAGGGACCTCCCTCTAACGGTTCAACCGTGTAGGTGGTGCCCATGATCTCTACTACTCTGTACACAGTCGGGCTCCAGGCATCTTGAATTTTGTTTCTGCCTGGTAGCCGCTAACGCAGGTAGACAAATTCTCCCACCCTGACTGGAGGGCAATAGGCTTTTTCATTCAGAAGAGTCACTCTCTCTAGAGCATTTTCCTCTGAATACTCCCTAGCCTTCTCATGAGCATACCTCAACCTCTCCTGATGAACAGACAACCAGTCATGTCTCCCCTCAGTCACCTCCTCACTGCCTAACAATGCATCAATAGGCAAATGGGGATGAACCCCAAATAAGAGGTAATACGGGGAAAACCCCGTAGTAGCATGCAGAGTCACATTATACGCATGGACCAACTCCGGCAAATACTCCGGCCAACGGCGCTTCTTTTCCGGTGGTAAAACACGTAACAGGCTGTGCAGCGTCCGGTTGTACCGCTCGCATTGGGCGTTCCCCTGCGGCCTATAAGGAGTGGTACGGGTCTTCTTAACTCCGTAAAGTCGACACAACTCTGCTACTACCTCACTCTCAAAATTTCTACCCTGGTCAGAGTGCAACCTCTCCGGAACTCCGTACTTCATAAACCACTCCTTCAACAAAATCTTTGCTGTGGTATCGGCCTTTTGGTCTTTCGTAGGGAATGCCTGCGTGAACTTTGTAAAAACGTCGGTAACAACCAAGACATGTTCACGCCCATCCGAAGCAGGCTCTAGGACTGTAAAGTCCACAGCAAGTACTTCCAGAGGTCTGGACGCCAAAAATGCCCTCACCGGGGCACGAACTCTGGGCTGGGGCATCTTAGTCAAGATACAGCGCTGGCATTTCTTTACCCAGGCCTCTACATCTTCGTACATGCCAGACCAAAAACATCTTTGTTTCAACAACCCTACAGTCCATTCGATGCCCTGGTGCCCCAGGTCATCGTGTACACCTCGCAGCACTTGCTCCCTTAAGCACTCGGGTAACAACAGTTGCCAGCAGCTCACTTCGGAGGAATCAGCCACCACCCTATATAACAAACCGTTCCTTTCTCTGATCAAGCTCCACTGCTTCAACAGACACTTCACTGCCTTAGACAGAGATTTTCTTTCCAAGGGAACAGGTCTCTTCTGTCTGTCCCAGAACCGTTTAAACTCCTGCAGTACCAGGTCATTTCTCTGAAACTCAACCAGCTGCTCCCTAGTGTAACTGGGAAACATGGGAGTATTACCTTGGGAGCGGGTAACCACCTCTTCACCTGCATCAAAAACACGAATTTGCCTCAATCTGCAACAGTCTAACCCCTTCGAGACAAGTTTCTGATCTAAGGCAGTACTGTGACGGATCATGCTGCAAATCGCTACACACTCGTCCCAATCAGCATCAGGATCTGCCTCAGGCTCCCCTGCAAACTCCTGCCTGGACAAAGCATCGGCTGCAACATTACTCTTTCCCGGCCTATATTTCACTTCAAAATTAAAGACCGACAACTGTGCCACCCACCTCTGCTCAATTGCACCTAACTTGGCAGTCTGTAAATGACAGAGTGGATTATTATCAGTGATCACCTCAAACCACGACCCGAGCAAGTAGCCGCGAAACTTTTCGACCACAGCCCACTTAAGGGCCAGTAGCTCGAGCTTCATGCTACTGTAATTTCTATCATTTCGCTCTGCATTACGCAACCTCCTACTTGCGTACGCGATCACTCTTTTTTCCTCACCCTGTTTCTGATACAAGATTGCCCCCAAGCCTGTCTGACTCGCATCAGTCTCGAGAATGAAAGGACAAGTGAAATCCGCAAACCCCAGCACAGGTGCCCCAGTAAGTTTACACTTCAACTGGTCGAATGCCTGAGCGCACTCTTCAGTCCACAACCCTCTAAAGTGGCGACTGCTCTTGGCACACCTATGTTTACTTAAACAAGAATTTACCAGGTCATGTAATGGCCCAGCTACTCTCGAGAAGCCCTCAACGAATTTCCGATAATAGCTGCAAAACCCCCAAAATGACCTCAGCTCCTTAAGGGTCTCTGGGATCCTCCAATCACTGACTGCAGCAACTTTGTCTGGGTCAGGGGAAATCCCCTCCGCCGACACCTGGTGACCAAGGAAACGCACAGACTCTTGAAGAAAATGGCACTTTTCCAACTTGACCTTCAAGCCGGTCTCCGACAACCGTTTCAGCACCATCTCTAATCTCTCCAAATGTTCCTCAAATGTCTGCGAAAACAACAAGATGTCATCCAAATACACTATCAATACCTGGAAGATCAGGTCACTCATAACAGCCTGCATCAGTCACTGAAAGGTAGATGGCCCATTGCAAACCCCAAACGGCATCCTCTGATACTCGAATAAACCAAAAGGCGTTGTAAACGCAGTCTTGGCTCGATCCCTGTCACACATTGCAATCTGATGGTAGCCCGACGCTAAATCCACTGTCGAGAAATACCTGGCACCTTTGAGAGCATCAAAACTCTCGTCGATTCTAGGAAGCGGAAATGCATCGCACCTCGTCTTGGCATTGAGCTTCCGATAATCTACACACAATCTCAATGAACCATCAGTCTTACGCACTAGTACCACAGGCGAAGCATAAGCACTCAAACTCTCCTGAATGACACCCTTCTTTAACAACTTAGAAATGTGCTCCCTAACTTCCTGGTACTGATTTGGTAGAATACGTCTGTAGGGCTGATTTACTGGCATGTCATCAGTCAGGTGTATCTCATGCTGGACCTTATCAGTATGTCCTAGATCATCATCACTCACCGCAAATACACCTAGATATTTGCCCAGCATGGCTTTTAACTGAACCTGCTGTTCAGGAGTGCCTCCTATGTTAACCTGCTCTAGAACTGATTCAGTCGACAGTTCAGGACACAGATTTCCACCCACAGTAATCTGCTCTGTATCTGCCGAGATTCGTTGGAACCTTACTTCACCCAACGAACCTGCATTGCAACTGTCTACTGAAGAAACCAGACCTATGCGAGCCCTAGGCTGAAGCCAAAGGTCCTCCTGTGACAGATTAAGCACTCTCACTGGACATACTGGTGACTCTGCTGGGACAAGGGTAGGTACCACAACTAAACCTTCTGGTAAGGGCATATTTGCTGGTTCTACCAACCATGCAGAATCACCCTTTCTGTCAGCCTCTCTCCCCTTAATCAGGACGGTCGCTGCCGACCAAGCCGGCACATGTGCAGGAGTCTGACCTGCAATCCTAGCAACAGACACTCGTTCAACAAACTCAATGGACTGGGCTTGTTGGAAGGCCACCCTCCAGTTTGACTCAAGGTTCCCCCCCAACGTGGTGTCAAACTCAGCCCACACAAGGTTTCTGCACTTGCTAATAATGTTCATTCCGATCAACACTGGCACAGACGATAGACTAGGTGTTTCCTTAACGATCAAAAACCCACACTCAGGCAGATTCATCCCCATCACTTCCACGTCTAGTTCCACGTAGCCCAAGTAGGGAATGTCTAACCCATTTGCAGCTGTGAGCTTCAACCAGTTCATTGTAGACAATACGTCACTCTCGTCCATAAAGGAATGTTCTCTGAAGAAACTCTCAACGATGGTGCTGACCTGGCTACCAGTGTCTAACAAGGATGATACAGACATCCTTGATTCTCAAATCTACCATTGGGCACGTCCCAACAGCCCGTTCAAAAAAACCTGTCCCTACTAGTATCCTCTGGACCAGAAACTGATCCTTGTGCAGCCCGACTGAGTGCGACAGAGGGATCTTGCCTTTCTTGCCCTTCCGAATTCGTGACAGCAGTTTTTGTTTCCCACCCCGTCTCACAGTGCAACGCCTAGCAATATGCCCAACCCCATTGCATCTGAAACAGATGGGTTCTCCCTCCTCAGTAAACCTGGGAGGAGAATGAGACAAAGGTACAGCATTCTGTGGAACAGACGCTGACCGCTGTGCAACCAACTCTTTTACTGCCTTAGTAAGCTCTGAAATTGTCTGCTCTTGCTGGCTTATTTGCTTGTCCTGTCGTGAAATTACCTGTAGGATATCATTTAGCACAATAGATGTCTGATTCGCAGACTAAACAGAAGCACCCCCCGTGTCAGGCAACACTTCAGAATGGACTGGTCGACTAGTTGCTACTCTAGTCGGCCGGCTCTCTTCCATAGACCAAAGAATGGCCTCGTTACGAATCTCAAGCAGCGTTGAAAGAGGTTTTTCTCGTACTATTTTACGCAGCTCTCGCCTTAATGCTGTATCTCGCACACCTTCCACAAACTGATCGTGCAAAATCTCTTCTTCATTAGCCAAGCCACCAGGGGTTTTTGTTGCAACAGAGCTTAAGAGACGCGAGAGAGAATGAGAGAAATTACAAAGATCTTCCCCATCTAATTGTTTGCGGTTATAGAACATTTGCAACAATTGAGTCCCACTATGCCGTTCCCCGAAAGCCTCCCGCTGGAAATTAAATAAATCCCTGGCCTGCCTGGACTGGTTTCCCACACATAACCGCACCTCTTCCAATGCAGGTCCTCTTAACAGTGAAACAATGAAGTCTAACTGTTCTTCCCGCGTCTGGTCTCTGGCCCGTAAAACCCTTTCTACCTCGTCGATAAATTCTTCTACCGACCGTCCATCTTTATTATACTCCCCACTAAAGGGCTGCACCTGGCGTTCACGAGGAACATAAATGTAAGAACGAGTTTGGTTGCCATCACTGACAGCCCTGCTGGCCAAATTCTGGTCCCACCAATCTCTTAACTCCTTAATTTGACCCCTCATTTGCTCCATAACCTCGCTACCCACAGCGCCAACAGGGGCCTCTGCCCCCCCTTCAGATACTTCATCAGAGTCTGACATTCTTACACAAGTAGATCAAATTACAGTCACACAGCGATAACTCAGTTTGTGGTAAAAGTCCGAGAGGGAAAGTCCACCTAACTTTCTCTGTCCACTTCAGTACCTCAGACACAAAGTGTGTCGAGCCTAGTCCCAGGACGTGACCGTGAACTCTTTGGAGTTATCACTTCGACCGTGGGGCGCGCCTCACACAGGACCAGTCTTCTCTGCAGTCTTCTCAGTCGCGTCCGACCAACTAGAAACTCGATCAATACCCCGCTGACTTCCACAACTGCAGGTGCGATCCTCCACACTCTAGACGTCCCCAGCCTCTGTGGAAGAGCATTCACCACTGCCGTATTTTGTCTGTTTTTCCCACCCCTCACTCGTCGCAACCGAATCAGGATGAAATAAACCAACCCCACTCCTGGTACCAAAATGTGTGACCTGTTATTTTCATGTCCGTTGCCTTGATTGTTGGAATACTTACCTGAATACTTGATTGTTGGAATACTTACCTGAAAACTTGATTATTGGAATATTTACCTGAAAACCTGATTGTTGTCCTACGGACAGCCTGCTGGAGATGGTGGTGCGCTGAGTCCCACACCCTCTCACTCTCCCGAAACCAGTGGTCCACAGCTGGCACCGACACAGTCTCCCCCGACCAGGGAAACAGGGGGGGTTGATAGCCGAGTATGCACTGAAAAGGCGTGAGACCTGTAGAAGACTGCCGTAGAGAGTTCTGTGCATACTCGGCCCAGGGTAAGTACCGGTGCCAGCTGTGCTGATGGTCGTGGCAGTATGTCCGCAGGTACCTCCCAATGTCTTGAATTTTCCGCTCCGCCTGGCCGTTAGCCTGAGGATGGTAGCCGGAGGTTAAGCTGACGGTGATCCGGAGTAGACTGAGGAAGGCCTTCCAAACTTGGGAGATGAATTGGGGCCCCCGGTCCGACACTATATCCTCGGGAATTCCAAAGTTTCTGAACACGTTCGTGAAGAGGGCCTCAGCGGTCTCCATGGCTGTGGGGGGACCGGGCAGAGGGACTAGCTTACAGGCTTTAGAGAAGCGATCCACCGCTACCAGGATACAGGTGTAAGTGTCGGATGGGGGCAGGTCGGTAACGAAGTCTACGGCGAGGTGGGACCAGGGACGGTCAGGTATAGGCAGAGGCATCAGCTTACTCTCCGGCAGGCGTTGAGGGGTCTTTGAGATGGCACAGGCGGAGCATCCCTTCACATAGCAGGATACGTCCGGGGACATTCTGGGCCACCAGTTAGGGGCAGAGAGGAGCGAGAGGGTTCGCTGTCTGCCTGGGTGTCCTGTCCCGGGAACCGAGTGAGCTGAGTCCACGAGGGCTGTGCGGAGTTCGGGCGGTACAAAGATCTGGCCCTCGGGACCTCCCGGCGGAGTGGGATGGTGTAGATTGGCGATCTCCTGGTCGATCTCCCATACCAAGGGGCTGACGATCATGGCTGGAGGGAGAATAGGTTCAGGGTCTGAATAGTCTGGATGAAGGTGGTTTTGGCGGGATAGAGCGTCGGCTCTACAGTTCTGGGTACCTGGGCGGTAGGTCACGGTGAAATGAAACCTCGAGAAGAAGAGAGCCCAGCGGGCCTGGCGGGAGTTCAGTCTCTTGGCATCTTTTAAATATTCCAGGTTTTTGTGGTCCGTAATGACTATGAATGGGTGCTGTGCTCCCTCCAGCCAATGTCTCCACTCCTGCAACGGCAGTTTGATGGCGAGTAACTCGCGGTTGCCAATGTCGTAGTTTAACTCCTCCGGGGACAGCTTGCGTGAGAAGTAGGCACATGGACGGAGACGGAGTGGGGTCCCCTGCCGCTGAGAGAGGACAGCTCCTACACCCGATGACGAAGCATCAACCTCGACGGTGAATGGGAGGTCGGGATCTGGGAGGCAGAGGGTAGGAGCAGTGCAAAAGGCCTCCTTGAGTTGGGTAAACGCCTGGAGAGCGTCGGGGTTCCAGCATAGGAGTCGTCCTTTCTTGCCGGTCATGGCCGTGAGGGGTGCCGCTACACTGCTGAACCCGCGGTAGAAGTTCGCGAACCCAAGGAACCGCTGAAGTTCCCTCACCGTCTTAGGCTGAGGCCAGTTTCGTACGGCATCCACTTTCCCCTGATCCATAGTGACTTGGTTGTGGGTGATGATGTAGCCTAGGAAGTGGATGGTGGATTGATGGAACTCACATTTCTCCAATTTGAGAAAGAGGTGATGCTGGCGGAGTCTATGGAGAACGGTGGAAACTTGGTGAACGTGATCAGTGCGAGTGCGGGAGTAAATCAGAATGTCGTCCAGATAAATGATCACATACTTCCCCAGCAGGTCCCGGAAGATCTCGTTCATGAAACTCTGGAACACTGCTGGGGCATTGATGAGTCCAAAGGGCATGACCCGATATTCGTAGTGGCCGGTGGGGGTGACAAATGCGGTCTTCCATTCGTCACCCGAACGGATGCGGATGAGGTTGTAGGCAGAGCGGAGATCCAGTTTGGTGAACAGAGTGGCGTGACGAAGTTGTTCCAGAGCGGCAGGAATCAGGGGAAGTGGATACGCAAACTTTTTGGTATGGGCATTTAGGACTCGGTAATCGATGCAGGGCCTAAGGCCCCCGTCCTTTTTTCCCACAAAGAAGAAGCTGGCGCCGGCAGGGGACATAGATGGTGTGATGAAACCTTGCTCCAGTGCCTCTCTCACGTACTCCGCCATGGCCTTCTGTTCCGGGACGGACAGGGGGTAAATCCTTCCTTTCGGCATAATGGCCCCAGGCAGCAGCTCAATGGCGCAGTCCCATGGCCGGTGCGGGGGAAGCTTGGCGGCTCTCTGCTTCGAGAACACGTCCTGGAACGGCCGGTATTCAGGGGGTATGGCTCGGGCAATCGAACTCTCGGAACTTAACACAGAAGTAGACAAAACAGGTAATTTTCGAGCTGGTGACAGGGAATCCTGGAGCGGGATCTCCTCGGTTCCGGTCTGCTTGGTGGCCCATCCGGTGATGTTGCCTGTCGTCCAGTTGATCCGAGGTTGGGTTCGTTGGAGCCACGGCCGTCCCAGAACCAAATCCGACGTTGACCCCTCCAGGACCCAGAAGGAAAGACTCTCGGCATGATTGGGAGCGAGATGCACAGTCAATGGAGGTGAGTGGTGAGTCACCCGACCTCGACCCAACGGTTTGCCCAAGATGTTTTGGATGAACATTGGTCGTAGGTTCTTGATGGGGCGTAGTCCCAATTGATGAAGCAGCCTTAAGGAGATGAAGTCCCCGGCAGCTCCAGAGTCTATTAGGGCATATACAGACACAGACAAACTGGGGGTGGATATCACTATCTTAGTCAATGGGAGATGAGATAATGACGCTGGTGTCAGTACGGTACTCACCGAGGGCCGGGCCGGGCGAACAGGGCAGACGGAGATGCGATGACCGGTTCCTCCACAGTACATGCACAGATTCAGGCTGCGTCTTCGTGTGCGTTCTTCCGGTGTGACACTGTAGCGATCTATTTGCATAGGTTCTGGGTCAGGAGGGGTTGCTCGAGCAGAGGCCGCCGGGCGAGGAGGAGACACAGCGGGGCGGTGAGTAGAGCAGGCGGAGAGGTGCTGAGCTACGCGAACTGATCGCTGGATCAATGCTTCAAGTCCAATGGAGTCATCGCAAGTGGCAAGGTGGAGTCTCACGTTCGTCTGAAGACCCTGACGGTACACCGCGATGAGAGCTGGTTCATTCGGCGGAGGAGACGATCCTGCACAGTGAGGTAGTCGGTAGACTGGCCGAAAACTCCAGAAAAGTGATTCAGGAAGAGCTTCAGAGTAGTGGTGAGGGGGCCTCCGGTTTGCAAGATTCCCTGGGCCCAGCTCAGCGCCTTACCGTTCAACAATGAGATGATGAAGGCAATCCTGGCGGTGTCAGACGCAAACTGGTTGGGATGTAACTGGAGGTAGAGCTCACACTGGAGGACGAACCCGCTGCACTCCTCGACGGTTCCAGAGTAGCGGTGAGGTAAAGCCATGGGACTGGAGGCCGCTACGGACGGCGAGGGGCGGACGGTGAGTTGAGTGCGCAGCAGATTGACGAGGTCGGTGAGGGGATCCGGAGGTGTGGCGGTCGTGCCCGTGGGTCCTTGTGGCGTGGTCATAATGTTGGTTCGGTCTTCTGTCACGGTACGGGTGTGTAGACAGGTGAGGACGCCACAAGGAATGGAGTGAAGATGGTTTTATTGCCACAGGCACAAACAATAAACGAAACAGGTAAAACTTCCAAACTAGGAAAACAGGCGAGACTCCCAACAATCAGGTTTTCAGGTAAGTAATCCAACAGTCAAGCGTTCGGGTAAGTATTCCAACAATCAGGTTTTCAGGTAAATATTCCAATAATCAAGTTTTCAGGTAAGTATTCCAACAATCAAGTATTCAGGTAAGTATTCCAACAATCAAGGCAACGGACATGAAAATAACAACTAGACCAAACACAGAACAGAACTCAAATGGGACTTAAATACAGACACGAACACATGGCAAACACAAAACAGGTGCAGACACAAATCAAACACAGATGAGGAGTCCAATCAAAGATGGCCGGGTGAAGGTGTGGTGCATGATGGGAGGTGGAGTTCTCAATATTCAGGTGATAGTGACCGGGTGAAACGGGGCGTGGATGTAGATGTGGGAGGTGTAGCCGGCATAGAGGCGGGAGTTGTTACATGACCAGGGATTTTGATTTACCACCAGAACACATTCAACGGGTTTTACAGTTTATTAAGTCACGGATTCCCAATGAGAAGTTCACAGAAAGGGGTATTAACAAAATTAGGAGAGCTATTTAGAAAACAAAAGAATCTAATTGTCCTTGACTTTTAGATAAACAAAGCAAACATAATGACAGAGCTGGGAATAAACGTTTTGTTTTTTTACCACTTCACAGCTCTATAACACTTACAAGAAAATATGTTTTCAACCACCACCACGGATGACAAGAGTATACCCAAAGTTAACCATAAATATATGGTAGAATATAAACCCAAACTATACGGCAGTGGGAATTCTGTACACAGAAAATAAACCACATAAGCACATCAAATACATCAGTACATGATACCTCCACCTGCCATAAACAAGAGAAACAAACAAAACACAGAAATGCATTCATACAACACTCACCAAATGATGAGCTCCGTCATAACATCACATTTTAAACCCCGGATTGTACACTGTTTTAAAAGAAAAACAAAGAACATATAAAGTCATGGACACATGACAGCATGAAATGTACAACGGTTACAGAAACATCAATCGAGACGAATCTAGAGCACATGGTGTGACGTCAGACATGCTCGGACATTTCACAGCGATCTAATCTTATAAATATAACTTATTTTTCTGGATTCATCGGTAAACATATGCCTCTACAAATTAGGATCACACCAAATATCAGAAATAAACATTGTATTTACCTCCAGAAGACATGAAATACTTCCGACTTCTCCCCGAGTGAACATCTCTCCCCGCGCTATACTTTGCACGTCTCACGAGCACACGAGAGCGAGAGCGCATGCGCACTATATCACAAACCCACCCATACTGCCCTCTATTGCACGCACCAAGGCACTACAGATTTTCCCTCTTATAGAAATGGAACTAGGGCAAGTTACCACCCGGTTACACATGAATAAACATTGTTACTAATAGTAACCATTACCTGCTATAATTTCCTCCAAATAATCACCGGTTAAACTTACCAAATAGTAAATTAACTGCACACACAATTCACAGGCCAGGACACACAGTCTTCGCACAACCCGCTGCTAAACTGGAATACAGGGACTACACATTATTTAAACCCCCCGCCAAATGACCAGCCTCAATGAGTTTACAATCAACGGCGTTTACATACCTGAACGGAGAGTAGTCAGTAACTCCACTAGATCAACGTAAGAGACATACACAGATGAAAGAACAGGCTGGGATGCAACAAACAAATTGTCAATACAAGATGAATGGTAATTAAAAAAAAGAGAAGGCTGCGAAAAGCTATGTGCTTAACAGCACATACCTGTAACTACCGCACACAACACCCAAAGGGGAGGATCCGGACGTGACGCATCCCAGGCTGCTACCAACCAGCTCTAAAATAGCAGGCACTCGTCACTGATTGGCTATCCCAAAAGTCAATCAACACACCTTCAATTGCTCATACGGTCACACACGGCATATTTTGGCGGTGTCGCTCTTCTCTGTGTCGGTGTGCTGCTTTTCTGGTGTTATTAAGTGGTATTATAACCCAGTAATATTTTAAAGTTTAAGTTTTAACAGTGTATTCATTTACATTAATAATGGTGGGCAAACAGCTCTATATGCAATGTAACCAAATCATGCTTCTGAAAACGGCACATTGACGGAGTGTGCAAAGAAATCTGCCCTGTGCGCGTCAGCACTGCCTTTTCGCTGATTAATGTTTAAGAAGCACACATTTTTAAATAAAACATTATAAAAATCATATTTAACCCATCGTCTATTACGGCTTTGAACTTGTGAGCTCATGCCTGCATCATATACGTGTCCGGTGCTCAATTACCTGCGAGTTGTAGACGCAACGCGTGTCCATTTTTATCCGGTGCGCACATGCATTTAAAGTCTTAAATTTAACAATTCTAAATGTCAATTTCGAGGACAGCATTGCATATTTTGCATAGCATTTTAAAACTTATAAATTGAACTGAACTAAAGCATACTGTATGAAAGATAGTGAAAGGCTAATTAAAATGTTGTATAACGTTTTTAAAACAAATACACAGATCGTAGCCTACATAACATTCAGTGGAAGTTAATAAATAAAGATTAATAATTAAGATGGATATGGGTCAAAAGTAGGCTTTGAAGAAAAAGTGACAGAAAATTGTTCCCCAGTAGAGCTTTATGTCTAGGAAAACCATCGCATCATTATACCAACTCTGAAGAGCGAGCTCGCGTCCACCGGCAACGTTTCTGTATGCATTACTTTAAAAAACGGGCATATACTGTTAACCATTACGTGGACTGTGAAATCTTTCTGAGAATATTGATACAGTGGAGATACAGGCTGTCATGTTTTTGGTGAAATGGCATTTCAGAGAACGTTATTCAAAGTTGGCAGCAGAAAGTGTAATGGAAACATGTTGTCTCTACTTAGGTAGGCTATTTTTAGTAGGATGAACTTAATTGATTCAAGTTATTTGGACGTTATTTTGACATGGTTGTTTAGGTTTACTCAATTCAGTTCAGTTCATCATACATTAAGTATTTGAGTAGAAATAACATATTTCTGTTATGTGGAACCACTGTCCATAATTTAATTCAGTTAGTTTAAAGTATCATTTTTTTCCAGCTTGTGTTTTTGAACAGCGCATGTAGGCTACTGTAGCTAAGTACTGCGCAAGACATTATTGTTTGTCAATTCTGTTGAAAAATAAATAAACAGACGTCATACTAGGGCCCATTTTCCAAATGTTTTTAAAAATCATTTTGTTTATTATTATTTCAAAAAGTGAGGGGGCACAGTGACTGAAGTGAGGGGGCCATGCCCCCTAGGGCCCGCTTGTGGCGCCGACACTGACCCTCAGACTATTAGACTGCTCAATGCTTAAAACTTAACACTTAAACTGACACACTTCACAATAATGCAATAACCATCCATTAACAATTTGCACTATGTGCTGAACCATCACACATACACTCTGTGTGCATATCTGTATATTCTGTTAAATTTCATGTTTATAGACACTGTCCAATGTGTATATCTTGTGTATATATAAATAATGTGCATATGTGTAAATGTATATTGTCTTTTTTGTACAGTCCATTGTTATAATTTGCACTGCTTGCCTGCACTACATACTGTCACTTACTTTACAAGGTTGTTTAGTCATACAGTTGTTTGTCTGTTCAACTGCATTATGCTTTGTTATTGAGCATGCACCCAAGACTTTCACTCACCACTCGTGGTGATGTGACAATAAAGATGATTTCATTTGATTTTGATTTGAATACCCACTGTTAAGGGCTTTCCAGACTGAAGGCGATGCGATAATGCGGCGCGAATCACCGACGGTTCATGGTTTCACAGTGAGTGCAATACGATTCATCGCCTTCTGCAACTTCTCGCTTGCCCGATAGGTGGAGCTGACGTCAGTGCATTTTGAGCCAGCTCACTAAGTTTTTAAACTCACCATCTATTTCCATTTGTTCGGCAATACCTTGCCACAGCGCTTCCTTTTTGTTCATGTTTTTGTAGTCTGTGTGACTTTTATCAAAAAGTTCTCTCATCTCCGACACCAACTACAGCAAGAGCTCATCCGTATAGAGTTATTTTTCTCTGATGTTTACACTGGTTTTCAAAACAGCTTTTTGTTCTCCAGCGCCACCATGTTGCTCGTTTGTGTAACAACAGTGGCTCCGGGCATGTGATATAAATCTCTACTCTCATTGGTCGGCGCGTTTTGTCGCGGAGAGGCGTGGGGGGGAAATCGACACACTGTAAACCCGGATAAGTTCTAGTAACTCAAAAAATTTGAGGCAACTGATTGCCTTGACTTTTGTAAGTTTTGAAGTGATGGGATTTAAGTAAGCTGAACTTTCAGATTTTGATTAAATGCAAGTTAAAGTTCTTATGAAGTCAACTCAAATATTTTGAGTTAATGTGACTTTAAATTTTAATTAATTTTTCACATGCCATTAAGTTAACAGAACTTCAAATAATAAGTATGCAATCGCTTCTGTGTTATATTCTCTTTCTTTTTAAAACATAAATCAAGCTCATTGAGTTAGAAAACTCATAGACTGATCCCAGTACTGACATTAGGGCAGTCATTGCTCATTGGTAATGCAACACACATTACAGTGCACATGTAACCTCCCACAGCCTAAGCCACATGCACCACTCTTCAGAACAATGGTAACCACTAAACTCTAAAATTACCACTAAAATTGATCAAACTCTTCCAAATCTGCATGATAAATGATCAATAAACACTATCAAATCTTTCTCTTTACTGAAAAACACATAAAATGACACTTAAATTCAAAATTTACTCTCCTAATGCACCCTCAAGCAAAGCATGCTGGGAACGGGAAATCTTCCTTGACAATAAAGTTGAATTAACTTATTAAAATTAAGTAAAGTGGAGAAGAGCAAAATGATTTATTTTGAGTTTGACTCTAAACTTAAAAATTTAGTGTCAGCTCATCACAGACTGGAAAAATAAGTACTGTGAAATTATAATTTTAAGTGGCGCATACTTAATCCACAAATATAGTTGCAGTTAATCAAAAATTATAAGATTAATTAACTCAAAAGGTAGAATAAGTCATATGAATTTAAAAATGTAAGTTAGTAGAATTTTTTTCATGAAATTAAGTTAACACTACTTAATATTTTTAATTATTTTGAACATTTGGGTTTACAGTGTGGTTGAACTGAAAACGCATTGCTTTCTTGCCGCGCGAATTATCGCGTGCACTGTGAAAGGCTTCGTGGGATCTATTGTTTTTATTCCAGCGCGTCATCGCGTCGCTGTATCGCGTTCAGTGTGAAAAGCCCTTTAGTCCGGAGACCGTAAAATCCGGATGGGCTCAAAAATTAGATAAAACCACATTATCAGGGAAATGATAGCAGCAGTGTAGAAGAGGAACACATTTTTGCTTTGTCCACGCAACAAAAAGTTATATTAAACTGGATTAACATCATCCAGATTTTATTCTGTCTCTCAGCCAAGGGTTAAATGTTACTTACAATAGCCTGTGTTGTCACAGAAAATGTGCAACAAATAAAGAGAACATCATTGCGGGCATGCATTAACAGTTGGAAAAGTTGTAATATAAATTAAAATGACAATAAGTAAATGTGTTTGAATATCAAAAGAGAATTTGGGAGAATCAAACTGGTGTAAAAGAAGCACAAATAATAAAAATCTATTTGAGACTATTATTAACAATGACATCATACAGTGCAGTCAACACTGTTTAAGAGTTTTAGGCCTGATCTTTTCTTTATGAGACTGTGGTAATTATTAAAAAAGGCAATTTGATCCTGTTTTCTGGAGATGGTAAAAGCTAAGACTTGTCCTCTCCCTATGAGTCTATGAGTAATGAAATCTAGAAATGCTTAATATCAGGCTGAGATTTCAAAGGAAATTGTTTAAGAACAATTTTTGTCTAGTTGTTTAGAGATTGTGAAAGCCATTAAAATATAGCTCAAAGTTTAATCCTGAAGTCACTATAAGAATGTAGAATTCAGTGTGAATCAGTGAGAACATTTGTGCTTTAAACCAGTCTGCCCAATTCCTTTTTTTTATTCAAACAGATTAACAAAAGAACACCTTGAAAAATTACAAATATTCTTCAGAAAACCCTTAAGAGACCAGTAATAAATTATTTTAATTTATACTATTTTAATATAATGTAATTTATATTGTAATGACATTATGATATATATTATATTATAATGGCCAAACAGGCATCAGGTGTTAAAAGTGATGCATTACATATTTTACCAACTTTAAAAATCTACTTGAACCAGACCCACCGAGGGTCCTAAGAACCTTTACATTTTAGATTTATTGGTTCACTACACAGTGTCAAAAAGGGGGAGTATACTTTTGCCTTTTGCTTTGCAGAAACACTGTAAATTCTGTGCCACAAGTGATATTGAACCAAATCATCCTTTAATTTGATAAAGAGGTTTATATTAACAGCTGAGTGATGAAATTGAGGAATGTCTAACATCAGTCTGAGATTTCAAAGTCCTTAGAGATCACAGAGATCTGAAATGATCAAACATGTGAACTGCACCAGGTGAGACCACAGATCTGACTGAGATGAGTAACTAAGTACAGCCATTGAGCTCATGAATAGAAGGGTGAAAGTACACCTATCTAAATATCTCCAGAAAGAATGGGGGTTCTAGTGCTCATGACACAGCATACTGCAAAGAAATAACTGAACGAGCAGTTTAAGATGCTTCACACTCAAGACTACACTGTAGCAGCAGTTGTAAGTCAAAAATGACCGAGCGCACTTAAGTTAATCTGACCTCTGAAAATAAATTTGCAAAAGTAACATGATAATGGTACATCTCATTCTTGATAACATAAAACCATATGAGATCATCAGAGAAAAGATTATACCACATGTCTTAAAGCAAATTGAATTTTCTTTTAGGACAAACTGCTTCTCTCTATGTCCGTTTTACTTTCAGGTTGAAAACTGCAAATCCTTGAAGGCCAGATACCAGAGAAGCGTCCGTCTTTCCTTCATCTGACCAAGACAACAAGCATTGCAGACACATAAACTGAAATTCGGGAGATGGGTGCGAGACACTTCAAGTGGCCATTCACATCTCACAGCACTATACCCATCAGAAGTAGCTACATGGCCTCCCGATTTAACATCGGATCTAAATTATGCAATCCACTTGTTGAAGAACAAGTCCCCCTCTCCCAGGAAAACACATACAGAACACACATCTTCACACCACCACAACTTATCTGGTATAGACGTAAAGACTATGGCTAAGGCCACATTTTGATAAATTATTATGATTGCGATAACCAACTCGCCAAAGAAATTTCAAACACCTAAACGAATAATATAAGATTATTGGGCTAATTGGAAAATCAAGGGGCCCCTGATTTTTCAACAAGTCACCAATGAGACATGAGAGTCTGAATCTCCAATTGTACAGACTCTGAGCTATGTTTTTATGTTTATTATTATCCATTGTAATGATGTATACAGGAGATGAATGCACAGGATGTCTTGGATTTTTGCCATTTTTCCTTTAATACACCCAGACAAAGTGTTTCTAAATTCCACTTCCATATGCTCTATTGCTGTAGTAGTGAAGAATCAGGTAATGAAATGGGATCACCTCACTGGATACATGACTTTAAGGGGTAATGAGACCTTGTCTACTAGTCGCACATGTTGCCACGAAACACACAATTACCGGTTATCTGTACATGTAACACCTTATACCCTTTCTCCTCTAATGACACCAAACTCATAAATGTTCAGTTGTTGCATGGATAATCTAATGCAGTCCAAGTATCACACATCCAGTGGTGCACTGTTAGTGAGATGAATTCTTTTACCTATGGAGGACTGACTTGCTCTGCTAACCATTCCTTTTGCTTGGAAGTAACAGAGGATTTCTCAATGAGCCAGATCAACATCCTAGGAAGAATGCCACTGGACACAGAGACTTCACCATGGTGGGATGACACTTTCTACAAGCAAGGTACTCAAGCCATGGTTGACACAATGGACATAGCACAGAGAATGATTCAACAGACTGAATACCACCTTAACCAAGCACAGGTAGAAACCAACCTGGCAAGAAAGACTGCACAAATTCTATCCATTTCATCTACTTGTTCAGTGTTTTACACATATACCAGGTGGGACTGGATGTTCAGGGGGGGTGTCATTGGCAGTGCCCCCATCTTCACTTTCACTTTGTTCCAATGCTGCTACTTCAGACAGAGCTACTCGAGAATCTTCACTTTCACTTTGTTCCAATGCTGCTACTTCAGTCAGAGCTAATCGAGAATCAACAAATGCTGCTTTTGTTTTAAGCCCACTACAGCTACCTGTATTCCAGAGATTTAAATAAAAAAAATAAGATTAATAAAAACACTCATGACCTCGCAGGGACAATTCGCCCACGTGGCCAAAGGGAGGACTGTAAGGTCAGTGCCAAAATGTCCTGATCAGGGACATTATTCTTCTCCTGAGAAAACAAAGAATGTCTTCAAGCACAATAGGGAACCCTGGCCAAAAGGGTGCCCCTTCATGTAAAACAACTCATTCACATAACAACAGAATTTAATAATAACGATTAACAAACTTCACTCAGTGCTGGGACATATTCCCACATCTGGTAATTTCCACCAATCACCTACTGTATACAGATGAAGTGCAGCCCCTTGGACCACAAGACCCAATCACAACCAAATTCTTATTCTTAAAGAATATTTACATATTGCTTTGTTCTGTCTGGGTACTTAAGGAAAGTTGACAAAAATATCTGAGAATCTGTTGTCAGATCTCCCGCACAAATCACTGTGTGCCGTCTCCTCCCAGGTATGCCATGTTGAATACTTATTCAATTTCTTATGATTTGCTACTATTTGTTATTGAACGATATTGATATTGATTGATATTTGATTATTGAATTGGATTTTGAATTATGTTTTCTATACCTGGCTATTAAATTGTAAATAAATTGTTATGGTTGAATCTAATTCTGCATTGTTCTGAACTTAATAACTCTAATATACCTTGTTATATCCTAGTTACTGCAAATCCCTGTTCAGGTTAGTGACGAACTAAAATCCTGTCTAGGTGGAGCATAGACGCACACCAGCTGAGACTTTTAGAATAAACGGCTAACATCTTGCCACTAGTTAAGTGCACTTAAAATGTGGAGACTGTTGTCTGACCGATCTGAATAGGATGAGTCTCAACCTCTGATTATTGTAATATTGTTCTATCTAAGTTGTACATAGGAAACTATGGCATGATTATACAAAGCTGCCATTGGAGACAGTAAGGTTGGTCTACTGATCTCTTTTGGGGTGGCCAAGAACCTCTGGTTAAAATAATTGTTACTCTAATTAAGTTCTTACAGTCTAAGCCGACCAAAAAAGGTACATTTTAGCGATGAGTTGCAGGGTGCAGCCACCTAAAACGCTACGGGTCCCTTACCTCTGACAGTAGACAGCGCTTGAATGAGTTTGTGATCGTGAACCCATGTATAAACAGCCGGCGTGAGGCTTCTGTGCGACTTGAGAATCAAGATTATTGGGAGTATTAGATTTAGAATAATACAGGAGAATTAACCATGTCCCCAAATTACATAATTTGATAAAGATAAATTTAAAGCATATAAGAAATTCAAGTATTATTAAAATGGAGTCAGATAGTAAAGAGGTAATTTAATAAAAGATGAATTTCATTTAAATGATTGTTCCATTAAACAAAGGAAAGACAGGAACACGTGTGAAGCCTTCGCCACGCCTCTGGATACCGTCATTGGACCAGCGGGTGGTCCTTACACCATCAAACTACCAGCACAGTGAGGGTTGTTGAAGCTGCACTAATCAGCAGAGGATAATATCCTCCAGCAGAGGATAATCAAGAACTTTCCAAAGTCGCTGAAAGAAGAAGCCACTGGATGCGGTTGAAAGGGATGGACACAGCATGCGCTGCCAATGACCCTGCTTCAATGCAACATACACCCAGGCCTGATCAGCCTGGGCTGGGCCTCCCTTGGTTGAGGGTTTCTTGTGGTAAAGGGCCGAAAAACCCAATGAGGCTGAGGTACACAACTGATGATGTGTTGCATTGTTGGAAACCCCGCAGTCATTATGAAAGTGACCTATTTGTCAGATATGGTGACCCATACCCGAAATGTGACCTCTGCATTTAACCCAACCAGTGAATAGTGAACACACATACACCGGGAGCAGTGGGCAGCTATCACTGCAGCACCCGGGGAGCAAACGGGGGTAAGGTGCCTTGCTCAAGGGCACGTCAGTTGTTACCTGCAGGTACTGGGATTTGAACCGGCAACCTTCCGGTTACGAGTCTGACTCTCTAACCATTAGGCCAACAACTGCCCTTATTATCAGCAGCACCTCGCCAAAAGCAGCTTTCACCCAGGATATTGGATGTGATGAAGTTGAGATTGGACACAAACTCAAGAGGTGGCTCACACATAATATCAAGGTAAGGTAAGTATAATATCCTATTTAATTTTATCTCCTCAACACAGAGAATGCCTACCTGATGAAGCCATCAATGCCTCTGACCTCCATACATATTCTTGACTCCTCCAGATCATTAAGATCATCTAATCAGTTGATCTTATCTGTACCTCGTTCTCGTTGTAAATCGAAAGGTGACCGATCCTTCACTGGCCCTAAACTTTGGAACAGTCTACACCTCTCCTTCACTCTGTGTTTTTAAATCAAATTTAAAGACTCATTTTTACACCCTTGCATTTGAGTGATGCTGTGTACAGTACTTTTGATGTATGTTTGTGTTTATATAACTATTTTTGTTTCTATTTTTTACCTTCTATTTTATTCTTTTTAACTTTGATCTTTATTGCTTTTTATCTAACTTGTTATTATAAAGCACTTTGGATCAACTATGGTTGTGTTAAAGTTGTGCTCTATAAATAAAATTGTATTGACTTGACTTTGGATGCGAGTAGCGCACATTGTTCGGTTCCGGTTGAAAACCCCCTGCAGCAGGGAAGTTTCGTAACCGTGAGACGGGATAGTGGCAGATCAAAGCACCCTTTAACCATTCTGATTACAGTCTCAAACAGATTTGCTCCACTGCTGAAAGTGCCCTATTTATTGGTGATTCTATTGTACGGAACGTAAACATAGAGGCACCAGCCACCATAGTCAAATGTTTATCGGGAGCCAGAGCGCCTGACATCAAATCAAATTTAAATGTGCTGGCTATGTCTAATTGTAAATTTAGTAAAATTGTAATTCATGTTGGCACAAACAATGTTTGTCTCCGTCAGTCGGAGATTAGTCGGAAACAGCTGGTTGTCTATGTGGTGCCTGCAGAATGATATAGTTTTTATAAATAACAGTTTTTGTAATAAGTTTAGGGGCACACCAACCTGCTTGCTGTTTTCCTCAATTGTAAGTTGCTTTGGATAAAAGCATCTGCCAAATGAATAAATGTAAATGTTAAAACGAGACGGTCTCCATCCTTCTTGGGCGGGTGCTGCTCTCCTGCCTGGAAATATGGCACATAGTCTTAATGCTGAAACCTGACTCACTGGGGCCCAGGTCAGGTAGCAGACAGAATGGCTTAACCAACTGTCTGCTAGCCATCTCGTGTCAACGAAAAACACAAAATATGCAACATATAGTACCCTTGTCTCCAAAACATCATAACATCCTTTCTGCCCTCTCATGCTCCTGCCTGCCTCCTGTCCCGGAGGATCGCGCCCTGGCACCACACAGACTTTATCAAAGAATTTGGGGACTTTTTATCAGAATTAGTACTGGCCACAGACAAAGTTTTTGTCATTGGTGATTTTAACATCCATGTAGATAATGATACAGATGTTTTGGGACTGGCTTTTAAAGGTGGGGTAACCGATCTCTGAAAACGGCTGTTGTTATTTGAAATCAAAAACAAAACGCACTACTACACAAGTACGCAACCGGAACACCACTTCCTGCTCCGCTCTCAAACGTGCTGTGCAATGCGAGCATTCCCTCGCTTCCCTCCATCAATGAGCGGACACACCCCTTACTGCTGATTGGCTACAAGTTTGTTTTAGTACTCGGCCCGACCCAGTTTTCTACAACGTTTTCAGAGATCGGTCACCCCGCCTTTATTGACATTCTCAATTCTATAGGCATTAGACCACACGTGACAGGACCAACTCACCTTCGTAATCATACTTATATAATACTGTCATACGGTATAAATGTGGACAACGTTAAAATTCTCATCTCAGTCTGATTCGACATCTCAGATCATTATCTTGTATTGGGTATGCTCCACCTGCCTGTAGCTGCAAATCAAAATTCATGTTATAAATATGGTAGAACAACAACTTACTACCAAAGACTTGTTCCTCGATAATCTGCCTGAATTGTCTCTATTCCCTTGCATATCTAATAACTTAGAATAAGGGTGCCTAAACTCGGTCCTGGAAATCTACTGTCCAACCTGTCTCACACCTGTAGTGAGATCTTGATTAGCTGGTTCAGGTGTGTTTAATTAGGGTTGGAGTTGAATTCTGCAGGATAGTAGATCTCCAGGACCGAGTTTGGGCACCCCTGACTTAGAAGATCTTGATATCCTCACATATTAACTTTGTCTTCTCAGAAACACTAAACACAGTTGCTCCTCTTCGCCTAAAGAAGATTAAAGATAGCAGTCCAACACCGTGGTGTAATGATTAGATTCAACTTTATTGTCATTACACATGTACAAGTACAAGGCAACGAAATGCAGTTTAGGTCTAACCAGAAGTGCAATAGCAGCAAGTGCAGGATATACAGTGGTTGCAAAACTGCAGGATGAATCAATATTATAGAAGTAATTACAGATGGATATAAACTATGAACATAATATACAAGTGGCTATTACTATAAACAGAAATTACAGATGGATATGTACTATGAATATAATATACAGGTGGCTATTACTATAAACAGAGATTTACAGATGGATATATACAATGATACGTTAGGCTATGGTGAGCAGTAGAACAATGGATATATAGTGCAATAAATTATGGACAGAAGCTATCCAGGTAACACTGCAATGGAAAGTTATTGCATATTTCAGTTAAAGTACAGTATTTGCAAAGATGCATATGTAAACAGTTGGTACTGTAAATGAACAATCGGCAGTGCAAATTAGCATGTTTCAGTTAAAGTACAGTAGTGCAAGGATGCATATGTAAAGAGTTGGTACTGTAAATAAACAGTCGGCAGTGCAAATGATCAGTCTGGTAGTGCAAATGAACAAAGTGAAGTCAGGTGTGAGGGGGAGAGGAGAGTGTAGCAGTATATGAGGGGCAGTGGGATCAGCGAGGGGCAGAGTTCAATAAAGAAATAGCTCTGGTAAAAAATCTGTTCTTTAGTCTGCTGGTCCTGGTCCGGAGGCACCTAAAACGCCTGCCAAAGGGCAGGAGAGAAAACAGTCTGTGGGGGCGGGATGAGAGGAGTCCTTAAGAATGTTGCGAGATGAGCACATGCACGCTCTAATGAGAGCTGCCCGGAAAATGGAGCGCATCTTTAAGAAAACAAAATTAAAGGTATTTCGCTTAGCTTGGAGAATAGTGTTTTAACATACAGAAAAGCCTTAAAAGCTTCTAGATCCGCCTACTTTTCATCACTAATAGATCAAAACCAGCACAACCCTAGGTTTTTATTTAACACAGTGGCTAATTTATAGATTCTTTCTTTGTTCGTTTATTTACAGTTTGACAAGACAGGATATTGCCATACAAGACCCTGAAATGGGTCAAACATATACATACTCCAAAACTAACATGTGGGCAGTCGTGGTCCAGTGGTTAGAGAGTTGGACTCATGATCAGAAGGTTGTTGGTTCGATTCTCAGGTCTGGCGGGTAACGGCTGAGGTGCCCTTGAGCAAGACACCTAACCCCCACTTGCTTACTATACAAAAATGTACAAATGTATAGTACAATGTAATGTAAGTCGCTTTGGATAAAAGCGTCTGCCAAATGCATAAATGTAAATGTAAATGTAACATTAACTGATATACAAATATAAATATAAACACAAATATACACAGGATAGAACATTCTACAATCCGACACCTGAAAGTTATTTATACAACAGTTTTAGAGCCCACAGAATAAAGGAGAGTTCATGTCATTTAGTTTTACTCCTGGATACAGCAAAAGTCTTGTGCTGATGAAGAGAATAGGAAGATGCTTGGGCTAAAGGGAGAAAACAATGCAGCGGTGATGAACTGTTCCTGAGTATTTTAGTAAAGGTACGTAAGGTGGCTTCATCATGCCTCTCACTCAATGTTGGCAAAGTTGAAGTCAGAATGCCTATGATATGACAGCATCGCTTTTGAATTTTCTCTAACTCCTCAGAGAGACACTTAGGTAGTCCGCTCCATACTGGGCTTGGGCTCCATCAAGAACTGGCCATATAAAAGTCAAATATATTTGCACTAAAACATCACACAGAAGACCTTTTTTTGCAGCACAAAGATGGTAAATTCTGGGGCGTACCTTCGTGATCATATATCTGATATGGGCATCCCAAGACAAATCAGAGGATATTTGAACTCCAAACAATTTAAAGGTAGAAACTCTACTAATTGCGAGACCTGAGACAACAAAAGAGGGAGGGGTGAGAATGTTGTCCTGTCTTCTGTCACTAATTACCATGTCCACAGTCTTAGCTGTAAATTCCTTTCCCCATTCGGCTACAGAATCCAAGGCCTTCTGCAAAAATCCAGGTAGGGATCCCATAAGGGGCTCAGTGATTGTCAGATCATCAGCGTTTTTCACAGGAATTATAGAGGGAGGCAGATATGAATCTAAGCTGTTCATACAGATGACAAAAAGCAGAGGGGACAAAAGCCCCCCTTAAGGAACACCTGCTGAAACTGGAGAGGAATTGGACACACAGGAACCCCACTTCACCTTTTGTCCAAGTAACTCCTCACGATGAGCCAAAGTGGCATGCAAGTCAGCTAAGGAATGTAGCAGTCGACAATGATCAATAGTGCCAAAAGCTCAAGTAAAATCAACAAACACAGCATGTATGTCCATTTTGGGGTAACTGTTTAGAGCTTCATGCCAGTGCTGTAAAACTTACTGCAGTGTCAGTTGATCTATTGCTCATAAAGCCATATTGGGATGGTTTGATCTTGGTAACGGTTTCCTCCAGAATGACATCTCTCAGGATTCCTTCAAAAACTTTCCCCACACAGTATTACAATTGAAGCCTGCTGATAGTTTCATTCAATGTTACTGAGACTGTCCAAATACTGCGTAATTAGTGTATCTGGTTGGGCTGTTGTAGAAGAACGTGGTGGAAAATAGAGCACAGCCACAACAATACAACTTAGTCCTCGTGGCAAATGACTGAGACGTAACCATACCCAGAACTTCATATTCATCATCTTCTAGCTGAGTCAGTCGTATTTGCGTGATGGTATTACATACATACAAGGCAACTCCTCTTCCCACACCTACCTCGCGATCCCGCCATTGTATTGTATATCCAGGAAAAGTTACAACTGAGTCTGGAATAACAGTGTTTAACCATGTCTCTGAAACTGCAACAACACCTGAGTTATTAATTGATGCTACACTATACAGCTCATCACATTTGTAACGTAAAGAGTACACATTGGAAAGGAGAAAGCCAGGCATCGATGGTATTGCCTTATGTTGTTTTGTCTTGATATGAATTAAGTTATTAGGATGATAGCGATAGTCAGATGGAGACATTCTTTGCACAGTCAACTGTCCTTCAATATCCCCTACAGTTCCACTAGAAGCAAGGCGGTTTCCAACAATTGTTCATACAGTGGCAAGAAAAAGTAAGTGAACCATTGTCATTTTCCTGGTTTTCTACTTGAATTGGTCAAGAAATGTGATGTGATCTTCACCAAAGTCACAAATATCAATAAACACAATATGTCTAAGCTGATAAAGATCTTTTATGTCTTTATTGAACACACCCATTCAACATACAAAAGTAAGTGAACCATTGCTTTAATCACAGGTTGAACCACCTTTGGCAGCAATAACCTAAAGCAAGCACATCCTATATACCTGCAGAAACTACCTGGAGTAATTTTGGACCATTCATCTTTACAGAACTGCTTCAGCTCATCCATATTCTTAGGACGTCTGGTATTAATGGCTTTCCTAAGGTTATTCCACATAATTTCTTTTGGATTGAGGTCTGGGCCCTTCAAAAAGTAGATTTTTATGTATCTGAAACCATTCTGTAATATTTGGCCTCAATATTTAGGGTCATTATCCTGCTGCATTACCCATCTTCTTTTGAGCTTAAGCTTGTGGACAGACACTTCGAGATTATCCTGTAGAATGTTCTTATAAACATGGGAATTACTTTTCTTCTCTACAATGGCAAGTGGTCCAGGTCCAGAGGCAGTAAAGTAACCCCAAATCATGATGTTCCCTCCACCATACTTTACTGTTGGGTTGATGTTTTCAAGTTGGTACGCTGTATTCTTTTAATTGATATTTGTGACTTTGGTGAAGATCACATCACATTTCATGACCAATTCAAGCAGAAAACCAGGAAAATGACAATGGTTCACTTACTTTTCTTGCCACTGTATTGTCCGAATATAATTTCTTCCAGCTTTCTTACCCCTTGGTAGAGATCTAAGTCGTAGAATCCCATTTGACCGCAACATGTTCTTAATTTCAAAAGCCAGAGGAGCTGCACAACTTCTCAAACTTTAAAAAAAAAATGGGAGTCACTCAAATGTCCAAGATGTTCCATTGTAAGGAGAAAAAGAAAACGTTTTGTTAAAGATAGTTTTCTCAGCAAAGTTTTCCTGCCATCTAGCCAGCTATGGTTAAGCAGGCCGCATTTCCAGAATCCATCCAGAATCTTCCAGAAATAACTCCATCCAGCTGTCCTAACTACCAATTCAGCGAAGTAATCAGATATCCAAATAATCTATCTGTGCATTTACAAACTACAATAAGGTAAAATTATTCAAAAATATTAAAAAAGACTGTTTGCTGAGCAGCATACCATTCACGCGGCTGCCCTTAAAAGCGCCACCTAGCTGCATTGCTTAAATTATTTTCTTGGTATTATTAACTCATCTCTGTCATTAAGGCATGTTCCTAAAGCTAATAAGGTGGCTGATTAAGCTCCTTATCAAAAAACATCTCAACTTGATCGTAGGGAATTAGTTAATTATAGACCTAATCTAATCTCGCATCTCTAGAGTACTTGAAAAGGTAGTCTCATCACTATTTCTCATTGTATTTCGCCATCTTGAAATACAAAATGGCGCCACCGCGTTCGGTGGCCGTCCAGGTCGCTCCGCTTAGATTTAGCTTTTACTTACTTTTTCTTTCTCTTTCTACACGTATTACGTCTGCACTGATTACTTACGACAAATTAACACTTTTGGATATTGGACACCGCTGTACTGAACTGTTTTGGGACACTTTACCCTCGAACTCTTCGTGGCCATCTGCGATTCTTCGGAACATGAACAATGGCCACCCCCTGAGGCGACGTAACAAGAAAAAACGCGGGAAACGCGCTGGAATTCGCAACCGATTGCGGAAAAGGGCACATGCTCCTCCTCTGCCGAGCATTCTACTCTCCAATGTCCAATCCTAGGAAAATAAGATGGACAATCTTAGAGCCAGGATAAGTTTCCAATGTGACATTAGGGACTGTAACATCCTTTGTTTTTTCTGAAACATGGCTCACGACCTCGGCTCCAGACTCTGCTGTGCCGACGTCCGATAACTTCCTTGTTTTGCGGATGGACAGAACAGCCAAGGGTGGCAAAACCAAAGGTGGTGGAGTATGTCTCATGATCAACAAGAAATGGTGTGACCCCAGGAATATCTCCATCTTGTCACACTCTTGCTAGCCTCATCTAGAACATATATCAATTGCTTGCCATCCATTTTATCTGCCCCGGGAGTTCTCATCGATCATCGTTACTGCTGTTTACATTCCACCACAGGCCGACACCGGTTTGGCTTTGTATACATTTCACGATGTGCTTAGCGGCTACATAAACAAACATCCTGATGCTGCTTCTATCATCGCGGGGGGATTCAACAAAGCCAATCTCATGAAAATCATGCCGAACTTTTATTAACACGTTTCCTGTCCTACAAGAGGGCCAAATACACTGGACCATGCCGCCATTTTCCTCACATCAGAATATAAACAAATGCTCGTCCAAGAACTCCCGGTGCAGAAAGTAGTGACGCGCTGGTCCTCCCACTCAGAAACTTGGCTACAGGCGGCTCTTGATGATGTCGACTGGGACATGTTCCTGGCAAGCTCATCTGACATCAGCGAGTTCACGGACGTTGCATTAAGTTTTGTTAATACGCTAACCGAGCAAGCAACTGAAACAATAACAATAATGTCCTTCTCAAATCAGAAACCGTGGGTGGACAAAACTATACGTGCGGCAGTGAACAAATGCACTGCAGCATACAACGCCAGTCTTCTGTCGGGGAACATGAGTGAGTACAAAGCATCGTGCTGTGCTCTCCACGCAATTAAAGACGCCAAACTCCGCTACAGGGAACGAGTGGAGTCTCATTTCCAACTCAATGACTCCCGACGCATGTGGCAGGGACTGAGGACCATCTGCTCCTCCGGAACTAAATCCACTACAGAGGTGAGATCAGATCCGTCGCTGGCTGATGAGTTAAACTCTTACTTTGCTTGCTTTGAATGCAATCGCGGTAGCGCAACTCTGCCGCTCAGCGCGCGAGAAAGTAGCAGTCAGAGCAGCGGCAACCCTGTAATCACTGTGTCAGAGGACGAGGTTCGAAGGGCGCTAAAGCAAGTGAACGTCAGGAAAGCCTGATGGTATTTCTGGTCTAAATGGTTTGTTTACATCCATCTTCAATGGGTCCCTTGCTACCTCCATGGTTCCCTCCTCCTTTCAAAAATCTGTCATCATCCCTGTGCCTAAGAACAATAAACCCTCTTGCCTGAATGACTATCGCCCAGTTGCTTTCACATCTACAGTCATGTTTTCATGAGAAACTGGTTAAAAATAACATCTGCTCCTTCATACCTGATACACTGGACCCTCTTGTTTGCCTATCGTCCTACTGAGGATGCCATCTCTCATGTCCTGCACTCTTCCCTCACACACATTGACAGCAAAAAATGGGAACTATGTAAGGCTGCTATTCATTGACTACAGCTCAGCCTTCAACACTATAGTTCCTAGTAAACTAACCTCCAAACTCATGAATCTTGGTCTGAACTCTTCACTCTGTGATTGGATTCAAGATTTTCTCACTGGCAGACCTCAGGTAGCGAAAGTAGGCAAGTTTACCTCCACCTCCATCACCCAGAGCGTAGGAGCACCACAGGGCTGCGTCCTGAGTCCCCTACTCTACTCTCTCTACACACATGACTGCGTCTTTTCTCACAGCTCCACTATTGTCAAATTTTCTGATGGTACAGTGGTTCTGGGACTCATCTCCAACAACAACGAGACTGCATATGTGGATGAGGTAGAGAAACTAACATCTTGGTGCCAGGACAACTGTCTCTCTCTGAATGTGACCAAAACCAAAGAGCTGATTGTGGACTTCAGAAAGAGGCAGCAGCGGACCTATACCCCTCTTATGATCAGTGGTACCCCTGTGGAGAAGGTGAGCAGCTACAAGTACCTTGGTGTTAACATCTCTGAGGACCTGACTTGTACTTCATACATTCAGACACAAGTAAATAAAGCCAGGCAAAGACTGTACCATCTGCGACAGCTGAGGAAATTCAGGGTCTCACCAACAATCCTAAAAACTTTCTATTCAGGAGCAATAGAAAGTGTTTTAACTCAGTGCGGTATGGGAATAGCTCCAGCCAAGACTGCAAAGCCCTTCAGAGAGTTGTGCGCTTAGCTGAGCGCATCTCAGGGTCTGCTCTCAGCCCTGCAAGACATCTACCTCAAACGCTGCAAGAACAGAGCCAAAAAAAATAGTTAAAGACTCCAACCACCCTAATAACCGTCTCTTCAACCTATTTCCATCTGGTAAGCGCTTCCGTAGCCTGAGGACCAGAACAGAGAGACTAAGGAGGAGCTTTTTCCCCCAGGCCATCAGGCTCCTAAACTCTTAACATTTACTTTTTTTAAATTTTTGCACTGCTGCTAAGTAACTACCTTGTGTTACTATTTGTTTGCACATCCCTGTTCATGTAAATATTCAGTTTAGTTTCTATCATAGACTATATATTATCTATATTATTCTCATACCCAGAATTGCACTATCTTTGGAGCTGATCTGACCTACATTTCACTACTGGTTGTATATCCTCTATATAACTGTGTATGTGACAAATAAAAATCTTGAATCACTATGCTATGAGTTTGTTTTCACTGCTATGCTGCTGATACTTAACTCTATATTTCCTCGAAGCCTAACGAAACACAGCAGTTCAATAGAATAATGAAATGCATAGTCGATATAAAAAACTGGATGAGTTACAACTTTTTATTGCCGAACTCGCACAAAACAGAAGTGTTAATCATTGGACTGAAAACTGCCTTACGTAACAACCAAGAATAAAGATTAACTATTTACGGAAGTTCTATAAAACCATTGTCGTCAGCAAGGAATCTGGGCATTTGAAAGCCATGTCGCCAACACCTGTAAAACTGTGTTTTTCCACCTTAAGGATATATCAAAACTATGTAATATGTTGTCACTATCAGAGGCAGAAAAGCTAATTCATGCATTCATGACGTCAAGACTAGATTACTGTAATGCACTATTAAGTGGCTGTCCTGTGAGCTTATTACAAAAATACTTCAGCTAGTTAAAAAGGCAGCAGCTTGAGTTCTTACACAAATAAAAAAGTATGATCATATTAGCCTGGTTATGTCAACATTGCACTGGTTACCTATCAAGCAATGCATTAACTTTTAAATCTTACTGTTTACCTATAAAGCCCTACATGGTTTAGCTCCTCAGTACCTGAGTGAGCTTCTATTGCATTACAGCCCTTCTCGTTCACTACGCTCTCAGTGCTCCGGTTAGTAGGTAATACCTATAGAATTTCTAAATCAAGTGCAGGCAGATCGTTTTCCTATCTAGCGCCTGAACTTTGGAACAGTCTTTCTAGTACAGTGCGGGAGACAGACACACTGTCAGTTTAAATCTAGATTTGACACATCTCTTCAACCTTGCAAACACATCACTTCTATTATACAAATCCTCTAAGGGATTTAGGCTGCATTAGTTAGATCAACCGGAACCGGCGAGCAGGATGCAGTCCATACCCAGACCAGATGGTAGAGCTGAAAGAGGGAAGCGGCGACCTGACAAGTCCTCACTACAAAACTGCAACTGCAATTAGCTACTGGAATATTAACGAGAATCATACACCTATTATCCACCATTTTGCATGCATGTGTCAGTTTTGTGCGCCAATGTGTGTTTGATGAGTGTGTGTTGTGAAGCTAAACAGTGTTGCCCTTTGTGATATAAATTATACAAACTGTTAAACTGAAACACACCAACCTAAATAATAAAATACACTTACCGGTTGTGGTCCATAAACAATGCCTTTTCCAGACTAAGTGGAAACTGTTCTATCTTTTAGGAATAACCTTTGTGCAAACCCGGAATTAAACTGTGCTATAAGTGTAAACTTGTGTGCAAATAGCATGAAGTAGTGACTGTTGAACAAATTGACTTTGGTCCCCTGTTGGATGGTAAAATGCAACCTGTTTGACAGCTTTGTCATTTCTTACCTTCACTAAAGAGGTAACACTTTATAATAACTTTCATTAGTAAATCATTAACAAACATTATTTAATGCTTAACTGATTATAGGTACTATATATTCACATATGAGATAATGTTCTGGTTCATGTTTACTAACGGTTTGATTGAACATTATTTAGTAAATGGCAGATCATTAGTTAATGCATATTCAAATGCTTACAAGTGTTTTTCCCTTTTCAATTCCCGTAATGCAATTTAAAGAATTACAAATTACGGTAATGTATGGTATCCAACGATTAACAGCTTGTTTGTTAATGTATGTATGAATGCTTACAAATGTCAGTAAACTTTCATTCACAGTTGAAGACAAAAATATTAGCCCCCTTAGTAAATAGGAGCAAAGATGTTGTGAAAATAAATCTGCATTGTTTGTCCTTTCATTTAAAAAGTTCACAAAAATATATTGTTTCATTGAAGTAAAACAATTGAAATTGGGGGAAAGGCCACAATTACTGTATTAGCCTTTTGAGAAATTAAAATATCCCAATTGAGTAAAATATATTCCCATTGATATTTACATTTTCTTAGCACACCAAGGTGACTAGAAACATGATGTTGTCTAGTCATCAGGTCTTGTTGCACAGGAGAATAATTATTACGTAACACAAAGCCCAAATCCCCTTAATCATTCTTCACAATGGGTAAAACTAAAGAATATAGTTCTGATGTGCAGCAAAAGATTGCTGAGCTACACAAAATAAAAAAAGAAATAGTTAAAACAATAAAAATTCTCATTTCCAACATCAGGGCAATGATCAAGAAGTTTTAATCGACTGCAGATGTTGCAAATTGTAAGAGTTCGAGGCAGACAGAAGAGCACACCATGGGAGTTGACGGTAAAAAAAGGGGTTTATTAACAAAACAGGTGAGTAATCCAAAAACAGGTGAGCAAGTCCAAAACAGACACGCAATCCAAAAAAACAGGTGAGTAAATCCAAAAGGTAAGTAATTCCAAAAACAGTATCCAAGAGTACAAAAACAGGCAAGAAATTTCTTGCAAATTGCTGTAGCAAAAAGAATTAAATAAAGGGGGGGCTAATAATTGTGGCCAGAGTGTATTAGAGGTTTTTGTGAACTTTTTAAATCAAAAGGAAAAACAATGCAGATTCATTTTCACAGCATTCTTTGCTCATATTTACTAAGGGGGCTAATATTTTTTACTTCAACTGTATATTATCTAAGACACAGGTTTACATTTACAAAGGTTGTGACAATATTACTGGTGATTGCAGTTACTTCACGCATTATTCGTGTTAACAACTTATTCATAAACTCACAACCAAGCTGTTTAGGTTACACATTTGATCTTTGTTTATTGTGGTGTGTAAACTTACTAATACTATTTAGACAAATAACTTATTATTAGTTAATGTTTTTGCAGTACCCAATCTAAAGTTGAAACTAGTCATCATTTGTAAATGTTTATAAATGCTTACGAGTGATCTATAAAACTTATATGCTTGCTGTACAGACATTACCAACACATTATAACAAACAGAAAAGCATATGGGAAAACATGGTATCACGCCAAAGCGTGTAATTTGAAAATGCGTGCCAGTCTCACGCTTTGCCTCCTTTAGGCATGAACATGACACGCTCAGTTCTTTGCACTTGTATTTAATTAATTAAACTATTTAATTAATACTTATTATTTGTACTTAAATAGATATTTTAGAGCACCCTACAATTAAAAAACACACAACAAGCAAACTGAAGTTACGGCTGCAATATTTAAAAATTATACGCAACCGGAACCGGTTTTACGGTGGACAGAGAAGGGAATTGCTGTTCTTTGGCCTCGGGACGCTTGGAATAATTGCACTTTTTGAATAAATTGCATCTGAGGAGCTGCTCATACAGTTCTACTCAGCTGTCATTGAATCCAACCTCTGCACTTCCATAACTGTGTGGTTCGGCTCAGCTGCCAAAACTGACCTCCGAAGACTGCAGTGGATAGTCCGGACTGCTGAACGAATCATTGGTACAACCCTCCCCACTCTCCAAGAACTGTACTTATCCAGAGTGAGAAAAGGGGCTCGCAAAATCAATCTGGACATCCAGCACACTTCCTCTTTGATCTGCTGCCGTCTGGCCGGCGCTATAAAGTACTGAGCACCAAAACTACCAGACAGGAACAGTTTCTTCCCTCAGGCCATCTACCTCATGAACAGTTAAATGTCCGATCCCACTGTGCAATAAAACATGTGCAATACACAATCCATATTCCCCTGCATAATTTTTGTATATAACGGATTATAATTTGTACATACAGTAGGCTATACTGTATATTGTCATTTTGTCAAATGTGTAATGTGTATTTATTTTTATTTTTACTTACTTTTTTGTTACCTGTACCTTGTCACTTTTTTTAACATGTATGTGCACTGGAAGCCTCTGACACTAAGACACATTCCTTGTGTGTGTAAGCACACTTGGCAATAAAGCTCTTTCTGATTCTGATATCTGATTCTGTAGCCGTATCTGCCTGTTATGCATTGGGTTTAATATTATATAATATACAAACTGTTAGGTTTAGGGGTGGGGTCGGGTTACGTGCTAAAATACATCTAAAGTGTGTGCACAAAGTAATAAACGTACACAAAATACTATGTACACTAGTACACGTCATGAATAAAAAACAAACAAAAAAAACAACAAAAAAAAAAAAATCACAGGTTTTCCCACATGCTTTTATTGTTATAATGTGTTGTTAATGTCTGTACAGCAAGCATAAGTTTAATAGATCACTCGTAAGCATTTATAAACGTTTATGAATAATTTGTTAACATGAATAATGCATGAAGTAACTGCAATCACCAGTAATATTTTTACAACCTTTGTAAATGTAAACATGTGCCTTAGATAATATATGAATGAAAGTTTACTGACATTTGTAAGCATTCATACATACATTAAAAAAACAACCATACCATTTATCGGGAATAATGATTTTGGAAGAATGGGAGTGTATGGGACCCATGTTTTAAAGCCCAAAAAAGCGCATCTATCAATCAAAGAACTGCTTAACACGGCTCTGTGGTCTTAACAAAGGTCTTCTGAACTGAATCGATGTGTTTGTTTAAGAGAAAATTGAAATATACCTCAGCATTCCACTGGTGGAACAGTGACAAATAGCATAAATCAATCAAATATTACTCCTGCATAATTTTTATTATAAAATATTGTTCAAATATGTATTCTAGAGTCTTAGACCTTTCCAGGGATATACAGTTTGTCATGATTATAAATGAATTTTATGGCAAAAAATTGAAATATACCTGTGTTCCACTGGTGGAACAGTGACAAATAGCGTAAATCAAACAAATATTGCTCCTACATAATTGTTATTGTAAAATACTGCTCAAATATGTATTCTAGAGTCTTAGACCTTTCCAGCGATACATAGTTTGTCATGATCAGAGTGGAATTATATTGTGAGATTTTCAAGTAAACGTAGGCGTTCCACAGGCGTAACGGTGACATTTAGCAGCATATAATAATTGTATGCACACTCTTGTCATAAATCAATCAAGCACTGCTCCTACATAATTTTTATTGCTCAAATATAGTCTTAGACCTTTCCCGCAATATATCGTTTGTCATGATCAAAGTGGAATTATATTGTGAAATTTTCAAGTAAACGTAGGCACTCCACAGGCGGAACAGTGACAGTTAACATTAAACACACATACACTTGAAGGTCCCCACTTGGCTACAATTAAAAGAAATGTATGATTAAAAGCATGACCAACAGGGGACCTGGAAAATGTCCCCGCTTGGTGAATGTGTAACACGCACACACACAGAAAGTAATGAGTAAGAGTCAAATAAGAGTCAAATATTTATTTTATACGCACAACCTCAAGGTAAAACACACATGACACACACACACACAGATATTTATACATCCAAAAAAAATAATGAGACTAAGTTTCTGAATTTCTTTAAATTTTATATTGTTTGTTACAATATTGAAGACAACAGACATCAGCCAATGCAACCAATAGGAGCAGGGACATGATTCTTTAATTAACAAAGTAAAGAAGGGTTAACAGAATGTAATATCTTTTTTGTGGAGCAAACAAATGTAGAACACACAATTGACCAATGTCCCTTTAGACTTGTATCACACTCAATTTGGAAAAAAAAAAAATTTTTACATACATGCACAACCCACACACAACAGACTTACAACAGACTTACTTAATGGCTTTCTCCATTCTTTTTCAGATACTCTCTGTAAAGCAGAAGTCGTTCTGTTGTGTATTGTGGCAGTCTGCTTCTTCTAGCACGTACAATACAGGATGCTAAAGGCAACAGTCTTTTCAATCCTCCTGAAGATGCTGGGACAGCCAACAGTCTGCGGCAAATGCTTTGTAGCCGGGGGAAGCGGGTAGCTTCCCTCCAAAACACCTGGATGCAAGCATCTTCCTTCAACGAGGGCTCAGACAGATATAGATCCACCTCAGACTCTTTCTTTGGCAGCACATCATTATCATCTGCTGTAACACAGCTAATCTCTGCTGAGGTAAAGGTTTCTGTTTTACCTAATGCAGATTCTACAACTGAACAGGCACGAATTTTGGAAGGAGTAAACAGCGTGGTGCTCCTGAATTTTTCCTTTCCAAAAGTGAAGGGTTGGAGCTTGATTCGTGGGTCCAGCACGGAAGCTACTATCAAATCGCTTTGAAAAATCAAAGGTTGGAAGTAAGTGCGAAGACCAGAACGGAGGGCTGAGCAAAAATAGCTCAACTTTGTGCTCTTGGTCTCAAGAGTTTTATCAAGTCCAATGATAGATGGAATGATGAGGGACAAAGTGATATCATCTTCCTGAAGTACCTGGACTGCCTCTTCAAAAGGCTCTAGTAAGCCAACAAAGTCCACTACTTGCTCACGAGTAACTTGTACCACTGGTGGACAAATGGAGCAGTCTTTTGTCCCCGTGCGAGCCTGATTCAGAAAGCTCATCACCAAGGGCCAAATGGACTCATGCATCATTTCACGAATAATAATGATTGTTGAATTCCAGGTGTAAGGATTAGTTAGTGAGAGTTTGCATTTCTTTTCTAGAACCTCATTCCAGTAGGTGCTGCGCCGAAAAAATGACACCACACTTTGTAGCTCAAAAAGTATGTGCTCAACAGCACTGGATTTCTTTAGTGCTTCTTTAATTACACAATGCAGTAGTGTTGTGATACAGTCCAGACGTTTGCTGGAAGACATTTCAATTAAAGAGTAATCATCAATCACAACTTGATCATCAAGAAAATCCCATACTTCATCTTCATTCAGATCATGCTGTGCAGAACACATAATCTTATAGTCACAGAAAACATTGTGTGTCGCAATGGTGTTCTTGGCTTCATGGATAGTACTGTAACCAATGTTATGAGAGAACAGCCCAAAGCTTAGAAGAATGGACTCAAGTTCTCCTCCAATATTTGCCATAAGATTTTTACACTGCAAATGGCGAAAGGCTACAGTAGGCCTATGAATGTTCCAATCATCATCAAGAAAATGCACCTGAACGACAAGAAGTGGCTCTGCATATTCACCTGCCCATATATCTGCAGTGAGATGAACATTTTGGCCCCCACTCAAAGATACACAGTTTTTAAGATCCTCGATTATCTGTGGCTTTAGAGCTTTCTCCACAGTGTTATACAGCTGCAAACCTATAGTGCGCTGTGAGAGTTGTGGGTATTGAGGTCCGATTGAAGTCATTAAATTACGAAAGCCAGAACCTTCAGATATGTTAAGGGGTAGCATATCCTCAGCAATCATCTGCAACATAGCATCTACAAATACTTCATGTTGTGCTTGCACAACAGAATGACTACTGGAGCTGGACGGTAAACCTGAATGTGCGTTGAAGGAAGGAATGTTGGCCCTCATGTCTTTTTCTGAAGCCTTCCTCGATTGCTTTATCTTGAGCAATTGTTGTTCTTTGCTCTTTGCCTGGAAAATAAAAACAACCTTTAAAATAACAATGATTCATGTATTGGCTTAAATGATAATATATTTCAATTAGCTACCCATAAAGCAATCATGCAAAGTAACCAAGAGGTCAAACACAGATCAGTTTGCAGGTAAAAATGTGGAAAAAATTAAGACACCATGTTTAGTTTTCCGAAATGTACTACTTATAGGTATGTGTTTAGATATATTTATTTTTTTGTTGTTTTATTCTGTGAACTACTAACAATATTTATCACAAATCTCAAAGAAATATATTGATTCTATTTGCATTTATTTGTAGAAAATGAAAACTGGAGAAAAATGGTAAAGAGAAGAGATGCTCTGTATTTTTTCAGTTCTTAAATACTGCAAAGTTCATATTCACTTTTAAGCACAAGTCTGTCATATTGCTGTTGGATGACTTTGGTTGGATGATTTTGTTGAAATTTAACAGATACTGGACTGGAATGGCCACAACACATCTAGAATTTTTTTATGGATTATTAATTATGTACTGCTCAAAGAAATTAAGGGAACACTTAAAGTGATAGTTCACCCCCAAATTTAAATTCTGTCATGAATTACTCACTCTCTGGTTTTTCCAAATCTGTATTGAAGTCTGTACTGTATCTGTGTAAATGTCTTTGTTTGGTTAAACACAGAGAAAGATATTTGAAAGAATGCTTGGGCAGTCGTGGCCCAGTGGTTAGAGAGCTAGACTCATGACCAGAAGGTTGCTGGTTCGATTCTCATGGCTGGTGGGTAACGGCTGAGGTGCCCTTGAGCAAGGCACCTAACCCCCACTTGCTTACTATACAAAATGTACAAATGTATAGTACAATGTAATGTAAGTCGCTTTGGATAAAAGCGTCTGCCAAATGCATAAATGTAAATGCTTGTGACCAAACAGTAGGTGGACCCCATTGACTACCATAGTAGGAAAAATTACTTTATACTTTTATAATTTATTGTGTTCTGTTGAACACAAAATGAGATATTTTGAAGAATGTAAAACAGCAAAATGTTCAGGGGCTCCTTTGTCTACCATTGTTATTTTTCCTACTATGGTAGTCAATGGGGTCCACCTACTGTTAGGTCACAAGCATTCTTTAAAAGAATATCTTTCTCTGTGTCTTTCTACTGTGCCACCAAAAATATAGTAAAAGCAGGTCATACCAAAGGTCTGGAGGCATACTGATTCCTAAAGAGGAAAACTCCTCAACTATGAACCAGTTCCGCCAAATTAGCCTTTTTAATGTAGAAGGTAGGATTTTCTTTAGTGTGGTGGCTCATAGACTCTCAGCATTCCTAAAGTATAACAACTTTGTTGACACATCAGTGCAGAAGGCAGGCATAGGGGGTTTCTCAGAATGTGTGGAACATAATATCATCTGGCACCAGCTGCAAATAGCAAAATAAGAGAACAAAGACCAGCATGTGGTTTTTCTAGACCTTGCCAATGCTTTTGGATCAGTGCCTCATAAGATTCTGTGGACAGCTTTTGACTTCTTTCATGTTCCAGAGCAGATAACAAAGCTGATTAAGGCATACTTCCAAGATCTCCAATTCTGTATTACTATGCAGGAGAGCACCACCACTTGGCAAAAGCTGGAAGTTGGCATAATGGCAGGATGCACCATTTCACCACTGGCTTTCACTATGGCAATGAAACTAATAATCCGGGCGTCGCGTTGGGTGGTTGGAGGAGAGCGTTTAAAGAACGGGTTGCGCCTACCTCCCATCAGGGCATACATGGATGATATGACAACCATCACAACTACCAAAGCATGCACAAAGCATTTGTTGGATAAGTTGCAAGCGAACATCAGTTGGGCACAAATGGAAATCAAACCCAGCAAATACCGCAGCATATCCATTATCAATGGCCGGGTTACCAACGATAGGTTCTGTATAAAGGGCGAGCCGATACCAACGGTCACAGACAAGCCTATTAAAAGCCTTGGACGATGGTACACCGCAGACCTTAAAGACGCTGAACAGGTGGAACAACTTAGGCAAGAGACAATCAGCGGACTCAAGAAAATCAATAATACAACTGGGAGGACATGGAACCCAGTAACGGCGGTGGCGGAGGCAAAGGCAGCCCTCAGACACAGGGACATTGTAGGACAAGTCCAACATGGCAGAGGAGGCTTGGTTTGGGACAAAGAACACCCACATGGCAAAAAGCTACACCAAAGGAACAGCGTCACCTGGTAGTGGAGGAGGTAAGACATCAAGAGGAAGCAAGTAGATGCGCAAGAGCAGTCTCTCAAGCCCAGCAAATCCGCTGGATGAGATGGGAAGGTACTGAATGGCGCAAAATGACTTGGAGTGACCTTTGGAGTATGGAAACAAACAGACTAAGCTTCATCATCAAAGCCACATATGATGTACCGCCCTCACCAACAAATTTGCATGTATGGTGTGGACAAGATCTAGCCTGCCACCTGTGTGCAGCTCCAGCAAATCTTAAACACATACTAGTAGGTTGTAAGAAGAGCTTGACACAGAGGAGATTTACATGGCGCCACAATCAAGTGCTAAAGTGCTTGGCTGCAGCGCTAGAGACCAAGAGAGTGGCAACAAATGCCATCCCCCAAAATGCTCATACCAACTTGCTTAAAAGGCAGCCCTTTATTCGGGAAGGCAAGAAAAAGCGAACCAAGCCTCTTATCCCCAGTCTTAGGCCTGCTCAATATAGCCAGGGATTGGGAAATGCAAGTTGACCTAAACCACAGACTTACTTCCCCCGTGGAAATTGTCTTACTGAACAATTAAACTGTGCTGAATATCAGGATTATAACACCTAGTCCTATTAAGCGAATTAAACAAAGGAGTTGTGGCATTTTTTATGAATTTTGCTTACACAAGCTGAGATTTGATCAAGTTTTTTTGGTCGTACACTCGTTTCATAAATGAGGCCCACTTACTTATAATATTAATCAGTAATGTGCATTGCCCCACATGCCCATATGCACTCTCAACAATGTCTGGGCATACTCCTGATGAGATAGCAGATGGTTTCCTGGATGATCTCTTCCCAGACTTCAAATCAGAGCATAAGTGAGCTATTGGACAGTCTATCGTGCTACGGATACATAAGATCCCAGAGGTTCTTAACTAGATTTAGGTCAGGGGAACATGAGGGCCAGTCAATGGCATCAATGGCAGAAACTGCCTACAGACTCTGGCCACATGAAGCCGGGCATTATAATGCACCAGGAGAACCCTGCACTCCACCAGCATAAGATCCGACAATAGATCTGAATATTTCATTGCGATACTTAACAACACATGGATGTCTGTGTGACCCTCTAAGGATGGTCCTCACCAGACCACCCTTTGCTGTTGCCTCTCCAGTGTATCTGTTGTCACTTTTATTGCACCAAAACAAGTGAAAATAATTCACAATCACTTATGCGTCCTTACCTGGTTGATTGATATTCCTAATGGTTAAATGACTTGCTGCTATGCTGTGATGACTAAGTGTTCCTTTAAGTTACAAGTTCAAGTTTATACTTGCAAAATTATATTTTAAGGGTCTTTTCTTGTCAACTCAACCAAAGGTCCCTGGCTCAATTTCGATAAAAAAAAATATATATTTTTAAAAGATGCAAGACCAAGATGAAAACTAAAATATTGAATGCCACCGATGAATAGTAACAGAGTAATCCACTCATTTGTAGAGGGAGGTAACATTGTTTTAAGTTTTAATGAATTAATTTAATTTCAATTTTAAAAATCTGTTGACTTAAGCAATCCTTGATGCATTAATATGTCAATGGTAGCGGTTCAAAAATCAGTTTTTGTGATATTTTTACAAAATGTGCAAGTCTGTAACTCAATAAATGTTAGATACACTTTAATGTGTTTTGTGCTTGACTAACTACTTTTGGGAACTATATGTTTAAGGCCTTACATGGTTCAGAACTGGAGAAATATAATATGAGCTGGGGAAATATTCAAAATTTGGTTGATTTAACACGGAATGATCCTGAAGCATGAACCTTCAGATCAAAACCTTTTAGATAGTGAGAAGCATTTCTGTGTGTTCTAAAACTTTTGTATATGAAGTTAGTGTATATGAGCACTGTAAAGCATGTGCAGTTGCATTTAACAAAAAAGAGCTGCTTATAAAAAAAAATATTAATACAATATTGAAAAAACAAAAATACCTTGTTTTGACTTGTGGAAGTACATGTTTCTTTTACTTGTAGGTAGAGTCCAAGATCACTCAAGTCAACCTCTTCTATTTTGTAGATGCCCTTGTCCATTTTACGCTTCAATGTTGCATACCAATGGTTCTTAATGGAATTATCAGTCCTACCAAACATTATCCAATGTTAATCAATTACAGTGACCTAATTTAACAACATGCAAATTCACCAGTTTGAAATTTAACTTGCAGAACTAGAATAATAATTCCATATAATAATATTAATAATAACAACAACAACAACAACAACAACAACATTACACATAACCCCAAAATAAGTTAATAAGCTTAAGGTCATTATTATACCTTCCAGGAAGAAACTTTGCAATTTGAGCCCAACGAGGTCCCATCACACAATGACATTTGATGATTATAAGATCTTCCTCTTTTGTCCAAGGGGTCTTAATCACAGAGGGGTCAAGATGATTATGCCAGCGCTCTCTACACTGTTTACCTCTTCGACTTTTTAAGTGTTTTGCAATTGTGCTCCAGTTCTTGTCACCATACAGAGACACCAATTCAATGAGCTACAAAAAAAAAATAGAAAATGCTGTTAGGATAGCACTGGCCAATGTCCAATTTAATGCTTCCAAGACACAGAAAATAGCAAGAATATCCTAAAACAGTGCACTTGGCAAGCTAGCTAGTTTGCAAGGATGTTTGCATATCATGCACTCTAAGCAACTGAGTGGTTCTCTGTTTCTTGAAAAGCAGCTATATTTATGCACAATTTATGATCCAAAACAATAACACACAACAGTGATTACCTTTTCATCTTCTTCTTTGGTCCAACTTCCCTTATTGAGCTCAGGGTCAACTACAACTGTGAACCGGTATTTACAGTTCTGTGCAGTTCGCCCCTGCAAATTCAAAATAAATTTAGAAATCCTTTCGCAAACAACTTTCAATCTAGTAAAAAAAAAATAACACAAATAAAATTCATGGCAATACTTGGGCTGCTACAACTATAGCAATTGATATAATTTTCAATTTTCATTGTTTCATATTAGCTCAGTCAGGTCTCTACCATTTGTGCACACATTGTCTTTGATTAAAACTGAGAAAAATATTTGTAGGAAAAATGCCTTACAGCTCATGCTTTTTATCTTTTATGAAGCATTTACTAAAATTGACATGGCTACGTCACCTTGTTTCTTTTAGCTTGACAGAGGAATATAGAAAAACATTTTTTCTATGATTTTGAGATGTTATGGACAGGGACATTTACCACCCCAATTCTTATGGTTTCATAATTAAATGTAGAAATGTAAAAATAATAATAATAACAACATGTTAATCTATATCTTACTGCCCTCACTATACTGTCACAACTGCAGTCAGGCATGGACTTATTTTTTAGGTCTGCTGCTCTCTCTCCCTGTCTGTATCCTCATCTGATGTCATTTGTTTTCCTGCGAAGCATGCACCTACGCACACAAACAAACAAAAACCTTTTGGTAACTTTCTAGGTAACATGCTGCACATGCAATCACTTTTTTCCCATCCTGCCATAATCTGCCTTCATAATAATTATAATAGTGAATAAAATCATGTTTAATAAAATTAGCAACACATGGTCATTAATAACATGATTAATGTTAAAAACTGTATTCTCTAAAGTTTAAACAGGTTTGTAAAAACACACCTTTATACTATTACTGTTAAATAGTGGATGATAGACATTCTTTCATCATTTACTCACCCTCATATAGTTGCTTACCTTTATGATTTTCTTTCTTTTAAAAAATAAATAAATAAATAAATTTAAATTAATAAACTGGGGACTAGGGATGCTGCGATCAATTAAACAAGTGAAGAGTATTTGCAAAAACAGATAATTTTTTCTATGGTGCATTCCAATTAACTAGGTAATGTATGTGTTTTTGCAAATACTCCATATAGAAATTTATAGTTCTTGTATGTTGCCTGTGTTTCTTTATCCTATATTTGTTTGTGTGTGCATGTGTGTGTGTGTGCATGTGTGTGTGTTAGGGATGTAACGATTTGCGTATTCGTATTGAATCGTTCAGTACGAGGCTTTCGGTTCAGAACGCATTACAAACCGAACAATTCGTCGGACTAATCCTAAAATAACATTTAAGAGCTTAAAGTGTGTGAAATATGATGTTCTTAGTGCCATTGCGCTCAACAAGGCAACCCAAATGACAACATGATGTCTGCCCCTCCCAAAAGAAAAACACACTTACTCCAGTCAGGTTTTTGATGGACTAGCACGTAGCAATATGCCCAGCAAAACAAAACATTTTTACAACTTTTAACAACGTTGTATTTTGGTTACAATTAGGTAATGTTGCAGTACAACGTTTTAAAAATGTTCTAGAAACCACACCCTTTACTTTAAAAAATATGCAACTAAAATAAAACGTTTTTAAAACGTAAAAAAATATCGAATTTCTATGTTTTCTTAAAGTTGCTGTGGCAAGGGGGGCGTGGCCACGCTCCGTCTGGGAGGGCGGAGCTACGATCCGGAGCACGGAGGGTAGCGAGTCCGCCACGAGTGGCTTCTAACCTGCTGTCTCTTGTTCCAGTGATTGGGGAGAGGAGGCATAAGAAGCGCCACCGGGGCCGCCTTCGACGGAGAGTTTTGACCAGAGCTAGATGCACGCAGGGAGCGTGCGACAGCGAGACGTGATCCGACTAGCAAGGGAGCTAGTTTTTCTGTTTGTTAATTTTCGTTTGTTTAGGCGTTTTGAAAGCCTCCTTTGTTTTACTTTACAATAAAATATTATTTGAAATTATCCTGCCGACCCCGCATCTTTCCTCCAGCTTTATCGAACCGGTTACATTGGTGCCGTAACCAGGATTGGGAGTGAGGTTTGGGGGGTGAGTGTAACGGAGGCTAGCTAGTGAAGAGCTGTGCAATGTAAACCTCCCTCTCTGACCTCAAGAGGTGCTCTAGCGACAGACGCTAGAGACTGCGGTCTTTAGCCTCCTCGTTAGAGCGCCCGACTCCAATGCTGGACCGACCCGGTTCGAGGCCCGCTCGGGGCGGGTGCGAGTAGGACCGGTTACAGTAGCCTACTCAAAAAACGTAAATATCATGTGTTAACAATGAAAACAAAACCAGACCAAACTGCAACTTTCATGACACGTTTTATTTAGGTGTTAAAATAACGTAATCTCCGCGTCGCAAAAAGACATTCAAAAAACGCGCGTTTTATGCCGTTGGACGCGCCTCTTTTGAATTGCGCCTCACGTTTTGCCGCCTGCTGCGCTTCGCGCTTTTTGCGGAGCGCCTGAAGTTGAAAAAAGTCAACTCGGAGCAGAAAAGCGCTTGACGTCATGCGCCTTTTTCCCCATTGTCCATTTGAATGAAAGGAGAGGCGGGCCTTCCCTTGTGGTCAGAGGTGATGGAACTTGCGTTCGCGCTATAATCCTTGACAGCACATCTGTTTCGGTGGTTACCTAGCAACATAAAAAAAACGCTGCGTGCTGCTCTTTACAAAGAGTCAACCAAAAAAGCAGCGCGCCGCGCCTCGCGTTTTCTAACATGAAAAGCGCGTTCGGTCTGATCGGCCCTTGATAGTACCAAAATATAACCAGTCAAATTCCAACATTTATGTTTTAAATTAATGTATTTAATCTATAAAAGAAACACTTAAGAAAAACAACACCACATCAGCATAACGATTAGTAGCCTAGTTGAGTTTTGAGTAGCCTACCCTGCAATTATAGCTTTAATAATATCAATAAAGCCAGGTCAATCACTGCTGTTTTTTGTGTTAAGAGATATAAGCCAGTTAACATTTAATTTAATATATAGGCTAATAATATATCAAATTAAAAAGCTATGTCATTTCGGAGTAAGCACACAACGTAAGCAATAAATATTGTGCTGACTGCCCTTCACTTATGGATATATGTAACAGAGGCCAGCTAGTGAAGAGCTGTGCAGTGTAAACCTCACTCTCCGACCTCAAGAGGTGCTCTAGCGACAGACGCTAGAGACTGCTGTCTTTAGCCTCCTCGTTAGAGCGCCCGACTCCCATGCCGGACCGACCCGGTTCAAAGCCCGCTCGGGGCGCGTGCGAGTAGGACCGGTTACATATAGTATATATTAATTTTAAAATATTAACTATATATATTTCTAGCCCAATAATGGAAGCGCACCGCAGGTCATGTGACAAGAACCAACCAATCGGCGTCACAGTTTTAAAAAATAAAATGGAGGAAAGGCGTTTTCTTTTCTGTTCTCCATAATTAAATCTACTAGCAAAGCTAGTTTTTAAGGAATTCGCTGATTCGTAATGCTAATTCAAGGAATTTTTGGTGCTGGAAATCGTCTCCGGTTACTGTCGTAACCTCGGTTCCCTGAGAGGAGGGAATGACACATTGCGTTAACAACGCTAGGGGTATATCTCTTCTACAAACCTTTACTGAAGCCTTATTGCACAACGCCAGTGAAATCAAACTGAAACTGGCCAATGTCGGTCAAGACGGCGCTTAGGGGCGTGGCAGCGCCCCTTATAGTACACCGTCTAGACCGCACACACTCAGAATCTTTGACTGAACGTAACAGCGCAATGCTCGGAGTACGCGAACACGGCGGTTAACGCAATGTGTCGTTCCCTCCTCTCAGGGAACCGAGGTTACGATAGTAACCGGAGACGTTCCCTTTCGAGAGAGGTCTCTCCACATTGCGTTAACAACGCTAGGGGAACGGTATAAAATCACGCCGTGAGAGCAGCAACGAGCGGAACCCAACGCCGGGCCTCTGCTAACAGGAAAATAACGTTGGGTGGGCTTTATCCATGCCGATGAAGTTTGGAAAAAACCTAGTAGCGCGACGAGGCGAGTTAAACAGGAGCGAAAAAGGGGGCATCCCGTCTCCGTATTCCCATCCCAAGACACAATAAAGCATAAATAATTTGAACAATGCCGAAAAAAGTTGTCTGTGGGGGCTAGCATAGGATACATCGCTACACTAGCCACGCCTATACGACCTAGCTGAACACCGCATGGACAGAGTCGCTATTAGCTGCAGGCAGTGGCGGGGGACGCCGTAACAGACAGCACTTGTGCCGCCAGGGAGGACACATCCAAGTGGTAAAATCTGGCGAAGGTATTCTGCGAAGACCAACCAGCTGCCACACAAATGTCCTGAATAGACACCCCCCTCGAACAAGCCCATGAGGAAGCCACAGCTCTTGTAGAATGGCCCCTAAGATCAATAGGGCAGTCCTGCCCCTGACTGGTGTATGCCAGCGCTATCGCGTCCACTATCCAGTGAGACAACCTCTGCTTCGAAACAGGACGTCCCTTAACTGGTCCGCCATTCAGCCTTCTCGCACCTCGCAAAAATCTCACCACCAAAGAATGTCTTCCCACCGAGCAACCGTCGACTGGTGGGTGGACAGCTGCAATGGCCGCGACATAAACTTTCAGGGTAGACGGCGAGCCGCCGCCATCCAAGCGATGCTGCAGAAAAGCTAGAATGTCAGACACGGGACAAAGCTCCGGGTTGAGATCGTTCTCCGCGCACCATCTGACAAAAACCGCCCATTTTAAAGCGTAAAGACGCCTCGTAGAGGGGGCTGTAATAGTGTCCCAAGCGCGATTCGCTAGACCCCGCAAGGTCCCGTCTCCGCGAACCCGCCACACATGTAGGCACCACAGCTCGGGGTTGGGATGCCAGATCGAGCCGCCCACCTGGGTTAGAAGGTCTCTCCTGAGCGGGATCGGCCACGGCGGCGTCGTCAGCAGCTCCGCTAGGTCGGGAAACCACGGCTGATTCGTCCATCTCGGGGCGATCAGTGTCACTGAGGCTTTTTCTTCCCTGATTTTGCGTAACACTAATGGTAAGATCTTTACTGGTGGAAACGCATACAGGCTGGCTCTAGGCCACAGCCTCGTGAGCGCATCCCCCTCCAGCGGGGAGCGCGACAGGGAGAAGAACAAAGGGCAATGCTTATTCTCCTCCGTCGCGAAAAGATCGACATCCGCTTTTCCGAACCGATCCCAGATCAAGCTCACTGGGGGAAGAGCGGTGATATGGGTGCAATCTGAGAGTGGTCTATATCTCCCACAGTGAAACACGAAGTTAGAATGATGGGTTACTTAATGTAAACCCTAGTTCTTTGATAACAGAGTGAGATGTTTCACCAGACATGTTTCCCTCCTTGAACAGGTACGGGAAGAAATCTCTACAACAACGTGAGTAGGGGTCGACCTGTCTGCCATAGTGAAAAACCTCACTCTGTTATCAAACAACCCGGTTTTACATTAAGTAACCCACCATGTGTTGATATTTGTGACTTTGGTGAAGATTAGATCACATTTCCTGACCAAATCAAGCTGAAAACCAGGAAAATGACAATGATTCACATACTGTTTCCTGCCACTGTACATTTACTTTACTTACTTTTATTCATATAAAAAACAACCACCCAATTAATCAATGATCAGAATTAAAATGAATATACAATAATACAAAGTTAGTTGCAGCCCCAGACAAATAATCACAGGTAGAAAGCCTGCTATCAATTCCCAGTCATCTTTTCCAAACCTTCCCACAAGGGATGCAAGAATTTCATCCTTAAGGTTATACATAAAAACAGCATTAGACAACAAGGCAACTTCCTGTAAATTGTGCATCAGTTTCTTAATAATGTTTCTATATAAAATATTTTATATCCTCTCTCTCTCACTCATACATACAGTGTTATGCCAAAGTTTGGGAACCCCTTGCGGAATCTGTGAAAATGTGAGTTATTTTAACAAAATAAGAGAAATCATACAAAATTCATGCAACTGTCCTGAGTAAGATATTTTACATAGAAATGTTTACATATAGTCCACAAGACTAAGAAATAGCAGAAAAGATTAAAAATAACCCTGTGCAAAAGTTTGGGCACCCTTGGTTCTTAATACTGTGTAATTCTAATAATTCTGCAAGGGGTTCCCAAACCTTCGCATAACACTGTATATGAGAAAGTGAGAAACAGAGGATATAGAATATGAACACTCCTGAACAAAATCTTAAGACCAGGGGAAACATTACAAGTATTCACATTTCTCGCTGGTAGATTGTAACCAGGTTGTAAGTACTGCTTCAAAATGCCAAAACAAGAAACAGCAGCAAGAGACAAAAAACAGAGAGTATGCAATTTATTGAAAACTTCATTAAACTCAAATAGGATGTTCATCAGCTGATCAAAAGTTTAAGACCATAGCCCCAAAAACCCCCACAACAGAACAAAGTATCAAAAATGGACTCAGTAGTGAGTAGCTCCACCGTTCTTGTTGATCACTTCAAACACTCATTTCGGCATGCTTGATGCGACTGTTTCCAGGAGATTGGTGGAAAAATTTCTCCATGTGGTGAAGATGGCTTCACAAAGGGCATCCACATTTAGGAACTGACGTCCGTTTTTGTAAACATCCCTTGCTATACATTTTCAATGGGATTTAGATCAGGGGAACATGCAGGATGGTCCAAAAGAGTGATGTTATTCTCCTGGAAGAAGTCCATAGTCAAATGGGCATTGTGAACCCCAGCGTTGTCCTGTTGAAAAACCCTGTAATTACCGCACAGACGAGGACCCTTAGTTGGGAGGGATACCCGCTGCAACATGTCACATAGCCAGCCGCTGTTTGACGCCCCTGCACAACCTGAAGCACCATTTTCCCATTGAAAAAATCCCCCAGATCACGATGGAGCCTCCTCCACTGTGCCGCATAGAAAACATCTCCAGTGGGATCTCTTTGTCATACCAGTAACGTTGGAAGCCATCAGGACCGTCCAGGTTACATTTTTTCTCATCAGAGATTAAAACTTTCTTCCACCTTTCAATGTCCCATGTTTGGTGATCCCTTGCAAATTCCAACCGGGCAAGTTTGTGTCGTGGAAGGAGACATGGCCTTTGAAACATACCTGTTCCGTATTTATCTGACCAACCAATTAACTGTTTTGTCTAATAAAAAAAAGGAAAAAAATGTTGTTTATTTTCTCCCTTACTTACTCGAGCTTAATCCTCCTAGTAACATAGCCTTGTAAACTATCGGTTTAGCGAGTTGACAAAATGTTTTATGCTTGTAAGTTGCTTAGGATAAAAGCGTCTGCCAAAGGAATAAATGTAAAAAGAAGACGTTTTTTGTTCTTAAAGCCCTTCTCTCGCAGATGCCGTCTTATGGTTATTGGGCTGCAGTCAGCATCAGTAACGGCTGTTTCATACCGCAGGCATAAGCAGCGCATATTTTTTTCGGCGCCCATGTTAACAGATGAGAGCTTTCATACCGCACGCGGAAGCAGTCTATTTTTGCTGCGCTGCTCCCGCTCAATTAAAGCGACAGTGCACTCTTTATGGTCAAAATGCACACGGATTAACAGGGAAAAGTAACATTTTTCCCTTTAAAGCGCGTAAGTGGTGTCTTATGTCGCCATTACTCCAAAAACATTGCTGTCATGAGTTTTTTGGCATTTAAAGGATTTATAATACAAGTCTATTTTAAATTTATATGCGTTTATTGCATATGTATGATGGAAAAACGATTGAATTAAGCTGTCAATGAACTGACTGAACCCAACTCTCATCATAACCTTTGGAAAAACAGATAAAAACTACATAGACATCATGTTATGTTGTATGTGTGAGAGAAAACCGATCGCATCACGCTGTCAATCACTCTCTCCTGGTGAGTAAACCCTCTGTTGTCTTGACTTATATCTTCAAATCACGAGCTTAAGTGCAATGACAGTATTTAGAACTTGCACTATGTGGATCTGAAAGAGCATGGAACAAGGCATAAATACAATCTATATCAGTAAAAGAAGCTTTTTGATGATGTTCTGGAAGAGGTTTTGCTCATTAATGTACTTAAAATAATGCAATGGGGTTTTGCATTGTTGTACTGTGGAACCCAGACAGCGCGGTGCGCGCTGTTAAAGCTTCCAGTATGAAAGCACAAGGGGTGTGCGCTGTAAACGCTCCGCCTACGCGCTGCTCCTGCTCCGCATACGCTCTGCTTACGCCTGCTGTATGAAACCGGCGTAAGGCCCTTAATTTGGGTTGAGGATTGGCCTGTGTCTTGATGGGCATCCTGTCGGATCCTCCAGCTCAGTGCCGGTGAATTTTTTTGGGTCAACCACTTGACATTTTTGTCCCATAACTCTCAGGATCTTTTAAGAAATTTGCAATGAATGTTTTACTGCGTTCAACCTCCGCAGCGATGGCACGTTGCAAGAGCCCTTGCTTGTGCCTCTCAACAATCCTTACTCATTCAAAGTCAGAAAGTCTCTTTGCCTTTGCCATCAGGAGATCATGACAGTATGACTGCCTGAACAACAATGAAATAAAAGCCATAATTTTGCTCAGATTTCAACATTTAAAGGCTATGGTCATAAACTTTTGATCAGCTGATGAACAGCCTGTTTGAGTATAAATGCAATTTTCAATAAATTGAATACTCTCTTTTTTTGTTTCTTGCACCCGTTTCTTGTTTTGGCATTTTGAAGCAACACTTACACTTACGATCCACCTGTGCGAAATGCGAATACTTGTAATGTTTCCCCCGGTCTCAAGATTTTGTTCAGGAGTGAATATGTGTGTGTGTGTGTGTGTGTGTACACTGCTCAAAAAGATTAAGGGAACACCTAATCATCACAGTATACCAGTTAACCTTCACATCTAACTCTTGAAGGAGATCCCCCAGGACACCATCTTCCATCTCATCAGGAGTATGCCCAGACATAGTAGACATGTGAGGCCATGCACATTACTGATTAACATTACAAGTTACTGTGATGACATTCAAACAAGTTGAATCAGCCTGTATTTCAATTTTTTTCTCAGATTTTACTGCGATTCATGCTCTAAATTATGATTTTTATAGACTATTATCACATTATTTTGTTCTCACTACAGTATGCAAAGCATATAAGTGAAGAGTTTTAACTTAAATATTTTGTTTATTGAGATCTAATACAGTGTGATTCAAGTGTTCCCTAAATCTTTTTTAAGAAGTATGTATATTAGGGCTGTCAACATTAATGCATTAATGCATGCACTTAATTTTTTCAGATCCTTTGTCTAGCGTTACATTATATAATCACACTCTTATTCATGTAAAGGCCTTTAAACCATTTAAGTGTGATTTGAAACAGTTGCTTTGACGCGTTCAGTATAGATAGGCAGTTTCTAGCTGTGTTACGTGGCACATTGCAATGTGACAGACTTCAAAGTGTTAAATAAAATACTAAATGAATGCAAAGTTGTGAAAATGGGATAAGGCGTCAGATCTGCGTAGAGCGGCAGCTCTTAAAGGGGCCGCATTCTTAAACATGCTTCTGTGACTTCTGTCACTAATGTTAATCAAAGAACAAAAGAAAAGAAGAGATCAATGTGTTTTATAGCTTTAATGAGAATTCTTCTGTTTTTAATTTAGAATTTAGCATTAAAGACTGTAAAGTGTTTGTGAACTAAAATCAATGTCTATATATTTCCTACATGATAGCACTCAATTATACTGTACTTCAATGTTGAATGGCTTTAATTAATGTTAAAAGAAAGAATAATAAATTTAAAGGTCCAGTGTGTAGTTTTTTTGAGGCTCTATGAACAGAAATGCAATATAATATACATAACTATGTGTTCAGAGATGTATAAAGACCTTACATAATGAAGCGTTGTTTTTATTACTTTAGAATAAGCTATTTTTATCTACATACACCACTGGCTCACCTTACAGTAGGGGTGTCCTCGACTAAGGATTAACGTAGTCGAATCAGAATTGTCACATCTTGCCTATAGTCGACTAGTCGCATCACGTGCATCGGGGGTTTCAGTACCCAACCCTAAAAATGTCCCTTTTTTTAAAAATCATAAATTATATTTTTGCCGGTGCAGTGTGTGCCCGTCTGCTACGTCACAGCCCATATAAACAAATTAGTATAGGTAGGGGTGTCCTCCTCTTAAGAGATCTAGGAGATTCGACCGATCGAATTGTCGAATCGTCAATGATTCGGGGTCACCCCTAGACTACAGTATCCTTAAACGAACAATCTGCTCTACAGAGCGCGTTTGGTAAATACGTTATCTCTTTTGGAAAAGAAGCGAAAACGTGCCGACATCTTAATCCTTTTACGGACTCTGTAGTGCTTGGGGGAGGGGTTGGTTGCAATTCGATGACGCTAAAAACTACACCCAGCAGCTTTAATGGAGACATTAGTTGCAGTACTAATTTCAGAATGTTGGCTTTCACTCATAAAATGATGTTGTTAAAGAAATCTGTTGTTTCTACATTAATTTGGAATATTTAAAAACATTCATGTTATGTGTGATTATTTACAGAAAAAATGTGATTAATTGTTTAATCGATTGACAGCACTAATATATATATATGAATGGGGTATGAGTATATATATACACGCATGCACGCACGCACGCACAGAGTACTGTGCAAAAGTCTTAGGCACGCTAGTATTTTTACCCCCAAAAAGAGGTTTTAAGCCAGTTAAGTTATTCCTTTGCTGTATTGTGCCAGTAGGAATTTTCAGTTTACATTTCCAAACATTCTTTTTGTCATTATTTGTAATAATCCAGTGAGGTTTTTGTATGCACAAGGAGTCTGAAAACAGCCGTTGCTACACACAGAGAAGTCTGTCTATTATTACATGAAAAAAGAGGAGAAAACTGAGACAAACTAAATCCAAAAGAATTGTAGCAATGTCTCCAAGACGGCAGAAGACACCTACAAGCACAGCTACCTGAAAAGCAAGTGCATCGAGGACAAAAGCTGCTTTAAATGCAAAGGATAGTAACATCAAATGTTGATTTAATTTAGTAAATAGAAATGAACTGAAAAAGAAAATCTATGTATGACATTTTTTCAAATCATCTCCAGCTTTGATGATGATGAGATCAGATCTCTGTGTGTAGCACCGGCTGCTGTCAGACTCTTTATGCATACAAAAATCTTACTGTATTAATACAAAAAAATGCAAAGGCATGTAAAAAAAACAAAAACCTAAACTGATATTTCCTATTGACACACTACAGCAAATGATGTAAATAACTAGCTTTAATTTGATATATTTTTTTATATATATTTATTCTATGTTATCTGTATGCACCTAGGGTCTGAGAGTAACGCAATTTCAATCCTCCATTTGTATGTACTGTACATGTGGCAGAATTGACAATAAAGCTGACTTTGACTTGACTTTGACTTAAAACCATTTAACTGGAGAGAAAATACTAACGTGCCTAAGACTTTTGCACAGTACTATATACACAAATGGTACTTTTACTCACCTCTTGTACGGTCCATTTGAACTTTAGATGCTCAACATCTTCATCAATGTCAGACTCAGGATTCAGTTCAAGATTCGTTTTGAGGCTTATACAATCTTCCATTACACTATACATGGAGATGAAATGAAGGCACATGTTAGCTAAAATATAATATTGTGTGCTGAACACACCTTTCATTTTATTCTAAATAAAAGACTAACTGAAACCCTTTAACCCTTCACATTTTGGGATGGTTGTTCTCTGCCTCTTCTCTGTGCAGTAAGTGGAAATAAACCCACAGTGCATTTAATACGATACATGAATTAGATACATAGATATGCAAACTAGATAGTAAAGTTTGAGAACAAACTTTATGTTGGCCTGGCCTGAAGAGTTTAAAATAATTAAAAGGTTTTAGGTTAAACAGTTTTTAACATGATAGAAATAAAGATTTGGTCACGATAAACTCGATCAGCCATCTTCTCTGTCAAATAATATCTGTAACTGTTGAACACATTTTGACAACACACCACATTTTAATCCGTGCACGGTCATGTGAAAGAGAGAGAGAGAGAGAGAGAGAGAGAGAGAGAGAGAGAGAGAGAGAGAGAATTTAAATATGAAAACTCTATTTGTGGCAGCCAGCGTTGGTAGTGTGGCAGGCCACGACAAATAAATCAATGTATGGGAAACAGACGACACAATGATATGTTGTTATGAGAACAGAAGTACAAAAAAATTTTGGTCCGGGCCGGCCACCATAGTCTACTTAATGAACGGGAAACACTGAATAAGTAACAGAAAATCTTAAAGCCACTGAAAGCCGTAAACAGTAGGCATCTGCTAAATGTATGGTTGTGCTTTAATGTTTCTCACGTGGAGCTCGCGCAATAACTAAAAAAAAAAAAAAAAAGTTTACTAGGGCTGGGTAAAAAATATAGATTCCTTGATTTTAATCGATCTTCAATTCAAAGAAACTTGCAGAAACTATGCACCGCAAAATGTCTACGATGTCTATGGCCCATCAAAGCATTGGGTCAACCTGTGTAATAAACAGGTTTGATGACTTCAGTAATATCCATTAGTACAAATCTTAATGTTACAGCATATCATGAAATTCTATGGAACTGTGTGCTTCTAATTTAATAGCAACAGTTTGTAAAGGGGTATTTTTTTATTTCAACATGACAATGCCCCTGTCTATGAGACAAGGTTCAGAAAGAAAAAAATTGATTCAGTCAGTGTGCAAGAACTTGATTGGTCTGCATGAAACCAAGACCTGAAACCAGCTGAACACATTTGGTGTGACTTCATATGTCTTTGAGCCAAAAACTCATCACCCACATCAATGGCTTGTACACAGGGGTACAGCCAATTTGGAACAGAAAAAAGGTGCTTCCAAAACTGTTGCAACAAACCTTTTTTACCTTGCATTGTTACTGTTTGCACTATTTACATTGAATACCTGTTTTTGCAGTGAATGCATCTTCTGTACCACTGCATGTTTCATTTTGAGTTATTTTGCCTGACAGTTAACTATATTCTAAATAAACTACAAACAAAACATATATTTCTCTTGTCCTTACATTCTTTGCAGCACTTCCCTCTCAGTCACATACCTGACTGAAAGGATCATTATGCATGTCTTTGTCTTCTCACATTATTATTTATGATCATTCATGCCTCCTCGCATATGGCCTTTCTAAACAAAAAGTGACTTGTTTTTTTGTGAATGAGTGAGCAGGATGATTTTTACATAATTTTGAAGCAAAAACTCTAGGCTACAAGATCCAGTTCTCAAACGTCTTGTGGACAAATGTTTTAAATGTGTTTTGTGGCCTTATTTCAGTAATTTTTTTAGGGTTTTTTTCTATTACCACGCATAACTGTTTTTCTCCTAAATACAAACTTATATGCATATATGCTGCTCACATATTATTGTAGCCCAGTTTGTGCTCATTACAGTGTCATCAAATTTTAGCCATTTAAAACAACTGAAAAGTGCACAAATGTCAGGGCATGGCATGTCAAAAATTCTGATTGTTTATTAAAAAGCAGCAGAGTTTCGCCTCTTGGCATCTATACTCTGTGCCGTTACCAACAATAATACAAAATAGTAAAGTTTTGTTCTAAGCATGTTAAAGCAACACCTTGGTTGAAAACAGTTTCTTCTTCCTACCTCTTTAACTTGCACGGACAAATCTTCAAAAGGCTTCTCAAATGTGACCCACAATTCATAAATCAACAAGATAATTGTGCGTTTAATATAAAGACTACGGTTGCCGAGTCGTCTGTAAAGTTTATGTCGTTACAATGAATTGGCCATTCTTCAACTGTTGCCTGTAGAGTCCAGCACTGTCTCCTTCTTCTGAGGTTTTATGGCGGTTGGCAAACCAGCTTTTGGCGCATTACCGCCACCTACTAGATTGGAGTGTGAAGCACCGATATTAGGTAATCTAATAACCAAAAAAGTCTAACCATAACTCCTCTATATTTAATTTATTTATTTGACTGATTTGATCCTTTTCAACAGGCTCTGTAAATTACATGCATCAACTCCCTATTTGCTAATTTCTTGAATTAATTTCTTCTATATTTTTTTACATTGAATAAGGACATGGCACACGTAATATTTTGCTATTATGCTATAGCTAAAGTTTAGTTTCTCAATGGTAGGCTATAAATTTACTTGATTCAGTTTTGCAGTTTGGCTTCATGGTTGCGTCATTTGCACTTAGCTTCCCGCGTTTTTCTACTAATTTTCAATCTGTGTTCTGCACCATACCACCTTGCCTGATATGCTTACAGTATAACAAAATGGCTAAATATTTTGTATTATTTATTTTTTTCTTCTGAAATGAAAAAAAAGAAAGTGACCTATTTGTCAGATATGGTGACCCATACCCGAAATGTGACCTCTACATTTAACCCAACCAGTGAATAGTGAACACACACACTTCAAGTCGTGAACACACATACACCGGGAGCAGTGGGCAGCTATCACTGCAGCGCCCGGGGAGCAAACGGGGGTAAGGTGCCTTGCAGTTGTTTCCTGCCAGTACTGAGAATCGAACCGGCAACCTTCTGGTCCGACTCTCTAACCATTAGGCCACAACTGCCCCATTCTAAAGCTCAATTGCAGTACGGCTGCCCTCTGGGTCATGGAAGATCATCAAAACTAAGATAGCCTACAGGTAATGCAGTCACCAGTCTTTTTTCAGTCCTTGTTCATAGTTTTATGTACATTTATCGTTTACAGTTATCATGTTTATTTGACAGATTATTCCAACCCAGACAGTGGGACCAGATTGAGGTGTGGTGACTGTAAATTCTGTTTTAATTTACATTTTACAAAGCCATTGATGTGGAGTGATGAGGTTTTGGCTCAAAGATTGCATTTAAAGTCACACCAAATGTGTTCAGCTGGGTTCAGGACTTGGTTTTATGCAGACCAGTCAATTCTTCCACACTGACTGAATCAATTCCTTTCTGAACCTCGTCTCATAGACAGGGGCATTGTCATGTTGGAATAGAAAATACCCCTTTACAAACTGTTGCTATTAAATTAGAAGCACACAGCTCCATAGAATATCATGATATGCTGCAGCATTAAGATTTGTACTCTAGGAAATTACTGAAGTCATCAAACCTGTTTATTAGACAGGGTGACGCAATACTTTTGGCAATATAGTATATTTACTAAGGGTGTCCTAACTTTTTCACATGACTGTATATGTCTCACTACATATAACCTACACAATATTACTGTTGTAATAAAATATGTTAGTACTGTATGTATGCGTGGGGGGCCTCAGGTTTTGACTTTGCTTAGGGCCCCCAAAATGGTAAACACACCCCTGACGAGTTTTATTTGAAATGATCTTTACATTGTGTTGTGAACATGCGAAAAAGTGTCATTTTTACAAACTAAAATTAACATAATAACGTAACAAGCCCTTTTCGTTTTGCTTTAAACTCTAAAAAATTAAATGCATACTTTTCATATACTATATAAATATGGTCTTGACATGCACATTTTATGTTAGTTAAAATTAATTCAGAGTAATTTGGTCTGGTGTATTCAGAGTTTAAACAGTCTCAACATCAATAAATAACAACACTTCTCTGCCTCTTTTTAAATAAGCAGAACTTTTTTAATATGCTGTCACCTACATTTAAATGCATAGACAGGCATCATTTTAAGACTATATGAACACTTTTACACATATTTATATTTGTGTGCAAATGTAAACACTTTTAAAACTACTACCTTAGTGAAGGGGTGGATTCCGTAGCTTCACCTCACTTCAATTATATCCCTTGGTGTTGTAGTTGTTATGCTGTTATGTTGTTATACTTAAATATCATGAAGATCCAATTAATATTTTTCTGCACAATAATTATTGTGATCTGAATAAGTTTGCTTCTGTCTTTTGTTTTAATTCTCAATTTAGGCATTGAATCGTTGTCTATAGTATAAAACTGCATTCCCTGGCTGTGATCACATTATCACTATGTTTTGGAAATATTTCTGATTAAACCCTGACCTTTGAGGGAGCAGCGTGTGTGCTTCCCAGTTACAGAAGTTAGTTCTTGGTGGCAGAAAGACCATATTTAGAAGACCGGATGTAAAGAAATTAGTATGTTGTGCCTTTAGGGCTTGTGTGTCATACTTATAATCAGTGAAGATATGCTATGAACTGGACGTCCAAGCTAAATGTATTTATTGTCTAACTGTTAGATTTTGGATTCCCCGCATACAATGTATAGCCTTGGGAGCCAGCAGGCCCTCCTAAGTAAGGGTCTTGGGGTGAGCGGTCATTCTTTATGTGTTGTTGTAAGAAGATGGCCCTAGGAATGCCTTGTTGGCACATACCTTATTTGGTCATACTATAGGACCCTGGACATATGATAACTTCCAGATGTTTTCTTGTGCCATATAAAAGCCATGCTTCTGAACAATAAAATGAGCTAAGAACCAGATTTACTCCTGACTCTGTTGGTTTCTTTTGCTCCCAGATCTGCAGAAGGCATCCTCACAACATCCAACATATGATTATTATTTGGTTTGAGAATAAGGTGTGATCCAAACATAGAAAAGAGTTTCAATGTTAATTTAAAACTTAACACTAACCAAGCACGAGATTTTATGTACATAAGTAATGACGTAGGTTAGATGACTCTGTTAGTATAAATATTCCTGCATTTTAATGTAACGGCAGGTCGGCCTGTGGAACTCCTTGAGAGTGCTGAAGCTGACTTCAGCTGGGAACTACAAACAATTGTTCTTCAGTAAATTTTCTTTGATTGATTGCATTTTTGACTCCTTGTCTTCATTATCATAACTGGTCTACGGGTCTAATGTAGGGTACTGTAAATTCCCCTACATTAGGGCGGAATTAACAAAAAAGTCTGCAGATTCCTTATGGCCCTGCTTATGAGGAACAAAAACATGTTATGTGGCTCTTAAAAAAATAATTTGGCGCCTGTTTAATCCCCCTATAGTTGTTATGAATCCGTCTGTCTCCGATGCTCCCACTCGCCAGCTGAGAGAACGGTCCCCAGAATATTAGGGGACTACACTTCCCAGCACCCCTTGCGGTGCTGATTACCACACCTGACGCTCATCATCCGGGTTATAAATACACCACTCTGCCAGAACTTCATTGCGAAGTCTTGTTACTGCACCGGCGTACATCTCTAAGCGGTTGTGGATTACTTTTGGATTGTTTTGGTGTTTGATCTTGGATTGCTCTTTGGATTTACGAACTTTGCTACCTGCCTTGACCCCTGCCCGGATTTGGATTTATGAACTTTGCTGCCTGCCTTGACCCTTGCCCGGATTTGGATTTATGAACTTTGCTGCCTGTCTTGACCCCTGCCTGGATTTGGATTTACGAACTTTGCTGCCTGTCTTGATCCCTGCCTGGATTTTGATTTATGAACACTGCTGCCTGTCCCGAACTTTACCTGTTATAGTTGTGTGTTATATCTGCATTCCGTGGTTCATGCTCGTTTTACACGAACCTGTGTGTGTGTATGAACAGTGTGCAATAAAGCTGCTAATGGATCCTCATGAGTCAGCCTCGGCATCTTCCTTACAGAAGACTTCGCCCAAAGACGGATTCAGCGGCTGTTCCTCAGCTCACCGCCGAAGTTTCGGCTCAAGCAAACTTACTAGCATCCCACCATCAACAATTAACTCACCTCACAACGCTCACGGAGGAGCTGCTGAAGACATTACAAGGGATATCTGTAAGCCCTTCTCTATCCACATCTACGCCTACACCCAGTACTTCCACCACAACCACACCCATGACCACGACGCCGATCGCCCATGTGGTTAGCCCGAAATTGGCCTTTCCCGAGAAATTTAACGGAGATCCAACCAAATGCAAGGGATTTTTACTGCAATGCTCCATCTTTATCGACTTACAACCCACCATGTATCCCAGTAATGCCAGTCGCATTGCTTTCGTGTGCTCATTGTTATCCGGACGAGCTCTTGACTGGGCAACGGCGGTGTGGGATCCAGAGGCATCGACGTTTCCTTCATGTAAGGACTTTCTGGAGAAATTTTGCCAGGTATTCGAACACTCAGCAGGTGGTCAGGAGGCCGGTGACCAGCTACTCACCCTCACGCAAGGAAGGAGATCAGTGGCGGATTATGCCCTCACGCTTCGCACCCTGGCAGCCCAGACAAACTGGGTAGAGGATACGTTTAAGCTGCTATTCCGCAAGGGACTGTCACCCAGTCTACAAACTGAACTAGCCTGCAAGGACGAAGGTCTCTCCTTATCCCAATTCATTGACCTGGCCATTAGGATTGATAACTTGCTACGCACCCGTCAACCCACTCCGCGATCCATTCCCTGGACCTCTACCTCTACTCACCTCGAACCTGAAGAACCCATGCAAATTGCACACTCGGTTGCACACTCTGATCTGACCCCCACAGAACGTACTCGGCGTTTCAAGGAGAACTTGTCTCTACTGCGGTCAGTCGGGACATCTTCTCTGGGATTGTCCGATCAGACCCATTCCCCAACCCAGGGTGAGTACATCATGTATAAGGATTCCTGTGATTGTACTTCTCTCTAAAAGTGTGGCGATTGAGACTTCGGCTTTACTGGACTCTGGTGCCGCAGGCAATTTTATTGATGAAACGTTTGCTACAGAACATCTGATACCGCTAACCCCGTGTTTATTTGTTTTGGCTGTAACAGCGGTAGACGGTCGTCCTTTGGGCCCAGGCACCATAGAACTTCAAACCAAGGAAATAAAATTACAGGTTGGAGCGCTCCATCAGGAGATCATCTCTCTGCTCGCCATTCAATCACCTAACAACCCAATCATCCTCGGATTACCCTGGCTCCGACGTCACAACCCACACATTTCCTGGCAAGAGGGGCAGATCGTACAATGGTCGGACCATTGCCTACAAAAATGCTTCCTGGCTACCACTCCCACAGCAGTCAATACCACCACCCTGGTAGAACCCATCGAGGACGCCACAGACCTACCCCGTGATTACCATGACCTCATCGAAGCCTTCAGTAAAACGCGAGCCACCAAACTTCCCCCTCATCGTCCTTACGACTGCGCCATTGACCTGCTTCCTGGTACAACTCCACCGCGAGGCCGCATTTTCCCACTATCTGAACCAGAGTCTCAAGCCATGAAGAATTATATTGCGGAGGAGTTAGCCAAAGGCTTCATTCGACCCTCTACTTCTGTAGAGGAGGTCAACTGTCCGGTTTTACTGTCCGGTTTTGCTACAAGCGCGTGGTTTGAAGTTGGAGCTCCGCCAAACTTTTCCTGTTATATTGTCTATTCTTGCCTTATACCAAATAATTCTATTAAGTTGTCATTTTTATCAAGGGCAGACTTTATCCCTAAGTGTATCCCCTATTAAAATCGTTTATAAAACCTACTGATAATCATTTTTAACCGATCACTCGCTATTAGTCCTTAGGCTACTAGCGCTAACATTTGATTTGATTACTAGCTCACTGCCTTTTGTGCTAACCCTTTACATTACAAATGGCAAATGTTTCAGAAATGTGTTTACCTTTATGTGCAGATGAGGATACGTTCGAGCTTCAGTCGGTGCATTCCGAACTGGAGGCTGTTGAGAGGCAGATCAACGACCTATTGGAGAAACAAGCTGGATAACAACGTGAACGGATAACAACGCTGGAATCATCCCAGGCTGACGCTCGCAAATCCGTGGTAAGTTTTCGACGCGATTGTATTACTCCTACCACTTCTACTCCGCGTGTTTTTCTTCCCAGAGCCCAGGCTTCGAGAACACGTCCAGCCCAGGTGAACTTCACTCCTGCACCGACACGGCGAAAGGCACGAGCCAGGACCGGCCCGACGACCTCTCTCCCACAGCCTCCTATCTTTGAGATTTCGAGCAGGAACCGCTTCGCCTCCCTCAGCGACACGGATTACAACGCTGTGGTGATCGGAGACTCAATCGTCCGGCACGTACGCCCTTCCTCGACACACTCATTGGTTTCCTGGCGCCCGTGTTCTCGATGTGTCTGCGCAGGTACCTGCGATATTGAAGCGTGATGCTAACATTGGGGCTGTCTTGCTGCACGCGGGGGTGAACGACATTAGGATGCGGCAGACGGAGATTCTGAAGAAGGACTTCGAGACTCTGATCGAGATGGTACGCGAAGCATCGCCCACAGCTAGGATCGTCGTGTCAGGACCGCTTCCTACCTACCGACGAGGTAGCAAAAAGTTAAGTAGACTATTAGCGCTAAACGAATGGTTGATGTCATGGTGTACTGAACAGAAGCTGCTCTTTGTAAATCATTTTGATCTTTTCTGGGAGCGTCCTAGGCTCTTTCGCCCTGACGGCCTACACCCCAGCAGCATCGGAGCGAATCTTCTCTCTGACAACATCGCAAAGATGCTACGCACCATATGCATAGAGACTGTGTCTGTCCCCCGAATAATAATACAAAATAATAATTTACGTCAAAGAAAAAACCTTATTGTTATTAAACCTGAAGATAAAATAATTACCACGCAAAAACAACTCATAAAGTTCGGGCTACTTAATATTAGATCACTAAATCAAAGGCAGTCATTGTAAACGAAATGATCACAGACAACAGTTTTGATATACTCTGCCTAACTGAAACTTGGGTTAAACTAAATGAGTTTTTTGGTCTAAATGAGTCTACCCCACCTAATTACTGTTATATGCACGAGCCACGTCTGGTTGGTCGAGGTGGTGGTGTTGCAACGATTTATAGAGACTTTCTTACCGTAACGCTAAAAACAGGACTTAAATATAACTCATTTGAAGCACTTGCACTTAAGGTAAGCGTTCCAAACAAAAGTAAAAAATCCTTACTTTCACTCACATTGGCTACTGTGTATAGGCCCCCTGGGCCCTACTCGGATTTTCTAAAGGAATTTGCGGACTTCTTATCAGACCTATTGGTCAACGTTGATAAATTACTGATTGCTGGAGATTTTAATATCCACGTAGATAATACAAATGACGCATTCGCAGTGGCGTTCACAGAACTATTACATTCTTTCGGTGTAATACAACATGTCGAAAGACCCACCCATCGTCTTAATCATACACTAGATTTGATTATATCTCGTGGAATCGATCTAACCGATATTGATATTATACCTCAGAACGACGATGTCACCGATCACCACCTTATAACTTGTACAATACACACTGCAGAAATCAGCCACATAACTCGTTATCGACAAGGTAGAACAATAACTCCGACTACTAAAGATAGTTTTGCAAAGAACTTACCAGATCTGACTCATCTAATAAATATTCCAATAAACACAAAATCGCTTGATGATATGACCAGCAACATGGGCATTATTTTCTCTAACACTAGAAACTGTTGCACCCTTGAAGTTGAAAAAGGCCAACGAGAAAAGCATAGCACCATGGTATAATAGCACCACCCGATCACTTAAAATGGGAACACGTAAACTGGAGCGCAAATGGAGACAAACACGATTAGAAGTCTTTAGAATTGCGTGGAAAGAAAGTGCAAACTGTTATAAAAAGTCACTAAAAGTGGCAAAGGCTGAGCACCTCCGCAACCTCATAGAAACGAACAAAAACAATCCAAGGTATTTATTTAATACAGTTGCTAAATTAACAAATAAACAGACGCCACCTGACTTGGCTATTCCACCGCATCTTGGTTGCAATGAATTCATAAAGTTTTTCACAGAGAAAATCGAAGATATACACGACAATATAGCAAAAACTCAACCTTCGACTACGCCCTATGAATTAGCATCAACAATCGGCCCGCAAGAAAAGCTACTGTGTTTCTCACCCATAAAACAGGATTATTTAATTAAACCTATTGCAACATCTAAAACAACAATGTGCCTACTAGACCCTATACCAACAGGCCACAGGGCCATGTTGGCTTGCTCACCGGGAGACTGCTTTTATAGTTATTTTATTTTATTAAATTAATTTAAAGGTTTAATAATTTTTACCTTTCTTATGTTTTTTCTGTTGCTTTCTCCTGTAAAGCTGCTTTGCAACAATACTCATTGTGAAAAGCGCTATATAAATAAAATTGAATTGAACTTGACCTGCTTCAGCCGGATTCTTCTTTGTGGGCAAGAAGGATGGGGGTTTACGTCCATGTATCGATTATCGTGGCCTAAACGAGATACCCACTACCTCTCATACCCTCAGCTCTAGAACAACTCCGCAAGGCCCAATACTTTACCAAGCTCAACCTACGTAGCGCCTATAACCTGATACGAATTAAGGAAGGAGACGAGTGGAAAACTGCTTTTTCCACCAGCGATGGACACTACGAGTATCGGGTTATGCCCTTTGGGTTAGCCAATAGCCCCTCAGTCTTCGAATCCTTCGTCAACGACATATTCAGGGACATGCTCAATCGCTGGGTGGTGGTCTACATAGACGACATACTAATTTACTCCAATTGCAAGCAGGATCACATTCAACATGTCCGAACAGTGTTACAACGCCTTATCAAACATCACCTATATGCCAAGATGGAGAAATGTGAATTTCATCAAACCAGTGTGGCTTTCCTGGGGTACGTCATCAGTCCGGAGGGGGTAGCAATGGACGACAAGAAGGTAAAGGCAGTGGAAGAATGGCCCCAACCAAGAACTGTAAAGGAACTACAAAGATTTCTAGGATTTGCCAACTTTTACCATCGGTTCATTCGAAACTTCAGTATAGTGGCATCCCCTCTGACATCACTACTAAGGGGAGGACACACTAGACTCTCATGGTCACAATCGACAGAAACGGCTTTCCAAGAACTCAAGGCCCGCTTTACCACAGCTCCCATACTCCATCATCCTGACCCCAGTAACCCGTTCATTGTGGAAGTTGATGCTTCCAGCTCCGGTATCGGTAACATCCTGTCACAACGTCAAGGCAACCCTGCAAAATTATTTCCCTGTGCCTACTTTTCCCGTAAATTAACCTCTGCTGAACGTAATTATGATGTGGGAGACAGAGAGCTACTGGCCATGAAGGCAGCGTTGGAGGAATGGCGTCACTGGTTAGAGGGGGCCGGACATCTATTCACAGTATTAACTGATCATCGGAATCTGGAGTACCTGCGTACGGCAAAGAGAATGAACCCCAGACAGACGAGATGGTCCCTCTTCTTCTCTCGATTCACTTTTACCATAACATACCGTCCGGGTTCCAAGAATGTCAAGGCAGATGCTCTCTCCCGTCAACATGAAGAACCCACAAATAATCCGAACCCTGAACCCATCATTCCTCAGTCTATCATTGTTGCCCCAGTTACTTGGGATATCACGACGGAAATAGAAAACGCCAATAACCACCTGCCCAAACAACCCAACTGCCCCGCCCACCGCTTGTTCGTCCCACCTAACTTCTGCAGGAGAGTCCTAGAATGGGTCCACTCCTCCCTTAGCTCTAGACACCCAGGCATCACTGCTACCTTACATCTCCTTCAGAACAGATACTGATGGCAGGATATGACTCAGGACACCATTAAATTTGTTAACCAGTGCAATACCTGCTCGCAGAATAAATCGCCCAGACAACGACCCAGTGGCCTACTACAACCGTTGACCATCCCACGAAGACCATGGTCGCACATAGCCCTGGATTTCATTACTGACCTACCAGTATCACAAGGTAACACCACCATACTAACTGTTGTTGACAGATTTTCCAAGGGCTGTCGTCTCATCCCTCTACCCAAACTACCCACCGCGTTGGAGACGGCAGAGGCCCTCCTTCATGTGTTTCGCTTCTACGGTCTACCTGAGGAGGTCGTCTCGGACCGAGGGTCTCAGTTCACGTCAAGGGTATGGTCATCCATGTTTACTCAACTCAATGTGAACGTATGTCTGTCTTCCGGATATCACCCACAGTCCAATGGTCAAACCGAACGTCTCAGTCAGGAGGTGACCAAGTTTCTGAGATGCTTCTGTCACCGAAATCAACAGGATTGGAGTCGCTTTCTACCATGGGCAGAATATGCGCAGAACTCCCTCAGGAAACCAGCTACAGGACTCACCCCTTTTCAATGCGTGTTGGGCTACCAACCTCCCTTCTTCCCCTGGGCAGGCGATCCTACCAGCCTTCCAGCAGTTAACTCCTGGCTACAGAGAAGTGAGGACATATGGAATCAGGCTCACGTCCATCTACAAAGAGCCGTAAGAAGACAAGAATTCCAAGCCAACCAACACCGCCGACCTCACCCAGAATATACCCCAGGCCAATGGGTTTGGTTATCAACCAAGGACCTCCGGTTACGACTACCTTGTCGCAAATTAAGTCCCAGGTACGTGGGTCCTTTCAAGATCCTTAAACAAATTTCTCCAGTGTCGTTTCGCCTAGAACTTCCTGCTACTTACCGTGTGCATCCTACTTTCCATGTTGCTCTGCTTAAACTAGCTGGCGATCCTCGAGAGAGGGAGGGGAGACAGACCGCGGACGTCAGGCACCCCCATCATCATGGAGGGCGAGGAGGCGTATCGAGTGGAATCGATCCTTGATTCCAGATGTCGAGGTCGAGCCCTTCAATATCTGATTGATTGGGAGGGTTATGGTCCAGAGGAACAATCTTGGGTGAACGCGGATGATGTGCTTGATCCCAACCTCACGACGACTTCCATCGGTTGCACCCAGAACGACCAGCGCCTCGACCCCGGGGTAGGCCCCGCCGCCAGATTACCCCTCGCGCCAGGAGGCGCTCACAGGGGGGGGGGCTCTGTTATGAATCCGTCTGTCTCTGATGCTCCCGCTCGCCAGCTGAGAGAACGGTCCCCAGATTATTAGGGGACTACACTTCCCAGCACCCCTTGCGGTGCTGATTACCACACCTGACGCTCATCATCCGGGTTATAATTACACCACTCTGCCAGAACTTCATTGCGAAGTCTTGTTACTGCCCCGGCGTACAACTCTAAGCGTTTGTGGATTACTTTTGGATTGTTTTGGTGTTTGATCTTGGATTGCTCTTTGGATTTACGAACTTTGCTGCCTGCCTTGACCCTTGCCCGGATTTGGATTTATGAACTTTGCTGCCTGTCTTGACCCCTGCCTGGATTTGGATTTATGAACTTTGCTGCCTGTCTTGATCCCCGCCTGGATTTTGATTTATGAACATTGCTGCCTGTCCCAAACTTTACCTGTTATAGTTGTGTGTTATATCTGCCTTCCGTGGTTCCTGCTCGTTTTACACGAACCTGTGTGTGTGTATGAACAGTGTGCAATAAAGCCGCTAATGGATCCTCATGAGTCAGCCTCGGCATCTTCCTTACAATAGTATCCCTTTTATCTCCCTTAACTGATTTTTTTTTTTGTCTGGAGCCCTAAATACGGAGTAATAAAAACATGAGTAAATAAATCTTAATCTGTGTTTTATTATACATATCAAGTTACATCCAGAAACCTAACTTGTCAAGTATATGTGTTTATAATTAAACTTAGGACACAGTTAAATAATTTATGGGCTATTTAAAGCATAGATTTACATTTAAAGACAAAGTTCTTATTATGATAATAGCAAACTACTGTTGTATTACATGAAGTGTATGGACAAATGCTACAATTTATTAGTTTTCGAAAAGCACTTTTTCTCCTTAGTATACTGTTGCAAAGCAGCTTTACAGAACATTTCAGAACATTACAGAACATTTGTACAGAACATTTCCATACAGAAACATTGTGAAAAAGTAAGTTTAAAAATATATTTAAGTATTTAAATATTTAATATTTATATTAGATAAAAATAATAATGTTATAAACATTAACCAAAATTGACATTCCTGCTTATTTTGGCAATCAGATTGAAAAGGATATTTTAACAATAACAAAGACATTTTCAGGCTTTCAACAGATTTTGCAACTATCATTTTCAATGGTGCAATCAAAAAAAGTTTTACTCTTGCAATGTCTGTCAATGGTGCAAAATTAAAATGTGCAGACCGATGAAATTATTGTTCCATTTTATTATGCATGCAAAGCATTTATATACTTATTTCAATCTTTATGGCTTTTACCTTTCCAGTCTTTATCATCATGATTTTATGATAGTGATCTTTGCTTGATGCCCTAAAGCAGTGGTTCCCAACCCTGGTCCACGGGCCCCCATCCCAGAGTGTCTCCCTATATAAAACGCCTGATTCAAATCATCAGCTGGTTAGTGTGTTAATTAGGGAGAATAATTAACACACTAAACAACGTTCGGAGTCTGACGAGTTGAATCAAGTGTTCTATATAGGGATACATCTAAAACATTCTGGAAGGCGTGGCCTGAGGACCAGGGTTGGGAACCACTGCCCTAAAGAGCATTCTACGGTAGTTTGAGAAAACCCGATTGGCTAACATGCCTTAAAGAAAGCTATCTTCTTCAGAAATATAGGAGAAGCCATGAAAAGCACTGGAGCTGCTGGTAGTGAGACTTGCTGTAGTTTCTGGAGTGTGACCCACAGAGTTGGGCACCATCTCTCTGGTGAATTCTGGGTCAATATGCTGAAGGTCTGAAGGGCCTCTCTGAGGAAACACATAAAAGCCTTATTACACAACTTGCCGTTATAGTGCCAAATAAGGTATCAGAATCTATAATTAACAAAACAGAAAAAGCACAGAAAGAAACCAAAAAAAGGGGGGGGGTTGTAAAAACCTACCACATTGGGGTTATATGGAGGAGTGATTCGCTTGTGATAGAGATCATCCCAGTTTATGGGGGCAAAGAACACATGATTTTTAATCTCCAGCTGCAAAGTTACAACAGTTAATATGTTAACAATGACACTTGGCCTGGTAAACAATTTAATACCAAAGAAGAAGTACAGAGTATAATTTTTTTCTCATAATACCATCAATATCCTTCATTTATATGAAAAATATGAAAGATTTGATAAAAAGCTATGGTAAATGGTGAAAAAAAAGTAGCTTTTTAGCAGCACAAAAAGTTTACTTACGAAATCAGCAATAGCTCCTATTCGTCTACGCTGATCTTTGTGCAAGAGTCCGAAGAGCAGGTGGCACACAGCCTCAGACTTTCCAGGTGGCAAGTAAAGGGGTTTATGCAAGATTCCATCATACATATCAGATATATCTCGATTGTAAAATGGAGGCTGTTGAGAATAATCACATTCAGCAAAAGCTACAAATATATGATTAGTTACACCAAGTGTTTGAAGTACTGTACAAAAATGCTTGAATAAATTAGCAGACATACTAAGCTGTACAGCATCTCGTAGAGCACAGCTCCAAGGCACCACCAGTCCACTGTTCGATCATAGGGCTCTTTTCGTAGGACTTCAGGTGCTAGATACTAACAGTGAAAGAATATAATATTACATTAGGTGATCTTAGATGAAAGAGTCAAAACTTGTTTTGCATCTAGAGTCCTACCTCAGGAGTTCCACAAAAGGTTGTGGTGGTTTCTTCTGGTTCTATACCTTCTTTACACAGGCCAAAATCTGTTAACACTACATGGCCCTAATTCAGCAGGAAAACAAATAATACGACAATGAAAAATACTGAAATGCATTTGAAAGAACTGTTGGAATTGCATATAAAATAAATTTTACCTGGCAATCTAATAGGATATTTTCTGGCTTGAGATCTCTGGAGAGGAACATTTTAGAATATTTAGGCCAACAGTAAATGTGATTATAGCATGATAAACAGAAAGTCTCCCAGTTATTGACCTGTAAACTATGTTTAGAGAGTGGAGATAGCCAATGGCACTGGCAACTTCAGCCGCGTAGAAGCGAGCCCGCGACTCTGAGAAACACCGCTCTCTTTGCAGGTGGTAAAAAAGCTATAGAGGGAAAACAGAAATTTGATTTGAGTTCATCTTTGTAAAGGTCAAGAACAGGACTGAAGAAACCCAAAGCCATAGGAGATTTTGTGCTCCTCTTTCAAAAGTTTAGCTCTTGACATATATAATCTTTTATAATTTTTTATAATTTATGATACCCTGGTTGATAATTTATAGTAGATTATATCCAAGGTTGATTTAGAGCCTCATGCTTGTGGGCGAATAATTTATAATTGGATTTATAAGTTGTATTGTTTCTTAGTATCATCTTATAATACCTCTCCTCCATTTACATAATCCAGGACAAAATAGAGCTTCTCTGTGGTCTGAAAGGAGTAGTGTAGCCCAACCAAAAAAGGGTGTTTCACGCTCTTGAGTAGCACATTCCTCTCTGCCATTATGTTTTTTTGCTGTTGGACACAAGGCAGCATTAAGGGAGGTACACAGCAATAAATTACTAATACCATCCACATCAGAGTATTAGACAAATTATAATGCTACAGTATAGTTTGATGCACTTATAACTAAAATGTAGCTTAAGGAAAGAAATCACATTTATTATAAATCATGTAAAAAATGTAAAGATAAAACCGCAGATCTATAACCTTTTTATAAATAATGTTGCAAGAGGTTATAATAAATCATATAAACAAGTTACTCAGAAAAGACTGAGCTGAATCAATTGCATACATTAAAGCATTGCTTCATTAAATGAAATAATGGAAATGGAAATGCACCCACTTTCATTGGGATATCCAGATAATAAAACATGATGTGGTAAATTTATTGTATTGTCATATACAAAAGACAGATTAGATTGGATTAGTTGTAACACAGTCTAACACAAACCTTTGAGTGTATGAGCACAAACAAAAATAGATCCTCATTGGCCCATAAGAAATATAACAAAAAGTAAGCCGGTGATTGGATAGATACGTTTTAGTCACATCTGTCCAATCAGCTGCTGGTGAAATCATGTCAATCATTTTCATTTACGTCACTGCTATTGCTAGCCGGCATAGCTGCAAAATTTCAGAAGGAAAGTAAAATAAAAATTCAAATGTCAAAAGATAACCAAGATAGCAGCAGGAGAACTGGCGCTCACATTGGCTAACATCGGTGCTGCGATTGAAACAACTACAGCGGGATCTAGCTGTTGCAGCAGCTAGCTCATCATGTCATTGGTAATATTTCATGGAGTTATTTCACAATTACGTTGCTAAGCAACCAGGAATGTACAGGAAACACTGTAGTATTTGTGGTCTTAATGTGTGTATGCCAGATGCTTTCGTGTGGACCATATATCGCACTACATACATTTTCCCAGTAAAGCATAATGATTTAGGTTATTTTCAGTCTGGGAATGTTTGCTGCGGTCCGAACCCAAGTGCGATTGTTCCCGGCACCTTCCCCAGTGTTGGTTTAGTTGCTTAGTAAACAGAACACGGTTTAATATATTGTGTTTTTTATTCACAGAGTAAACAACACTTGGTCTTATTGTATATTCGCTTACAGAGCTATTTATCAGGACTATTTATATATCATGAAACAGCGTATTTCCATTTATTTACTCCAATTCCACTCGCAATTCGTAAATACAATGCAGGCTCACTCACTCCAAGGTAAATTACCAACGCTATCATATCCTGTCATGACCCTGCCATTCTTATGGCTGTTCTAGTTTGGAATGACAGGATCATGACAGGCCCATGTCTTGTGTTTGGAAGCACATGGCCATTGTTTCTGGGTGCCATGTGCTCTCCTGTCTTGCGTCTTAGCCCCGCCCCCCTTGTTTCCATGTTAATTATCCCATTATCAGTTCACGCCCTTCATCTGTTGTCCTTGTTATGTCTCTTTTGTTTCTACCCTATTTAAAGCGCTTGTGTTTGCTGTCCTGTGTCGGATCGTTTGTCTTCCTTGTGAAGTCTGCGGCATCGTAGTTGTCACCCTGAGTTTAGTTAAGTAAAGTTTTTGCCTTGTCCATGTATTTTGGTTCTTGTTTTCCCCTCGAGGGATTTTCTGTTCAAGTCATGTTTAACCCCTCTGTTAAATAAAGTTATGTTATGTTGAAGAGCTGTCTGCACCTGGGTTCTGTCCTTGTGTGTGAAATCATGACATATCCTGTTTTATTTGAAGTAAATACATTGTAATCGACTAAAACGCACGTGCAGGGTTCAGTACACTGGTGCGCACCTGAGTTTGGCTTTCACATTAGTGATTTTTCATGTAAACCATGCCCCGTTCCGAACTAAACTGCAAGCGTGATAGGCACCTGAAAGCCACCTAAGGGGGGCCTCAAACAAAGAGCAGCTATAGGGGCCCCTGACCACCTTAATCCGCCCCTGCCTGTCTGTTACAACTGACCTCACTCATGCTGCAAGTTGTAACATTTTCACGTCGATTACTTTTGGTTTAATTTTACTAGAACAGTAGGTTCTGGAAACAAACTTTAAGTATTCCTTTGTAGCAGAGATGTTTATGTTGCTTATGTAAATTAAATTTATTTCAAATATGTTTTGAGTGATAAAGCAAAAACCAGTGTTAGGCTGTGTCCCATTCTACTGTCTACTGACTCAGGGGTTGGTTATATGAAAAATATTTGACAACCAAATAAATACCAACCTCTTTTTTCTTCAATATAACCTTTTTTTGCAAAACTTTCACAGCATAGAATTTTCCATCTGCTTTGAGTTTTGCCAAGAGTACCTGCAATTGACAAAGCATTTTTAGCCTATTTATAGCATTTTGTTTTCTGCAGGTCAGTTTTATAAATCACTGAAATTGCAGTCATCAAGGTAACTTTAGTACACTTCTAAAGTGTTAATCATTTGTGAAGTCATATGGTAAATTCTTAAACTGATAGTGGCTTTAGGCGTGCCTCACCTTCCCAAATGTTCCTTTTCCAATTACTGCCAGAAAGTCAAAGTCTGTAGGTTTGGCACTGAAACACCACAGCGCAACAACAGCAACAACATATTACTATGTATCATAATGACTGCATCATAATCAGTGCATTAATCATGCTCTCCTACTTGTAAGTCGCTTTGGATAAAAGTGTCTGCCAAATAAATATATGTAATGTAAATGTAATTAACACAATACACCCATCATTTTTTGTTTTATTAATTCATCATTATGTTCATTATTCTTTGTAATGAGCAAAAGTATCTTACTGAGGATTGCCAGATACACCCAGATTGACATTGGCTGATGATGAAGATAATTCCTAAAGGCGACAATTGCATGTGTATTAAAACAAAGCCAAGCTATCTATAGAGTAGTAAACCATAATAAAATAACTTACTTGATTATAATGTGCCATCTTCTGTTCCTGTTGTGTTTCACAGGAGAGAGTCAAAGTAGTTTCTTTCCAGAAATGCAAGTGACCACTTGTTATGAGCTCTTATGCTGGTCTGAATGTTGATGTATCACAGAAAAACTGGATGTTCAGGTTTGTGAAACAGACCCATGAAGGACATTTGGAAACTCAGCATGAAAAAGTTTACACAGTAAATACAACTTTGCAAAATGTCTATGAATAACAATAATGTTAATAAGGGTTATCTCTATTATTTTGTATAGTATTAACTAAATAGGCTTACAGCACATTTATACATGAAGGAATATTTATTAAGCCAATAAGGCATAATCATTTTTTTATTCAACACTATCTATATATTGGAAAGTGAAAAGAATATGCTAGTTTAAATACAATCTCAGTCAACAGCATTTGGCATAATTTGTAGCTCCTCAGTAGTTGTTGACAAAATACACTGTAAAGCGTCAAATATGCTCCACCCAGTTTGGGCTTCTGGCTGTCCCTTAAACATGGTTGCGATATATGGGTGACAGAGCCTGCTCATTTTATGCTCATAAAGTCTGGAACTTGTTTCCAGCTGATATTAGAAAAGCAGTATTAACATATTTAGAAAACAAATCAGGCTAGTGTTTATTGCTCTTCTTGACGTTTTATTAGTTGTTCTTTGTTCTTATTTTGCTTTGGCTTTAAATTGTGTAAACAAGCAACTTGAAGCTCTGCCAAAGACACTATATAAAAAAGTATATTAATATCATATGTTTTTGACTTTCCCTTGTTAAACGTGTTTTTTTGTTTAACATGAGAATATTTCTTTATTAATAACCACCCTAAACAAATAAACAAATAAAGTATACCGTTAATATTTAAAATTGAAATACATAATATTTTATTTTCAGAACTTAACAACAACAATGGCAATAATCATAATAAAGACATTAGCATGCAATAATTTCCTTATTAGTGTCTATTAAGTAACTTTTATTATTTTTAAAGTAACTTCATAAGGAAAGAAAAGTAGCTCACCTGTCAGCCTGTAGAATATTAAATATATTTATTTTCTGATAGTAATGTTTGGTTGAAGTGCATCCTTTCTGCCCATGTCTGAGAAATGTTTCTCCATGCAGCAGATCTTGCTGGTTATTTGGCCAAAGGCCCAAATGAATGATCAACCAATGTGTGCATAACACAAGATATGAAAGCTTGTGTTTGTGTGAGCCAGCAAGACATACTTGCAAGACAAAAACATCAGTCTCTGTGTATAAAAAGAAAGGGAGAGAGGGGGTTCATTCATGTCACAAAAATATTTTGCAGAATATTAGAAAAAAATAAACAACTGATTGTGTTTTTATGTTATACATAATGGCTAGAAATAAAGGCTTGCAGGACAAAGGCAGAGCGTGCGGGGGCTCTAAAGAGGTGCCGCCAGTAGGAGTAAAGATGAAAGAGAAGCCCAATAAAGCCAAATAGGGTGGAGGTGTGAGGTACAACAGAAGTCTGTGGCAAAGTCAGCGCTTTAGTCAACTAAAGGGTCAACAAGATAAGACAAAACAAGCAATCAGCTTTACTGCTCCTTGCTGGTAAAACAACCTTTTTATGATCTCTATTTTTTAGCCAATAACCGTTAGCAGATTTTGTAGAAAAAAAATCAAGAGACCATTTCAGAGACCTTTTTCAGTTTTTCTTATTTCACAATTTTTAGGTATGTACAATGATTATTTTAATTTTATTTTGTGAACTACAAAATTTCAAAAGAAAAATACTGTTGCTCTGTACTTTTCAGACCTCAAATACTGCAAAGAAAACAAGTTCATATTCACTTTTAGGCAATACAACAATAATATTTGTACATACAGTGTTATGAGAAAGCTTGGGAACCCCTTGCAGAGTCTGTGAAAATTTGAGTTATTTTAACAAAATAAGAGAAATCATACAAAATGCATGTTTTTTTTTTATTTAGAACTGTCCTGAGTAAGATATTTTACATACATATACAGTACACATATAGTCCACAAAACAAAAAATAGCTGAAATGATTAAAATAACCCTGTGCAATACTGTGTGTGGTTACCTGGATGATCTACGATAGTTTTTTTTGTTGTGCTGTGATGGTTGTTCACGAGTCCCTTGTTTGTTCTGAACAGTTAAACTGAGCACTGTTTCTCAGAAAAATCCTCCAGTGAATGTTTGAAACTATTTTAATAGTTGTGTTTGCGGATCGGCCAAGCGGTGGGGCATGAGGGACATAATGTTTTCCTTCCTGTCGGTCACTTAACATTGTGTCAACAGATGGGGTCCCTATACGAAATGTGGAGTGAGCCCTCACTGCAAGTGGGCACGGGAGATCTTGGGATCAGTACGTCACCGTAATGGCGTCCACGATCCAGTGTGCCAGTCTATGTTTGGAGACAGCCCTCCCCTTGTGCTGTCCCCCGAAAAAGACAAACAGCTGCTGAAGCTCTGCGTGCGGTCCAAGTAGAGGCGCAGGGTGCTTACTGGACACAACAGGGAGGAGGTTGGGTCTTCCTCCCCAGTGGGGAGCGCCTGCAAGTTCACCACCTGATCCCAAAAGGGAGTGGTGGGAACTTTGGGCACGTAGCCAGGCCTGGCTCTCAGGATCACGTGAGATAGGCCAGGCCCGAACTCGCGGCTGGGATGGATTCATCCTCCTCACGCCCCCCAGGAACCTGATGACCAGGTCGTTCTGTCCTAGAGACTTGCCCTCCACCAGATCGTGATCATGAGTCCAACTCTCTAACCACTGGGCCACGACTGCCCACAGTTGCCTAATGGCGGGGGCCCTAGCCTGGCCGATGGTCTCAGCCACCACTGGAGGTAGGGGGCTCAGGAGTTCTTCGTCCCGTCCAGGGGCCAGACGTGGAGGTTCCACAAGGGAGCAACAAGCAGCACTTGATGCCCCTCTTCCCTTGCACAGAACCTGTGCAATGAGGCTCAATGGGGGAAGGTGTACTTCCGCTTGTCCTGCGGCCAGCTGTGCGCTAGGGCATCCGTGCAGAGGGTGCCCTCAGACAGGGAGTAGCAAAGCGGGCAATGGGTGGTGTCTGGGGAGGCAAACAGGTCAACCTGTGCCTTGCCGAACTGATCCCAAATGAGCTGGACAACATCGGGATGGAGTCGCAACTCTCCACAAAGCGAGGCCTGCCGGGAAAGCACATCGCCTGTCCGGTTCAGGTCGCCTGGGATGTATGTGGCTCGCAGGGAGCTGGTTACCTACTGACTCTGGAGGAGGAGGTGGCGGGCAAGTTGCGACATCTGTCGTGAGCAAATGCCACTCTGATGGTTGATGTACGCCACGGCAGAGGTGCTGTCCGAGCGGATCAGCACGTGCTTGCCCTTAACGAGGGGTTGAACCCTCCTCAGGGCTAGAAGTATAGCCAGCAATTAGGCAGTTTATATGCCACTGCAGGCGAGGACCTGTCCATCGACCCAACACTGCATGCCCGTTGCACACGGCACCCCAACTGTGCAGGGAGGCGTCTGTCATGACAATGACGCACCTTGAAACCTGCCCGAGCGGGACCCCGGCTCAGAGGAAGGTCAGGTCTGACCAAGGGGCTAGGATGCGGCAACACTGAGGTGTGATGCCAAGACACTGAAGTGAGATCTGAGCTCCATGCCGAGATAAGAGATGCTCTGCACAGGGGAGAGCTTGGTCTACTTCCGGTTAACCCACAGGCCCAATCGGTCTAGACGTGCCAGGTCTTTGTGAGTTCCTCATGCACTTCCGGGAAGAATGGAACCGGGGCGGTTGCACCGCGCTCCAACCCAGGAACTGTGAACGAGATGGCAGTGCGGTGCACTGCAACCCGATGTCTGCGGCTGCCTGGGCAAGCATGGCTGACATCTCAGCGTCAGCCTGTTCCATTGCTCGACCACCCGAAAAACGGGAGCTCTGTAGATTCCTCCGCATCAGATGCCAGAAGGTAGCTGTCCAATTCTGCGACAGAAAGCTCATCTTCGTCTTTCTGAGTCTCTACTTTTTGAGGATGATTTAGGCAAGCGTGGAGGGGCACAGATGGTCCGCCGAGCCGGAACTAGATCGGGAAGCAGACGGAGTGTCGGCCATGTCTCTAAAGAATGTAGTCAGCCGTGACCGCAACACCTTTACCGTCGTGTTCTCGCACACAGATCATCGGGTCGACAAATGCATTATGTGCATGTTCGAGTCACAAACACGCAATGCAAGCGCCATGCCATCAGACTCAGCAACTAGAGTGCCGCAACCAAGAACACAATGGCACGACATGTCCGAAGACCGTGCGCATGTTGTAAGTGGAAATTCTGTAGCTCTGCTGCCGAAACGCCCAGGGGAACTCCGTTGAAGAGAAGGGACAGCTCCGCTGCTCGTGTCGTATGGCCAGCAGCTTTTAAAAAAGCTCTCATTGAGAAATTTGCTTAGCTTACAACAAGAAATGCTTTGCGGTTCCAAAGAACAAAGATGACTGAAGGCGCACCCAGTCCTTGTTTTTTACCCGGATGTCCGGGGTGAGGACTGGCATGCGGATGCCATTCGCCAAGTTCATTGGCCTTTTAAATTCCTCTAGGAAGAGATTGGTTCTTAAGTTCAACTGTCGACACAGAAAGTGAACTCAGGAGCGGACTTAGGGAAAACTCTGGAGCAGGCTTTGTGTCTGTGGCAGTCTGGAGGTTGTAGAGGGGGTCGAATTCTAGAAGCAGCTGCTTGTAAATGGAGAGGTTGTGGCACTCGACAGCGGAGAGACAGTGATGCTCGTCAGTGCAGAGGCCAGGAAGCTTGTTGGCGGAGAGGCCAGTGCCCAGTTGCATAAAGCACCTTAAGTGTAATTTTACCTTAAGTTCACCCTTAAGTTTCCCTTAAACTTAAGGGTGTTGCAGAAACTTTACCTAAGGGAAATTTAAGTGTTTTTTTTTTAAGTGAAACGTAAGTATATAATTTTCCCTTAAGTAATCCCTTAAAAACCGTTAAGTGTTGCATAAAGCCCCTTAACGTCAATTTCCCTAAGTATTACTTAAGGGCTGAAAAACTTAACCTTAAGTCTTTAACGGACAAAAATGGCTGAGTTTATGGAACTTGTTCAAAATGATTATGTGCCAAGGCGAATATCTCGCGACAGGGAAAACCATTTGGATCATCTTAGCGATAAAAAATTGTTGGAGGATTACAGATTTGATCGTCGCGGGATACTTGAAATAGTTACCAAACTTGAGTGCGAACTTGACCATGTTACGCATCGTAACCACTCACTTCCTGCGGTTTTACAACTGTTAATAGCTCTGCGTTTTTTTGCAACTGGGAGTTTCCAGTCGATCGTGGGAGATGTTTTCCACGTACATAAGTCATCTGTCAGTAGAGTGGTTCACCGGGTTGCAGGAGCTCTTTGCCGTCATTTCAACCAAACTGTCAAATTTCCATCTCGACATGAACAAGAGGTCATTCAAACCAGTTTTTTTCGGAAAGCAGAAAATGGGTAATTGACGGCACACACATAATAATTTACAATAATATAATACTAATAATAATAATAATTACATTTAAATAAGAATACAGGCACCCCGAACACACGAAGATCAGTACGTCAACAGGAAAAACTACCATTCAATTAATGTGCAGTGACCATCTGTGCAGAATAACAAATGTTGTTGCATCGTGGCCCGGCAGTACACATGATTCTAGGATTTTGTCAGAGAGCAAGATTGGGAGAGATTTTGAAGCTGGAATGCACACTGGTCTCCTACTCGGGGACAGTGGTTACCCCTGCCGACCTTGGCTTATGACACCCTTCATTAATCCTCGTAATGCTGCACAGGCATGTCAATTATAAACTCTTATGTCTGTTTTACGAATGTAACTTTGGTGCCTAAAAATTTTGCATGCGTAAAGTAAGGTTTGCGAAATTATATCCAATAGTAAAAAAAAGCTAAAGTATGATTTATTATAACACATTTGCAGCTTTTGGGCAATTATGAACATCACCAAAATGGCTAAGCGCACAGAAATTAACTCAAAATGATATGAAATCTTTTATGCACTAATTTACATTTGTGTTATTTATCTTAAACCATTGTTAATACTGATGCTGATCATGGATTTACCCCTGTAGGAAAGATACAACAATGCGTTGACCCACACAAGGTCGTTAATAGAGAGGACCATCGGACAGCTGAAACGTAGGTTTCACTGCCTCCACAGTGAACTGCGTGTCGAGCCTCAAAGGGTTTGCTAAATTATTGTAGCTTGTGTTGTGCTTTTCAACATTTCGAAGATGTATTCTGCCATCGAAGAGGAGGATGAGCACGAGAAAGAACAGGGTCCCGAAGTGCAACCGATCCATGAAGACTTCCAGCAGGCTGGATATGCTGCCCGTGATGCAATCGTCAATGCATTCTTTAATTAGTAGCCGTCAAATAATATTAATATATATTAATATTGTATATATAGTAAATAAATATTTAAGTTTATTATAGTAGGAACAGTAAAGTAGGCCTAATTTGATTGACGTTTATTATTAGTAGTATTATTAGTATTAGTAGTAGTAGTAAAAAAGCAATGTTGTTAGTATTATTCATTACATATACGAATTGTTTTATTATTATTATTAACATTGTTGTTGTTGTGGGTACCAATATAACATAAAAACACAAACTTTTCAGATCTGTCATAAAAATATATTTATTCCTCAAATGGTGTGATTGTAACTTTCCCTTCACTCTGAAGCTGCAACAGTTGGTTGTTGAGAACAATGTTATAAAGATCCTGATTTTCTTTCTCCTTTATTATTTTCGCAATCTCTAGCTGCAGTTTCTGTTTTTGTAGCTGCAGAACCTCTCTCTGTAGTTCCAACACTTCTTCTCTTATTGGGACTGTTTGCGGTCTTCTGAAAAAATAGTTGTTCTAAGTCTAAATAATAATAGCTTAATACATTAGATAACATAGAGCAATAAATCCTCACATAGCTGTTGCCTGGGCACGCGCTCTGATGGCGCTCTGGCGTTGCTGTATCTGCTGTTCCTCAGACTGCTGTAAAGGTCTTTGTGTGAAAGGAAGGAATATCAGTCATTATGTTATTATACATTATATGAATTATGTTATGTTTAATTATGTTAAAACGATCATGTAGCCTATAATCTAAGCCACATGGTGATAAGTTTAATGCTAACGTTACACTGATACATGTTATCAATGTAGTCTTACTCTGTGATACATTGTTGAAATGGCTCAACTTCGCTCTCTATTCCCCCAGGAATGCTACAAAAATAGAAACTGCAGCTAGAGATTGCGAAAATAATAAAGGAGTTTGCTGTGGAGGCAGTGAAACCTGCGTTTCAGCTGTCCGATGGTCCTCTCTGTTATCGACCTTGTGTGTGTCAACGCATTGTTGTATCTTTCCTACAGGGGTAAATCCATGATCAGCATCAGTATTTACAATGGTTTAAGATAAATAACACGAATGTAAATTAGTACATAAAAGATTTCATATCATTTTGAGTTAATTTCTGTGCGCTTAGCCATTTTGGCGCATGTTCATAATTGCCCAAAAGCTGCAAATGTGTTATAATAAATCATACTTTAGTATTTTTTTACTATTGGATATAATTTCGCAAACCTTACTTTACGCATGCAAAATTTTTAGGCACCAAAGTGTTATGAATCCGTCTGTCTCCGATGCTCCCGCTCGCCAGCTGAGAGAACGGTCCCCAGAATATCACCCCCTTGCGGTGCTGATTACCACACCTGACGCTCATCATTCGGGTTATAAATACACCACTCTGCCAGAACTTCATTGCGAAGTCTTGTTACTGCCCCGGCGTACATCTCTAAGCGTTTGTGGATTACTTTTGGATTGTTTGATCTTTGATTGCTCTGTGGATTTCCGAACTTTGCTGCCTGCCTTGACCCCTGCCTGGATTTGGATTTACGAACTTTGCTGCCTGCCTTGACCCCTGCCTGGATTTGGATTTACGAACTTTGCTGCCTGCCTTGATCCCTGCCTGGATTTGGATCTACGAACTTTGCTGCCTGTCTTGATCTCTGCCTGGATTCTGATTTATGAACATTGCTGCCTGTCCCAAACTTTACCCGTTATAGTTGTGTGTGATATTTGCCCTTCATGGTTCCTGCTCGTTTTACACGTTCCTGTGTGTGTGTATTAACATTGATAAAGCCGCTAATGGATCCTCACATGTCAGCCTCGGCATCTTCGTTACACAAAGTTACATTCGTAAAACAGACATAAGAGTTTATAATTGACATGCCTGTGCAGCATTACGAGGATTAATGAAGGGTGTCACAAGCCAAGGTCGGCAGGGGTAACCACTGTCCCTGAGTAGGAGACCAGTGTGCATTCCAGCTTCAAAATCTCTCCCAATCTTGCTCTCTGACAAAATCCTAGAATCATGTGTACTGCCGGGCCACGATGCAATGACATTTGTTATTCTGCACAGATGGTCACACACTAACTGCACATTTATTGAATGGTAGTTTTTCCTGTTGACGTACTGATCTTTGTGTGTTCGGGGTGCCTGTATTCCTTTTTAAATGTAATTATTATTATTATTAGTATTATATTATTGTAAATTATTATGTGTGTGCCGTCAATTACCCATTTTCTGCTTTCCGAAAAAAACTGGTTTGAATGACCTCTTGTTCACGTTGAGATGGAAATTTGACAGTTTGGTTTAAATGACGGCAAAGAGCTCCTGCAACCCGGTGAACCACTCTACTGACAGATGACTTATGTACGTGGAAAACATCTCCCACGATCGACTGGAAACTCCCAGTTGCAAAAAAACGCAGAGCTATTAACAGTTGTAAAACCGCAGGAAGTGAGTGGTTACGATGCGTAACATGGTCAAGGTCGCACTCAAGTTTGGTAACTATTTCAAGTATCCCGCGACGATCAAATCTGTAATCCTCCAACAATTTTTCATCGCTAAGATGATCCAAAGGGTTTTCCCTGTCGCGAAATATTCGCCTTGGCACATAATCATTTTGAACAAGTTCCATAAACTCAGCCATTTTTGTCCGTTAAAGACTTAAGGTTACGTTTTTCAGCCCTTAAGTAATATTTAGGGAAATTGACGTTAAGGGGCTTTATGCAACACTTAACGGTTTTTAAGGGATTACTTAAGGGAAAATTATATACTTACGTTTCACTTAAAAAAAACACTTAAATTTCCCTTAGGTAACACTTAAGGGTAAGTTTCTGCAACACCCTTAAGTTTAAGGGAAACTTAAGGGCGAACTTAAGGAAAATTACACTTAAGGTGCTTTATGCAACTGGGCACTGGCCTTTAGATAGCCCAGCTTTTGCTGCAACAGGCTGACCCTGTAAATATATTAAATTAATATTAGTTAATCGAATACATTTGACAGATAATTAAATGTATTTCTTTAAAAACTTAATCAAACTACTTTTACATATTATTTATATATATATATATATATATATATATATATATTTTTTTTTTTTTTTAAATAAAATATTCATTCATTATTAAAAAATACCTGTTCAATGATCTCTCTTTTGACCCCTCTGCAAACATTTATGCACAAGGCTGCATTCAGGTATGGTAGAGACTTAATCCTTGGATCAAGGAATTATGCTTTGTTGAGATGGTCCTGAAGGTTAGGATCTGTGTATCTGCTTTTTAAGTCCTCACTGATGGCTGCTTTGGCATCTTTTATGGCTGGACTGTCATTATCTGCAGGATTAATTGGATTTAGTATCATTGTCTTTAGATGGAGGACCATTGAGAGAGAGGGAGCTGTTTCTGTGCTGAAGAGAGTGGTGTCTTAAGGGGTTTAAGGAGTTGAATAATTTTCTCTGCCAGTGTCAGTTCACCGTCAGACAATCAGAAATGTCATTGGCATTCTTTTTAATATTTTAAACGCCCCCTACATCAGCATGCACCGCGCTTCCCGCCTCTCTCTGATTGCACCAGCACCTGCACGTCATAACTGGACACTTTATATTTCCTCCATGTGCACTTCTGTTTTGTCGAGTGTTGTTGCTGGTACCGTTTGCTTGTACCCGTTTGGATTTCTTACCTGGAACCTTACCTGGAGCAAAAATGTGATGACATCTTAATCCTCTCAATGAGGTAGTGCTTGGGGGAGTAGTGGAGTGAATGTCTGGTTGCAATTCACAACCTCATAGCTAGATGCTGCTAAAAACTACACCTAGCAGCTTTAATTGAATGGAGTGTTGCTGTAAGGTAATTAGTAATGTTGAGTAATGCTAGTCCATCAATCACATGCTTCAAAGTTGCTATACACCGTAACATTCTGCTTTTCAAGCAAGAATAAGCTAGTTGGCCAAATAGTCCCTTGAGGGCTAAGGCACCAATTGTTGTCATTGTTCTGCCCTTCTTGTCTGGCGATCTCCTAGAGCCTTGTGGGCGGGGCCATGACAGTGCCATGTCTTTGTGTTTGTTTTGTGGGTTCGCCTACGTCACACACTCTCCGGTCTTACGTCCTGACCATGCCCCCCGGATACTGCCGTGATCCTGTCCTTCTTGTTATGCCTTTAATTCATAGTCTAGTGGCCAGGATTGTGACAGTATCTTGTCTTTGTGTTTACGTTCTGTGGGAAGACACTCGGCTCGGGCGTTTCTTTCTGCCTTTTTCCATGTGTTTTCATGTCGCCTTGTTCTCCCGTAACCATTCCATCAGTGTTTTCATGCATCACACCTGTCCCCGTGTAATTATCCCTTGTTTGTTCCCCTATATAAAGCGCTGGTGTTCATTGTCCTATGCTGGTTTGTTTTGTAACTCGTGTGAGATCTTGCCGTGTGTTCCTGTGTTTGGGATCCCTGCTCCTTGTCAATGTAGCTCTTGTTTTTGGTCTCTGGTTTTGCCCCCTTATGGAATGAGTTTGTGTTTACTTTTATATTATCTGTGTTCTAGTTTTTCGTGTTCTGTTTACCCCATTGTGGGTGTTTAATTTTGACACATTTTAATATTAAAGCTTTTTTGTTGAAAACTGCTGCCTTGCATTTGGATCTTCTGTCACTTGTTCATTTTCCTAATGTTATGTATAACCAACTTAGTATGTAATGACAATATGGGACAAATATGACATAATTTAGCAGTGGAGGGAGCTGTGCACTACTGGTACGTGTACAATCAGACAAAACAACATCACAGTTATCCAAGACGTGCGTGCACGTACAGTTGTGGGAAACGATGTGTTTGGCAGTTAAAGATCTGGCGCAACGCATCTGTGGAGTGCGCATACAATTATGTGAAAGGTGTTTGCATGTTAAGCAAACGTTCTTGTCTGGCCCAACGTAAGGCCCAACGTGCTTGTCTGGAGTTTAGTCTCTTGGCGTCTTTGAGAAGGTCAGGATCGGGTAAACCAAGAGTGGGCACAGTACAGAAGGCCTCCTTGATCCGTTGGAAGGCTTGCAGGGCTTCGGGGCTCCAGTAGAGGAATCTGGACTTCTTGCCGATTATGGCCGTGAGGGGTGCAGCAATGGTGCTGAAGCCAGTGATGAAGCGGCGAAAGAAGTTTGCAAATCCGAGGAAGCGTTGCATCTCTCTCACGGTGTTGGGTTGTGGCCAGTTGTGTGCCGCATCCACCTTTCCCTGATCCATGGAAACGTTGTTGTGCAAGATAATATACCCGAGTAAGTGGATGGTGTTGATGGAACTGACAATTTTTCTAGTTTCAGGTACAGGTGATGTCTTCCAAGTCTTTCCAGTACAGTGGTGACGTGACTGACGTGCTTGGAGAGGGTGCATGAGTAGATGAGAATGTTGTCCAGATATATGACTGAATTTCCCAAGGAGGACACTGAAGATTTCATTCATAAAGTTCTGGAAGACCACCTGGGCATTGACTAAACCAAATGGCATGACTCTGTATTCGTAATGTCCATTAGGGGTAATGAAGGCGGTCTTCCACTCGTCGCCGATTCGGATTCATGTTATATGCACTTCTTAGGTCTAGCTTGGTGAACAGGGTGGCATGACGGAGTTGTTCGAGTGCAGCTGGGATCAGGGAAAGGGGGGAGTGTGGTGTGGAGGTTTAATGTCTGGTAATCAATACAGGGCCTCCCTCCTGCCCACGAAGAGGAAGCTGGAAGCGACAGGGGAGGTCAATTGATGGATGAACTCCTGTTGAAGAGCCTCCTCGATATAATCTTCCATGGCTTTCTGTTCCGGGACCGAGAGTGGGTAGATCCCTCCTTTGGGCAGGACAGCTCCAGGCCAGTAGCTCAATGGCACAGTCCCATGGCCGATGAGGGGGAAGCTTGGTATCTCGATGTTTAGAGAACACGTCCTGGAACGACCGGTACTCCTCTGGAACGTGGACGAGGGAGACGACTTGGGGGCTTTCTATGGAAGTGGCGTGGACAGACAGGTCTGCGCTGGGAGATGGCACAGGGTCTTCTAACTTCAAACAAGAGAGGACCTTGCCCACCATCCAGTCCATGGTGGGTTGATAGAGCTGAAGTCAGGGTCATCCCAGGAAAATCTAACAGGTATTCTTTAAGCAGGTAAATCCAACATGGAGTTCAAAATCAAAAGTGAGGGTGCGCTGATGCAGCGAGCGTGGTCGGTGGCGGAGCTGAGGTCGTTACAATTATGAATTAATTGATCAATAAACCCTCCATATCAGGTCTGACTCCAAGAGTTTTGCACACATCACATATAGTATAGCAGATTTAATTTATATTCATCTGTTTTGTGAATATAACATCATCAGATCTACATATAAACTGAATTCTTCCTTCCATCTTTTCCATACAAGCACCAAATTGCAATTATCAAAGACGGTTTTAATGCACTCTCCACCCTGCTGGTGATACTGATCAATCACACATTTGTGCAGCAATCAGAGCTGAAGCGAACACTCGGATTCTCCCTTTCATGAGCAGCGGTTAAATACACATCCACGTGTCTCTCGCTTAGGTGCATCGACGAAATGGCTGTTATCCAAATGGCTGGCAGGCAAAATGTTCACGTTTATTCCATTTAACGAGCCTATGTCTTTTTGTTTTTAACTTCATGCATGTAATAAATTTAAGAGAGTCATCTATAGTTGTAAATTATTTAGTAAAAAATTTAGTATTTTAGTTCAATTAAAAGTAAAAAATACCTTTTATATTGAGCTATATCAAACAGAAATGCATGATAAGTCCTGAGCACCCAAAGTAAAATAAAATGGCATAAAGTTAGGCACCATACTAACTTCAAAAACATACTTTGTGCTTGTATTGTTCTGTGTTGTTCTGCATTTACCATTGTTTTAATATCTTTAAAAAACAGTTGTCTTTGTCAGTAAAAAACAATATATGCTACATAATAACAGCCCAACAACAATTTATGTGGCACCGAAAAACAGGATGACTGCGGTAATGTCGCATACCGCGCTATTGAGCCACACAGAATCACTGCATGGGAAGTTCCTTTAAATCAATCATTTATTCATTGTTGATGAACTTCATGTTATTTACTTTAGTGTACATTATTAACATTTCCAAAAGAAAACATACTGTAGTTTAAACATTTAAAAACTTGACCTCTGCTACAACAATTGACCCTGCTACAAGATTCCATTCCTATCCTATAATTGAAATATAACACTGATATGACAATGCAAACTATATCATTAAGGCATCTTTTAAACTATAATCTCATGTAACATCATGTTACGGGTACTTTAAAATGTTACTGATGGACAACATTGTCTGTGATCCCTAAACAATTCATTTTACTGGCTCAGAGGTCTGTATAGCTATAAATGACAGGGCCCTCTGATAGTTTCTAATGTTAAGTGCATGAACATCAACAGCACCAAATAAACTGAATTCTGGTCTGAAATTTCACATGTGTGACCATTCAGAAAACAAATGACTTTAGTATGAAGAATTATTTCCTCTGAAAAATCAAGTTGGTTTGAGATCAAATTGTTCTTTATCAGAACAGATCATTTTTAAATATCACATTTAAATAAAGTTGCATCAAAGCACTGTTATTTATTTGAAGTACCAGACCTGCAAAACCTAATACATTTCTAAAATAAATAAAGATTTAAATAATTATCTGAATAACCAGAAATTAACAAATATATGGGGGAAGGGTGTTAAAAATGCTTATGAATAAATAAACACAATAAATAAAAGTGGAAAATAGAGAAAAACAGTCCATTAGGAAAAATTGCATTATATTTGTATTTTTTATCAAAACAATAAATTTTCCTATGATAAATTTTTCTGCAGGTTTTGGTCCTCCATTAGCTCCACATTTATTTATAGTTTGTCACACTCCTGAGTCGTGGTGTTCTCTGTCTCCAGTGGGTTTAGGCATTACACACCAAATATGTGAAAGATGGATCAGTACAACATGACATGTTTATGGTTGATTGCAAGCACTCACTTTAGGCTTTTTTCTGTACTTTTAAACATTAGAATAGCATTGTGAATTTTCAGGGCAGGTCCAAGCTTTATATTCATGATCTTCACAATATCGTTTTGATTCAGAAGAAGCAATGCTTCTCCATCGATCATCTGCAAAAGAAAACAAAAGTTAAATTAAGTCGCTTCACGACTAAGACCAATGTAATCAGCCTTTACTGCTATTTCAAAAAGCTTGTAAATGATGCATTATGATAAATGTAAACAATAATCCTTACAGTAATACACTGGCATATAATTCCTTTAAAGGGATGTATCCATTGTTATGTAATTTCTTCACATAAAGATAATGCTGGTGTAAATGTTCTGTCTGTCCCTGTTTGTTTCCGGACTTCAATTCCCATCATGCACTACACTCTCACCCGACCATTTTGATTGGACTCTGCACCTGTTTGTAATCTGTGTTTGATTTGTTTGCACCTGTTCTGTGTTTGCTGTGTATTATTTAAGTTCCCATTTGAGTTCTGTTCTTGGTCAGGTCTGGTTGTTAGGTTCGAGTTGTTATTTGTGATGTGTTAGGTGTTACCTGGTGCGTGGTTTCCCATTTTGGATTACCTGTTTGTGTGGATTATTTACCTGAAAACCTGAGTTTGGAATACCTACCTGAAAACCTGAGTTTGGAATACCTACCTGTTACCCTTTTGTGCCTGTGTATGTACAATAAACTCACCATCACTTCATCCCTTGTGGCGTCTTCACCTGCCTGCACACCCGTACTGTGACAGAAGACCGGACCAAAAACCATGACCACGCTGCAAGGAACCACCATCAGGCCTCCGGAGACAACCCTGCTGTCGATATGGCAGGATCGCAGGTCTCTGGAGAGCTATGCGGGGGAGTACTTCGAGGCATGTGAGTGGCTGACGTGGTACGACAGCGCCCTCAACAAAGTATTTCTGATCGGCTTGGATGACGATCTACTCTCCTCCCTTTTGTTCCCTGATGTGGGGGAGGCCCGGCTGGAGGACTTCATAAATATGGTCCTCCAAGTTTCGGGTTCTCCCTCCCGCATTGGGGAAGCTGACGGGAGAGTGGGGATTCGCCATCCAAGTCCGATCAGATGCGAAGGGGTCGTCCTCACTCACCCAAGCTACGAGCCAGCGACCGCGCCTGCCCGGGCCTACGAGCCAGCGACCGCGCCTGCCCGGGCCTACGAGCCAGCGACCGCGCCTGCCCGGGCCTACGAGCCAGCGACCGCGCCTGCCCGGGCCTACGAGCCAGCGACCGCGCCTGCCCGGGCCTACGAGCCAGCGACCGCGCCTGCCCTGGCCTACGAGCCAGCGACCGCGCCTGCCCAGGCCTACGAGCCAGCGACCGCGCCTGCCCAGGCCTACGAGCTCCACCTCGGCTCATAGCTCCCTCGCCTCCACCTTCGCCCGCTCGTCCACCCGGCTCCACCGGGCTCCCTCGTCCCTCCGGCTCCGCCTTGGTCGGTCGTCTGCCTGCCATCGCCTCCGGACTCCTCTACTCCGGATGCGCCTCATCGCTCCGTCCTGCTTGCTCTCTTGGACTCCTCCCTCCCCTCGGCTTCACCTCTGTCCTTGGTCGCTCCTGCTCCACCGCGGACTCCCGGATCTCCGCCTCTGCCTTGGTCGCCTGGGCCGTCAGTTCCACCCTGGTCCTCTGGATCTTTGCCGTCTCCTTGGCCCATCGGCTCTCTGCCTTGGGCTCCACCTCCACCTGCTCCGTCGGTCGCTTCCCTGGAGTCATCTGCCGCTGTACCTCCCTGGCTCCTCCCTCCGTCGGCTCTACCCTGGATCACCCTGTTCCGGCCCCCTCCTGTACCCCCACCCACCCGCCTCAGTTGGACCCTTTACGGCGCGAGGACGCGCCTACAGGAAGGGGGGGTAATGTAACTGTTCTGTCTGTCCCTGTTTGTTTCCGGACTTCAAATCCCATCATGCACTGCACTCTCACCCGGCCTTTTTGATTGGACTCTGCACCTGTTTGTAATCTGTGTTTGATTTGTTTGCACCTGTTCTGTGTTTGCTGTGTATTATTTAAGTTCCCATTTAAGTTCTGTTCTAGTTGTTCTCTGTGGAACACTTACCCGTTTACCTGTGTTTGGAATACCTGTCCATTTACCTGTGACTGGATTACTTGCCTGTATACCTGTATTTGGATCACTTGCCTGTTCACCTGTGTTTGGAATACCTACCTGTTACCCTTTTGTGCCCGTGTATGTACAATAAACTCACCATCACTTCATCCTTTGTGGCCTCTTCACCTGCCTGCACACCCGTACCGTGACAGCTGGCTTATGGTTGGAAGGTTATTTTACAAAAAACTCTTGACATCCACCCTGTTGCTATATAACGTTTATATTTCTGGTGCCAGCATTAATCCAAGCCACACACATCTTTGTAGTCTGTGTACCCTTGGTTCTATTAAGTGTATAAAAATTTTATATGTAAAAATACTAATTACTTACTTCATCTTTAAATATTCTGGCCTGCTCCTCACAATCGATAAGATTACTGACAAAGCCAAAGACCTGCGAATGAAACATAAACACTTTATATATATTCATAAACAAGATCAGGTCAACTTCCTTCAAAATGACGACAAATACTGCTTGTGTTGTCCACTATTTTTTAAAAGAAAGTAGTTAACCCATTACATGTTAACAAGCATCACTTATATAGAGGGTATGCACATGATATCACTGTACACGAATGCCAAGCAAGTTATGCCCACTGAGTAGCAAAAATACTGAATGCAGCTGTTTTTACCGCTGTCTGTACACTATTTACCAAGGGAAAAAGTTGATGTCTGATTGAATGGTCCTTGGGAATATTTTCTTTGTTGCATACTGTATGTTGTTTGTGAGTGTAAATGGTGGAAAACTTGAAATTGGATATCAATACAGTTCTGGATCCATGTTTTATGACATAAAGTGACTGCAGCCTAATATTACTGCTGTTATATGCTGATAATAAAAATCAAACAACAAATGAAAAAGGAAGAATCACTCACTGCTGTTGACTTATTACTTTTGTCGCTTTAATATGAACTCATACAGTGTTTTAGTTTAACAGTTTGTAGTGACAAATTTGTCAGTAGTTAAAAACAATAACAAATCTTGACCTTTAACCACTTTTTTTGAGGGGTCATGCCTGTTTTGACCATTTATGAGCTCATTTACTATGTGTTGTGCATGTGACTTGTGTCATATAATCACCATCATTAATATATTTGAAAACAATGTTTAAATTATATCTAAAGCACAAAATTGTTTACAAAAGTACAAAATCCATCATACATCTAGTCACTTATTTTTTTTCTCTTAAAATCAATCTCAAATTGATGGTTTAAAAGCAACAACATAAACAAATGTTACTGCGAATGCACGGTTTTGTGGCCCAAACCTAACTTTTTGGAGTCCCTGCATATTATTTCTGATAACAAATGTGAGATTTTCCTTGAATTTGGCTGAGCAGTTGTTGGGTGGCTCGCCAATGTACTAGAATGCTTTTAGTACAAAAATTAAGAAATCAGGACCAGGTGCTTGTGGGGAAAAGAGTTTATTGAAAGTATTGTTGTAGCATGGTTCTTCTGTAGTGATGTTCTTGTGCCAACCTTCTACATTCTTGCCCCAAGGTACTGTCAGTTTAACCAGACTTTATACCTGGTAACAAATGGCCTTTAGACAATAGATACCCTTAGTACCTCTAACTGGAAAATTTAAAATAGACAGGATAGTGTCACGGTTTGCCTCAGGGATCACAGACAAACGTAGGATTAACCTTCAACAGACTTTATTATACAGATCGTGGAGAAGTTACAAAAAGAAAGTTATATAATACGAGACAAGGAACAAAGGAACATGCATGACATATATAGTCCAGGTGATGAGGGGATTGCTGGCTGGTGTGGTGATGACAAACATGGGACAGGTGAGGGAGCGTGGAGAATGCTGGGAGGCGTAGTCCGGGGGAAAACACGGAAAACAGGCAGGGCAACAGAGGGAACTGTGACAGATAGCTGGGTCATTCTGTGTGTTGATAATTTGATTTGTTTCACACTTTTACATCTTTATGCTAATTACATGTGGAGCACAGGCACAATGTAACACATCAGAAGTTTAGGATAATTACATCAGAAAAGAGCCATGTATCATGTGTATAAAAGACCTGCTCACAGGAGTGCCCTCTGAGCAACCAGGCTGAGCTTTTTCTTGTCTGTATTGCTCCATCTGGCAAGAATAAACTATTTGAAGATTACCCTGAATTTCTTTGAGTGATTTTTCGAACAATTTGGTGCCTAACGTAGGGCCCCAACATCTCTTCGGTCTTCTCTCAGGAGCAGACAGGTGCCAAACAGAGAAAGCATTGACTGTATCTAGATTAAAATAGAGATTTTGGGGTATAGCGAGGTAGGGTTATTCCGAGGAATTTTGGAGAGTGAAAGGGTCCACGGACAAAAGAAGAGATTCAGGTAACTAAATTTACAATTAAAATTTCCATAAATTTTAATTTTGTTTTATTACCTATGTACAAGACGCTTATCATAGTTTCAGGTTGGACCCGAACCTTCCAAAGCGAAGTCGTTTGGACCGACAGTGGGCTCAATAGAACACAGGTTGGATGCAGCCTGTGGTTGAGCTGAGGAAATCCTGTTGGATCACTTGCATGGAAGGCCAGGTGAAGACAGTAAGCTTAACAAAGAACAGCTTGGACCTGTATTGAGTTGGACTCAAATAGCGTTAAAGTTGAAAAAATCTGAGTGTAACCGGGTGAAAATAAAATAACCCAGATCTATACATTTAGCCTCTTTAAGACGCATGTTTAAGATGTGGCATGTCAGGAAACTATGTGTTTAGTAATTTAAGAGGCGGCAACGCGTTTCTGTTTGGTTTGTGACACCCTACATTCTTTTGAGTTCTTTGCTCAAAGTCTGCATTTAAAATGACACCAAAATGTGTCCAGCTGGGTTCAGGACTTGGCTTTATGTAGACCAGTCAAGTTCTTCCACACTGACTGAATACACATTCTTTCACCTTAAGAATATATCAAAACTATGTCATATGTTGTCACTATCAGATGCAGAAAAGTCATGCATTCATGACATCAAGACTAGATTACAGACAGACACACTCTGTCAGTTTAAATCAAGATTAAAGACACCTGCATTAGTTAGAGCAACCGGAACCAGAAACACTGCATTAAAGTGAATTGAACAGTATTTTGCTCTCAATTGTCTTTTCTCAGTGTTCCGAGGTTAACACAGCGAGCAGGATGCAGTCCATACCCAGACCAGATGGTACAGCTGAAAGAGGGAAGCGACAACCTGACAAGTCCTCATTACAAAACTGCAACTGCAATGAACTACTAGAATATTATTGATAATCATACACCTATTATCTAAATTTTATTTTATTTTAGCCTAGTTGTGCAAGCACTGTCGAGCTTGTAGAGATGCTGCAGCTTTTGCCAGAGGGAAACTCGTTCCCCGGTTGGGTCTAGGTTGTCCCAAGTTTTTTTTCCTCCACTGGAATTTTGGGTTCCTCGCCACTGTTTGCATATTGTTTTGCACTATTTGTCAGACTGTGGGGCTGCTGACATCAGCTCTAGAATGTAAAGTTTTTGCATTTATTAATACCATTTTAAATGTAATCATTCTACGTAATTTATTTAATGCTCCATATAGGAATTTATACTTGTGTATGTTACCTGTGTTTTTTTTCCTATGTGTGTGTGTGCGTGCGTGCGTGCGTGCGTGCGTGTTTTTATGTGTGTCCGTGTTCGTGTTTATGTTGTGTGCGTGAGTGTGTGTGTTTGATTAGCGTGTGGTGTGGGTGTAATCTTTCAATATGTTGTTCTTACTTTCCTTTCACAAATGTAATGTTTTGCTTATAGTCATTTTGTCTTATGTGCAGCTGCTTTGTAACAATGAAAATTGTAAAAAGTGCTATATAAATAAACTTGAGTTGAGTTGACTGAATCAATTATTTCTTTCTGAACCTTGTCTCATACACAGGGGCATTGTCATGATGGAATAGATAATGGATCATTAAGAGATCATTATTTCCAGATGCTAATATTGTTCTTGGACTTCTTTAGGAGTAAGATAGAGACTTTATACACAAGTATTCCAAGTATTTACAATGCCTCTGAATCTTCCAATTTGGGGGCTAATAACTCCCAGCTAACAAATTTCTATCAAATCTTTAGAATCTGTAAGAATTCATTCTTACTCTAAAGCCGTTGTCTTCTGTTAGGGGCTATAGGTCCAGCTATCTTATCAATTATCAATAGTTTGCTGAGTACTGGTGTGTTTCCATCCTGCTTTAAGCACTCATTGATTAAACCACTTCTGAAAAAGCTGAACCTTAATCCGACCGATTTCGGGAATTTTCGTCCTATTGCGCCTGTTTTATCGAAAGTATTGAAAAAGGTTGTATCTCTCCATTTGTCTGCATTTCTATCAGATCATATTGTCCTCAACAGTTTTCAGTCAGGGTTCAGGGCTGGTCATAACACTGAAACGGCCCTCCTTAAAGTAACCAACGATCTTCTGTTGATTTTGAACACTGGGAACTCTGCTATATTAATCTTACTTGATTTAACAGCTGTCTTCGATACAGTTCATCATAGCATTTTATTAGATCGCCTTCAGCAGGAAGTGGGGATTAATGGTACCGTTCTGCGTTGGTTATCTTCCTATTTGTCCAATAGGTCGGTATGATCCAAGATGGCGACGCGAGCACATCGCGAGGCTCAGGGTCTCTCCAGATTCTGCAATTTTGCTGTATTTTTCTTGCTCATCTCGGGTCTGTTCATGCAGAACAGCCGTGCCTTAACATCGTACACCCGATGTGAGCTTTTGGATATTGGTTTGCGAATTCTCTACAGTTTTATCGACAACCTTCGACTCCTTGCTGAGATTGCCAGAACATCCGAGGCCACTCACTCTACCCGGCCGGGCAGAAGTGCTCGCAGGTGGCGTCGAGATCGTAAACAAAGGCAGGGGAAGCGTGGAGGATTAAGAACTAAGCTAAAGCCAACACCACACCGGCTCTCTTTACCCAGCATTTTCCTTGCCAATGTACGGTCACTGGTGAACAAAATGGAGGAGATTCGACTCAGCATCACCTACAGCAAGAGACTTTTGAACTGTAATGTTTTAATATTCACAGAAACATGGCTACACAACAGCATACCGGACAATGCTATTGAGCTAGCAGGACGCCACACACTCCGGGCGGATAGAACGTTAGATGGCTCCGGTAAGATCAGAGGTGGTGGATTGTGCCTTTACATTAACAAAGCTTGGTGCAGGAACTCTGTTATTATTGGGAGACATTGTTCAGCTAACCTTGAGTTTCTCGTGGTTAAATCTAGACTGTTTTATCTGCCACGGGAGTTCACTTCCACCATTATAACTGCAGCTTACATTCCCCTGGATGCTGATGCCAAGCTTGCTATAAAAGAACTTCACGCGGCCATCAGAAAACAACAGACTGCTCACCCGGAAGCTGCGTTTACTGTTGCGGGTGATTTTAATCACTCAAACTTAAAGGCAATGCTCCCCAAATTTCACCAGCATGTTTCCTGTCACACCAGAGGAAACAAAACCTTAGACCATGTTTACACAAACATGGCTGGAGCTTACGTTGCGACCCCCCTCCCCCACCTGGGACAGTCAGATCACCTTTCTTTGTTCCTGAGGATAAGCGAGTAGTCTGTAGTCACGGCAAGAGCGCACGCGTAAGTGTTCGGTGTATATTATATGTTTCTGTTGTATGACGCCTAGGTGATATATTTGCTAAGTAGTGAGAATTATTTCGTTCTCTGATCTATTTTCCTTATAAGTCTATGGTGCTTTGGAGTGTTGTTTGCAGCTAGTTGATTTTAGATTACAGGAAAGCTTTTCACCTTTGGATAAATTAGCACTTAAGTCCGGAAGAGTCCAGCATTAGTTTCGACTTGAGCCATTGCGTGTTCATTTAGGCTTTGTCTTGCTAATTTGAAACGCACGGGCAGCTGTTCCCACTCACTACGTGATTAGCAACCCATTTATTACAGATAGAGGCGCTGGCGCGGAAGCGTCAGCGGAAGCGTTCAGTCCTCCTCGCGTGAAGACAGACGAGGTAAAGACCATTCGACTCGTCCTGCGCGACTCAACCGAGCAACGAAACCGACAAGGCACAGTAGTATCTTATCTAAAAATCCTTTTTACTGTTTTTCTCTCAATTTCTTTTCGCCTTTTCTATACTTACTCGCACAGCATGTGTTTCCAATTCATTCCTGTGGTCTCTCGCCCACGACACTCTCTCACCAGAGGAAGGCGGAGCAATCCCGCCAACCTTCGCACTATCTGTACCTCTTCTACTCTTCCACTCTCTCTTTCCATTGGTCTCTGGAATTGTCAATCTGCTGTTAATAAATCCGACTTCATCCCTGCATTTGCATCCCACTCTGCTCTTAGTATTGTAGGATTAACTGAAACCTGGATTACTTCTGAGAACACAGCAACCCCTGCAGCTCTCTCTAGTAATTTCTCTTTCTCTCACACTCCCCGCCAGCATGGGAGAGGTGGTGGCACCGGTCTTCTCATCTCCAAAGACTGGAAGTTCTCCACCTACCCCTCCGTAGTCAACACCAATTCTTTTGAATTCCATGCCGTAACTATTACTTCTCCATTAAAACTCCACATTGTAGTTATTTATCGCCCTCCAGGTCAACTGGGCGAATTTCTAGAAGAACTAGACATGCTGCTCTCGTCTTTCCCTGAGGACGACTCGCCGCTTCTTGTCTTTGGGGATTTCAACATCCACCTAGAGAAGCCTTATGCCTCAAACTTCCACTCACTGCTTACCTCCTTCAATCTCCAACTAGTCCCCACCACAGGTACCCATAAGTCAGGTAACCAACTTGATCTTATCTACACACGCAGCTGTGATACAGAGAACACCTTGATTACACCTCTGCACGTCTCTGATCACTTTTTCATCACTTTTAATTTAATACTGCATTCCCTCAACTCACCAACTCCTCTACCAGTCTCATTTAGGCGGAATCTGCGCTCCCTTTCTCCTGCCCATCTTTCATCTGTCATAGAAACCTCCCTTCCATCCTTCACACACTTTGCATCACTAGATGTTAATTCTGCCACAGACACACTTCTCACAACACTAACCTCGTGTCTAGACACTATCTGTCCTCTTTCCTCCAGGCCAGCACGTGCTACTCCTTCCAGTCCCTGGTTGTCCGATACCCTCCGGGAACACCGGGCTAAACTCAGAGCGACTGAAAGGAAATGGCGCAAAACAAAAGACATCGCTGACCTCTGTAAGTATCAAGCTTCACTCTCTATCTTCTCTGCAGACATTCACACTGCTAAATCTGCATTCTTCCATGAAAAAATTAGCAGTGCCTCAGACTCCCACAAGCTTTTCAAAACATTTAAAACTCTCCTCTGTCCCCCTCCACCACCTCCGTCTAACTCCCTAACGGCTAATGACTTTGCCAGCTACTTCACAGACAAAACTAGGTCTATCAGCAGACAATTTTCAGCTCCACCCATCCATGATCTCACATCGCACATACACACAGCAGACCATCTTCTCTCCTCTTTCTCTCCTCTTAAAGAGGATGATGTTTCTAAACTTCTGCTCTCTACTCACCCAACCACCTGCCCGTTAGACCCCATCCCCTCACATCTACTACAAGCCATCTCACCCACACTCCTACCATCGCTCACTCATATCATTAACACATCTCTTAATACAGGAATTTTCCCCACTGCATTCAAGCAGGCCCGGGTAACCCCGCTGCTTAAGAAACCCACACATGACACTTCCCTACTGGAGAATTATAGACCCATTTCTCTCCTTCCGTTCATAGCAAAAGCACTTGAACGGGTTGTTTTCAATCAGGTGTCTACCTTCCTCACCCAAAACAACAGGCTGGACACCAACCAGTCAGGCTTTAAGAGCGGTCACTCAACCGAAACTGCCCTACTAACAGTTACAGAAGCCCTAAGGAGGGCAAGAGCTGAGTCCAAATCATCTGTTCTCATTCTCTTAGACCTTTCTGCAGCCTTCGACACGGTTAACCATCACATTCTTCTGTCTACCCTCTCGTCACTGGGCATCACTGGAACTTCACTCTCCTGGTTTAAATCCTACCTCACAGATAGGTCCTTCAAGGTAGCTTGGGGAGGTGAAGTGTCCAAATCACACCAACTAGTCACCGGGGTCCCACAAGGATCGGTTCTTGGACCTCTGCTCTTCTCCATATACACCACATCACTGGGTTCCATCATACAAGCACATGGATTCTCCTACCATTGTTATGCTGATGACACTCAACTTCACCTCTCATTTCATCCAGACGATTCCACGCTAGCCACACGAGTCTCCGACTGCCTGGCTGACATCTCTTCTTGGATGAAAGATCATCACCTACAACTCAACCTGGCCAAGACTGAGCTTCTCGTCCTTCCTGCCACCCCGTCAGAACAGCCCCAGCTTACCATCCAACTTGGTCCATCTAAGATAACCCCATCGACTTCAGTCAGGAATCTTGGGGTAATCATGGATGATCAGCTGACTTTTAAGGATCACGTTACTAAAACAACTCGGTCATGCAGGTTTGCATTGTACAACATTAGAAAGATCAGACCGTTCTTAACAGAACATGCAACACAGCTTCTCGTCCAGGCACTTGTCATTTCTAGACTGGATTATTGTAATGCTCTTCTGGCCGGTCTCCCAGCCTGTGCCTTCAAACCTCTGCAAATGATCCAGAATGCTGCTGCACGCCTGGTCTTCAATGAGCCCAAGAGAGCTCATGTCACACCTCTGCTCATCTCTCTGCACTGGCTCCCCATAGCGGCACGCATTAAGTTCAAGGCACTGGTGCTTGCCTACAGAACAGCCACTAACACAGCACCCATCTACCTCAACTCTCTCTTACAGACCTACATCCCCTCCAGAAGTCTGCGGTCTGAAAACGAGCGGCGCCTCATTGTTCCTTCACAGAGAGGCATGAGATCCATCTCAAAGACATTTTCTTTCTCCGTTCCCGGCTGGTGGAATTATCTTCCTGTTTCCATCAGAACTGCTGGATCAATTTCACAATTCAAAAAACAGCTGAAGACCCACCTCTTCCATGAGCACTTAACTGTTTAAAAAAAAAAAAAAAATGTCTACCTCTATTTTTCCTTTTCTAATGTTCTCTATATACTTGCTTATACCATCTTGACGTTGTATTTGAAACCTTGTATTACTAGCACCTCTCGTGAATATTGCTTACTTAGACGAATCGCTTGCTGTTTTCCTCAATTGTAAGTCGCTTTGGATAAAAGCATCTGCCAAATGAATAAATGTAATGTAAATGTCCTCACCCCCAAATATGCACCCCTCATCAATCGCATGAAACCATCAGTAAGGACCATCAAAGTGTGACCTGTGGGGGCAGATTTCACACTCCAGGAAAGGTTTCTACACACAGATTGGAGTACATTTGCTTCTCAGGCCACAAGTGGCTTTCACACGGACATTGACTGCTACACCTTCTCTGTATTGGATTACATCAATACCACCATAGACAGTGTCACAACTCAGAAGCAGATCACCACATACCCAAATCAGAAGCCATGGATGAACAAGGAGGTGCGCCTCCTGTTGAAGGCAAGCAATACTGCCTTCAGATCAGGTGATGCACAAGCCTACAGCACATCCAGAGCTAACCTGAAAAGGGGCATCAAAAAAGGCCAAGCACTGCTACAAGCTAAAGATAGAGGGGCACTTTTCCAACTCAGACCCTCGATGCATGTGGCAGGGCATCCAGGCCATCAGTGACTACAAACCCACCCACTCCACCCCCGCAGCCACTGATGTCCACTTCCTGAATGAGCTAAATTACTTTTATGCTCGCTTTGAGAGAGACAATAGAGAAACTGCCACCAAGCTCAAACCCTCAGCTGACCACCCACCAATCACACTCTCCTCCACTGATGTTTGCAACGCACTGAGCCGGATCAGTGCGCACAAGGCTGCTGGACCAGACAACATCCCTGGACGCATACTCAGGGCATGTGCTGAGCAGTTCGCTGGGGTTTTTACAGACATTTTCAACTTGTCTCTTGCCCAAGCAGCTGTGCTAACATGCTTTAAATGTACTTCCATTGTGCCAGTGCCAAAACACTCTAGCCCAACGTGCCTGAACAACTACTGCCCTGTAGCACTCACACCCATTGTCATGAAGTGCTTTGAGCGGCTGGTCCTGGACTCTCTGCCATCCACATTGGATTCATACCAGTTTGCCTACCGTAGCAATAGGAGCACAGAGGATGCCGTTTCCATGGCACTGCACTCTGTGCTCACACATTTGGACAATAAGAACACTTATGCACGTATGCTGTTTGTTGACTTCAGCTCAGCATTCAACATTGTCATCCCAACCAAGTTAATAGCCAAACTTGGGCATTAACACCTCCATGTGCAACTGGATTATGGACTTCCTGACCAACAGACCCCAGCATGTTCAATCAGGCTCCATCTGCTCCACCACCATCACACTCAACACTGGTGTACCACAGGGCTGTGTGCTAAGCCCCTTCCTCTACTCCCTCTTCACCTCCGACTGGAGGCCTGTGAACGGATCTAACTCCATCATCAAGTTTGCGGACGACACTACGGTGATTGGTCTCATCAGCAACAACGATGAGACGGCCTACAGGGAGGAGATCCAGCACCTAGCCACATGGTGCAAAGACAATAACTTGCTCCTTAACACCTCCAAGACAAAGGAGCTCATTGTGGACTTCAGGAAAGAGTCAAGAGGCACAAATGACACCATCCACATCAATGGGATGGCTGTTGAGTGTGTCTCCAGTTTCAAGTTCCTGGGATCCACATCTTGGAGGACCTGTCTTGGACTACCAACACCTCCAGCCTGGTCAAGAAGGCTCACCAGCTCCTCTTCTTCCTGAGGACACTAAAGAAGAATCAGCTGTCCTCGGCTATCCTGGTGAACTTCTATCGCTGCACAATAGAAAGCATCCTAACCAACTGTGTCACAGTCTGCCCTGGAATCAGCTCTGTTGCAGAGCGCAAGGCACTGCAGCGGGTGGTGAAAACCGCCCAGCGCATCACAGGGACTCCACTTCCAGCCATGGAGGACATCCAGAGGAAACGCTGTCTGCGTCGAGCTCGCAGCATTCTTAAGGACACCTCTCATCCCGCCACAGACTGTTTTCTCTCTTGCCCTCCGGCAGGCATTTCAGGTTTCACGTTTCACACATCGCCTTCGTTTTCAGGACCAGCAGACTGAAGAAAAGCTTTTTTACCAGAGACTGTACAGCTCTGTATATTAAATACTTATGAACTAACTACTTGCATTAACTAATTACTTAATTACTACTTTTTATAAACACAATTTACACAATATTAAATAAAGTGATTACCTCTTCTACAGTCCAGGTAGCTACTTGACTTGCATGAATTCCTGCAACTCCAGGCAGTAACTTAGAGTGCTGCTCCCAGCAGAGCGAGAGAGTGCGGTCAGCATTTGTTGTAAATGCCGTCATGAATATAGAGGGGTACATGTCTTCAGATGTCATATCTGAAATATGCACAATATATATTATTATATCAATATTCCTGTGCACGAAAACATAGACAGTGACTTTCTTTAACAATATTCAAGTAAAAACATATGTACATAAAAAGAATAACTCACTCTGGCAGTTTCTTTGCTGACTTTTGCGATATTTAGGGGGGCGACCAATCCTGTTGACCACAAAGAACACTGACATTTACCCCTTGATTGTTTTAATTAGATCACCCTTATTGTGACCTTTGTGTACAAATTTGACCACTCTGTGATCCCATTAACATTTTAAAGAAATGTATTTATAATATTTATAATATGTCTTTTATAATAGGTATTTTGTATTTTATTTACCTTTGAAACCTCTAAATATTAATATTTATATACACATTTTACATTATCTACCCTTGAAATTCACTTTCAAAGTATGATTTTATAAAAACATTCCACTAATTAAAACAGTCAAAACCTCAAAACAAGTCCTACTTTTGTTTTCTTTGATATCTGATGAAATCAAAACAGCAATTACATGAAGCATCAATAGCCACTACAAGCCTCAAGTCATAAATTGTAGTTAGAAAACCATTTGTGTTGAGTGAAGATGTGCAAAAATGGCAAAATATGCTTAAAAACTAATTTGACTATGCTATAAGGAAAAGACAAAATAGAAGACAGGGTAATAATTTATTTGTAACAAGAAACATAAAAATCTGCTGTGAAAAGTAGTTTTATCACTTCAATACTGGATTACTGTAATTCCCTCAGCAACTGTAATTGTCACCAACAATTATCCCATCTGCAGCTTGTACAGAATGCGTTAGGTACAGCATACACTACGCAATACCCTGACATGCACCTCTCTAAAAATGTAAAAATGTGTCTGCAAGCACAGTGATTGGTATGCTTGAACCCCTCCCTCAGGAAAAAAACAATTTTGTGGTAGTGCAGCATTTTCTCAAACATATTTTTCGAATGAATTACCTAAATAAATTATCTGTACTTTGATATTTAACAACTCAAGCTCCAGTCTATTTGCTGCCATCACTGCTAATGCTTCTCTGACAGCGTACACAACAAGCTGCTTCTTCTTTGGCTCCTGTCTTGATACTGTGGGTTACACAAGCCACAGCAGCAGCACCAGCGACGTGCATCGAGGCAAAGGTATAAATGAAAACCGATGCATAGTCTATAGCATAGAGGCTGCGGCGTAGGTCCAACGCGAAAGCATAAATCAGCTTTTGTCAAACTTACAATGGCTGCTGGTTCAGTATATAATTAATTATAAAATGTTATTTAGGTTTTTTAAAGCATTTCACAACTTCTACAATTTATATTAGTAACCTTTTAAAGGTGTTTTTCGCAATGTAAAAAGAGTCTCTGGTATCCCCAGAATGTGTCTGCTAAGTTTCCGCTCAAAATACATCACAGATCTTTTATTATACCGTGCCCTATGTGTCCGTTTTTGCCTGTGAGGAAAACGTGCTGTTTTGGTGTGTGTCACTTTAAATGCAAATGAGCTGCTGGTCTCCGTCCCCTTTCCAGCAGGCTCTCAGTAAAAACAAAGCTGAAGAGAATGATCACATAAAGCGAATGAGAAACACTTCCTCATTTTAATAAACCAAACACATTGCTTTAATAAGTGAAAGTCAACAGGACAAACGCGTTATCTGTCTTTACAACGAGTACATTGACTTTATCAGTCAAGTTCACAGGATAAATGCGTCATATCTATAAAAACTGAAAACACGATCTCTAATGTTTGTGATGCAGCTCCGTGTAAAGTGATGAAGGATTTTATGTATGTCTTTCTGTTATGTCACCCTATGACCTGATGTAATTAGGCTAAATGTCTGATGTGTGTCCCACCCGTAGTTTTCATATGTAATCAACATCTGACGTAATCAACGTCTGATGTTACTTTGCCCCACCTATCTCTGTAAAGGTGTGAACCAAATGGCTCAAGCCATCAACTGATGGCTCTTTTATTTGTCCATTGTGAGGTCTCCAGTAGGAGGTCCTAATTGTATCCATTTGTTACCAAGTATAAAGTCTGGTCACACAGACAGTACCTTGGGTTAAGATGGTTAAGATATGGTTAAGATGGTTAAGATCTAGAAGACGGCTATGCTACACGAGTATCTTAAATAAACTCTTTTCCCCTGAACATTGGTCCAGCTTTTCTTTTAAGTATTAGAAGCATTCTAATACTTTGGCGAGCCACCCAACGACTGCCAAATTCAAGGAAATCTAACAATTTGGCGAAGCCAGCCAGGAGAGACAGATAAGAAGAGAACTCACCAAAACCACTGGAACAAGAAGTGAACAGCAGAATCTGGGAGATTCAACAGCTTCAACTAAAGATCAACAGACGGAGTCGATTGACACAATTTCTTTGTATCATCTGGACTCTTTCTCAAAGATCCTTATTTGGTGAGTGAAACTTATTAGCTCTCTTAAAGAACCCTGTTAATATAAAAAAGCAGACCAATGTTCATTGTGTAGTACTGTTAAATAAGCTTGGTCCTTTCTCTAGAAATTGAGTAAAAGAAACAATTTGGTCCGGTCATTTAGAAATTGTAGAAGCTGTGGCTTGGTCCTTTCTCATGGTGTCTGTAGGAATTGTTAAAAGAAACAATTTGGCCCGTTTACCTTGAGACTGTAGAAGCAGAGGCTTGGTCCTTTCTCTAAATGTCTGCTGAAGTTGTTAAAACAATTCCATATGTCTAGAGACTGTAGAAGCTATAGAATAAGAAATAGTTTGGGACTGAAATTGCTGCAAGAATTTAGGATTCTTGACTGGGTGCTTAATCAGTAGCCACTATTTGGTTAATTAAGCTTGGTCTTTTATCTAGAAATTGAGTAAAAGAAACAATTTGGTCCGGTCATTTAGAAATTGTAGAAGCTGTGGCTTGGTCCTTTCTCATGGTGTCTGTAGGAATTGTTAAAAGAAACAATTTGGCCCGTTTACCTTGAGACTGTAGAAGCAGAGGCTTGGTCCTTTCTCTAAATGTCTGCAGAAGTTGTTAAAACAATTCCATATGTCTAGAGACTGTAGAAGCTATAGAATAAGAAATAGTTTGGGACTGAAATTGCTGCAAGAATTTAGGATTCTTGACTGGGTGCTTAATCAGTAGCCACTATTTGGTTTTATAATAAACATTCTAACAAGGTTAGAAAAAGGGTGTCTGGACCCAACATTATGGAACTTCATTTGTAAAGATTTGGAAAGTTCTGAATTGTCTAGAAATTAAGTAACTGAGCCTTCTGAAATAGGATTCAGAAAGAACTTAAGTTAAAAGTGTGAACACAGCTTGTGTTTAAGTATGCAAAAAAATAGATTGAAGAACTTAAGTTAAAAGTGTGAACTCAGCTTGTGTTTAAGTATGCAAAAATAGATTTGCCTTACCATGATTGCTTAGTTTTATCAATTGTATCTTAAGACCTAAACATAACTGTTGGAAATTACAAGAACATTTTGCAAATGTATGTTTGAGTCATTTTGTTTGTATGTCTCAACTAGCCAGTCTAAAAAGATAGTTGTGTGTTTACATCTAAATAAGCACCTTTAACGACTTTAACACCTTTTGTTCTGCTTGAGGACACCATCTGTATTGCCATGGCTGAGTCAATGCGAAACAATGGTTGTGGATTTAACCTGAGGCCAACAAAAGAAAGGCATGGAACAGAACCACCAAATGTAACCATTGATGAAATGATGGCAAATCTGAATGAGTATCTGGACAAAAGGCTGGAAATAAGGGCATGCCGTTATGACATCTGTAGGAAATACAGTATCAAGCACCCAGAAAGTGGATTATGGGCCTTGCCTGACATCAAAAAGGCTTATGGAAAGACACAGCGATTAAGGACAAACACCAAGAAGGATGGATGGTCTGTGATTTTGCTCAAACAAATTCAGCAGCATGTGCAGAAGTGTGACACTGACAAACTTCAACATCAGCTTGAAGCTGAGAAGACAAAGGTTCGAGCATTAGCTGAACAATTGCTGAGTGAAAAGAAAAACAAAGAGCAACTGTTAAATGAAAACAAGAAGCTGCTAAATTTGATTTCCAGACAGATGGATGTAAAAGACTGCTTCAAAACAAAGACATCACCCAAGGCATGTAGCAGCTACAACAAACTCCAACTAACAGAGAATCAACAACGGAGAGAGTTGTTTAGAGAAATGCCACATAAGCACTGTGAAGGTGGTGATTTCGACAGTTCGGACGACAGTGATGCTGAATCACCCATTAACACTCTTGATGTCACGAAGAGCAGATTGAAGGTTAGACTTGCTCCTGTAATTGTCAAAAATAGAAGGTCTGAAATTGAGGTTGACAATGAGGAGGAGTATGAGGAAAATGGACAGAGACAAACACGTATTGTGACAAAGGTGGTCAAGAAGAATGTCCCACATAGAACATACCAGCCAGCAACACCTGAGCAGGTTGACAAATGGTCAAGGGAGCTACCAGACGTGTACAAGCAACCACGGAAAGTTTGGCAAGTTCTTCAGCGACTGCAGAAAATCTACATGTTACATCCATTAGATGGAGCAGTGATTCTTAATTTCAATTTAAGGGACAATGACCAAAAGAGGCTAACGGAATGTGTTGAAATCAAAGTAGGTGAGTCTCAAGAGAACATTCAAGCTGTATGGGAGGCTGTACAAACTTTCTTGCTTGCATTAAAACCTGCAGAGGTCAACTGGGCTAAAATTATCTCATGTATGCAGAAGACTGGGGAGAGTGTTGCAGAGTTTAAAGATCGCTTCAAACAAACCTGGCTGGAACATGCTGGATTAAATGAGAGTGAAGATCTTGACAAGGACACTGGTATGCTTCTAAAAACTGCTTTTGTGAATGGACTGAAACCTGAAATTTCACAAGCCCTTAAGATCAGGTATGATGACTGGGAAAGTATTGGGACAACTTTCAATCAGGTTGTCGAATGGTCAGCAAAAACCTCAAGAACAGAAGCAGAGGATGATGTCCTAGCAGATAATGTTGCTTGTGAAGCCATGAAGGAGAGGGGTTCACATAAATTGGCATTAAGAACTCTTAAACAAGACATGCAGTTGACTTTGGAAAGTGTTGAAAATGAAATCTTCGGAGAACAAATGCTGTTAATGGAAGATTCACCGAAATTGGTGGAGGACAGAAAATGCAGCAGTGATATCCACAAGAAACATGGACTAAGCCCTTTCAAAAGTGTCACAGGCATGCCCATGTCCTTTCCCAGAACAAAAGACAAGATTAAAGCACAATCGTCTGACAGCCAAGTCCAAAACGACTCAGAACGACCCAGCCTGGCAGAAAAAAGAAAAAAGAAAAGCGGATTGACCTGAGCCTATGTGAATTCATTAATCAGCCTAGAGGTGAGGGATAGATGGCAGTGGTGTTTATCAGAGTCCAGATATGGTGGGACTAGAGTTTTTAGGCTCTAGCATGTCACCTGAGGATGAAGAGGTAAACATACCAACACTGATAAACACTGTAGTGTCCTGCCAAATTAAATAGGGACAGATTTCTCAAGTAGCAGTTGTTTGTGTAAACTATATTTTGGCAAGATACGTTTCCTTTTCTCTTGTGTGTGTGATTGCAGGTGCCCCAGTGTTCCAGAAGATGAGCAAAATCTTTGAAGTAGACACCTGTTCCACACTGCACCTACCACCCAACGGACAACTGAGGAACATTCAGAGAGCACATCTACATCTGCCATTTCTACATTACTCAAGCAAGAAATGCTACCATTAACCATGAAACCTTGTCTGCCAAACTCTAGTAATAAAGAAAGTTTTTATTTTGTGTGATCAAAAATGATCAAAGGGGGGATTGAAGGATTTTATGTATGTCTTTCCGTTATGTCACCCTATGACCTGATGTAATTACGCTAAATGTCTGATGTGTGTCCCACCCGTAGTTTTCATATGTAATCAACATCTGACATAATCAACGTCTGATGTTACTTTGCCCCACCTATCTCTGTAAAGGTGTGAACTAAATGGCTCAAGCCATCAACTGATGGCTCTTTTATTTGTCCATTGTGAGGTCTCCAGTAGGAGGTCCTAATAGTATCCATTTGTTACCAAGTATAAAGTCTGGTCACACAGACAGTACCTTGGGTTAAGATGGTTAAGATATGGTTAAGATGGTTAAGATCTAGAAGACGGCTATGCTACACGAGTATCTTAAATAAACTCTTTTCCCCTGAACATTGGTCCAGCTTTTCTTTTAAGTATTAGAAGCATTCTAATACTTTGGCGAGCCACCCAACGACTGCCAAATTCAAGGAAATCTAACAGTGACTTCACCTGATGTCGTCTGCACATTCCATTGAAAAATAAAACTAATCCACAGCGTCTTCAGCGGCTCCGGAGTAAATGAAGTTTTATGTTCAGTCTTGCATCCAGCAACAAAACACCTTGTTTGTTTACAAAACATTCTTGTAGCTCACTGCAAGTAGCTCACTGTAAGAAGTCCAGTGTGAAAGCAATGGCAGACAGTGTACAACTCGATGAGGGCGGAAACAGCAGCAGTCCATCAACAGTCATGGGCAGGGCTTAATCAATGTGACTTCACATTGCTCAGAGAATGCAACCTGCTCATTCAAGAGGACTGATGAGGTTTATTGGGGATTATAAAAAAGTTTCCCATTTTCTGGGATAGTGGGCCTTTAAGATCTTTTAAGAACCTTAAAAGGACACTGAGATCAGATTGGTGTTGGCAGTCCCTCAATTCAAAAAGAAGTCAAAGGGTGACTGAGCCATCTAAATTGTGGAATAGTGTTCTACTTTATATTCGACAAGCCCCACCTTGGTTTTTAGGACTGTTGAAAACGTATGCATTTTAGTAATTTCCCATTCATTTTCTAGGGGTGCCCAAATCTGTCCACAAAGTATTTTGTTTAACCACTTACCATTGTTAAATTAAGTCCAAATTTGTTTGTTTGGTCAGGAGCCAAACTTCGGAAAAGTAGCCAAGTCTTATACTGGTCAGTTTAAGGAAACCTTAACCTTGTCCTCAAGGTTGTTTTAGGGTTAATTTATGGTTATATGTAAGTTACATGTAACTTTGCAATTGTACTCGACAAACACAACAACTGTGTTTTACCTGCCATGGTATCGTGACTTTTTTGCTCTCTGGCCAAATACGATAAGGGTACGCTTGGATCCTTCTGTATCAGAGAGATCTGCCTTGAGTCGGCCCTGGTTTCTCTCAGCCAATGGACAGCCAGATAAACAATGATGAGCAGTGAAACGACCAGTCACATGACCAGACCCATCACATCCTGGAGTAGGACACTTTCTGTTGGAAAAAACACTGCGTTAATTTGTAGCAGTTTATATTTATTAGTATATATTTGTAATTAATTTATAATATTGAATTGTGTATTGAATGTGTTGTGTGAAAAGTCCCATGTCAGAGTAACCTGTGGTGGAAGCTGTATTTAGAGGTGTTGCGAGGCTGAGGAAGGCTTTTGCAGGACATGGAGAAGTTTGGCTGTTGGACTGTCAGGTTCTCCCTGGGACCTAAATGGTGTATAATACTCTGAAGTGACAGAGTATTTCTTACATGAGCACATACGTGTCAGTGAAATGATACCGAATGATGATTTTCTAGGTTCTCACCATGTTTCTGGGCATTCGACTGGCAAGGTGGATGTTTGAGGGGGTGTCCTGTGCTTTCACACCAGCCTGCTGGGTGGATGTCCGGATGGTCAGAATCCATCCACTCGTCATACAAATGGCTCCAACCATCAAAATTAATCTAAGTACAAAAGATTTTAATACCCAAAATATTCTAATATATTGCTAACAAAGAAGCAAACTTTTCTTAATAAAATCACTGGCCAGTGTTAAGAGAGGTTTAAGAATATGTCATTATTTTTGAGACAATAAAAATGAACACAAACTTTTAAGAAACAAACAAAAACATGCGAAAGAATAAGAAAGAAGAAAACCACTCTGATAATGAAAACAATAAACTCAATTGCAAAAATGTAATTTCACATGGTTTTTAAAGAGCCTGTTTTATTTCCCTCATTTTACCTTTTCTTTTGGTGTGTAAGTGTGTGCTAGTACGTGTAAACAATCTGAAAAGTTACAGATCCTAAAGTCCACGATAAAGCAAGTTAGAGTCTAACAGAAATCCCCTTTCTTGGACTACAGCAAATGGCAGGATTGTAAACATCCAGTTACTTCCGTAACGAGTCGATGTTGACACGTTACACATTTGTATAATGTCCGCCCCCTTGATGCTTTGGTACACCGTCAAAGATATGACGTTTCACTGGGGTCTAAAGGAAACGGAAACATCTGTGACGATAGTCAAACCAGACAGGGCTCCAGACTGAGCCAGTTTTCAAAACTGCGTAAGCATTTTTTACATGTACTTGCACATGTGCAACCTGCAAATTTGGAATTCCCTTTTTGTCAGTCTCTCAACTGCCGGATATAGGACACGAGCAGTGGGGCCAACCATACATTTTTAGTCATTGACTTCTAAAAGAGCATTTTCTATTCTTTTCACACCGTGCACCATCTACGGACATGGCTAGCCGCTGTGTACTTGGGTGCGACAGTGTCATCAGATGAGCATGACACCTGCATTGCGTATTTGGGCTTCCAACAAACAGAGGCAGCATTGGTCAACCCGGCATGTTCTGCCTGCCTGAGACCCCGGCCTGACCACGTGCCCGAAGCTCCCACCACTCCCGTCTGAAATCAGGTGGTGAGTTTGCAGGCGCTCCCCTCGTGGGGTGAAGACCTAATCTCTACCGTGTCGTGTCAAGCATGCATTCAGACATCAGCAGAGCTGCAAGTTGGGCTACACCAAATACCTTTGCGAGATTCTCAGTCTCCACGTGGAGTCAGTGTCAGCTTGTGTATTACACAGTACCAACATGGGAGACCAGCAGCTGGCTGGACATACGCCTGCAAAAGCATCATCTCCCCTTCTTAGGTGAGTCAGTACGCTAATTGGGCCTCTCCGCTTCCCCCTATCTCCCCCCCCCCCCCCACGGGGCGAAGCACAGGCATTTCCATCCATCAATAGATTAAATTAGATTAGATTCAACTTTATTGTCATTACACATATGCAAGTACAAGGCAACGAAATGCAGTTTAGGTCTAACCAGAAGTGCAATAGCAGCAAGTGCAGGATATACAGTGGTTGCATAAGTTACATAAATAAATCAATATTATGTAAGTAATTTACAGATGGATATGTACTATGACCATAATATACAGATGGAGGTGCACTTCTCAGGTGGAGCCCTATACTTGGGCTAATGCTCCATATGCAGTGACTCCCCCCTTCGGGGTTGTCCCGTGTACTGTACACGTCACTCTCGGTTCCCCAGCCGGGTAACCTGTGACCTCCCACCGGTGGACCACTCCACCTTGGTCTCATACTAGGAGCTGGCACATGCAGCTCCTTGCAGCTGTCCCCCCTGGTGAGACCATGGGATGTCTCCATATGTTACCTCCTGCAGCAGGATGTGGTCTTCGTAGCATGCTTTCTCAGCCGAGGCAGTAGCACTTCCCAGTGTTCCCCTACAGTGTCGGGCGGCCATCTCGCCTTTAGAGAAGAACGCCACCACCTGGATGGCCGTCGGTACAAGCCTCTTATGGTATGTTACTAACTACCGAACCGGAAGGTTACGTCTTGCGGTAGCGCTCACTGGTGACTCGCTAGGCCAGTCAATGTCGCTCCACTTGAGCTTGTGACGCGGCTCAGCGCTGTGGCGTGTCGTACTGGCACCCAGTCTGTCTCTCAACACAACGTCGAGAGACCGACAGAAAGGGTTTGTCCCATGCCACAATGCTTTGCCGCCTGCTGCAGTGAGCCGGGGAAAGTCTCTCAGGTTCCTCAGCCCAAAAAGGTAAGTGCATGGGTGATGCCATCTTCCTTTTATACCCGTATGCACAGGCAAAGACTGGCATGCACGTTCCATTCGCCAAGTTCAATGGCATTTTGACATTTCTTTTGGAGATGATAGGTTCTCAAGTTCAAACCCAAGTCTATCTCTCAACACAACGGTAACAAAGGTTACAGTCGTACAGTCGTAACCGAGATGTTTCTATGTGGAAAGACGATTAGATCACGAGCCCACCAGTGGCGGAGCTAGGGCCACACTGGCCACCACACCACACTGGCCACCACACTCATGTTAGCATTTTTAAAAGAAAAAACAATTTATCAGGTATTGTTTGAAGAACTGCAATCTTGTCTATATGATAATATTCCGACTGTGAAACTCTCGTCGAGCGATCCTACCCGGAAATGAATCACTGATAGGCATCGCAAGACTTTCCATAGCGCGGGTTTCCAGCATTCATAAACAATGGGGAGAGAAACAGGAATGAAGTTCGACATCAACTCGGTGCCTGGATCAACTACGAGTGATTAAGCAGTGAGCACAGAAACACATCTTTTCACATCTATTAAAATCAGAAAAAAATAATTACTTTGATTCCTTTCAGTTCTTATAAAGATTCAGGGCAGTTGTATCAATGTCCTGTGTAACAGAAGTTGGAAACAGATTTACAAGAGTTAGAACTAGTCATGTTATCTGTGAGTTTTAAGATATTCATTAAGTTATCTGGTAACACTTTACAATAAGGTGCTATTTATTAACAGTTAGTTAAAGGCAGGGTGGGTGATCCTGTTCAGAAACATTTTTTGTCATGCTGGTTGGAAATCTCTTTACATCCTGATAACAATCAAGAATTATATATCTTATAAAGATATATATAATTATATATCATCTATGAAAGGCGTAGGACCAAAAAACGTTTGTCCAATCAAAACGTTTTGGCAACATATTTTGCATACCACTGCACACCCTGTTCACGCAAACATCATACATCATCAGCCCGCTCACGTCCGCTGTGTCAATGTGGGGAGAATAGCGGACAAACAGCAACAACCAAACTTTCTTGCAGAACCGACAACTAAATAAACAAAACGAAACTAAAACAGCAGTGAAAAACATCTGGATCATGAAAGAGGAAAAACGCGAATTAACATCGATTCAGCTTTAATATGATGGAGACAGCTCCGGCAGGCAAAGGGTCTAAAAGACGATACCATGGTTGCTCTCTTTCTTTTGGACAGGTAAGTACATGCAATTGAAAGTATGGTTTATTGTTATATTGCTCAACTTAAATATCCTAATTTAACGAAGGCATAGTCCTAGCTTAAGAAAGCCTTGTCTGTGAAACCGGGCCTTGATGTCAAAACTGTTGCTCTTTATTTTTATCACTGTCACTGAAACGGGATTTCCGACACGACCAATTTGAGAACCAATGAGCTGATGACACTGAGCATGCGTGATTCATGATGAAGCTGCTGAACAGTATGGACAACTGCTGTACTAATGCTACGTGTGCACGTGAACCAAGGACTTAAATAAGTGGATCAATCTGGCAAAACGTACGTTTATTAAATTACGAATAAATAGTATGGATTATGCATGGATAATATAATTTCTGTAAAATGCTGATAAAGCTTATTTATTTACTTTAAGACTTAAATCATAGTTTGCACATCACTGTGCATGTATTTGGGTGTTTTAGTTGCAAAAAACGTGTCAGATCATGACGACGATGTGTTAACTGACAGAAGTTATGATTACTGATTTATATATTTTAACTGTTAGACTTGACGCATTACATCTTCGTGAATGACGTCATGACGTTAGGACGTAAAAGAACCGATAAATCAGTCTTTTGATACGTTTCATTGAAATGAACTGTCCGATTGAACCGATTTGTGGAAAAGAACCGGACTTCCCATAACTAAATGGGAAGCGTGGTTTTCTCCAAGGATTTTATGGCTGCATAGAGAGGAATGTGTATGTATAAATGTTTATGGATGTGCGTTATGGACACAATTTTATGGAGACAACATACTTTGTACGATTTCTGTGAATGCACAAACCAGAAGCAATAATACCTAACAAATGGAGAAAGAATGCCTCTTCATAGAACATAAAATAGTTACTTTAATTTTCATTTGTCCATTTATGAAGACCATTTATGTCCATTTATCTGTTCTGTTAGTATAATAAAACCCTTTGGTAAAACCTTTATTCTCTTACGGAAAGGTTGATGAGACAGCTGCTTTGTAACAATAAAAATTGTAAAAAAAAAAAAGCGCTATATAAATCAAAATGAGTTGAATAATGTAACAAATACAAACCAGATAACCTCACTTAACCCCAACTGTGCAATATTACCCGCAATACCTTGCATAGTATATATCTCATGACACTTTTCCTTTTATGTTGGAGAAAATAATTATGGTTTTTTTGTACATGTGTTTTTTATATAGTTTTGCACAGTGCTACTTGCAACAAGGAATGCTACTCCTCAATTACTGGTAGTTTTACATACCTTGACTTTGTAAGTGTCCACCTCTTGAACTGTAACTACACGGACGAGCCCTGGGCATCTTTTATCCACTGCCTCCAATTTCATCTGCACCTGGAAGCCATGAGGAGGACGCTACACAAACACATAGGAAGTAAGGGTGGCCATTCCGCCCCAAAGTTATTTTTTACTGTTAAATTATGTTTATCTTAATTAAATTGTCTTTGTTCATTTAGTAACATAACTTACAGTTATTATTGGTTTAATTTACTGATGTACATGTCATGATGTACATTTTATATTACTGTATGTGACTTTTTATTGATATTTAACACACCACTTTAAACGATTCAGGTGCAACTGCTGTTGAGCCGGTCTCTTCCAAATATCTTTCCCAGGAGAATCCATCAGGGTCAGGGTAATCTAGTAAGGGAAAATTTATTCAGCCGGTCTTGTATTAAAGACTTAAGTAAATACAATACATGAGAAAATTTTAAATTTAATTTTAATTTTAAAGTACCTGATATATATGGTTTAACAAGTCAAAATGTCAAAAACTTCACCCTAATTACCTGTACACATGCATCTCTATTTTCTATTGGCCAATACGGCTTTATGGTTAGGGTTATATCGTCACCTGATGGTTTGGCATGCTCTTGACAGCGTTTTATAACATATAACAATTTTTTTTTAAATGAAGAAGGAAAAACTCTGGTTATAAAAATACCCGTGTACGTGTGGGCTAGGCCATAGGCAAATTTACATGCTATTAGTACATGCTATTTCATTACCATTTTATTGTGAATCATCAACTGTGTATGTGTGTGTGTGTGTGCGTGCGTGCGTGTGCGTGTGTGTGTAAGTGTGCAGGGTTTTTTTTATGTAATAACTGAAAAATGTTTTCTAGTATGCTTGCGGTCAGAGTGTGGGTTACGTTATAGAATTTAACTAGATGTGTATAAAAACTATATAAGTCTATGGAATGTCCACAATTAGATACAATAATAAATGTGTGTGTTGACTAGCATCTTGCAGTTTTTGGCTGACTAAATAAGACAGAATATATAAATATTACTGGACCAGCCAATCACCTTGTGGAGGTGTAAGAGGGAGGCCCCTTTCCTGACACCAGCCAATGGGATGAATATATGGACTGTGAGCATCACACCTGCAATGAAGAAGTAAGTTATAAAGGCAATGGCTAGCACAAAGCATGCTTGAGAAGTTGTTGTAACTTACCAATAGTCATAAGTGTCATCCCAGTTATCAAAATGAACCAGGAAATTGTTGCCTACTTTGTCTGTAACTGTGGCAACACAGATGAGAGAGGGATTCATGCGGTCTACTGCCTCTAACTTCATCCCCACCTCAAATCCACAATCAGTTTCTGCCTGTATGATGACAAAACAAAGTCTTTGCAAGTAGCTGCAATGCAGGTTAAATCTTTCAGGTGATTTTATCCAAAATATACACCATGCTATGTTTTTGCTACAATTCAAACCCATAACTTTGATATGCTGTTGTTGTGTTTCTTCTGTTATGACTTACTTTGATTGTGCTAGAGAACAACTCTTCAGGGGCAGCCTGTGATCTGGTGATTTTAATATAGTTAGACCAAGAAAACTCTTCCTCTTTACATCCTGCAAGAAAAAATGTCAAATGTTATATTACATAATATATGTATAACAAGAATATACAGTGCAATTGTCTCTCAGCACACAACTCTTACACACAGTTACATAATGATATATAGTGGTTCAAATGTATTATAGATTTGACATATTTCTTAATTATTAAAATTAAATTAAAAAAACACACAAAAAATGTATGGTAAAGTTTCTGTAAATGCAGTGAAGTGTGCATTGTATTTTTTAATTTGCCTTTATTTTTGTTCCTTATCTGGAAACAATTATAAACATGAAAGGTTTTGAAGTCAGTATGGCTGAGACTGAGTCTGCACTGTTACCATTAGGGCTGCACAATTCTTGTTAAAATGTGAATCACGATTTTGAGATTGACGGAATTGAGATTGCAATTCTCTCACACGATTCTCGTTTTTTGTATTCACTGACACATTTATTGCACTCAAGTAAAAAAAGCACAGGGCATTCAGTTAAAATAAAGTGCTGGAATTTGTTTATGCAGGATAAACTTGTTAGTGTGTGCTCATACTTTTAATTTTTTTTACATTTTTTAAATAAAAGTAATTAAATTCATATATAGAAACATACAATACAATCCTCAATGTTTATTTAGGCATCAGAGTGTTAAAATGTGTTCTATGACTGTTTGTATTTTAATGGTGGCTTCAGTCCTGATCAAACTCGTTTTACTTGTATTTGGCACCACCTATTGATGCGGCTAAATATATTTATACAAAAAAAGCCTTAAATACGCAAAATGACCTCAAATATAGTAGAATGCCGTAAATGAGGGAGAAGTGATCGAGATTTATGACTGAACTATTCACTGTCTCTAGCATGATTGGTGAATTAACAGTGTTTTGTTTTACATTGTGTGAGTGTGACAAATAATGCGTGAATGCAGCGTGACTGAAAGCAGGGAAAAACACAGAAGTGAATCGCCATCATTTAGAAATTAGATCGCATCTATGTACGAATCAAGATCAGGATTTTTTTTATTAATCGTGCAGTCCTAGTTACCATCCACTGCCAATATGCCACCTTCTGTCAGTACTGCTGAGGTTAGGAGGGTGCTTCGCAGTGTCAGTCCCAAGGCGGCTCCGGCTGGCATTCCTGGGAGGGTACTTAGAGACTGCACTGATCAGCTGCTGGAGGATTTCTGTTACATCTTTAACCTCTCCCTGTAAACATGCATTGTACCCAACTTCCTCAAGTATGCCACGATTGTGCCTTTCCCCAGAAGAACAGCCATCACCAGTCCTAATGATTATAGGCCTGTGGCTCTCACCTCCACCGTTATTAAGTGTTTTGAGAGGCTTATGCTCAAACATAAAATTTTCACTTCCTTCCTCCTTGGACCAACATCAGTTCACCTACAGGGCAAACAGGTCAACGGATGATGCCATCAACACAGTTCTCCATATCTCTCTCAACCATTTGGAGCATCCAAAAACGTATGTAAGAATTCTGTTTGTAGACTTTAGTTCTGCATTTAATACCATCATCCCCAGCAGAATGGTCACCAAACTACTCAACTTGGGAGTCAGTGATTACATATGTCTCTGGATCAAGGACTTTCTTACAAAGCGCACACAGACAGTCAGACTGGGGAAACATCACTCCTCCACTCTGACTCTTAGCACTGGAGCTCCACAAGGCTGCGTGCTGAGTCCTCTACTGTACTCACTTTACACCCATGACTGCACTTCAACTAACAGCTCAAATGCAATAATACAATTTGCAGATGACACAACTGTGGTGGGACTGATATCAAATGGTGATGAATAGCCTATAGGAAGAAGGCGGATGTATTATCAGAATGGTGCACCATTAACAACTTGGCACTCAACACTTCCAAAACAAAGGAACTCATCATTTACATTTTACCATTACATTTAGTAATTTAGCAGACGCTTTTATCCAAAGCGACTTACAGAGAGATTAGGAAGCAATAAAGCGATATGACATACAGGGGCAATAATACAATAAGTGCTAACACCAAGTTACTAGTTTAACCCTCTGGAGTCTAAGCCCGCGTCGGCGCGGTTTGTCTCATCTTCTCCTGATAACGTCGAAATGAACTTAAATTACTCTGTCAGTTTTGATCGTACAGATAAGAGCAATACGTCATTCGAATCTTTAAAGGGTCTACTTTTATTTGTATACACCCACAACAACAACAAAATGCTGTGGTTTTGTAAAAAAAATAAAAATAAACAGGGTGCGTACTCTGCTTTCTCTGTCTCTGCCACCTCTCTTCACAGACACGTAAATAAAACAACCTAAATCTCAGTGAATACTTGCCTCAACGACATGAAAAATACATGTATAGAAAGCTTGAAATGTCAACTTTTAAATTAACCAATTCAAGTCGAAAACAAATCATTTATTTTTATGTAATCCTTATGAAAGTAAGGAGTGGTACTGTTTTTCCTGTATCACCTCATTATAGCTAATGCGATCCCGCCCCCATTGTGCACGCTGTTCACATGGTAATGATCTGAGGTCAGTCAGGTATTGTGTACACGCCTCCGATCGAGAAATGGCTACATGGATGAAGATACAATTCGGATACAATTTCTCCTCAGATGATGACCGTTTGCATTTTGAAGAGCGACTGACCCAGTGGAGGATATAATTCTTTTAAGCCTTTTAATATTACCTTCATGATTTACAAACATGCTATTGTCAGACTAAAATCAGCTATTTCAGAATATGTTGTACAAAACGTGTAATATTATGCTATAGACGGATATATTTTCCCAAATGGTGAAAGTGTTAATCAACTAGCTTCTGTTCGCGAATATCTGCTCTGAATGTTTTGAATGTGTTATAGGCGGTAATTGGCATTTGTGATGATCTGTGTAAATGTATCTGTAAACTGTAAATGTCACAGATAAGTGACTATCGACAGACATACACGCGTCCATTCTTATCAGTGATGCTATTGTATATAAGCTATGCTTGTTCTGGTAATTGCTAACAACAGTTTCACTTTTTGTTTAGGCCTGTGGCTGCATCACCGGCATCTTGCACAAGAAAGGCACGCGAGTGTCGTCGAGTTTTGAGATCGCAGGAAAATCACAATGAGTAAGTACATATTCACTATAAAGTTTGTTGAGAAACGTTGTGATAACACAATATGTAAATCTTTCTGTATGGGTTTATAGAAATTGTACTTTTATAATACATATATAGTTTATATATAAATATAGTTTCTTTGTTATTGGTATTCTGTGTTCTCATCAAGTATGCATATACTAAGGCACTGTGATAAATGCTAATAGTTGTTTACAACATTCTTTTAGGACTGTGAATAAGAATGTGAGGACAAAATGAGGACGTCGTCTTCTGCATTTCGGATGGACACACAAGAGGTGTCTGTCTGATCCACCACCCATGCTGCTACACTACAGAAAGTGGAAATTCTGTGTTCTATGTGAGATCGTAGGTTATACATGAGGTGTAAGAGTGCATGGGCTTTTACAGACCTTACACTCTTTTATCTTGCACTGTTCATGTTTGCGCTGTTTTACCCTGAATGTTTGTTTTTTCAGAGTTTTGACCTGAATGTATCTTCTGTAAAACTACATATTTGATGTTTAGATTCAGTATAGGTCTTAAGTTATATGTAAAGTGTTTTAGGTTTATATGGATTATATAAATTATATACAGTGTACTCACTAACTGGATTTTTTTCTAAATAAACTACAAACAAAATATATACATTTCTTTTGTCCTCACATTTTTTTTCAAATCCCTAATTTAGAAACTTTTCCAGCTCAGCATCATTCCTGACTGAAAGGCTCATTATGCTCATTATTCTCAGGTGTCAATCACATCATTATTCATGATCATTCACACCTCCTTGCATATGTCCTTTTGAAGCAAAAAGTGTCTTAGAAAATGTTAATCACTATATTGTTTTCTGTGAATGAGTCAGCAAGATGATTTTCACATCATTTTGAAGCAAACACTAGGCTACAAGATCCAGTTCTCAAAAGTCCTGAGTACCAATATTCTGAGTGTTTTATGACCTTGTTTTAGTGACTTAAAATGTTTAGTTTTTCTCTAAGCATGCATAAACATTGTTTTTTCAAAAACACAATCATGTATAAACATACTGTTCACATATTAATGTAGCCCAGTTTGTGCTGATTACAGTGTTATCAGACTTTAGCCATTAATATGTTTAAAAGCAACTGAAAAAGGCACAAATATCAGGGCATGTCCGAACTTGGCCAGGGCCCCAAAACGCCCTTAGACTCCAGAGGGTTAAATCACATTGTGTTGCAAATAGGTCTCGTGCACACCTCCAACAACGTCTCTGTTCCTTTATCCAATTAATTATCTGGTCTTTAGTGAACTGGAGGAAACCATTACACTTACTAACATGGTGGTTAATAGAATTACAATAAGCACACACCGGAGAACGTTTAGCTGAAGTATTCGGGAGAGGTTGACTGACTTGAACTTTAGAGGAACCCAAATGAGAAGTATTCTTTATACCATGAAGTATAGCTGTACCTCTGAATGGATGAGAGGATAATAGCCTCTGATGGGTAGTCTGAGTAATTCTTTCCCTTCTGGGTTGGCAGCGAGCTTCTTCTTGTAGCCAGTTAGAAAAATCCAAGAGGTTATAGGAAAGGAAACCTGTTCTACTTAAACTCATATGTCTCTTAAACTGGCAGAATTTGGGTAACTTCTCCAAAAAGCCATTCAACATGTGATCCACAGGTAAGCTCGGAGCAACCTTCTGGGCCCATAGACTGAAGAAGACCAACTAACGCTTGCACCCTGAGGGCAAATTGGTCTAAACCTCTACCATCACCCATGCGGATAACAGGAAGTTCCATTATAGCTCGAAGTTCTTTCAAAGCAAGCTGTCTAGGCTGGCCATAACGCTCATCGAAGGCCTGTATAGCTTGAGTGTAAGTATCTGGGGCATGAACATAAGCTAATGCCAGTCTCCTTGCCTGATCTACCTTTAGATGATCCAATAAAACATGATATTTGTCCAACAACAGGTTGGAGAGGGCCATTTTTAACATATATTGGCTTTCGTCCTCTCTAGTGAATCAGGAAATAAAGGACCTTCTATTCTACTATAATGTGACTGTAGTGACCCAGTAGAGGGAATTAACTGATTTACAGGAGGGACTACTGTCAAATGATAAGGTTGTACATTAAGAGGTTGGTAGGATGACTGGGCAGAGTATGACATAACACAAAGGTTGATTTGGAATAGTATAAACTGGAATCATGGGATTATATGAGGGAGGCACACGTGGTGATACTTGAGACATGTGAGACACTTGTAGGGGTACTTGAGATACAGGAGGCGGCACTTGAGACACATGAGATGGAACTTGAGACACATGAGATGGAACTTGAGACACGTGAGGCATACGTGGAGGCACTTGAGATGCATGTGATGGCACTTGAGACACATGAGATGGAACTTGAGACACGTGAGGCATACGTGGAGGCACTTGAGATGCATGTGATGGCACTTGAGACACATGAGATGGAACTTGAGACACGTGAGGCATATGTGGAGGCACTTGAGATGCATTTGATGGCACTTGAGACACATGAGATGGCACTTGAGACACGTGAGGCATACATGGAGGCACTTGAGATGTATGTGATAGAACTTGAGACACATGAGATGGAACTTGAGACACATGAGGCACACCAGAAAGCTGACTACAATCATAAGACTGTGTAGGATACAATTGAAAAGAGGTACGACTTACTAAAGGAGGAGATAAAGATTGATACTGAGGTGACAAATAAGGGAGTTTATAGTTACCGATAGTCTGACAGTCTTGTACTGATGCTACTTGCTGAGGGTTAAGGTTATTAGAGTGAAGTAGCAAATTAGCTTGTGAGATTTGGGAACTATTCTCAATCATATACTGCTGATGTCACGTACTCTGATTTTTCACTTCTTCCATTAATTGCTGTAAAAGCACAGTCTGAGCAGCTAATGTAGAAGTCTGTAGACGGTCAGAATCAGGGGTTAGTGCTCTCTCCGATGAAGCAGATGAGTGAGATTGTGGAATATCCTCCTGAATATTTCCCTCCATAGCCTGTTCTAACTCCTCAGACTCTTCTTCAGATCCATACTTTCTCAAAGATTCATAATGAGAAGTGAGGGTATCTGCAGTATCTATAGGTTGCTGTTGTTCTGAAACTTCTACTGAAGATTGTGGCTGCTGATGATATTGCTAAAACGAAGTCATTATACCGTACAGGGAGATGAACTTGACTACGTGGGCACTCATGCTGAGGTGCTGAAGACAATGAATGACTAGACATAGGTCAACAATAAATCCGTCTCGAAGGACCAAAGAGAACAGCAGAGCAAACAGTAAGACGAAAAGTCTCCAAAACATCACCATGGCAGGGCCAGCTAAAGAAACCAAAGAGGGTTTTGTTGGAGGAAGTGAAGAAAAGAAAGAGAGAGAGTAATCGGACACAAGGCCGGTCACAAATTAATATCGGACTGTCTTAAACTCAGTGGCGCGAGCTGCAAGGGGCAACCTGTTGCAAAACAGATGGAGACCTAGCGGTCCTGCTCCTGGATTAGTAAGTGATATTTGTACATTTTTGGTTACTGTCCTGTACTTTTAAATGTATTTGTTATTAGTCTGTGTCATTGGCGCACCACCGGTTCACACCTTATAACCGTAAGGTAGCTGAGATATAAAATATTGTTGCCAGTGTCGATAGCTAGCATGTCGTGTCTTGTCATGAAAGTTGCAGATTCCTTAGTTCAGACCAGTAAACCACGTAATTGTCGAACAGTTCAGTCGTTGAGTAGGCTAATGTTATCGTTATTTATATTATATATATATATATATATATGTATCTATGTACATGCTATGCACTGTTTTCATAGCGGGTTGAGTGTAGATATTACATATTTTACACAAAACACAACGCCTGGTCACGAGTGTTTAGTGACTTCCGAAAAAATAACGAAAGGAAATTACTATAGGTTACAAACACATTCACGTCCATGCGTTGTGTTTTGGGTAAATACAAATGTTCTATGTAGCTAGCACACTATGTGCTAATTTCTAACAATCAGCTGCTACTTTGAGGTTGTAGTACAGCCCTGTAGTCTGCCGGGTCCATCAGCTTGTAAACAAACTCACATGTATTGAGCTGCCAGCGGAAAATCTTTGTGACAGTTTTTACGACACTGAAAGCATTCTGCTTATGGGGCAACAGTGAGCAGAGGTTATTTGTTGGCGCTTTAATATTTAGAAAATTACAGCTAATAGTTGTTCAATTAGTTGTTTAAGGTGTTCTAATTAGTATTTAATCAAATGTAAAGGAAGAAAAAAAATTGTGATGTAAGCCAAATTGATGAGTCGTGTGAAGTGAGCAGCACGTACAGTAGGGAGAGCATCTGTGGCACTGCCTGCCACTGTACAACAATAAAAATTAGCATTTCGTCATTTTAAATACATTAAAGGGCAAAACCTCTTCGAGAACCTCATCAAGATTTTACTGATGATGTAGATTGTGTAACTTGCATTTGTTTTATCCTCATAGCTCATAGCTTTCTAGTGCGCGTAGTGCGAGTTATAGATAAAAAGACACTGCGTATATATATGCAATAAAAGCATATTACATGATGTCTAAATGTAGTTTTATTCTCTACATTCTCTGAATGTAATGATGAGGGTAGAGATGAGAATTACCTCAGCGCAGAAGTGATTGACAGCGTGATGCCATCGGTTTTCAATTTACCATAGACTCGCATTATAAATCCTTTAAACACATGAGACATCACTTAAATGTGAATTGTTTCTTTTTCGTGTCAAGCAATACGCATTTTGGCGCGTTTTCAGCGGTCGCTGCACTGCTGCGTTAATTTGCGAAAAGAATACTCTAACCTGCCCTGGGAAAACCTGACGTGGGGGCGCCAATAGAGTTTGCGTTGGTACCGAGGGAGGTGTATCGCTGATCATTCGGTTCGGTTTGAGCATCTTTACACCCCTAGTATTATCCCTTGAGAAGATATAATAAAATTGTTGCTGAAATGTGAGGGGTTTACTCACTTTTGTGAGATACTTTATATATACATACATATATATATTTATTTATTCATTTGTATACATTGCACATTTTGGTTGCCACCTTTGTTTACACCATATGTATACCTAAACTACTATATGCACTACTTTCGTTCTCTTCACTTTAAACTAATACAATAAACATGACAAAAAAAGTGAAAATGAATTTTAGTATGAGCGACGCTGAGAAAGTTTGCTTTTCCATGCGCCCATCTCGCAAGCCGGGCTGTTTGGGGACACTGTGGAGGATTTCTCACAGCAGTTCTCCATGGTAAAGAAGCAGACAGAGGCAATTAAACACATCCTGCTCTGCAGAGACTTCGCCGCCTACCAGCCGTCGAGATCCCAAGTGAAGTCTGATGCTCCTCTTTGGTACCGGTGCCCTCCCAACAGATGACCCCCCAAAGACGCAGAGCACCACGGAGGAGAGCGTCTGCTCCCCGTCAACAGCCGCCCCGGAAGAAAGCGGCAAAGTGGCCCTGATGGAATGAGCCCAGAGACATCAAGCCTGACCCCTCCAGCCATAACATCACTGCTGGGTTGGAGCAGGACGCTCCCTGTCGCACCCCCAGCTGTGCCTGGCCCCTCTTAGATGTAAACCAGATATGTCCCCTAGTTCCTTTGTCGCGGTCTGTGGAAGCTTGGCTAGAGCTATCCACACCGTCGCGTTGGATAAAAAGTACAATCCATCTTGGCTACACAATCCAGTTCGCCAGACGCCTACCCAAGTTTCGGGGCGTTCTGTTCACCTCAGTGTGAGGAGAGAGCACTCCCGTATTCCGGGCCGAGGTCAACATCCCTTCTGGCAAAGCATGTGATCGAGCCCGTCCCCCCCGGCAGAGATGTCATCCGGGTTCTACAGCCCATACAAGAGCAAGCTCTACCCTGCGTGAAGCATCTCTTATCGCGGCATGGAGCTCAACTCCATGTGTCCATGTCAGCGAGTCTCACCAACGAGTGTGCACTGAAACACTTTCAGAGGCTCCTGGGGTTATCCTGCTCGGGTTGATGCACATGAGACTGCTTCAGCACTGGCTACAGAGTTGACTCCCTTGGAGTGCGTGGCACACCGATGCCAGACATATTACTATCACGCCTCAGTGTCGCCGCACCCTAGCCACCTGGTCAGATCCGACCTTCCTCCGAGCCGGGGTCTTTGGGAGCTCTGAGCAGCTCTTTGTCTGTTTTGGGGGACAGCACAAGGGGAGGGCTGTCTCCAAACAGAGACTGGTACACTGAATCAGGGATGCCATCACCATGGCATTTTGATCCCAGGATCTCCCGTCCCCACTCGCAGTAAGAGCTCACTCCACTCAGGGTGTAGCCTCCTCGTGGGCACTGGCTCAGGGCACCTCTCTGGCAGACATCTGCAGAGCTGTGGGTTGGCCTACGCCCAGCACCTTTTCAAGGTTCTACAACCTATGCGTGGACCCTGTGTCAGCTGAGACCAGCGGCGGGGTGGGCTCACACCTGCGTAAGCGCCTTCTCACGGCGAGTCAGTGCGCTATCTAGCCTTTGGACTTCCCCTGCGGGCGAGGTCTAGGCACCTCATCCATCACTAAGCACTTATACTGGCGACGGACCGGGCGGAGCAGCTCTTCCCCAAGCCAGGTATTGGTTGAGTCACCCCTATCCAGGCGGATAGTGCTCCATACTTAGTGACTCCCCAAGCTGGGCCATCCCATGTGTTGCAGTCTCACTCTTGTTCCCCAGTCGGCGAACTGTGACTTCTCTCAGTGGGCTTCACTGCTCCATTGTCTCGTGATCCCCCTCGTGGGGCTCTCACGCTTATTCCCATGTAGCTCTCCCCCATTGGTGGGACCATGCTGGCATCTCCACATGCTACCCCCTGCGGCGGGATGTAGTCTCTGTAGCTCGCTTTCTCTGCGAGGGAGTAGCGCTTCCCAGTGTTCCCTTACAGTGCCGGGTGGCTATCTCGCTACTAGAGAAACAAGACCACCGCCTATGACAGCCGATAATAAGGGTAGCTGAGTCCTTATCTCATACGCTGAAAGGTTGCGATTCGCGGAAGTTTCACCTGTGACACGCCCAGGCCAGTCAGTGTTGCTCTGCTGACAGTCGTGACATGGCCGAACACCATGGCGTTTCGTATAAGGACCCTGTAGAGGTGACCCCAAATAGTCTAAGATTCGATAGCACAAGCCTGATTCGACTGCCAAACTCACAGTAAAATCTTTGCAGAGGTGTTATACAACGGGGATCATGCCATTTGATTATATTGATTATTGGGCAGTGGCGTAGCAGATGGGCACGCACTGTGGCGCTAAAAATTTTTTTTAATTATATTATATTATATAATATTATAATTATTTTAGGGTTGGAAACCCCCGGGGCATATGAGCGCGAGGTCTGGCTATGACCCGGCGCAAGATCGTGTCCCTCCGTGTCTTCTGTGCTGTGAGCTTAGAGAAGCAGCACATTCCGCACGCACCCGCAGATGACTCCCAAATGTACCCAAATGTGTACACCTGTGATGTGCCAGACGAGGGAAAAGAGGAGAGCGATTCCAAATGCAGTTTATAGTATTTAATATAAATCCAAAAGGAAACAAAGTAGCCAAAAACACATAACAGGGAGCACATCCACATAAAACCAATTGAACGACTGACAAACCACAAGAGAAACACAGGGGCAATTTATATAGAGGATAACAAATGGGATAACAAGGAACACCTGAAACTAATGAACATATAACCAATAGGAAAAGGGACTACAAAGAACTACAACACTAGACAGGAAACAGGAACTAAGGCATACAAACTAAAAGTCCGCAATAATCGGGGAAACACAAACTGGGATCGTGACAACACTGTTTCCAAACATTTGTCACGTACTGAATATTTGGCCATATAAATATGAATTAACACTTTGTCTGTAATAAAACAAAAATCACTGCATATAACAAGCTCGGCGCAGACTTTCGGAACGTGTCATTCTTTGCATTGAAGCCAGCGTGCACGCCAGGAGGATGGAGAACGAGTGCATAGGAGAAAAAGGTGAAAGAGCTTTCTTACTGTTTAAATGGTAAGATGCTTTATTGCATTCCTTCTTTACATGCGGTAAATAAAGTAACTTTATTGGTAGTTAATTGGTAATGGTTGTGCTGTATTCCCGTTTGAAAAAAGTCATTATTATCTAGTAGTTTTAAAAATAGTTTTGAGGTGAGATCTGATCAAGTATGTGGCACAGCATTGTTACATAATGTTTAAGGAAAATATCCATTATTTTACTATTTGTGGCTTGTGTTTTGAATATATGTTCCTCTGCATTTCCTACATTTTGTCTAAACACATTTATTTTGCATATGTTTATCGGTGCATCAATGCTGCGCTGTACTTTACGGTGTTACTTATTAACTTCCAGGTGTCGTCCCCACATTAAGTGCATTTAGTCCACCAGGTGTCAGTATAAGACCAAAACAATAATCATATTGCAAGATTATGAAAATTAACTAGAATATAAATGTAACACATTGCCTTAGTGGATAATTTTCTAAAACTTAAAGTACACCAATGTTCAACTGTAAAACCATTTTACAGCAGTATTAAACTTCACAAATTCAATTAGATTTCAGAATCAGAACTCAACAGTATCTGTTTTATAATCACCTTTTGGAGTGTATAATTTGTGTCCTGTGGTTTCACACCATCCAGCAGGGTGAATATCAGGGCTGTTGGCATTTACCCAGAAGTCATGGCAGTCAGAATAGCCATCAAAATGAAGACGTAATCTAAAGCCACAAACCTAGATACAAACACATAAAAAATGACAGTCAATGTAATTTAAAAAAATAAAAAAACAGAATGTGAAATGTGCTTAAAATATTTTAATAAGAAGTTATACAGCACCTCTGCCACTGTTAAGACGAAATACATTGAAGGATGCTGCGGATCGATGCCTTCTAACTTCATACCCTGTCTGAAGCTGTTTTTAATAATGGGAACCCTCTGAGTCTAGACAGTTGATATATAATTATATTGAAACAAAGAAGACAATTTTTAATCTATAATTCAAATACAAACTAAAATTTTCCCTTGCTAAAAAACATCACAGCTACATCAAAAATGTCATTAAGTGAATTATCCATTTGTAGATATACTTGATGCCGTGTCAGTAGCTGACACTACGGGGATACCTCCCTGAATGGGAAAAACTCCAAAGATAGCAATGACATAGTGCTTGTCTCAAGACAAGCTTTATTCTTAAGGAAAAAGGCAGCCCACATATTTCTCATAACAGGACATGTGAAAGTGTTTCAATGGGACAGCGGGTTGTTATCTGAGAAGCCTCTCCCTCGAACCAGAGGAACGGTCAGTGTCGAGGGAGAATTGAGACATGGAGGTACGCGACCTTCCGGTCGACTGCCATGAACCAATGCTGATGCCGAATGGACGGCAGGATGCGCTTCTACGTCAACATTCTGAACGGCATCCTGTGAAGGTGTTTTTTCAGGGAGCGCAAATCTAGAATGGGGAGCAGCCCCCCACCTTTCATGGGGATGCTGAAGTACGGGCTATAGAACCCGGAGGACATCTCGGCCGGAGGGACGGGCTTGATTGCATTCTTCGCCAGAAGAATGGCGACCTCTGCCCGTAGCACCGGAGCGGTCTCTCTTCGAACTGAGGTGAACAGAATGCCCCGAAACCTGGGCAGGCGTCTGCCAAACTGGATCGCGTAGCCGAGACGGATCGTCCTCTCTAGCCAACATGATGGTGTGGATAGCTCTAGCCAAGCTTCCAGGGACCACAACAGAGGAACTAGGGGACAGATCTGGTGGCTGTCAGAGAGCTCGAGTCACCATAGGGAGAGCCCCGGGGATGCTGACGGCTCTGTTGACATAACTGCATTCCATCGCTGTGCTACGGCAGCGATGTTATGGCTGGAAGGGTCGGGCCTGATGTCCTCGATCTCCCTGGGCTCACCGTGTCAGGGCTTTTTTCTGGGGCGGGGCTGGGAACTGCTGTGAAAAGTCCTCCACGGTGTCTCCAAACAGCCCGGCGAGATGGGCGCGCCGAGAAAGTTTGTTCATCTGCGCAAGCGTGAGCCACAGATGGCGCTCTTGGACCCCCATAGTGGACATCACTCTACCCAGGGACCATGCAGTGTCCTTCGTCGCACAAAGCCCGAGATCAGTGGTTGTGCGCTGGGTTGGTCTTCCCGTCATCAAGCTCCTTCAACGCCTTAGCCTGGTGGACCTGGATGATGGCCATGGCGTGAAGGGCAGAGGCGGCCTGACCCGCAGCAGTGTAAGCCAACTTACACTCTTTGGAGGGGGAGTCTGCGGGCAGAGATACACTGCGACCGCACATTCCACCTGGGAAATATCGACATAGCCCCTAGCCACCCTCCCGTCGAGGGAAGAAACAGCTACAGAGCTCGACGAATGGGCACTTGCCAAAAAGGGGGCATGCCAGGTCTTTGTGAGCTCCTCATGCACTTCCAGGAAGAATGGAACCGGGGCTTTGCGCTGCGTTCTAACCCCAGGAACCACGCATCCAGCCGTGAATGAGTCGGAGATGGCAGTGCGGTGCACTGCATCCCAATGCCCATGGCTGCCTGGGCAAGCAAGGCTGACATCTCAGCGTCGGCCCTCTTCCAGTGCTTGACCGCCCGAAAGCGGGAGCTCTGTAGATTCCTCCGCATCAGATGCCATTTGCTCTTTTAGATCTGTAGCTCTGCTGCTGAAACTCCCAGGGGAACTCCGTTGACAAGAAGGGACAGCTCCGCTGCTTGCGTCGTATGGTCCAGCAGCTCTCGAAGAGAAATTGCTCAGCATACAATTGTAGTGCCTCGCGGTTTCGAAGAACAAAAAAGATGAATGAATGTCCTCCTTTTATACCCGGACGTCCGGGGCAGAGACTAGCGTGCGGATGTCATTCGCCAAGTTAATTGGCCTTTTAAAATACCTTGGGGAAGAGATAGGTTCTCAACTTCAAACTCCATCTGTCGAAACAACGTCGAGTGACCGACAGAAAAGAAAACACAGTTTTAGCTTTGTTTATTGGACTGATACTCTAGTGGTTTGCAGCTCAACAGCATCAAGTACGTCTATGAAAGGGAAAGTTGAAGATGTATGCAGCTCTGGTTTCCTAAATATAGAATGATGAAAAAGAGTGCAATGACTGATCCTCAATCTATCTTGCTGCCGAGACATTTACACTGAAACCGCTGTGCCTAAAGGGTGTAATACACAATACAACATTTTTTCCCTCTAAGGTGCTGATCCAGTATCTCCTACTCTTTTTAGGGAACCAGGGCTACATTTGCAACTGAAACATTACGATTCAATAATTTCACAACAAATTGGCAATATTAACGTCCTGTAGTGAAGTAAAGTGGTCAAACCTCTTGGAAGAGTCGGATTGGAGCAGCCATAGCTTTCTGTTCTTCTAGATACTGTGGCCAGGACCACTCAAGTTTAGTCTCTGCTGTACCTACATAGAGAATGACCATATTTTAGTCACATACACAATATACTCTACTTAAGAACTATCTGCTGTGTTATACAAAACTGCATGCAGATCCTATGGAATAACCCGTTTATATAAATAAACATTTATGGCAAGTGTAAAAATTTCTTAGCAACTATTAGCCTGTATTTTGCAAACAGAATAAATATTAATGAAAATAATAATGCTTATGTATGCTTATTATTAAACAGCACATAGCAGCAACCTGGCAAAAAAGCATCAAGTGATTATTTTGTTTCTTACAGTTTGTTTTTCTTTTGTAGCTTAATGCTTACTATTAAATGAAATTGCAAATATTTAACTGACATAAAATTGAATATTTCACTATTGGAAAAAATTGTTGGGCTTTCAGTGGAATCTTTCACTTTGTTTACATCTGTTGGGGTCAGATTATTTTTCTGACATTGTGAATTAAAGCATGTATTGTTTCTAAAAGGTGTTGACAAAGTGTTAATGTTTATATAGTTTATGTCACTTTTTGCAGCAATTAAAATATGTGTGCACAGTGCAAGTTGTGTGAAATCTTGTGTGCATTAATAATAGTCTCATAAAATGGTTGTGTATTTTGAAACAACAAAAAATTACAGTACCTTTGTTTGGTCTGCCATCAAATTTTGCAGTCTTATATTTCTCCTCCTTGAATTACAAAGTGTTTTGTAGTAGCAATACATGAAGTAAATGTCAAATCTTCAACAACAACATTTATCGGTAATTTAAAGCATCACACCATTGCTTCATTATCAGAGTCATCCTCTGATGGGCTGTTGTATTCCCTCATCTTCCTCTTCTTCATGGGCTTCAACATTTCGTGTTCATAAGAGGTCAGCAGTGCCTGCCCAACACTCACAACACCTGTAGGACTACAGCAAAGAAAAGGACATTTTATTGCACTTTAACAAGATTTCGGGTTTGGAGATATTAGAGTACTTCCATAACCAATGCATACTGTAATTATTTATTAACAGATCAAATGTACAATTAACTGATCAGCTAATGCAGTCATGCAACACAGCTGTCATTTTTTTCTGGCAAATCCATTAGTTATCATATTAATTATAATATCCATATACTAATTTCATTACTACATGGATACAACTGATGTGGAAACCTCTTATTTACTTCTCAGACATTGGCTCCTGGCATAGTTCCTCTGTGTAGCTCTGTTTGAATGCTGTCCCGCATTTCATATGAACCAGACTGTCCTGAGCTTTCATATGTGTTCTCTGTAGTCTATCTGCCATTGCAGAAGCAGCAGACATGCTATTTCCATCAGCTGAGACATCTGTAATTGCAATTGTTTTAAAGATGCTAAACTTATTCAACCTGACAAATGTGATATACAGAAACTGGTTCTCAGCTAGGATTCAAATATAAAAAGCTACAGATTACCTGTATACAAACATCTATCCAGCCAAATACAATACAACAGTCTTGGTGCATTTAAATAATTACCTGATTCTTCGACTTGTTTAAGTATTAAGTTAGCTGATTTTGTCAGAGATTCTTTAGTGGTCTGGTTAGAAGAGATGGCTTTCCCTTCGCTTAACACCTCCAGTGATGCACTCTCACTAACACACAACTGCAACGAGTAGAAAGGTGTTACAATTGGGAATACAATGATAATATAGAAAAAGTAGACACTGTCCTCAAAGTATTCATCACATTGAGCTGATATTCTCAAATCTCTTTCCACTGTAATGGAAATGTATCGTAACTTTACACTCTTACAAAATTCTGTAGAAATTACAGTATTACTGGCAGCAGTTTGCCAGTAACTTAATGCACATTTATATTAATCTAATTTACTGGCAACAGTTTGTTTGAAGATAAATGATGAACGAAGTCTTTATATTTAAAGAAAGAAAAATAAACTGTTGCCAATAAATTAGATAAATATAAATCTACAGTAAGTTACTGGCAAACTGCTGCATAACTACAGCACAAATGTTTACAGTTTAGCCTAAAATTATCATTTAAAGTTGATCCTAAAAAAACAGGATAATATCCAAAGGACACACTTCTCACTTTTAAATTGCTTGCAGGCAGTATTGCCATTCCCTTCTTCCAGCCCAGAACGTGCACAATGGTCCCTCCAACCTGAACAGGCAGCGATGCAGCCTCTAGTTCACTGATTTCACTGATCCCCTTCATAGCCTTGACTGCATTTGGAGGCAGCTCTACATTTTGTAAAGGATGAGCTAAGGCTATGGGGGAAAAGCCAAAAGGTATATTTTTGGCAAATTAAACACTCACATGTTTTTATCAAATCTAATGTTCTTTTAAAATCAACAAATGTAAATTAAAATAATTTCATGGATAACATCAGCAGAGGGTAAGAGTTGATCTTACTAGAATGTGCACCTGGTAATACGAGTGTGGTAGTATCCTGTGGTTCCTGCCAGTGAGGATTGTCATCTGGCATGTGAGAGACACTGCTTTCAGAAGATGCAGCTGCAATATTTGGCAGAATATCCAGGTCTTCTTTGGCACTCATGACAACACTCCACTCAGTACCGCTGGCCACTGAGAAATTGAGGAAATCATGATAACAGATGTCATTTCAATTGAAAGGTTCATCTTACATGGATCAACAATTTGGTGTGAGAGCTACACTTTCAGGCTCACTCTGCCCTAATAAATGATTAAGCTTGACTGGTATGAAGCAGCAGCATTGTGCACCAGTCACATTTCTTCCTCCTATGACTGTGAAAGCATGGTTTAAGAAATACAATTACATAACAAAAGGTTTTCGGATTTTAGTTGGATGCTTTGTATTTATAGTTTGTTATCTTTATTATGTAAATGAGGTCATATTTATCTTGGTCATACCACTACAGGGTTTTTTAACTAAACACATCAAATAGCCTACATCAAAATAAAGCAGGCAAGACGTCAAAGGCAGTTTCTGTATTAATGTCTAAACTGATGCAATTTTGGTGATGATGATGCATAACAGCCTGACGATGGCATTAAAATTATTTTACTGATTATTACGCATAGTTTAAAAAAACTTATGCTTGGGTTGTTGATGATGGTAATAATAGGCTACTTACCCATAAACCGACTTTAGAAGAATAGTCATTGAAAATGGAACTGAACACATAAACCGATGGTAGCCTAGTAATAGTGATAATGATGCATAATCCATACAATTACGAAGACGACGATGATGATGATGATGCATAATCCATGGTTATGGTGCCAAAAATCCCGTTCCCCCTAATAGACCTAAATAAAGCAATATAAAATGGCGGAAGCCCATTTCTTTTGCAGTAAACTGTAAAATAAGCGAAGCATCTATTTAATTATTGAATTCCTGCTAGTCTATAAATTATGACTATATAAATGACCTCTGATTTCGATACAATTTGACGGACAAAAAACGAATGGATGTAGATACAACGGGTGATGTAAAATCAAATGTTCAATTAGGCTACATGACATCCACAGCTTAATTTATAAATAAGAGGGTTAGGGATAAATGAAAACAAAAACACGATAAATGCGGGTCATCTACAACGATTCAAATGCACGAATAAATATTTGTTTATAGCTATCTATAATGTTCTGCCATGAAATGTGTATGCAAGTGAACAGATAATAAATTTATTCTCACCAGTCCTGCTAGGGTGGAATGTGATCTGCGCATGCGCGGGGAATTCCTATGACGTTTGCGGACCGCTGTACGTAAAAGCTTTTCACATTTGACTTCACTTTTGTGGTATTTTCAGTAAGTCTTTGTTCATTTTATGTCTCTTTTTGTATTTTCTATCAATGCCAGAGGTATTCGTGCTACTTTAAAGAGAAAAGCTTTTTAATACTGCAAAGGAAAAAGTGCGGATTTTGGTTTAATTCAGGAAACACATGCATGTTCTCCAAATGCTACATTTTGGAAAAGTCAGTGGGCAAAAGAGATTTGGTTGTCATATTGCGGTAATCGCTCGGCAGGGGTCGCTATTCTACAAGGCAGATTTAAAAGACGGGTAGGCCTACTAAATTATGAAAAAGATGATTGTGGAAGATTTTACTAGTGATAGTAAAGGATAATTAACTATTTATTGTAGTAAACTGCTATGCCACTAATAATAAGGTCAACAACAATATGGTTTTTCACAGATTGAGTCTAGAATGAACCATTTTGTTTTTGTTTATCCTGTGTAGTCTGGGGAGGAGATTTTAATACAGTGCTTGATGAAACCCTTGATGGCCTCCTAAAGGAAATCCCGGTCCTGCCAATGAACTGGTAATGTATGTTCAAGATTGGCCATTACATATATATGGAGATATACCAGTCCAAACAGGGAGGAATATACAGATCCAGAAACCAAAAATGTATAGGCTAATGCAATGTAAGTCGTGTAAAAGTTTGGAAGTAAGTTTGGATAAATGTAAGATAAATGTAAGTTTGGATAAAAGCGTATGCCAAATGCATAAATGTAAATGTAAATGCATACATGGAGTAATAAAGGTTCTTCGCTGAACTCTTGTATTGATTATTGGTTAGTGTCTAATGATATGATTAATAATGTGATAGAACCATAATGACAGATCATAAAGGAATATTCATAAACATAAATATGTTTCAGGGTAATTCAGATAAAAGAGATAGTAATTATTGGAAATAAAATAGCAAGCTGCTAAAAAAGAAGGCTTTAAGTTATAAAATAAACAAATTATTAAAAAATATTGGGTAAGTGCGTGTATAGAAAACGTATATGGAAAATTCTGGGAATTAATGAAGTTTGACATTAGAACAGCAGCCATTAACCATGGAAAACTTGTTGTAAACAAATTGTATAAGAGCAAAAGAAAAATCAAGTAGAGGAAATCTTAAATTTGAGCAAATTAAAGAAGGAAGCCCTAAATGACATTGAGATAAAAACAAGTATATTGTTTTTTGTTTCTTTTCCTGCGGCAAGTATTTTTTGGTCTTCTTTATTTGGTGAATATAGCCTGTATATATTACTGCAGGAAGAAAGCATGGATAATACAGAATACGTTTTGTGTCAGTAAGAAAAATTAAGGAGGTGTCTTATAAAATTCTGCATAGAATTTATCCAGTTAAACATGTTTTAGAAAGGCTTAAACTTGACATTTCATATACCTGTGAATTTTGTGGGCAGAAAAAATAAACTATTTTACAACTTTTGCACCATTGTATCTATTCAAGAATATTTTGGAAAGACATGGAAAATTATATTAGTAGAAAATTGGAAAGTATGGTAGAAATTGATATTTTGAAAACGTCTCAGTTACGACTGTCACCTCTGTTCCCTGATGGAGGGAACAAGGCATTGTCGACAGATGGGGTTTGAACTTTAGAACTTGAGATCTCTTCTGAAAGGAATTTAAAAAGTCCAATGAACTTGGCGAATGGCAACCACATGCCAGTCTCCGCGCCTGACCTCCGGATATAAAAGGTTAGTGTGGCAATTCATTCATCTTTTGTTCTTCGGAACCGCCAGGCATTGTGTTGTGTATGCGGAGCATTTTTAAAAGCTGCTGGATTTACGACGCGAGCATTCCCCTTTTCAACGGAGTTTCGGCAGTGAGTCAGATCTAAAAAAGCTAAGTTCCTCTGGCAACGTGCATGCGGTCTTCGGATATGTCGCGCCGTTGCATTCTTGGTTGCAGCACTCTAGTCGCTGAGTCAAACGGACACGACACTTGCATTGTGTGCTTGGGACTTGAGCACGCGCAGAATGCATTTGTCAACCCGTTGTGTACTGTGTGCGAGATTCCCCTTTTCAACATAGGCTGTAGGTGTAGGCTGCCCTAGCTCCCCTCAGGGAACAGGTGGTGGGAACTTTGGACACCGTAGCTAGGCCTCAGAATCATGTGAGATAGGCCAGGCCCGAACTCGAAGCACTCGTTGGACACGGAAAATGCCTGGAGGTCCCCTACTCTCTTGATAGAGGCGAGCTCTACCAGGAGAGTCGTCTTTATCATGAGATGAGGTAGAGAGGCCTCCCCCAGGGGCTTGAAGGACCACATTGAGGTCCCAAGAGGGTACAGGCCAGGAATGCTGCAAGTGATCCTGAGACCCAGGACTGGCTACTTGCCCAAAGTTTCCACCACTCTGCGAGGGAGTAGCGCTTCCCAGTGTTCCCTTACAGTGCCGGGCGTCTATCTCGCTAATAGAGAAAAAAGGCTACCGCCTGTGACGGCCGATGGTAAGAGTCCCCTCACCTAGATTAGCTGAGCCCTTTCGTATAGGGACCCCATCTGTCGACACAACGTCGAAGTGACCGTCAGAAAGGGAACGTCTCGGTTACGACTTTAACCTCTGTTACCTAACTGAGGGAACGATACGTTGTCCCCCTAATGCCACAACAATTGGCCGTCTGCTACAGCGTTCGGGAGAAGCCTCTCGGTTCCTCAGCACAAAGATGAATGAATGGGCATCTTTTTAAATTCCTCTCGGAAGAGATAGGTTCTCAAGTTCAAACCCCATTTGACTACGTCGAAGTGACCGACAGAAAAAGAACAATAATTTATAAAGTAAAGATCAGTACATTATACAGTTATTTATTGTATTAGGTAAAACCATATACATACAACAAAATTAGCCTTTTGTAAACCAAACTTTTCACATTTTATTAATGATTTCAAAATATATATTACGACATTTGAACAAAGGGATCAAAAAAGATCTGAAAACATGTAATGGTTTAAAAGCACTTAATAGTAAATATGTGTTGTTCTGGAGAAGATGACTATCATGTAATATTATAAAAAAGTCATAAGCTCGTTAGATATATTTAATTTTATTTAATCTCTGGTGTGTTTTCTTAATTCACTTTCTGTAATGCCATGGGACAGATCAGAAGACCACTCCAAGAAGTTCTGTGCAAATAGGGTCTATTAGGGAAACAACGAAGGGGTGAACTCAGGTGAATATATCCACAGGTGTATTCCAAGAACAGATGCAAACACTGGTAAGTAAGTCCACAGGTATGTTCCAAACACAGATTCGAGCACTGGCAAGTATATCCACAGGAGTATTCCAAGAACAGATGCAAACACAGGTATGTTCCAAACACAGATGCAGACACGGGCAAGTATATCCAAAGAAGCATTCTTAGAACAGATGCTAACACAGGTAAATCCTCAGGTATGTTTCAAAAACATAGTAAACAAACATTAACGGCCTGACTAATATCAAAGTAATATCAAAGTAATATCAAAGTACATTTACATTACATTTACATTTATGCATTTGGCAGACGCTTTTATCCAAAGCGACTTACATTACATTGTACTGTACATTTGTACATTTTGTATAGTAAGCAAGTGGGAGTTAGGTGCCTTGCTCAAGGGCACCTCAGCCGTTACCCACCAGCCATGAGAATCGAACCAGCAACCTAATATCAAAAGTAATATCAAAGTAATATCAAAGTAATATCAAAGTAATATCAAAGTAATATCAAAGTAATATCAAAGTAACATCAACAGAATAACATCAAGACTAGACAAAAACATGGTGAACAAGGGTGTGCTTAAATAGTCAAGGTGATGATGTGCAGGTGCGGGATAATCAGGATATGGCTTGAAGTGCAGAGGATTGTGGGAAATGAAGTCCAATGTTAACGGCCCGGTGAAAGTGAGCGCAGGGGAACAAACGGGAGTGTTACACTTACATTGATCAAGTCTTATTACCTCTGTTCAGAATTAGAAATACCTTTATAACTGATGTGTTTACTTGACTCAAACTTCCCGGACTATGAATACGAGATCTCTTACCATTCTAGCCTTAAAGAGACCAGATATAGGTAAGAAAAGTCTATTCATATAATTCACCATTCAATTCGTCACCCAGGAGGTGCAGGTGCCTTGTGTCCCTGTGAATTGTGGTGCTATTCACTGCTATTTATTGCTATCCATTGCTATTGTTGTTCTGTGCAATGTTTTTAGCATGCTAGCTTTGCACCGCCAAAAGGTAATGTAAGTGTAGACACACAACCCCAAATCTTGAATACTCTTCAGCGCTTATCTCAGAGAATGGACAGATTTGAGGCTTGCCATTCCTCAACTTTAAAGCAGGAAGGACCCCCAGGACCCCACTGTCATTCAGAGGAAGAAGCCTCAGTTAATGCTGATGTGCTGTCTATTCTGGCTCCCCACTTCATGTTTATGATGTGCAACAATCAGGTGAGGGTAGGCAGTGGGGGGATTCCCATAACATCGCCAAACTAATCATTTGAGAGTCAGTCAAGAAGTAATGTAATAACTGCTTATTGTTAGAAAATGAAAGTGTTTTTACACCTTGTATGTGCGTAAACTAGTTGTTGGACACGCCATAAACCAAAGTAGGACCTTTAAAATTACAGAATACTTACTCTCTAAAGATTTTGTATTTATTAATATAACTTTAAATGTTATCATTCTGTGTAATTTATTTAATACTCCATATATTATTTTTCTCCCATACATGTTGGGATTTACATCCCATACAATTATTTTTTGGCACCCCTAGAATTTCTTATGAGTAAAATATCTCCCAAGTATATTCCCATTAAAATTAACATTTTCTAAACACACTAGGGTGACTTAGTGATGTCCAGTCATGACTTCTTGTTGCACAGGTGAATAATATTAAAAAACACAAAGCCCAAACCCCCTTAATCATTCATCACAATGAGTAAAACCAAAGAATATAGTTCTGATGTGCAGCAAAAAATTGTTGAGCTACACAAAATAGAAAGTGGATTTAAAAGGAAATGGTTGAAACAATACAAATTACCATTTCCAACATCAGGGCAATAACTAAGAAGTTTTAATGGACTGGAGATGTTGCAAATCTGCCTGAAAGAGAATGTGTGTCTATATTGTCTTAATGCACAGCAAAGAGAATATTTTGAGTGGCCAAAGACTTTTCAAAGATCACAGATGGAGAATTACAGAAATTAGTTGAATTTTAGTATCTGGAAACATTTAATAAAAATAAAGAAAAACTGCACATCCATCACCACAAGCTGTTTGGGACACTGTTCAAGAAACAAATCTTCACATGCTAAGACAAACTCCACCATATTAATCTTCCATACTGTAACTTTAAACAGGACTGGGGTCTATGGCCATATGAAATGAAAAATTGTGCAGCAATAACACAAGATAGGTTTGGTGCACACAGGGATAAAAAAGTGCCCCATGTCCGCCGTTAAATCTATCGCCAGATCTTCATTGTTGTGGACCTACTATTATACCAAAGGTTCTGGAAACCTTGTTTAAATACATTGCATCATGGATTATATCAAATACCAACAGATAAAAAAATCAAACCCTGACTTACTGTGCTAAAAATATTATATTGGTTATGGTTAAATCTTCCATCAGCAGTGGTTCAAAACAAACAAAACAAAAACCAAATCAACAAAAAATGTGTCACTGAACACAAAATCAAGATCCTGCCATAGCCATCCCAGTTCCCTGATCTGAACACTATAGAAAAGGAGTGGGATGAACTGAAGAAGAGGGAGCATCAACATTTTGTAATGTCTGTCAGCTGCAGTGCCCTTGTGCTTCACTGGAGGGCACTATCCACTTCACCTGGACTTCACACAGTGCACTACACTTCCCATAATCCATTGCTGGACTCATCATTCATGATTGCTTTCACCTGTGTCTTGTTATCTGTTGCACATCTGTCTATTTATACCCTGGTTTGCCATTCAGCCATTGCGAAGTCTTGTTTGTGTCTATACTGCATTTCTGAGCGTTTTCCCAGTTGTTGGTTTTGTGTCTCAATTGTCGATTGTCGATTGTCGATTGTCGATTGTCGATTGTCGATTGTGTTATGTTTTCTGCCTGCTGCCTGCCCTGATTCTTGCCTGTATCTTTATTCTGTTATTAAAGCTGCACTTAGATCCTCAACCTCTTTGCGTCTCTGAGTGGTACGTGACACATTTGAAGGATCTGGAGAAAATCTTTATGGAGGAATAGACTCGGATGACTCTCAATGTATTCTCAAACCTCACCAGACTGAAAAGAAAAGACTCGAGAGCTGTTTTTCTTACAAACTGAGGTTGCAGAATGTATTAAATACAAGAGTGCTAATAATTGTGGCCAACATGTATGGTAGTTCCACTTTGTTTCAATTGTTTTGTATAATGAAATGTTGGGATTTAGTAGATATTTTTAAATAAAAGATCAAAATGAGAAACAATGCAGATTTATTTTACAGCCTTCTCTGCTCATATTTACCAAGGGTGCCAATACTTTTGATCATGACTGTATGTAACCTGTGTTTCTCTTTCCTGTCAGTGCATGTGTTTTGTGTGTCTGTTTTGTGTATGTGTGTCTGTGTTGTGTGCCTGTGTTTTCTTGCATGTGCGCCACGTTTTGCGTGGTATGTGAAATAGGGGTGTATTCATTTTGTTGTTCTTACTTTCCTTTTATAAATTAAATGTTTTGCTTATAGTCATTATGTTTCATGTACAGCTGCTTTGTAACAATGAAAATTGTAAAAAGTGCTATATAAATAAACTTGAGTTGAGTTAAAGGCAGAGTAGGCAATCCTGTCCAGAAATGTTTTTTATCATGCTGGTTGGAAGTCTTTTAACATCCTAATAGCAAACATTGGTATTTTTATAATTATATATCGTCTGTGAAAGGCGTAGGAACAAAGAATGTTTGCCCTCACCAGTGTGAGGGCAGTGATACGTCATGTGCACATTTAGTTAGCAAGAGGCTAACAAGCTGCTTGCTAAACTTCGATCGGAGCAGAGCACACTGCTACGTCCTTCGTCAGCTCAAGAAAGTGCCACACGGGCCAGCTATCAAATTTCCGCATTAATTGCTAAAAGTGGAAGGAACTTCGCAACTGGAGAGTTTGTCAAAGAATGCCTTGCAGTAGCTGCAGAAGCAGTATACCCATATCAAATAAGAACATTTTCGCAAATCAGCTTGTCAAGGAATACCGTTACCCGACGCATAGAGGACATGGCAAAGGCCGCAGCCTTTTCTGCCTTTTCAATAGCGTGCGATGAGAGCACAGATATAACTGATTCCGCACAGCTGTTGGTATATTTACGTGGAGTAAATGAAGATTTTGAAGTGACACAATAGCTTGCTGGGACCGAGACTCTTTCAGAGACTACTAAAGGCGAGGACCTTTTCTTGGCCGTTGAGTGAGTGTTAAAAAAAGAATTAATTAAAATGGGAGAATATGGCTGGAATTACAACTGACGGAGCCCCAGCAATGGTAGGGAAGAAATGTGGCCTTGCTACGTTGGTGTCTCAGAAAGTCAGTGAGTGTGGGGGGAAAGTCGTGAAGTACCACTGTATTGTACACCACCAAGAACAGCTATGTGCGAAATCCATTGGGCTTGTTGATGTGATGCGTGACGTCGTCAAAATTGTCAATAACATACGCTCAAGGCGCTGACTCACCGGCAGCTCAAGGTACTGTTGGATGAGATGGATGCGCAATATGGTGATGTGCTGTACCACCAGGAGTTTAGATGGTTGAGCCGAGGAAAAGTTCTCAGGAGATTTTTTGATTTGCGTGATGAAATCAGAGCTTTTCAGGAAAGCAAGAATAGTAACTTCCAAGTGCCCATGCACCAGAAATGGCTTTCTGACCTGGCTTTCCTTGTGGACATCACAGAGTTTCTTAATGTTTTGAATGTTCATCTCCAGGAAAAAGACCAGATTATTACCCAGCTTTTCGATCATGTCAAAGCCTTCAAACAAAAACTTCTGCCTTAAAAGACATCTCTCAGCAGGTAACATTCATAGTTATAATATTACACATCTTATGTGCAGTTATGATTGTTAATAATTATATTTAGTTTGTATTTACTGTATATCCAGTGGTGTCAGCTTTATTATTTTATATACAGTACTGTGCAAAAGTCTTAGGCACGTTAGTATTTGCTGTAGTGTGTCAATTGGAAATATTAGTTTACATTTTTTTACATGCCTTTGCATTATTTGTTTTAAATAGCCGGTGCTCCACACAGAGATCTGATCTCATCATCATCAAGTCTATCTATTATTACCTGAAGAAAGAGGAGAAACTAAATCCAGAAGAACTCTGCCAATTTCTCTTTTTAAAATTTTCTGGCAAATGATGTAAATAACTAGCTTAAAACCATTTAACTGAAGAGAACATACAAACGTGCCTAAGACTTTTGCACAATACTGTATTTGTTAATAAAGCTAATCATTTTCGTGTTAAAGAGTAAATAGCATCTGTTTTTTAAGGGCCTACTTTGGTTTGTGGAGTGTCTAACAACAGGTTTATGTACATACATGGTGTAAAAACACTATTATTTCGTAATAATAAGCCGTTTGTATTACCTTACTTTTTGACTGACTCTCAAATGATTCATTTACATTTACATTTACATTTATTCGTTCTGCGATTCATCGGTCTAATCTCCGCCTTTCCCCTAGCGTAGTCTGCTGTGATTGGTCAGATGGTCTAGTCTGCTGTGATTGGTTTAGCGCATGTGTTCAAGTTTTCGCGAGCAGGTGGGGACTTTTTCTATGTACGCAGATAGACTGAGGTTAAAGATTCGGACAGGTCACGACTCGTTTGCGTGATTCAGAGTCGACTCCCATTTTTACAAGCTAATAACTTTATTCATCCACCTTTGGATTTACAACTTTGGCAGACTGTTTACTTTCAAAGGCGGCAACATTACACAATGCATGAAATGTAATGTTTATGATCTTGTGGAATGTACTCTTTAAAGTTCTTTTAACTTGTCTATTAAATTCTTTCATTGTCTTTTTGCTATTTTGTCTTTCATTTTACTTGTTGTTACATACCTGCATATTGTACACTACTACACGTCTCACTGTTCGATGCCCGAGTATGATGCTGTTCTCAGCAACCTTATCCAGGAGTTTGACCGTCGCTTTGAGAACTTCAGACACAGTGCCGCTGACTTTGAATTGTTTTCTCAACCCTTCACCATCAGTGTGGACACAGTCAGTGATGATCTTCAGATGGAACTAATTGACCTTCAGTGTGATTCAGAACTCAAACACAAGTTCAGGTCCCAGCCATTGATAGAATTCGACAAATGTGTCCCAGCAAACAGGTACCCAGAGATGTGCAAACAGACACAAGTGATGCTGTCTCTGTTTGGCAGCACCTACCTCTGTGAGCAGACTTTTAGTCTGATGAATTTGAACAAGTGTACACTGAAAAGCTAACTGACTGTCACTTACATAATGTACTGACTTTGTCAGTAAGTCAGCTGCAGCCCAATTTGGAAAAACTGTTGATAAATAAGGACCAGCTTCATGCATCTCATTAGAGGAGACTGACTGTACTGTTTATATAGCTTGAATCGCTGTATTAGGCATTGATTTCTCGTACACTAAAAGTTTCAAAATTGTAATTGTTCTTTGTACATGGCACTGTTTCTATGTTTTAAATGTAGTTTATATAGTGTACATTCTAAGTTACTGAATATTGAATTGTAATTTGAATTTCATTGAATTGTATGTTTCTAGTTTCATTGAACTATAAACTGCATTCATTATGCAAATCACAGAGTAATGTATTTACTTTATCAAATGCTAAGAAGTCATAAATAAATGGGAAAAACCTTTCATTTTAATATCATACAGTTTGGTATAACTTTACAGATTTTTCGGACCATAGCCCTCAGTCAAATTTCTTTTTGTTTTGCAAATTTCAAGTTTGTGCACCTCTGTCCTAAACCAACCACAAGTGGCACTTGTACTGTTATGATTTCTCACTGGTGAATGTGACATGACTTCTCTGGAACCGATTCAACAGCTTCTGGTCGGTGCGTGCTCATGTGTATTCGGAGGAGGCGTGGCTTTAGGTGGTGATTCGCAAGAGGCAGGGATCGAATGATTGCACTGCTAGCAGACTAAAATGGTAACATTTTCCAAATTATCTACTCCGCCTTTAATAAGTGCATGCAACACTAAGATCATTTATGAAGTAAAAGCATTCTCCATCAGGGTTCCTACACATTTTCCATTCATACTTTTCCAGACTCAAACATACAGACTTCCCTTAAGATTTTTCAGAGAATATTTACCATCTGAAAAAAGGAGTGGTTTTAAAAATTGAACTGTTCACATGTTTACGCTAATATTTTGCTAAATAATCAGTGGATTGTTATAGCTATACCTCATACAAATTAATTAACACCAAACCAAGATATATTCAATGCACAACATTTTATTGGAATTTAGTGCAATGTTAATAATTAATAATTTGTCAATTTAAATAACTGTAAACCTTCAACCCAAAACAACAGAAGGATTGGTGAAGTATAATTCATTAAGGAACAAGAAAAGTCCATTATCTTGGCTTTTTTCAAAATTTGACAATGTTCAATCGGGGCTGTCCGCAAGATTTTATAAATACAGAAGTTCAAAAACAAACAAACAAACTTTCTTTAACTACATGTGGATTTTAGAGCAATCGGAGTGGAAATTAGATAACAATAGCTAAAACCATGTCTGTCTTTTCATGTTTATCAGTGATGAGTAAACATGGTCAATTGATATTTTTATTCAAATATTACCAGATTAAAATACAATAGATCTTTCAAGAGCATTTGGGTTTAGAATGACAAATGTAAGAAAGTGATAACAGAATTTTGAGTGAACGATCCCTTGAACTTTTTGTCTAGCTACTACAGACATAGACATCAAATTACAAAAGTTGCAGACAGCAGTTTTTTATTACAAATAGGTCAAATTAAAATAATATAGAAAGAGAATTAAAGACTGAGAATTTGTTTGAAATATTTGCAAATAATATTGTTGCTATAATAGGCTAACCACAACCTATAAATGCACTTGAGTCAAAGACATGTGGTTTAGTGAAGGTCTGGTCATGTTTTTGTCTCGTCTCTGTTTCAGCATTTTATAATTTGCATTACTGGATATTACAATTAGTCATTTACTCAGGTTTATTTAAATGTTATTTAAAAGCATGCTGAAATCTGGAGTGCGAATAAGAGCGAAAGCGACACAGCCAGCGTTTTGCATGCATTTTTTGATGTTACATGTGAATGAAACATGCTTTAAACTTAAAAATACATTTATTATCAGAAATTCTTAAAGCCCCCATATCCCAGAAAATGCACTTTATTTAAACATAACTGTGTGTCAGGAGTGTGCACAGAACCACCCTAGAATGTAAAAAAAATCCACCCATTCATTTTTTTATAATCCCCAATAAACCTTAACAGTCCTCTTGTACGAGCTGTTTGCATTCTCTGAGCAAACTAATGTCACATTGATTAAGCCCTGCCCATGACTGCTGCTGTCTCCGCCCTCATCCAGCTGTACACTGTCCGCCATTGTTTTCACACAAAAACAATGTGCTCATTGTTCAAACATAACACGTGTGTGCATTCACTGACAGAGATCGTAATTTCAGTTTTTACAGATATGATACAGATATGATACAGATATCGCTAATAAAAGCAATGTACTCGTTGTAAAGACAGATAATGGGTTTTGATAATACTTTCACTTATTAAAGCAATGTGTTTGGTTTTTAAAGATGAGACAGTGTTTCTCATTCGCTTTATGTGACTGTTCTTTTCAGTTTTGTTGTTACTGAAGCACAGTCTTTCTGCTGGAAAGGGGGTGGAGACCAGCAGCGCATTTGCATTTAAAGAGTAACACACCAAAACAGCATGTTTTTCCTCACAGATCTGTGGTGTATTTTGAGCAGAAACTTTACAGACACATTCTGGGGATACCAGAGATTTTTACCCAGGTTAGCGGCCCTTTAATTGTATATTTTAGAAATCCGAATAGGGCAATAGAAAACAAATCAAATTTCATACTTTACCAAACCGAGTAGGTACCCTGTCCATGAAAGAGTAGGAAAACATTCTAAAAATGTTACAAAAGCCCCATTTCTGCCAAATGGAATGGTACTTTTCGCAATTTTAAATAAAACTTTTCCTATTACCTTGCATATTCATACATATGATGTACAAAACTTTGTTATTACATGATGAATGTACAACAGAAGAATGATTGTCCTAGGGGAAAATAAACATCTATAACCAAAATATAGGCCTACATTTCAAAATGAAAACAAAATCTTAAAGTGCCTTCAAGCAGAGGATACATATATTTATGAATGCATTTTTCCTCCTTTTTTCCTCAATGAAAATACCAAAATTACAAGAGCTGCATGCACAGAGAGTATGTGACAAATTTACGATTCCTATGTAAAACAAAATACAGTTTGGTAACAGACTGACTTTGTAAACTGCACTTTTGTTGGCTGTTTGACAAAATGTTAATGTTATCATATTTTGCTTTGGATAAAACCTACATTAATGTTGCTAAATTAATATATGTAAGTGTAGTTTTTTTCCAACAGAAAAAATTAAAACCGCATTAAATAGATATTTATCATACAGTATAATTAATAGTAAAGGGATAAAGATGGATGATTTAACAATAGTCCTTTTCACACAGCAATGCCAGTAAATTACTGATAAAATCAGTCTGGTAAATTCATGGTAAATACATAAATGTGCTGTTCACACAAGCTTCTCATTTTTCCGGTAAGCATTCATACAGCGTGCGGTGTAGACAGGGAGATAGAAAACTTAAAAACTGACCTGAACTGTGTGGGAACAAATGTAGAGACAAAAACAGTAATAATCATATAAACAGATACACAGAAAGTACGTGAGGGATGTGAGCACTTCGGCAAATACATGAGAAAGTGTTTGGCACTGTGTTTTGAACAACTTTAATGCAAAAATGTGCATCATCCCCAGACTGTTATGATTGGCCAAACGCTGTTAGAGTGCCCTGCATTGTACATGCTCTTACCAGTAATCCTCATTCCTCATTCACACAGTGCCTCATACTGGTAATTTGCCGGCAACTTATATTACTGGTAAATTGGGAGTACTGATTTACCAGAAAGGTCCTGTTCTGTTCACACGTTCGATTAACTGCAATTTACTGACAACTTACTACTGTATGTGTGAAAGGGGTTATTGTCATACTTTGGTATATTAAAAGGAGATCACTATTTTGAGAATGTTAACATAATAATAAACAAAAGGACATTGACGGTTTTGATGTTCAATCTTTTAGCTTACTCTCCAAGAAATCCTGGATTTTGTTGATTTTTTCTTCTTGTTGATCCAAGAGATCCATTATGACTCCCATTGGTGTCTTCTTTAGGCCAACACCCTCAATCTTGTTCTCAAATTTATTCTTCATGCTGCGAAGTCTCAGAGAAGCATGGATGAGGATCACTGAAGGGATAAAACCAAAATTAAGGCACCAGCAACAACTCTCTGAAAAAAGACTGCATTAGAAGGCAACCTAGACCACACTGCAAGAATTGGGTATCTTGTAATAAAATTAGGTATTTTGGGCATAAACCTTCATCTCCAACAGTTTCAGTTTTAAGGTAGTTAAACTCAAGAGTTTGATCCTGAATTCATGATTAGCGTTTGTACTAAGGTTGTCAGGGTTGTTGAACTAGGCTGTGCCATGTTCATAATTGAAATCTACAAAATAAACCAACATTTCCCAAATACACAGATCTAAATGAAAACATTTTGTATTTATATAGTAAACTGTATAATACTGTAATATTTTACAGTATTACCACACAATTAAATGCTATAATTGTGGTGGTGCGCATAGTGCCGGATTCGGGGGATGCTCTATACTTAAACATGTACACAACGAGAGATAAAAACACAGGACTGAACAAGGAAAGTGTTGGAGGGAAAAAAGACTAATGAGGATAGACTGGAGATTGGGAAGTTTGAGTTTGTTTCATTTATGGCTGAAGTGATTAACTGTTCAGCACAGACAGAAAGCAGAACAGAGAGAATCAAAATCATAATAAGGGTGGCCGAGAAATACATGAATGTGACAAGAGTAACTGTCGACAAAAGAATTATGTTCTAAAGACTCAAGCTAGCACACAAACTCCATTCGGAAATACATAATGGTTATGAAAATTATGCAATGGAATACCAGAAGTCTTATTGCATATGGACCTGAATTTAAACAATATATAGATCAAAAGGATAATAAACCACAAGTAATATGTATACAAGAAACCTGGTTAACACCTCGTTTAAATTTTGAACTGCATGGATATAGAATTGTTAGGAAAGATAGGAAATGGAGGTGGGGTGGCAACTTTCATTCAGAATGACTTAGATAGAATCTTAAATGGAAATAAGCAATATGAATTGGTGGTTACTGATGTATATGCAGAGAAGCAAAATATTAGAATTATAAATTATTACAATCCTTGTAATAAGACTAAGTAGAGAATTAGAAAAGGTTATTGAGTTGGGAAGTCATAAGATAATTTGGTGTTGGGATTTTAATGCACACAGCACTTTATGGGGAAGTAGTCAAGATGATCAGAATGGGGAGATTATAGAATAAATAATAGACAGTAATGGATTAGTATGTTTGAATGATTGTCGAAATACAAGAATAGATTTGGTACGTGGAACTGGGTCAGCCATAGATTTAACCTTAATATCTGAAGAACTAGCAAGGTTATGTGAGTGGGATGTGTGGGAAGATAATAGTATGGGTCTTGATCATTATATAGTTATACTGTATGCAAAGTGGGAGAGAGTGAGTGTATTGGAGCATAGTATAGTTTTGACTCCAAGATGGATGGATTAAAAAGGCAAACTGGGAAGTATTTAAGTGAGGTAGGATTAACAGCAATGGGAACAGAGTTAATGGAGGATACAGATGAATTTAATGGTCAAATATTTAAAGTATTACACGATATAGCAAATAATGTAATAGGAGAAAAGGGACAATGTAGAAAGAAGACAGCAGTTCCCTGGTGGACAGAAAAATGTGGTAATGCTGTATAAAATAGGAATAAAGCCTTTAGGGAAGATTTATCAAGTATAAGAGAGCACAAGCTGAAGTGAGAAGAACTGTTCGAGCAGCTTAAAAGAAATACCGGAAAGGTTGGTGTAATACAATAGGAAAAGATAATGACATAAGTGAAGTATGGAGTACAATTAGGAAAATGGGAGGAATATATAGAAATCAAACAATATCAATATTTGGAAAACAAAGGAGGAGGAATAGCAAAAATGCTGAAATGTTAGCTAAAAGTATTTGTTAAAGTTCATAGTGATGACAGTGTATCAGACAATATTAAAAAGTATAGAATTCTAAATACGAATCAACACCCAGATGTGATGAAGAAGAGAGATCCTACTGGAGATATAGTCTAGATGAAGAATTTACTTTATATGAGTTGAAAAGAGCTCTTGGGGGAGTTAAACATATGTCCCCTGGAAAAGATGATATTTGCTATACAATGTTACAACATTTGTCAGATAGATCCTTAATAGTTATTCTTAAGTTGATCAACAAAATATAGAGTGAAGGAAAACTTCCGTCCTCTTGGAAGCATGGAGTAATAATACCAATAGGTAAACCTGTAAAGGATAAATCAAATCCAGTTAACTATAGACCAATAGCGTTAACGTCTAATGTATTAGATTAGATTAGATTCAACTTTATTGTCATTACACAAGTACAAGTACAAGGCAACGAAATGTAGTTTAGGTCTAACCAGAAGTGCAGTAAGGAAGTGCAGGATATACAGTTGTGCATAAATACAGGATAAAGCAAAACATTATGAAGAATTTACAAGTGGGAATGTACTATGAACATTATATACAGATGGCTATTTACTAAAAGCTGAAATTTACTGATGGATATGTAAAATATAAATTAGACTATGCAGAATAGTAGTGCAAATGAAAATAAAGTGTGCATAAATTATGGACAGCAGCTATTAAGTTAAAGTAAACAGTGCAGTAGATGAGTTATTGCAGTATTCAGTACATAGTACTGGAGTGCAAATTATGCGGTATATGTGTAATAGTCCAGGAGTGCAATTAACATTAGTACATAGTACTGGGGTGCAAATGATGCAGTATAGTATAAATAGTCCGGTAGAGCAAGTAAACATGTAGTACATGTGTAGACAGTCCAGTCGTGTGCTTGACAGGCCTGTAGTGCAATAAACCAAACAATATAGCAGCATTAAGTTAGAGGTATATGAGGAGGTTGTGGAATCAGCAGGGGGTAGAGTTCAATAGGCAGACAGCTCTGGGGGAAAAAGCTGTTTCTCAGTCTGCTGGTCCTTGTCCGGCGGTATCTGAGGCGCTTGCCGGAAGGCAGGAGAAAAAACAGTCTGTGGGCCGGGAGAGAAGAGTCCTTAAGAATGCTGCGAGCTCGGCGCAGACAGCGTTTCCTCTGGATGTCCTCCATGGATGGAAGTGGAGTCCCTGTGATGCGTTGGGCGATTTTCACCACCCGCTGCAGTGCCTTGCGCTCTGCAACAGAGCAGCTCCCATACCAGTCTGTGACACAGTTGGTTAGGATGCTCTCTACTGCGCAGCGGTAGAAGTTCACCAGGATAGCTGAAGACAGTTGGTTCTTCTTCAGGGTCCTCAGGAAGAAGAGGCGCTGGTGAGCCTTCTTGACCAGGCTGGAGGTGTTGGTGGTCCAGGATAGGTCCTCCGAAATATGGGTCCCCAGGAACTTGAAGCTGGAGACACGCTCAACAGCCATCCCGTTAATGTGGATGGGGTCATGTGTGCCTCCTCTCTCCTTCCTGAAGTCCACGATAAGCTCCTTTGTCTTGGAGGTGTTAAGGAGCAGGTTGTTGTCTGAGCACCATGTGGCCAGGTGCTGGACCTCCTCCCTGTAGGCAGTCTCATCATTGTTGCTGATGAGACCAATCACTGTAGTATCGTCTGCAAACTTAATGATGGCATTAGATCCATTCACAAGCCTGCATTCGAGTGTGAAGAGGGGGTAGAGAAAGGGGCTCAGAACACAGCCCTGTGGTACGCCAGTGTTAAGTGTGATGGTGGTGGAGCAAATGTGGCCTGACCTAACAAGCTGAGGTCTGTTTGTCAGAAAGTCCATAATCCAGTTGCAAATGGAGGTGTTAATGCCCAGGTTCCCAAGTTTGGTGATTAACTCGGAAGGGATGACAGTATTGAATGCAGAGCTTAAGTCAACAAACAGCATTCGCGCATAAGTGTTTTTATTGTCCAAGTGTGAGAGTACAGAGTGCAGTGCTCCCCCCAGCGAGTTGCTCTGCACATGCCCTAAGTACACGACCGGGGATGCCGTCTGGTCCAGCAGCCTTTCGTGCGTTGATCCGGCTCAGTGCCGTGTAGACAACTGAGGAGGTGAGTGTGATGGTCGGGTGGTCATCTAAGGGTGTGAGCTTGGTGGCAGTTTCCTTATTGTCTCTCTCGAAGCGAGCATAAAAGTCATTAAGCTCGTTCAGGAAGACAGCATCTGTGGCTACGGGGGTGGAATGGCTGGGTTTGTAGTCGCTGATGGCCTGGATGCCCTGCCACATGCGTCGAGGATCATTAAGCTTGTTCAGGAAGACAGCATCTGTGGCTACGGGGGTGGAATGGCTGGGTTTGTAGTCGCTGATGGCCTGGATGCCCTGCCACATGCGTCGAGGATCAGAGTTGGAAAAGTGCTTCTCTAGCTTTAGTTTGTAGCAGTGCTTGGCCTTTTTGATGCCCCTCTTCAGATTTGCCCTGGAAGTGCTGTAGGCCTGTGCGTCACCTGAGCTGAAGGCAGTGTTGCGTGACTTCAACAGGAGGCGCACTTCCTTGTTCATCCATGGCTTCTGATTTGGGTATGTAGTGATCTGCTTCTGGGTTGTAACACTGTCTATGGTGATGTTGATGTAATCCAGTACAGAGGAGGTGTAGCTGTCTATGTCCGTATGAAAGCCACAGGTGGCCTGAGAAGCAAACATACTCCAGTCTGTGTCTTGAAACCTGTCTTGGAGTGTGGAGTCTGCCTCCGCAGGCCACACTTTAATGGTCCTCACTGATGGCTTCACACGATTGATGAGGGGTGAATACTTGGGGGTGAGGAACAAAGAAAGGTGATCAGATTGACCCAGGTGGGGGAGGGGGTTCACGGTTTAAGCTTCAGCCATGTTTGTATAGACATGGTTCAAAGTTTTGTTTCCTCTGGTGTGACAGGAAACATGCTGGTGAAATTTGGGGAGCACTGCCTTTAAGTTTGAGTGATTAAAATCTCCCGCAATAATAAATGCAGCCTCCGGGTGAGCAGTCTGTTGTTTACTGATGGCCGCATGAAGTTCGTTCATAGCAAGCTTGGCATCAGCATCCGGGGGAATGTAAGCTGCCGTTATAATGGTAGAAGTGATCTCCCGTGGCAGATAAAACGGTCTACATTTAACCATGAGAAACTCTAGGTTAGCTGAGCAGTGTCTCCCAACAGTAACAGAGTTTGTGCACCAAGCTTTGTTAACGTAAATGCACAATCCTCCGCCTCTGGTCTTACCGGATTCATCTGCCGTCCTATCTGCCCGAAGTGTGTGGTTTCCCGCTAGTTCAATAGCATTGTCAGGGATGCCGCTGTTTAGCCATGTTTCAGTGAAAATCCTGACATTGCAGTTCAAAAGTCTTTTGCTGTGGATGATGCAGAGTCGAATCTCATCCATTTTGTTCACCAATGACCGTACATTAGCGAGGAAAATGCTGGGTAAAGAGAGCCGGTGCGGTGTTAGCTTTAGCTTAGCTCTTAACCCTCCGCGCTTCCCCCGCCTTTGTTTACGATCTCGACGCCACCGGCGAGCACTTCCGCCCGGCCGTGTAGGGTGTGTAGCATCGGGTGTTCTGGCGATCTCAGGGACGAGGCAAAGATTGCTGATAAAACTTCCGGGAATGCGCAAACCAATATCCAATAGCTCGTGCCGGGTGTACGATGTTAAGGCACAGCTGTTCTGCACGAACAAACCCGAGATAAGCAAGAAAAACACTGTATAAATCCCAAAACTGTAGAGACTCTGAGCCTCGCGATGTGTTCGCGCCGCCATCTTGGATATGCAAAATAATGTAAAAAATGATTATATTAATCATTTTTTAAATGATTATAAATTATATATTATATAAATATATAATATTTAAAATTATATATTGGGGTAAATTATATATTGGAAAATGAAGGACTTTTATTGTTATATCAGAGTGTATTTAGAGCAGGGCAAAATATTATGGATGCTGAAAGCACAAGCAAACAAAAAAAGTATTGGTAAGGGTCATACTTGATATTGAGAAGGCATACGATATGCTTTGGAAGGAGGGACTTTTAATAAAATTAAAATGCATGGGGATTGGAGGGAGGTAATACAACTGTATAATGGATTTTCTGCTTGAAAGAACAATACAAGTTAGAATTGGAGTAGAGTACTCAAAGACATATAAAATAGATAATGGAACTCCTCAAGGAAGTGTATGCAGCCCAGTATTATTTATATTATGATAAATGATATATTTAAGAATGTTAGTAGTGACATAGGTAGGCATTATTTGCAGATGAAGAGGCAATATGGAAAAGAGGACTTAATTGTAACACTACAATTCTCCATGACTTTCCCAGACTACACCTCCCAGCATTCCTTCACGCTCCCTCACCTGTCCCTTGTTTGTTGCTCCACACCTGCCAGCAATCCTCTAAACACCAAGACTCTTTATTTACCCTGTGTTCCCCTGCATTCTTTGTCGTGTAATGTATTGTAATGTAAGTGTTGAGAGCTTTTCCGTGTTTGTAATTAAATATCTTTATTTTGTCAACAGTCTAGATTCCAACCATAGTCCAAGGTATTTAACTAACACTTGCAATGCATGCTAGTAAGTTAATTAAGAAATGTAAAATAGGAATTCATATTTTGCGATGTCTGTCAGGGGTGGAATGGGGAGCCTGTAGATTATCGCTTAAAAGAATATACTGTACATTAATTAGAGCAAGTTTGGATTACGGTAGTATAGTTTCTGGATTTGCATCTGAAACAATACTTAAAAAGATTTAAACTATCCAGAACCAAGCGTTAGGAATATGTTGCGGTGCTTTTTAAACATCTACTATAGCAGCCATTCAGGTAGAAGTTGGAGAATGTCCCTTATATCTCCGTAGGTATAAATTAAGAATGAATTATTGGGTCAGTATAAAGGGTCACAAGGAGAGTCATCCAGCAAAAAGGGTGATAGGTGAATGCTGGGAACATGTAATTGGAAACATTAAAAGCTTTGGATGGAGTGCGAATAGGGAAGCACACGCTGCTGGTATTGCAAATTGTGATGTCAGTCCAACTGTAATAATATCGAGAGTACCGCCATGGAAATTCCCAATGCCAAAGTTGACTTACAAATAAAATCAATAATTGAGAATGAGAAAGACATTCCCAAAAATCTTATTGCACAGCAATACTTGGATCAGACTTACTCATTATGGTTGCAATTATATACTGATGGATCAAAGGATCCTGTTTCTGGAAATATAACTGCAGCAGCAGAGTTGAGGGGGCCGCTATGATCAGTTGGGGGCCAGGGTTTAAAATGGGCTGGTAACGTCCGAGGCACGGCACGGCACATATTTTGGTGGTGTCGCTCTGCTCTGAGCTGCTCTTCTGGTGTTATTAAGTGGCACTCCGTTGTGCCTCGGTATTATTCTAAAGTTTAAGTTTTAACTGTGTACTTTTTATCAGTATATTAATTTACATTGATAATCGTGGGAAAATGTATCTATATGCAACATAGTAACCAAATCATGCTTGTGAAAGTGGCACATGTCGCAAAGAAATCAGTCACGACTTTGAACTTGAGCTCACATATGCATAATATACGTGTCTGGTGCTCAATACCTGCGAGTTGTAGACGCAACGCGCGTCCATTTTAATTTGGTGCGCACATGCCATTTGAAGTTTTAAATTTAACAATTCTAAATGTCAATTTCAAGGACATCATTGCATATTTTGCACAGCATTTTAAAGAAATTGAACTCAACTAAAGCGTACTGTATGAAAGACACTTAAACTGAAAGGCTAATTTAAATGCTTACTAATATATACTTGGAAGAGAGCAAGTGTAGTATAACATTTTAACAAAAAAATACACAGATCGTACATAACATTCAGTGGAAGTTAATAAATAAAGATTATTAATCTAGGCAGATGTGTCTAAAGCAGGCTTTGAAGAAAAAGCAACAGAAAAAGTAAGGGGACTGTTCCCCAGTAGAGCTTTATGTCTAGCAAAACCATCACATCATTATAACAACACTGAAGAGCTAGCTCTCACTTTCTGCTGCCAACTTTGAATTACGTTGAAAAACATGATCCAAAGTACTGCTAGACAGCCTGTATCTCCACTGTATCAATATGCGCAGAAAGATTACACACTCCGCGTAATGGTTAACAGTATATGCACGTTTCTTAAAGCAATGCATACAAAAACGTGGCCAGTGGACGCAAGCAGCCAGCTTGTGTTTTTGAACAGCGCATGTAAGTACTGCGCAAGACATTGTTGTTTGTCAAGTCTGTAGACAAATAAATAAACAGATGTCATACTAGGGCCCTACATAATTTTAACCTCTGCTCTTGTTGCCTCTTGAATCAATATTCACCAAATTCATTTTCCAAATGTTTTTTAAAATTATTTGGTTTATTATCATTTCAAAAAGTGAGGGGGGCACAGTGACTGAAGTGGCCGGGCCATGCCCCTCAGGGTCCGCTTTTGGTGTAACAAAACTATTGCCCATCATTATTATTATATTATCAACTCGTCAATTAATCTAGGCCATGTCCCAGGATCCTTTAAGATGGCTGTCATTAAGCCTCTTATTAAGAAACCAAACTTAGATCCCAATGACCTAGGAAACTATAGACCGATTTCAAATCTCCCATATCTCTCTAAAATATTAGAAAAAGTTGTATCCACCCAGTTGTGCTCTTTCCTACAAAATAATGACCTGCACGAAAAAGTTCAATCAGGTTTTAGACCACATCATAGCACTGAAACTGCTCTCGTTAAAATTACAAACGACCTGCTTATTGCATCAGATAAAGGCAACATCTCACTCCTCGTCTTGCTTGACCTTAGTGCTGCGTTTGATACCATAGACCATAAAATACTTTTAGATCGCTTACAGAATTATACTGGTATTGAGGGGCAGGCATTACAATGGTTCAGATCATACTTATCTGACAGATATCACTTTGTCCAACTACATGGGAAATCGTCTTATCTAATGCAAGTTAATTATGGATTGCCCCAGAGATCGGTTCTAGGACCCTTGCTATTCTCCATATATATGCTGCCCCTTGGCAACATTATTATAAAACATGGAATTAGTTTCCACTGTTATGCAGATGATACTCAACTATATATCTCATCGTGTCCAGATGATTTATTTCAGCTATCCAAACTGGCAGAGTGCATCCAAGACATAAAACACTGGATGACTAAAAATGTCCTCCTTCTAAAGTCTAATAAAACGGAAATACTACTTGTTGGACCAAACGCACATAATCAGAATATTGTGGATTACAACCTACAAATCGAGAACTGGACCGTTACCCCAGCAAATACAGTTAAAGACCTAGGCGTTATATTAGATAGCAACCTATCATTTGTAAAACACATCTCAAACGTCACAAAAACAGCTTTCTTCCATCTTAGAAATATTGCCAAACTACGAAATATTTTATGTGTTGCTGACGCTGAAAAGCTAATTCATGCATTTATGACCTCAAGAAACATAAAAAACAGGGGATCTTTTATCCACCGGGCATGAGTGGGGAAGTGAGAACCTTTCCAGTGCATCAGAACGCAACGTCTTGCTAGTAGAGTGAGAAAAGCTACCAAATCGATGAAATGAGATGGCATTGAGTACTCAGGAAGCAAGATTCCGAACAAGCCTATTAACGGAGAAGGGGGGATATTTACAGTTGTGATAGCTGAGAGTGAATCAAAGACAGACTCCCAAAAGGAAGACAGAGCAGAACAATTCCAGAACATATGAATTAAATTAGCTTGTTCTAGATGACACTTATCAGAACATGGATCAATGTTGGGGAACATGCGAGCTAGTTTACTTTTAGACCAGTGTATTCTGTGGACAACTTACACTGTAAAACGCCATGGCGAGCACAGATAGACGACTTATGAACACGTTCTAGGACCTACTGCCATGTCTCTAAGTCTATCTCAATGTTAATATCACTAGCCCAGGCATTCCGCAAATCGTCGGAGGCCAAAGGGTGACGCGCGATTAAAGTATTGTATATTGTGGAGATGGCGCTTCTTTGATAAGGATTAATACTAGAAATGCTATCAACCAGGGTGGAGGGCGGGCACATGGGGAACCCCGGGAAATGCTTACGAACAAAGTCTCGGATTTGCAAATATCTAAAAAAGTTGGACCTTGGTAAGTTAAAAGTTCGGGTCAAATGTTCAAATGAAGCAAAGGTTCCATCAACATAAAGATGCTTAATGGAAATGATCCCGCGGTCCTCCCAAACCGCAAAAGCTTTATCAATGAGAGAGGGAGGAAAGAGGGGGTTGAGGTGTACTGGGCATAAAAGAGGTATTGACTGTTCAATAAAATGGCACCTAAATTGACGCCAGGTCTTTAGACAGTTTTTAACAACAACATTAATGAAGACAGACAGAAACTTGGCAAAAAGATGACAACTGTTGGTGATATTATGTAGCCCATTCCAGCCCTGTGCAGGTCTACAATTTTGTCCCTGACATCCATTGACATTTATTTGATCTTGAAATGGAAGATACAGATTCTGTTGGCAGGGACAACAAGCTTAACAAGCTGACATTAGGAGTACTTTCTTAAAATAAGACACTTTGTATACAATGTACACATACATTTTATCTGTGCTTCCCCTTCTCCCAGAGATAAGTCTAAAGCTTATAAGCAGCTGTGGGCCCGTTCGCTTACATAAGTGTCATTATCTTTATTTTGTAACCTTACAGTATCTCTGTGTATTATTCATCATCTTTGTGTAAGTTACCAATAAGCCTCCGTAAATGAAATGTAGTTATGCGCCTATGCAGTGTATGTGGAAAGACTAGAGATCAAGCAATATTGATTTTCTATAACAGATACAGATACCAATTATTTGCATGTTTATGTGCCCGATTCCCGATATGCAGAACCGATGTTTATTTACTGTTATACTTTTGTTTTTGACACACCGATTACAACTACAATGAACTGAACAAAACATTTTATTTATAACAATCACTCCCTCCTTGCATACAAAGCAAAACAACTTGTATTATACACCAATAAATAGAGGTGCCTGAAAAAATAAAGTGCACTGTTAATAAAGTGTCTTTGTTGAAAAATAAATCTAACCAGTAAAAAAATAAAACTAATTAAAACAAAAAAAAAACTCCCTTCTTGCATACAAAACAGATCAACTCTTATTTACTATAATACACTAAAAATTGTGAAGAATAATTTGTTGAATACTATTAATTTACTGTAGCTAGAATATTGTCAGGAAAGTAACAAACTAAACATACATCATTATAAAATACTTGTTGATAGTCCTATTTATATATGCATTTACTTGAAACTAACGTCGTATTCAAACTGCGATCGCTCGTGGAGATAATAAATAATTAATGTCCACAGTGCTGTATTTATTTAGATGTTTATCCACGAAATAATGGTTATATAGTCAATGATAATAACTTATAACTTAACATTGATATTAAATATCATGGATTAATTGTAACATATCTCATTTGTGCATAAATGGTTGTTGTTAAATAAAATCTATTAATTAAAGAGCAAGTATGCGTTACCTGTGCTGTGCACGCTATTGTTTCAGTCTCGTCTCCCCTCAGGCGCTCTGCTGAAATGACGCTCCTGCACGCAATTCTCTAAACGGCCACAAGATTGCAGCGTTTATCGGTAAATCTGATAATGTGAAAATGCTTAAATATCAGGAAAATTGTCAGGAAAATGATATATCGGTCGATCTCTAGGAAAGACCAATTACAACACACTGGGGTGGCAACCAATCGGAGCACAGTGGGCTTGTGTAAGGGAGGGGTTTAGAGAAACTGAATCTTCGAACTACTTGGCCTGAACCGTTTAGAGATCTTTGAGAAATTAGATGATATTAAATGCATATTTTGAGAGAATTACAGTGTTAATTGACCTTGGATACATTTAAACATGTTGCTGGGGACTCTAATAGAACTTTAGGACACTTTAAAAACACAACATAATGGGCACTTTAATTTAATACTGGTGATTTTGCTGTATAATGCTGTTATAAGTCTGGAGCACACAAACAGATACAGGGTCATCTGCCTCTAAATGCAGTTTTAAAGATGAAAATTACTTTTAATAATCAACATAAAAATACAACCAGGGCTGCGTTTCCTAAAAGCATCATAAAGGGCCGTAAGCATCATAAGCTGTGACGGTGGCAGTTTTTTTATCACCGCGGTGGTAATGGACAAATTATGGTGCAGTGGTTGGGAAATATATTATTTATATAAATAATATAAAAATAACAAATGATATTTTTAAATTATTATTATTTTTAAATAATATTTTAACTATTATATTTGCATGTAGCAACCACATGACAAGAAATATAGACGCTATTTAAATACATTTTGAAATATGATATCTGAAATAAATGAGGATAAAACATCCGTCCGTATTTAATGCGCAAATTCATCAGTGAATCCCTTAGGTGTCATGAATTTTAACTCCGGCTTTTGTTATATAAAAGTTCATATATTCAAACGAACATCCTTTAAATGTCAGAACTGAAAACGCTCATGTTACGGAAATGACAACTATTATTGACACCAGGCCCAGCAAACGCCAGGTCCTGGAATGTACCTATCTATGACATTGATAGGTTGAACACCACTTCCACAGAGGAATATCAATGACTACTTCTCTAGAATAGAATAGACTAGAATAGAATAAAATAGAATAGAAAGCCTTTATTGTCATTGTATTGCATACAACGAAATTGGAGAATCCTTGGAGAATCCTCTAGCACCGCCCACTGGTTCTTGCATGACTTTAGCCACATGCACACTCCCGCATTTGTGATGATTGACACGCTGGTAACCATAAAGACTTGTTTTGCACATCTGTGTCAATAGCCCTGGGATGAAAACCTTTTGAACAGGATGAAGATTTTATTTTGTACTATAGTCCTTTTTTACATATGCATATTTTCTTTATATGTATATTTTACACTGTAAATCTTTATTACAATTTGTCTTGTCATTGTGTTGAATGTGTATACTAGTAGCTTCCAACACCAAAGAAAATTCCTTGTGTGCGCAAGCACACTTGGCAATAAAGCTCTTTTGATCTGATCTGATTTTGTTGAAATATCAATTTTTCATTTAGTACTGCCCTTCGGAAGCAATAGAAGATACTTGCATGTTTCCCAGAAGACAAAAACAAATACACGCCTCCTCCAAAACACGCACAGCTACTGCATCAGTTCCAATAAAATCACGTTACATTTACCAGTGTGAGAACACATTTCAGTACAAAGTGAATAACATTACTACAATAGCAAATGTAAACAACAGCTTTAAAACGGGATTAAATGCAGCAAGTTTTCGGTTGTGTAGCAATATATGAAAACATATAAATAGTTCCCAACTAGATGCTGGTTAATGTTGCCTTTGAGCTAATTCAAAAAGGTCCACAAACTACATAAGTAACATATTCAACCCTTACAAAAATTACCTGTATTATTCCTGTGGTACAATAAAAAACACACAATGTCTGATTATGACAGGATTACCACAGCACTTTCTGTTGTACAGTATCACAAGAATTTACCATAGGATAAAGTCTGTTGCATTTATGTTGTTTTTGTGTGGTATTATATGACACATCCAACAGAACTTATTATGACAGGAATATCACAGGAATATCACAGCACTTTCTGTTGTAGTGCTGCGGTTGTGTTTCTGTTGCAATATCACAAGGGCTGCGTCCGAAATCGCCTACTTCCATACTATATAGTAGGCGAAAATGAGTATGCGTCATGAGTAGTATGTCTGAAACCTCAGTATGCAAAAACAGTAGACAAGAAATACCCGGATGGTCTACTACTTCCGCCGAGATTTGCGAGTGTGGATCGGCTGGACACTTTTCTATCCCATGAGCCCCCGGGAGCTGAGCAACGGTCAATTTTCAAAAAATAATCAAATAAAAAGAGGCCCAGCACCGTATATTAATGATATATTTATTAAGATAACCTGATAGAAATTGTTTTTGAGACTTTAAATAATTACTGTACGAGTGCCATTTTTCGAATTACAGTACGAGTGCCAGTCGCAATTGCTCATTTCCAAAGTAAAATATATTGTAAGAATTTATTGCAGTTGTGCTTTTATCATGTATCTAGTTTATTTAAGTTTTTCAATGTTGTTGCTGTTCATTCATAAGAGTCATTTCTTATTGAATCATCTGCAGTAATCGCACTGTATGTAAGATTCGCTTTTATAACGCATGTTCAAAAGAGATATTTGCTCATGAATCGGACTATGCTGAGACGCAGTGTTGTGGTCGAGACCAGCTTATTCGAGTCCGAGTCAAGACCGAGTCCATAGTATGTCGAGTTCGAGTCAAGACCGAGTCCATAGTATGTCGAGTTCGAGTCAAGACCGAGACCCTAGTGGGTTGAGTCCGAGTCAAGACCGAGACCCTAGTGGGTTGAGTCCGAGTCAAGACCGAGACCCTAGTGGGTTGAGTCCGAGTCAAGACCGAGACCCTAGTGGGTTGAGTCCGAGTCAAGACCGAGTCCACATTTAAAAATCAAAAATCTTTAAGAATATGTTAAATGCTTGGTGGAAACAATAAAACTGGCACCAAGCTCATAGAGTACATTAAGGGTGTACTCCCACTGTCCCAATCGTACCGCATCTATAGCCTGGTTCATTTGATCGCTCCGTACCACGCCCGGGCACGGTTCGTTTAGGCGTCCCTGGCTCGCTTGGAAGAGGTGGGCCAGAGCGCAGTTGAGTTGAGTTGTGTGAGTGCTAATCGCAAGCGTTTCTCTTCCTGATTATTTCAAAACAGTCGCATAATAATGACGTAAGCGTGAATGTAAAGTGCAATGTGAGTGCAGGCCGGCGCGGGACAATCGCGCTTGGGCACGGTTGAGAGCAACTGGGCCATATGTGAGTACACCCTAAATATACCATGGCATGAACACTGAGTTTTATTTATTTAGACTGATATTAGTTTTAAAATATTATTAGTTGAGAGTAAAAAGGTTACATCATTTACGTATGCTAAGTGAGAGTTTTTGAAATAAATAGTAGTTAAGTATATTTATTTGAATGCAGTAAGATAGCAAAGCAACCATTTAATGTTAATTGCATTAAATCAATATCAGTTTTGTACCCACAAAAATTCACTGTATATCTCAAACTACAGATCCACAGAGCTGACACATTAATAACACAAACCCAATTATTATCAGTGATCTAAACAACTTTAAAATGTATACATTACTGTTCAGAAGTCATCATCTCTTCTTGCTTCCTTTGATACAACAAATGTATTTTAACACACAGTTATGGCTGAAGGAAACCTAATTTAACATTAAAATAGAAGAGCCAAGAGCTCAACTAAAGCAAACACATGATTTTTACAGGTACAAAAGTGATACTGATTCAATGCAATTGACATTGAGACATTTTTAGCACTGATTCAATGGTTGCTTTGCTATATAACATTTAAATAATTCAACTTAATGTATTTCAAAAAGTCTCAATTTATTTCCATGTGTAAAGTGAAACTAGTCTGATAAACTCAAAATTTGAACAGTTTTTACTTTGTACAGAGTTCCACTGGACGTCAATATCAGACATTTAGAAGATATCATAATAAGACCTTTCACTTTTGGCACATAAAGGGACATCTTTTAATGTCATTAATATCTTATATAGGCAAGTCATGCGCACAAGAAAATAACCAATCATTGCACATGTCAATCAAACATCAGTTTAAAGAAATAGTACCACAGTAAAAATGCATGACATTAAATATTTTGGATGGGACTTGAGTGGACTCGGGAATAAGTCCAATTCCGAACATGTTCGAGTATGAGTCAAGACCGAGTCAAAATGCACACGAGTCCATGAGAAGACCAAGACCATTAAAATGTCTCGAGACCAAGTTCAAGACCGAGTCTCGAGACTACAACACTGCTGTATTCTGTAGTTCCCTATTTTTGTAGGGAATCAGTTATACTGTAATAATTTTCACATTGTAAATAAACTTCTGTAATATATAGTATTGTGTATCTTATTTGAATGGTGATTTTATTAAAGCTCCTGCATTTTCCAATACATAAAAATACTAGGGATGCATCAAATATTCTGCCAAGTTTTTGCATTTTCGGTTTTCGGCCGACATACTTTTATCACCAAAACAATACGGCCAAAAGAGGATGTTGTGATGAGGTAAACAGAAACCGCGGTCTGCACGTGCTTGTCTGGAGCAACATGTCTGCGGTGTGGACGTATTTCAGTACATCTGAGAAAGACCTATGGATAGCGAATTGCAAAACATGTAATGCAGAAATTTCAAGAGGGGGTGCATCTGCAAAGACTTTCTCCACGTCGGGTTTAATTTATCACCTGAAATCCAAACATCCCGATCGCTATGCTGAATATGAGAGGAACGCATAAACGCACATAAAAGGAAAACCCCTCCGAGCATGACCACTCCGTCTGTGGCGGACGTTTTTGAAAAGGCAAGGAAGTTTCCCAGTGATGGTGTCAAGGCAAAGGGCATTACACAAAAGATTATGGAATTTATTGCCTTAGATGATCAGCCATTCTCTGTCGTAGAAGATGTGGGATTTCGTAGGCTGATCGAGCACATCGAGCCCCATTATGCCATGCCGAGCAGACGACATTTCTCAGAGATGTGTTTACCTGAGCTGTTTAATGTTGTTGCAACTCACGTCCATGAGCATATAGCTGCAGATATTTCAGCAATCAGTTTCACGACAGACATATGGAGCTCAGACGTCAGCCTTACCAATATGCTCAGTCTAACCGCACAACGGATCAACGCTGATTTTCAGCTGCAAAAGATTCTGCTCCATTCACAAGAGGTTCGAGGGTCACATACAGCAGCAGCCATTTCTGATGCATTCGCCAATATGTTCGACACCTGGCAAATCGACCGATCTAAAGTGCATGTCATTGTCAGTGACAATGCAAGAAATATGGCAAAAGCGATAGAAGACAGCCAGCTGAAGGGAATACGGTGCATGGCCTACACACTACATCTGGCTGTGAATGACGGAGTGTTGTCTCAACGCAGCGTAAAAGACGTACTTGGCTATAGGCAGTAGAATTGTTGGCCACTTTAAACATTCTCAGCTGGCCTATTCCCGCTTGCAGTCTATGCAAGATCAGTTTGGTACACCAATGAAACGGTTCCAGCAAGACGTGAGTACGCGGTGGAACAGCACATTACATGTTGCAAAGCCTCTTTGCGCAAAAGCGAGTCTTGGCTGCATATAGCGCAGATCACAAGCTCCCTGCAACATTCACTTCACACCAGTGGGTCTTAATAGAGAACATTCTCTCTCTTCTTGCCCCCTTTGAGCAGCTAACTAAAGAGATCAGCTCCTCTGATGCATCTGTAGCAGACATTATTCCTTTAATCGCAGCACTAAAGCGTCTCCTAAGCAAAGCGGTTGAGACGGACCACAGTGAGAACAATGAAAAGTACACTCTTACAGTCTGTCAGCACACGTTTCACTGAGATCTATTCGGATCCTCTGCACTTCATCGCGACTGTACTTGATCCGTGTTATAAAGATCATTACTTGGATGCGGAAATAAAGCAGCGCGCACAAGAAATGATCCAGGCCGCAATGGATGCGGAGAACCTGCGTGAAGACGGAGCAGCGCACAGCGCAGGAGAAGGAGATCAGAGCGCAGGGAAAAAAAGACTCTGCACCAGATGAGGGGCATGCACCCTCCTTGTCTGATATGTTCAGTGAAATCCTGCAAGAAAGTGCCTCAAATAATAATAGGTAGGCTAATCTTTTCTGACTTAGGCTACTATATATGTGATTATCAGATTGTAGCCATATTTCTGCTAGATCTTTTTAAATTTGACAAAAAATGTTTATTTATGCACTGGCCCTATTTAAATACACTCTCTCAAATCTTTCTCAAATGTCAGGCAGACGACAAGCTCAACCGCTCAACAGCTAGATGGTTATCTGTCTGAAGTCCCCATCCCCAGAAGTGATAACCCTCTTGCCTACTGGAGAAATAATCACGGCCGCTTTCCTGACCTGGCAAAGATGGCACGCCTCCGTGCACAAGCACTGACAGCGAGAGACTGTTCAGTGCAGCAGCTCATGTTCTCGATGAGAAGAGGAACAGACTTCACTGTGATAAAGCAGAGAAGCTACTCTTCATCAAGAAAAACCTGCCACTTTACCTCAAGAAGTAAAATTTGCTTGTCTAGTGTTTAAATATGTATTATCCACTTTGCACATCTGCAATTCTTGGTGCATTTGTTGTTGATAAAGTTCTACAGTTAACATATAGGCTATGGCAGTCTTTGTTTTGATACACTATTATGTTGTAGGCCTACAGAGAAAATATTGTTGTATCTTTAGCAGTTGCACTTGTTCTGAATGCACTTTCTTGTAGTAGTCCTACAGAGAAAATTTTTTAATGCACTTGACTTAAATGCACTTTGTTTTTATGAGAGAACATTAATTTTACAACCTTTCAGCGGGCCAGTACAGTATTATTTAATGTACAAATCAGTGGGGTCAAGTTAAACATTTTAGTTTGAATATGATTTATACTGTGCATTGTTGCAATGTGCCAAATAAATATTTTCATAATTTGTAATTTTGTGATTTATTCTTTGAAACTTTAATATAAATTTTTGCAATTGCAATGCCTTGATTTTAGTAAGGTTAATACACAGTCAGAGCCATAAATGCAATGCTATTAATAATTGGCATAATTTCTTTCGGTGTTTCGGTTTTCTGCCTTGGTTTCCTCTTTTTCGGTTTTCGGCCAAGAATTTTCATTTCGGTGCATCCCTAAAAAATACCTTATATGTTAAGATTAACCTGACTTGTATGCTTGTAAAGTCGCATAGAAAGCCACGCTTCCTGCATAAATGCGAGAAATATGACAGTAATACCACAGAGTACCACAGTAATATTACATACTGTACAGCAGAAATTTCTGGGTAAATACTGCAGAAATATGACAGTAATACCACAAAGTACCACAAGAATATTACAGGAATATTACATACTGTACAACAGAAAATCCTGCAGAAATAACAGTAATACCACAAAGTACCACAAGAATATTACAGGAACATTACATACTGTACAGCAGAAAATTCTGGGTAAATACTGCAGAAATATCACAGTAATACCACAAGAATATTACAGGAATATTACATACTGTACAACAGAAAATCCTGTGGTAAATAGGCCTACTGCAGAAATGACAGTAATACCACAAAGTACCAAAATCCTGTGGTAAAGTGTCCCACACAAGCTTTGTGTGGTACTTTTGATGTTTTATCACATGGAATACTACAGGCATTTTTTGTAAGGGAAGCCCATCAAAATCTAATCATAACATATCCGTATCTGTCCAGAAGTTACCATGGCATCGTCATTGAAACCCTTACACTCCCGCATGAAAAGCAACACCAATTATAATCATACCTGTCAACACTCCCGTTTCGGCCGTGAATCTCCCGTGAAACTTCCGCAACACAATCTCGAACAGACCGAGGGGGAAACCCCGGGACGCAGTTGCAAACGGAGTATCATAGGGACCAAATTATAGGGACCAAAACGCGTTCCCCAACAGAATTCTGCTTTCACTTCTTTGCTGATTAGACATTTTTAGTTGTGGCAATGTTTAAGATGGTCTTTATTGTTTCGTCCTTTGCAAGTGCCACTTGTTGTTCAAGGGGAAAGTTAGGTCCCACTACTTCCACAGATGATATATATTGCCATTGCTATCAGGATGTGAAGAGACTTTGGAGCAGCATGACAAAAAAAATTCTGGAAAGGATTTACTACTCTGCCTTTAAATTACATTAATTGCAACGTACCACGTATCTGCTTGACTTTACAGGACCCATAAACTATCTTTATAAAAATATGTAAACATGTCTACATATATGTATAAAATGTATATGCACCCACATACGCTGGAAGCCAGCGAGCGTGCACATAGTCAGTAAAAGCAACTTTACAAACGCTGGGAGTGAGCACAAAGTCAAGGCAGCTGCCTCAAATAGCTGCAATATGAGCTTGCCCCTGCTGCAGCAGCGAACGATCAACCCGTGTAGTCTTGTGGCCGTGGTCATCGGGTCGCAGCTTTAAAAGGAACAGGTGGTTTGATTTTGATTGGATAATAAGGACAAATAACGCTCCGTTTAACTTTTCTGAGATCTATCGAATCTGGAAGCCAGTGACCAAGACTTATAAAAAACCTTAACAAGTTGGAGTGCTGGGGGAATGTATCAAGCACAGAAATACTACGGCATACGTCCAACTCGTTTTTTGACAAGCTGACCATGTTAAACATGAGAAGCCAGCATGTTTAACAGTGTAAAGAAGTCAGAATAAATGACATAGCATGATACCCCCACTTTAACTTAATAACAACAACAATAATAGATTATACAAGATGTGCTTAATTTGGTTAATAGCTGAATGTGATCGATCACTTAAATGACATGCACTTGGAATATACTTTAATGTATATTTAGAAAAACTACAGTCCTTAGTAGTTGTTAGTTTACAAATTACAATTTAATCAAATAAAAAGTGAAAAAAAAGTGACCTATTTTTTGTCAGATATGGTGACCCATACCCGAAATGTGACCTCTGCATTTAACCCAACCAGTGAATAGTGAACACACACACTTCAAGTCGTGAACACACATACACCGGGGCAGTGGGCAGCTAACACTGCAGCGCCCGGGGAGCAAACAGGGGTAAGGTGCCTTGCTCAAGGACACGTCAGTTGTTACCTGCCGGTACTGAGAATCAAACCGGCAACCTTCTGGTTACGAGTCCGACTCTCTAACCATTAGGCCACAACTGCCCCCTGAGAACATTGAAGACATTGAAATGTCTTCAATTAAAACATTTTTGTGATTTAAGGTAAAGTGACCTAAACCTCAACAATGGGCCAGGGCATTAGGGGGCGAGGGGCATTTGGTACCCTGGTTTGAATATAGTTTGTGTACCTCCTATTAAAGTTAATGAGATTTTGTTGCTTTTGTCACTGCAAGTGGCTGGTGGTTTGAACAGAGGGACAATAAGCCCTGACAACAAGCTGTTTCCATTTCATTGCAATTGCTAGCTAAAAGGGCATTATCTGTTTTTAACCTAAAGAAATAATTAGTATTTTTGACATAGTCAAAATAAACACTTTTGTCAGGTCAGTGTCACAAAAATCGGTTATATTTTCCTTGTTGGTGCTTACTGTTTAAAACAAATTTACACATTTTATCTTGATATTTCACTAAATACTTTTAAGTTTAAAATGTGATATTAATCATAAGCAGAATAGAAGGATGTGGTACTCACATAGCATGGGGAATGTAATTCCAAAGAGAAAAACCATCACTCCTCCACACAAGGACAACAAGAAGTAGCTCACTCCCATAACAGCAACCACAAACAGAGTTGGATTCTTCTTCTTAAAGTTCTTGATCACAGCCTGGTTCTCTCCAGCCCATACGGAGCCCATGAAGACCAGAGCTACAACAGCGCCACCAAGAAACATGCCCATGGGGTTCAGAAAACTGCAAAATTCACAAAGTCATGTAGATAAGCACAACAGTGATAATCATCTGCTAATATTTATGCTGGTCATTATAGCCATGGTTTATGTACAATAAAGTACAGAACTTCTTTACAAAGCTACTATTAGTATGAGCAGGACAAAAGTGGAAAATGTGTTAAGAAAAATATTGAATGAATTAAGGCTGTTCAGTTGCATTATTATTATACAAATCAGCTTAATGCAGCATGATACTAAACCTAGTAGTCTACTAACGAACATAGTGCAGCAAACGTAAACTAAAGGATTTCTTTTCTACTAGCAGGTGTATGTGTGTCTTGCAGAATCTGTGAAAATGTGATGTATTATAGATTTTATTTAACAAAATAAGAGAAATCATAATGCATGTTTTTATTTTTATTTAGAACTGTCCCGAGTAAGATAGTTTACACAAGAAATGTTTACATTATAGTCCTCGGTCATGATCACGACAGAAGACCCAAATGCAGGCAGCGGTAGGGGTAACAAAGAGACTTTTATTATAAAACACTTCAAAATAAGGGACCCACGGTGGGGTAAAACAAAACGAAGTATCTAGAACAAAAGACACTCAGCAAACGGTAGAACTAAAACAGCCCACGAGGGGCAAAAGGAAAGACAAGAAAGAATAACAGAAAACGTATTTGGACGCTGCCAGAGCAAAAACAAGACACAGACTAGAACCGAACTGTACTTAACAGACCTGACTAGGACAACCGTGGCTTAGACACAGCACTTCACGAAGTTTACAAAACGAACCAGCACAAGACAATGAACTCAAGGGCTTTAAATGGGGGAACAAACAAGGGATAATTACGCGGGGACAGGTGTGATGCATGAAAACATTAGCAGGAAGGATTCCGGAGGAACGAGGGGGCGGGGCCTAGACGCGCGTCCTGAAAACACACCAAGGCCGAACGAGCCCGAGCCGTGTCTCTCCACACAGAATATGAACACAAAGACAAGATACTGACGCAATCCTGCCCACTAGATCATGAATAAAAGGCATAAACAAGGAGGACAGGATTACGGAAGTATCCGGGGGACGTGGTCATGACGCAAGACGTGAGATCACGTGACGCGGGCGAACCACGCCCAGGCCACGCGCTTCAACGCATACATAAACACGGAGACATGGCCCCGCCCACAAGGCTCGAGGGATTTACTCGACAAGAAGGGCAGAACCATGACAGTCCACAAGACAAAAAAAAATGCTAAAATGATTAAAATAACCTTGTGCAAAAAGGTGTTCACCTCCTGGGTCTTAAAGTGATAGTTCACCCAAAAATTAAAATTCTGTCATTAATGACTCACTCTCGAGTTGTTCCAAATCTGTATAAATGTCTTTGTTTGGTTAAACAGAGAAAGATATTTGGATGAATGCTTGTGACCAAACAGTAGGTGGACCCTTTTGACTACCATAGTAGGAAAAATAACAATGGTAGACAAAGGAGCCCCCAAACATTTTGCTGTCCTACATTCTTCAAAATATCTAATTTTGTGTTCAACAGAACAAAATAAATTATAAAGTAATTTTTCCTACTATGGTAGTCAATGGGGTCCACCTGTTTGGTCACAAGCATTCATCCAAATATCTTTATCTGTGTTTAACCAAAGAAAGACATTTATACAGATTTGGAACAACTCGAGAAAGAGTAATTCATGACAGAATTTTAATTTTTGGGTGAACTATCACTTTAATGCATCATGTTTCCTTCTGGAGCATCAGTGAATGTTTGAAACTTTTTTAATAGTTGTGTTTGAGTCTCTCAGTCATCTTAAGTGTGAAAGAATGGATCTCAAAACCATACAGTCACTGCTGGAAGGGTTCAAATATTCAAAGGATGCTGGAAAACTGAAGAATCTGCAGGACCTGGAGGATTTATCTGAGGCACATTGCTCAGTTTAACTGTTCAGAACAAACAAGGGACTCGTAAATAACCATCACAGCACAAAAAAAAGATCATCCAGATAACCACACACAGTATTAAGAACCAAGGGTGCCCAAACTTTTGCATAGGGTTATTTTAATAATTCCAGCTATTTTTTTGTCTTGTGGACTATATGTAAAAAATGTTATGTAAAATATCTTACTCAGGACAGTTCTAAATAAAAAAAACATGCATTTTGTATGATTTCTCTTATTTTCTTAATATAACTCACATTTTCACAGATTATGCAAGGGGTTCCCAAACTTTCGCATAACACTGTAAATAAATATAAGTGCTGTATGTGAAAAAAAGAGGCTGCAGTTATCCCAGCAGCATGTCTTTCAGCAGCAGCTGAAGTGGGTGGGTACACCAAAGGCAATTGAAGTCTCTTAAGAGTACATTCCGCGACATCATCACAATTACATTTCATGCAGTGTGTAATGTTGCCGTGTTTGAAAGTAAGCAGTCTGCCAAGTTATAAATCCTACGGTGAATGAATAACAAAGTTATTGGCTTGGAAAAAAGGGAGTCGACTCTGAATGGTCAAAAGAGTCGTGACCTGGTCCGATTCTCTAAACACAGTGTATCTACGTCACTAGAAATAGTCCCCGCCTGCCCGCGAAAACTTGAACACACATGCTAAACCAATCACAGCAGACTAGACCATCTGACCAATCAGATCAGACTACGCTATCGGAAAGGCGGGGATTAGACAGATGAATCGCGGAACGAATCATTTGAGAGTCAGTCAAGAAGTAAAGTAATAATAACTGTTTATTATTATGAAATAATAGTGTTTTTACACCATGTATGTACATAAACCTGTTGTCGGACGCTCCATAAACCAAAGTAGACCCTTAAAAATCACAAACTATGTACTCTTTTAAAAGGGGAAACACTTAAATCAGACTTTTTCTGAGACAATTCAAATCAGGCTGGCAAAAAAAGCAATAAATAACTTGCATTTGTATGTTTTTTGGGGCATTAAACTTTAGTAATATTATAATTACCTCGGGGAATTAAATAAAGTAAAATTTAAAGTAATGTCCTGACCCCTTTAAAGACTATTTACTGTTAAACTGTTTAATGCTCTACTTTATAATAAATGAGTTCCATACAGAAAAGGATGGGCGAGTGAGCCCCCTCTGATGTCAACTGCCAATTACAGTCTTGAGTCTTGGAATGGAAAAGAACCAAATTGCATTCTCCTCCGGTTCTAAAAGGTATAAAAGTAACCTTTCAGAGTAATTTTTTGTTCCGTTCCAGAGAGACAATAACAGATCAAGCTAATTCAGCCAACAGACTGCTCACACGACCACACAGAACCTAAATATCACTACCCTCTTTCCAAAGCACTTGGCATATTAGTGTATTCTATCAGTTTATGTTCATCTTAATTGCCTTTGATCTTCCTGATTTTTATATGTTTAACAAATAATTCTTCAATAATTTGTTTATTAGATATAAAGTTTTTACATATTTCATTACAGAGAACCTTCTGCTATACATCTCTTGGTCACTTGCACTTTCTATTTTTTGCACATTATTCTTTATCCATTTAGTATTATGTCAGATTTGTAGGTTTTGTTAGCTTTATTACCAGGTTAATTGGTAATAATTGCTTTGCATACAATATGTGCACAACTTTATGCCATTTTGTTACTTTTGTGTTACTTTTTATTCTTCTGAACTTTTGCGGTGTCATACTGCAGCTTCTGCGCTTTGCCTCCTAACTGCTGCTGTGTGTGTGTGTGTGTGTGTGTGCGTGCGTGCGTGCGTGCGTGCGTGCGTGCGTGCGTGCGTGACAATTTATTTTAAATATAACTTGGCTAATTAAGCTAATAGTCAAAAAAGTTTTGTACAGTCACTTAACCTGTACATGCTGCTGTCTGTTCAGTTGCTAACATTAGCAAGTGACTCATTTATTCCAGAGAGCTGAAATCAGAAGGCCTGTGACTTTTACATGACTGGGAACACCCAGCTTAAGCAGGGTGGGTCCACAACATAAAACACATTCCACTGTTACAAGTAGCCTATTTAACACATACTGCACGGTTAACAAAACACAACGTAATTTACTGTTTATCACATTCAGCTTTCAAATACAGCAGTGGCCTAAACACTGCATTAAACGCAGTCCAAATTAGCGCGACCAGCTAGATAATATGCCTACCAATCACTTTGTACAATGTTTTAGAAAACCATCATTATAAAGCTGATACAAAGCTATTCAATTTCCTACCCGACAATCAAAAACACGAAGATGGCCGCAGCAAAGTAATTCGTCTGATAATAAAGCAAATTACTGATCACTCTGTTATTCCATTTGCTCAGATCAGACACATCAGGTTTGGAGAATCGGTCAACACCAGAAAAAAAATCATTCCAGGGTCTCAGCGGTGCAATTTCCATCCCTGCCATGATGCTATCCAAACACTAACGCTGTCCCTCACACACCAATGCTGTGGCATACGCGCACCCTCAAGTGGGTGGAGCTTAAGGGTACGAAAGTTATTTCTGATTTATAGCCTATTTTACTTTATATTGTCATTTTACTGTATTTACACGTTTCTCTGTGCTATTAATGCGCTATTATTAATAAAATACTGTTCAGGCTGTTGATAACATATCCACATATTATCTTGCATAGAGATGACGTTGTCATGCGGTATTTGTTACTTATCTCTACGATTTCTGGGATGGACAAATCACAGCCGTCTATAAAAGTGTTGAAATATCTGAGATGGTTGGGGATTTGTTGTCATGTTGTTAAGCTTATTTGAGTCTATGGGCTGTAAACATGTACGGCTGCAGACCCATCGAAAGCCACAAGGTCTCGTGTGCGTTTGATCCCTGTATTATAACGTCGATAACGCAGGCGCGTTAAGTTACGTCACACGCCACTCCAAGGCTGTGGCTGTTTCTCAATCCAAGAACGAAGCCCGGTTATATGGAACAGCAGATGCAGTCACTCAACTGCAATATCAAATGCATGCAATCCTCACACTTCATTTATTTTTATGTAGATTTATATTTAAACAAAGTAAAATAAAATGTGATATAAACAACAACATGAATTCCTGTCGTTTTCATTTTAAATATATAAATATGGGATTCTGGAAACGTGGTGGGCACGTGTATCTATTGGTCATTTGATTTTTAGTTTGAAATTGAACAAACGGGAATGAGAAAATTTTCTTTTTTCGTTTAGCCTATTTAAAAAACGGAAAAACCAGAAAGGCTTGATTTTTAGTTTCTATATTCACGGGAAAAAACTAATAAACAGCATGAATACTCATTGTATTAAAAGTATGAAAATGTTAAACGGTATGAAAAGCCCTCTTTCGCTGATTGGCGAACCAAAGATTACCACGTGGCATCTGTCCCCCGCCTCGGTTCCGTGAATGAACAGAATAACAGTCCTACGCTGCTATAACAGTACGTTTCATTTCTCTCATACCAACTGTAGCCTACTGGGTAAATGCACATAGCCTATGTATTGTTGCTTTAGTTAGAAGTGTCTGAAATGCATAAATGTAATGCATTGTTTATATTTAAATTTCCTGTGCTTTGGCAATGTAAGATTTATTTTATCATGCCAATAAAGCTTCTTTGAATCTTGAATCATTGTAATTATGGCCCCAAGCTCTTTAAACTATTAATAGGCTCTACAAGATTATCTTTGTCTTCTCATATCTCATTAATAAACTGACTGCGTATTAACACATAGCCTAAATCAACATTATTCTTTGCCTCACCACTACATCACTAGATGCATCCGCTGTGCGCTTTCCAGAATTAATCTTGCTTCACCAAACTTGATGGAATAGTACACAGAAGCAAACTTGTGGAAAAGAAGTGTTAAACCCAACAATGCAGCAATTTTAACATGATGAGACAAAATAATACTTGTCTGTATCTTCTCATATAAATCCAGCTTTTTTCCTTGCCCAAAACTGAACATATTGTCTTAAATCAATGAATGCTGCATGTTAACACATAAATCAACATATTCTGTACATCATTATACTGTGTAATGCATCCACTGCGTGCTGTCCAGTGTCTCGCACAGCTTTGCCATGCAGATAACCCTGGACAGCTAGAAAGATGTGAAAATTTGTGATATAAATATTTATATGAATACCACAGAAGAAAGTCTAGTCTAGGACCTGCCCTGTCCGGGTTGTGTACGGTTGTTTAAAAGAATCCCTACTGTAATAGCAGCGGAGGACAGTTATTCTGTTCATTCACGGAACAGAGGCGGGGACAAAAGACGTCACTTGGGGCATGTTCAAGTGCAAACCGGTGCGCAACATTTTGCTACGGTTTCCGGATTGAACGACATGTTTCCTGGAAACGGTGCACTATACCTTGTGCAACAGGGTTTGAGATCCGTCTTCTCTTGTTTGGTGGGTGTGTCAAACATGTCAGCCCAATCAGCAGCAACATGAATATAAACCACGCGGCATTAAAGAGACAGCTCACACAATGGGTTCAAGTAAAGTCATTTACAGATGTGTCCGCTTCAGGTATATGCAACAATTAAGATATTAGAAGACATGTTTGTCATAAGAGTTTTATAGTAAAAACATAGCATAGCAATATGATGATGTAGTTGTCATGAGAATGACCTTCTCAGCTGCCATAGTTTCAACCCTTGCGTCATCACAATAGGGTGTTCAGTGCACCACCGCTTACGTTTAAAAAATGTTTTGCAACGTTTTGTCGTTCAGCCCTGGTAATCTTTGGTTGGCCAATCAGCGGAAGAGGGCTTTTCACACCGCCCATGTGTGGAAAATGAGTATTTGTGAATTTAGAAACAAAAAATCAAGCCGAATTCTCGTTTGTCCGTTTTTGAATGAACGAAAAAGGCGCCATTTTCTTGCTCGTTTGTTCAAGTTCAAACTAAAAATCAAATGCCCAATAGATACACGGACCGGACCAATATCGGTACATGTCAATAATTCGTTTATTCCTTTTTGTTTTCAAAACGGATAAACGAAAAAAACTATAATTTTTTACATATTCCATCGTATTCATAAGCATAAAAAAGACAGATTTTTGGTTTGTTTTCCTCAATATTTCTTTAAATGCATCAAATAAATATACAATAAAACCAAAACGAAAAATAAAGTATTTTTATGAACAAAGCGCGTTTTAGTACACCGGAAGTTCAGATGCAGCCTCTGGTGACCAGTGCTGGTATAGCACATTAAGAGCATGTTAAGCGCAAGACCGCTATCTTTAAAGACACATCAATTTTCAGTGGCGTACGCCAACCATATGTAAATATGTAGCCTAGGTAATTTCTGTACAATTCAGCAGTAGGCCATGTACAGTTACAGAAAGAATGGACAGGCGCGCGCGTGCTCGTGTCAGAGCGATGCCTCTGACACCGCAGGAGATCCTAACCCCCGTTTAAATTCAGAGTAAGAGAGTTTAAACGTTTTGCACTTTAATGTGATAAAAAGATGTAAAATATTAAACAGAAGACAAAACAGCAACTTTAGTAGGCCCAGGCGTGTTTATAAAAATTAAGCTGTAATAAAAAATAAAAGTTTCTAAAAACCTGTACTTTCATATTACATTCTATTATTATTATTATTATTATTATTACTTCTAGGGCAGTCGTGGCCCAGTGATTAGAGAGTTGGACTCATGACCAGAAGGTTGCTGGTTCGATTCTCAGGGCTGGCGGGTAACGGCTGAGGTGCCCTTAAGCAAGGCACCTAACCCCCACTTGCTTACTATACAAAATGTACAAATGTATAGTACAATGTAATGTAAGTCGCTTTGGATAAATGCGTAGAGTTCTAATATTACATAGCAATAGAACTCTGCCCAAAATATAAAAGAAAAGGTAATGGTTTCCATGCCATTAAACCATTAGTTCTTTTGCATTAAACCTTTAAAAAATCCCAACTAATGAATCTATTACATTTTCTATATTGTGTTTTGGGCAGGGTTCTATTGTTTAAAAAAAAAAAAAAATGAGTTGTGAGTGGTCTTGTGACATTACATGTTTATCACGCAGACTGTCTATATAAAAATTTTTTACATTTGAATACCTAACAAAATAAACCTTTATTTTAGACACTCGCGTTGCTTTGCACAAAGACCATCACTGTGCGGGTGTTACGAATTGTGGACAGGCAGGCAGGAAAACAAAGAAGCGGATCCAAATGCATATAATCCTTTCAATAATATCCAATAAGCAATCCATAATACACAAAAAACAGGAACAAAACTAAGGTAACACTATGAACGAAAGACACCAGACAACTGAACACATGGACTATATATACACAGGTGGAGAGACAAACAGAAAATGATACACAGCTGAAACCGATGAAACACTAATGACAACAAAGCATGATGGGAATAGAAGTCCATGAACAGATAGCATACACAAACACAGAAAGACAAGGCGCCCTCATGTGGCGGCCAGAGGCACTAACCACAGGGCGTTACAGAGCCCCCCCCTTAAGGGCGGATCCCAGACGCCCTCAGAGCAACAGTCCAGGAGGGCGGTGGTGTGGAGGCAGAACCGGGGGGCGGGACGGAGGGCCTGGTCCGTGAAGCTGAGGCGGGCCTGGTCCGTGGAGCTGAGACAGGCCTGGGTCGGGAACCGGCTCACGGGCTTGGCTTGACACAGGGACAGGCCCGGACGCCTGGCTTGACTCGGGATCCGGTGAGTCGGCCATATTGACTTCGGGATCCGGTGAGTCGGCCATCTTGACTTCGGGATCCGGTGAGTCGGCCATCTTGACTTCGGGATCAGGTGAGTCGGCCATCTTGACTTCGGGATCAGGTGAGTCGGCCATCTTGACTTCGGCAGGGAGCTCAGAAGCATCCTCGAGAGCAGCAGAGCAGAGCACAGCCCAGACACACCCTAAGGCTGCAGCCACGATTGGCAGAACTGCCTCCAGGGACAGCGCCACAGGGACACCTCTGGGACAACCGGACTTGGGACCATCGGATTTGGGACCCTGGAGAGACCAGCCGACCGCACAGACGCTAGAGGAGTGTCCTCCAAACACGAGATAAGACACCTGAAACCGGAACTAGCCATCTTGCTGGCAGTGGACTCCAAACTGGAGGCCATCTTGTGAGGTGTGAACTCTGGACTGGCGGCCATCTTACAAGCGGTGGGCTCTGGACTGGCAGCCATCCTGCGAGTGGCGGTCTCTGAACTGGAGGCCATCTTACAAGCGGTGGGCTCTGGACTGGCAGCCATCTTGCAAACCGTAAACTCTGGACTGGCGGCCATCTTACGAGCGGTGGGCTCTGGACTGGCAGCCATCTTGCGAGTAGCGGTCTCTGAACTGGCCCTCGATATAGACTCGGTTGGCTGGTTGCCCCCCAAAATATTTATTGGGGAAGCGTCCTCCACCTCACCCACGGTGAAGGGGGACCCACCAGCCGACAAGGCATAATCCATAAACTCAGCGAGTGTCCCTCGAGGACCATACCGGGAAATACATGGTGCAAAATGATCATTTAAACTATCACAAAACAAGTCGATAAGTACACAGTCCGAGTATTGAGAGTGGTGAGTATAGTCCAAGAAAGTCCTCGAGGGACTCGCTACCTTGGCGCAGCCGAACCAAAAGAAATGCTGGATCCATATGTGGTCTTTCTTTCTGTTACGAACTGTAGACAGGCAGGCAGGAAAACAAAGAAGCAGATCCAAATGCATATAATCCTTTCCTCAACAGCTCACTCACAAACTGTTCCAGCTGGGTTTAAACACTTCACTGTGCAACTGGCTGTTGGACTTTTTGACTGGGAGACCTCAGGCAGTACGGGCACTATCACACTGAACACGGGGGCCCCTCAAGGATGTGTACTTAGCCCCCTCCTCTACACCCTGCTGACCCACGACTGCGCACCATCACACGACTCCAACCTCTTCATCAAATTTGCGGACGACACGACTGTGGTGGGTCTCATTAGCAACAGAGATGAGACAAACTACAGGAGTGAGGTGAGCCACTTGGCCAGGTGGTGCAGTGACAACAATCTCTCTCTGAACGTGGAGAAGAAGAAGGAGATTGTTGTCGACTTCAGGAGAGCAGCATGCTCCTCTGACTGTCAACAGTGCAACTGTGGAGAGAGTGAGCAGCACCAAGTTCCTGGGTGTGCACATCACTGAGGACCTCTCCTGGACCAACAACACCATAGCACTGGCCAAGAAAGCACAACAGCCTCTCTACTTTCTCTGCAAACTGAGAAGAGCCAGAGCCCCAACCCCCATCATATGTACCTTCTACAGCAGCACCATCGAGAGCATCCTGACCAGCTGCAGCACTGTGTGGTATGGCGCCTGCAGCGCGTCCTGCCTCAAGAGCCTCCAACGCATAGTGAGAGCAGCTGAGAAGATCCTTGGTGTCTCTCTCCCCTCCCTCCAGGACATTTTTGGTACCCGTCTCACCCGCAGAGCCCTCTGTATTGCAGGTGATCCCACCCATCCATCACATAGCTTTTTCCGTCTGTTGCCATCAGGGAGGAGACTTCGGAGTCTCCAGGCCAGGACCAGCAGACTGAAGAAGAGCTTCATCCACCAGGCAGTCAGTAAGCTTAACTCCTATCCGACCCTGCCTTCCCTCCCCTCCCTTGCCACATGCACCTCTGAACACCCCTTCCCACATCATACACTGACCCGCACTTGTCACTTTATGGAACATTGGACTGCTCAACCCCGACAGTATTGGTCTGGCCATTGGGCTGGTGGGTAACGGCTGAGGTGCCCTTGAGCAAGGCACCTAACCCCCACTTGCTTACTATACAAAATGTACAAATGTATAGTACAATGCAATGTAAGTCGCTTTGTATAAAAGCATCTGCCAAATGTATAAAAAATGTTTAAAAAAAAAAAGTAAATGTATTTCATCTGCACTGTTGATTATTTCATTGGTTTGCACATTTATCTCGGTTACATATCCCTTGCTTGTAAAGTTATTTTGTGTATATATATAGATTTTGTATTTATCTGTAATTTGATATATTTTTTGATATATGTTTATTCTATGTTATCTGTATGCACCTAGGGTCTGAGAGTAACGCAATTTCAATCCTCCATTTGTATGTACTGTACATGTGGCAGAATTGACAATAAAGCTGACTTTGACTTAACTCTTATTTTTATAAACATGCCTAGAGTATGTAGATGTTTTTATTTAAAATTTTTACGAACAGTGCAAACAAAATGGCACATTTATTTATCATATTAAGGTGCATAACGAGCTTCTCTTACATAAACGGGGGTTATGGTTAAACCTCCCTCGCTGTCAGAGACTGACACGCATGCCTGTCCATTTTTCAGTAACTCTCGCCAGTCCCTTGGCCTGCTTCCTGCTGCGGGGGCAGGGGGAAAGCCCGGGCCAGCCTGATGGCGTTGCGGGGACCCGATTCACCTCATCACCCACTGTCCACTAATGGAGGTTGGTGTGGTGATCCGCGTTCCCGACGGGCCTCAGGCTGCCCTCGACACAGCTGGCCAGTACCAAGTACCAGTGAGTACAGGGGTGGGTGGATTCAGGCTGTAACCAAACCTCCATCCACCCAGGCCTGATTCAGTCCGCGGTATGGGATCCGAGCCGCGAGGTTAAGGTGAGGTGTGTGCATGGGGATGTGGCGAGTTACCCATTGATGTCTGTGGATATTCAATATCGGGGTAAAAAGCATAGAGTTAAGGTGGCCGTTAACCAGCACCTTCGACATCCGCTAATTTTGGGGCCAGATTTTAGCACATTATTGGGACACTTATGTGCGGATGTTTCCAAGGTGAAACAAGTGAAACGAGGTAAGGCTGAGCCGGGACCATCAGGGTCTGTTTCTGGGGAACCGAGCGCGATTCTGAGACGAGATTTCACATCGGGCGATGATTTTTCCCTGGAACAGTCTCGGGATGATTAGCTTAAAAATGCGTTTGAACAGGTCCACACTGAAGGGACGGGTGCCGTGGCTCCACCTTATATATATATATATATATCCTTTTTATGGTTTTGAGACTAATCAATCATTAATCAGCATTATCTTATGAGAAACAGATGATTAAAATAAATCAATATTTTACTCTTTTATTTCTGATTATGATATTAACAATAAAACTCTAGAGAGTAAATATTATTAAAATAATTCACTGTTTGAGTCCCTGAATGTTTAGGCCTCTCTTCCTGCTAGGTCACCGTGGCTTTTAGAAGAGACCTCTTATCATCACGTGTAAAAACATCTTCTGCTAGCACACACTCTAGCCTTGAGGGGTTTTGTGTGTGTGTGATTGTATTGTTTCAGAAGTTAGTTATTGGTGGCAGAAAGACCATATTTAAAAAGACAGGATGTAAAGAGATGCGTATATGTTGTGGTTATACTAGGGTTTCTGTGTCACACTTATAATCAGTGAAGATATGCTATGAACTTGACGTCCAAGCTAAATGTATGTATTGTCTAACCTATCACGAGATTTTATTTATCTAAGTAATGACGTAGGTTAGATGGCTCTGTTAGTATAAATATTACTGCATTTTAATGTAACAGCAGGTCGGTCTGTGGAACTCCTTGAGAGTGCTGAAGCTGACTTCTGCTGGGAAAACTACAAACAATTCTTCTTCAGTAAATTTTCTTTTATTAATTACATTCCTGACTCTGTGTCTTCATTTAATCACAACTGGTCTACGGGTCTTTACTGTAAAATCCCCTACAACACTATCGACGGACAGCCTCTTTAACCAGCACGGCCGCTCTCATATCCGTATTTTGCCGTTATTAAAGACTGGTTGTATCGAGTGATCCAGGACACTCATTTAAAGTCAGATACAACCCAGTTGGTCATACCCAGAGGCCGTCGGGAAATGCTTTTCCAGGCGGCACATTCTAATCCAATGGCTGGGCATTTAGGGCAGCTAGCAACAAAATATCGCTTAACGGCCCGTTTCTTTTGGCCGGGCATTCATATTTACGTATTTATGTCAGTTGGTAAACCCACCGGCCACCCCAAAAGCACATTTGTGCCCTCTTCCCCTCATTCAAGCCCCCTTCAAACAAATTGGTATGGACCTGAACGGGCCGTTAGAGCAACCCGATATCCGGAGGCGATGGTGCTCCGCAGCATTTCAGCAAAGAGTGTTGCGGAGGTTCTCTTCTCATTAATCTCCCGCGTGAATCCCCAAAGAGATTCTCACGGATCAAGGCACAGCGTTTATGTCATGCACACTGCGTGAACTATACGGATTATTGGGCATTAAAACCCACAAACTGATGGCTTGGTCGAGTGTTTTAACCGTACGTTAAAAGCCATGATTTGAAAGTTAGTTCACGAGGACGCCAAAAATTGGGATAAATGGCTAGAGCCCCTGCTGTTTGCTGTATGTGAGGTCCCGCAAGCCTCCACGGGGTTTTCCCCCTTCAAATTACTCTATGGACGTCAGCCCCACGGAGTGTTAGACGTTCCATCTGCTAGCAAAGTTTCAGTTTGTCCTCGACCTGCGAACAAAACTCCACACGCTAGGGCGGCTCTCAATGGAGAATTTGTTACAGGCTCAGAACAAACAGAGACAGCAATACGACAGGGGTGCTAGACAATGCAAATTTACACCGGGAGAGAAAGTGCTCGTTTTACTCCCTACCTCAAGCTCAAAATTACTCGGCAAGTGGCAAGGACCCTTTGTGGTCACACAGTGATTGGGAGATCTCAATTATGAGGTGATACGACCAGATAGGAGCGGTGCACATCAAATATTTTACCTCAACCTCCTATAATAATGGAATGAGGCTGACGCCGTGTTGCTGGCGACAGTGTAGAGAGGATGATCTCGGGCCGGAGGTGAGCAAACCTGGTCGATCTATCGCTCTCGGCCCTGGGGGAGATCACCTCTCACCCTCCCAGATCACGGACATGTCAAAGTTGCAAGCACAATTTGCGGATGTGTTCTCTCCCCTACCCGGTTGAACTACGCTCATTGAACACCATATTGAGACCACGCCAGGCGTGGTAGTGCGCAGCCGGCCGTATCGTTTACCTGAACACAAAAAAATAGTTGTTCAGGAAGAATTAGGCGCTATGCTCGACATGGGAGTAAACAAGTAGTCCCTCAGCGATTGGGCGATCCCGATAGTTTTAGTTCCCAAAATTGACAGCTCGGTCATACTCCGTCATCCTGATCCTAGTAATTCGTTCATTGTGGAGGTCGACGCCTCCAGCTCAGGTATTGGTGCCATTCTGTCTCAACGCCAAGGCAATCCCGCGAAACTGTTTCCCTGTGCTTACTATTCCCGTACATTAACCGCTGCTGAACGTAATTATGATGTTGGAGATAGAGAGCTACTGGCTATGAAGGCAGCGTTAGAAGAATGGCGCCATTGGTTAGAGGGGGCTGGTCATCCCTTCACAGTGCTAACCGATCATCGGAACCTGGAATACCTACGCACGGCCAAGAGAATGAATCCCAGACAGGCCCGATGGTCCCTCTTCTTCTCCCGATTCACATTTACCATAACATATCGTCCAGGCTCCAAGAATGTCAAGGCAGATGCTCTCTCCCGTCAACATGAAGAACCCACGAACTACTCGAACCCTGAACCCATTATCCCTCAGTCCATCATTGTTGCTCCAGTTATATAGGATCTCACGACAGAGATAGAGAACGCCAATAGCCAACTACCCAGACAACCCAATTGCCCCGAGAACCGCCTTTTTGTGCCACCTGGATTCCGTAAGAGAGTCTTAGAATGGGTCCACTCCTCCTTCAGCTCTGGACACCCAGGCATCACTGCCACCCTGCATCTTCTCCGGAACCGATATTGGTGGCAGAATATGACTCAAGACACCATACAATTTGTCAACCAGTGCATTACCTGCTCGCAGAACAAATCTCCCAGACAACTACCCAGTGGACTGCTGCAACCTTTGGCCATTCCACAAAGACCATGGTCACACATAGCCCTGGATTTCATTACCAGCATCACAAGGTAACACCACCATACTAACTGTTGTTGACAGATTTTCCAAGGGCTGTCGTCTCATACCTCTACCCAAGCTACCATCTGCATTGGAGACGGCGGAGGCCCTCCTTCTCCACGTGTTTCGCTACTACGGACTACCGGAGGAGGTCGTCTTGGACCGAGGGTCTCAGTTCACGTCGAGGGTATGGTCGTCCCCGTTCACTCAACTCAATGTAAATATATGTCTGTCATCCGGGTACCATCCCCAGTCTAATGGCCAAACCGAATGTCTTAACCAGGAGGTTACCAAATTTCTGAGATGCTTTTGTCACCAGAATCAACAGGATTGGAGTCGCTTTCTACCATGGGCAGAATATGCACAGAACTCCCTCAGGAAACCAGCCACGGGACTCACCCCCTTTCAATGCGTATTGGGCTACCAACCTCCCTTCTTCCGCTGGGCAGGCGATCCTACCAGCCTTCCAGCAGTCAACTCCTGGCTACAGAGAAGTGAGGACGTATGGAATCAGGCTCACGTCCATCTACAAACGGCAGTAAGAAGACAACAATTCCAAGCCAACCAGCACCGCCGACCCCACCTCGAATACACCCCAGGACAATGGGTTTGGTTGTCAACCAGAGATCTTTGGCTGCGACTACCATGTCGCAAGTTAAGTCCCAGGTACGTGGGTCCTTTCAAAATCCTTAAACAAATTTCTCCAGTATCATTTCGTTTACAACTCCCTGCTAACTACCATGTGCATCCTACGTTCCATGTATCTCTGCTGAAACCGGCTGGCGATCCTCGAGAGAGGGAGGGGAGACAGACCGAGGACATCAGGCCCCCTCACATCATCGTGGACGGTGCAAGGCATATCGAGTGGAATCTATCCTCGATTCCAGACGCCGGGGTCGGGCCCTCCAATATCTGATTGACTGGGAGGGTTACGGTCCAGAGGAACAGTCTTGGGTAAACTCTGATGATGTGCTCGATCCCAACCTCATCGACGATTTCCATCGATCGCACCCAGAACGACCAGCACCTCAACCCCTCCCTTCTTGAGGAAGGCCCCGCCGCCAGATGATCCTCGCGCCAGGAGGCGCTCGCAGGGGGGGGCTCTGTTACGAACACGTCTGTCTCCGAGACTCCCGCTCGCCAGCTGAGAGAACAGTCTCCAGAATATTAAAGGGACTACACTACCCAGCACCCTTTGTGGTGCTGATTGCGACACACCTGACGCTCATCATCTGGGCTATTTATACACCACTCTGTCAGAGCTTCAGTGCGAAGTCTTGTTACTGCCCTGGCGTACTTTTCTGAGCGTTTTTGGATTACTGTTGGATTGTTTTGTGTTTGATTTTGGACTGTACTTTGGATTTACGACTCTTGCTGCCTGTCTTGACCCCTGCCTGGATTGTGGATTACGAACTCTGCCGCCTGCCTTGAACTCTGCCTGGCATTGTTGCGTTTGCTAACTGCCTGCTTTGACCTCTGCTTGTTTCACCAAACCCTGTTGTGTATTTGTATAGTGTGAATAAAGCTGCATATGGATCCTCGCACTTCCGCATCTGCCTCTTCATTACAATGACGGAGGATTTTTATTTGTATGTTTTGATCAAATACAAAATTATAATAGTTTCCTTTTCCTGCATTACAAACATAAGTACAGTATCAACTTCATAATGTTTGGGTGGCAACGGACAACAGCGTGGATAAGGTTATGAGGCACTGCGCAGACTGATCAGCATATGACATCAAAGTACCTGCGAGAGGGATTAGTAAGAAATGCTTCATCTTTCTGGCCTCAAGTCTGCCCCAACATGCACTTCCATGCACCCTTGTGGACTCCTACATAGTGCTCTATATGTGTGCACTTCCTGATGTCACCAAGTGTGGACTCGGAGGAGGTCCACAAGACCAGTGTGCCATTTGGGACAGGGTCTTTGTTTGGAACATGAAATTCAAAGAGCTCAGAGTAATAAAGCTAGTGTCTGTATTTTGTTTTACATTGAGTAAGCCTATATTATATGACAGAAGAGTTGATAATTAGATTGAGAAAAGCAGAAGTTACATGAAAACATTATTAGATAGATGAATTAAACTTCTTAATAAAAATGATTTAAAATAGAGAATGGGCGAAAAAATCATGAGTGTAGAAAATGGGACACCATAAGGAAACATAGTTAGTGCTTTACTATTTTTTATAATGATTAATGAAGTGTTTTTAAATTTTGAGAAAGGAATTTCCCTTTATGCAGCTTATAGTGCAAACTATTAAAAGAAAAGTTCAAGAAACAATCAAAGAATTTGCAAATGGTCATACAAAAGTGGGGTTTTAGATTTTCTGTGAAAAAAAGTATTCTTCTCAAAATAGGATTAACAGAATTGAATTGAAATTATGGTCAAGAAATAGAAAGAGTATCGTTTAAAATTTCTGGGTATATGGTTTAATGAAAAACTTTCTGAAAATTATAGATAAATGTAAAAAGTACTGAATGTAATGAGATGTTTAGTGGGTAAGGAATATTGAGAGGGTGGCTCTATATATACGGGTTTGATTTAATCTGTAAATTGTACCAGTCTGCTGCTGGTACAGCATGTTAAAAGAATTGGACAAAGTTATAAGGCATTAACATCATGTACGGGGCAATGAGATTGTGATGGGATGAATGATGTCCCGTCACGGCAGTCATTGCTGCCATTGGACTTTGTACTTTTAATATTATGTTCTGTGTACAAACATTTGATTTTCAACTTGAAACATTGTTTCCAGTATATAATAACCTGATGATTTTGAGAACTTATAAGTAAACCATATGTGTTTAATGGTACCATAACCATATGTGTTTAATGGTATTTTAATGGTACTTATGCAGATTTGTGTTTATTTGGTTGAGTGCACCGACTAAATGGATAACAATGTAAAGAGAACAAACTTTTGACTTACATCTACCATTTATACCATATCATAAGTGAATATTCTTTGCAGTTAAATACCAACCCACATACGGTTTTCATTTGGTAAAATTTCATTTATTGAAGGTGAAGCTGTTACCATATTTGCATGGTCTTACCGTCATATCTTCTTCCTGGTTGATTGTAAGTAGGTCTCATTAAGGGAGCGCGCCCCTAGTGAGTATCTCTTATATATCGGTTACCTCAAGGAGGGATAATTTGATTTGATTCAGTGCTGTTGTTTTGTTTTATTTTGCTGCAATAATGTTTATTAAAGATGGTAAATTTCTAAGTAATTAACTTAAGCGTTGTAGTTTACTAATTTGGTAATAGGGTATTTTACTAAGGTATTCAAGTGTACTTAATTCCTACACCCCCAAGATATTTGGTTAGTGGTTTAGACCAATTTGTGTGACGGGAAGTTACTCTATTTAAAAGAGGCTGTTTAGGGTTTTGATAGATTTTGGGGTCACATGTGTGATGTATGATTCTGGCTAGCATGATGCCTAGTTTGAGCCTGTTCTTGAAAGTGCATTTATTTGTTTTGACTCACATGTCAGTTTTGTTTTGTTGTAAAAAGTTTTGTGAATTATATGATTGAGAATATACATTTTTTTTCTGCCTTTGGCCTTACTTGGGAAAATAAAAAGTCCCATCATCATTCAGTTTGACTCTGACTGTTTTGAGTGTGTCATAACATCCACCTCTAGACGCATTGAAAACACCCTACCTACAACAGAGATCTACAGCAACTGCAGCCTTGCAGATTGAAATGGATGACATCCCTTTAGAACTTATTCAACTCTGACTAAGATATTTGGTAAATATAAAAGGGCGCAGTAAAGAACATCCAGCAAGGATAACTATAAAACCGTGCTGGGAAAAAGAAATGGACGAAATCAAAAGTTTTGGATGGGAAGTACTTAGAGTGTTAAAAATAGAAATAAGTGAAACTCCAATAGGTCTAACAGTTCCATGGTCAACAATCCCCTCGTGCTTAATACCTCAACCTACAGTAGACATGGAAAAGTCAAAACCAAATGCTCAACATACACATACATTCAAGACTATTATGATTATGTTCAAATATTTTCTGATGCTTTGAAAAGCAGAAGTAGGTGTGGCATTGAGTGTCTCAGAATTTAATATCTAAGTCAGTAAAGGTATCTCAGATAATTTATCAATAACACTGGTGAAATGATAGCAATTCTGCTGGCATTGCAGCAGGTTGAAGAAATAAGCCATTAAGGACACTTGTATGTTCTGATTCAAGGTAATCTTTAATTACAATTAAAACATGTAATTCAGAAAGCAGATCAGATATATTGAATGAAATTCTTCAAACAGTATATAGGATTTAGATGATGGGCACGAATTTAGCTTTCTATTGGGTAGGCCTAGCAGCTTATTTTGGAGTAAAAGGAAAAAGTAAAAGTCTTCAATTAAACAACATGTGAAGATTAGATGGCAGAAACAATGGGAAGAGAAAACAGGAAGTTGGTTTTATAGCATTCAAATAATTGATATAGTAACAGACCGTATACCTCGTTTCGTTTGGTCACACCACAAGGTGTCACTGTGGCCTCACTATGCACTGCCGCTCTGACATTGATTGCTATGTCTGAGGTCAAACACGCCCCCACTCATTAGCATACAGACAAAGAAATGAATAAATAAATGTAGAAATAATTAAGGTAACACTTTAGAATACTGTTTCTTACTTAATGTGTAACTAACAAGGAATTGCTGCAGAACTAATAGGTCATTCTTCATTAATACTGACCTCTGTGCTATTAACTTCTAAGGAAGATGTGTTAACTAATCAGTATGTAGCAGCATTTTATAATTGTGTGAAGTAACAGTTAACTAGTCAATAACTTTTGAATTTTCTAATTTCTCCTTAAAAACTACTAGGCTATTAGTTATCTAATGCAGGTTCTACATAAATAACTATGAAGTAACTACTAATAAACAGTACACAATTATACACAATTGACCATCACAATAATCAAGATGTGCACCTTTCTTTTTATTTACTACTACTTTAGTGCTGTGCTCAAAATATCGATACAGATGCTTCCGTATCGATTCTGCCGCGCTTTCGAACGCGCCAGTTATCACGTAACGCCACTTTAGTAACGTGAGGGCCCCGCGTTAAAAATGGCTGTCGACGTACCGGGTCAACATCTGTCTGACAGGTTGTCAGTCGGAAACTTTTTATAGACGCAATAAGACGTGATGCGCGGAGAATCGTGGCTCTGATCCACAAGAGATGCGCACAGAAATACTTGAGATTTAAGTCATATCACGAAGGGAACAAACAGTGTTGTGGTGAAAGGAGAAAACATCCAGATTTATTTTAACGAGTTCAAGCGGTAAGTTTTAAATTCTGTTAGCGATTGCATTATGAATGTTGTAGCACATGTTAAGTTAAACGTTACATACGTAAAGTAAACATCGCTGTTTACGTGTTAATTTGTTAGCGCCAATGCTAATTCAGTCAAGAGAATCAAATAGCATGAACTGGTGTTTTGCTTTGGTACCGATAACCGTGGAATTTTACTGGTATTGGTACCGACTATTGAAATTTTGGTACCGTGACAACACTAGACACTATAGCAAATTGTGTCAGAAACTTTAAAAGCAAAAGGAAGAACTAATCAATTTTTTGTAACAGTTATGTGTTATTTGATCTTATTGTGTCTTATGAATGTTTTGAAATGAAATGGCATAACATAACATAACATGTTATTTACTGCAGAATAAACATGATATTGTTAAAATTGATAAAAATGTCTCTCAGAATTATGTGGTAATTCTATATTAACTATTAATGAGTTCCCCACATTTCCACTTCCACCAGTCATTGCCTTAGGGTAATACTCAATGGTAATTTGATATATGCTGTGGAAAACAGACACACATAAGGTACTTGAAGATCATAAACTTATTTGATGTAAGTGTCAAATTAGGGCAAGGCAGTTGGAGTGGGGAAGTTGATTTCTGGTTGCTGAAAACGCTCACAAAGCAAAATTTGTTGTAATGACTCTTGGGAGTGCAAGAATGAAATGCATATTTCATTTCCATAGTAGTAGTAGTAATAGTGGCAACAGTAGTGTATTTACATAATAGCAGTAGTAATAGTAGTAGTAAATAAAAAGAGAGGTGCACAGCTTGATATTGTGATTGTCAATTGTGTATAATTGTGTACTGTTTATTAGTAGTTACTTCAAAGTTATTTATGTAGAACCTACATTAGTAGATAACTAATAGTAGTTCTTAAGGAGAAATTAGAAAATTCAAAAGTTATTGATTAGATAACTGTTACTTAACACAATTATAAAATGCTACTACATACTGAGTAGTTAACACATCTTCCGTAGTAGTTAATAGCACAGAGGTCAGTATTAATGAAGAATGACCTATTAGTTCTGCAGTAATTCCTTGTTAGTTACACATTAAAAAAACAGTATTCTAAAGTGTTACCATAATTGAATGTGAAAATACATACATAAATAAATGTGGAAATAAATAAAAGTAGAAATAAATAAATGTGAAAATAAAATAAATGTGGAAATAAATACAATTACTCATAAATAGTCAAGTTAATTTTTTATTGAGCACAATTTTAACACAACCATAGTTGATCCAAAGTGCTTCACAATAATAGTTTAGATTAAAAAAACTATAAAAAAAGAAGAATTTAAAAAGAAGATTTAAATTAATAAAATTTAAGGTAAAGATAAAAACAAAAATAGGTATTTAAACATCCATTAAAAGTACCGTACACAGCATCACTTAAAAGCAAGAGTGTAAAAGTGAGTCTTTAAATTTGATTTAAAAACACAGAGTGAAGGAGATGCCCTGATAGTAAAGGGTAGACTGTTCCAAAGTGAAGGGGCTCGGTCACCTATAGATTTACAGCAAAAACAAGAGACAGATAAGATACGCTGATTACAAGATCTTAATGACCTGGAGGTTGTATATGGTTGGATTCAATTCAGTTCACTTTAATTTATATAGCGCTTTTTACAATGTTGCATTGTTGCAAAGCAGCTTTACAGGAAGAAATTCAAAACAAAACAGAAGTTAATAATAAAAATAGCAAGCACTGCATCTTTGCTCTTGGTTATAGGGGAAAATAGCATGTGTCGAGCTGGGATGGTCAGTCAGGTCCACAGGTTCTCGCAGGAGGATGGCACGTGAAGTCAACAGGTTCTCTCAGGAGGATGGCACGTGAGGTCCACAGGTTCTCTCAGGAGGATGACACGTGAAGTCCACAGGTTTTCTCAGGAGGATGGCACGTGAAGTCCACAGGTTCTCTCATGAGGATGGCATGTGACGATCAGCTTCCGCCAGCATAGTCTGTGGTTACCTCGGGATGGGTATCCCGAGATAGGGGAGGAGAGCAGAAAAGAAAAATTAGCGTAGCTGCTGTTCATTTCTTTTATACTAGAGATAATACTGGTATGCATTACATGCTTTGCTGAAAAGATGTGTTTTTAATCCAGATTTAAACTAGGAGAGTTTGTCTGACCCTCGAATAGTATCAGGAAGGCTATTCCAGAGTTTAGGAGCTGCATATGAGAATGCTCTCCCCCTTTGGTGGATTTAGTTATCCTGGGTACTATCCAATATAATGCCAAGGTCTTTAACTATATTTGCTGAGGTAACAGTGCACCCTTCTATTTGTAAGTTGTAATCAGTAATATTTTACTTACAGGTGTTAGGTCTGATGAGTACTATTTCTGTTTTAGCAGAGTTAACAGAAGAAAATTATTAGTTGCTAATGTTTTATATCCTGAATGCACTCTGCTAGTTTTGTTAAGTTTGAGGTTTCGCCTGGTCTAGATGAAATGTATAACAGGGTATCATCTGCGTAACAATGAAAACTAATTCCATGTTTTTTAATAATGTTGCCAAGGGGCAGCATGTACATAAAAAAGAGCAGAGGACCTATCCTTGAGGTAATCTATAGTTTACTGGCGTTTGAGTTGATGATTCCCCATTTAAAAGAACAAACTGATATCGGTCAGTATGATCTGAACCATTGTAGAGCTTGTCCCTGGATACCGATATAGTTCTGTAGGCGGTCTAAGAGTATGGCATGATCTATGGTATCGAAAGCGGCACTAAGGTCAAGCAGAACTAGGAGTGAGATGCAGCCTTGGTCTGATGCTAACAGTAGATCATTTGTAATTTTAACAAGTGCGATTTCGGTACTATGATGTGGCCTAAAACCCGATTGAAAATTTTTCGTGTAGGTCATTGTTTTCTAAGAAGGAGCACAATTGCACAGATACTACTTTTTCTAATATTTTAGATTTTAGATCACAGATATATTTCGGGGCTGACTTTTGCAATGCTTTGTATACAAAAAGAATGATCTTCAAATCAATTCTAACTTTGATAGGGAGCCAGTGTAATAAGGCAAGAACAGGATATGCTCCCTCTTTTTTGTTCCTGTTCACAATCTGGGTGCCGCATTTTGAGCCATCTGAAGCCGAGATAGAGAGCTTTGAGGTAGGCCAACATACAGAGAGTTACAATAGTCCAACCTAGAAGAGATCAGTGCATGGATGACAGTTTCAAGATCTTTTTGAGAAAGAAGGTGTTTTACTTTCGCAACAGATCTGAGGTGGAAAAAGCTACTCTTTATAACCGTGTTTATATGCTTGTCCAATTGTAGTGATGTATCAAATAGGACCACTAGATTTTACGTGATGTATCAAATAGGACCACTAGATTTTACGTGATGTTTTAAGTTACCACTAAGGGAGCCTAACCTACTTGTAAGAGTAGTATTGAGAGCAGCGTGACCTAATAAAAGCATCTCAGTTTTGTCAGTGTTTAGCTGCAAAAAATTATTAGTCATCCATGTTCTTACTTCGTCAAGACATGAGAGAAGAGGTTTTAGGAAAGAGTCATTTTCGAGTTTGATTGGAAGGTAAATTTGCAGATCATTGATAGCAATGTTGCAATGATAGTTAATATTATATTTCTGGAGAATGGAGCCTAGGGGAAGTAAGTAGAGTGTTACGTTTGGCAGACAGGCAGACAGGGAGCGGATCCAAACGCAGTTTTAAACATTTAATATCAATCACAAGAACAAACCAAAGACATACGAAAACACGACAGCGGAACAGAGTAACACTAACAACGATCGACAAAAGACAACTGAAACACAAGGGCTATATATACACAGATGAAGGGACAAACAGGAAATGAGGCACAGCTGAAACAGGTTGACAATGACGAGACACAAGGCATGATGGGATATGAAGTCCATGACAAAAACAAGGCAGAAACACTAAACAACGAGGCGCCCTCAGGTGGCGACCCGAGGCGCTGGCCCTAGGGCGTTACATAGCCCCCCCCCTAAGGGCGGATCCCAGACGCCCTTAATAAAGTCCAGGAGGGTGGTGAAGCGGAGGTGGAACCGGGGGCGGGACGGAGGGCCAGGTCCATGGAGCTGAGGCGGAGGCAGGTCAGGCGGCCATGGAGGCGGAGGCAGGTCAGGCGGCCATGGAGGCGGAGGCAGGTCAGGCGGCCATGGAGGCGGAGGCAGGTCAGGCGGCCATGGAGGCGGAGGCAGGTCAGGTCCGGCCGACTCTGGACTGGACTCACCGGCCGACTCTGGACTGGACTCACCGGCCGACTCTGGACTGGACTCACCGGCCGACTCTGGACTGGACTCACCGGCCGACTCTGGACTGGACTCACCGGCCGACTCTGGACTGGACTCACCGGCCGACTCTGGACTGGACTCACCGGCCGACTCTGGACTGGACTCACCGGCCGACTCTGGACTGGACTCACCGGCCGACTCTGGACTGGACTCACCGGCCGACTCTGGACTGGACTCACCGGCCGACTCTGGACTGGACTCACCGGCCGATCCTGAAGCATCCTCCAGAGCAGCAGGGCAGAGCACAGCCCAGACACACCCTAAGGCTGCAGCCATGATTGGCAGAACTGCCTCAAGGGAAAGCGCCACCGGAACAGACATCTCTGGGACAACCTGACTTGGGACCCTGGAGAGACCAGCTGACTGCACAGACGCTAGAGGAGTGTCCTCCAAACTGGAGATCAAAACCTTGAACCTGGAAACGGCCATCTTGCGAGCGGCGGGCTCTGGACTGGCGGCCATCTTGCGAGCGGCGGGCTCTGGACTGGCGGCCATCTTGCGAGCGGCGGGCTCTGGACTGGCGGCCATCTTGCGAGCGGCGGGCTCTGGACTGGCGGCCATGACGACTGGAGACGCTGGCTTGGCGGCCATGACGACTGGAGACGCTGGCTTGGCGGCCATGACGACTGGAGACGCTGGCTTGGCGGCCATGACGACTGGAGACGCTGGCTTGGCGGCCATGACGACTGGAGACGCTGGCTTGGCGGCCATGACGACTGGAGACGCTGGCTTGGCGGCCATGACGACTGGAGACGCTGGCTTGGCGGCCATGACGACTGGAGACGCTGGCTTGGCGGCCATGACGACTGGAGACGCTGGCTTGGCGGCCATGACGACTGGAGACGCTGGCTTGGCGGCCATGACGACTGGAGACGCTGGCTTGGCGGCCATGACGACTGGAGACGCTGGCTTGGCGGCCATGACGACTGGAGACGCTGGCTTGGCGGCCATGACGACTGGAGACGCTGGCTTGGCGGCCATGACGACTGGAGACGCTGGCTTGGCGGCCATGACGACTGGAGACGCTGGCTTGGCGGCCATGACGACTGGAGACGCTGGCTTGGCGGCCATGATGACTGGACTGGCCACCATCAGCTTACTGCCCCCCCCAAAAAAATATATAGGGGGAGCCTCCACCGTAACCTCACCCATGGTGAAGGGAGCTTTGTTCTGCGCCAGGACCCGTTGGATGTAATTAGAAAAACTCCCTTGAGGATCAGAACTGGGTAACTGGGTGCAGAGAGGTGCATTTAGACTTCGACGGTAAAAAACAATGAGCGACTCATCTGGAAAGTCTGTTTGAAGGGAGAGATCAAAAAAGTCCTGGGTATGATCCTCAAGGGAGTGACAGTCCTGGCGCAGCATAAGCAGACGAGCTCCTGGGGGCCCTTCCACTGCTGGATCCATGTTATGGTCGATCGTTCTGTTACGTTTGGCAGACAGGCAGACAGGGAGCGGATCCAAACGCAGTTTTAAACATTTAATATCAATCACAAGAACAAACCAAAGACATACGAAAACACGACAGCGGAACAGAGTAACACTAACAACGATCGACAAAAGACAACTGAAACACAAGGGCTATATATACACAGATGAAGGGACAAACAGGAAATGAGGCACAGCTGAAACAGGTTGACAATGACGAGACACAAGGCATGATGGGATATGAAGTCCATGACAAAAACAAGGCAGAAACACTAAACAACGAGGCGCCCTCAGGTGGCGACCCGAGGCGCTGGCCCTAGGGCGTTACATAGAGCGAAAACAATAAAGTGCCAAGGATGGAGCCCTGAGGAACACTATAGGGGATGGGCGCAGAAAGTGAGGTGAATGACCCGATATTAACTGAAAAAGCCCTACCCTTTAAATAAGAGGTGAACCACTGTAGTGCCGTGCCTTGAACCCCTACTACACATTTGAATTGGGAAATAAGGAAATAAAAGTATAAATACTGATTTATTTAAGGTTTTTGTTTACATTTCTTTGTATATTTATTTATGTATTTATTTATTTTTAATGTAGTCTGCTTTGGAATTCCATAAAAAACACACAAATGAAGGTCTACATGTCAGTGCCTCTCCATATTAAAATGGTTAAATGTAAATGAATTTAATCTTACCCTGTGGTACATGAACAGTATTGTAATTTGCAATCGTGACGACTGGCTGCTCCCACTTGCATTGTGATCTGTAAACCCTCGCTTCCAAATGAATCTTGTTATCTAACATATTTATTGTAAAATCTTTTACATATCCCTCCATGATATGAAGTCCCACTAGAATGCTCCCCAATGAGAGTGTGTGCAAAATGTGTGAAAAAACTCTTGGGACAAGGCTTTCACACTGACAGCTCTCCTTGTAGAACATTAGCGAACTCTGTGTGTTTGTCCGAGCTAGCGACAGTATCTAAGGGGGGCGGGGCTTAGCGATAGGTCAATTGTAAATAGTATGCAGAAAATATGTAGTCAGTGTTACAGATTTAAAATTATTGGTAACACTTTATAATAATAGTTGTAAGTTGTCCAGTTGTAAGTGATGTATAAGTGATTAGTTAATGATGAACTACTCATTTACGAAACATTCATAAAAGATGAATAAGTAATATGATAACAATTTAGGTATGTTTTGTCAATTCAGTTACAAGTAATTTACAGGTGATTAGTTAATGATGAACTAATCATTTACAAAACATGACTACGAATTAATTGTAACAGCTGAGGAATAGCAGAAATGAATTTTCACATTTGTACATTTGTTACAGCAATTAAGGGATGTAGAAAGTGTTATAAATGTCTTGTATACAAGTACAGATCACTTGTATCAGCTAAGAAAGATCTACAAATGATGAGCAACACATTTACAAGTGATTAGTAGTTTACACTTTAGATTAGGGGTTGCAGAAAGTGTTATTAATGTATTGTATACACGTACAGATCATTTGTAACAGCTAAGAAAGATCTACGAATGATGAGCAACACATTTACAAGTGATGAGTAGTTTACACTTTAGATTAGGGGATGCAGAAAGTGTTATAAATGTATTGTATACATGTACAGATCATTTGTAACAGCTACAAAAGATCTACGAATGATGAGCAACACATTTACAAGAGATGAGTAGTTTACACTGTGCTGACTGGTGTGGGTATAGATAGATGTGTTCTCTGACATATTTGGAGTATTTTAATGATGTGCACCTGATGTGTTCTTCAGTGGAAGGTAAAGACACATTATCACTAGATCACACACAGAACACAAATCAAGTATAGAATGGATTTAACACAACACTGGAATCCTCTGACTGCAAGTCATTTACAAAAGTGTATTCACTTGCCAACAAAAAATTTTAGTATAGTTTTTGTGCTTTTTAACCGACTTAACAGACAGGCTTACAACTTAAATAAAACAAGTATATACTGATCATTTTCTAATGGTAACTGAATTAACAAAACATTTACAAATTGTTAACATATTACTTATTAATCTTTTATGAATGTTTTGTAAATGATTAGTTCATCATTAACTAATCACTTATACATCACTTACAACGGGACATTATTATAAAGTGTTACCAAATTATTTTTAAAGAATGTTTACATCTTTCACCAGATTATATAAATATTATATTTTATGGTAGTTCTCATAATTCATATGAAATTCTTACAAACTGGTTAATAAATGTGATCATTTTGTGCAAAGAGACAATCTGCTTTATTAAACATTTCTAATATACAAATAAAGAAGTAGGGGGGTGCATGGAGCTTTTGGTGTTTTTGGGGGCCTTACCCCTCTGAAGTTTGGGAAGTTCTGTCTATATAAATATAATCACATAATCCACATTTTTAATCCATTCTTTCATGGTAGACATCAAATAAGTATTTTATTTCTTAAAACAGAATCATCAAAATTTTTATCAGAATTTAGAAACCGCATATAAAACTTTTATAATATAATACACTATATAATATTAGGGATACTAAGCTCATGTACTTGTACTCGTAAAAGTATACTGATACCAAAAACCGATACCTCATGTGACATAACTGACTGAAATTTGTGCTTTTAAATTTTATGACAAGCACATAAAATCATTTCTTTTTTTATTATGTGTTTGAGGTGTAGTTGTAATTATAAGGCTATTCTATTTTAATTAGTATCACTGTGTTGTGCTTGGAAAATTGCTACCTCACCAAAAAATTTAGAAAGGTAATGGGATCGGTATCGGCGAGTACTAGAAATAAAATATCGGTACTCGTACTTGGTCTTTAGAAAATGGTATCGGTGCATCACTATATAATATAATTTAATTCTAAAAAAAATAATATAAATAAATAAAACATTTTAAATACAACGTGCAAAAAATACTGTATGCTAAGCTTTTAATAAAACCGGACTGTATCTCAACATTTTATCTAGATATTGAAATAAATAATATAAATAGCCAATGAGCCCTATCATACACCCGTAGTGTTTTTGCTAGTTTCAGCCCGACGTAGGTTCCTGCCGTGTTGTTTAAATAGCAAATGCATTTGTGCCGATTTGTGCGCCTATGGGCGTGCTGGTCTTAAAAAGAGGTGTGTTCAGGCGCATTGTTGGCACGTTGCTATTATGCTGTTATTGTGGCACTGAAATTATGCAGTTATTTAAAGAGCATGTTAGTAGAAAATGCGCCTCTGTGCGGATCCACAACGCGCGTTCACTTTGCTTATTACACAGAGGGAAGCGCAGTAGCACACAAACAAGCAAAATATTACTACAATGTAAAAGATTATTATTGTGTACATAAAAATACGACTGTAGATTGACCTGTAGATGGTCTGCTCATACACGAGGTTAAAGTGCATGAGCAGACCATCTACAGGACATGTTGAATTTTTATATTTATGTAGGCTATACAATAATAATTTGTGTCCTTTCATCACTAGAGAAGCATTCAGTCTTTGTTCTTGCAAACTCTGCCGTATAAATAGCAAATATTCCATGGCGTGAGCACAACTGTCTCTTAAAGGGAATGAAAGATGACACTCTGATTGGTTTATTGGACTTTTTTGCTCAAAACACCCATAGAATAAGGACAACCCATTTAGACCATGCGCCCAAGCGCGGACCGTTTTCCCATTGTTAAACTAGCAAAAGTGGATTCGCTTTAGACCATGCACTTAGATTGTTAAAATAGGGCCCAATGTCTTCAACGCAGTATACAGTTTTTATAGCAGATATTTATTGAAAGAAAGAAGAATAAACATTTGATCATCTTTAGGCTAACAATATTCTTGTCTTACCACTGAAGTCTTATAGTGGCTCAGTTTTTACATACAATGAAATGCTCTCAGTTTTAGTCACTAACTGGTGGCAGGTGCGACAGAGTAATGAATGGGGGGCAGACAAAGAGGCAGAGTGAGAACACGCGGACACCGATTTTGTAAAACAAATTTAGTAGTTAATTGCAATGAGATGTTTTCACAAGATAATGGGTTTAGTACCCATTAGGGTTGATTGCATATAGGACACTGAAGAAAGTGTCTCAGATAACTGTCCATTAGAGAAGTCAAGTTTTTAAATAACATTACTTTAATTGCAAAAACAAAAGCAGTTGCAGGAGTCAATATCATCTGAAAGGATTATATCTGCTGAGTCTGCCCAGAGAAGTGATACAGAGATGAGGAAAATATGATTTTATTGTGCTAATTCATTTTTATTGCTTTGAATGTATTGTAAATTATTAATTTATCTCCACACAAGGCACACCCATGTAGGCTATAACCTTTCTAGGTCTTTAAAGGTAGAATGTATGCAAATTAAAAAGCCAAAACATCAGTACATTGAATATTGACAATATAAAGAAGACCAAACTAAAACGGCATATAGTTGTTTTAAAGAGAACTTCAGAGTAAGTTCTCTATATATTTCTAAAAATGTTTACCGACTTAACATATCTTATTGCAGGTAAAGATGACTGATACCTGCCTAGGTGATTAAAATGCATGTTTGTGTTGCAAGAATAAAAAAAAAAATGGTTTTCCAAAAACAAGATCTTATGAAGCTCAGTGTGGTGTAGTGACTGGAGAGCATCATCATGATCTTGTCCTGGCTAGAGCTGCAGGGTAGCAGATCATTTTGCTTCAGAGCTAGGTGCACATTAAAGGGAAACTTAAGTCAAGTATCAAAATTTCCCTATGTTTGACCATAATAAATATGACATTCTGCTTGAAGAACAATGAGGTATATTACCAGATTGGAAAGAACGATTTTGGTAGAATGGGAGTGGATAGGTCCCCGTTATTTAAAGCTCCAAAAAGCACATCCATAAATAAGAGAACTGCTCGACACGGCTCTGTGGTGTTCTGAAGCGAATCGGTGCATTTGTTTAAAAGAAATGTGTGTATTCACAATTATATTTAAGCTAATATCTTACTATAGTTGTTCATCTGGCGCGCGTGCACGAATGGGTTCTTCTTGTTCTTATTTAATTCCGGGTGGCACCCAACATTACAGCGCATTACCGCCACCTACTATACTGGACTCCTACTATACTACTCCAGTATAGTAGGTGGCGGTAATGCGCTGTAATGTTGGAAGAACCTTTTCGTGCATGCGCGCCAGATGGACAACTATACTAAGTATTAGCTTAAATATAATTGTAAATACAAACAATTCGCTTCAAAAGACATTTGTTAAGACCTCAGAGCTGTGTGAAGCAGTTCTTTGATCAATGGATGTGCTTTTCGGAGCTTTAAAAAAACGCGGACCTATCCACTCCCATTCTACCAAAATCGTTCTTCCCGATAAATGGTAATATAACTCAGACTGCCTTGTTCTTCAAGCTTTGTGTGGAAAGTTTTGGTGTGCCATGTGCTCTCCTGTCTCGTCTCTTGACTCCGCCCCCTCGTTTCTTCATTAGATATCTTGTCATTGTTTCATGCCCCTCACCTGTTTCCCTCATTATTTGTTCCCTATTTAATACCTTTGTGTTTGCTGTCCTGTGCCAGTTCATTTTTTGTATCTCTGTGTGTCAAGTCCAGTCAATAAAAAGTCAAGTATAAGTCTAAGTCTAATCGAGTTCAGTTGAGTCCATTTTTGTCAAGTTCGTTATTTTAGTCTAGTTACCTTGTCTTTTGTACTTTTGTCATTTTCATGTTGTTTTACCCACTCGTGGGTTTTTCTGTTGTGTTTATATTCTTAATATTATTAAAGTCTTTTTGTTAACCCCATCACGGCCTGCGTTTGGGTTCTGTCCACTCACCCCCTGACAAGAGAGTCAAAGAACCGAACAATCCAAGATCATGCGAAATCGTCAACAATCAAATCCAGACTGATCCAAATCCAAACTGAGTTAGCGAGGTACAAAGAACGGGCCCCAGTTAACAACATTTTTCAAAATATATTATTTTGTGTTCTGCAGAAGAAAGTCATACAGGTTTGAAATGACAAGAGGGTGAAACACTAAAAACAAAAACAACCCACAAGGGGGACAAAACAGGAACAATATAAGGGCACACTCGACACGAGGTAGTAATACAAAACGAACCAGCACAGGACAGCAAACACAAGGCCCAGGGCATTATATAGGGAGACCAACGAGGGATAATCACAACGGGCAGGTGTACGGCATGAAACACTAACGGGAAGATAGAAGGAGAAACAAGGGGGCAACCAAGACAGAGCCGTGTGTTTCCACACAGAATATAAACATAAAGACATGATACTGTCACAATCCTGTCCACAAGACTATGAATTTAGAACTTTAACAAGGAGGACAGGATCGACAGTAACCGGGGGGAGCAGGCAAACCACGCCTAGGCCACGGGCTTCCACACATAACATAAACACAAGGACATGGCACTGTCATCATCCTGGCCACAAGACTCAAGAGATAAGCAGGGCATGGAGGACAGGATTATGACAAGCCTTAATGTAAAAAATTTTTTTTTAATTCTAGGGCTGTCAAAGATTAATCGCGATTAATCTCATCCAGAATAAAAGTTTGTGTTTACATAATATATGTTTGTGTACTGTGCATATTAATTTTGTATTTATAAAAACAAACCTATACATGTATATATTTAAGAAAAATATAAAAATTAATAAACATTTAAATATAATTTCAATTATTGGTAAATATAAATAAATACATCTAAATATTTCCTAAATATGCCTACATGTATGTGTTTGTGTTTATAAATACAAAATGAATATGCACAGTAAACAGACATCTGTAAACACAAACTTTTATTCTGAATGCGATTAATTGCAATTAATCTTTTGACAGCCCTAGAAAAGTATTTTAAAAGTAGCCAAAATTAAATATTTAAATATATTTTTAGCATATATTGCAAAATAGATGTACATATACATATAAAATCAGTTTTCTCCTTAATTTTATAACATTTAAATATACAAAATATATTTATTATTAATATATTTCAACACCTATGTAACTTCTGTAGTAGTCTGGGCAATGAGACCTCTGGTGGTCGGATGAAACTAAAAAATAACCCAACAAAAGAATTAGCTAAGCATACTTACACTTTAAGCCAGAACTTGGTTATGTTTTTCAAATTATACCTTTTTAGTGTTTTTTATGTATGTTTTGTCATCTTACATTTTACATTTACATTTACATTTAGTCATTTAGCAAACGCTTTTATCCAAAGCGACTTACAGTGTTACAGTGTATTTTGTGTTACAGTGTATTTGGTGGGCAAATCATGATGAAATCTATCACCAGCTATTGTATAAACAGATGCACAGTTATCACTATTCAGTGTTGATCTAGATAAACAACAATTCTTAGTTCAGAATTGACTATGGTCAGCAGCAATGAAAACCATTCAGGATATAATGTATTATTCCATATAAATGTTTTACTTTTTGACAATTCAGTGACATTTCTCAACCTTTCTCATTTTCTAACAACAACACACACGCCTTACCCCCAGTTAACTTCCAGTTTGTGTGTCTAATAATATAACTATATCATATTAATTTATATTATTATTTTATTGTATAATAATTGTATTAAATAAACGATTTGTTGAATTTTGTTGTATGTTGATTTTATTCAATAACCAATTTGTTGAATGGGTCCTGTAGTTTGGTTGCATTTAAAGAAACCGCATGGAACGTTTGAGCATGGTATCGCAGTCTAAATTTAAAATATTGGAGAGACAAGTTTGGCCAAGTAATGTTTTTTTCTTGGATTCTTTTGCTTGTTATCAGAAATAATCTAGGCACTCTATTGTTTGTGGATGTGTACCGGAAGTTAGGTTGGGGGGGTCACAAAAGTGCTCATGCGAAATAACGTTTGTTTATGTTGTCACTTTGAAACCAGAAATTATCTAGTAATTACCATTTGTGACTTTGTAAATAACAAGACAAATTACTGTCAATAAAATACTTCATAAGATTTAAATTGTAATGGAAAAAGTAAAAATGGAGAGGAACATAGCAGATATTACAGTAAACATAACCATAAGGAAATCATGTGTTTTGTATTGTACAAGCATTGTCATTTAATCACATCATGCATATAAAAAGCAACAATTTTGAATTTAGACATAAATATCTTTTGACTTAAATATCTACAAGTGAGATGTCTTTGTAGTCAATTGCTGAAGGACCGTTTTTGAAAAGGGCACTTTGGAAGAAAAGGGCAGGGCCACGAGTCCCTGCAAGCCCAACCCAACTTCCATTGTCGTCATAAAATGTCATTAAGTTGAAAATCATGTTTGTAATGAACATCTGCAAATATTTACTACTGGCAGTACGAGATGATAATCAAGCATTTAGATGACATAAGTTTTGTAAATGCCCAGTATTTTGTAATATTTGTATTGTGTCTAAAGAATTGAAGATGTTATCATGGTTCCCTAATTTATCTCCAGTCTTTATAACATACTTTAAAGCTGGATTTAAAGTGTTTTTACATATAGAAGTTGTTTTATCAAAAAATGAACTTTTGTACAACATTACCTTTACTCATTTATGCTACAAAATCTGTAATGTGTACACACTACTTAAAACTGACACCTGGAAAATATAATCTCACAAGGTCGGTCTAGCACAGGTGTTAAAATGACTTCCTCCGTAAGTGAGTTAGCTCTTTAAAGCTCTGCCCGAGAGAGAGTGTACTGCATGGAGAAGAAAGGCCTGTATTGTCTCTTTCTGAGGAGCCAGCTTTTATCCTGTAGGAAACAGAGTTTAAGTAAACCGAATTCATTTGGCAATCATGACACTTTTGTTGAGATGCGACAGGCCTGTCACAGTGGCCCAAGCAGCAGCAAACATAAGAACTCAGCAAACACAGTTGCGACTGGGATTGATATTGATTTGGGTGTAAGGGTAGTGTCAGACCAGGCTCATCTGCTGGCGACAAGATGAGGTTGGTGCAGCTGGTCCCCTCCTCCATGGACATAAAGAGGTTGCTATGGCTGTGCCTGTTATGCCCAACATTCATGGCTGTGAAGTTGCGACCCCTCTTTAATGAGGCCCGTTCCTGGGCATCCCGCTTCTCATCCTCGCTGTTCATTGTGAGAAACCTTAATACCACCAAGTTGAGGAAAGCTCCAATGACTGTCAACCCCACGAGGATGTACATGAAACTAAATACCACATAAGGTGTCTTTTCTTGAAGGTCCTCCTTCTTCTGAAGAGCCACGAAATCCCCGAACCCAATGGTGGTAAGAGTGATGAAACAGTAGTAGTATGAGTGGAAGAATGTCCAGCCCTCAAAGTGTGAGAATGCTGCAGCACCAACACATAATGTTCCGAGGCAAGACAAGAAACCTACCAAAACCATGTTCTCCATGGAAACTTCAGTGTGACGAAAGCCTAGGCATTTCTTCACACGGCTGAGCAGGTAGCGAACAAAGGTATTCATCCTCTCACCTAGACTCTGGAACATCACCAGTGTAAGCGGAATACCCAAAACGGCATAGAACATGCAGAAGACCTTACCAGCGTCTGTACCAGGTGCCGCATGTCCATAACCTGCAGAAAAGCATATCTTTTGATCAGTCTAATTACAAAAACCATTGGTGAGAATTTTGTTTTTTTTTATTAAAAGTGGTTGCTAAGTTATTGTTTTTTTTGCCATAATGAATATGAAAAGATATTATATTTGCACTGATAAAAATGTGTAGTAGTATTTACTTGAAAAAAGCTAGTGAAAGCTAGAAAAGTTTGCAAATCCCTTTGCATTTGGGTTTCCTCTGACCTGTACAGAAACCTGTCAATCAATGGTGGGGGCGGGCTTTTGCAATGGGTGTGTTTGTATGTCTCAATTTTTATACAAACAAATAGAAAACGCATTTGCAAATGCAGTTTGAAATTCCGTTTTAATTTTGTCCGCAATATCATTCCATCTCGACTCTTTGTGCATAGAGATGTGTGCAGAGAGAAGCAGCAAGGATCAAGACTTGCTAATGCTAATGGATTTTAGTTTCAATCTGTTGGTCTGACAGATTTGCACTTTTTTTGTATTTACATGTTGTAAATCACCCAAAATGCATTTTCTTTGATAACGTGAGATAAAGTAGATAACTAACAACTACATTTCAAATTTAGACAGTTAAAATAGTTTTTCATACAATCCTTGGACTGTGATGGAGCTCAAAAGCCATTTTATGTAAAATTATAATCGTTTTTCATTAGTCAAAATAATACATTCAGAGACAATTTACCTTGTTATTCTTAAGCAGATATAATGAAAAGGTGTGACCGCATCCTCAGTTTCAGCAAAATCATCTTACATGATTAAACACATTAAACACTTATGTGTTGTGTTACAGGCATTTTCATAATGATTGTATCATTATTTAGAAACCCAAACATCTCTGGGACCCATTATATCTTAGTGTTCTTCAACACAATCAATGTCCTCTTACACTTTGTCAATGGTCCAAATTTAACATTAAAGTACAAGTTAAAGTCAAGAGCCCAAATAAATCAAACAGTGATTACAATAATGGTGTTTTTTTGATAATGGTTACTTACTATCAGGGACAGGGTTACAAATGAAAATTAGAATAATATTATTAATTAGAAAATTAGAATAAAGCTACAGATAATGTATTAAGTTTTTACATTACAGCTCCTTTCAAATTTAATCTCATTTTCTGAGAGAAAAGGGTTTCTATCTTTTACAAGCTTTTTTCAAGTAAATCCTAATTTCAGTGTATATTTAGGTTTGGTTGCATACATTTTTGGTTGAGTACTGATAGTTTTTCAAAAATTCTAACATCACTCACTCACCCTAATGTTGTTCCAAACCTGTATGACTTTCTTCTACAGAACACAAAAGAAGACCCATTGAAGAATGTTGGCAAACCAAAAAGCATTGCATGGACACAAAACCAAAACATGCAGGTCTGGAGTGACAGGGGGATGAATAAATGATGACAGAATTTTTTATTTTGGGGTGAACTATCATTTAAGTTGAAATAATTAGTTATAATATTTAAAAGAATTTACATAATACAAAAACATTCAAATCTTTCAGGTCGGGATGAGCCATGCAAATGCAATCGTCTAATTTCTAACGCTTGTAGATTTTTCAGAAGGCCAAAACACTGAAACTCACCAATCGTTGTAATGACTGTTATGGCAAAGTAAAAAGATCCAGCGAATTTCCACTGTCTGCCTGCGCGATGAGGTTCAGCCTGCAGCACAACTCGCTCTATCTCCCGATAGTCATCCTCTGAAAAGCGATACTTTCTTTTCATGTCGCCGCGTTTCTGCTCTAAGATGCGCTTTCTTGCGCTCTCAGTCTCGGACTCTAAAGCGTCAAAGACCGCGGCGCCGACCAGCAGGTAAGAGAACATGCAGAGGATAAGAGAGAGTGTCCGCACGTTCTGTTTCTTCATTTTTATAGGACCTCAAACAGGTTGTGCATTTCAGTGCATCTGTATTTAACGCTCAGTGTTATGTAGCCTACGTACCTATTACATGGCAGAAGAGAGAACCCCAGTGTTATGTCAGACAGGCTACGTATCCGAGAAAGAACAAGTCCATTGTTTTGTTGATGCATTGTTTTTTTTCAGCCTTTGCGTCACATATTTCTTTTGCTATTCTAGCTTTGTTTCAGAGAGAGTTCAACGGAGATTATTGTAGTAATGCGCAAATTGTGCAGAGGAGGTTCAGATCTAAATACCTTTCGTATCTAGCGATCAATAAAAACCTCAAGTCCTAAACGCACTGTCAGTCATAATCATGCGCTTTACTGTATGTGATCACACCACGAGCTCTAAAGCATTGGATTACATTACGCCACCGAGAAACACAAATCCCACAAAATATAGGAGTTGCCTGTGTTGGTACGAGCAAGCGTTACGTGTCGCTGTCCGCGGTGCTGAACTTTTACTGCTTAATTTAAAGACAAATTTAAAGTATACGCATATTTAACGGTTACGCTACCCTAAAGGGAATATATAGGCTACATTGTCTTTGTAAGTCCGACAAATGTAGTATGTATTAATGTATTCCAATAATGCAGTCCAAATAAATATATAAACTAACGTTTAAAAGCTTGGGGTCGCTTTATAATTTATTTTTAAAAAATCAAATCAAAAACACCAGTTTATTTATATATTTATATAATTTTATTTGGCCTGGTTATATTAATAGTGGTATTATGTGTGTCAAGTTTGATATAAGATGTACATTAGTAACAGTAAATAATTTCTGGCTGTGCTTTATTGTAAATACAGATCCAGCTAAACTCCTTGCTTTAGTAAAATGGTTACCACTTAACGCATATATCAAACAAATCATTAAATTCCATCCTTTTATTTAAGGATATGGTCTCTGACAAGTAAAGATAACACAATACTGCTATGCAACAAAAATATCAAAATTGGTACTGCATACCAGTGAAACAAACAATATGTAAAGATGTCACAGCTGTGCTTTATGCTGAATCAATCACACATTGTAAAAAATGTGCTGTATTTATACAGTAACTTACTGTAGATTTATATTTATCTAATTTATTACAGTTTGTTGAAAGATAAATTAACATTAAACATGAATAAGTCCTTATCTTTACAGAAAAAAAACCCTTAAAATAACAGCCTCATGCAAAGCATTCTGGGAACCAAAAATCCTCATCAACCTTTTTCTGTTATTTTTCTGAATTTTGATTTCCAGAGATGCTTGCATTAAGCTGTTATGTTATCGTTTTTTTCTGTAAAGATAAAGACTTGTTAATGTTTAATGTTAATTTATCTTTGAACAAACTGTTGCCTATAAATTAGTTAAATATAAATATACAGTAAGTTACTGGCAAACTGCTGCCAGTAATACTGTAATTTCTACAGAATTTTTTAACAGTGCAGCTATTGACCAGTCAGTCAGACTTTTCATGTTGTGTACAGAGACCATTAGTGCACAGGTCTCTTTGTGATTTAAAGCAGCGCAGACTAAATCTATAACATTTTATGTATATTATCGGTTTCCCCTTTTTCATCCTCTGTGGGGTAAGAGAGTTTGAGGTGTGGGAATAAATTCTGATCTGTCTTCAGGAAATAAATATTTTAAATAAAAAACCTGGTGGTGTTTGCCTGTAGGCACAGAGGTGCTGGCAGTGATAATAAAAAACACAGGCTAAAGCTGGTATCTACTTCTCCATTGATTAATTCAACAGGTGCTTTTATCCAAAGCGACTTACAAATGAGGGAGTAATTAGCATTTTGCCAAAATTATATAAGTATTCAAATAAGGAATAGTGTTGTAGCTATGGGAGCAGAGAACAACATAAAATAGGAGGTTATTTTAAAACAATGTTAACTGGATAAACAAAGTTAAAACATTGAGTACATACAGAAAAGGTCTGACTTTGTTTTTTTTAAAGTCTGGCCAGAGCCCGCACTTTGATCATACATCAGCATGACTGCTTTGGCTTTGGCTTTTCTTTTTTAGGACATGTGCGGCATGCTTGGGATCATATAATGACGTAATGACACAACCAGTCACGAGACACACAAGAGCCAGGTGTCAGGTGGGTGTAAACCTCTGAAAATGTTTTTGTTTTGTTTATATATCTATTTTTTCATTTAGTAATGTCTTTCAGAAGCTATAAAAATACATATATGTTTCTTAGGAAATTAAATATAAACAATTACAAAAAAAGGTTACACCCACCTTTCTTTAAATGAATCGTGTTGACTTCATAAGTATCACTGAATGTTTCTATCTATTGTAATAGTTGCGAGTCTCTTGATTGTCCTCAATGTAAAAACATGAATCTCAACATACAGTTACTGCTGGACATGAGTCAAATATAGAGAAATGCTGAAAAAGCAAAAATTCTGGAGGACCTGGAAGATCAGTGGACAGTTGAATGACTCGGGACAAACAAGAAACAGCTATGACAAAACATAAAAACTGTCATTGACTGTTCAGGTAACATCATACAGTATTAATAATCAGCTATTTTTATAAATTTTGTTACTATTCTTTGGTGTGAACTTTGTTAACATTTCTTTTGTAAAATAAGTTGTTCAAGGGCAGGACTAAATTAAAAATAAATCCTTTTATTTTTTCCCAAATTTTCAGCATTTTCCAGATTCTGCAAGGGGGATGTAAACTTTTGACTTCAACTAAGTTTTATCTGTTTTGCCCAGAATGACCTCTTCTTATATAACCGATATGTTTCTTTTACATCTCAATGATCACAATACCCTCCACATACAACAAAAACACAACTCTGATTGCAGCGTCTTTCAGGTTTTTTGTTTTTTAAAACAAAAATAAAACATTTTGGTAAATCTGTTCACCCTAGTAGAAAATTGGGCCCATGCCAGCTCTTGTCTGGCACAGATTGACTGCCACCAGTCTGCTTGAGGACTATACTGTATATGTATTGTATTTAGTAAACTTTACTATTTTTATATATTCATTTTATATTACATTTGCATTGATTTTATTACTTCTTGTTGTTGTTGTATTGTCTTCACAACGCCATTATCCATTATAATATATTTTAATAAATTATGTTTTTTTCTTTCTTCACTACATTTAACACCACTGCTTGATAAACTTACAATCAACCTTTCATTTGTCAACAAACAACATGGCCTCCTCACCAAAGCCCTCCACAACATGGCGGCTTAACCAGAGTTCCTGACGCCACTGGCTCCAACCTGATGGTCTTAGCCTCCGCCACCGGCCCGCCCTGTTGTTCTTCATCTTTTCGCTTTGGTCCTTTTCAGCTTTGCCCATGGTGGTTTGATGCTCAGCTCCGCTGCAGTAGCTTAACCACTTGTAAATTCTTCATAATTCTTCATAATTTTTGCTTTATTCTGTATTTATGCACAACTGTATATCCTGCACTTGCTTATTGCACTTCTGGTTAGACCTAAACATTTCGTTGCCTTGTACTTGTACATGTGTAATGACAATAAAGTTGAATCTAATCTAATCTAATCTTAAGGACATTTTCATACCTGTGCGTTTGTTTCGGAACCTGGTGCGTTGTCTTCCTTGGTTTGGTGCAATTAGGCATATGTGAACATTGCAATCGGCCCGATTGCAAACAAACTCTGGAGCTATAAGTGTGAAAGCAGTCCGACGTCATGATGGTAAATGTAGATAGTTTTGAAGTGTGGATCAGGGTGAAAAGCCATGTCCAGTTGTTCATTTGTGCAAGAATTTCATCCAAGTTACAATTCAAACAGTCTATATTTTTAGCCCATATTAAAGCTTTGATATCAAATGTCAAAACATATTAAATGAATACATTGCACAGTTTCAATTGTATGATCATATTACTAGAAAATCTCTGTGTGTGTTATATTCACGTCTCCTGGTTTGTGGCTGGCTGCTACGTGTGAAATTATAGGACGTGGACACAATGTTTATGGAACTTTAGCCAAGATTCTAAAAAAGGAAACTTTACAAAGAAGTCATCAGACCATCACAAAGTAACATCATGCTGACCAAATCACGACTAACTGGCGATGCCATGTACTGGGATTATACCGGCATGTATATTATATATTCTGACATATTTTAGCATGATACTAGTCTGGTTAATTATGTGTTGCTAAATTAACAAATGTTATCACTGCATAGATTATAACACATGGAGTAAACAAAATCTCCAGGTCTCGCCAAACTTTTACAGTAAATTGCTATACAGTTGCTTGGCTTCTCTGGGTGGTTGACAAGGCGGATTATACAGGCCTTATTGACCTTCTTCATCTGATATATGATCCCCTAAGGGTTAGTTCACTCAAGAACATTGAACATGTTCATCATTCTCAACCTCATGTCATTCTAAACCTGTATTACTTTGCAGAAGAAAAAGAAGATATGTTAAAGAATGTTGGTAACAAAACAACATTGTCCTCCATTGACTTTCATTGCATGGACACAAAATCACTGAAACATTTCTCACAATATCTCTTGTGTTCCAAAGAAAAAAGAGTCATATACAGGTTTTGAACAACATAAACAATAAATGAAAGAATTTTATTTTTGAGTAAAATAATTAGGGGTCGACCGATTATCGACCTGGCCGATTATCGACGTCGATATTACGCATTTTCCCGATTATCGACATCGGCAGTTTTAAAAGCCGATTTGCTGATAATGTAATTTCATTTTAAAATGCGCTATTTGGCTCTGATGCAGCCAAGGAGTGAGAGCAGTCGGAACACGGAACAGGGCACTTTAGTCAGTAGAGCAATGCCCGCCCACCGCCCCTCTGATTTGTTGGGAGTCACGACTCCGGCCAATCAACGCGGGAGGCTGAAGACCCTTGAAATTTGCACTCACACCAAGAGCACATGCTTACTGGAGATGCAAGTTCGGATTAATGCCTCTCAAAGGTAAGGCAGCATCGGACGTTGCAATAAATCACAATTCACTACACTTAAGTTGCAAAACACCTCAATATAATCAGGGCCTGAATTTCGCGCAGGATTACGGGTTTCTTGCCGGTTTCGCAGGATTTATGATTATATTCACATAGTGGGCTATATGCAATAATTTCGCTCTGCACGCGAGCTGGACACTGCAATACAAGAGTTGAGCACGCGTTTCGGGCAGTTGACCGAGCTGGCATTTGCATGTCATTGTCATGCCATTTCAAAAATACGAGCCATTTTAAAGCATAAAGAACTCAGACACTTCGGTCTTCAGTCAGTGCTCTCGTGCACGCGCACACAGTCGCATCTCAAGATGCTCGCAACAAGTGACAGATTGAGTTATTTTTCGCGACTTATTTATTACACATGAATGTTCAGATACACACACAGATATGCTTAAATGCCTGTCTTGGCGACTATATACTTAAGGAATAGGCTATTTAACTATTAAAAGTGTGTCTATAATATGGTATTAATGTTATAGTTTCATGAAAACATTTTGTATGCAAAGTTTAAGTCATCAAAAAAATAATTCATTTATTCAATTCATTTTTTATTTAGTGCTTTTTACAATGTGTATTGTTTCCAAGCAGCTTTACATGAGAAAAGAAAACACAGAAAGAGGCTAAATACACTGCAGTTCAATAAATAAGCAAGGGTCTAATAAAGCAATGTTTTAAATGTTAAAATGAACATTGTTTTATTGAAATTTAGCAGCTAATCTAAAAAAAATTATGAAAGATGTTATTACACATACTTAACATAGAAATGATACTTACCATTCGCAAGCTGTTTAACTACAATACAGGACATAATTTTAAATTTTACACCAGACTTATATATCGTTTAAAAATATCGGTTATCGGCCTACTCAATCTGTAATAATCGGTATCGACATCGGCCCTGAAAAACACATATCGGTCGATCTCTAAAAATAATATATGGCTTTTCTAATGGGCTTCCTAATTTTTCTCCTTGTTGGAAAGCCTGATGGCTTATAAAAGTCATAGCAGACTTTATATTCTAAAAATACTTTAAAATGCCAAGTAGCAAGGGTTTTCTCAGTTGCTATTGGATAGTGACTGTTGCCATGGTGATGCTTAATATCTAAATGATAAGGACTGAATAAATAGTGTTGCTGTATATATTGGGATGTATTGTAACACTTTAATATATGTACAAAGTGTAATCGATGGAGTGATAGAAGGAAAAAAGTGTGACTGATGCAGTGATAGTACAGTATATAAGTTAATTAAGAGAATAATAAAAAAAATCATCTAGCATTGTCAGCTCATGGTTAACTCTGAGGTTGGGACATGAACGACAAATTATATTCCTATAACAGTAATTTGCGTATTAGCATGGGAGGAATTTACATGTCATTTTTGGCAAAATCCCAGTCTGGTGTCTGAAAAATTGGTACTCTCACCTTTATGTTGTCCACTACAGACAGGAGAGTCAAAATGAGGGATATACTGTATGTTTTTTTGCTCCAAGCTTCAAGTTTGCTGCTACGTGTGAAATTATAGGACGTGGACACAATGTTTATGGAACTTTAGCCAAGATTCTAAAAAAGGAAACTTTACAAAGAAGTCATCAGACCATCACAAAGTAACATCATGCTGACCAAATCACGACTAACTGGCGATGCCATACTGGGATTATACCGGCATGTATATTATATATTCTGACATATTTTAGCATGATACTAGTCTGGTTAATTATGTGTTGCTAAATTAACAAATGTTATCACTGCATAGATTATAACACATGGAGTAAACAAAATCTCCAGGTCTCGCCAAACTTTTACAGTAAATTGCTATACAGTTGCTTGGCTTCTCTGGGTGGTTGACAAGGCGGATTATACAGGCCTTATTGACCTTCTTCATCTGATATATGATCCCCTAAGGGTTAGTTCACTCAAGAACATTGAACATGTTCATCATTCTCAACCTCATGTCATTCTAAACCTGTATTACTTTGCAGAAGAAAAAGAAGATATGTTAAAGAATGTTGGTAACAAAACAACATTGTCCTCCATTGACTTTCATTGCATGGACACAAAATCACTGAAACATTTCTCACAATATCTCTTGTGTTCCAAAGAAAAAAGAGTCATATACAGGTTTTGAACAACATAAACAATAAATGAAAGAATTTTATTTTTGAGTAAAATAATATATGACTTTTCTAATGGGCTTCCTAATTTTTCTCCTTGTTGGAAAGCCTGATGGCTTATAAAAGTCATAGCAGACTTTATATTCTAAAAATACTTTAAAATGCCAAGTAGCAAGGGTTTTCTCAGTTGCTATTGGATAGTGACTGTTGCCGTGGTGATGCTTAATATCTAAATAATAAGGACTGAATAAATAGTGTTGCTGTATATATTGGGATATATTGTAACACTTTAATATATGTACAAAGTGTAATCGATGGAGTGATAGAAGGAAAAAAGTGTGACTGATGCAGTGATAGTATAAGTACAGTATATAAGTTAATTAAGAGAATAATAAAAAAAATCATCTAGCATTGTCAGCTCATGGTTAACTCTGAGGTTGGGACATGAACGACAAATTATATTCCTATAACAGTAATTTGCGTATTAGCATGGGAGGAATTTACATGTCATTTTTGGCAAAATCCCAGTCTGGTGTCTGAAAAATTGGTACTCTCATCTTTATGTTGTCCACTACAGACAGGAGAGTCAAAATGAGGGATATACTGTATGTTTTTTGCTCCAAGCTTCAAGTTTGTGGCCATTATCTAGATTGCTTTTGTAGAAAAAGCATTAAATAATAGCTTTTTTTTAATAAATAATAGATTTTATAGTTTTCATTTTATATGTTCTTTTAGTTTAAGTAAAAACAATTAAAATAAAATACTGGATCCTAAATGTATTGATATAGCCTAACATGGCTTCTGAGATGAAAGACTTCAGTATTTTCATCATAAAAAGATATCATTAAAGATGACTGCAGTAATACTGCATTTAAACATTATCTGACTATCATCTCCTCTTCATTACAGTTGTTGCCATGGTTACCTTATTCTGAAATAGCAGTCCAGTGCTGGAGCTATAGTCTGTACAGTCTCTGGATGGTAGATGATGCCATTTATAGCCACTGCTGGTGAGATGAATGCTAACATGCAGAGATGTGTTATATACCCTAATGTCAGCAAAGAAGATTTAAAGGGTTTAGAAAAGCTAATTATATTCTTATAGACTGGGAAATATAGGATATATTTAATTCTCAGAGCATGCAAGTTAAGAAGTGTCTATCATAACATGCATTTCAAGATGAAAGGCTGGAAATATGCCATAGTAATCCTAAATCTGCAAAAGAAAAACAGGTTTGACAAACATGCAATAAATATAGAATGTGTGTGTGTGTTTTTGTTTTTTATATGCCGGTGGGGACGTAAACCTGAATGCACACCAACTCGTGGGGACTCGTGTCACCGTGGAGACCAAAATTGAGGTCCCCACAGGCACAAAAACTTATAAAAAACGTCCAAGCGTTCTATCTTTTTAGTTACTTTAGTTTTGTGGCGTAGTTTTACCTATATTTAACAGCGTTTCATCAGAAGTAGAAACCCGCCTCCCACAAATACAACATCCATTTTTTTAATCCAATGGTTGAAAAGAAATGAGTAAACACGGTCACTAAGAAGCTGTGACAGCTGTCAATCAAAATGTGGCGCGGGCTTTCTCCCCATCAGAAAACAAATTTGCCCGGCGTATTCTGAATAATTTGGTGAGGTAAAACCTGTATTACAATGCGTTATAATGGCAGCAAAAAAAGAAAATGTTCTTTTAGTAAAGACTGGACTAGGACATATATCTGGGTGAGGCCGGTAGATGGGGATACCCAAAGAGTGTTTTGCGGTCTATTTCAAAGCAGCTTTTCTATTTCACACGGAGGAGAATATGACGTTAAGCGTCACAGCACATGCGAATCACACAAGAAAAGGGAACAACAGAAAGAAACGTCCAAGTCAATAGAATCGTTCCTTGTATCCAAAGAGGATGGCCAGGTTGATAAAATCACAGCAGCTGAGGTAGCCAGTGTCAGCGTGCAGCATGCACAATCATACAGATCATCTGTATGGGAGTATAGCTCTGGTCATTTTTCCAGACTCCGAGATTGCAAAGAAAATGTCATGTGGTCGAACGAAAGCAGCATCAATAGTTACAGACGTGCTTGCACCTTCCTCTGTGGAGAGCTGTTTAAGAGAAGAACACCGCTGGTTAAGCTCCCAGTCCCAGGTGAGAAAAACAAAGCTTCTGACACATCAAACCACGGCAGTACAAAACTTTTCCCACTGTCACTGAGATACTGGATGCCAGAGCTGGGATTAAAAAGCAAGCTACTCAATTTTTATGAAGACAGTAACGAATCATCTGCTTCAATACATTGCCAGATAATGAACAAGCTAAAAGAGAATGACCTACGACTTGATATGATTTCTGTATATACTGCTGATAATGCAAGTGTAAATTATGGCAAACACAATTCTGTTTTCCAAAAGCTAAAAACAGAAAACCATGGCATTATAAAGGCAAACTGTATGGCTCACATAGTGCACAACTGTGTAAAACATGCTAGAGACAGACTGGAAATAGACATTGAAACCACAGTCAACTAGATTTTTTGTCATTTCTCATCATCCTCAAAGCGCACAGAAGAATTGAAAGTTGTATTTTCATTTGTGGAGGAAAATTATCAGGCTTTATTGAGACACGTACCAACAAGATGGTTAAGTATATGGCCTGTTGTCTCAAGACTACATGAGCTAGTCTGCAATCAAGGCTTGTTTCTTGTCACTGGGAGAGGAACATCGTCCAAAGGTGCTATGGAAATTATGGAAACTATTTAAACAGGATCAAGACAGTGAGGGGCATCCTCTTGAGTTACAGGCCTACCTGTCCTTCCTCAGTAATGGACTGAAGATATTCCATGAGATGGTTCTTTGTTTGGAGGGAGATGACCGTACTGTCTGTGAGCTACATGAAATTATGTCCACTCTCAGAACAAAGTTTCAACAGCGACAAGTGGATGGCTTTTTTGGTGTGGAAACCAATGCTCTCCTCCAACAGTTCACAGACCACAAGAGAGCAGCAAACAGGATTTTTCCAATTTCTATAAATCTGCAAATCTGAAAAATGGTATGACTTCTCAGACAACAACTATCACAAGAATGTTGCAGTCTTGGGGTTGAAGAGAGAATTCACATTCTCCCATCTTTGTGATGTGGTGGAAATTCTTCAGATAAAGGAAAAACTGGACATAGATGAACTGTATGAAGAATACTGTGTTACTTTGCCACGCCAACAGGAAATTGTAAAGAGAAAAGCTCCTGTTGCTGAGAAGTGGTCAACCTTGCTCCAAGGCACAAACACACCAAATTTGACTGCAATTGCATCCTTTCTCTTAAGTATCCCTGTTACCAATGCATTTGTGAAGAGAGTTTTTTCCCTGATGACGGCAGCATGGTCTGACCAACAAAACCGGTGCTCTGTAGATTTTATCAAGTGTGAAATTCAGGTCAAGAACAACTTTGGATACAGCTAAGAGTTCTATAGCTATGCACTTAAGCAGAAGGCCCTTCTTGAAGCTGCACGTTCAAATAAAAAGTATAAATTCAAGAACAAGTAAGGTAAAATAATTAATTCTTTACAGTATAGAATATGTCTGTATCTTTACAGAATAGAATAATGTGAGCCTCCGGCATGATTTTAATATTTGGTTGGTATGGTGCTGTTTTCTTGTGTTTCAGCCAAGTGTCTCTCTGGTGCTGAAGGAGAAGAGAATTTATGAACTTGTTGACTGCTGTGGTTATTTTAATTCACATAGAAAAATATGAATGTTTTTGGTTTAATATATGGAAAGACTGTCAATGAGAGAGTTTCATGTTGTTATATATTTTATTTATTCATTATTCATTTTGTTAGATTTGGTCATTGTACACTCTTAAAAATAAAGGTGTTTCCAAAAGGTTCTTTGATGCCATAAAAGAACCTTTTTTGTCAAAATGGTTCCATAAAGAACCTTTAACATCTGAAGAACCTTTCTGTTTTACAAAAGTTTTTACTACCTTTCTGTTTTACTTCAGATTATGAAACGGTAAGAAAGAGATGGTTCTTTAAAGAACCTTTAACTGAATGGTTCTTTGTGGAACCAAAAACGGTTCTTCTATGGCATTGCTGTGAAGAACCTTTCTGTCATGGTTGTGCAAGGAGGACCCAGATGCGAGACAGCAGGTAGCGACAAACAATACTTTATTAAATAATAGGCCCACAATGGGGAAAACAGAACTCAAAACTCGGACTAAGATACACGGGGTTAAACTGAAAAAACTAAAACAACCCACGAGGGGGCAAACAAGAAACAAAGCTGAAACAAAGCTGAAACAACAGAGCAAGGGAAAGACAGGGCAAGGACTAGGGGTACTCACAAAACTTCAGGGGGTACTCACAAAACTTCAGACGGTATACACGCTCTACAAACGTTACAAAACGAACCCGCACAGGACAATGAACACGAGGGCTTTAAGAAGGGACACTAACAAGGGATAATTACACAGGGTGCAGGTGTGAGTCATGAAACACAGATGGATAGATACGGGAGAACAAGGGGGCGGAGCTAAGACGCGCGACATGAAAACACGCGGCAAAAGGCGGAAGCGCCCGAGCCGCGTGTCTCCCCACAGAACGTAAACACAAAGACAAGATACTGACGCAATCCTGCCCACTAGATCATGAAAACAAGACACAAACAAGGAGGACAGGATTGTGGAAGTATCCGGGGGGCGTGGTCATGACGCAGGACCGGAAAACGCGTGACGTAGGCGATCCACTCCCAGGCCACGCGCTTCCACGAATAACATAAACACAAGACGCGGCACTGTCATGGCCCCGCCCACAAAGCTCTAGGAATTTACTAGACATGAAGGGCAGAGCCATGACACTTTCAAACACCTTTATTTTTAAGAGTGTAGTTGTTTTATAAATAGTTATCTGCATGATGCCTGCTGCCTTTGATTGGACAGAGTGATGTTAAACTTAAATGACATGTAAAATAAAGACATGTTATGTTGCATTGTGGTATAATGGTGTTTTCTGGAAGGGACTAAAGGACAGTAGTATTTTTAGCAAGTATTTTTACTAGCTGAAAGGCAGAATACAAATGTTTGTATTAAGTTAGACAGCCATTATATGACAGTTTCAGGTTATGTTTTAGTGTTGGTAACATGTCCCACATTGTCCCACACAAACTTAGTAATTGTCCCACATTTGGTTTGCTTGGTGGTGGTCATCCTACTGTGGAACCAATTGGATTTTGTCTGGTTGAGGTAAGTTCCGAACGTTATTAATGAAAATACGCTAAATAAATTGCACATCTATATTGTAAAGTGCAAAGTTATGTTTTTATAGCTCAGGCAGCGAGTTAGCTGCTAACATTTCAAGGGCATGTTTAATCAAAATACACGGTTAGAGTGTGTCAATTAAAGCAATAAATTGTATAGAAGTAGATTATGTGCTGAAGACGGTGTTCGTTTGATTAACGTTAATTATTAATGACCGCATTGTTTAATTTTGTCATACTGTATTCACGCAGTAAGATAAAGGCACAGTTTTGGATTTTTAGTGGCCACTAGCGTTTCAGCATAGACTTGCAACGAATCTCTCAGTCATTTAGGGTGTATTCACACCAGGAAAGTTCGCTAGTTCACTTGCTTTGGTCCGGACCAAATGATTTTTTTTCTTTTTTGGTTTGGTGAGGTTCGCTTTCACACTGTCCTTTTTGCAAGTGAACCAAAATTTGTATACAAAACCACGTGTGCTAAGATCATCCATCAATTGGACACAAAAAAGCAGGAAGTGCAAAAATAGGCTACATGGAGTTCTTTCATAGTGCAATTTAAAAAAGTTCTAAATATTACATGGGAAATAGAATTTTATGGACAGATTTATGCATGTTTATTTTAAGATGGATTACTTAAATTCTGAACTTAATAAAATATTACTTATGGTTAGTTGTTATTAGTTTTTAAGTATTTTGGATTCTAAAAACAAGTAGAAAATGTGTTAAATGTGTCATGTCATTAAATTCAAATGAAATTAGCAAACCAGTTAGACATTAAATATGTTTGTTTTAATGCAGAACCAGTTGCGAGTAAAACAATGGATTTCCTGTAGCTCAGTGGCGTTAGCAAAGCCAAGGTCATGGGTTTGATCCAGGGATTGCACATACTCAGAAACAAATGTATAGTATATTGCAATGTATGTCGTTTTGGATAAAAGTGTTGCCAAATGCATAAAAGAATGTTAAAAAAAGTGATTAGAGAGGCAGGTTGCGTGCCTTCCTCACCCCCTTTTGGAAGACGCGCGGGTGATGCGCAGACAGACGCGAGTAGCCTATGTACGAGAGAGATGCGCCCATGCATCAAGTTTAAACTGCTCGCATGATGTTTAGGAGACGCGCTGCGCAGCCGGGCGCAAGTATGTACGAGAGAGATGCTCGCATGCCTCAAGTTTAAACAGCTCGCAGGATGTTTTAGGAGACGCACTATTACAGTGCTGTGCTGCGCAGAAGACGGATTTCTGCAGTTAGGTTGGATCGAGGTTGGGCTATGTTCACACCTTAAACGGACCACACCAGAGTTCGTTTGGAAGTGGACTGAGACCACTTCTTCAGCTGGGTCTCGGTATGGTTGTTTGGTCCGCACTCGAGTGCGATTGTTGTATTCACACCTGCCCAAAAGATCCGCACCAAGGGAGAAAACGAACTTAAGTTTGATTCAAACGAACCAAACAAGACATGTGTGAATAGTGTTACAGCCCGTCTAGGGCCAGGTCGCAACAGAAGAGAAGTCTCAGACCCAACGTTTGTCATAACAAAATTTATTGAAACAAATGAATTAATAAAAAGAAGAAAAACAACTATTTGCAAAGTTTTGTAAAAGTTTTCATGGTGTATTAACAAAACAAGTTTGCAACAAACAGTGTACATGACATACAAGTAACTAAACATGACAAAACCCAGACCTGAGACAATAAATGAGCATGCTGCCGGCAGGCTAGCAAGCTAATAATGAATGTGAAGGACAGTCTTTAAAACCTTCCTCAAAGCAGCTACACCAATCAAAAGAGAGATAATGAGCAGCAAAGAGCTCCCATTTCTGTAACACAAAACAGGGCCAACAACACATAGAACAACCAAAGGTTGTAACATCCCCACCCATAAGATTACAGAATTTCAAGCTGTCTTACATATGACATCTAGACAAAGTATCAGCAATTACATTATCTATACCTTTCTTGTGTATTATCTTCAAGTTAAAACCTTGACAAATGAGAGCCCACCGCATGAGGCGTTGATTTGTGTTACACATGCAGATGTAGTGGGACTAACCAGAGAGAGGTTTGTTATGGCTATCCGTACCTTGTCTTTGCTTTAACCAATTGCGTGTCCCCCTGGAACCTATAAAATGCGGAACGTTAGGGCTCCGTTGTTGTGTCGGAACACCGCTTTGTGTTGTTGTCCGAGGACCGCCCCTTCCGGGTTTCGAGTGCTTCCGTGTGAGAAAAAGTGCTGTTGGCAATTAGCATTTGGTGCCGCTGCTTAAAGTTAAATACTCCCCTTCCAGCTTGTGTGCTGGTGCGTGCTGTCATTTGTCGTGTGCGTGACCGTGTTCACGTCGTTAGTACAACAAAGTCCTGTGCTGTGGCGTTGTAATGCCTCGTGTCCTTGTAAGGGACCCTATTACTTTGTGTGCAGTAGTTACAACCTGAAGGAGTGGATGGCGTTTGTGAGTCTTGTTTGACTACCCTGTGGAAAACTAAGTCTGGTGCTGCTTTGTCCTCACCGATTGCAGTGCTTGTTTGTAGCGCACTCGTTGCACTACTATACTGTGCCCCTATTGGCGGCTTAGGTGTTGACGGAAATACGTTGTTTGTGTGTGATTGTTATATTACGGCCATCACTTACGCCCGGGCCTTTGCCCTGTGTGTGTGTGTGTGTGTGTGTGTGTCTGTCTGTCTGTGTGTGTGTGTGTGTGTGTGTGTGTCTGTCTGTGTGTGTGTCTGTGTGTGTGTGTGTGTGTGTGTGTGTGTGTGTCTGTCTGTGTGTCTGTCTGTCTGTGTGTCTGTCTGTGTGTGTGTGTGTGTGTGTGTGTGTCTGTATGTCTGTCTGTGTGTGTGTGTGTGTGTCTGCCTGTCTGTGTGTCTGTCTGTCTGTCTGTCTGTGTGTGTGTGTGTGTGTGTGTCTGTCTGTGTCTCTGTCTGTCTGTGTGTCGTTATACTTTTTTTTGTTTGGTGTGGGTTTAGATTATTGTTTATTTTTCTAAATTCTTTGTTGATTTGATTTTGATTAAATTGTGTTATTGGTGGAGTGCACAGCAACCAATCTGCCTCCTCTTGGGTTATTTGTATTCTTTTTATTTTGAGATGTGTGATTATTGATTTTCTTTATGTTTGTTTATTTATTTCCCAGCTCATATTCAGATCAGAAGGCTGTAAGTATTTCGGCCCTCCATGGATTAGCTGGTCTTATTGTTTATTTTTTTCTAAATTCTTTGTTTGATCTAATTCCAAATAAATTGTGTTATTGGTGGAGTGCACCGTAACCACCCAGTCACTGAGTGCTGTACAATTAAGACTGATTTCACTGTGTGTTTGTGGGTGTGCGTGTGTCGTGAGCCTTGTGAATTTGGTGTTCTGATTTGCGATAAGAGGGGCCCTTGGCCTAGTCGCTAGCGTGCCTGCCTCTGGTGAACCCTATTCTCCTGTGTGTGTATGTGTGGTGACTTATTTGTTCTATTATGCAATTTTTAAATGCTATTTTAAATTGTATTGAATAAACTTTTTGTATTTTTTTTATATTTACGTCTTGTGTCCTTTTGGTTACACTAATGAACCTGTGTGCCCTTGTTTGGGTATCTTTTTTCCCTGTTAACAGGGTGGCGTAGTCTGCTATTTATTTATTTCAAACCTTCTCTATACCACTTCGTCACACAGAGAAGAAAAACAAGTGGGTTATGGTCAGTATATACAACAATAGGTCATGCACTAGAACCAAGGTAAACCTCAAACTGTTGCAGGGCTAACAAAAGGGCAAGAGCTTCCTTTTCTATAGTGCTATAGTTAACATTTACATTTACATTTATTCATTTGGCAGATGCTTTTATCCAAAGCGACTTACAATTGAGGAAAACAGCAAGCGATTCGTCTAAGTAAGCAATATTCACGAGAAGTGCTAGTAATACAAGGTTTCAAATACAACGTCAAGATAGTATAAGAGAACAGCACCAGCACCAGTCCCACTTGCATCCACCTCCAGCTTAAATGGTATTGTGAAGTCCGGAGCTGCTAACACAGGAGAACTACACAGCAAAGATTTGAGAGCATCAAATGCAAACTGACACTTGGTTTCCCATTTAAAAGACACTGCACCCCGCAGGAGATCTGTTAGTGGTCTTGCAACATCTGAAAAGTTCTTACAAAAACTTCTATAATATCCAGCCATCCCAAGAAAACGCCTAAGTTCTTGTTTTGTTGTAGGAACTGGGAAAGTATTAATGGCTTGGACTTTAGGATCAATGCTATGTCCAAAGTCTCAAGATGCTTTTCCCAAGTATCAGAATAACATACTACATCATCAAGATATGCTTCACAGCAAGCTACATCATGAAGTACATAAGACATCAAACGCTGAAATGTTGCTGGAGCATTTTTTAATCCAAAAGCCATAACCTTGTATTCTAGGAAATCATCGGGAGTGGTGAAAGGAGAGATCTCTGCTGCACGGTCTGTAAGGGGGACCTGCCAATAACCCTTAAGCAAGTCCAACTTCGTCACAAACTTGGCATTTCCTACCCTGTCCACACAATCTTCCATTCTTGGACGCTTTTATCCAAAGCAACTTACATTGCATGTGAGTGTGTGCAATCCCTGGGATCAAACCCATGACCTTGGCATTGCTAGCACCATACTCTAACCACTGAGCAACAGGAAAGCTGTTGACCCTCCTGTTGTCTCTCTACCACCTGTAGACACATTACCTCCCAAAAAATGAAAAGTTATTATGGTCCCGCTCCCCACTTGAACAACAGGGACTTAGTGCAGCCAATGTACCAGGGACAGGGCACTAACCCATACAATACATTTCAATCAAACCAGCCAAATATGGCATAAAAATATGAGCTGCATGTGATGCACAGTTTAGCTATGCCTGGAATATGCAAGTGTTCACTGGTAAATCACCTGGAGAAGCACCCAAAAAAAATTAGGGCATGAGGGTGGTACTAGACATGGCTGAGGGACTGATTATTATATTTTCCTTACTTATGTCATGATGTTTATGATGTTCTGTTTTAAAAATAATAAGTTGACCCCAAACATAATTCGTGTTGGTAAATGTGATAAAAGTAAATGTTATTATTTCCAAAAGTTATAAATTACAAAAATGTATACTTATAATTAGTATAAAAAATTCAAACCCCAAATATATACACACACTTTATATTTCCAACTTTAGGTCAATCAGTGAGATTTTAAATGCGATTTTCACATTTGCCCATAGTCGTACAATAGGTATTTTGGATGTACAAGGGATGGGGAGTGGGGGGTTGTGGGTTTACTGGTTTATTTAAAGGTCTATTTAAGGACACACCAAAGATATAAATTACCTGACACAAACCTTTTAGTTAAAAAAAATCCCATTTTTGAGGTTTAAATTGCTGGGGTCAAATTGAACCCAGAGGGAAAAAGATGTTATCAAATTTTAGGGTAACAGGAGGGTTAACATGACACACAAGTTTTTCTCCTTCTGTCTGGCATCTTATTCACATAATTAGTCTCGCTCAACTTCTGCTCAATAACATAGGGCTCTGAAAACGTAGCCTGAAGTGCAGAACCAGGCAAAGGTAACAATACAAGAACTTCACTACCAACTGGAAATGAGCGCTTTACAGATTTCTGATCAACTTTTCATTTGAACTTGTGATGAAGTAAGCGAACGTTTGGCAAAATCCCAAACTGCATGCAAACGCTCACGAAATGCACACACATGGTCAAACACACTCTTAGAAGGGGATAGAGACTCGGTAGACAAAAGATGTTCTTGCAAAATTTTTAATGGCCCACGAACATTATGGCCAAAGACCAACTCAGCAGGGCTAAATCCCAGGGATATTTTCCCTGGTATTTGTGTTACTCCTATTTCTGTAACACAAAACAGGGCCAACAACACATAGAACAACCAAAGGTTGTAACAATAGCCCCTTACTCACCCTTCCCTTTCGAAGTACGATGGTGGCCGCAACAGTAAAAAAAGATGTTGTCGACTGAGACAGCGGATAGCAGTGATTCAAGCAACACTGTCATGTTACTTCACGTGAAATTACAATGCAGTTACATTATTTCTACACTTATAAGGAAAAACTTTCTTCTCTCGTAGGTTATATGCCCATTTGTATCAAATGCTAACGTTACCAAACAACTGTTTTTACTTTCACAAAAGTTTAATTATCTTACCAGTCCAGCAGAAAACAGGCAACTTTGGTGTCGCGTTGAAAACTTTCTATTAGCTGTAGCTATTACCATGCCCTTTGCTGACGGAGATTCACGATCTGTCGGCTCTTGTGCACAATACGCATGGTCCTCCATTTGATAAAAACTTCTAAAAACAGAACAATCTATGCTTCAGCTATATGACGACGACGACTACTTCTCCTTCTCTTCGTAATATGACTAACTTACTTCTTTGTGCGTCTTCAACTCAGTGATAACGCAAGCTGCCTCTACGAAATGTGCTCTGTGAGCTGTTTGTCCGTTTAGGGCTACTGTAACCAAACATGGCCACGCAACATGGAAAATTCCACATATATAGGCCCACGCCTATGTAGATAAAACTGGGTTATTCTAAGATAATAAAAACATAACTGTTCATTACATACGGTCTTTATACACCTCTGGAGAAACAGTTTTGTATGTTATATTGCATTTCGGTCAATAGATCATACAAAAAAATCAATTATTGTTCCTTTAAAAGAACTACAAGATTAGAGGATAGATTTTGGGGGGGGTTAATTTATCTTGATTGTAGTAGAACTTTATCACATTAAAATTTCTATACTGTTTCTGTTTCCTTGGCAGACAGGACTCAAGTGCTTCTCCGTTTTTTTCCCTTAAATTGCACATAAATTGGCACATATTAGCGACAGTAGACCCAAACAGTGCTTTAGGATTAATGGGGGAGTCAAGAAAGTCGAATTTCTCCTTTTCAGAGAGGCCCGATAGACTAAGCCATAAGGCTCACTCACCCACGACAGCCAGTCCCATAGCTCTGCCGGAGATCTGAACTAACCTGCGTGATGTGTGGAGATTAAGATCCGCTATGCCACAAATTTCCTGCCACATTACTGTTGTCGTTAAATGCAGTCTTTTACAAATGCAATGTACGTTTTACAAACGATTTTATGCCACCTCCATGTAGAAATCCAAAGTTAAGCACCGGTGGGATAAAACGGAAGTACAGGTAAACAACTGGTAAGGCTGAGACTAGGGCACAGTCCTGATGACCCATACTGAATTTACAATACGCCAATGCATTCCTAAAATAAAGAAATTTAAAAACATTTTTCAATATGGCGATGCCCAATATTGACAATATAGGAAAACTGCCACCCCAAATTTAACGAGACACACTTTAGCAACGAGCAAAAATATAAATTTTTCATAACTTATAACCCCTAATAGGAAAGTAATGGATACAACATGAGGCTTTGCCCCTTTGTGGCTTGACCACTAACTACAAGATTCATTTGTTCCCTGGAAAAAAAGGTCTCTGTGGTGCATGTTTGGTCTATGTGGTGCCTGTTTGGACTATAGTCATCCTCATCATTTCATTATTTAGTCTACATACCATTTCATTTATGAATTGTTTTAATAAACTTTGTATTTCACTATACTCTTCTGAGTCTGTGTTCCCTGACAGAAAACCAGACCACCCCAAACAACAACAACCACAACTAATCTTTCTTAAATCAACCTAGTAATCTACTATACACACGTGTCTCTTTTGCAAAAATCATGTGGCTCGCCAGGTGTCTTACCCTTCACTAACATACTATTGTTATAAAACATTGTGTCGGTGCCAATGGCCCTGTGGTTAATGGGCTGACATGTAGTGCCAGTGCACTTGCGGCCCGACCCGAGTTTGATTCCTGTCTCGAGCGTCCTTTGCCGGTCCCACTCCCCTGTCTCTTTCCTATCTGTTCTCCACTGTCCTTTCAACATTAACGGCAAAAAGCCCCTAAAATATATCTAATTATATATCAATAAAATATTTCAAGTTTTGTATGAAATGGAACATATTTTCTTGAATAAATAACTGGAAGCTAAAAGTTTTGAAAACCCTCTATGCAGCAAAGTGGGTGAAAGGTGTTAGTATTGATGCACTATGTTTAGCTCCACATATTTGTGCTAGCAGTCTAAGTTCTTGCATATGAACAAGGTAAAGTCCATACAGCTCTCAAGGTTGAGAGAGAAGAGATTCAATGCAGGTATGTAAGTGTTTTCACCACCTAGAACCAGACTACAAAGCTATTAGCACGATGCTAGGTATGATTGACTTCATGTGGCATGCAGACCGATCAGCATATGACATCAAAGTACCGCGAGAACAGAGCTCTGTATGCTTTCGAATCGCTTTCTTCGTACTTTTGATGTTTACGCTGATCGCATGCCACATGAAGTCCATCATACATCTTGCCAGCCACACACATTAATTTGTGAGTATTAGGGATGTATAAATATAGGGATGTGTACTTTTTCATTGATATATGTGTAATGAATTTAAATTTCTTTCATGTTTTTATACAGTGGAAAAAATAATTATTTGATCCCTTGCTGCTTTTGTAAGTTCGCCCACTTACAAAGAAATTAAGGGTCTATAATGTTTATGGTAAGTTTATTTTAACTGATAGAAACAGAATATTAACCAAAAATCCCGAAAAAGACATTATATAAAGGTTATAAATTGATTTGCTTTTCAGCGGGTAAAATAAGTATTTGATCCCCAAGCAAAACATGACTTCGTACTCTTGTCATGCTGAAGGTCCATCCACAACCCATCTTCAGTGATCTGGTTGAGGGGAGGATTTGGCCCGGTCATCCTGTTACCATAGCAGAGAAAGAGCATATGAAAGTATAATGTTTACAACACTGTGCTAGACTGTAGAGGTCATAGTCAGCATTTCTCTCCCTGTGAGAAATTGAGAGTCAATTTTGGCCCCATCTGACCATAGCACAATCATTTTGATGTTCATTGGCAAACTTCAGATGACAGACTTGAGCAGGGGGACTTTGCGGGTGCTCCAGGTTTTCAATCTGTTGTGGCATAGTGTGTTAATTTACCAATGGTTTGCTTAGTAACTGTGATCCCAGCTGCCTTGAAATCCTTAACAAGCTTCCATGTAGTTCTGGGCTGATCTTGAACCTTTCTCATAATCATCTTTATCAGATGCTGCTCAAGTTAAAATTGTAGTGTACTGAAAAGTCATATCTTTATAATCGTAAACAGTAAACAATAGTTTTTCCAAATAGCTCTTTTGCAAAAATAAATAAACCAAAGAATGACTCCTGATTTAAACGCACTGAAAGCTGCCTTAAAAAATATACAACATGAAAAAGGCTATATTTATTTGTGAAGCCGTAACAATTATCACATAGCCTAGTTATAATAAAAGGGAACCATACAAATATTTGTGAATAAACCAATACCAAAAATAATGTGTAGTGTAGGTGTAGCGTCTGATTATATAGGGATTATATAGGGCAGTAGTGCTTATGGGAGTCCATTCATTCATTGAAGAGTGATGCTGGGTGCAGTCAGTAAGCTGCTGCAGGCCCGCGGACATCTGCACACCTAATGGAGCTATGCGGATGTTTATCAAAATCCAGTTTATCGATCACATTTATTAACACCTATATGAGCTTTCGGGATGGACGACGACCTGGTGTGTGAATACGACTCCACCTGGGATACGGAGAGCGACGGAGACGAACTGGAAAACACCGGTCGCAGCAAGAAAACACGGCCCGCATTTGTATGTTATTTCCTCTCATTGATTACCAAAATGGTGCAAGATGTTGGTTTTATTTTAAACGAACATAAAGACAAAAGAATCTTTAATTTGCCTTGTGGGCGGTCATTTTTTTCGCGTTGCATTTAATTTTCGGGTGACTTATAACGTTAGTTAGTAAATGGACAGGCGGGCGCTTAGCCAACTTCGCATGCGTATTCAATGATAACGTTACCTCGCTGAGCTTCACAAGACAATGCGGGATTAAACACATTTCACGGGGCAGCTCACTGTAATGTGGTGGTTTTATTTAATGTGTAAATGTTTTAATTCCAGTGCATTTTTGAGTTTTAGCACAATTTAACAGACTAGCTGACCGGAAGTGGATCATTCGCATCTGATCTTCACGTCATCTGCTGCCTGTTGGGGGGCGTGGATGATGTATAAATCGCGTGAAAGGTCTTAAGTTTGCATCTGCGGCATTTAAACCTGAATGATATACAGGTTCGAATAGATATTGTAATTTACCTCTCGGTTAGCTGACTGTTTTATTGTGAATACTGTCTGCGTTTCTTTTAATTGTGTCCGACATTTCCTTGCTACTTTCTTTCTGTCAGTTGGCGTCATTGTCTACGTTGAGCGAGTGCCTACTAGTGGCGAAGACGATGAGCGTCCCATCCCATTTCAAAACTTGCTGGTGCTGCAAGAAAACAATATAATAATAATTATTATTATTAGAACAGAATCTAAATCTGTAAGATTATTTTAAGTAAGTAATTAGGAGATTAAAAAAATTGAGGAAAATACACAATCATAGAGCTGTTGAAGATTATACAAGACATGTTTAGTCTGTGTGCAGACATCATAACTTGTATATATAAAAATATAGTAAAGCACAGTTGTCTATTAGTTGTCATGTTTTTGCCTTTTGGCCAAATATAGAGATTTATATTTTATATATATATATTTCTTTTTGAGTTGCACTGTATATTTATGCCCAGCATTTTTTGCTTTGAGCTTGCTTTGCCATTTCTTATACTTGAAAATGTTGAATGAGGAGCTTAACAAACTCTGGTGTACAACTATGTTGTTGTAATTCAAAATGATTGTATAGATGCAAACTTTGAAAGTCTATGGAATTACCGAGCACCTTTAACATAGCATAGTATGATATCAGACACCATGTGGAAGGGATGCAGCCAATAAACTAAAGGTCGTAATATAATCAATTTAATTAAAGCAAGAAGGTGAAACTAAAGTCTGTACCTTTATTTATTTCAGTGGTCCAACTCGTCTTCCAGAAACCTTAGAGCAGCCAAGGACATGCAAAACTACAGACACGGATATCCGGTAGGAGTTTAGATTTTTCACTTACAGTAATATAAACTAAAAATGCACATTTAATACCACCTGGCTCATAATTATGAATATGTCATGTTTGTTTGATTATCTTTCAGAATATCAATGAAGAAGAATGCCCAGAGGAAAGAATGATTAATTTAAAATTCTATCTTAATGAAATCAAGTCTTCACCTGACGGTACACTCCTAAGATTCTCTTGTTTTGCAATAAGTTGAACTTTTTCAAACTCTGAGCTCATAGTTTGTTACACACTGCATTCTTTAGATGTGTCGATTGAGACATTTCACACAGAGTGGAAAACTGATTATAAAAGGCTGGAGAGAGTTCATTCTTACATTCAGTGGTAAGAATTATGTAACTGTTACTTACCTTTTTGTTTAGCCATATGTGATTGGTTTTTAGCTGGATTTTTATCTACTAATGAAATAAATTACTTTTGAAACCCTAAAAAAATTCTGTTGCCCCTAGGTTGTTTCCTTTGCGGGAGCCCGGGGTGAACTACATGGCTGCAGAGCTCACCAAGAAGGAAATCCAGGTGGGTCTGTAATAAAATGACTGAAATGACCCTGAAGTCATGAGACACTGTATAGATACTGTATAGAGAAAAAGTAAAAAAAAACTGTACTGTCACTGTGGTGGTACCACTAAAGGTTCCTTTTGTACCATCAAAGATACAAAATATAGCTGCAAGCAGCATTCTGGGGTTCGAGCAGTTTAAGGCATTTAAGGCATCTTTGCCATTGTCGACTAGGCTCAGGGCTCGCACCCTAAAGGTGCGTACACACCAGACACGACTGAAGCGGTAAGCGCAAGTGATTTACATGTTAAGTTGATGCAAAGACGCGAAAAGACATCCTGCGGCGCGATTCGCGCGAATGACGCGATTTGCGCGAATTACGCGACGCGAATTAAGCGTTTCGGTCGTTTGCCGCGCGAATCACGCGAATTCGCGGCAGTTGAAAAATCTGAACTTTGGCGAAAATTCACGCCGCGTTAACCAATCAGGAGCTTGCTCAAAGCGGCACCCTCAAACGCTAAATCGCGAATAGCGCGATTTATTTGCGCAAGTCGCGCTTGGTGTGAACGCCCTGTAATACATCCACAATGGATGATACTCACCCACACCCAGAAAAATGGTAAGTATTGGCTCATACAGACTATGCATGCTTACACACACATGCACATACACACAAATATAATTGTCAAGTTATGTGGACAATTTGTTAAAGAGAATCAGCTTTTCAGGTTCATTTCGTCACATCCATTTCAGAAATGACCCTGTTATAAAGGGCACTGTTACAAATGAAAAAGTTGAACATGTTTTGATAATTATAAGGCATTTAGCACATGTTTAAGCCTGTAAAAAATTTATTCATAGATGTAAAAGACTATTAACAGAGAATAATAAAAAAAATAAAAAAAACTGTGTTTATTAAGAGGTTTTTAACAGTAATCCGGACTATAGGTGGCGCTATAAGACCACAAATACATGTCTCAATATATATTTAAGAACTAAATGTATTGTTGTTTACAATGAGCCAGTGAGTGATACTCTGCTGTCATCTAGTGGTTATACTGGACACAATAAGAATTTACCAATTTATTGTTTTAATTATAAGGCCATCAAGTGGCACAGTCCAGTCTTAAGACCATGACCATTAATCAACGCATCAAATATGGTGAAGATATCTCATTTCGTTTAGAAGTTATAAGTGTGTATATATTAAATTACCACGTCAAACTTTTGTTGCAGTTTTCATCCACTTCCTGTAAAAGTTTTGACATTTGGTTTGTGACATATAGTAAATCATTAAATGCTCTAAAATGCAGTACTGGGCAAACGGCAAGTTGAAACCTGTCGTGTTTGGTATCGTAGCACTCGACAACGATTCAGGAATTTAAGAAAAGAAGACTGCAGACAAAGTTATAGGCCTGTAAACGGGAAATTTAAACTTTTCAATAATTATTGACAAACACACTACATAGAATCAATCTGCGGTTTGGTTTGGTTCCAATCAGATGAAAAATCTAGGACTAGTTCGCAAAAGAAGGTTTTGCATAAAATGCAAATTAGCGGAAAAAGTTTCAAGATGAAAATAAAATATATGTTTTGTTCGACTTGAGCCAAGGATTCCAATGATACCAAACACTTGGGTGTACGACAAACGGTTTAGGAGTTACGCTCGCTGTAGCTCCCCCTATGGGCAGACTGGGGTCATAGTTTGCCAACCTCTCACTTACAAATGCACCTCTTTGGGTAAATATTTGTATCCTAAGGACCTATTGTGTACCTTTAAAGGTACAGTATGCATTTCTCTGTATATGTTTAAAGGTACACAATAGGTTTTAAAGATATAATTAAGCGATCTAATTTGTGATTATTTTTTCTGCAGGCATTTAGAGAGAATGAAGAAGCCAAGAGCCGTCTTGTCGATTCTTATGAGCTCATGCTGGGTTTCTATGGAATTCAGCTGCTAAACAGAGAAACTGGGGAGGTGAAGCGAGCTGAGAACTGGAGAGAGAGATTCGCCAATCTAGAGAGGTGACCCACAAAAGTTAATTCTGTTGGAGGTGTTAGTCATATGAAACATAATATGAAAAAATATTGTCACAATATGTGATTGCACATTTAGTTTTTGTTCAGTTTTTCTCTCCACAAAAAATATAAACCTGTGTAAGGTAACACAAAAACAAATCAAATACCACAAACCTTCTGATTTATCCACACAGAGCAGACAAAGCAAAACAAAGCTCAACCCACGAAAATAAAATAAATGCAAGCAATCTGCAATTTTATGTTTCAAACAGAGATAAAGAGGCAAAAGTTGTGGACTGCACCTAGGCTTTTGCCGGTGTTCGGTAATACGGTACATCACGGTAGTGAAAGTGCACGGTAATGTTATTGCGGGCATGTCAAAGCACCATCATTTCCTTTGACTGGTTAAAATAACACTCCGTTTATGCTGCGTAAGCGTCATACGCACGCGCACTGATGTAAACAGCCTCATGTGGAGAAGAATGGCGGAAGCCGGAGCGCTGCCGAACTAAGATGAAACATGAGTTATGTCACACCACTTCTCATATTTGCGTGTTTCTGAATACCACAAAAAAACAAATAGCTGAACTAAAATGCCAAAACTGCATGGATTATTTCTATTTGCATTTCTGACAGTTGAGGAGTTAGCTTGGCCGGCTAGCTACGCTAAAGTTTGTGTCTCGTAATTTAACAAATAAAGTACAGTAATCTGCTAATAGTAAATTATGTAGTTAATAATGGCAGTGTGACAGAACAATTATTTTGATTTTAAGTTGAAGATTGAATGCAACACTATTGTGTCTAGCCACAGAGTGCTGCTTTTAAATGTCTATTAAGCTGTATAATCTATCCCACTGTTTGGTATCCGGAAAAAAAAACATGAATTAGCACTATTGTTGTACTGACACTGACAGGTAATTATTTATAATGAAGTGATGTGTCAGTAAAAATGACCAAATATCAAGCCATGAATATCATGTTACATATGTATTTGACTGTATGTATGTATGTTGAATACACTTGTACAGCAAGTAAAGTGGGCATCTTTAGCTTAATCATCACTATGTATTCTCTTACTAAAATCTAGTACGGAATAAAATATGTTTTATCATATTTAATTAAACACCTGACAAATTTTCAATTAGCTGTACTTTCCATTTATTTCTTAATACAAATTATATTAGTTAATATTTGAAAAAGTTATTCAACTTGTTATTGAAACTATAACACTTACCTTTGCTTATGTTTTCGACCTGTTTTTGTAATGTATTTAATCACCGTGATAATACTGTCTACCGTAATAAAAGCTTCCTCAATTACCACAAAAATGTATGGATGGATTAACTCACATCAAACAAGTTGGGAAAGAGAGAAGATGCAGAGACGTTGTTTATCCAGTTAATCGAGCAAAAATAAAGTAATTATCACGGATGATAAAAAAATGACAAAAGGTGACATCAAATGTACTTGGGCGGACATTAATATAACTGGCCAAGTAAATGCATTGTATGAGAAACACTGCCCGTTGATTGACCGGACTCGTGACTTCCAATAAATCAGATGGGCGGTGGGCGGGCATTGCTCTAGGCAACTGACTAGTGCCGTGTCCCGACGGCTCTCACTAAATCCTTGGCTGCATCAGAGCCAAATAGCACATTTCAAAATGAAATGACTTTATCAGCAAATCGGCTTTTAAAGTGACCGATGTCAATAATTGAAAAAATGCTTAATATCGACGTTGATAATCGGCCAGGTCGACCCCTAGTACTGCATTTTATACAACAAAATGGCAGAAAAGGCATTCTTATTTACATATACTTCAATTTAACCTGCAGTCACTTCCACTGATTCACTAAAATCCAAAATTATAACTGCAATCCAAAGCAGTAAATTAAGTTACTTTATTTTATCTATAATGCAGCACTAACGTCTGTATGGGCAACAAACTATGTGCATATTTACAGACAAGCTACATTTATGTTCATATGCCCAGGCAGTCATTAGCCGAGTTTCCATCCAAAGTTGTGAATTGTGCAAAATTGGAATATTGCATAAAACATTTGCGAATAAGCATTTCTCTTCAACTAGTCAACCGTCACTTTCCTAATAAACTGGCACTAAATATCAGTAAGAGAAGCCACGAATTATAGTAATTTTCATATATTATAATTACTTGCGCAAGCAGACAAAACACAATAAATGCCAGTGTTTATTTCCCACTATGATACGCTTTTCTTTGATGTAAAACAAAGGTCTTGCTCTGTGTATAAAAGGCTGTTTATACAAGATCGTTTTCAAATGAAAACGCAAAACGTTTTATGCGTTTTGGCCGTTTGTTTACATGGAAACTGCGTTTGCGAAAACGCAAACTTTTGGAAACGGGTACCTTTTTGGAAACGATGGCATCACGCGCATGCGTATTACATGTTCAGTCGCGTGAGTATAACCAAAACAATAATGCGGCCTCTAGTACGCAGTGCGACTATGTGTTAACGTTTCCCCAGCAAAATGTGGATTTACTGCACCAATAAGACCAGCGGAGACACATTATTTACATTCGCCAGACTTTTAACACACATATACGTCGACCAAGGGTATTAAAAAGCACTTTACACATTTACTTCCTTGTAAATGCAGACTTTTCAAAATTTTCAAAAACGCAAAGGAAAAACTTTTGTGTTTTTCATCGTGTAAATGTGGTCTAAAATAGAAATGTTGCATAGGGGTTTTTTAAAGAATGCAAACTAAATTTTTTGCCTCAACTAAACTGGAGTTCACAAAAAAGTTTCACAAGTTCACATTCTTTTTGTTATAAACATGTTAAGTTCTTTCACTATTCAGAAGTAATATGATTTACCTACTTCTCTTCTGCCTTCAGGAACATGCACAATAACCTCCGGATTACCAGGATACTAAAGAGCCTGGGAGAGCTGGCCTTCGAGCATTTCCAGGCCCCTCTTGTTCGCTTTTTCCTTGAGGAGACACTTGTTAAAAAGACACTTAGCAGTGTTAAACGCAGTGTGCTTGACTACTTCCTGTTTGCTGTGCGTGATAAACGTGAGCGCAGGAAGCTGGTCCGCTTCGCTTTTCAGCACTTTGAGCCCAAAGACAAGTTTGTTTGGTGCCCCAGAAAAATTCAAAAACGCTTCAAGAAAAAGTCAGAGAAGCGGCAAAATTCAGTAGTCGCCAATGGAGAGAGTGTGGCAAATGATGAAGCTCATGTACAGCATAACACTAAGGAGGGAGAAACCACAGGTGAGCAAAAACTTAAGCCAGCTGATGTTATTGAAACAACGCCGCATTTTGAAGATGACTCTGGGATGAATGTTGACTCCGAAAAACAGGCCGAATGCACCTTAGAAGATCTTGAGAAGGCAAACCTAGATGGTTCCTCTGTAAATTTACCTCTTAATAATGAAAGCAATGTGGACAATGGTGAGATAGACCATTCTAAACCAAGTAGTGTTAAAGACCAGTGTGGTGTAGATGATAAAATCAAGCTGACTGAAGTCACTGAAGTACCCAAACAAATACTCGAGCTTGAATCAGATCAAGAGTGTGCAGCAGGTTCCGCAGAATGCAGTGAGTCTCTGGATGAGATGGGCAGTTTGAATTGTCCAACCACATACCAGTTAGACCAGAAGGAACTTCATGAAGCAGCCTCAGACACAAATAAAGAGAGCAGAGTGGCTGATAGCCCTGAGAAGATTTCAAGGCCAGACTTTAGGAACCGATCTGGAGTGAGTTCCCACAAAGAGACATCGGCTGAAATTGTGAGTGTCAGATCAGTCAAGAACAATGAGTACAATAACATTAACTGCAACCAATCGAATGGACCAGACAATGAAGAACCAATGGACATTGTGGAGTTCAGGCCTCACAGTGAATGATTCTGATGTAAAAACCGATATGAGTTGACTCTTGTATAGTTTTTTTTCCACAATTCATTAAAGGTGCACTATGGAATCTTGGCCTCTTTATTGCCATCTGTGGTTTAAACATAACATTGCAAGTTAGCAAGTTACTTGCAGAGTGTAAACAAAATACAAAATATTATCAATTCACTTTTATTTGTGTTACGCTTTTCAGAATGCAGGTTGTTTTAAAGCAGCTTTACAGAATTTACAATAATTCTGTTAATGTAAGCTTATGGTGAACCATAGTGAACTGAGGTAAGACATTAAAGTTTTGAACACTGCTTTTTAATGTACTCTCTAATAATAGAAATGTTATGAAGAATCTTCCATACTGCACCTTAAATACTGTATGATTTTCTGTATGTATTTGTTTAAGTATTGGAAATGCTATTGTCACTTGCATTGGCAGGGCCAAATATACACCTCTTTTGTCTTTTGTAACACGTTTATTCTAGTTTGAGTGTTTATTTGTCCAATTGTTTATTTGTTTTGAACTATTAATAATATTTTCACAGTCTGTACAGTGGTTTGGAAATAGAAGACACATTTTCACATTTATTAAACCCCAAAAAAATAACAGAAAAGTCAGGGCTGATAAAGGCCAAGACTGGAAAAGTGAGCAAAATATAATAAACCATTTGATGTTATAGACGACACAAAATACCATATCTGAAAGAAATTCAAGTCAGAAGCACAATGACAAATCTGATACAAAAATAAGTCTGAAATATCAAAATTAAGCCAAAAAAAATAATAATTCTGAAAACAATAAACATTGTCAGGGTCCAAGCATGTTCAAAAGGATGGATGAAGGATATAGTTGCATATGAATAGAATTATTAATGAGATGTTAGGTTTGCAGGTTACTAGTAGTAGAACTGTACAGCCATTACCTCTATAGCTGAATCTTGGATGATCCCACTAATATGGCAAATGAAGTTGGTCAATAACTTGCTATAATAACACTGATAAAAAGGGAACACTTGTTTTGGTGCAAGTAAACGTGACAACCAATACAGTGGAGAGGCGACAGCAAGGTTGGTCTGGGAAGGGCCATTTTTAGAGGGTCACACAGACCTCCACGTGCTATGAAGTATCGCACTAACATTATCGGATCTATTGTCAGATCTTATGCTGGTGTAGCGCAGGGCCTTCCTGGTGCATGATAATGCCCAGCCTCATGTGGCCAGAGTCAACACATTAAGGGCAGTTTCTGGATGACAACGACATTGATGCAATTGACTGACCCTCACGCTCCCCAGACCTAAATCCAGTTAAGAACCTCTAGGATCTTATGTGTCCAAAGCCATCAAGTAGCACCATAGACTGTCCAAGAGCTCACCTATGCTCTGATCCAAGTCTGAGAGGTGATACTATGGGCCGGTATGAGATTTGGATAACCTTAAGCCAAAATCACAATATTGCAATTACATCTTTACAATGTGTTCATTAAAATGTCTTGGTAAAAAACTGCTTTCCCTCCCCATTTTTAGGCAATACAAAATATTTGTAACAGTAGTAAACATGTCCAGTATGTTAGGTTGGATCAGTGCTTCCCAAAATTTTGAAAGCATGGCACATACACATATAAATAAACAAAGTAGGCATAAACAAAACATAGCACAGAATCTGGTGGATTCCTGCACTTTCCATCTTTGATGAGACATAAAAACAGCTCATACCTTTGAAATGGTATCACAGAACATTTTAGTGGTTTAAAAAACGTGGCTTTTTCAAACCATGGTATACCCTGGAACCGGTATCCCAACCATGTGCCATCTCATCAGGAGTATGCCCAGACATTGTTGGGAGTGTTAACATTCGAACAAGTTGAATCAGCCTGAATTTCCATTTTATACTGTGATTCCTGCCCTAAATGTGTTGATGTTATTGGCTTTCCTCTACCATTGTCACATTGTTTTGTTCTCACTACATTATGCAAAGTATTTAAGTGAAGAGTTTTAACTTAAATATCTCGTTCATTGAGATCTAATACAGTGAGCAGTGTACAAATCACTATTTAAAACTTGTGGAGATTTTCTTTTGATCTGAATGTGTATGCTTAAACACATTCCAGTTAGTTTTGATAGACAAATGATAATTTTGCAAAAATATTAGTTTCTGTCATTGCAAAAATTAAATGTTACTTAACTAAAATGTTTTTGAACATTGGATGACCTGGATTTTAAAATGAAAACGAATTGTGTGATATAATAATAATAATGAAACCAAATTAGAGGCCAGCTAGATGTGAACTCTTTCAATACTGTTTAAGAAGCTAATAGTTCAAATGACAAATGAACATAATGCAAATTTTAGGCAAAGAGTGACTGCACTAAAGATCAAATTTGTCAAATATCGTTTTTTGGATCACAGCATTATTTACATGGTTCCCTTACTGTACTCTAACAAATTAAGACAGAAATCAGAGAGGTACATTTTGTTTGGCATAATTATATGTTTATAGCCCATACTGATGTGGAGATGTTAACCAAAATGTTAATTTGCTTTTTATAGCACCATCTAGGGAGATGATGACATCGTGCTTGCAGGTAATTCATTAAATCCTAACAATCACACTGCTGATTCATTATTTTGTTTTTGATCCTATCCATTAAAAACATTAAATGATATGAGATTAATAGCACTATTTCATTTAGAAAACTTTAGCTTACGTCTCTTTCATCTAGATATTTCTTCAATAAAAATTGAAATGGGCAAGTTGCACCACACATGAATTGTGTAGTTAAGTGTTGTACTTCTCCTAAAGGTTTTCACAGGGGAAGACGAAGGAAACCAGGAGATAAGTGGGCAAGAAGACACATGAGACAGAAGCACAGGAGTTACTGATGGGCATTGTGACCTTGATGAAGAGGCTTGTGACATTGACCATAACCACAATGTACGAGCAGGAAGTACAGGAGACTAAGCTGGCCTCGGTGGCGGAGATGAGAGACTGAGGAGCATGGGAGACAGGAATGGACACTTCAGCCATTCTGAGGCTGTCGAGAGGTGGGTTGATGTATCTGGGAGGAGTTTCAAGGCAGGAATGGATTCCATGATGCCGCTATTGTTATTAGCCTCGGCCACAGTAAATGAAGAATCGCTCAGCCACAGAACATAATCAATGTAACGGTACCTGCTGGAACAGGTGGTCATCCAGTCCACTCCACAAGATGGTCTTGAGAGTGGTATCATTCAGGCCAGAGGAACATATGTAATAACTAAATGTAAAAACTAAATCAATCTACATTATTCAAGCTTGGATTCTAGATTGAAAGATTCCTTTGTTGTTCTTTTGTTTTGTTGACAGAATTTTGTTTCCATCTCTGTTGCAACAGTTTTGGAAGTTTTGGCTCAAAGACTGCATTTAAAGTCACACCTTATGTGTTTAGCTGGGTTCAGGACTTGGTTTTATGCAGACCAGTCAAGTTCTTCCACACTGACTGAATCAATTTTTTCTTTCTAAACCTTGTCTCATACACAGGGGCATTGTCATGATGGAATAGAAAAGGGGTCTTTCCAAACTGTTGCTATTAAATTAGAAGCACACAGTTCTATAGGATATCATGATATGTTGCAGCATTAGGATTTGTACTCATGGAAATTATTAAAGTCATCAAACCTGTTTATTAGATAGAGTGACCCAATACTTTTGGCAAAATAGTGTATAATAAAGACAGAAGAGACCATTATTTTTTGATCCTGTTCCAAAGAACTTCAGATCTGTCAGACCAGCTAAAATCAAGCATTTACTGAGAAAATAAGCTCACATAATGTTACATGAATTCCGTGTTTCATAGCTCATGCAGGAAAAGTGACATGCAGCGTGTCATTCAGTGAGTTCTTATAGATGTGTGTCATAATACTACATAACAAACAAGGTGTGTATAATTATTTACTTAAAAATGAATAGAACCACAAAAAAAAGCAATACCTGAAACACAATGCTGCATAGTTTTTACTTTACTGTGACAAAATCTAAATTTGGCTGTGATGTGTTTTTTTCCCATGACCTTCTCAAAGATTTCTTTTCTTGTTAGTCTTCGAGTATGTGGAATTCTGAGCATGTCATGCAGTGCAACTAGTCTCTCTTGAGTTCATTTCCACCCCCTCCGCTGGACTGAGCTCTGCCCCTTCAGATGCAGCCTGGGCTTTATCTTCATGCTGGGAGTCATTCAGCAGCGGTAACCCGGCGCAGGGCACAGGACTGTGGGGAGTACAGTAACCATGGCTGTGTTGTCAGCTCTTCAGCTTTTATTTCTGTGCCAGCTTTTGACATCATCTTTTGCCCAGGTAAGACACTAAATGAAGGATGATTTTGGTCACAACCTATAAGAGTCTTGATAACCTAAAAAGGTTTTTTTTCTATTATGCGCTGAGCTTGTTTGCACATTTTTGTTTGTCCAATGTGCTAGTTGTCTGAAACTGTATTCCGTCAGAGAGTTATTAACTGATTTGGGTAAACAGCAAATTGTATACACATCCTGTGCGTGAAGGGTCTGTAAACTCCCTAAATATTTTTTGTTCGAATTTATAATTTTATTCATGTATTTCAATTGATATTTATTTTGCTTCATAATGTTTTCAACCCAATACTGTGTTGTTGTTGTTGTTTTTTAACATTTTTACAATGTACATCCTTTCATAGCAGCTTAAGACATTACAGTTCAGAAGGTTCATACTGATCAGTGCCATTTTATGTGTATTTGTCTGTAACTACTGCCGTCTGTGTTAAGAAAAAATTAAATCTGTTAATTCTGTCCTCTGTCTACAGAGTATGAATATAGTGTCAGTGTGAATAAATTTGGTAATATATGCTTGCTAGAACAATGTATAACCTTGAAGGATATCAGTTTTACATTTTACATTATGAACTTTAACATGATTAAGTATAGTGTGTGTCCTATATTAGATTTTTTGAGGGGATTGTTTGTGTTTTAACAGAGGCCAGGTCCGCGTGGTTCACCTGGACTTCCAGGGCCACCTGGACCCCCAGGGAAAGATGGCATTGATGTGAGTAGACATATAGATTGTGAAATATTTTGGATTTAGGAGAATGGAAAATAATTTGTTTATTTCCTTCCTTGAGTGAATGCTTTGATTGGTACACTTTCTGAGCTACTGCAGGTTTAAACATTTAATATGGATAATAGAAATTGTATGTAAAGCTTTCTTACAACTGACCTTAACATATATATATATATATATATATATATATATATATATATATATATAGCTAAATGAATGTAAAATATAGAATACAAATGTGCAAATATTATTTATATATTCATATGTCCGTATTGTTCTAGATGGGCAGTGTTTTGTTGTCTGGTCCCAGGCAAATAATGGTGAAAGAGAAAAACACTTTCAGGAATTTACGAACGTAAACTGTGAATAACAGGGAATGTTTCCTTAGTAAATGAAACTCTGTTTAGCACAGGCTGTAGAAGTGCAGTGACAGAGGGACCATTCATTCAGCCTGCTGAAATCAAACACAACCCTCCCCCCAACAACCCTCCACTCTCCTCCCTTTCCTCACCTCTCAGTTTTACTCAGCTCTGACTATTTCTTTTCTTTTCAAAAACTACTAAAATGTATGATCATTTTGTTAATATAAATCTGCAATATTATTATTATTTTATTATAGTTGGTTTACTATGCATAAGTTCATTCATTATGTTTTCTCTGCAGGGTAAGCCTGGTCCTGCTGGACTTCCTGGAAAGCCTGTGAGTGTCTCTGCTTTCTTACTTAATAATCCAATTCGTTCCAAGCATTTGATATATTTTTGGATTTAAAGCTGACCTCACTCTCTTTTGAGTTGACCATGTTTATTCGCATTTAGCACTTCTAGGCTTCACATGGAGAACCATGTCAACAAAAAAATCAAAGCACAAATCATATTATCTAAGATGCACTTTTGCTGTTTTTCAATGCAGGGACCAAAGGGAAAAGCCGGTAAACCAGGGGCCGCTGGAAGCCTAGGAATACCCGGCCTCCCTGGAGTGGATGTAAGTCCATAGTTTTTTCATTCCACAGTTGCTTATTAAAGGAAATAATTTAATTGAAAAGTGAACTGTTGTTTTAGTTTATCAATGTGAATGTGTTGTAGGGTTTGACAGGTCCTGATGGTCCCGCTGGAAAGGATGGACCACCAGGAGCAGTAGTAAGTGTCTTTATTTGTCCTGTTGACTTCAATGAGCCTCTTAGGTAAAACCAACCTCCTACAAACCCTTCATGACATCACTAAGAATATGTATGAAAGAGGAAGCACCATGCTTGCATTCACCAGTAATGCTTCACTTATAGTGGATGTATTTCTGCCAGAAGATCTTAAAGCTCAGAACCTCTTTACACTTCTTGTGTTTGATTCTTGTGACTCTAAAGCAGGGGTGCCTCCAGCTCCAACCCTAATCAAACACTAAACTATGCAGAGCTGTGGCCCTCCAGGAATTGAGTTTCACACCCCTGCTCTAAAGGGACAGTTCACCCAAAGATAAAAATTCTGTCACCATTTACTCACCATCGAGTTGTTCCAAATCTGTACGTATTTCTTTGTTTTGATGAACACAGAGAAAGATATTGAAAGAATGCTTGTAACCAAACAGTTCTTGGCCACCATTGACTACCATGGTCGGTAAAATGAAAATGGTCAAAGTCAAAAGTGCCCCGGAACTGTTTGCTTTCCTACATTTTTCAAAATATCTTATTTTGTGTTTTACAGAACAAAGAAATGTATAAAGCAGTTTCTCCTACTTTGGTGTTTGGTTATAAGAATTCGTCCAAATATATTTTTTTGTGTTCATCAGAACAAAGAAACTTCTACAGTTTTGGAACAACTTGAGGGTGAGTAACTAAAGACAGAATTTAAAATATTGGGTGAACCACACTCACTAGCAGTTTTAATGAGCATCATGTGAATTTGGTTTATTGAGCTGTAGGTTTCTTAATCCTAATGTGGTGGAATGTGAAATCGTTTGACCATAGGTTTCTGTTAATCCTTCAAAGGAAATCCTAATTATTCTGTGTGACTGATGGCAGTAAGCTGGACATTGGACTGCTTATGCGAAAGTGATCTGCACACTACACATTATAGGGATAAACCTCATTTAAAGGCCGAGTAGATCATTTGGAAAATGCTAACGTTAGCCTGCTAGCAGTGCAATCATTCGATCCCTCCCGCTTGCAAATCACCATCCAAAGCCACGCCTCCTCCGAAAACATATGAGCGCGCACAGACCAGAAGCTGTCTTTCTTTTTGTTCCTCCTCTTGAACTGCCACTTGTGGTTGGTTTAGGAGGAAGATTTCCAGGTGCATGCTCTCTGTCCGCCATTGTCCCGCTGCCTGCACATCGCACATGAGCGCGCTGATGACGTATGATGTCTGCGTGAACAGGGTGCGCAGTGGGATGCAAAATATGTTGACTGAAAATGATTGGGCAAGCGTTCTTTGTTCCTACGCCTTTCACAGATGATATATAATTATAAAATACCAATGTTTCATTTTACTTATTGATTGCTATCAGGATGTTAAGAGACTTCCAACCGACCTGATGGCCGTTTTTTTACTCCTCCCCTGCCTGCAACCTGCAGATCTCGCCAGTCCAACAAGCCTATTCATTTTCAATGTGAGCCGGTAGCGAGCTCCTGTACGGCACGTCTCAATCAGCTGCCTTGTTCAGTAGTCAGGGCACTGATCAGGGAGTCGGCCGTTTTCGTCTCAATTGCGAAATCCTTCTAGTGCACTGGAACTTTGTTCCCTAAAAACTCCCACAATGCACCACAGAATTCAGGGTGTATGACTGTGTATGATTAGGAAAACATATTTATTGTTGTGTAAACTAAGTGATGTCAGTGGACCATTCCAAGATGGCGGACACGTCTAGTGCCTGAAGCACTTGAATGAGGCATCTAGTTAGCCTATATATATCTATGGCACCGGTGCACCGGTCACGTGTTTGTGACCGAAATCGCAAGAGCTAAGAACTAAGAACTTTTGAAAAGACACATGTCTATTTTAGTTTAAATATAAACACACGTTGCTAGTGAGGCAGGGAACACAATCTGAAACACAATGCGAAGTGAGCCAGGGTCTTTACCAGTGCCCGAACCCGTGTACATGATATACTGATTCATGACCTCTGGAGATAAGGGGCTGATTGAGACACAGCCTTGGACGGTGTGGGCGCCGATGAGAGTTGAAGTCAAGTTGTGAAAGTTACCATAATGAGCTACGACGTGGTTCGGCGGCAACCAATCGGAAAGTAGAAGTCCTCCACTTGAGAGAAAACAGTCATGTAGACTTTGATTCTGACCACATTTGTTCCCAAGCAAAATGGAGGAGAGGTTAAACATTGCTGTGATGGGTTTCCCAATAATTTATGTTTACTTAACCGTAAACACAAAAGCCACACACATAAATGGCTTTTAATTGGTTTATTTCGTTATCAAACATTTAAGTAATAGTTAAGTACTTTCAGTTGATCAATATCTTACTTTCACATTTAAAATATTTCATGAGTTTACACTTAAACCTCACTTGTGGTCAGTCTGCACAAGATCAACATGTTTGTTTGCTTTGCGGCCCCTTTAAATAAAGTTTACAAGACCAAGCATTCAATTATCAGAGCGTCCACAAATCTTTCTACTACAGCGTTGTTGGCAGGGCGGCCAGAGCGAATCTTGACACTCTCGCCGGTGTAGTATCAAAATCCGACTCCCCGTGAGAGTACTACTCCCCTGTTTTCCCCTACGAAGATTAGGGTTAGGATTAGGTGTTGGGCAGGCTTTATATATAGGAACCTAAGTGAATGAACCAATCAGAAGTAGGGGAGTCGAAATCTCACGGGGAGTCAAATTTCGGTATAACAAGGGCAGGAATCGACTCTAGTGGACTCCATTTCAACTGTATTTTTTATGTTGTACATTGACTCAAATCGGTCAAATGGTAGTTCTGATTGGCGACAAATAACACAAAGCAGCGAATAACATTTAAAAATCTATTATGTTTAAGATAAACTTTGTACCTCCATCCATAAGTAAGCTCTATATGTGTATATATTAGGGCTGTCAAAAGATTAATCGCAATTAATCGCATTCAGAATAAACGTTTGTGTTTACATAATAGATGTCTGTTTACTGTGCATATTCATTTTGTATTTATGAACACAAACTCATACATGTAGGCCTATATATATTTAGATGTATTTACTTATATTTACCAATAATTGAAATTATATTTAAATGTTTATTAATTTTTATATTATATATTTTTCTTAAATATATACATGTATGGGTTTGTTTTTATGAATACAAAATTAATATGCACATTACACAGACATCTATTATGTGAACACAAACTTTTATTCTGGATGCGATTAATTGTTTGATAGCCCTAGTAAATATACATTGTATAGGTCAAAATTATAGATTTTTCTTTTATGCCAAAAATCATTAGAATATTAAGTAAAGATCATGTTCGACGAAGATATTTTGTCAATTTCCTAACGTAAATAATATAATAATTTATTTGAATATATCAAAATTAGTAAAATCGTTAACAAAAAAATGGCCAAAACATGCCTACAAACTTCACTCTTTGGGAATTACCCACTCAAGTTTGGTATTTATGTAAAGCTTAGAATTTCAGGTTCATTTATTCCCCACAACGTCATTAGAGCGGCAAGCCAATAGAGAGCATTAAAACAAACCTGTTACATCCCAGCAGCGGTCTGCTACAGCGCCTCTGATTAACAACTTTTAAGGCGATTTTCTCAATGTTTTGATTTTTTTGGCACCATCAGTTTCCAGAGTTTTAAATAGTTGTATCTTGGCAAGATATTGTCCTATCATAACAAACCACATATCAATAGAAAGCTTATTCAGTGTTCATATGATGTATGTATCAAATTGCCCTTAAGACTGGTTTTGTCCAGGGTCACATATTATTGGTCTGTTATTATAGCAGGCTATTGTTGTTTTTTAAATGACAAAGATAAAATATGTTATTTCTGTATTGTTAAATGCCCAACGCAGAAAGGCAATGAGTCACAATAAGAATACAAGGTAGGCTACACGTCTATTCTCGTTTAAAATGTGTTAGTAAGCCTAGGGTAAATACATTCTCAACCGAAAATAAATGAATGAATAAAATTTGTTTTAGGCTTGTTTAGCGGAGCTTCAATACAAAACAATAAGCGACTCTTAGTAAAGTAAAAAATTCTGATGGCTATTGTTTAAAAAAATAAATGAAAACGAAATTTATTTTCTTTACCATAATAGGGAAAAGTTTATAAGGTTTAGACATAGATTGACTCAGGGACCAACAGGGAGTCGGAAATCGGAGTCGACTCCCTACTAATGATGACGCACATTTATTGGTCACACGATCAAACCCTTTTGGCGCTTCCATATTTGGCCACTAGATGTCACTTTAGCGCCCCCTTGTAACAGTCCGTTACCCACCATTTTCCAATATTCCAAAACTAGCTTTTACATTTATGTATTTGGCAGATACTTTGAATAAGCGGATTGCAAGATAACTATCAGTCTGCTCCTAATCAGTTTTATGATTGATCTAGGTTATTTGAGGAGATGTTAAACATCTATTTATTTTGAGCTAAAAATCACAATGTACATATTTATTATTTTATAGAATTGCAGTGCATAAAATAATTTAAACGAGCATTAGTACTGATAAATATTATTAAATATTCTTTAGGTTAGACCTAAACTGCATTTCGTTGCCTTGTACTTGTACATGTGTAATGACAATAAAGTTGAATCTAATTAAATCTAATTAAATAATTATTAAACAATTTAATAATTAAAATAAATTATTATCCTAGCAGCACGTGATGTAAAGCTCAAATCTAGTTGGACGGCTTTCGGCAGACTGGACGGAAAAAAAAACATTTGCATTTTCGGTGTGCGATTGTTCGCGTTCTATGTGAAGGGCTTCATAGATCTATTGTCTATTGATAACTCGATATCGAGTTAACACAGGTAGTGTAGAGACTCCTTAAAAGTGTTTTCTTTTTGAAAGAAGCTGTTTAATAATTACATTTATTAAGGCGAATTCAGTTCATTAAGTGTTATCATTAGCTATTGGCATTTCAAGTATAATAAGATGGGTCTTTGTCTCTTCATAATATACTCTGTGTTAAAAACCAAAACGAAAATAGTTTTGGAGTCATAAAAAAGTGTTTTAGTTCGTTTCGGTGTAGAATGATTTTTATGTTTTGTTTGTGTTTACAGGGCGAACAAGGACCTCATGGACCACCAGGACCCCCTGTAAGTACCCGTAGTAAACAAATGTGCTTATTACTCTAAAAAAGCAGTATGGACACATGACAAATCATAATCTTTTAATCTTCTGTTTACCTCAGGGCAGAGGAAGACCAGGAGCAGCAGTGAGTACAGCCTATCCAAAATAATCATTTTTAACAGGGATTAGCTATGTATGCACATTTATTCATGTGACAGAATGTTTTTGAAAGATTGATAATGCATTCAAGGGACACTTTTTATCAGGACTTTTTATGCATTTCTTGACATCCAGACCTCAGAAAGTGCCAAGGAGTCAAACAATGCCAAAAAGAATGGAGATATCCGAGGACATCAGGAAGAAGGTGGTGACAGCCCATCATCTACAAATGGAGGGCATTCAACATGACCACAACTCCCAGAAGTGGATGCCCATAAAAACCAGAAGCACTAGAAAAATAATAAATGAGGTAAAGGCCAACCCACACATCACCTCTAGAGAATTGCAGACCTCTCTGGCAGCATATGGGGTAAATGTACATGCGTCTACAATCAGACGAAAATTTAAATGAAAAATCAGGCTTTGATTATGACCAAATAAATCTATTTTGGACTCATCTGTCCAACCAATGGACATCCAAAAGACCTCTGGTTTGTCCAAATGCTCACTGGCAAAGTTTAAACGGGCAGCTTTGTTCTATTTTGAGAGCAGAGGCTTCTTTCCAGCAACCCTCCCATAAACGTCATGTCTTTTTAATTTTCATCTGATTGTAGATGCCTGTACATTTACCCCAGATGCTAGAGAGGTCTGCAATTCTCTAGAGGTGATGTGTGGGTTGTCCTTTACCTCATTTATTATTTTTCTGGTGCTTCTTTTTATGGGCATCCACTTCTAGGAGTTGTGGTCATGTTGAATGTCCTCCATTTGTTGATGATTTGTCTTACAGTGGATGGATGGAGTCGGAATCTCTTGGAGATGGTCTTATAGCCTTTCCCAGACTGTTGGGCTGTCACCACCTTCTTCCTGATGTCCTCGGATATCACCTTTCTTCTTGGCATTGTTTGACTTCTTGGCATTACAGTGGTTTGGTTGGTTTCCTCTCTTTGCCCAACCACTTTCCTAAAGATGTCTAATTTAATTGGTCTGCTTAACTGAATAATTAAGCACCCAAATGTGTTTCACCTGAATCTGTTACCAACTTGACTTTACCAATGCAGCTGGGGCTTCACTTACTTTTCCACATACAATAATTCAATCTTTCATGTTGTTTTTTGGATACTCACAAAATTACCTCTAAACAAACATATGCAATTGATCAACATACATCTGACATTTAATTTATTAAAAGCAGGTGATGATTAAATAAGAAAATCATGGTATACATTTACATTTACGCATTTGGCAGACGCTTTTATCCAAAGCGACTTACATTACATTGTACTATACATTTGAACATTTTGTATAGTAAGCAAGTGAGGGTTAGGTGCCTTGCTCAAGGGCACCTCAGCCGTTACCCGCCAGCCCTGAGAATCGAACCAGCAACCTTCTGGTCATGAGTCCAACTCTCTAACCACTGGACCACGACTGCCCATATAACAACAGAAAACTCTGAACAAATCAAGGGGTTCACAAATTTTCAAGCAGCACTGTATATTCAACACACCATAGTCATGCCAACCAACTTCTGTACTTAGCATTTGCATTTGTGTGTTTTCTGATTCAAGGGTCTTTCTGGAGCTAATGGTCTTCCCGGTGGATCAGGACCTCAGGGCCCGTCTGTGAGTGTCTGTTTAAAGATTACATTCACGCTCTGAGATTGCAAATGTTGAAACTTTAAGAGCAGTTTTAAGCATTTCATGGACCAAAGGATGCTCAATGATAACTTAACGATAAGTCTTTTTATTATATGTACTGTAAGCATATCTGCACACAAGTATTGTGATTGATAACACAAGATTGTGTGATGGGTTCTAGGGACCGGAGGGTCTTCCAGGACTTCCTGGTCTGCCGGGCCCAGACGGACCACCTGTAAGTACTACATATACATGCATTTTAGCAGGGCACACAGAATTAAAAGCATGCTTTTGAAAATGATATACAAGTTATCTTGAATGTCACTTTCCTGTAGCTTAGTGGTTAGAGCATGGCGCTAACAACGCCAAGGTCATGGGTTCGATCCCAGGGATTGTACATGCTCAGAAAAAAAATGCATAGTATAATGCAATGTAAATCTGCCAAATGCGTAAATGTAAATGTTATCTATATTGCTAAAGATTTGTATTTATTAATATCACTTTAAATGTAATCATTCTGCATAATTTATTTAATACTCCATTTAGGAATTTATAGTTCGCATAATTTGTTACCTGTGTTTCTCTTTCTTATATCTTGCTTATCTGTAATAACACTGTGCGTGCGTGCGTGCGTGTGCGCGTGTGTGTTTTGTGTATCTGCTTTGTATATGTGTGCATGTGGGTGTGTCTGTATTCTGTGCGTGAGTGTGTGTGTGTTGTGTGCCTGTGTTTTCTTGCGTGTGCGCTGTGTGAACATGAGCGTATGTGGTTTGTGTGTGCCATATATTCTTTTTAATTTGCGTGGTGTGTGAAATTGGGATGTATTTATTCATTTTGTTGTTTTATAAATTTAATGTTTTGCTTATAGTCATTTGTTTCATGTACAGCTGCTTTGTGAAAATAAAAAAAGCGCTATATAAATAAACTTGAGTTGAGTTGAGTTGAGTTGAGATGAGTTAAGAGATAGTTCACCTAAAAAAGAAAATTCTGTTTTCATTTAGTACTCACCTTCAAGTTGTTCCAAACATGTATAAATGTCATTGTTCTGCTAAACGCAAAGAAATATATTTGGATGAATGTTTGTAACCAAACAGTTTTGGTTTTTACTGCCATAGTGGGAGAAAAACGAATGGTGCCCCAGAACTGTTTTCCACATTCTTCAAAATATCTTCTTTTGTGTTCAACAGAACAAAGAAATTTAAACAGGTTTGAAACAACTTGAGCATGAGTAAATGATGATGTAATTTATATTTTAAATGATATGTTTATTATGCAAATAAGTTAAAAAAAACAGCAAAGATAAAAAGCTGGATGAATAGATGATTTAAGTAAACATGTTTAAACATGTAACCCATTGCATTCTTCTTCATTTTCTTAGGGGCTTCCAGGAACTCTTCCTGAAGGTAGTGGAGACCTGCTGGTGTGTAAAAATTATTGGCACTATACACAATGCATTTTAAAGTATGCTGCTTATTTTCACAAGTAGGGTAGAGCGGGCTACAACCTACTGCATTTTGGTTTCAGCTCAATAATGAAAAAAAATTTGACAGATTTTTACACAAGCAACATAAAAATCTCTGCTACAAATGAACACCTAAAGTTTGTTTCTAGAATCATTTCTGTACAATTACAGCAAAAGTGACAGAATTGCAAACCTCTCAACTCTCACACTATAAGCGACACACAGCGGCTTGATCCCTTTCATTTCAATGGAGACCTGTGGACAAACCGTTGGGGCTGGTGTAGTGACGAGACAAAGTTGACAAATGTTAAACTTTATTCAAATGAGCAGCAACAGCCAATAGGTGAGAAGATTGGAGCTCACGTGATTCTTCTCCTCTCAGCTCCTGCAGTGACGGAAATCAGTAGTGGAAATGCCCACTAGTGACCTAACTGCCAGCCCATGAGGACATGCAGCAAAAATGTCGCTGGTAATGTGAACAGGGCATTAGTCAATGGGTTAATTGCAACAGACAGAAGTTGTTACACTTGCTAGAAAATTCAGTTTGAACACAAATAACTCTATTATTCTATCTAGGTAGATATTGTTTGTACTGTACATCTGTCTATAATAAATGCATATACTGTAAAAAAAACAATACACTAGATCAGTTTAATTAAATTATTTCAACAGATTACAAGCAATATGTTTAATTAAATACTATGCTTAGAATTGAGTAAATGTCAATCAATTTAATTCCTTAAAAACTACACAATAAAATTGAGTAAGTGATTATCAACTATTAATCGATTATTAATAATAACATTAAATAATCAACTTTTGGTATTCTAACTCTGTCAAATTGGTTTGAGCGTCACCTGTGCACATCCCTCTTTATACCCCATATATTTTCAATAGGATTTAGATCTGGACTCTGGCTGGGCCATTCAAAAACCTTGATTTTGTTTTGGTGATGCCATCCCTTTGTTGATTTGAGGGTCTTTAAGTCTAGTCATTGTCATGCTAAACGGTTAAATTCTTCTTAATCTTAAGTGTTTTGACAGAAGCCTTAAGGTTTTGGGCCATAATTGACTGGTATTTGGAGCTATTCATTATTCCATCCACCCTGATTAAAGCCTCGGTTCCAGCTGAAGAAAAGCAGCCACCTCCATGCTTTGCTGGGGGGATGTGTAATTTTGGTGATGTGCTGTGTTTTTTGCACATTTTTTAACAATAAGGTCCTGAATCTGCTGAGTAAGCTCTCAGCATTTTCAATTGGATGTTACCAAATTGATGTCAGAAAAAATCATTTGGGAACAGTCATACTTTTTTAAGGGTTAATCAGTGACTTAAATTGATGGCCACAACCCCCATTATAAAAGGGTGTGCACACTTATGCAACCTGTTTTTTGTACATTTGTAACATTTCATTTTTACCCCCAATGTGATTCGTATTGTTATTCATTTTAATATATAGGTTGCAATTTTACAATTAAGGTGGAACATGATTCATCTTGATTTTACATGACAAATGCGTCATTTTTTTTTTAACAGGGGTGTGTAGACTTTTTAGATCCAGTGTATGTAAAACATCCATGTTACAATTAACCCCACATTAGTTTGTTCCCCCTATTGTATGGAGGTCATTCTACCCATTATTTTCTTATCAAGTGATGAGCTTTATTTTTAGCAAACAAGAGCTTTTAAAACTAAGAGCTAATGTTCCCTTGCTGAAAAGGATCAACTGTCAGCAGTTTTGTTTTTCTTTGCATACAGATTGATTGCATCATTGTCTTGTTTGTAGTGTCCAGCCATCTGTCCTCCAGGTCCTCCCGGACCTCCCGGAATGCCTGGATTCAAGGTACTTTTTTTACCACAACTTTTCATCAACATGCTACAAAAGATATTACAGTAATTACTGAGCGAGTTCTGCTTTTTTATTTAGGGTCATACAGGTCATAAAGGAGATAAAGGAGAGGTGGGAAAAGACGGAGAATCGGTGAGGTTTTACTAATATATAATAAAAAGTAAAACTCTTTCAAGATAATAATTCAACCAAAACCAAAATGTAGCTTGTTTAATGTGTTAATGTAATTTTTGTTAATTCTCCTTTCAGGGTGATCAAGGCCCGCCTGGTCCTCCTGGTATCCCGGGTACAGTGGGTTTACAGGTGGGTTACAGGTGGGACTAACTCACTCTTTCAGAGCACCGTGAAGTCAGTTGGAGCAAAATGCAATTAAACTGTAACAACACATAGACCAGTAGAATCACATATATTACAGAGTATTGAGGGATGTTTTAGTGTTACACAGGTTTTGCTGTAGCCTTCTGTGATTTTGTAATGTTATCATTTTAAGCTATGTCTTAAATCTCCTTGTCTTAAAGCCTTAAAGAAGTGACTATATAGGTTTATGTTACATTGCTCAGGACTACTAAGCCATCAACAGTAGCAAACAGCAGAGGCCACTGGAATGAAAGTAGATAGGTATAGATTGTAAATTGATTGTAGATTGTAAAAAAGCAAAGGAAGTGAAGCAACAAATTCAGCCGTAACCCTGACAAAGTTTGTCTCAAATTAGAGAGGCTTAACTAACTTGACCAGTCAACTAGGTTTACCAGTAAGCAGTGGGGGAAATGGCCGAGATGCACTGGAAAGACTCTAGTTGGGGACAAATGTATGTTTTTTAAAACCCCACAATTAAGAAGAACTGTAAAACAAACTATTTTACGAGGTAGCTAATTTGTATGAATCGGTCATTTGAGTACCAATTCACTCAAATTAATATTAATACAAATGAACAACCTCGTGAAATATTACCAATTGTCATTGGATTTTGTTGATAAAAGACACTATGATTCTGTTATGATTCTATTGTAAAATCAACAGATGTGAACATTGGAATTACTTTGTGAAAAATCTGTTTACATTCATTTGTTCTTAATATATTCAGGGTCCCCGAGGTCTAAGGGGTGTGCCGGGTCCAGTAGGGCCAGTAGGTGATAGAGTAAGTCCTCCTTTATTTCAATAACACATATTTCCACATGTTTCACATTTTACTGAAATCAATTATCAATGCAAACATGCACAAACTAAGTCACAAGAATTGTCTTTGATAAGTGACATCTCTCTGTAGGGATTGACTGGCTTCAGAGGAAAACCCGGCATTGCTGGTGTCATTGGAAAAACGGTGAGCGTCATCCTATACACCTTTTATTATGTTAATCATTCGCATGAATGAGTGTGTTAGTGCCATATACTCCTTGTGTCAGGAGTAAATCTCATTTATAAATGTCTTTTTGAATATTCCAGGGTGACTCTGGTGAAAAAGGACCTCAAGGTTTTAAAGGGCCCAAAGGAGAGATTGTAAGTTATGTAGATATACAAATATAGATTTAGGATCATTTATATAATAATCATGCTGTTTCTTTTGGTGTAGTTAAGGTATACGTATTATGAATATGAAAGAGATTTAAACTAAGTCCTCTCAATAGGGAAAAATAGGCCCTAAGGGAGTACCGGGAGGTGTAGGATCTAAAGGCGAACCTGTAAGTAACTTTTATTTGGTTTTGTCTATTCATGATGAGATGATGTTATTGAATTCAATGTTATTGAATTGTAGGGCATGCCAGGTCGAGATGGAAAGGATGGGACTCAAGGCCTGGATGGTGATAAGGTGTGTTTACTGCTTAAACATTGTACTAGTTTCAAGTTTGAACTGCAGTATATCCCAGGTAAATCGCAGTAACGCCAATTCTTAATGTGTGAACATGGGTTTGCAGGGTGATGCTGGAAGACCTGGGGTATCTGGGGAAAAAGGACCTAATGGATTGCCTGTACGTATTATCAACAATGAACAATTACCCCAATGTTAGCACCTATGCATTGATGTTTGCATGATTCGTGTTTATCTGTGTGTAATTCAGGGTTTGCAAGGGAAAGCTGGTAGCAAAGGAGCCAAGGGAGAAGTTGTAAGTACATCAACCAACAACAAGGCCTATAATTTATTTATGAATTATATATCTATTGTATGCATAGACCTTGTGGATCAGATCAAGAGACTGCCAGTGAAATAATATGTTGTCAAGGGTTTAACACTTGGTAACTACTATAGTAATCAGACTACAATTTACTGCATTTTACTAGAGTAAATTCTATAGTATTTTTCATGTGTACATTATGTGTTATTATTTGGTCATGTTGAATATGCAAAGTGGGAGGCTGAAAAAAGCTGAGATGATAACAGACTAGGGTCTGTCTCAGAATCTGATTAGCAGCATCCTTGGTAATAAATTGTCAGACTCATCACATTACTACAATGGCATCTGATTTACTGTAAAGATCGGATGGTTGTTTAAGGTACATTCTAATATGGTTCATCATTGTCCTCCATTCAGGGAAAACCGGGGGAGATGGGGAAAACCGGGCCATCTGGAGAGCCAGGTATCCCTGTATGTATCTGATGAAAAATAAGCACATCAATCAACACAAGTGTAGAAAGACCAAGACATACAGCATGAATAGTGTTGAGTCGAGAGTAAAATGTTGAATTACGTGATGTACAATCATTCGTACTGTAGTACTGTTTACTGTACTATTAAGGGTATTACTATAATATACTGACTGTTCACAGGGCGAGATTGGCATCCCTGGAGAGAGAGGAGAGGCTGGACCCAGAGGTGTATCTGTAAGTAAATCAATAACAAAAATCATGTACAGCATATTATAAACGGCTGAAGTCAAGAGAAACAGTTGTTGAACTGATCAATACCCCAACACTGATTAATACTCCATCTTTACATTGCAACACCATCTTTAAATGTATAACACACTCTTCACAGATTTTCTCAATAGGGACAAACCCATGGTTAAAATTAACCTAGAAAATGTCTCCATATTTGCCCATCCAAGGGTTGAAACAACCCAACACCTTTATGGGGCAGTTGTGGCCTGGTTGTTAAAAAGTTTGACCCATAACCAGAAGGTTGCCGGTTCGATTCTCAGTACCGGCTGGTAAGTGCTAGCTGCCCACTGCTCTGGGTATATATGTGTTCACGACTTGCAATGCAGAGGTTACATTTCGGGTATAGGTCACCATATCTGACAAATAGGTCACTTTCACTTTATAATATTGAAATACACCTTATTATATTGGCATTGCAATGTTAATGCCTGAATCAGCTTGAAAGTGCCTTAGCATAATATAGGAAACAAACATGCTCAATGGCCCGGATGGATATTTGTCATAACAAAGTATTTGGTGTTGTAGTTCTGTCAAGCTCAGAGAATGATAATTGTTTTTGTGTCTTAGGGTGGTGTTGGACCACCTGGAAACATTGGTCCACAAGGTGTAAAAGGATTCCAGGTGAGTTGCACATGTACTGTACATTGTGTAAAAAAGTTCATTTTAATGTGATAAAAAGTGTTAAAAAGGTGTAAAACCTCATCCGTGTTACTTTTACTTTCCATCCTAACCAGCAGTGACAAGGCATTTGTTTGGTTTGCACTTCAGTTTTGCACATGGAAATTGCTGCATTGCAAATTCATTGAGGACAGACATATAATGCACCTGGTTAGGGCATAGCGTTAATAGTGTGATATCATTGAAGCCTGATCCACTGTTTTATGAAGTTTTGCTTTTCCATGCAGGGTGTGAAAGGTGCTCTTGGTGATCCAGGGTTGCCTGGCCCGACTGGAATCAGAGGCTTGTTTGGTGAGAGGGTAAGTGATTTTATAGACCATTTTAAAATCACATGTATTTATATGACATTATTTCTCTAGAGGATACAGTGAGGACGAAAATCATAATATAATGATACAGCACTTTTACTATCTCCTCATAAAAGGTACACATTTGACTAAAGCACAATACACAAACTTTCGAGATTATTGTGTCATTGTAATACATTATATGTATACAAACTTTCAGACAAAGATACATTAGTACAATTACATTGTTTAACATTGTTGACACTGTTTAAACAGCATTTGCTGGGTGAAGCATCAATGCTACTATTGTATTGCTCCACATTGTTTATAATGAAAACAAATTGTGAGGAAGGGTATGTTTTCCCTTTCTGTGCTCTGACTCGCAGTTTTTACACGGCAGATGATAAAACAGTTGGGCAAAATCTCATCGATTAAGTGTTTTCTGACCTGAGCTGGTCAGGGCGGTTTCCCACTAGCGCTTTTGGTGCGCACCCGGGTTCGATTAACATCAGAGTCCGGTTCGTTTGGATGATGTGAACGCTGTCTTCCGAACCCAAGTGCGCAATCGAACTAGATTTCGGACCAGGCAACTAAATGGAACTAAATGTGAAACCACCCTAAAGCTCTTTTGGACTTTGGCCTGCGAGGAACCACTCAGAACAACCTACATATTAACCACTCAGAAACATTGTATAGCATCTACATTCTTGCCAAGTTAGGAACCATTCACAACATCTTAGCCTCCTGGTGGTGATTTTTCACCAGTAATAATTTCTTCTACATATAAAAATATCATGTTTATACTTATGCATCACATTAGTTTAGCTTCTAAGTAAAGATCTAAAGTGGGAACAAAGTCTTCTTCTGTTTAGGGCTCAGGGTGCAGAACAAAGACTGTCTGTATTCTGCAACCACAGGCATCCGCTGATAAACACACACACACACACACACACACACACACACACACACACACACACACACACACACACACCTACACAGTGTGCCTACCTTGGCCCATACTTTCATGTGTTATTTTTTATACTCTCTCTCCCCCCCCCCTCTCTCTCAGGGTCCTGTTGGGGCTAGAGGTACTAAAGGAGACATGGTAAGAATAATAGTCACAGTGTGATGAAGTAACACATGACATATTGAACTGCATGCACATACACTCGCTGTTCTCTTTATTAGGAACACTATATTATTACTTTGATGCATTAGTCTCAATACACAGTCTCAGTTCTTCATGGCATGGATTCCAAGATGTTGGAAGCATCTCTTTCAGATTCTGATTCATGTTTATATGATAACGTCAGAAAATGTATCCTGTTTTATCACATCCTAAAGTTGCTTGGGACCACTGAAGAACAGTGAACTTTAAGATGACCTTTGCTTTGTAATATGATGTGTTAATATGCCTAAAAGTACCACTTAATAAAATTGTATTACTGTGATCATATGGTCAGCAACAATATGCATGTTTTTTATTGCACAGTGAATTCGTTTTTATTTCTCTCTGACGTGAACATTAACTGAAGTTGTTCCAAGTGTCTATACATTTCCTTGTTCTGATGGACACAGAGAAAGATATTTTGACTACCATAGTAGGAAAAAGGTAATTTTTTTGTTCTGTTGAACACAAAATGAACAACAACACTGTTGATCAAAAAAATCATTTGGAAAAATGTAGGACAGCAAAAAGTTCTGGATCACTTTTGACTACCATTGTAATTTTTCTTATTATGGTAGTCAATGGGGTCCAAGAACTGTTTGGTTACAAGCATTCTTGCAAATACTCGCACTGTCTCAAAAATGAAAGGCTGTTTATTTAACCAGTGACTGCGCATGGGTTGTTTTTGCATCCAAACTTCATGTCTATACATGCTAACTTGTGAGCTTTATATCGAACATTTTTTCTATGGTTATTGATATAGGTATATGGTCAATACATATCGTTATGGTTTTATCGGCCAGCCCTAGGTTGTTTTGTTGTTACAGTGGTGTGTTTGTGTGTTTTAGGGTGTGGCCGGAAGTGACGGTTTACCAGGAGAGAATGGCGAGCCTGTATGTAACTCATACAATTATATTGATATGTTTTATACATAATCCATACTTACACATTATCCATACTTACTGAAAACAATAGCGAATATTTCTAAATATTTAGCTATACTATGTACATACTAGAATTTGAGATATTCAGGACTGACACTATTTTCTTGTATTTCCTGTATTTTAGGGTCCGTATGGCCCTGTCGGGCAGAAAGGAGAGGTGAGTTTAATATTCTGTATCTCTCTGTTTTTGTTTTCAGAATACATTATGTGGTATCGGCACCATAGTTTGCTTATTTTACTCCTTCAAACAGTACAACAAAGTACTTAAGTTTTGTAAGTTACATGTCATGAGATGAAAGGTTGTCAATCAATCAATCAATCAAAAATAAATAAATAAAAATTGAGTTTATGTTAGAGAAACGAACCAAAGGTGCTTTGAAGTGGCCACACACTAGTCTCTAAAGCAGTGCACATGACATAATCCAGTTAGTCTTCCTACCACTTCAGGTTCATTTTAAGAACTATTAAAAAATATTGTTATTATAATAGTTTTATATTTAATTTAGTCAATTACATTAAAGCATGCTTTATAAGGTTTGCTGTAATAAATATATAGCTTCACATCATTATTTATTTATTAAAAGAAAAATATTTCAATAAATATCTCAATAATATTGTTATCAGGAATTATTTCAGCCATATAATCTTGTTGTGACAGCCATATAGCGACTAAACAAAATTGTACAAACTTTTTTCGTGTTTTCTCATTTACAGTCTGGTAAGCGTGGTGAACTGGGACCTAAAGGAGTTGCAGGACCACAGGGCGAAACCGGACCACGAGGTGGACCTGGAAGAACAGGACTGATGGGATTACAAGGAGAGCAAGGTTTTCCTGGAGTTTCTGGCAAGAGTGGTGTTCCTGTGAGTAACTGTCAGATAATGTACTGTACGATTCAACTGCCTCTAATAAATGTTATACTTCACTACTGTTATACTATTAATAGTACTTTAAATGATTCATTATTTCTCAGGGCAAACTGGCCAGTGAGCAGCACATCAGGGAACTGTGTGGATCAATGATTGACGGTAAGACACTCATTTATTCTATATTACACAATATACCTTTTTTTTTTTAATGATTGAATGAGCTTCCAATCTGCCGATGTCCATCTTAGATCAAATTGCTCAGCTGGCCGCAAACCTGAGAAGACCTCTGGCCCCTGGTGCCGTGGGACGGCCCGGACCTCCTGGACCTCCAGGGAGGCCAGGAGAAGTTGGTTCCATTGGTCACCCTGGAGCACGTGGTCTACCAGGATATCGAGGACTTCCAGGAGATCTTGGCGATTCTGGTCCAAGAGGTGAGCGGCAGATCTTTGAGAAAACAATCAAAACATGCATCTGTTTTTGCAGTTGAAAGGTACTAGAATATATTTCAGTGGGATCAATTCAAATATGTAACCCTGGACAAGAGCGAGCAGCATTGAGGCCATTTTTGTTAGCAATTTTGCTGCATCCGTTCACAAAAATAAGGTTTTTATATATTTACGCTAGGAAATGTATAAAATATCTTCATGGAAATCTTTAATTAATATCCTAACCATTTTTGGCATAAAAGAAAAATCGCTAACTTTGAACCATACAATGTATTTTTGAAAAAAAAAAATCAAAAAGCTTGCAGGAAATAAAGTGTACATTGACTATTACATTTTATTAGCTTTTTTGCCGAACCTCATTAAATTAGATGAATTGATAAAGTGAAGATGTCAGTTTTACCTAGGAGTTTGTTGCTAACACTGCAGAATTAATGGCTTGAGTTTAGGTCTGTTTTATTAAACAATAGCAGGTCTTTATAAAACCTGTTATGTCATTATTTTTGTGATGTTTGGTCGTACTGTCACTGTATGTATGCTGTTAGAGAATTTCCAGAAATTAATTTCTTACTCTTTAGGGGATGTTGGTGAGCTGGGTGATAAGGGTCCAGTTGGTAAAGCCATTGACGGGCCCACTGGAGACCAGGGTGAACATGGTATGTACAGCCTTGTAATATGCATTAATGGTCCTCATACCTTTTTTATTCAATGTACAATAGTATTTAATACAATACAAATTGTTCCAAAGCAGTATTACAGTATATAACTGTAGCCTATACACATTTGTGTTTTGTAGTATAGATAGTGAAGTATAAATGTTTACAGTTATGCCTCATTTGTAAGTCAGCGCTGCCACTGCCACTGCCACTCTATTGTCTTTTGGAAAGCTAAGTCAAATAGATTATAAGCAAAATTCTCCATTTAAGACCACCTTAGTTATTTTTGCCTGTGCCAGTCAAGTATCAACCTTTATAGTAGGACCTCATCTAGTCAGCAAACCTAACTGAGATTCTGTTTTTCTGTGCCCAACAGGTTTGCCTGGTGTAAATGGCATCGTGAAAGACGGACGTGATGGAGCACCTGGAGATCCAGGAGAGCAAGGAGAAGCCGGAAGATCAGGACGCCCAGGACACCAGGGATCACCTGGAATCTGCGACACGTCAGCATGCCAGGGTGCTGCGGTTCATGGGAAGTCTTCCAATCCCAAGAACCACTAAAAGATCTGCATGATCAGGAGAGACGAGAAAGAGTGAAAGAAATAACAGAATTCCCTTTCAGAAGTGTTTTTGAGAGGAATATGTATCTGAAGAAACGTTTGTGGATCATCAAAGGATTTCAGAGATGAACAAACGAGAGTGGAACTGTGAGACTTCGACTTAATCAGCATAACTGAAGAACATCCTCACACTTGAATCACCAGCATGTGTTGATACAACAAAAGACTAAACTTCACTGAGAGACAGGAGAAGCTGACTGATGCTAAACTAAGGACTTGATCAAAATCAACAAATGTAGAAATATTTGACATTTTACTGCATCAACATTTTCAAACGTTTGTGTTTTTAATAGTTTTACTTTGTCATTTTTGTCCAACATTTACTTACTTAAATGTGTACAAAATCACTCTTTGAAGAATAAAAAAATGCATCGGTTCAGATGCTTCAAACTCTTGTAAAAAATCTGTAGGCTCTGACCTCATCCCCTAGATACTGGTGCTGTAACAGTTAACGTTATACATTATTTTAAATACTATTTATTTCCGAGTTACTGTTGTGTGTACAGTACGTTGCTACAGCACGATGTAAAAAATAAAGACACTTTTCAGTAAATTATTTCTCTTAGAGCTTGACTCTCTGAACCTTTTAATAATACATCAATTGTGATTGTTTCAATAAACAACATTTTTATTTAAGCATATTATAAAATACACATTCAGGTCACAAATGTATCGGACCACGCCTTTTGACATGAAAGCTAGCAAAAATACCGACTATTAATAATAATCTCGTATATGAAATGGCCATATAAATAAATATGCAAACTGGCAAACTTAACATGTACATGTTCACAGGAACTCTCAGCACATTTCTGTATTTCAACTGAATCGGACAAGCATGACCAAACAAATGATTGTATAACTGATGTGTAAAGTACAGTCTGTATTAAAATCTATATGAAACGGGTAATCGCTGCACATTCTGAACTGTAGAAAGATCAAAACTAAAATAGTTGCTCAAAAGCTCTTCATTATACAGCAGAAACAACATGTCAGTTGTGTGAAGAAGGCTTCATAGTGTCTTTGCTAGATTCAAGGTGCTGTACTGCTGGAACACAGCTGAACTTGAGCTGAACTCCAGTCTTATCACAGAATGTACTCTGGAAATCCTGAAACAGAGGATACTTCTATCATACATGTAAAAGTCATTTGAAACTAAGCACAAACATTGAGAAAGGTAAAACTATTACATCTTTGAGGGAATCTCCATGTATTTCTCTGATATACTTGAGGAAGGCTATGGTCCACTGCAGCGTGGTGGCTTTATCAGTGTCGGTAGAACAGAATGGGACCAACTGGTTTAACTCATCACAGCACAGACTGATTCGTCTCCTGATAAAAACAAACAAACATGCGAAACCAAATTATTGATAGTATGTGATGTGGTATGTTCTTAATGATTCCAATAACAAATGCTTAAAGTAACTTTTTTATCCAAATAAATATTTTTTGTGTGAATGCCCAATTGCACCAACCGACTCAAAATTACAGCCTGTGTCATATATATATATAAAAAAAAAAAACGAATTAATTTTTTATTCAACTTTCTTCCTCATCAGTACAACATAGAGAAGCAAGTTCTTGCTTCTCAACCCCAATAAATAAGCAAAATAGAACACAAAATGCTAAATGTTTTTGCTGTCTTATTGCTTTAACTGAACTGTCAAACCTCACTCTTTCCCTTCGTAACCCCACCTGCGATCTCGTTCCTTTCTGTTGTGTATTTCTCTGCGCTGAGTTTGATCCAAACAGGATCTCGTTTTCTTGCCCTGCTTAGTGTTTAACACACAAGGAAGTGGCTTCCAGTTCTCTGGACGCTGTGTACCGCTAGAGGACCCACAAATCCTGGTGTAGATGCGTTTTACAGGAAGCCCAGCTTTATCTGCTGCCTCACCTTTGTTAAAGAGAGGAACAAGCCTTTTTAAAAACGCCTCTATGCCTTAAAACCTTTTTTAAAAGCAAGTGCATTGTTTAATGCAAAAATGAAAATTCTGTCATTATTACAACCATGAACCATGAACTAAATAGGTTTATCCCATTTTTGGAGATAAGGTCATGAGTTTAAAAGCCAGCTTAAAAAAAATAAAAGGACTTCATCAATAAACAATTGTTCATAATTTTTGAATAGTCACCAAACTCCCATGTTGACGTAATGTGATGACAATAAGACTGGGACACTATGTTGTGTTAATATGCTAATATACTGCAAGCATCTATTTTATTGTTTTTGATTTGTCGATCATTTGAGAATTGTTTGGTCGATTAAATGCTTGATCCATTTTTTTCCAGATGACACAAAGAAAGTGACCCAGGTGGAGTTTGAAAACATGATTTAAATGTAGAAATTAGACTATATAATATAATATAATATAAATATTATAGTGTCTTACTTTTCAGTGTGGCAGATATTTGCTGGTCAGCGCTGTCAGTGCAAATGACTCGCAGGTCTCTAATTACAATGTCAGAAACTTCACCTGCTCTGAAACTGCACGTCAGTTCTTCAGAAAAGATCAGCTCAGACTGTTCACTGGCCTCCAGTAACTGAAGAAGGTGAAGGCTATAGTTTAATACTCAAAAACAACACTAAACACAATCAACTAAACAGAAATACTTCAGGCCATTTGACTGAACAGTGCAGTATTCACTGTCAAACATCTAATATGAAGAACACTATTGTGATGATCAGATCTTTAATGTATGAATACGTTTCATGAATGCGGTTTCACCATCTTGTCTAATTTGCTCCACTTCTCTGTATCTGCCTGCACTGGTTTTTCGGGGGTCTTTGTGGAGTGACACGCCATTGACAAAAATCTGGGAGGCAAATGATAAAATCATGTCAACACAAAGACTTTTGAATAGTTCATCGAAAAAAGAAAATGTAACCTATGTACTCAAAACCTATGTACTTGTGGTTTTTGTCTTTACTATAACGTTAGCAGTGTATGATGACCTGTGTAACAGTGTTTGCCTTGCACCCTATGTGCCTATTGTTTTGGGTTAACTATTACTTTTAATATTAAAGACCAATTTCTATTTATGGACATCTTGAATAGTGACATTTCAAGCGCAAACCCAGCTGTTTAAATTTGACATACAATGTATGCCTGACATAACGTTAGGCCTATTTCATTTTCAGTTCATTGTCCAGAAGACCTTGTCATATGAAAATAGCCATAGCAATGTTGGTATTTAACTCTCGCTGTGTGTATGGAGTCATATCTTCTATTCTATCAGCATTTGAGCGCGATTTTCAGCGCACTGCCACCGCATTAAATGGCCTGACGTTAGCGTTAACTTTATAATTTTTGAGTGTTAACCACTTACAGTGAGTATATCACGACGCCATGGCGTTTTTTAACGTTCTGATATTAACAAACATAACATCGGAAAAGTTGTACAACATGACAGAACTTGTTATGACATGACGTTTGATGATTATATATCAATATATCATTTACTTAAGGGAATCGAAGCAAATAGAATTCTCCCGCACACACTGAGGTAAACCAGCTATGGCTGACTACGTTAATTCTATCATAACCGTTAGGAAGATTAAAACTTCTATAAATAACGTATCTGGACAATGAAAACGTTTATAATTACAACATATCGACATTAAACGAAATCTGCTCGTTGACACTTACATGTCGCAGTTGAACAGTTAATACTGTAATCCTCACTTCTGAAGGGATTCAATGAAGTGTTCAGGCGTGACTCGTGTCTGGGGGCGTGGCCTCGAAAAAACTGCGGACCATAAGAGAACTGCGCAAAACCCGTGTATTTTTAGAATTTAAATACAATTCAACCTTGAACGTCGCACAAACATTTTACTGTATATACGACCTATATGAAAAACCAGTAGGCTACATGTGCTATGTTCTTACTATGCGGTAGGCTATTTTTTAGCCTATGTCTTACTATAATAAACTGTTGCAATTAGTATAGAATAATTAGAGTAATTTGGCTATACTATAGTATAGTATCAGTAGGCTATACAGTAGTATTACTATAGCATATTCATTGATGAACTGTAGGGTTGGGGGTAATGGGTTACATGTAGGCCCTGGCCTACGGCGTAAAAATAAAACATATTAATCAGATTACAGTTAGGCTACATTTTGTAAAAACGTATCAGGATTACAATGTTTTCATGTAGAACTGAATAATCAGTATTTTGGCATAACAACACTTGTTTTTGAGCGCTGCTTGTGGTTCCTGTTGTCAGTGATGACTCACGTGAGCCACCTGCTGGTGCAAATAACACGTCTTCATCGCAAGACTATGCTTCGATTCAAGGACATGTCGCAGATCTTTGGTTTTCAAAACAAGTGAATGCAAACATGCGCAAACTAAAAACACTTTATCAAAGGTCACAACTAGGCTATATAAGATTTAACATTTGATATAACATAGGCTATATTTTGCATCAAATATTTTACATTTTGGACCAAATCCTTAATATAGGTTGTTTTTATATTTCTTCTTGATTGGCTGTATTTATATATGTGACCTTGGAGAAAACCAAAAGTAATCAGATTACATTATTTTTATATTTTGGTGCTTGGATTAAATTACTGAATACTTTTTTTTATAAAATAAAACTGTAACGGAATACATTTTATATTATTTTGGAATTTTAGTATACAACAGTATTTTTATGTGGGGATTGAATAATAAATTAATATTTTATCCAAAAATATTCTTAAAAGCTATTAACACATAAAAAAATACAAATTTGATTTATTCGGAATGGAATCATTTACCATTACATTTCCCAATATTTTGTAGTGCAATTTTTAACACAATAAGAATGAATTATAATTCAAATGTATTCACTGAAGGGACTAGCTGTGGACATTTTTATAATTTTTATATATTTCTAAAATGTGCATAGCATTTGAAGGCTATTTCATGGACAAAACATAAAAAACAGTTTAACTCTGTCCCCCAATTTCCAGCCCTGACTGCAATGAGAAAAAAAGAAAAAAGTGCTGAGACTCCAAATTTTGGATTACAAAAATGTAGTATTAGTGTCAAACCACTTAACAATAATACATGTTTAAAACTACAATATTTTAGCTTTTTATAGCAATATTTGAAGAAAAACACAATTACAGATTGTTAGACCACTGGCTTTATGGTTTGGTTTTTACTGAATGAACTCAGTGAACAGACATCTTGAGATTCAGAAAGACTTACAAACATACATTTAGAAAACTGCTTAAAAATGTATGAAAACAAATTGTACAGTTATTTTTTTATCTTCTGAGAACAAGAACCGACTGCACTGCAGGAAATACATTTCTAAAATGTTACCATAACCTATAAGTAGTTTCCAGTTACATGTCCTGCTTACATTGTCTTATGTCCTAAAAAACCAAAACATTTTCTAAAGGTAACTGAAAATTGTAACAAGTTAGTATAGCAAAATAAAAGTGAACCTCCAAAAGTATTTCTTCCTTGTCTATTCACACTCGGAACATCTGAACCTTAATGACTATGTCACACATAATGTAAATCTTGGCTCCTCGACAAATCATTGAAAGATGTACGTACACACACACACACACACACACACACACACACACACACACACACACACACACACACACACACACACACACACACACACTTTATAAAGAATAATCTCTCCCTCTATGACTAATATTTCCAAATCTCCGTCTCTGCCCAGCCCTGATGCTGCGGTTTCTTCCTCTTGTTCCTCTGCATGGTTGTCCATAATTACTGTCCTGTCCTCTTCTACCTTCAAACTCTACTCTTTGTTCCTCCTGAACAAGACTATCTGCGATATCACTTCGATGAGGATTCAAATTGTGACCCTCCCCATGAACCCAAGATCCACTGAAATCATCTGTCACATGACGATGTCCCGTGGAAGCTGGTCCTTGAGACCTGCTGCTTTCATTGTGAGGCCTCTGTAATCGGGGGATGTTCGGCCTAATTCGACATCCAACTGGAGTGGGGAGTAGTGGACCCGACAACCTTAAAGGGCAGATATTTGTCTGCCCAGGAGACTCAAAAGGTTGCCTCAAATTCTGACTCTCACATGGATTTTGTTGTTCTGGCCTTTTAAACTCATTATTTGTGGTGTTGGGAAAACCAGGTGACTGGGATTCATCATGAGCCTCAAAACGGTCACAGTTCCGAGATGAAGGCCTTCTCTCACCATGAAAATCAGGAATTGGTGCTCTTTGGTCCATAAACTGCCCCAGTGTGTCAAAGCGAGGTCCTCTTATTTGTGAATTCACATTTTGATCCCTTGCAAAACATTTTACCCCATCTTGTCCTCTAAATCCAGATTGCTGAGGTCCTCTCGGTTGACCCTTGATTTCTGGATACTGCTGTACTTCAAACAGGCTAGGGGATGCCTCACATGTCGAGTCTTGAGGGTAGGGTTTAGACCGTTTTGGCAAACCTGTCTGAGTCTGACAGGCTTCCGCATCGTCTCCAAATGTTGGGAGACAATAAGGGCTTTGGGATTCGTATGCATCATGTGGGGGAGGACACCCTCTTGATTTATTAGGGCGCTGATGTGAAAAATCTCTATGATTAGAATGTCCTTCATGAAATCTACCTCTTTTATTATGTTCATTGGTGAACTGTCTATATGGAGCATTCCCTTTTGGGGATATACAGTGTGATTTGTCGTGAAACTGTCCTTCAGTTGGCCCTCCAACACCGACGGGGCCCATCACCTCCATTGTGTGACGTGAACCACTGTGAGTGTCAGTGCCATCCTGAAACGTAGATGACCCTGAAGACTGACCCCCTGGTCGAAAGGTTTGAGAATTTGCAAAAGTACTAGTATTGGCATTTCTGGGCTGAACAAACTTTCTCCGTTCATTCACGGACAGAGTCTCTGTTGATGGTTTGCATTTATCAAAACATGAAGGGTTTAAAGGCCTAGGTCTAAAAATGCCCAGATCCACAGGAGGTGGGCCTAATATCGACTCTCTTTGCTGAAACTGAGAAGACTCAACTCTATGAAAATGCTGTCCCTTCATGTATGATTGGCCTTTCTTATGGTGGGACTGATTTATTTCAGGTTCTTCGCCACTGCATACACGTAACTGGGGTGGCCTGTGTTCTTGACTCCAATCATGGTCTGTCTGGTCTGTGTGGTTGGAAAACATGTGCTTATCAAACTGGCCACGTTCACCAGACAGGAATGCTTCCTGCTTGCAAGACATTTGCAGCTGACTGCTGCAGTCTGCCTCCCGTGCTGAAAAGTCTCTTCTTTTATTCTGAGGTAGTTGTTGGGGTGACATATCCCTGCAATTCAACTGACTGTTGTTGGATTGTGGAAAATCTCCATATTGCAACTGAAAAGCCCTTTGTGGGTGATCACCTACACCGGACAGTCTATCTGCCTTGTTCTGTATTAAAACTCTCTTGACAACCGTATGATTTGACCCAGAAAAATGAGCTGGTTGGTTATGAGACAGCTGGTTAGATGGTTCTATCTTGTCATGGTGAAGAACACCTACCTCAGTTTGGGGAAGCTGTAATGTTAGTGTAGTGCTGTTTAAAGGCTGGTCAGTATAACCATGGGAAGTTTTAACGTTCTGCAAGCAGGGCGTTGGTAGTAGTCCTTGTTTAGAGGAGAGGTCAATTTTTCTGTTCACTTCAGAATGATTTCTGTTATAATTTAGAGACTCTTCTCCAGGGTTTTGCGATGTGTGAGGTCTCTGGCTGCTTTCATGAGCATCAGCCTTTGAACCCTGTAGAACGGGAAGCTGCTCACAGACAGGTTGTGAAGACTGAGCATTATGCACTAATGGCTGTTGCTGGTAAGTTTTATGTGAGCAGACACTATTGTCCTGTGAAGATTTCGAGTGTGATCTTGTGGAAGAATCACTTCTCCTCTTGTAGCGTGAGGATGAAGACGAGTCAGTGTGATGCTGGCGATCATGATGACTTCTTGATGTCAGTCGTCTTCTTTCACTGTCACTTCGCCTAGATTCATGCTTTGAAGACTGTCCACTTCTGTGGTGTCTGTCTGAAGTATCGTTTGGCACCCTAGATTTATGTGACGCTCTTGAAGATGGTCTGTCATGGCGGTCCGACCTGTGCTTATGCGACCTCTTTCTCGAAGACCTTCTTCCTGCTCCCCATTCACTACAATACTCTGAGCGGGACCTTGTAGTGTTTTGTAACTGTACAGTTTCAGTGTCTGCCGAACCTTCACTGGGAAGTGTTTTATCATTTTCCAATTTCTCTTTATTACTAAACGAAGATGTGACTGTGGTCTGATTCTCGTTCACATGTAAAAATATTTGTGTTGCATTTTCGTTACTGGGAGTCTCGGGTGCATCCTCAGCATCTCTGCTTGATTTTCTGCAGATCCGTGGATCCCTAATCTCATTAATTGTTGGAGAATAAGGTGATTTTTCCATTTCTTCCTCTTCATCCCTGCCGAAACTCGGAGGTGGTGACATCAGAGCGTGAGACACAGAGAAATGGGCCATGGACAACCCAATGGCTTCCTTCTGTAGGCGAAGAGTCTCTGTCTGTTCCTCTAGCTGTCTTTTCTGTTCCTCTATCTGCCTATTTAACTCCTCAAGAATTTTTTGCTGCTCGGACAATGTTGAATTTAAAATGTTGTCCTGCTCACAGATGTTAAACTTTTGGGGAGTTATGACGTTACCTGCAATGTAATTTTGCATTTCTTCAAACACGGTCTCATCTTCTGGATCATAGGCTACGTCAACGTCCACCGTGGAGCTCTCTTGTGTATTTGTAGCCTCTGAAGCTTTGGGTACATAATTTTTGGCAAAGTCCCCTTTGTCAACTGCATTATACTCCTCCTCTGGGTCATACGGTCTATCATCATCTTCAGCCACAGTAGTTTGACTGCTAGACTGCAAAACTCCATATGTGAGGGCTGGATCATATTCCTCAGGATCGTAAGGCCTGTCATCACATAAGTCCATTGTGTTTGATTCTTTACAGATCTGTTGAACGTGCTGAACCTTATCATTAGCAGAGCTCATTTCACAGTTTGTGGGATCAGGGTTTTGTTTTCTTTGACCAAACAATGTGCCAAGTATCGTCTGAAGTGGGGTGGTACCGGTGGAGTCTGTGGATGAGCTTTCACACGTGATGGGTTTTGGTTGAGATAACACAGATGAACAAGACTGAGAGCTGGAAATATATGACGGGAGTGGATTCAATGAGGTTTTGATGAAGACATTAGGATCACTTAGTGTCTTAGTGTTATGTTGTCCAATATCAACTTCAAGAGTCTTTAATGAGGTAGGATTGTTTGCTTCCTTACTATCCGAATGGATCAACAAGCTAGGTTTCTTCTGGCCAACCTCCTGTAGAAATGCCTCAGGGCGCTTTGGTTTCTGACAGACCACCAGTCCTATTAGAAGATTAGGATGATTCTGTTCAAGCCCTAATAAAGGTAATAACATAAGAAGATCATTAACATTTCCATCGTCTTCTAATATGACAACAGATCGATATGTAATCTGTTCATTATTTACCTGGTCCCTCTACAGGAAGTAGTACAGCAGGGATGGCCTGCTTTGCACAGAGGGGAATGAGGTATAGGTCTTTGATGCGTTTACAAATATTAGAAACAACCCCAAATCTCCTACGACTGTTGAAGTATGAGAACAAGGACACATATGCAACCTCTTCTTCTTCAGATCCTGGGTGGAACCGGATCAATGACATTTCCTGTATAGAAAATAAATTGCAAATAAATATAATTAAGGGCATTTCATACACTTCATCTTGACAACGATGACAGAATTTTTATTGACAGATTCAATGACAGAATTTTTATTGACAGATTCAATGACATAATTTTTTATCCCTTTAAGCAAGAACCTCAAAACATAAATTTAATTGATGACTGCACAATTGATAAGAAATAAATATATATATATATATATATATATATATATATATATATATATATATATATATATATATAAAAATAAAAAATAAATAAAATATATATATATATATATATATAAATAAATAACGATGTAAACCATGATAGGAATGGTGCAAAAGTGACTGTTGACAACACTTTTGTCAAAGACAAACAATATCAACATGATGACATAAACCTGACATTTTAAATATAAATCATTATTTTGGGGATTACATTTACATTTATCCAAAGCGACTTACATTATATTACACTATACATTTGTTTCTGGATATGTCGGACCTTGGTGTTGCTAGCGTCATGCTCTAACCACTGAGCCACAGGAAAGCTTAATACATTTAAGCTTAGCATTAGCGGATGTATTAGGATTAGCATAATACATCTGGATATGAACATTTTTAATAGTACTGTTTTATTTTTTTTTTTAAGAAAAGGTACTGTAGCAGAGCTTTTATATTAACTGTGCAGTGATGTGCGTACCTTTGCCTCTGATGTCTTTATCAACTCAACATATTCCCATACTGTCTGTGGCAAAATCCTGCCTCCAATCTGGATAGTGTCTGGCAGGTCCTAAACAGGAACACACATTCATGTTATATATGTGAGTATTTATTTCATAATATTTTAATATTAAAAAGGGCTTAACCTCTTTCAGAAAGTCAGGAGAGCCTGAGATTAAATATGCTTTTGTGACAAACTTGGCCACAGTTGGCATGTTGAGAAAACCCTTCCACACAGTGTCCTGTTTAGACAAAAACTGTTTTGTTCCTTTGTCAGATGGGTTGTGAGATTCCGTCAGCCTAAAATGGAATCAGAAAAAGAGAAACAAACAAGATTTCATATTCATTTCAAATAAATCACACTGTTATTTATTGTTTGTTATATGCAAAAATGACTGCACACACCTTGAGGTGGTCGAGCCATACGAAGCGTCCAGCCTAGAAGCTGATGAAGGTGAGGGTTTCATGAGAATGGATTTTGGCAATATGGGTACAGGCACATGCGGGGACGGCTGGACCACTGTACTCTCTTTAAGAGTTTCTTGTACATTCTCTGCTGGGGGTGGAAGTTGGGACTGGGGTAAGACAGACTTTGTGTCAGTACATGGCGTCAGAACTTGTCGGAATTGTGCTGTACGGGGATCTCTTCTCGAGATGGACACGATGGGAATTGATGGGATCAAAACAGGAGAGAAATGTCCTGATGATGTTGGTATTTCACAATCATCTGCACTGGGAGAAGCCGGGGACTCTGTTATGTTGGAATCTTGTACTGTAGCAGGTGGAGGCCCTTCATCCATCACATGATCCACCCACAATGATTTCTCTTCTGAGTTTGTCATCTCAATTTTGAGTTTCTTTATTTCAGGGTCCCCGTCCGAGGATATCTGGCCTATATGTGATACATTTACATTTAGCATTTTCAAAGGTACTGCATTTTCAGAATAAGACATCTAGTGTGTTATTGGGAAAGTTTTAAGGATTGTTGAACCTCTTGTTTGTGATGATCATAAAATAGACAGTTGTAATATTTGATGTTGATAAATCCAGCTCCACTAAACTACACAATACAGCTGTCTTGCTTACCAGATCTGCTTAATCTGTCTGAAAGTGTGGCAAGAACTGTTTGGTACTCAGCACTGACTAGTTTTCCTAATGATTTAATGTTGAAGGATTTAGAAACACTTTTGTAAGACACTTTTTGTAATAAATATGTTTGAATGTTATTATAAAAATGAACCACTCAATATTTTAATGGAATAGTTCACTTATGTGAAAAAAAAGGATCAACATTGTGAACATTTGTGAAACTAGGAAGTGATATAGCGTGAGTAAAACATCAGAGCATTTTCGGTTTTGCGTGAACTATTCCTTTAAACTATAAAAAAAAAAAAAGAAGATATTTAGAAGATATACCTGTACATATCCTGCAATTAAGATCAAACAGATGGCATTTATGTTGTAATGTTGTGTCTTTTAGCATGCTGCTTATCATGTCTGGGACATCAGGGTTGAATTTCCTTGCCAGGCTCTGCTTTTGTTGAGACAAACATGACTTCTCATCCTGAGGAAAGAGAAAAAAAATGCAATATATTTGTAGAAAAAGTACATGAAATTTACACACTGGTAAGTAACTCTATGGCATTAACTCACTGTGAGAGTGGTTGGACTCAACATGTTTACGCTCTTCACATTGGCCACTGTCTCCTGACAGACAGGAGGAGATTCTTTCATATAAAGAGAATCAGTGGCAGATTCCTCCTTTACTGGCATTTGATGCACATCTGAGTCACAAACAGTGTCCTGTCGAGAATAGTCAGGGGGTGAAACACTTTACACAACAAACTAGATAGGCATGCGTTGCGCTTTTTTTGAGGTGTGCACAGAGGTTTACCGTGGCAGACTTAATGTCCTGTTGAATCAGATTAATAAGTTTGATTGGGGAAATTTCTCCTTTCAAAAGCTGATGACACAGCTCCTAAAACCATGTTCGAAGAAACAGAAAATGTTTTAAAATCTTAATCTAAAATGAAAAAAAAGTAAACATTTGGTGATGTTATACTAAAACAGACCTTGTTTTGGGAATCTTTCAAGTTAAATATGAGATGCTGCCATTGATCCTTGTACAGCTCATCTGTGGTGTAGTTCATATTAAACATGTCTTTCTCCATGTTCACTGCCACTTTCTCAACGTCGTCCTCAGTAGTGTCCAAATGATCACTGTTATTTATCCTGGTAATAGAATGAATCCCTATACATTAAAACACTAGAAAAATGCACATTTTCTTGTATTAATGCATCTTTACATAAAGGTACTGTAAACAGTTGTACATTTGTGAACCCTTTGTGCTACACCCTAACCTGTGTCTGTGCACATATAGCCTGTTTCTAAATCACTAGCTTGCAAGATTATCTATAATATTTATATCTTACATTTTATTTTATTTTGCATGATTCTGTAATTTTGCTTCAGTGGATCAAGCTATCATTGATTCTCTTAAATCTGCTGGAGTCAGAAAAAGGCTAACATACACTACAAGACTTTAAAATCTGAACAGAAAACTAAACATCACACACTTGCAGACTTTTTGAACGTTTGCAGAGAAACCAATACATGATCAAATCTGCACAGACTTTATGCAACAACTCCAGTCTGAGAAGCTGGGCAAAAATCTGAGCAAAAGTCTTGAAGATGTCACACGACCCGCCTTAAATAATAAACAGGCATTAGATCATATGGGCACATTGGACCTCATATGTTCCAATAATCTTCCTCAGACTAATGACATTTCAAACCACTGTCTAGCTGAGGCCTTTAAATCTACTCTCAGTTACTGATCTGATAAAACTTTCCAATTCAATTGTAATAATCTTTCAAAGTCTCAATCAGCTCTTCTAACAATTCAAAAATAATATTTAGATGAAATCATTTTAAATCAAATTCATTTGCTGCATCTCTTATTTAGTCTTACTGCTGCCTTGACCCCCGTACTATAGATCAGGACCTTCTCTTGGATTCTCTAGGCTTTGGAATTAGAATCTAGGAAATTTCAAAAGGTTCACAAAAGGTTTCTTATAAAATGTATCATATTAAAATATGTACGTTTATTTATTTTAAGAAATAAGCACTTAGGGTATGACTTCACATTTCCTTCTCTCACCTTAGAAGCAAAACTTCAGTCAGTGAGCAGCGAATATTCTGCCTGATCTGGAGGAGACTGGAGAGAGGGGCCATGGCATTATAATTTGGGGTGGGCCGAACATCTGGAGGTTTGTTGGGCTCAACAACTGACTTAAGGTTTCCTGTACTTTTACTAAGAGCTCCTCTAAGGATTTCCAGCCGTGGAGAGCCTGGCATGGTTTTCCTGGCTCTTCCAGGAGTGGACTTCCTGATCGGTGGGGTCACAGGTGTCTTTTCAGAAGAGGGATTTTCTAGTATTATATCTGAAGGTTTGCTCTGTGTGTCAGCACTCAACTCAACTTCATTTTCCTTAATGACTGGGGGAAAAACAGAATAAAGAGAATTCACAATTGTTTATTGTTACATCATGTACATATCAGGGTTCCTCAAATCTTGCCCTGGAGGGCCAATGCAAAGTAGTGGTTAGCTCCAACCCTGATCAAACACACCTGAGCAAGATAATCAAGGTCTTCAGAATCACAAAAAAACCCACGTTTGATCACGGTTTGAGCAAAACTGAAAGATTTGAGAAACCCAGATGTATATAGTTTGTTACATGTGCCTTACATTTTACTTACACAACCTTGGTATAAGACAAATATTTATCTGGATTTTTGTAGCATTTAAGAAATGTAGCCTAAAAAACTAGCCAGTTGAAATACAGATAGTGAAGTCAGTGCCGTGGTTCTTTCACAAGCTATGTTATAATTTTTGACCAACAAATGTGTTTCTACTGTATACTAATTCTGTTACCAAAAGATCATTTTTAATAAAAGATCAATTAACTTTATCGTTTTGTGAATTACTTCTGTTCAAAAGTATAGGTGAACAACTCTGAAGGGCAGTGTATGTAGCTGAAAGCGAGGCAAGTCTACAATCTTTTATACACAAACACAAAACTATAACATATTCACTCCATACTTGTTTAGACATAAGCATTCTTGATTATAGCTGTATGGAAGACACCAGCCTGCAGAAACCTCAGAACATTGCCATATACATTTGAAACTTTCAAAGTGAATAATGCATAGATTAAATTCTATACAAAATTTTCCGAAATCTCTGTACGATCTCTAGTTCATGCTGTATGAGGTAACAACAGATCAACCATTTGAGTTTAAAAGGCATAACAAATTACACTCTGTTCTGGGTCTCCCCTCAAAGACTGTCAGAGATCTTAGCATCAAAACAGTGGTGTAGTCTACATGATACACAGGTCTACGCAGTATACTTGCTAGAAAAGGTCGAGGATTTACGTATACACTGATGATCACTTACTTTGAGGAACACTGCGTATCCTATTAAATAAAATGAGCATACATTATCATTAATGTAATTGTATCTGGAACTATTTAACGTCACTAACGTTAGTTGGTGTGGTGGATCAACAAATGAGGGAGAAAGAGAGAGAAAAATTGTGTGCGCACACTACAATTGTTTTAGATGAAAAGAGATGCAAACTCCTGGCCAGCCTCGTGGACAACTGATAAAACTGCACAAATGTTCATTGTTAATTATTATAGTTAATAATACATATTGTCAATGTCAATGATAGGCGAAACTTGCACTTGCATATACAGTAAATGTGACTCAGTCTTTGAAAACTATTATTACATAATGAGCATCAGAGTTTGATTTTAACCACTTATATGTTATAAATGATTTGCTGTGTCTTTGACATGGCCTTGGTCAGTTAATGTTAAAGATATAAAGATTATACTTTCACAGATGGTTTTTTTTTTTAATTTTGCTGGTCGTCCTGCTGTAAAAAAAAAAATAGAAGCCTGCCCAATACACAATAGAAAATGTAATGGATTTAATGGACACTATAATGGCATTTACTAAATTTTATTGGTGGGATGTTATTTGGCAGATGTGACACCAGTAAATCCTGCTGGAATAATGACTAAAGCATTTTTTATTTGTAATGGACATTTATTTTGAAAGGTATTTTAATGGAAACCTGTGATTGTTTCTATTGTTTTAGTAGGTTAAAAATGACTTTAGTTAGGCTTTCACAGACTGGATCCCAAACGTGCATTGAAAATTGCCAGCTGATAAAACCTGTGCTTTAGGATTGTAAACTCCTGAGCTTATAAAAGGTGATTAACAAAATCAGCCCAGTCTCCACAGCTGTCAATGGCCGTTTAAGTCTTGTGTTGCTTACAATAAATGGACACATTAAGAATGCTTTTAGAATGTTTTCAGAATGCTCTTAAATACACATGAATGCATACTGTATGCATTCGTGAGTGTAGTGGTGCTTATAGGGTGTTGATCTGGGACGGGTGAGTAATATAAGGCTGGGGAAAAAACACAGTATACTCACTACAAAAAAACTAGACTACACCACTGCGTCAGAGTACTGTATCAATGGTTAATATTTATTTGAATTTTACTTTTACCTATTACACCATTTACAGTTACATTACATTTATTCATTTGGCAGACGCTTTTATGCAAAGCGCCTTATAAGTAGGAGAGCTTAAACCTTTTGTCAACAAGCTAAACAGTACCGATAGTTTACAAGGCTATGTTACTAGGAGAATTAAGCTGGAGTAAATAAGGGAGTAGTGGTGAAACGTATCGCGGTTTATCAGTGATCCGTACGAATCGTGCTCTACGGTTCGGAATGCATGTGACCAACAGATTAACTGTAAATTTATTTATCATAGAGTAAAAGGTAGTTTTAGCATACACGTGCTCGCTCTCTCCAGTGGCTGGACAAGAGACCTTTTTTTTTTTTTTTTTTTTTTTTAAAGTAAAAGCAATATTTACGAGAAGTGCCAGTAATACAAAGTTTTAGATACAATGTTAAGATGGTATGCAAGCATACGAAAAAAATATTAGGAAAGCAATAGAGAAGTAGAGAAAAGGTTTTTTTTTTTACAGCTCCCTCCGGTTTACTTTTTTTTTTGTAGTTAATTAAATGATACATTTGGATTCTTATACTGGTAAGGTGACATTCCCTAAAGCAACATAAGGGAAGGGTTTTTTAACACATGCACACACTTCAGGTGACTCACAACACTAGACAGTTGGTGCCCTGAGTGAAGATCACTGCACCAGCATGGATGAGAACTTTACAAAATTTAAGATCGCTAAAAAGTATCCCAGGGCAAGACCTCGAGAATATTTTTGATAAAATGCCAATCATACATTTCGGCATATTCAAAGGAAAGGGTGACAACACTGAAGATGCTAAAATACAAAATAGTTTAGATTTATTTAGGACTTTTTTGGTTACAAATTTATTCTATAGTTTTGATTAGTTAGTAAGATCATGTAAGTGACCCTAAGAGTGGTAGGATATCAAATTATTTGATTTCTTTCCCTTTCCATGAATTTGAATTCATGCATTTCCCAGTTTGTTTGCAGATAATTTTATTTTATTCTTTCAACAAAATTTGCTCCAGACAGGCAGACATCTTCAAACATAAGAGTTGACTTTGTGCTTTTATGACCTTATGTGGGTAGAACAAGGAATGCTTTGTTGAACTTACGTCTTGCTCTGAGGGATCAGATCCTGTTTAAGAGAAGGATTTTTGTACATACACTTAAATAGAATTGCATGAACTGTAAATTCTCTGACTGGGATTTTCAGACAAAGTGCATTGCACCCTTAAATCCCACAGAAACAGTAAACACACCCCTCATTCAGTGAGTGAATTTCTGAGAGACAAGTCTGGAACTGATATACAATGCTTGCAATAACGTTTGTCCAGACAGCAATGCAGGGGATTCATGACTGTCCTTGTGTCATTTTGAAGCAATGTATTTAGGATTGACACTTTTTCCAGGCAAAGCATTTGAAGTGTGTGGAGGAGCTGGCCTTCTTGCTGATAACTGCATCCCTAACTTGAATGTGGTGGACTCGGTTTGTTCCAGAAAGAGATTATTGCCTGGGATATATCTGATTATTCAGAAAATGTGCGAGTGTAATCCACTTCATACAGCAACAGGTTAGGGTGATCCCCTTTTCATTTTATTGAAAAACAGGTGATCAATATACTCCACGTTCATGTTAGTTTATTACGCATTAAGTTAACAGTTAACAACTTCTGTTTTTAAAAAAGTATAAGTTTTATGATAAAAGTAATAATACATGTTTAAATTAACAAACTAAAATTAATAACGCAAGCAAAGTATTGTTCATTTTTAGTTTATGATAGCTAATGCATTAATTAATGTTAGCAACATTATAAAAAATATTAAATAGACTGTCTATTTTTCTCTATATGTTTGAGAATCACTTGTTGTTTTCCTTAACTGTAAGTCACTTAAATAGATAAAAGAGTCACGTATGTTGTTGAATCGAGTAACCTATGAAGGTGTGTATTAAATGTACTATATTAATGTTTGAAGTATGTACATTAACAATGATTTTGGACAGACATCATGAACTTTAAATACAAGTCGTTTTTGTTTCAAATCTATAACAAAATGAGTGCTCACCCATACGTTTTTAGAATGTGTGGATTTAGTGGCCAAACCAAGGACATGAAATGCTGCCTTCCAAGGATCCTTTAAACTGTGCAAGATGCTAGATGACATGGCAGCCAAGTTATGCAGCCTTACTAAGACACAACCTTCCATCTTTGAGACGTCTTTTTAGGCCCTGTTAGATGTAGATGCCGTCTGTGTTCTTGTTACAGACTAGTTTGTAAAGGTACTGTTCATGATGTGATCGCAGACAAGCTGTCAGCATAGTTGGCTTCATAGAGTACCTGAACTGTCAGTGTTTAGCTCAGAGTGACGGCTCAATTGTGTACCTTAGATTTAAGAACCCAAGCATATATTCCAGGATGTTAATTTCTTTTTAATGATCATAAACCTAAAAACTCTGAGCACTTCCAGAAAACTTTAAACATGAAGTGCATTAAGCATCTCTCTGAAAAAGTGTCAAGAATGTCACCAGTGTTTGTGTTGCATGTTCTTGTGGATGAACAGGAAGCACAACTGATTCAATGAGCCAGTGCCTTGCTTCTGCAAACAACTAGCACAAGACCTTCTGTGTCAATTGTCAAACAGTGTGATTGTGACGAAATATAACTGCCATGCAAAGTGGAATGTTTCATCACAATCCAAAAGCACGAAGTAATGTGGAAAAAGACAATGTGAATCCTGTGATGCTATTTACATTTTTTTTTTTTAATTCCTCAGTACTTCTTGCTTTACGGAGGATGCTAGGACAATAATCATTGTTCTTAGATTATTCTATTCCTTTTGTAGAATACATTGTTTTGTCTGAACTTAACATTTAAAAAGCCCCTCTTTTGCTTTACCCAATTTTACCTTTCCTTTGGTGTGTAAATGTGTGTTAGTGCGTGTTCCAGAGTCAACGATAAAATAAGTTAACGTCTCTAACAGAAATCACCTCTCTAAGACTACAGCGAACACCAGGATTGTAATCATCCAGTTACTACCGTAACAAGTCGACGTCGACATGTTACACATTTGCATAATGTCCACCCCTTGATGCTTTGATACACCCTCAAAGATATGACGTTTCACTGGGATCTAAAGGAAATGGAAGCATCTGCCATGATCTGTGGCAAGAGTCAAACTGGTCAGGGCTCCAGTCTGAGACAGTTCTCGAGACTGCCCAAGCATTTTTTACAGGAACTGCAAATTTGGAATTTCATCTCGTTATTTTTTTATGTGGAAAGACGATTAGATCGCGAGCCCACCAGTGTGTGTGTGTGTGTGTGTGTGTGTGTGTGTGATTAGTCAACTGTGCGGGTCATGCGTCACTGATGTTTCCGGCCTTACTGAGATTTGCTGTGATAGATTTCATGAGTTCACCAATGCAGATAATAACAATAGAGCAGGAATAGGAAAGGTATGCATGTTTGGCGTGCTGTCCGGGGAGCTGGCTACAAGCTAACTCGAGCACTAACTCTATGATATCACCGGTAATGTTTTACAATCTCATGATTAAAGTTCAGTATTATTAATTAAAGCAAAATAGAATTAAATCTGTATGCACTACGTCTTTTATACTTGAATGTTTCTTAGGTTTCATAACGTAGGACACACGCTGAACACAGTCAACCAATAACAGTAGATTAGGCCACATGACCAGAGTACAATGGGTGCATGATGACGCGGCCTTAAGGAGACAGTGTTTCACAGACAGGAGAAAAGAGGCGAAGCGAAAAGAGGCGAAGCAATAAGGGAAAAAAAAGACAAATAATGCATTCTTTGAAGTTTTAATTTGTGTAGTTGAAAACCCAAATAATAGAATTATAAATGTTATTATCAGCAAAATATGGGCACTTTAAAGAAAACCTGACTGATGGCATATAGAGATCAATCTTCTACTACCTACAGAACTGCATTAAATCTTTGTAGCACAAAGATGTGGTGACAAAAGTGCAGGAAGATATCTTTAAAGTTTGACCTGACAGTATAACTTGTTCCACCACATCCCAAATGTGCTTTACTGGATTCTGAGTAGCTAGTAGTTACAGAAAACTCATTGTCATGTTTGAGAAACCGATTTGAGATTATCATGCTCTGCAACGGCACTTACGTAGGTTGTGTCATTGAACATCAATACATTCATTTGGTGTACTCGGGCCCTACAATCTGAATGTCTCAGCAGAAAGACTCATCAGACCAGGCAATGACTTCTGTTGTTGAGTTTTGGTTGAACTCTTCTCATGGTGTTGCCCAACAGCTTTAATGTTTGATGTGATGTGTGTTCAGAAATATGAGTTACTTCTGCCTTTCCACCGGCCAGTCTGGTCATTCTCCTCTGACAATTTTGTTTAGGTTCCAGAAATATTTACCATAAAAAAACATTCTAAATATAAAAGTAGGTATTATAATTACTATCGGATAAATAACATATGGCATATGGAGATACAAATTCAATTTAAATATGTGGCTGCCAGATGTAAAATCTATGTAGTGACTGATAAACAGTCAGTTTATTTTGAACTGTTGTTGGTTCAGGGCTCAGATACTGGTTGAGACGAAAGCCCCATTCAGACAGACGCTTGTCTCTTGCTATGAGGTCGTTAAAGGCGTTCCTAGATTTGGTTGTTCTAACAACAGTTTCTCCAGTAACTGACAAGAAACGGATGACGTGAGCTCCGCTGCTTTATTCCTATTGGTAGTGGTTAGCGAAATTCGCTGCTCATTTGCATAAAGTTGAGTAATTCTCAACTTTTGTCGCTTCACTCCCGTCGCTGGACATGCCCACATCCTGTCGCCAACGGTCATTGTCGCTTGTGTCGCCGGAAGTCGCCAGCTCTCCATTGAAATGAATAAGATTGCGTCGCTCTGCCACTGCTAGTCACTGGCGGTCTGAATGGGGCTTTAAGCTGCGTACACACCGCCAGCGACTCTGTCGCTGTGTGTCGCTAGTCTCTTGCTACGAGGTTGTTAGAAGGCGTTCCTAGCTTTGGTTGCTCTAGTAACAGTTATAAACAAACCCTGCAGTAACTGACTTGAGACAGAAGAAGTGAGCTTCGCTGCTTTACTCATATTGGTAGTCGCTCCTAAAAGTTGCTCATCATTTGCATAACGTTGACTAGCATAATGTCAGTAGAATCGCCCACTTCCTGTCACCAGCGGCCACTTTCGCCAGACGTCGCTAAGGTACCTTTGAAATGAATAAGATCATATTGCTGATGCTGCCGGTCACTGTAAACGGGGCGTTAGTGCTGGAAACTGGAAGATTGAGTGGATCCAGGCAAGGAACTGGTTATGAAGCATCACCGCTGATGAGGTTTAACCAAGGATAATCGACCTCCACTGCACCCGGTAAAACAAATTCCACCAGCGCAGGTAGTATGGTGAAAAATCAAGTTATATTTTTATGCTGTTTGGATCAAGATCTACTGAAGTGTGATGTAATGTTTTCAGACCTACTGTGAACATGTTCGGGGCAGTCGTGGCCCAGTGGTTAGAGAGTTGGACTCGTGACCAGAAGGTTGCTGGTTCGATTCTCATGGCTGGCGGGTAACGGCTGAGGTGCCCTTGAGCAAGGCACCTAACGCCCACTTGCTTACTATACAAAAATGTACAAATGTATAGTACAATGTATAGTACCAAATGCATAAATGTAAATGCAAATGTAACATTGTAGTAATAAAAGTATCACTCCAGTCAAGTATTATGTTGACAGCTGATCGATTGTAGAAAGTAGAAGTAGATATGGGTTTCCAATGGTCTCATTCTCAAGGTTCGTGACATGAATGTTGTGAAGAATCAAATCTATAACAGCCTCATGCTCCTAAAAGTTTGCACAGAGAACATGAAACCTAAATGTATTTTAATACAAAACAATGGAGAAAGTTGTGGTGCAGAAAAAGCTGATCAAGCAAACACGATTTCTCACCCATGAGAGCTAGACATTCTGAAACATACAGCCCATCCCCAAAAACATCCTGAGACTGACATTTTTTTGGCGGGGTTGCAAGAGTAGACAAATACGCTTTTCAAAGAACATCATTTGAAAATGATTTCCCTAGAAACTCACTAGCAACATGCAGTTTTTAAACTTCTCAGGCAGACATTTCTTAAATTTGATGCTATGCCATGTGTGTATAGATCACAGAATGAGTCTGAAGAAGAATTCTAACCCACAAAACCAGTTTTATGTGATTATGGAAACATACCAAATACAACCGAATTTATGATACAAAATCCTACTTTAATCCCACTTTAGAAATAGAAACAACACAACGTTATCGATCTTTGTGTCTCAAATTTGTGTATGTCATACTTGTAACAAACTTAAAAGCTGTCCCCTTCAGGCTATAAACTTACTCTCCATCCTGCCAACTATGTTTGCTTGCTACTCTCCAATGTGAGGTCTCCACTCCGGAATGAATCTTTGCTTGGTAGGACTCGGTTGCAGCTGGATTCCAACCACACTACAAGACCTGCCCCATTTTACTTCTGTTTGGCTAGTAATGTTTGTTTGGTGGAGAGTGATGGCCGTGTTCCTCTCATACCATTGGTAGGCAAACTTATGAACTCGAACTGATATCAAGAAATTTAATCTTTTTTTAAAGTAAATCTTTTTTTCTGCAGCCAAATGCCGCAAACCGGAGATCCGGCACGATGCCGGAAAACTTTAAGACCTGTACAGCTGTCAATGCCCATACCACAAAAGCCAAGCGAACAGCGGAAGACTGCTGTTCAAAAAGAGATCTCGTCCACCTTGACAGACAAGCTTAAAAGAGATGTGTGCAAAACATACGGTACTGAAGTATTAAAGGAGTCAAAGTGCCAAGCTAAAACCAATATCATTGTTTGTACTTGATGTAATGCAATGTTGAGGAAAAACACATTATTTTCCACATACCGTACATTTTTATATCTCCTCTTTGCCCCGCCTTCTGAAACGAGTCGATGTGTCATGAGGCTCATCGCTCTTTAAAGCGCATTGTGCTCTGATTGGCCAGTTGAGCTGTGCGTTGTGATTGGCTGAATACCTCCAAAAAGAGGCGGAACTTCAGGGCTGAGTGTCAGTATCGCTCCTTTCACTCAGAGATGTTGCAAACACAGTACGCTAATAACAGCAGTGTCAGATTAAATGAAGAAACGAGCCACATATGAGGCCAGACAGTGTGTGAAAACTCTCATGCCGGAACGATCGTCAGTTCACCTCCCCACCCACACGGAGTGGATTCACGTCAGACCAGTTATAATAAATACATGTACGTAAGTGGAAATCGGTTTTGCCTTCAAGCCTAGTTAGGAGAATGAAACCAACGGATCGACCAGAAGGACGCTTTACAGTTTCACAAACACATGATTAACAGAGTAGCCTATCAGAAACCATCTATTAAAAAGGTATGTGAAGACCTCTTAGCATCCTAAGGGGCCGATTAGAGCAGTGGTTTCCAAACCTGTTTTTGCATGTCTCCCTTATCTAACACACCTGACTAAAGTCATCAGATCATTAAGGGAGAGATCCACAAACTGAAGTAAGCTTATCAGTTGAGGGAGACATATAAAATGTGCAGAGCAGTGGGTCCCCGGGAACAGGTTTGGGAACCACTGGATTAGAGAGAACACGTTTTTCAGGTTTGAAAACAGAGGTGCACAGCACTTGACTTTTTAATTTAGAAAAAGAGCGGTGCGCTGCGTTTTTTTATGTTACTATGTAATCACCAAATCAGCTAGGACAGCTGACAGGACGTCAGTCAAGAATTAGGGACCAATGGCGTTCAAGATGCACCTAGCATCACGGTTAATGAAGTGAGTCTTTAAGGGATAGTTCAATCCCAAAAATAAAATTACACAATGTTTTACTCACCCTCAAGGCATCCTAACTAAATATGGTTTTCTTCTTGAAGCATAATGCAGTCGGAGTTATAACACCACGTATCATTTTACTTCCAAGCGGTAGAATGGGAGTGTATAGGTCCCCATGTTTTAAAGCTCCAAAAAGCGCATCCATCGATCAAAGAACTGCTCGACACAGCTCCGTGGTCTTAACAAAGGTCTTCTGAAGCGAATCGGTACATTTGTTTAAGAGAAATATCCATATTGAGAGCGCTATTAATGATAATGTCTAGCTTCAGTTAGGATGCCTTGAGGGTGAGTAAAACATTGGGTAATTTTCTTTTGGGACTGAACTATCCCTTTAATTATCCAAACACCACGTCATAAATCGATAACCGTAAAAGAGAAGGGATTTAAGCTATATGTTTCACGCTACATTCAGTATACAAGTATTTGAGGCTTAATCACAGAGGCACTTAACAATGCTCAGCAGTGGTGCTGTCGGTTTGCTAGTATGCTTGTGTTTGCAGGTTGGCTTTCCAGGGGAACAAAGATTGCAAGTAGATTGTTAAATGTTTGGGATGCACATGTAGTTAAGTGAATAAAACCAAGCCAACATGTAGCACTTAAACCCCGAAAACAACAGTGTAAGAAAATAAGCGTTTCTGTGTCACCAGCAACAACAATCGGAATTGCATTATTTAGCCAAACACTCAAACAAGCAGATATAGTCCAACAAAAGACATTTACAGACATTTTTGCATTAGCATAATCCCTGTATGATTTTATGCATAGATTAAAATCACTCTGGTGCTGATGGGTGAACAGCAGCAAAATGGTTGAAAAATATGACTTTTTTCAAAACACCACCAAGTAGTTATTTCAGTCATGAGACCACTAAAAACACTATCTCGGGTTCAAACTTGCAGCACCTCTGTACAGAGTCCCCTCCTGAGAGTTGCCAGTCTTTAAAATGTTTAATGATGCTCATCTTTTACTGGAAGGCTAAATTGCCATGTCTAGAGCAGCCATACTGAACAGTGCACTTTTTTCCATTCATAAAAACAAAAGTGCGGCATCATTTTGTTCCATCCTGGGACACAACCAAGACATTTATGAATCCCGTTGTTATTGCTTGTACTGAAAATGAGATCATATAATGTGGGAAAGTATGCAAAAAACTGTTTTCATTTTTCATTTGCTAGATGCTTTTGAAAATGTGCTGAAATGTGAACAAAGCGGTCCAAGTTTTGCCCAAAGTTTCAGAGCATATGTGCGGCTTCAAGCCTAGTTTGTGTCAAACGTAAAATCTCACTGGAAGCAAACCTACATGATCTTAAATATCCTTGTCACATAAAGTGTTTTTATTTCCGTGAACCAAAGAAGTGTCAATACTTGCCTTGAAATACATTCATCAACATGTGTGTAACTTCACTGGGAGCATTCTGTGTGTGGTGTGTGTGTGTGGACAGTGTGAAATACATACTGGGTTTGTCCTCAACAGTAGCAGTTGATGTTTGTTGCTCAGGGTCTGTAACTTCAGTGCAACCCACTGACTCCTCTTTCACCATTTCCTGTGTGGTCGCTTTCTCTTCACATGTTGGACTTTCGCCAGTTTTCACCTTGAAAAGCTTTGCAAGAAATGAACGTTTCTGGCTCTGAAAATTGAAAGCGTAAGAATGAACCTGGAGTACACTGAACGCCACACAAAAGGTAAAAAGGGATTTTTTTGTCATATTAATTATTTAATTCCTATTCAAACAAAATATTAAAAAAATCTGAAGATAGTGCCCAAACAGTGTTTTGGGCTAAGGAAAGTGATCAGGTTAATGTCTGTGTTTATTTGTTACTTCAAAATCAGATTTGATTTGTTTTTTACATTTTAAGGAGCAGACTGAATATTAAAAGGAAACATACACATGTTGGGGAAGACTAGTGGGGCAGTGTTTTCCAGCACCACTTTACAGACGACGAGTGAAATGAGAATAACTGACACGACAGTTATTTATGACACTACGCTGGACTTTCATACAACACCTTGTTTCGTACACCACAGCTATTTTACAGCTGATGAATGGCAGCCAATCGAAAGCCATTTGAATTTAAAGGGTCTGTGCTTTTAAAATGTGAAACCATGGCAAACCAGCATAATAAACATAACCTCTATCATTCATTGATGTGGAACACAAGTATAATTAAATAAAAAAATTAATGCAAATAAAAAAAACAGTTCTTGGTATGAAAGGGCTCAACACAGAAATCATAATTAATGCAGAAACAAATCATCCATGAAGTATAAATTAAATATTTCAGAATTAACACACACATATCCTCAGTGAAATAGACAAGTCAGGTGATACAGTCAAAGATACGGCTAGATTCATTGTTTAAAAGGAAAGGATTTTTACCTGAAGTAAAGGTTTTGTAGGCAGAAGGGCAGGTTTAGTCTCGGGTTTGGCTTCAGAGAGACACTTCATGGCCATGGCCACGGCCGCATGCTGCACAATACACCCATGACCACAGTACACAGATCCTGGCAGAGCATTATTACTGCAGCCGGGACCAATACATTTAGGAAGTGCATCCTTCACCTCCTCCAACATTTTTATTTCCTCTTTCACCTCATTCACCTTTTCCTCCAGCTTTATCTCGTGCTGCGTTGACTTCTGTTCCTCCATAGTTTCTGCCACAATCTGAGAAAATTTTATGTGAAAAACTCATTTACTAACTGCAAATGTAACACAGACAAGTAAATGAAGGTCTATAGTTGCAAAGTTGTATCACAGTTGCATTCTAGGATAGTGTCAAGAGTCCAGTTGTGCTGAATGACACAGTACATTAACAGTTATGAAACAGCTGTGATGTGTGCTGGAGATCAGCAGAAAAAAATTCTATTCATTATGCTTCATATACATCTCTATTTGCTTTTCACAAAATATCATTTGTTTTGACGCCTTTTGCAAGATATTGCATTTTCATACTTTCATCTTCAAAAAGATCTTTCTTCCTTACCATATTGCATGAGAACTGTGACTTGCTTACTAATGTGGAACAGCCTCTTTAAGTAGGGATTCCATTTACCTAAGAAGACCTGGCAAACTATTGAACAAACCTGTCTGATATCTAAAAATATAAGAAAAACAACACAAACCTGACTCTTTATTGCACTGAAATCCTATTTATATGTCACTTGCATAATAATTTGGAACAAAGTGTAGATTAAACCTTACTATACAACTGTTCTTTCTGGTTCTCGAATCTGATTGTCAGAGAGCCATGCGATATTCCACCAAAACCACTTCACTGTTTGTATCACTCCGCCACCAAGCGATTTATGAAACAAGGTAAACGCAGGCACATTTGGCAAAGCCTCAGAGCAATTCACAGCTTTTAAAAAAATTACAGCAGGGAACAAGTGGGTCTCGAGACACGGTTTACAATTGCTGTGTCAACTTGCTACTGTAAACAAGCTCATGAGTCATGTTTACATTAAAAACCAATGGAAAAATACTACTGAGCAATGGGAATATTGCATTCTCTGTGACTTGCTTCCAGTCTCTTTAATTCACACTCACATCTTGTCTTGTTATTAGTGAGAAATAATTTCACTGAAGCAGCACGGCGTTATGGTTCGGAATAAGAAATGTTGAATTGTTTAATTGTTATGCTGGGCTGGAATTTGTGGCAGAAGAAAGCAGTTTCCAGAGACATCTACGCCGTAGGCAACGCGCCGGTTTTCATTTATACTTCTGCGTCGTTGTCCGTGTCGACAGGCAATGACCACTAGGCATGTTGCTTGTGTAACCAAAACAAGAGCAGAAGCAGCAGCAGCTTGTTGCGTACACTGTCAGAGGAGCAATAGCAATGATAGCAGCAGGTAAAGTCTATTTTGTTGCAGTTGTTAAATATAGAAGAACAAATCATTTATTTAGATAATTCATTCGGAAATGCTTATAAGTAAATGCGACGCTATCAAAGAGTTTTTTAACCTGAGGGAGGGGTTAAAACAGACCAATCACAGCGCTGTTACGGCGAAGGTCCGACGCAGAAGTATAAACCAGCCTTAAGGCACACTTTCTTGGAAACACTTCAACAAGTTCAAAGTTGCCATCTGATTGGTTAAAATTTCCACAGGATTTCCGGGAGACGTGCGTGTCGCGTTCTTTAATGATCCACCCCGAAACAACACACATCCGTCTAATCGAAAAAGCTGTCGCATTTACATCGGTTGCAATAAGAATTGAGAAAAAACAGAAAAGAAAGAGAAAAAGCCAGGAATGTCATGTTTTCCTGTGTTTTTGGTGTGTTACAATTACAAGTTGCCCATGCATGCATTAGACACGTAAAATTGCCGAATTCAAAGTATCAGAACAAAATATATATTCTTTATAAAAGCGATTAATCTCCCTGAACTGCCTGAAACGGCTCATGTAGACAAGCCCCTACATTGCCACGTCATATTTCCATGCCTCGAAACAAAACAAAACGTGACTTGTTGCTTCACCTGTCAATCATATGGCATGTTGGGCGGGCCTTTGCCAATGAAAGCAGCCAAAGTTCCCAGACCTTCACTGTGAAGGTCTGGCTACACAAGACTAGGTTTATCTACACACTTGTGCCCTCACACTGTTGTATAAATGCTATATTGATATTGCATTATTAAAGTTACAAAAGATAATCAGCCTGAAGTAGTGAGTTGTTTATGTACATGCTGCTGTCCCTTTAAAGGGGTTTAAGTGCTATAATCGGGTCCCCAGTGCATCTACCAATTCAGAAAACTTGAAAAATATGCTCCCAATAAGTTTGTTTTGGTGAGCCTTTCCCTGCAAGCATGTGAGAAATCGAGCCGTTCAGATTTCGCTCCCTTTGTGACGTAGAAATAGGCTCTTATTATAATGTTACTGCCCCTTAATCTGCACTTTTCCACCCACGGCGCTGCCTCCATTGTTATTTACACAAGTGACATCGGTGTACGTGACGCCGTGACTAAAGTTCGTGAAAAACATGCAAAATGTTGTGCAATGTAAACCTCGGAGGAGACAAGAGAGGTGTGGATTTCTTTTAATTTTAGTGGAAATGCCGTAAAAACCTGCTTGTTTGCTCGAAAATCACTTCAAGCCGGAGTGCTTTATCAACCTGGGACAGTACAAGCAGGATTAGCTTTAAAGTTGTTCATCAACGAGGGAGCAACTGAATGAGGCAAAGCTGCGATGGAAGTAATATTTGTCAACAGTCTGAATTGACGTAAATGTACAAGAGCGAATAAGAGGATAACGTTAGCATATGATAGCGAGGGGAGCTAAATCACTCAAGGGCTAAATAGAACATTCAAAGACGATATTTATATGTCATTTGGCAAATGGGTGCTTGGAGTTTGTTGATGTATGTTAATACAGTATGTGCGCTGATATGTTTATTTACGGCTAGCTGTTACTAATGATTATTGTTTTGCTAATGAGTGGTGAGAAAGTGCTTTTAAACTAACCACGGTTAGTTTCGTTTTTAACATCTCATCATTCGTCCTTAGGCTATAAAATTCTGTCACAGCAAACTGCCCTAGTATTGCGCTCACTTTGTGTGTGTTTATAACTTACTTTTTTAAAGTATTTTTTTGTCTGAGGACGAGTGATTTGAGACGTTTTAAACTAAACTAACAGCAGAGGAGTTCTGGTAATATCATTTAGCTAAACGATTGCCATATGAGCACTACATGTGTGGTGTTGACATGCCAGACGAAAGAGGGGTGGAGTCAGAGCCGTTGGTTGGGGTGTGCAACAATTCATTATCATTTAAAGAGACATACACCAAAACGGGTTGCTGTGAGCATAGCTGTTTTTGACAAGGCAAAAAGGGGTTTGTTTACACAGCCATCGAGTGTTTTTAAGCAAAATATTTTACAAACATTTCCTGAAGACACTAAAAAATCATGCCAACTTGTTAAAAGTGCTTATCCGATGAGACCTTTAAATGTTAATACACAGATCTAACATACTGTTACGCGATTGGTTTCACAAACAGTGCCGATTACTAAATTGAATTTTGCGTCTTGCCAATATTTAAATTGGCATGGTTTAAAAATGTGTTTAAAACCTTTACACAGCACTGGCCCGGGACAGTTCTTTCAAGAGTTGTTCATCATGCCATAAACAAACTACCAAAAAAAGATCGGAGGATTATAGGAAAAATTTAAGTTGAGTCATGTTTTTGTATTCAATAATAATCTTAATAAAATCACAAAAATATTTTTTCCAGCTTTACCGCAGTAAACGTGCTGATTTTGTTTGCGTTTCTGATTTTCCTGGTGATGTTATCATCTTCAGAGCATGTGGAGCAGATGTATTGTTCTTCATTCTTCTGCAAGAGACGACCATGAGCCTCACTGATGCGGGCACAGTCAGTGTGATGCCACTTCCGGCAAGAATCACAGCAGATCAGAAACCTGACAGATAAGAAATACTAACAATAAAACCCCTAAAACTGTTTGAAAAAGCATGGTCATTTAAATTCATAAAGGCTTCATTGAAAAAAATGAACATACTGATCTGTCTTTGCCACACAAGGCGACTTTAAAGGGGCTATGAAACAGAAAATCAAAACATTCTTGATATTTCTCTTAATTGAAGAGTTACGACTCCCGTCCCCACGTGTTCTTTTTAAAAAAAAATTTTTTTACTGAGTCTGCAAATTAGTGCCTGTCTGCCTGTCTGATGAAAATGCATTTAAGACACGTTCATATTTTAGAGAATGTAGTTAATATTTGCATAATTAATGACCGATCTTATCCACCCGCGACCCATTCTCAATTAATCAGAATGTACTTTTTTATTGCCTGATCCGCAGATTATCCGCAGCGCCCGCGGATATAACCGCGATCCGCGCATCTCTATTTTTTTATCAAATACAAGATCAGTAAAAGAGTGATTAAACAATGTTATTTTTATTTTGTCCTTTGAGACAAAGTTGGTAAGTACACAAACATATAGCCAATCTTTATGTATGTTTAACGCTCCTGCTAATCAACTTAGTACATACACAGATGTATGTATAAATAAGAAGATATTTATATAAAGCAGTGGGCAGTTTTTAAGTGAAAATGAGCCACCACACCAAAAATCCTCCACGCCACAGCCGTAGCTCCTGAGTGATGCAGTGTTTCCCATTCATTCCAAATTGTCCTGCCATAGCATATTATTTTCCGTTTGTTTTACAACTGTTTTACAGTGTTCTGGCAAATGTAAGTTGGAGTAACATGGTGTCATTTCGTTTTTCCTCTGAAATATCCCTTTAAAGCGGCTATTAACTTCCTGGCGAAGGGATCATCTCTCTCGACTTCTACTCTGTTCAGTGAGTGTCAGGAAAAACAGAACAATCAAATCACTGTACGACTTGTGAATAAATTAGAATAAAACAAAATCCTGGTGGAAAACACTATAATATTTGAAATAATATCTCTAAATTTTTGTATACTATATGTTAAATATTATAATACACCACAGAATTTTTCATGTGAGAGTGCAGATAACTTCATTTATTTTGTCTTCATTTTGATTGATTAGTAAGGTTTTGGCATGTTTTAGGGGTCCTTACTGCTCTGAAATTAGGAAAGATCTGTCCTAATGTATAAAAGTGAAAACATGGAGAGTAGGACTGGGACGATACATCGTGTAATTCTCTATGCTCAGTTTCTCAATGAATTACGGTTAAAAATGCTGCCACATCCGAAAGCCAGAGGGCAAAGGTCAATTTTATGTACATTCTAAACTTTGTTTTTTAAACAAAGGATTGCAGCTTTAATATAAAAGCACCTTTTCTGCATGACAAAATGTTTACATGAGTAAATAACAACCATCAGATATTTTAGCCAAATTTTACTTTTACATTTAAACAACATTTAACTGGGACTCACCTGTCTTTTATTGTCTGTTGACATATACAGCACAAAACATTAGTCTTCTCACTGGCCTCCTCGCTGTAATCAGTGCTCTCTTCATCAGCAGAGTCTAACTTTACTCTTTTAGCTGCAGTTTGGCCTCCAATGCCTTTCCAAATATAATTTTCACTATCCCCTCTAGCTGAGGAGGAAAGTGCAATTTGTTTATTTGATGAGACATCTGTGCCATCTAGCATGTTAACATCTTGTTCCACCAGCTGTATGTCTCCAGCAGCGTATTCTGTGTCCTTCACATCATCTTCATGTCCGAGTTCCTCCAAACGCCGAGAAATGGCCCTTTTCCGAATCTCTTGGAGACTGAGATCATCGCTGTCTTCTGCTCGATCTGATATAGTTTCCTCACTGATGGATTTCTCACCCAATTTCAGCTCGGTGACAACAAACTGAGGCCCATCTGTCACGCCACAAGCTTCATCCTCATTAGATTTCTCTTCAGCAAGTGCAAGCACTGACACTGATGTACGTATTCGGCCCCCACGACCCCGTTTTGGGGCAGCAGAAATCGCACCAGCCTCGTTGACATGTTTCCCCCTGCCACGACCCCTGCCTCTAGCCCTGGACTGCCGGGCAACGCGAAGTGGTGCGGGAGGGCTGTTGAGTACAGTGCCAACGGCTTCCAAGAACTCCCGCCTGGCAATGGTGCTTCGTCTGAAACCCCAGGTCTTTTCCTTATTAATGGAACCTTCCTCATCCATCGTGCTTAAGAAACAGAAAAACATATTCAGTATTAACATTTACTGAAGTGCCTGGATTCCTTAACATTTTAAGAAAAATCATGCAAACAATCATGAATAAATTCTTCCAAAATAAAAACATATCAGAATTGTTTGTACCTCTGTGTTTTCACAGCAATATTTCAGGATGGTCTAGTCTCTACTTTTTTAGGTCAACACCTGCAGACAGAAAAAAACATTTAAAAAAAAACCTCCTCAAACCGGTGGATCCCAACCTTTTTTCAGCCTTTACTCTTTATACTAGACAGTTGCCATTTGATGACCATGGAAAACATACTTTGGAAATAAACCTCTGAGCTTTTGTGAAAAAGCAGGGTTATGCCTTGGTTATATTGATTTTTTTTCCACAGGATCAGTGCATCAAATCAACTAGATGTTTTGTGTGGTAGTGAGAGAGCTTGTATGTACAGACTAAGATGAGTATTGGTCACAATATGTCACGATTACAACACATAACAATATCTTGATGGGACTGCATATGATATAGAGCTATCATGTCTGCAAAAATTAATTAAGCCTGTAACGCAAGTATTTTATTTCCCTATTTCTTGCTAAGTTATATTAATAAAATTAAAATACATTTTAGATCGAGGCATTTGTAGATGTTTTTTTTCAAAGCATCTTTACATCATTTGCATCAGTATACATATTAGCACTGCTAACACAAAGCTCTACCAATGGAATATATGCACACAGGGCGATGACGTACTTCCGCTAAATTCTCAGCCAGCTAAACCACGTCCGCTCTCATAGAGCTGAGGGAATTTTTCACCAAGTGATAACGATGTGTTTAGTAAGAAAACGATGGAATTTCAGCGAAACAACAGCACCACAGCTGAGCATTGCTATGTGCCTCTGTGATCATGCCTCTAGTAAGTGCAAAATTTTACTTAGCTTCTTTTTATATTTGTGGATGTAGCTTGAAACGAATAGCCTGAAGCACTTCTCCTATTTGGTTGTTGATGTATGACGTAGTGTTTGAATAATTTGATTCACGTTGTTGACCGTAATCCTACATGCATCCTGAATCGGCCGAGTGAAAAATGCCATTGTTCTCTATGGACGCTGCGTGCACCAGAAGTAATGGAGCTGGCTGAGATTTTTGAGGAAATACGTCATCGCTCCGTGTGCATATACCCCATTGAGCTACATGGAATACTTGTATGACCTAACACAGGCAAATCTTCAGTTCAGTCTGCGGAGTTGAGAAATACTAAATGTTTATTTTTTCATTACATTCTATTTTTGTGAGAAAGAAAGTCATACAGGTGTGAAATGACAAAAGGGTGAGTAAAAGATCACAGAATTTCTATTTTTGGGTGAACTAGCACTTTAAAATGCTTTGTAATTACAGACAGTTGTTCAATCATGTTAGTTGGCAGCATTTATGCATTACAAAATAGTGAAATTAACAAATAAATTAATAAAGGCTGAAGAGGTATTGTTCAGTGTTAGTTCATATTTGCAGTTAATGCAGCTAACAAATGAAAACTTCTAGTGTTAGTCTTTAGTCTAGTTAGTGTTTACTTATTCTCTGCAAGATATGCAGAACAAAAAAAATATCAACAGTTAATGAGGACAACACACAAAGCTATATATCTAAACTGTAAACTCATATACAGGTCTGTACATGGGTAAATATGGCATTCCTAAAACCTTCTTAAGATATTAGTCGCATTAGTAAAAAAATAATAAAACAGAGACTGCGTGAACATCGGCAGCAGATTATGAAACACTCTTGTTGCATATTTAGTCCACCAAACATTTACACACACACAAAAAGACAGAGTAAGACTTATGTAAAAAGACTTACTCAGACTAATAACATCTTTTGCATCCAAACACTCAATGCTTCTTCCATTTTGTTCACGAGAGAGGGGCGTGTGACGCGCTCAAGAAGTCGCCGGAAGAAGAGAGACGCATCACTGACGCGAAACAGCGACACCAGTAGACAGGAGGACACATAGACACCAATAAAAAGCTGTACATTAAAGCAGGTTCATTGCTCCTACCTCTCTGCAACTTTTAACATATCACTTTAGTGCCATCTAGTGGCTTTTAAAGGCACAATTTACAATCTAGACACTGAATATTTTTTTTAAAGTCTAACTTTCAAGATTATAAGTATCTAGGAATGTTTTTGAAATCCACGTAGATAGGCCTACATCATTGACATTAAAAATGAAAACGTTATTGGACTTTTAATCCCGATGAAACGCAGTTCATCAGCATTGGTGTTGTGCCTTTAAAGAAATTCGTCTTTCTTTCTCAGAATGACGTAGTCATCATCTCCCAGTATGCATCACGCCGCTTTAATAGTAACCGATGGCGGGTATTTTCATGCGGCTTTGCGAGTTCAAAAAATTTAACATATTCTAGAATATGCTGTAACTTTTCGCCGCTTTTACAGACATAGTTTTTTTAATCAATAACCTTCTTATTGAAAATGTGAAGTGCAGAGTTAATAATGAAACTAAAACTCCTGCTTGTAACTGTAGCTCTTGTCATGCACGCGCCCCATGTGATTCTTTTGAAGTGATACTTTGGATCAAAGGCGTGCTTGTGAATACACTGCAGGATCTGTTACACCTTGTTCAGATATTTGAGGGATGTGGCGGGAAGTCAAAACTGGCGGACACACTGTGAAATCGTAAATAATAAACACTGGAAATAAAAGTAAACGGCGAATTGCCTCTATTTTGTGATAATGGCAAAGAGTGGCTCGCTCGTGGATGGTCTCGCTATCGTGCTATTCGCCTGCAGTCTCACTCAAGCTGCGAAACTCAATATCCCGAAAGTTTTATTACCTCTTTCTAGAAGCACAAAAATTAATTTCACACTGGAAGCAACCGAAGGGTGCTATCGATGGTAAGTGCGTTGTGGATAACTACGGAATATAGTACATTTACAGTAAATGCTTTTTAGAATTGCTACTTATACGGTGTACTAACATGTATGTGAGGCTAAGCTAACATTGACTTAAGTACAGAAAATACTATGCATACAGTACACAATGCATAAAAAATAATAATACTTGTTAGTGGTCGAAAGCTGCAGCACGTGGTGCTGATGTGAGGGAGGCTTGTGATGTGTGCTTTGAAACAATTATGTCATAATGTCCCACTTTTGATAGCTTATTTAAAATATGTGTACTTTGTAGATTAAGAATGTGTTCATTATTATAATGTTAAGTCTCATTTTCAGGCGCATATAGTTGCCGTGGGGGATGTATTACAGGCAGTAACTGTCTGCTTTGACAGGTCCATTTACATAAATATTTGTTATCTCTACCAGCGATTGTTTACCTTGCTTTCGAACACAATAATTGTGGTTATCTGAAACAATTGCGCCCTATTGGTACCTAGTAATTAAGTGTGTAAATGACAGTACTGGGAGACTTTTTTTGTGTTGTATAATAATAGATTTCAGATTGCATCAAAAAAACGTATTCTGTGCTCTACAAAACATATCTTACATTTTGAATGCTATATATATTTAGTATATATATAGTGAGTAAAATAGGGTTATTTTAACTTGTCTTGTCCAAAAAGGTAACTCTGCCCCCAAGTATTCAATAAAATTGAAAGTAAAATGATTTTTTTAAAGTTGTTGTGTGAACGCATCTTTAGATGCCATTTTGTGGGACTTCACAGAGCAAGATGGAGAAATAGAAAAACAGGGAGTTCATAAATGAAGACCGCTCACTCAGTGTGTTCACTCCTCATAGGTCATCCAACAGGCCAGAGGTCGCCAGTATAGAAGCTGTGGATGTAAATGAGCATCATTGCTCCCAGAGGGCTGTGCTGCAGGCCCGCTCGACTCAGCCGTCCAGACTGACCAGTATTATACTTGCTGAGGACATCTGTGAGTTCCTGCTAGAACTACTCGACACGGCTCTGTGATCTTAACAAGGGTCTTCTGAAGCGCATCGATGCGTTTTTTTTTAGGAGAAATATCCATATTGACAATGTTATTAATGATAATGTCTAACTTCTGTTATAAAAAATCTTCGTGTTTCGCTGAAGAATTAATAGGAGTTCTTGAAGGAACTGTTTCTTTAATTTTTTTTTGCGGTATAGGTTACATGCAAATAACCCTGATATCAGACTACATTTCATTAATCTTTCTGGTAGAAGTGACGATAGTGTCTTTTAATTCCTTTACTAATATGTAACAAATGATTGTCCTCTACATGAAAGAAATTGCCTTATAGAAAACCCCAGCAGATTAGATCTTTATCTGGGTCATGAGCTTTGTTGATCTGAGAGGCGGTGTTGTTTTCAGCAACAGGACAGGTGCTACGTTGTGACGCTATAGTGGATGTGATTAGTGAGATCCAGATTGTTTCCACTACACGAGAACTTTTCCTAGAGGATTCTCCACTGGAGCTCAAGATCCATGCGCTTGATTCAGAAGGTAAATGTGTTTTATATACATTTATACTCATGTGCTGCAAACTTAAATGGGTAGTTTACCCAAAAATAATATGTCATAGTTTATTCACACATGTTGTTCAAAACCGTAGTAGTTGTTTCTGCTGTTGCTTTTCATAAATATTGGTTTAATATATAAATATTGTTTTTCATAATATTTTTACCTAATCAATCATCCATAGCTAAAAAGAGGCTCTCATTGAAAATAAATGATATGAGCCCAGGCCTGAGGACTCTGACGTACATGTGTGTTGTAAAGCAGTGTACTTCAATGATGTCCTTGTGTACTTTGGAAAAATGTGTGCATTGTGATTTCAGGAAATACCTTCAGTACTCTTGCCAGTCTGTTGTTCGATTGGAGTATTCTAAAGGATGCCAAAACGTCAGGTTTCCCTGATTCCTACAACTCACTGCGGTAAGAGTCCGATTAAATGTTAACATGCCTTTAACTTTGTCATAATCAGACCAAACGAGCGATGGCACTTTTCTTTTTACAATTTCTAACCAGCCATGACTGCAAAAATCAATTCCTATATTTAGGCCTGTTGCAATAAAGAATTTATCGACTTATCGCACGATATATAAACACAACGTCGATAGTTAGTCGCCATTGTGTTTGTGCGTTTGTTTAGGCCTACATAAATGAATGACATTAACATTTTATCTGATTGCACAGTCTCTGTTAGCGCTGCCCTGTGTCTGTGTGTCAAATGCTCGCGCACACAAGATAAAGAGACATTGTTTTTCATTGTTCAATTAGGCAAGTGTATTTTAAACTGCCACAATATGACATACAATCATGCTGCCCTGTCAAGAGTTCACATACGAAGCGCTCTTCTTACCCTAAACTTCATCATAACGGCTTGTAATGTAAATCAACCAATTTTAATTGAGGACTTGAAGTGTCGGTTTTATTTATTTAAAATATTTACACTCCAGTTATTATTTACATTCCAATTTCAATGTCCAAATATTATATTAAAATGTCTTTGTTCTGTGAAAGGGTGCACTTGCAATATTATATCATTGCTTAATCGGTGGCATAAAATATTTATAAAATGACAATTATATCGACTATCGCAATTAATCGCCAAACAAAAAGTTGCTATCGCGACAGTCATACCTATATTACTGTAAATCCCTGCTGATGCTGGAAAATCATTGAACTAAAATCTTGCACCTTCATTGCTCTTCATTGTGGACCTATGAACCTATGAAGACAAATGCTGAGGACATTGAAAACATTTCTGACTGTAATTGTGACGTCTTTTTTGCAGAGTTCTGCGTTTTGCAGAGTCTGCGTACACTCCTCCAACCTACATCTCTGAGATGGAGCGAGTAGGACATCAGGGAGATATCATCCTGGTTTCAGGAATCAAAACCGGTCAAGCCAAGCTCAAAGCCAAAATACAAGAAGCTCTTTATAAGGTCCTTCCTCACCTGCTTTGTGTCTGCTTTTTACATTTAATATTAGTCATGGCATGGAAAGTAGGCAAACATGTTTGTGTTGTCCTTTTGGATGAAAGTTGTGTGAGTGGTGACATGGTGAGCAGATTCATCAGCATTCAAATAAGTCTTGCTTGGTACAAACAGAATCATTTGAATATTATATGTATTTTGCAGGAGGTTGGTGCTGCTGAAGTCAAGTTATTGATTCTTGAAAACGTTTTCTTAAATCCGGCTTATGATGTGTATCTGCTCGCTGGCACATCCATCAAATACAAAGTACAGAAAATCCGTCAGGGAAAGATCACAGGTAAGCTTTAAAGGCTTGTGTGAAAACCCTGTTTGCCTTTTTTGAATCAATGTTAATGAGAATTTAGAATGTTGGCGTTTGTTGACATTTGTTGGATCTGTGTGAACTAGCTTTAAGGGACCATGTTATACTGTTATTTTTCATTTTGTGTAGAAAAAATGTCAACATTTCTCTTTTCACAGAAAAATAAAGTAATTAATTTTTTTAATCATTTCTTTTCTTAGCTGTAAAAATCATGTATTGCCACCTAACGTCGGGTCTGTTTTCCGAAATTGTGTCAACGTTTTTCAGGAGAGAATGTAGTATTTATATACATGTATGCATGAAAGCGTGTCCTTTTCTTTCAGAACTGTCCATGCCATGTGACCAGTATGAGCTTCATCTTCAGAACAGTCTAGTTGGGCCTGATGGAAACCCAGATGTACCTGTGGCAAACTTAGAGCAGAGCAGCTCAACAGTGTTTGCCGTTCAACACGGTCACACCAACATTGTGCTGGACCACAAGAGTATCCTTCACCCACTGTCAGAAACGTTAAACACTTAAGCTACATCATCAATGAAATAGAGCCATAAAGTCATAAACACACCTTCTTAGAAGAAAAGGGGTTCTTCAGTAACATATTTTTTTTTTTTTAAACCACCATTTAAACCAAATTTCCTTTATTCTGAATGTCAAGGTCTGGGAATGCAGGGAGTTTCTCGTCTACCTAACAGCACTATATATGTGGTGGAGCCTGGATACTTGGGTTAGTCTCATCATTAGCTTACAGCTTTGCATGAAGACTTTTGTAAGAGGTTCATAAAAATGAGAAGTTGATGTTGACTGTACTGTAATTGAAAGCTCTCTTGATCTTCTTGAATACTAGCATTTAAGATTCAGCCGGATGATCGCTGGGTACTTGAGACGGGGAAAACATACGAGATCTTCATTGAAGTGTTTGATAAGTCAGGCCACAAGATTCATCTGTCTGATGTAAGTTTAATTTAATATTTAAATTTAAAATCAGAAAGAGCTTTATTGGCAAGTATGTTTACACACACAATTAATTTGTCTTGGAAGCTTCCGGTGCAGAAGTACAGACATTGCAGAAGAAAGTACAGATGGAATAGACATAAATGAAAAACTAAAATAAATATATCACAATAATAATAGAATGTAATAGAAGAGGAACTCTATTGTTACTAAATTAGCTCCACTTTTTTTTGTGAATACAGTTGAGGGGCCTTCACATTATAACGGATGAGAGCATTGCATGATATATTAAATTACGTTTATTGTGAGTTTTTTTCATTTCAGAATATCCGAATAGAAACGACATTCCCTGTCAAGTACTTTGAGGTTCTTGAATCATCCCTCAATGGATCTTTCCACTATGTGAAAGCATTGAAAAATGGTCAAACCATTATTGATGGCACACTGGAAGCTGTCATTGATCAAGTGAGATTGAGATAGTCATAATAGAGATGCTCTCCGTTTCACTGAAATTCAGACACAAGAGATAATATTATTCCTTGTGTTGTCTGCAGGCGGGTAGCGTTCATCGTCTCACTGTTCCTGTGCATAATGAGCAGGATGTTGAGATCTACAACCCCATAGTGCTCACACCTGCCATCCTCACATTTCCATGGCAACCTAAAGAGGGGGCGTACCAGTATATCATCAAGGTATAGAGATTTTATTGCATTAAGCTTTCTTAAGGTAATTCCTTCTGGAGTAATGTGGTATTTATTTAAATTTATGAATTAAAATTTGTTTTAGGCAACTGGTGGAAGTGGAAACTTCAGCTGGTCATCCACTAACTCAGCGGTTGCCATGGTTACAGTGAAAGGACTGATGACAACTGTCAGAGATGTTGGTGTCAGCGTAATCTACGCCCATGACATGAGAAACCCACTGCACTACGGAGACATGAAGGTGATGCCAACAAACAAGTTTTTTGAGTCATTGAAATGTGGTGGTGGTGTTAATGCATTCGACATGTATGTGAATGTTCGACTGTGCTCTCGTTCAGGTGTATGTTATTGAGCCGGTGGGGATGGAGTTCAGCCCGTGTGCCGTAGAAGCTCGTGTGGGCCTCGGTCTGGATCTGCCGCTGCGGATCTTTGGTCAACTGAATGGAGAGAGAGTGACTCTCAGTGACTGTTCACACTTTGACATGCAGGTGGACATGGAGAGCATTGGCATCTTCCAACTGCTTGAGGGTTAGTAGAGTTCACGCCCATTAATCTGATCTGCACTGACCCATTGTTCTTTTAAAACAATGTTTCTTAGTTAAAGGCAGGTTAAGTGATCTCTAAAAACACAACCAAGTTGGGCCGAGTACTAAAACAAACTTGTGGCCAATCAGCAGTAAGGGGCGTGTCTGCTGATTGATGGAGGGAAGCGAGAAAATGCTGGCAATGGCATTGCACAGCACATTTGAGAGTGAAGCAGGAAGAGGCATGTTTCTGTTGCATAGTTTTTTTGTAGAGAAAACGATTTCAGAGATTGCTTACCCCGCCACTCAAAAATTAAAATTTTGTCATCATTTAGTCACCTTTGAGTTGCTCCAAATCTGTTTACATTTCTTTGTTCTGATAAACACAGAGAAAGATATTTGAAAGAATGCTTGTGACCAAACAGTAGGTGAACCCCATTGACTACCATAGTAGGAAAAATTACTTTATAATTAATTTTGTTCTGTTGAACACAAAATGAGATATTTTGAAGAATGTAGGACTGCAAAATGTTTGGGGGCTCCTTTGTCTACCATTGTTATTTTTTTACTATGGTAGTCAATGGGGTCCACCTACTGTTTGGTCATAAGCATTCATCCAAATATCTTTCTCTGTGTTTAACCAAACAAAGACATTTATACAGATTTGGAACAACTCGAGAGTGAGTAATTCATGACACAATTAAAATTTTTGGTTGAACTATCACTTTAAGAAGTATGTGTTTGTGAGAAGGTGCTTTACAGACCTTACAGAGAATTAAAGGGAAACTTTTTGAGTGAAATGTGTCAATAATATTTGCCAATTTAACAGAAGCAGAATGTAATGTAATGTGAGAAACTCTGTTTGATCAGGGAGACTCGCGCCAGGTCAGAACCACTGCATTGGAATTCGAGTCAAGGCCTTGACCCCTGGATACACCAACCTTCTGGTTAGTTACACCCACAGCAATGTCCACCTTAGTGCAAAGATCACCATTGCTGCCTACCCGCCACTCAAGGTAAGTTATATTGGATGTTGTGTTCTGTTTAGGATGAAACGCAAGAACAAATGAGGATTGTTGTGAGAGGAGGTGATGGTCAGATGCTGTGTTTTATGTGCTTTGACAGCCGATTGACCCTGTGTCTGTGGCCGTGGTGACGCTGGGCTCCTCTAAAGACATGACTTTTGAAGGCGGCCCTAGACCGTGGGTGCTAGAACCTTCCAAGTTCTTCCGAAACCTGACAGCTGAGGATCACAACAGTGTGACGCTGTCCCTGCAGGGACCAGCCTCACGAACATACTCCAGACATCTGGTCAGAGCTACGTGTCGTTCTCTGGGAGAGCAGGTATATATGAGAGATTTCTGATGCAATGATCCTATGCTTTCCTGTAGCTCAGTGGTTAGAGCATGGCTCTAGCAACGCTAAGGTCATGGGTTCGATCCCAGGGGATTGCAAATACTCCGAAACAACAAATGTATAACGTGTAATGCAATGTCTGCCAAATGCATAAATGTAAATGATCCAGAAGGGATACGGAAGAGAAACATCCATATGAATATTTGGAATTTCCCAGGTTTTGGCAGTGACTGTTGGTAACCAGCCCACTGTAACAAATCCTTTCCCTGCCGTTGAACCAGCCGTGGTAAAGTTTGTGTGTGCACCTCTGTCACGTCTCACACTGAGCCCCATCTACACAAGCCCTCGGCTGGACTTGTCCTGCCCGCTATTGCAGCAAAACAAACAAGTGGTGAGCAGTCAAACCACAAAACATATTTTGTGTCTCATGAAATGTTGTTCAGGAACGTTGTACTTGTGGTCTATAGGTGCCAGTTTCCAATTATCACAACCCAGAGCTGGACGTGGCAGCTTTTGACCACCAGGGAAGGAAGTTTGATAACTTCAGCTCTTTAAGCCTCATTTGGGAGTCGTCAAAAGTGTCTCTGGCGAGCATTGAGCCAACGATGCCTATGCAGTTATATTTACACGAGGACAACGTTAAGCAAAATAAACTCCATGGTACCTTATGATAAATATTTCAGATAAATAAATAAATGCTGTAAGTATATATATATGTGATCGAATGTAATTGCAGGTCGTCAGACGGTTCTTGTGCATCGTGAATCAGGCATTGCCGCCATCACGGTAACAGCTATGGGCTATCAAACATCTCATCTGGAGGCAGCAGCTGTTTTAAGAGGAGTGCGTTTTTGTGTCAATTTGATCTCAATATTTGTGATGGTTTTCCCTTTCATAGTTCACAGCCAAATAATATAAAGTAAGTAGCCAAACAGGTGTATGCAGGAGGAAACAGACCAAACAGTTGAAAAAAGTGTTCAGCCTTAAGCTAGTACACTGTCGTTTTGTAGTGAACATGAGCTCTAGTTTCATTTCCTCAATAAGGAAATGACTAATACTGTGCAACCACACACGCTTCACCCCAGAGCATCACTACAACAAAGCACAGCAACACAGGAAACTGAAATTCTGACATTATTATAAAGCAGTTTGTTAAAAACCACACTATCATTTTTAGATTGAGTCGTGTGCCAGTGAACGCGCATAGCATTATGGTTACCAGATTAATTCTTTGTGTACTGAATTTTTTCATCATTTCACCCTTATGTCATTTCAAACCTATATGACTTTCGTTCTTCTAAAGAACACAACAGAAGATATTCTGAAAAACCTTTGTAAACAAACTAAATTGAATTCTATTATATGGACATTTCTCCAAACATCGTGTTCCACAGAAGAAAGTCATGAACAGGTTTTTACGGACAGCTTTTCTTATCTCTCCCTTGCAACTGTTATTCTGTATAGTTATTGTTATAGTTGTGCTCCTCGCAATTCTTTAGAATTAAGAAGGTTTTTTAAAATAGTTATTGTTATCGCCAATGGTGTGAACAGACTTTTATGTATATATATTCAATCATTCTGAATTTGAAATATGGCTCTGATTTGTGTGTGTGTTAGTTTGATATTCTCAGCCCTGTCTCTGCCATGCTGGATCTTCTGTTAGTGGAGGATGTGAAAGTGACCCCTAACACCATCACCATATACAACCATCCTGATGTCAGGGTAAGATCTCTCACATCTCTGTTTGTTCTGCTCCTGGAAGAGCTTTAATTTGTGCTTCACATGTGATGTGTGTTGTGTCTGCAGGCTGATCTGACTCTACGAGAGGGCTCGGGTCATTTCTATGTCAATGCAAGCGTCAAGGGAATTGCTGATGTCACATTCCAAGAGTCCCAGGGAATTGCTCAGGTAACATTTCAAGAACTTAACGTTATTTTTTACCAACACAATTCTTGTGTTTGGATTTTTTCTGTGTAAACAGTGAAATTCTTCTCCCCTGAACTCTACAGTTTCTCCTGTGCACTGTTGAAATCAGACTAATTTAAATGTAATCTCATGTGTAACTCAGGTGGTTCCTGCGCAGGCAGGGGTCTTGCAAGTAACGGTCCATGACCTCTGCTTGACTTTTCCTTCCCCTGCCATGGCTACAGTACACATTGCTGACATTCTGGAGGTTGTCGTGCGTGTTGTCGACAAGGTCAGTGATAATAAAGACCTTTAAAAGAAGAAGACTTGCAGTAGACATTGTATACAGACACTTGGTTTTAAGGATAATTTCACATGTATCACCTAAAGAGAAGTCAAGAGTGATTCATCCTTTTAATTTTAGGTAGAGATTGGCAAGTCAGTCAAAGCATATGTTCGGGTTTTGGATGGCAACAGAAAGCCTTTCCAGTCCAAATATTTCTCTGTCATGAATCTCCAGCTGAGACCAGCATCATCCATTATCTCTTTACAGTGAGTAACTGTGTGTAAGTCTCAGTCTTCTGTACTTGTCTTCTGCTGTGTGTAAGTGCTAATCAACTGCTGTTTGTCAGAGCGTTGTCAGATTCCTCAGAGGATGACACAGCCACGTTTTTGCTCAAAGGTCTGGTGATTGGACAGACCAGCGTGTCTGCTACGGTGGTGGATAAAAATGGCAGAAAAATAATTTCTGCACTCCAGCAAATAGAGGTAAAGCTTTCTCTCTCTCCAAAAGTATGTGTCATACTAATATCTCCATAAATCTGATTTTCTGTTAGACATTATCCTTGGTCCAGAACTAAATTCATTACCATCGAGCCAGTGTGATGGTGATGAATGCATATACAGCATGTACAGTAACAATCATGTTTTCCGTAGGTCTTTCCACCTTTCAGGCTGCTGCCCAGGAAGGTCACTCTTATAATTGGAGCAATGATGCAGGTAATTCATGCTACTATTTCACCCTTAATCGAGTAAAAAGAATTGTACAATAAAGCATATAGAAAATGTATGCAGCATTTTCTAACAGGCTGGATAGGTCACTGGTCTGATTTGGAAAGAACAAAAATATTCTTGACTTCATCACTGTCCTTTTATAGGTCCCAACAAGATCCTGCATTTAAGTTGCCCGAATGACTAATGGGGTTTGGGGTGTGCAAGATATATCGTGTGCGATAATATCATATATCCTGTTTTAACGATGTGCGAAATTATATTATCGAGTATGTCACGCGTTGTTTAAGCTCCACTAAAAACAGCCCTCAGTGTTCACAAATACTTTAGTCAAGCACTGACTGCACATGCACATTCACAGCGCTGTTAGCATTTTAGCCGATCATTTTTTTCTGTTCATTCAAATATAATATATTCTAACATCATTATTAGGTTGTTGAAAACCTGTATATGACTCTTCTGTGAAACAAAAGAAGATAATTTGAGACATGTCTCAATAGTTTTGTGTCCATCAAATGGAATTCAATGGGGTTCATTGTTGTTTGGTTAACATTGTTCTTTAAATGATCTTCTTTAAAGTTCTGCACAATTAATAGTCACAAAGGTTGACATGAGAATGAGTGAATGATGACAGGATTTGATGAGAAACTCCTTCTCATTCTCTATTAATAATATCAACAATAGATATCCTGGTAACATGTAAGATGGAGCTAGTACAACATAAGACTTTAGGATGCAAAATATTGCCTGCATATCGTTATCTGGAAATCCCAGAAAATATCTAGATATCATTTTTTGCAAATATCGCACACCCCTAAATGGGGATTAATAAATGTCTTCTGAAGTTTAATAATACAGTATATTTTGAGCTTATTTAGTGAAACTGAAACCAAAACAAACCCACAAGATTGCTAAGTTCAAATGTGGCAACACACTGATTACTTCAGTCTCATTGGTTCTCTAATGACAAAATGTATGACAGCTAGTCACAAGACATGCAGGCCCCATTGAGATTGAAAGTTGTTGATGAGTCTTCATCTTTTGAATCCTTTTCAATATTTGAATTTAAAATGTATTTGATTCTGACTTGTTGTGATGAGAGCTCATCTGTTCATTTGTAGGTCACATCAGAGGGTGGACCACAGCCCCAGTCCAACATCCTCTTCTCTTTGTCTCATGAGAACATTGCCTCTGTAAACAGTCTGGGTCACGTCCAGGGTCTGTCAGTGGGCAACATGACCGTGACTGGCTTGGTTCAAGCAGTCGACACAGAAACAGGCAAACTAGTGGTTGTGTCACAGGTGATGGTCTTCAGACAGATATAGATGTTACTTAAATCGGTGTTCAGTGTTATTAAATGAGTTCTTCACAGGATCAAGTGGATGTTGAGGTTGTGCAGCTGAAAGCCATTCGAATCAGAGCTCCCATCACCAGAATGAAGACAGGAACCCAGGTGAACACATGAACACAATGTTATCAGAAGAGTATTTTGGCACTTGAGGCTGATAAAGTTTTCACCTCATCTCTTGCTGTAGATGCCAGTGTATGTAATGGGCCTGACCAGCACTCAGACGCCCTTCTCTTTCGGGAATGCTTTACCGGGACTGACCTTCCAGTGGTCTGTGACCAAGAGAGACATCCTGGACATCCACACACGCCACGCAGAGGTCACAAATAAAACTCTTTTTGAAAAGTTTGTTTGATTATATTGATGTTCTCATTTTAATTTACAACATGAACCATCCAGAAAAGAATCTGTGGCTCACAGGCTGTGTGGATCTGTTTTTTCGGATCTTTCCTGCAGGCTTCACTCCAGCTTAGTGCTGAACACAACTTTGCCATGAGTGTGTTTGGCAGGAGTAAAGGCCGAACAGGTCTGAGGGTGCAGGTGAAGGCCACTGTTCCTCTCGCTGGACACCTGCAGGACAACGCTCTGGAGCTCCACGATGAGATCCAGATTCAGGTAGGGTGAATCTCATTCTGTAATTCATGACAAACTTCACAAGTTTTGCTGTATTTCTGACTTGGAAAACAAACTAAACTTTTAAACTGTTTGGAAACAAAAAAAACATTTGACCGTGTAATGCATTAACACTGTGCCCCTGAAGGTTTATGATAAACTGCTGCTGCTCAACCCTGAAGTTCAAGCTGAAGAGATACTGATGTCCCCAAACTCACAGCTAAAACTGCAGACCAACAGGTAAGATTAGCATACTGCTGTGAAGATCAACACATACAGCTAAAATAAACAACACTGGCTCCTTTGAGTATGGCAATTTACAGTATCTTCACTGGTGCAGTTGTAGTAAATAAGTCAATTACATGTAAATAATAGATAACATATGTGAGCTTATATTTACAAACTATAAGATTATGTGAGTGGTGCTTGACGTTTTAAAACTCGGAGCACAATATTACAATAATAGAATTTAGCATCATGTTAGTCTTTGTTAGGGCCTATAAGCCATTTATCATCACTTGTTACTAGAGTATATTAGCTGGTTACAATGATGTTTTATCTGTTGGCTAGTCATCAATATGGTCTTTAAGCTTGGCATTTAATTGGCAATGTTTTGATCAAGATCAGTGAGACCACCTTAATTTAATTGACCATAAAACAGTGATTTTCACAGCCTGCAGACTTTGTGTGTATTCAGTGAAGGGACTACTACCTGTACTTCCCTGTAGCTTAGTGGTTAGAGCACGGTGCTAGCAACGTCATGGTCATGGGTTCAATCCCAGGGATTGCACATACTTAGAAACAAATGTATAGTATTATGCAATGTATGTCACTTGGATTAAAGCATCTGCCAAATGCATAAATGTAATGTAAATGTAAATAGGACACTAAAAATGTTTGAACTAAAACTAAAATTTTTCCTGCAGAGATGGACTGGCATCTTTGTTCTATGGTATGCTGGAGTGTCCCGACAGAACTGCTCTCATTCATGTTGATGATAAAGGTCTTCTGACATCGGGGTCTGTAACAGGAACAGCATCACTACAGATCAGCTCACAGGAAAGCTTTGGTGTCAATCAAACCATCATTATCGCTGTGAAGGTAAAAGTCCACATAGACCTACAATATAGTCTTAAAATGTTATGAAATTAACTTATTACAGGTGCAAATCACATATAAAGAAAGCACATAACAGATATAAACCTACAAATTTTGTGGTTACTGTAGTTATTCCATCTTTAATTATAATTTAAGGTGGTGACTGTATCATATCTGCGTGTGAGCACCAGTCCAGCATTGTACACATCTAACAGAGAGACTCTATCTGCCATTCCGCTGGGAGCTGTGCTGACCTTTACCGTTCACTTTCACGAAAGCACAGGAGAGATATTAAACAGCCACAACTCACTGCTCACGTTCTCCACTAACAGGTGATGCAACATTTACTCTCATACATCAGTTTAAATGTAACACTACAGTACAAAATACTTATTTTAAATGACAAAAACAGCAAAAAAATAATTAAATTGCCTTGAGAAATGCCAATTCGATGGCAAATTTCAGCTTTAAAGATGTTTACTTGTTCTGTGCAGAGCCCTTTAGTACCAGAGTCGCATCATCTTCATTCACTCCAATGGAACCGTTTTTTCACAGCAATGGCGGTTGATGGAGCCTCTCAATAGTTCCCGGAAGTTACTAGTAACGCATGGAGCTGCAGCAAAGCAGACCGATTGTGACGAACTTTTAATCAATTTTAAGACGTTAGTCATTTAAAAAATCAATAAATGAAAGCAGTAAAGCATTTAAAGAGAAAACATAACTTTCGGGAACTATTTGAAGGCTCCATGAATCACGTGACACGCAAAAAATTTGAACGTCCGTTGGCGCAAAATCTCTCTCTCTCTCTCTCTATCTCTCTCTCTCTCTCTCTCTCTCTCTCTCTCTCTCTCTCTCTCTCTCTCTCTCTCTCTCTCTCTCTCTCTCTCTCTCTCTCTCTCTCTCTCTCTCTCTCTCTCTCTCTCTCTCTCTGGCTCTGGCTCTGGTTCTGTGTATATCACCCCCCCTCCTAAAAAGTTTAACAACTTACTTTGTCCAGCAAATTTGCAAGATGGTTGCAAATATAGAAACATTTTGTTCAGTTATTATTACATTTTGTTTGTTCAGTTTGTATAGGCTTTTTTAAACAGGACACCTCTCATGTGTCGCTTGTGTGCAGGGATGATTTGGTTCAAGTGGGTAAGGGTTCGAGTAACAGCACCCTGATTGTGCGCACAGTCAATGTGGGTTTGACTCTGCTGGCAGTCTGGGATTTGGGGCAGACAGGACTCGCAGATTATCTTGCTCTGCCTGTCCAACACGCCATACATCCTGCTGAAGCCCAGCGACTGGTGGTCGGAGATGTGGTGTGTTTCTCGGCTCTGTTGGTTAATCAGGATGGTAAGAACCACAGATGTGATGTGTTCTTACACCGAAGGACTTATGTGTTTTTGCACAGGTCTCTCATACTGATTTTCTTTTGTGCAGGTGTGTCGGGTGTTTGGAGTTCGTCGTCCAGTGCTCTGCTGGAGGTTGAGTCCAGGTCCGGAGTCGCTGTAGCCAGAGACACTGGAACGGTCACTGTGTACTACGAAATAGCGGGTCAGCTCCGCACATACAGAGAGGTGAGCACTTCTCTTGGTTTTTTGTTCAATTTAAAACCAATAGACGTTTGAGTTTTAATAGCTTGACAACGGATAAAATGAAGATCATTTGCTATACATTTAAGTAAAACATTGTGTGATTTCTGGTAAACTGCTCTGTATTTTATTGTAGGCTACATTATTTAAATGTGTTTTTCTATGGCTTTTTACACATGAGAAGCCATTTGCAACGATGAATTGGAGCTGTGCGAGTTAAAGCTCCAAATTCTTCACCTCTACAAATTAAAACATGAACATTTTGGTTACCATATGAAAGGCCGATCAGACAGAACGCGTTTTATGCCGTTGGACGCGCCTCTTTTGAATTGATTTCAGTTGGCAGGGAGCGTTTTGCGCGTTGCTTATGCGCGCCGGGCGCCTCGCGTTTTTCCGCCTGCTTATGCGCGCCGGGCGCCTCGCGTTTTTCCGCCTGCTGCGCTTGCGCTTTTTGCGGAGCGCCTTAAGTTGAAAAAAGTCAACTCGGAGCAGAAAAGCGCTTGACGTCATGCTCCTTTTTCCCGATTGTCCAATCGAATGAAAGAAGAGGCAGGCCTTCCGATGTTGTCAGCAGTGATGGAACTTGCACTCGTGCTATAATCCTTGACTGACAGGACATCTGTTTTGGTGGTTACCTAGCAACATAAAAAAACCGCTGCGCGCTGCTTTTTACAAAGAGTCAACCAAAAGAGCAGCGCGGCGCGCCTCGCGTTTTCGAACATGAAAAGCGCGTTCGGTCTGATCGTCCCTTTAAACAGCATTTTCTGTATTATAATATTGTAACTGTAATATTGTGTTGTAGGTTTTTATCGAAAGTGCATCACAAACGACCGTGATGCTTCCATCATCTTCAGCAAAGAGAGAAAGAGACGGGAAAGTTCTGCTATCCACCAGAAACAGGCGGAACAACCTCATTGGTAGAAATCATTCACACTCAGTCATGTGATGCAATTAAGACATTTCAGTTACTGCATTAACTGATATACAGTGGCCTCAGAAAGTATTAGAAAGCACGGGCTATGATATACGTATCAGTTAGAAGGTATCAGAATGTCTCTACCACCATTAGAATGACTGCATATTAATGCTTCAAAAGTCACTGAAGAAATTGTTTACAAATGTGACTTTTTGTCTCAGCCATTGTATATCAATATGACATTTGTAGAGGTTTAATGATGGCTGTGTTTAGCCACACCTTAACACTGATACTCTGTGTTTACAGGAAGCTGCTCATCCTCACAGACAGACAGCATCTCATCGCTACACCCAGAGTCCTCCATTAGCTGTCATGTCCGCTTCACCAGCAGCGCTGTGGATTTCTCTGCCCGTGATGTCTACCACACGCACACTTCCTTTGACACCAGCACAGGTCTTTAATGGGGTTATTTTACTGCATCCTACAGATGCGTTGGACTTTTAGAGCCTGTTCCTTTTAATCCTTTTCTCATAACTAGTTATATACATGTTCTTTGCCCACACTTGCTGAAGAGTAGACTACAAATAATATAATAGTAATGACAAATGGGTAATTTCATGCAAATGTCAATCCTAAAACCTTTACTTTACTAAAGTTTTATCATACTGAAAGGTCAGATGTCAATATTTAGTGGTTTAAATACCCATGTAAAGTCTCACTTAAAGCATTTTTTTTTGCATTAAAGCAAAGACAAATAGCAGTGCCCTCTGCTTACCAAGTATAAAGTGACAAAATGTCAAGGCACACAGAATAATACTCAAAGCAATCCAATTTCCTGATTTAGCTGTTGTTTAGTGATGGAAGTCGAGCCTATAAACAAAATTTGTATGTGTTTCACATTCATTGTAAACAGTGTCTTTTCTTTTCTTGTAAACTGCAGGTTTCTACAGCTGTGTGTTGAGCTTAAAGGCCATGAGCGAGCAGCAGGTGAAGGTGTTGAGCATGTCTATGACTGATATGGAGGTGACCGCTGCTGTACAGGGGAGTCACTTCAGCGGAGATCAGGCCAGTGTTCGGCTGCCTGTCAATCCAGGAATTTATGCTGATCAGACAGAAGTCATCCTGAGTAACCAGCTCACATCCGCTGATCTCACGGTCTATGGGACCACAGGAGCTCTCCAACAACTAAATGTAACATTTGCTTTATTTGAAAAATAGTTCATAATATATGTAGATACGTGAATGGATATTTGCTTAAACTATTGATTTAATGTTAGATGCTCCAGTCTTTCAGAGTTGTCTTTAAATCCTTTGTCTTGAATAAATGAATCTGATCAGGTTGTGTCTTTGGTCAGGTGAAGAGTAGTTCTGCTGCAGTCATTGTACAGGAAAAGGAGTTTTCCCAGAGTTTTCCCAGCTATATCAGATACACTGTTAGTGTGGTGAAGCCACAGGTAGCACTGACAGCATCGCTCTCTATAAGCAGCTTATCCAGCGATCAGCATCTGGTCATTCCTGTAACTGTCATGAATGTCGGCAGTGCCTCTGTTCAAGGTAAGTTCCCTATTTAAAGCAGAATGCAGTGAGATGTTTACAATGTAACCACACGTGCTGAAATATCTCTTACCATTAAGTTATGTCAGTATAACAATATAGAAACATATTTTTTTCGCTCTAGGGATGTGCAGTTTTGTCAAATTCTTTTCATCCAATTTTCCTCCCTGATTGAGAATTAATGGTTAACTTTGGGCTGTCGCGGTGAAGAAATTTCCCATAATATGACTGCAGTATTACTGCTATAATATTTTCCTTATAGACATTTTGTCTTATGTACAGCTGGTTTGTAACAATGAAAATTGTTAAAAGCGCTATATAAATAAACTTGAGTTGAGCTTTCATTTCTCCTGATGCTGTATAAAAAAGCATTATGCATAGCCTGGCTAAGGTTTAAAAAGTGCTTCATCCTGGTACCTGAAGATGGAATTTACTACAAACTGACATTGAATAGTGCATAAATATAAAAATATGAGCTGTACCTCTGGCATGTTTTTGAGAAGCTGTATGCCTGAATCCAACAATTTCTACTGCATTTTTATTGCTTATTAAGATTGACATGTTTCTTTACTCTTATAGCACAAATGATGGATGCAGTGGATGGACCCAGTATTTTTCAGCAGTTTATAGACTCGTATCAAGTGATGTTCTTCACTTTATTTGCTCTTCTGGCTGCCACAGCTGTTGTCATCATTGGTGAACACTTTCACATTCTTCACAACACTGCTTGAATATTATTAATGACAAACATTTTTAAAGTTGCATGGGCGATTATATGTGTATTCTGTTTATCGTTATAGTGTGCCATGCACTATTTTCTCCAAGAGATTCTGTCAGTCATCCTGCATTCATTCACAAGACCCCGCCTCCTGCAGGTACAGGCATCTTAAAATACTCCTGATAGAACATTAGAACTCAGCCTCACCCGCTTACACACTTCAACTCGCAAAACTGCACAATAGGAAAGGAAATGTTTAGCTGAACAATAGAGCTCATGACTTGAAATATAGCACACTTCTAACGGATTTATGATGCTCAATTTTCTTCATGACATTTAGTGATGAGACGCATAGAAACCAATGAGATTTGATGTTATTGACATGCCATCATATTTGATCTGTGCAAAAGTCTTAAGCACAATAGATGTTTTACAAATAACCTTTGTTGTAGGGTGGTTATGTCAGTCAGTACAAAATATCAATTTTAAGGAAAAGCAAGGAGCCACGCAATACCACAGTGATCTCTTGCATGAAGAGACGGGCGCAATTGAAACTGAATAGAATTTTTAATTTGTGGAATATATTATATTATTTTGATACTTTCACATCCCTTTTTAAAATTTGATGCGTTGGGTGCTGTAGAGAAACACCCGGATGAGTAAATGTTTTAGGTGACCTGTCACTTTAACTCACTTGAACGTGTGACCCTCTATTAAATTGAAATTTAGATTTTGTGTTTGTCCTTATGAATGTTGTATTCTTCAGGTGTAGCTAAACTGACTGAAAGCCCCTTCAACAACAGTGTGTCTTCAGACATGAAGGGAAGCCCGAGATTACGCTTGTATTCGCCTGACTACAACTCCAGATGAATACTGTACAGATGAATAAGTGCCTTTCCAGGAAATTAAATAGTACAAAGACTTATATTGTTAAATGTTTGCAGTGATATAATGGCTTCTTAATCCCATTGCATAGAGCTGCATAGCTGAGCTGAATTTTACACGGCTGCGTATTACTTGTGTGCTTGTTTGAATTGTTTAATTTGCTTGTTGTGGTCTTTTCTCTGTCGATGCAGCTTTCATATTTTGAGAGCCATAATGATTTTTTTTTTACAATATGAACATTTCAATCTGTGTGAAGTTTTGAATCTCAGGACAAGCTTTATGCAAGACTGCAGTTTGCGGATCACACAGTAGCGTGTTGTGAACAGTGTGACCACTGAATCCGTCCCGAGTGTTTGTGGATGCTGAAACCAATGGCCAGTCATTTTATTTTGTGAGCCACATGTTGTATTGATTTTAAAGATTTTGTGGAAGTACCTCAAAAAAATGTTGAGTTGATATAGTGCAGCTTCTTTCAGTTATTAATGTGAAATGACTAATTCAGGTTAAATGCTTCTGATAATGTAAAAGGTTTATGAATCTACTGACTGACTAGTAATCTAAGTAGCATTTTGTCTACCCTACAACAGGTGCAGTTGTGAACACAGGTTATTGCTTTTTTAATGAAGTATCAGTCAAACAATAGATTCATAATAAATGGTACATGTTTAACTGTGAGGTCTGATTTAAGATTTTGTGACCATTTATACCACTAAATAAACTCCACAGCTTTGTGAGCCTGTTTAAGTGATTTTTTTCCTTAACTTCTGCCTTAATATACTGTAGAGCCATAATGTGACCCATAAAACTGCAGGATTGAATCGAATATGAAAGTGTGTTTTTTGTTGATATAGTGTATACCACTAATTTGTCAATGTCAGTTTGCTCTTTTGACAATCTTCTCTCCATCAACAGTTAATGTTCAGTAAGTTAAAAATAATTTTTTGTTGTTGTGCTTTAAAAGGTGCTTTTATTTACATTATGCTTTTTGCAGAATATGTGTGTCATGTTATTTAAAAATTAAAAATGCTTTTTATTAAGTAGTACAACCTGATTGCAGTGTTTTCTCTTTGTAAAAATAAATTTGCCATTGACCATTTTTGTTGATTGCATGTAACAAGAGGTATCGGTTAATCACAATATAAAATATTTCTAGCATTACTTACTCCCATCATTTAATGCATCACTAGATCTGGGGATGGGACACTTGATTTGTTTCTTTAAAAACGTCTGTTCACCAAAACTTGTTTTTCTGATGTTCACTACAAGTATGTCACATGGTGGCATGGACCAACCCAATAAATTCTGTCCTGTGATCATATGAGCTGTCACACAATTTGATCAAGGCTTAATGCAACGGTCAGGGCAGTTAAGATGTTATTGTGTATGTATTATACGGCATATTTACTTACTCAATTCTGTTCAATTAATATCAAATAGCTCATCTTTTAGGTTTATATTTATTTTACTTGGGTTACATTTTTTTATTCTCTCGGACACGTTTGCTTGGCATGTTTCACTTCAAGGAAGGACAGAAAGATCATTTTAAAATGTGTAGCCAGCAGTATAATGTTGTGTGACAAGCAGAGGTACCAAATGTTACACGGCTGTAATTCATACAAATGGATGAAACAGCATTACGTTCATTATTTAGTGTTTATTTACAGTATGTGTGGCATGTGTTACATCAGCTTCAGAAACACATTCTCAAAGTTCTCAGCTGTGTTTCATTTAAGTATGAACTTCATTTTAATAAAAATAATTTGAATCGAGACAATTATTAAATACACCAGTATGCAAGTGTAAAATTAGTGTAGATTCTATAGGTAAAATAAAATGTGGGTACATTTTAAAAATTGTTTAGTATTGACTTTTGATTGCTGACTTTGCACATCAGTTTGTAACATTATCTGAAGCACTTGTGCAGCAGCATCTTGGGGAAAATACCTGAGATGCCAGAGATCTCATTTTAGATTTTGCTCTCTTATAGGTTAATACCAGTATTTTATGCAGACAGTAATGCAAATTTATTGAGATGTCAATTTTATCCGTTAAAAAATACAAATTAGCTCCAGAAACGTGAAAGATGTTTACGTCTCATCCACTCTGACAGCAACGGTTACGGGACAAAACGTAAGCAAGCAGTCGACCAATCAAGTGTTTCGTTTATGCATGCGGCGGGTTTTTTCGACGGCTCGCTTAATTATAATGGAAGCTTTATTTGTGTTGCGTAGCAGTGTAAACCGGGTGTTGTTACTGCGGCGTGCTGCGTCACATTTGTAAATGCACTCCGTCGAGCGTCCAGAAGGTCAAATGCCTTCATATGCACCAGGAACTTCAGAAGTGAAGCGATATTTTACTTTTGGTGACGCGAAACTACCGTAAGAGACGTCAGTGTTTCTTATGTTTAAAGTATGCCTGAGCGCAGGACGCGCGTTCCTTTCTTGTATCACAGTGCGTCAAAAAGGGACATATAAAGGTGCATGGAAAGACTATGGAAAAACGGCCCGAGAACCCGACGAAGGCAGTCGGTTATCTTAAGGAGCTGACTAAGATCATAGAGACCCAGCAGGCGCTGCTGGAGCGGCAAAAGACGCGCATCTTTGAGCTGGAGCAGCATGTTTCCGACCTGTGCGCGGAAAACAGCCGCCTTCGATACGAATACCAGCGGCATCTACTCACCTGCAGGCTGCGTCCCATCCAGGACACCCCACAACAACAGTAAGAGTTGTCTTCAACTTCATTTATCATAGGAATCTTACCGTTGTCTTTCATAGGCTATAGGAACGCACATTTAGGTCTTATTCTGGTTTGAACCGCTGATTTAAAATGAGTTCGCATATGCTGTTGTTGATAAACATCTCTACATGCGGACACGGGATGTTCCCTTTGCATGATCATTATGACATGACCACCGTTAGAACAACAGTACGTTTGGTTAGTGTCTAAATAATTTTTAATAGGGCCATGTGATGTCTTTTTAATGTCCACGTGTAATGTTAGATACCATTTTGCACTAACAAAGCCATTTTCAAAACGTATAACAATATTTCACCGGACCCTTACCTCCGAAATTAAAACATGAACATCACAAAAAAAGATTATTATTAAAAAATCATAGTTGCTGATTATTCTCGTTGATTTTGTAATGGCAATCATAAACTTTGATTAATGGATTTAAGTACGTTTTGAAATGATTGATTCTATGCAGAATCCTCTTTTTTATATAGGCTACATCCAATAAAAGCTGAAAACTGATTCCAATACATTATTGCTAGCAGTAAGGCTCAAGCTCATGCATTCAAAAACATTAGAGTAAGATAAATCACATTTTTACACAAACAACATACACATCTCTGCTACAAGTGAAGACTTGAAGATTGTTTCTAGGATGTAACTTTCTTATATACAACTAAAGCGAAAGTGCAAATGTGGCAACTTACCCCATGGGTAACATTCATTGTCTAATTCGCATTAATCCAACAAAACACCAACAAATGCAAATGTTGGGTCAGTGTAAAGCCTCTGTTGGTGTTTGTTTAGAATGTTAGTGTTGGAGTTTGTGAGATCATTGCCTAAACACTTGTGTTTCAACCCAAATAATTCAGTATTTATCTGTTACTAGAGGTGCATATTGTTTGTGCTTTGTCTAAAATTTCGATCCACAGATTGAACCCTTCCTTTATTATAGATCGATACATAGATATGAGAAAAAGCAATTTCTCCTGATATGGTAATAACATTTAGCTTTTTGATTAGTATAATTTACATTATTTTAATTTCATCACCTGAAGGCTTTGTTGTAACAGTGTGTTACAACTAAGACCACTTTTCAGCATTTGGATTTTATTTATCAATTTTAATTCAATCATAGTTCAAGTATATTGTTTATTGATGACATTTATTGATTGTTTAACATTTTGGATTTATTATAACTCTGAAACTAAATGATTGATAATAGTTAAACAATTAGAACTTGTATTATTTTTGCATCCTTAAAAATACTGACAATATACAGTCAATCACAACTTAGAGTTAAGTATAGTTGCAGTAATTTAATGAGCTATTTAAAATGGGTTTACCCACCTTTTTCTACGTCCCATGAATTGCGGGACTCATTTCCGGTGTTTTGACAATTGATGCAATTTATGCTGACAAGGTAGCAGAAATCAAAAGACCACTGGCTAAATGTAAACAAACACTTCTCTGCAGTGTTTCTAGCCATTCATTTTTAAAACATGGTGGCAGATATTTAACTAGTTTATAGATTTAGTTGAGGAGCCATGAGTTATTTGAAAAGCATGGAGGCTTTACAATACCTTTACAATACCAATATCTGTCAAGTGCAATTCAAAAATGTGGAAAATGATTTTGAGTAATCAAAAGCTAACTGAGGTCGATGTTACGGGCCATCGTGCCACATAATAAAGAACTGCATTTTTTAGTGTTCATCCAGGTTATTCTGTTCTATGGTTTTGTCTCTATTGCCTGTTCTGGATTACTCTGTTTTCTGTGTTTTGACCTCTGTATGTGTTGTATGGATTCGCAATAATAGAATAATCAAACCAGGCTTAGATACAACACAAAACACAATATATATCTCCCAAGCATTTTGAGATGTCCTTCAATGATGCAATAGATTATGGGAATGTAGTGTGAGATGACAGCCTGATCTCACACATAAAACGTACATATTTACACGTGATTTAAAACTGTCCTATACGTATGTGCTTCTACGTATTTAGAGTGTCTTTTGCGTATTATTTAGACGTAATTGCAGGATCGATACGTATCTAAATTTACGTAAGAACAACTTAAAATACGTACAGATCAGAACGTGTTCCGACCAGTCAGTTATCCAGGAACAAGATATTAATAAGAAGCCGCTTTTAAATGCGTATATTAATTTAATACTTAGATTAGAAACTCTTTAGCACTTTAATATTTACTACTTGTTATAAAGTCTTATGAAATGTGAATTATAAATGTGGTGGTTCCTTCTTTATTTAAAAGAATGAATAATCTGACGAATGGACCGCGTTCCCGACCGGATTCATTTTAGGGTTACACAGAATCTGAGCTGCGGTGTTGACGTCTTTTCCCCAGGTGAGGAAATGTGTTTACATTTGTTAATTTATAATCCCTTATATGTTTTATGAAATATATTCTTAAGTAGTCAGTTGTTGCTTTTTGTCTGAATAATAGCTGATTTTGGGGTATTAATCGAAAAAGTGCATCGACCGAAGTGATGCTGTTAAGTTACTCGGGTTTTAGCATTTGATAGTTAACGTTACACATCAATGATTAGCGTTTAAACTGATCAATTTAGTATAAATTCACAAATATTTGATGTGTTTGTTGTGTTTTAATATCCTCAGATCACACTATGGCGGATAACGTTAAAGAATTAAACGAAGTTATCAAAAAAGGGCGCGCTGTTGCTGCAACCCTCGAAGATGTTCATGACCGCATTCAATTGGATGCTTTCGTTAAAAAAGGCCACACTGCAAAACTGGACGTGGATCAAATCGTCAAACAAGGACAAACTATTATTCAAATCCTTGACAATGAGAGTTCAAGAAATCATCTGAATCATGTTCTAAAAGAATCCATAGAGCTGCTTGGAAAGGCAAACCAAAATGGCCCAAAGGTCAGTCTTTTTTGAAAATCCAAAATTTTAGGCATTCAGTACCCAGCTAGCACAGGTAGGTCTACGTCTGCTAAAGATCTGGAGATCTGGAAAACATTTGCTGTGTAAAAATATTTGCCAAACATCTTAGAAAGAGCAGATTTACATCCATTCTAAACCATAAACATCCTACAGATATGACATCTGACAGCAGACGTCTCTGAGACCTATTGCAGATGAGCAAACTATGTCTTGCAGATGTAAATGCAGAAATCAAAAAGACGTATGGCAGATGTTTGTGTGCTATCAGGGTATATAACATGTGACAGAAAAAAGATGAAAATTATGAAAGATTGGTGGAACAACAGATATAATTTATTTGTACATTATATTATTATTCATTTTAAGATTACGACAGTTGTAATTATATTAATCTTGATGTGGAAAACAAGTGTCAAGTTTTTGTAACAGAGTCTTAATGATGCACAGATATAGATGTTTCATCGGCTGCACACGCATTGCCACGGTTATGTGCCTAACCCCAAGTTAACTTACTGTGTTTGCTTAATAGGTCTGGCTTGGGCCACAAAAGTCATTTGTTTGTGTTGTTGGCACTGAAACTGTCTATGGTGTACTGTTTGAAATTAACAGGCAAAGAAAAAAAGGATCCAGTCCAGCGGTAAAGTCAGATGTAAACTGAGACAGAAGTCATGTCTACAACAAGCAAAGCCTTCTACTTCACATGGTAAGGTTTTGTTGACCTAAAGGAAAATAATTTATTGTGTTGGAATGTAAGCATTAGTTTTGAAATAACAAAGATGTTTTGATGCACTTTTACATGCATTAATCAGATTCAAGACTCAAATCAAGGACATATCCAGAGCCAGCAGATTGTCATCAAGACCAGGGTCCAGATCATGGTTAGTTATAACTTGTTAGGTTATTACTTTTTAACGTTTGTTAGTTGTTTGTTTATCTGTTTATTTTTGCCATGTAATAACCATATATTTTTCATGATGTGCTAAAGAGTTCATAACAGGATTTGAGGGCCTATTTTGGTTTATGGAGTGTCTAACAACAGGTTTATGTACATACATGGTGTAGAAACACTATTATTTCGTAATAATAGGCAGTTATTATTACCTTACTTTTTGATTGACTCTCAAATGATTAATTCCGCAATTCATCTCTCTAATCTCCGCCTTTCCGTTAGCCTAGTCTAATGTGATTGGTCAGATGGTCTGGTCTGCTGTGATTGGTTTAGCGCGTGTATTCAGATTTTCGCGGACAGGCGGGGACTATTTCTAGTGACGTAGAACAGGGGTTTTCAGAAAATTGGTGAGAAACAAAAGTCTGCAAAAGTTGTACAATTATACTGAAGGTTATTACTGTAAAAATTTCTACAAACAATATGTTGTCTTTAAAATATCACAGTGTAAATGTCTAACAGTTTAAATGTTTATTTAAACAAAAACTGTGTATGTATTTTAGAAAGAACTTTTCCCTCACAAAAGTCTTGTCATATTTGGGGGTCCTTGGCATGAAAAAGTTTGAAAACCCCTGTCGTAGAATCACTGCGGTTAGAGAATCGGACTAGGTTACGACTCGTTTGCGTGATTCAGAGTCGACACCCTTTTTCCAAGCTAATAACTTTGTTATTCATTGACCTTCGGATTTACAATCTTGGCAGACTGCTTACTTTCAAACACGGCAACATTACACACTGCATGAAGTGTAATCTTAATGATCTTGAGTTATGTACCCTTTAAGATAAAGTAGCCCTTATGATTAAAGTATATGATACTGCTATGAAAATAGTGCCCACAAATGCTTTGCTTTAATGTTACAATTCTATTTCAAATTAGAATAACGGTACGTGACATCACAGCAAAAAGCAATTCTTTATAGTAAGGTTTCTTAAAGAACAGCACTGCATCATTAGACAGGGGACTGTGTTGCATAATTGTTTTGTTTTTTCTGGGGTGTGACAGATTCTCTTCTACATGAGTTGCAAGAGCTTCTGTCAGCTGCTAGTTGTAACCTCCATTCTGAGGGAACCACACATTTAGCATCAATGCATTGGGGCACAAGGACAGCAGCTTCATCAGAGAGATGGAGGGAGGCCAGACCCTCTTTAATCAACAACCGGCTTGCAACAGAGCATATTGAGGGACAGCTGTGTTTGGAGTGTAAGGCAAAGGTGGCAGTTGTCAAGTGCAAAGACTGTTTGCCAAAGCAGTATACCTGCATCAACTGTGACTGTGCTATACACCGTACACAAGTATTCCACAACAGGAGCACTATGATTTCAGGGTTCCACAAGGCTGTACCTCCCACCACAGTGGTGAAGCAGGACTCTGATGGGCAATACTTTCACCATCATGAAGGTACAGTTTTATTTTATCAATAAAAATAATTATATTCATAGTAGTCGTCATAAATGTCTTAGGATAGTCACATAACTACCAGTTATTGTCAGACCTCCATTTAAATTTTATTTATTGAACTTGTGAATTTATGAGTTAGCACTTAATTTTAATGGGTTTTTCATTGTAGATCGAATATTACCTATGGCACTACCAAATTCAATATGCAGTTGTGGAGAAGAAAAATACAGTGTTGGAAAATCTAGGTCCATTACTGTAATCAACATGAAGGGTGAGTGTTCAGCACAACTAAAACATGCCCTTTAACTTATCCATGTTTATTATTAGAAATGTATAATATGTATGTATTCTACTTTTTAAAAGCTGTGGTGCTATTAACCAATATTTTTTTTACTTTATTAAGCTCCTTCACATGTACGACAGTGGCCATTTTGTATATTTCTGTTGGTTGATATTAAACCAGCCTGTTGATTTGCTTCACTAGCACATTTCTGAGGCTATAGTATTCATAATATCCGCTCCTGATTTGTATCAATTGTTTAGAACGTCTGTGTCTAGAGCAGTGGTTCTCAACTCTGGCCTGCGAGATCCATTTTCCTGGCGAGTTTCGCCCCCTTTCGGATCTGCGCAGATTGCTTGCGTATTACATTAAAATACTGCGAGAGTGATTCAAATGCATACGCCGACAGATAGACGCAGCGCCACATTAAGTTGAACGCGTCTGTTCTTGAAGACACTGATTAGCTTGTTCAGGTGTGTTTTATCAAAGTTAGGGCTAAACTTGGCAGGAAAATGGATTTCACGGGCCAGAGTTGAGAACCACTGCTCTAGAGAAAACAAGACAGCAGTCCTTGGCAAAATGACAATCGGTGAGTTTTTTGCATTTAAATGTGTTTGTACACTGCCTGCTTTAAATTCTGTTTAAAGTTGCAATGCTGCATATAAACCTTTAAATCTAAATTATGCCCGTTCTAACCATGGTCATCGTGGTTAATCATGGAATACTAATAATAAGATCATTCAACACAAACACAATTTAAGGTTTGACTGGGTATTGTGGTAAATGTCCTACTTTTACAGTAGTTAAAGTAGGACATTAAGCAGTTTTTTTATTTTTGTAAATTTTTTGGTATTAAATTTCATTTACTAATAATTATTTTGTAGGTCGCTACGAACTGTCATTGCCCTATCTTCACTGTGAAAAATGCAGAGAAACATGGGTACCAGGTGTTTTTGAAATGCAGAAGAGTGGCTACTGGCCTGCAACCGTGAACTTTTGCACCATTTATGATGAGGAAGTCTTCATGTCCTTCGAAGACTTGAAAATGGCTGCTCCAGGACTGTCGCGTTTAGCATTCATAAGAATGCTTGACATGAAGACAGTGCACTATGGCCGAGTGAGTACCTTTCTCATATACTGGTCAGCCATAGCATAAAGCATAAAACAACCTGCATTAAACAGCCTGTCTATTATTTTTTGGCTCCAACCTCATGCGAACAAAGCATTTTAGTCCTCAGAACTGTAGTTAAAAATCCCAAAAGATGAGCAGTGTAGTCCATGTCAACACCAGGTTTTAAGATGCATTTTGGATGATTGGATCACTTGTAAGGGAGACCATTACCATTTACAGTTTTAATCCATCTCTTTTGTTCACTTTCAATTTTCACACACAGAACTGTCTCTATGATTTACCCAGTGTTGTGAACAAAAAAACTGCAAGCAGTTCTGTGAGGGAAAACAATTAGATGACAGAATAACAGACAGTTTGAACCTGTTTGACTACTATGGTGATGGTTTTGTTCAGTTGTGGACAATTATGATTGTCCCTGTGTACAATCTCTTTATTGTTTCCTAAAAGTTGCTTGGATAAAAGCATCTGCTAAATGACTAAATGCAAATGTTTTGTTAAATCGGATCTTGTGCTATTTTGGTTGACAACAAGAGCGTTGATAATGTGCTGACTGTTTTAATGTTAAGGGGATATATTTAACTAATGGAGGATGATATTATGTGGAAAAGGCTTACAATGAACATGCCTAGTATTTCGTAACATTTCTGTGCATTTTTAACTAGAATGGCACCTTATGTGGTGATACGTTTTTGAGGAGCTTTTTTGAGTGGTCCATCTGTCGCTATGAGGTTGACAAGATCTGCGGTGAACAACATTTCATGTGCCCAGCTTGTACCCCTTTAATGCTCGCAGTTGCTGTGGATGGTAACCGAAAACTTCATCGCTTTAAAAAGGCAGGGAAGTGAGTGGTTTGTTGTTGTTATTGTCATTGTTGGTTGACTTTTACTTTTTGTATGGTAATAACAATTTTATACTGTAATTATACTGTAAAACTGTTTTATTTTGGTAATAATAGGACCTTGGAGCAAAATGTTTATACTTCGAGAACTATTTTCTTCTTTTTCTATTAATGCCACTACAGCTTTTTAAATTACCCTGAAATTATTCTTAGATTTGTGTTTATTGTCATTACGAAATTTTATCTAAAAAAAATGAATGATGTTTTATTAGTTCAGAGGACTCTGGCTACTTCGAAGGATTGTTTCTTTGCAAAGATGATGATGTTTCCTCTTTTGTTCAATATATACGGAGAAAAGTGCAACACGTAAGTTTACTAGACTGCTTGCAAGACGACATTATAATTCATGATTTGTTTGTGAAAAGTTTTTACAGTGATTTCACATACTGTGTATACAGTTCATAAATCAGGCCTATCTGTTTTATATTTCTCTCTCTATCCCTTCTTTTTTATCATGTATTTCATATAGGTTGGGGGCAAAGGTGTTTGTGGATCTTCGGAGTTTACAGCCGCTAAAGAGTCTTCCAACAAGACCAGCAGTAAATTGGATGAGGAGGGAATTGAAGTCGGTGTCTGTAGGCATGGTGTTCTTTTGAGGGCACTCAATATGTTCAGAGGGGAGATCTATGCGTATCCTTTGTACCTACAGAAAGAGCTCTGGACAGAAAATGCAACTTTCTTTTGTGCTGACATCATGTGCAAATACTGGCCATACTTGATAAAAGTTTGCCAGGTCTGCCCGGAACTGAGACATCTTCTGAACATGAAACCATTCCTCTCAGTTATGCATGCGAAAATTCATGCTGTAAAATGTGAGGTATGTTAGGCCAATAATTTGATGAGACAATAATTTCATGAGCATTAAAACCTGCATAAATTAAACTTTTTCTCACTCATTAGATCAAGTGGAGTGGAAGTTTTCAAAAGGGTGCTGCATATACCATGGGGGAAGAAGTAGAACAAGCTAATAGCTTTTTATCAAGAATTGGTATAAGCACTAAGTTTATGTCCAAAGCAGGTTAGTATGTTTATAGGTTATGTTGGCTCCAATAACTTTTCTACTTTAAGTATCACCTCCCAACAGTAATTTTAAACTTGTCTATTTGATTCATTTGTTTTGATAGGACGAACAGATTTGCTGACATTGCAGTGTATGGGGTGGAACAAAATGAAGACTCAAAATATGTGCCAAACTATTTGCACAAGATACCAAAAGGCAATCTTTATTTATATTCATCTTTATTATTTGTGTTAAATGTTGAAGCATCAGTCTATTAAAGTGTTTGGATTAGTCAAGCGTTTTAATCAGTTGATTTTCAGGCATTTCTCACAAAATGTCATCTCATCATCATTTAAGTCAACAACACATTATAAAATGTTTAAATGATTGAATTCTGCATATTGATGTTACTTTTTAAATATTAAGAGCATAGTTTGTAAACTAAGGCATCAGACTTATGTGCCTTTCAGACAGGACACGGCAGTTGTGAGTGTCTACTTTTATTTCAGTAGGGTTTCAATAGGCGGTGGAGCGCATCCTGCCCCTTCTGTGGGCTCGGGTCTTTATTGTAGGCACCACTGAAGAGAAAAAATATTTTCACTAAATGCTGCACAAATCGCTTCCACTACATGAGAAAAGCGCATATGGTTCCCCTAAACGGATGATCAAACTTCCTAAAAAATCCATATACTGGGTCTGAACATTCAATTATGTTTTTTACAATCCAATTGTCAACTCTCACTCACACATGCATTCCATAAGTCTTTCTCTGTGTCATTATCTCAATCGTATTATGATTTGCCTATGCTTTTGACTTCCATGAAGATGAGATGACATTTTGCGACCAGTTTGCAGGAAACCAACTAATCACATACTTTTGCCATTGTAACTCACTGGTTTATTGGTTTGTATGTTTCAGACCCAGCAGAATCTGAAAAAAGAGACAAAAAGCCTACAAGACATGAGAAAAGAACTGTCTGTAGATGATGGTGTACTGCATCAGTGGGTCAGAGATGTAAATGAGTGGGCTCAAACTAGTATGTAACAGCTGTCATTCTGTTTATCTTTGCAAAATACTGTCCATGCAGTGTTGTACAACTTGTGACTAACCAAGCAATTTTTTTGAATTGATTGAAAATGTTGAGTTTTTTTTTTACAGCAACTGTAGGAGACAGCGATGCTGCAATTCAGCCAATAAGGAACACCATCGAAGAATTATGTTTGTGCATTAAACAACGGCAGCATCGTCTTTACAGACACACTGGTATGTTAAATATTTAGGATAGAATTACTTATTCATTGTCTTCATTGTTATCTTTACTACTTCTAAAATTGTTGTCAATTACAAATAGTAATACAAATGCACAATGTCAAATCATTATGTTTTAGCCACAAACAAAGGACGCAATAAAATAAGAAGAAAAATTAATGAGGAGAGAAAAAAGCTGGCTTCTTCCATTGAACAGCACAATGCCCTTGTGGACCCCTCCTTTAAGATAGCATCCATTGAAGAGGTCCTTCAAAATGACTTCGTTTTCCCCTGGCAGCAAACAGAGCAAGGTCAGTGTTGCATAACATTGGTATTCACATTGAAATATTTAGCCACTATGTCTTTATCCTATCTACATGTTTTACCTGTATTATGTAGATGATGTCAGCCTCTTGACAAAGAAGAAAGTCTTTGACAAGGTAATGCTGATTCAACGATTAGAGGAAGAACAGACTGTCCTTGTTCAAGAGGCAAAGCAGCACTGGCTGTATCTAGGAAGTCGGGAACACAAACTGAACAGTTTGCTTGATACCATAATTTCGGGTGGCAAGTATTCATAATCTGTATGTATTACACGTATTCTCCTGGTCCCACATGAAATATTAACATAATTTTTATTTATGTGTTTGTTTTATAGTTAACACCTGGAATCTTCCAGATGATGGGATTCAAGGACTTCAGTGTCTGTTGAAAAGAAAATTACATGAGCTAAGAGCTCACAAGGACACTGTGAAAACAAGTTATCAGGCAATAGACAGCATAACCGAACATTTTACTCTTGAATGCGATGAATGTGAATCTACTAGCTGGACAGAACCTTCGGAAGCCCTTTACTCAAGCAGTACTGATCTGAGCTCTGAGGAAGACGATACATTTCTGCTGTAGTTATCTATTTCTCCCCTTTTCTTTGGCCATATGTCCCCTCACTTATTTAGTCTTTGCTTCTGTGTTTGCATACCATGGGAGATGAAAAGATTAACTTTTAAGGGATGGATTAAAATGTTCCTTTGGTTTTATTTCTGATGAGTTTTACAGACATATATCCTTTGGCGGTTTTTACAGACATATCCTACAGTTTCTTGCTGGGATTGGAGGCTGTAAGGATTGTTTCGAGGAATGTTTCTATTTTCTGTGCAACAGAAGATTATTTTAAAAACCATCAAATCATGATAAATTGTGTTAAATAAAAAAGTGACCATATTTAATTGTTTGTGTATTCTTTAAGAAAAACTCATGTACCATTAATGTGTAAATATTAATTTATATATAAAGAGTTTATTTATTTAGTTTTTTATTGTGCATTCGGTTACACTTTATATTAAGGCAAACGAATTTATCATTAACTACTTGCGTACTAATATGCATATTGGTTATCTATTAGTATGTATAAAGCACACATAAATGCCTTATTCTGCATTAACTTAGTCTACGTCCCTTAATCCTCACCAATACCTAAACCTATAAACTTATATCTTATAAGCAGTAATTGGGAGTTTGAGGCAGAAGTCATAGTTAATAGTGAGAATTAGTCCCTATTCTAAAGTGCCACCGTGCATTCCAGTTAATATCAATCAAACTGCAGTTGGTTTGTTTTGATTTAAGCCATAATAACTAAACAAAATACAGCTAACACAATAAAAACATGATAACATAATAAAAACATGAGTTTTGCACAATTTTAAAAACTCACTTTGGAAACAAACTCTTCAGATATAAGTTAACATACAAGTCTCCTGGTCTACATTGTTGTTCATTTGTTACATGACGAATATTAATGAATAAATTAAAAACAAGGATTATTATTCTTAATAGCCAAATACTTAAAGTGTATGAATGTATCATTATTACAGTGATTATGTTTCTAGCGTGTTATATGTCTGGTGACTTAGCTGAAGTGTGTAGCTTTCCATAAGCATGTATGAAGACCTATCATGGCCATATTCCAGGATGATTTATCAGGCATAAATTGTGAAAAACAAATGCTTAAGGGGGAAATGAAGAATCATTTTCACACATGAATGAACACCTCTGACTTCGGACCTTAGCCTCAGTGAAAGTCTTTGTAGTGTAATGGAGGAGGCTTTACAGAGTGCTCACCTCTGGCATTGTCAATACAAGATTTTGGAAAAAAAATTGATTCAGCTTCTAATAAAAATAAATGTGAAAGTGACATGTGACATGTGAAGGCCAATTATGTTAGCACAAAGTCTACTTGTCCTCTGCATTTAAACCATTCAGTTAGTGCACACACATTAGAAGTACTGAGCACACACCTGTGGGCAGCAATAAAGGTTATGATGCTCCATCAAGAAGTGCAAATCTTTTTGGACCCAGAGACTCTAATAACACTGACTTTATAAAGGTTTACCAGATCTTTGTACAAGGTATGTTTTTTAAAAGACATCTTGTAGACATGTGTGCTATAGTTATATAGGTTTACCCAGACACAAGGACTGTTGAATGTGTTGGAACAGACATGTTCATTGACATAAATACTTGGACTAAGGATCAGGGAAAGGTTACAGCCATTTGCAGGTGAATAATTGCATGCTGTCGTTTGTATGAGTTGTTTAGGGAAATTTGATAAATGTACCATCTTGAATGCCCTTATGGATGATACATGGCCTCTGTTGTGGCCCTTCTGATTGAAAATTAAAAACGTGAATAATTGCATGTGCATATAGCCTAGTAAAATGCCCATGTAAGGAAATGCCCTCTAACCCCATCCAAAAAAGTGACATTAAGGCTCATGATTTTGAAATAAATTGTAATAAAATAAAATAATAATGATATTAAAGATGATACAGAAAAAGGTGAATGTTACAAAATTTCTGCAAAGGTAACTTGCTAATTTAAAGTATATGTTTGATATTGATTTGACAGTCACTTGCCCATTCCAACTTTTGCTACAAAACAAATAGCAACATACACAATTTTGACATTACATTATGTCTGCATTCTATGATATGTAGAGTTAAGTTTTTGTCTAATTACCACAAAATAATTACAAAATAATTTACTGATTGTACCACTACAAAACGATCATGTTATTAATGTTATTTAGTATTCACAATTTATGATACCTTTATAAAAAAAACAATTGTATCATGAGCATTAATAATAGTAACTATTGAATGTTATACTTTAAATATAAATAATATCTGTGAAGGGTATAGCAAATAATTCCAGAATTTTTAACTTTTGTTGTAATCACCATATATGTTGTAATCATTTCACGTGTCAGTAATACCCCATCTGTGTATGATAACATAAACTACTTTATTTCAACTAGCACAGTTCTATGATAAATGTGTGTTAAGGTTGTGGGTAGAGATGAGGACTCATATGCAGAGTGTGTAATAATCTTTATTGAACAATGACAAAACCTTGTCAAAATCCTTGCCAATGAGGGAAAACGCAGTCCTCTCAAGCACTGATTTTTTTTTTTTTGACACTTCAGGCACATGAAGGGCTGGCAAAAACATCACAGGTTCTACAAAAGTACAAACATGGGAAAAGAAATGAGGAATTAAACAGCACATGGGACAAATAATAATATTAACTATTAATACAAGGGGGAACAGTCAAGAAAATAAGGTGTACATGACAGACAGACATAACAATCCAGTTCAACATATCATGTTTTCAATTGTTTGTATAAAAGAATAAAACAATATAAAATCTTGCAGTGAGTTTTAATTTATTCATCGGAATTAAAACGCTCATAAGGCTCCCACGTGTCCTTCCACTTAACTCCACTGAAAAACAATATAAATTTATAGATTATTTTCACACTGACATTTAAAAAAAGATGCTAAACAACATTTAAGTAGCAGAATATTAGAAGACAAAGAGAATAAAGACTACACAAACTGTTACTGTAATAATATTTACATCTTTTATTAAATCTTAGCATGCAAAGCCCTGTGGAATTAATATATAAAGTACATACCAGCCAGAGCAAGGCTGCCAGCGCACCTTTGTCTCTTTTTCCCCCTGAAAATAAGCAAATGATATTAAGTTTTATTTTTGACATTTTAATTACATATTTATTTTTAAAATGGCAAAGATGAAAACTCAAATTTAAAACTCAATGTTACTTACATTTTTGGCAGTTCTCGTCCCCATTGTTTTCATAAATGGGAAGTGTTCTACATGTAAATGCACTGGGCAGTCTAATAGGAAGAGAGCACAAATATAATCATATAACTATATGAAAAGGACTGAGCTTTAAACATATACAATGTGTTTAAGTTTTTTTTAACTTCACTTTAACAGAGGAAGTGAAAAAAAAATCAGTTAACATGAATATGTTAAATATTGTAATAATCATTCAGGGAATTACCTTTAATCTTGTAGGGAAATTTGTTTAATTTTGGAACAGGCAGATGATGGACTTGAATAGCAGCACTGGAGATTTCTGGACCTAAAGAGACAGTGTACATTGACAAATTAGATAGACTGAAACATGCTAAATGTACAGACGGTTAAATTAACAGACATACATACATACATACATTAGAGCTGCACGATTCAGGATAAATTGAGAATCACAAATCTTTTATTTCAAATAGAGATCACGATTCTCGTACGATTCTAGATGACGACTAAAAGTAATACAAAATTTACTAAAGGTTGTGACAAAAAAAAGTTTATTTAGATAAGTTTGTATTTACTTAATTATATCTTTCATGGTTAACCTATAGTTACTATAGTGAGAAAATGTTTACAACAATGTTTTAAGTTTTACTTAAAATGCAATAGTTAAACTTCCTAAAAAGTATTAATGCATTGAAGTAACTTTAATATGAAATATTTCTACAGTAAAACAAATTCATTAGGTAACACTTGCAATTAAAGGTCTTTAGAAAGATTTGACATCTACATATTGCTTGAAAGAGGTTTTTAATGAAAGTTACAATTGATAAACATACCAACACTTTATTCTCAGCTATAAACAGTTTAAAATAACCTGAAAACATGAAATGCTGGGCAACTTGATAAAAAGCTCTTATAGCGCAGCTTCTCTATTAGCGTAAATACAGTAATAAGCGCCACAGACTCTCATGACATATTTTTACTGTAATGACAGGTATAAGCATTCGGACTTGTCCGCTCTACAAAATGCAATCCTTAAGATTTTTGTTTCAAACCTGTCCAGTTAAGATGTGTGAAACATAATCACAACAATGTAACACAACCCTGATAAGAGCAGTTTTGTTGCTAGGCAGTATTTACTTTGTTAGTTTGTTATTTGGTGTGAGATTAATTTGGGCAGACAGAGAGCTAAGCAAACACGTGTTTCATGCGTGTGAGTTGGCAACTCTGCTTTAATTCCAATACTTCTGTGATCATTTGACACAAATAATGACAGTGTGTAGTTGAAGACTGTTTGTGGCGCCGTTTTATACCTAATGATGATCATTGCTTTCTCTGCTTTAGCGGCAGCACCAACACAGATTGAAGCGTTGTGATTTTAGTCAGAGGTGTAATAGACACAGGAGAATCGTTGATTTTTTTTAATAAGATCGTCTTGATGTTTGAATCGAGATCGGAATCTTTTAACGATTAATCGTGCAGCTCTAACATACATACATACATACATACACATACATACAGACATACAGACAAACGGTTAATTTTTGGACCTAAAGAGAGTGTACATTGACAAATTAGAAACAGAAACATGCTAAATGCAAAGACGGTTAAATGGACAGACAGACGGACAGACAGACAAACGGTAGTATGAGTCAGTGTACAGTTTTACCGTTACTTGATTTTGAGGCAGTCAGATGTTGGACACTGGCTGATGATGAAGCAGAGGCTTTAATAGCAGCACTGGAGATAGTTGGACCTAAAGAGAGTGTACATTGACAAAAATAGATAAACAGAAACATGCTAAATGCAAAGACGGTTAAATGGACAGACAGACAGACAAACAGACAGACATACAGACAAACGGTAGTATGAGTCAGTGTACAGTGTTACCATTACTTGATTTTGAGGCAGTCAGATGTTGGACACTGGCTGATGATGAAGCAGAGGCTTTAATAGCAGCACTGGAGATAGTTGGACCTAAAGAGAGTGTACATTGACAAAAATAGATAAACAGAAACATGCTAAATGCAAAGACGGTTAAATGGACAGACAGACGGACGGACGGACAGACAGACAAACGGTAGTATGAGTCAGTGTACAGTTTTACCGTTACTTGATTTTGAGGCAGTCAGATGTTGGACACTGGCTGATGATGAAGCAGAGGCTTTAATAGCAGCACTGGAGATATTAGGACCTAAAGAGAGTGTACATTGACAAAAATAGATAAACAGAAACATGCTAAATGCAAAGACGGTTAAATGGACAGACAGACAGACGGACGGACAGACAGACAAACGGTAGTATGAGTCAGTGTACAGTTTTACCGTTACTTGATTTTGAGGCAGTCAGATGTTGGACACTGGCTGATGATGAAGCAGAGGCTTTAATAGCAGCACTGGAGATATTAGGACCTAAAGAGAGTGTACATTGACAAAAATAGATAAACAGAAACATGCTAAATGCAAAGACGGTTAAATGGACAGACAGACAGACAAACAGACAGACAGACAGACAAACGGTAGTATGAGTCAGTGTACAGTGTTACCGTTACTTGATTTTGAGGCAGTCAGATGTTGGACACTGGCTGATGAAGCAGAGGCTTTAATAGCAGCACTGGAGATATTAGGACCTAAAGAGAGTGTACATTGACAAAAATAGATAAACAGAAACATGCTAAATGCAAAGACGGTTAAATGGACAGACAGACGGACGGACGGACAGACAGACAGACAAACGGTAGTATGAGTCAGTGTACAGTTTTACCGTTACTTGATTTTGAGGCAGTCAGATGTTGGACACTGGCTGATGATGAAGCAGAGGCTTTAATAGCAGCACTGGAGATATTAGGACCTAAAGAGAGTGTACATTGACAAAAATAGATCAACAGAAACATGCTAAATGCAAAGACGGTTAAATGGACAGACAGACAGACGGACAGACAGACAGACAAACGGTAGTATGAGTCAGTGTACAGTTTTACCGTTACTTGATTTTGAGGCAGTCAGATGTTGGACACTGGCTGATGATGAAGCAGAGGCTTTAATAGCAGCACTGGAGATAGTTGGACCTAAAGAGAGTGTACATTGACAAAAATAGATAAACAGAAACATGCTAAATGCAAAGACGGTTAAATCGACAGACAGACAGACAGAAAGACCTTACAATGAGTCAGTACAGTGTTTCCTTTAATTGATTTCGAGATACTTAATTCATTAGCTGCTTGTGTATTTTTTGCATAGTTAGAAACAATATGTATCTATTTAGGTGATGAATAACAGGTAATTACTTCTAGAGTTCTCCAGGATCCTCTTTTTTATCGGTGGCTGGCAGGTGTGAGAGGGTTCGTGTGAGATATCCACTGGAGTAAGGATTAGAGTAACAACATCCTCTTCATCAGTGCTGGTACTAGGACCATCCCCTTTATGAAAGACTGTGGCATCTACTTCATTGCTGACACCACAATCTTCCCCGCTGGGTGACATGCTCTGATTACTCTCAAATTCACTGTCCCGGCCAGAATATTTCACTGTAAAATAACCAGAGCAGGAGCTGTCAGATCAACAGCTGGACAAATGTAAAACAAGCTGGATATTCACATGACCTGAAAGGCTGCACTGTAAGAAAGGAGCAATTGCTCCAAATGTCACACTTACAGCTAATTCCACTATCGCACATTGACAGGCAACTGCAAACTGCAATATGAAAAATCTATATCAGTACAGTTACCTTTTAGAAGAGTTGAAAAAATATTCTTTATTGTTTCTATGGACAACTTTTCCTCTGGGGATGAAAAGGAAGTATCTGTGATTACATCAGTTGTGAAAGATCCTGACACATTCCTCTTCCCCAAGAGCAGAAGAGGATATCTTCCTAATGCATGAATTTTGTGCATCTGTAATTAGAAGAGGAAAACACACACACACACACACACACACACACACACACACACACACACACACACACACACACACACACACACACACACACACACACACACAAATGTTAGGTTTCTATGCATTGTGGGGACTTTCCATAGATGTAATGATTTTTATACTGTACAAACTGTATATTCTATTGCCTTCCCCTAACCCTACCCCTAAACCTAAAGATCGTAGAAAACTTTCTGCATTTTTACATTTTCAAATAAACATCATTTAGTATGTTTAATAATCGATTTGAATTGTGGGGACCGGCCATCGGTCCCCACAATGTATAAAACACAATGTACACACACTTACTAAATGCCAACTTGAACATTTTATTGTATTTAATATACTGACTTACCAGAACATTCGCAGAATTTATAAGTTTACAGAAATTGTTTCCATCTTTCATATTTTTGACCCATCGCTCATTTATTTGTTGTTTTGCAATTTTTATGGCTTTTTTCATTTCTTGCTTTTGTCCACAGTGTTTACAGGTTTTGCAAGCCACAGAAATGTGGACATTGCATGAATAACACTTTTTCAATGTGGACCCAGGCATCCTGTGATAAACAAAAAACACACATGAAGACACATGTAGAAAGTCATTCGATGCAATGTTATATTGTTATTGCACTACACAACAGCATAGACTAATACAGTTTCCATGCTAGTTAACACTGCTGGCATGGTGCTGCATTTTGGAACATGTCATAAAATTGTTATAAACAGATCGAGGTTGGTACAAAAAAGTTTCAAGCTAGTCATGATCAAAGCTGGTACAATTAGGAAATTAGTTGATCTAAACTAATCCAAGCCTGGACCAATGGAATATTAACTCTTTGACTTAAACCATGTGTCAACAATGTTCCAAGATACAGCTGTTTTTCTGCAGTTAGTGTGCTTATGTACTGGTGATTAAATATATGTAATAGGGTAATGTGTAGGCTACTGGTGGATTAAATATCACCAATTTTGCAGTACAGTAATATACAATTATCCATTCTGACTTAATCTGAACTCATAAAACATTTTATTAATAAAGACAACGAAGAGGTTAGATACTGTTAATAATGCATCATTATGCTGATTTGATGTTTGGGAAACATTAGCACATCTATGCCGCAAAACACGTTAATAGCCTACATCATTAAATTTGAAAGATTTAAACAGATCTTTACAGTTACATTTGAAACAACATATCAAGTGAGAACCATTACTGATCAACTAGTATAAAAATACTAAATTTATAGTTTACTTTTACAATATCAGTTCCTTACCTGTAAGTTACCGCTATTTTTCTTCGCAAATTCGCACGCAAAGCGCGGAAGATTACGCAAAGAAACACCGGAAGTGGTCCAAGCAAAGCGAAAAAACTATTTGCATACCTGACAACACAGATGTTCAAAAATACAAAAAGCCTAGGCTAATTAGATATAATATATTTAAATTCATGCTTTATTTCAAATACTATTCTTACCACAATTTATTTCATTTTTTATTTAAAGGGGTTCTTCGTGATCCAGTTTGTCAAACTTTAGTTAGTGTGTAATGTTGCTGTTAGAGCATAAATAATACCTGCTAAATTAGAAAGCTTAAAGCCTAATGCCAAGTCGCTTTTCAAGGACTACAGAAAACGGCTGGTTTGGACTACAGCTCTCTACTTCACGGGTACATGATGTCACTAAGAGGCGTGATCTTTCTGGACAACGTGCGCTAAACTGCTGTCGAATCACAACACACATGACCAGCTACACAAATCAGAACTCGGTACGTATTTCTGAAGGAGGGACATAGAACATCAGCCCGTTTTTATGACAGTGAAAACAGCGGTATCAATTGTGTAAAAATACTGCGTTTTTTCACAAACGAAACATGAACACATGTTATATTGTGTACTGTAAACACAATCAAAGCTCCGAAAACACCAAAAGAACGGCCACTTTAATACTGGTAATAATCTGGTCAGTCACGATATTCACCCTAAATTAACCATTATTTTACTACAAGTTAAAGTATTTTAAGTGGTTGTACGGCAATTAACACGACAAAAAAAATCACCATAATGTAGATGTTCTTACATAAAATCCTATGCCATTCGTAATATATGCTGTAATATTAACGAGACACACTTGTTTCGTTCAGTTTATTTTCACACCGAATTTAAATACAACTCTTACAAGGCTTGTATCTTAACATCTTGCACCCAGTAAAACATGTTAACATGTAAGTAAATGTAATGGCCAGGCAATCGATTCCTTACATGATTATCTCTTTCCTCACAAAAGCGATTTATTCAGTGTAGTGAAGCTTTTCTTTCATCAAAATCCATTTTAAAACAACAGATGGTCTCCTTTCCTGCGTTTGTTAAAGCAGCAGCGTTAGCATTAGTGGCTTTCAGGATAGCGGATTCGCCCCAGCATGTAAAGCGGTGTGACGTCACTTCACGTTGTTGACGTAAGCATGTATACGTTATTAATATAGAAATACGTAAGACCCTAACGTTTCTGAAGCCTTTATACGTGTATATTATACGTATATGTGTCTATTTTAACGTCACATGCATACGTTTGCTAAAGACCAATTTCACGTACAAATAGATACGTATTTTTATGAGATCACGTTGCGGAGATGATGTGGGGAGGGCCCTCCAGCTGACATATGTGAAATTATCATTTTTACTGTCTCGTGTTTTTATAAAGACCATACAGTGTGATAATGATTACATGCATTTCTTTAAACACATTAAACTATAGGCTTAAATGTTTGTTTTGTAAAATAAGCTCTCCACTTCTATTTACAATAGCAGCACATAGTGTAAGGCTGTGAGTGCAGCCATGAGCAGCATGTGTTGTTCATCAGTTTTGTAATGATTTTTAATAGATTCCTGTCATGATCCGGTCCATCTTGTCAAGAGATTTCTAGTTTTGTGGACTGGGTCATGACAGTACCATGCCTTTGTGTTTGTTATGTTATGTGTGGAAGCACATGGCCTTTGTTTTGTTTGCCTTGTGCCATGTGCTCTCCTGAGTCTTAGCCCCACCCCTTGTTTCGTTTAGTGTTCATCTGCTGTCTGCGACTGGGTCCTGTTTTTGAGAATCTTGACAATTCCTGCATAAAGTAAACAGTATCATAATGCAGAAATCACAAAAAGTTAACTGTCGTCAGAATAAACACTGCAACACTGATAATATTTTGAACTGTGTTTTTAATAAATATTTGGAGATTTTTGAAACTATTTTTTAGAGACATAATTTCTATGAATAGAAAATGAATCGATGTCTCACATTGTATGCACATGTTGTGTTGTGTTTTCTCTTTACAGAAGTCATGCATCTCTTCCAGTGAAAATGACAGACACTCCCAGTAGCTTTAGATCAGTTGTGTGTAGGAGAACTGCTCCCTGTCGACAGTGGAAGTCTGCGTCTTTCGGGTACTGTAAACCTTTTACATTACACTACACTTGCCACTGGCTTTGTAAGCAGTCGATGCACAAAAGAGCTTTCTGTAGGTCTAAAATACACTTGCAGTGGAAAGGGAGCTGCTACTCACTGAAAAATGGTCAGCGTGACAAATAATGTGTAACTTTATAACAAAATAATTTTGCTTTATTTTTAATTTTAAATGAGAATCTGTTTTTTGTCACAGCAGTAACAGTACGCACAAAATATTTTTCTGTAATGCACTGTAAACAGGGCTTGATGATTTATTAACGTTATGGGAGACTTGTAGGAAGACTCTAAGGCAATGTTAATGATCAAAAATGTCTAAAATATATTAGTATGTTGCTCCTCACTTTCTTTGAGACACACACTTATAAAGCACCTTTCTTGTCATTCTTTTCAACGGTGTTGGTTTCATGAGCGAGCAATGCGTCACAACAGGGCTCCAGTGAAGCACACCTCTGATTTTAATGCTGTATATCTGTTTAAGTTTGCCTCAAAGCTGAAGTGTTTTATTTATGTGGCAAACAGTGCCGTAGTTTCCATTTTCCAATTCAAAACACTGAACTGCTTGTGGATACTGGCTCGGCTGTTTCCATCCTTCCAGAGCATCTGTACTGACAACACTTCTCAGATACTTCCCTGACTGTGCCTAATGTTTGCTTGGTGATGTACATGAAAAAGACTATTCCAGTTTTAGGGTGCTTTTCCATTGCTGTCACATACCAGTGTAATCATAAGCAGGCTTTTTTCTACATTGTGCCAGGCGGAACACCATTACTTGGCATGGATCTCTTTACTGCTCTGCATCTTGAAATAAGGAATGGATCTGTTGCATCTTCTGCAGAAGACTGACAAGCTGCTGTAAACTCCACTGAGCCTTTGGGCTTGGCTTCTGGCTTTGTACATAAAGTGAATATGCAACATCTTATCACTACTAGCCCAGCCCTTGCATTGTTTGATCCATTGTTACCAATGACAGTCACTACGGATGCTTCAGATTACGGCATTGGTGCTGTGCTTACCCAGTGTCATGGCATTACTGAAAGAACAGTTGGCACTACTGAACAGAACAATCTCAAACATTGTCAGACTGCGAAAGGAAGTACTCTACGACAGAGAAGGAGGCCCCGGCATGCGTTTGGGCCACCGAAAAATGGCGTACTTTCCTTTGGGGCCGCCATTTTACTCTTTGCACTGACCACAGTCCCTTGTCTATGCTGCTTTTTACGAAGGGCCTTGGACGCGTGAGGATTGAGGCATAAGGATTGATCGATGGTCTGCATGGTCTGTTTTTTAACTACAGCATGAAATACAAGCCTGGCCGAGAAAACGTGACTGCTGTTTGTCTGTCCAGACTTCCGCTTTCAGCCTCTGATTACAGTCAAGAGTTAAAGCCTGAGATGGTGGCAGTCCTGTCACCTGAATTTGCAGCCGTTACTGTGGAGTCTACGCGTGATGCCTATCCTGTTCTTTGACAGGTTAAGGCTTGTATTGAAAAGGGATTGCCTCGCAACACGAAATGCTCAGCTATTGCACCTTTTTATCGTCTTTGGAATGAACTGTCTGTACACGATGGGTACATAATTCGTGGCACACATCGAGTGATCATTCCAGAAGCATTGCAGTCAAAGTTTGTCCAGTTGGCGCATTCCACTCATCAAGGGATGGTGCTAACAAAGCAAAGGTTGAGAGACTTGTATTGGTGGCGTGGCATGGACTGTCAAGTGGAAAATGCCATCAGATCCTGTTTCACTTGCCTACTGCACGATAAAACTGCAAATACCCATGTAGCGCCACTCTGTCCTGTGCCTACTCGAACAACAGCATGGGAAAAGCTGTCCATTGACGTGGTTGGGCCCTTGAATGATGCTCCTCAAGGATGTCATTTTGCTATAACACTCATTGATTACTACAGCAAATGGCCAGAGATTGTGTTTGCACCTGACATTACATCTGCAACTATTGTGAAGTTCCTGTCTGTTGTATTCAGCCGTGAAGGAAATCCTCTTGAACTTGTAACTGACAACTTGTAACTGACTGGCAAATTTGTTTCGGCTGAGTTTGAGCACTACTGTAGCTCTGTCTATTGCCCGTAAGCGAATGGGGAGATCGAACGCTTCAACAGAGTGTTCAAAGACTGTTTGCAGACTGCTAGCATTAAAGGTAGAGAGTGGAAGGCTTTTGTGACAGAGTTTCTACATACATACAGGGCGACTCCACATGCTGTGACGAAACTGTCACCTGCTGAGCTTTTACATGGTCGACAAATCAAGACAAAATTTCATGCCTAGAACTGTATTTATCTGTATAAAACTGTATTTATCTGTATTTTTGATATATTTTTTGACATATTTCTATTCTGTGTTATCTGTATGCACCTAGGGTCTGAACGCAAATTTCAATCCTCTATATGTACATGTGGCAGAATTGACAATAAAGCTGACTTTGACTTTGATGTTGATGTTCTTCCATGCGTAGCACCTCCAAAGGATCAAAAGAACCTGAAACAGATCATCAAAAAGTCACAGAGCAAAATGAAAGAGTACACAAATCGGAGCACAGAAAGGCCCAGCAAAATACCTCCTGTCTGATGGAAAAGTTTACATTTACATGTATTCATTTGGCAGATGCTTTTATCCAAAGCGACTTACAATTAAGGGAAACAGCCAGCGATTTGTCTAAGTAAGCAATATTTGCGAGAAGTGCTAGTAATACAAAGTTTCAGATACAATGTCAAGATAGTATAAGCAAGTATACGGAGAACATTAGAAAAGGAAAAGAGAGGTAAAAAGATTTTTTTTAAAATTATGAGACAGTTAAGTGCTCATGGAAGATGTGGGTCTTCAGCTGTTTATTAAATTGTGAGATTGATCTAGCTATCCTGATGGAAACAGGAAGATCGTTCCACCAGCAGGAAACGGTGAAAGAAAATGTCCTTGAGATGGATCTCATGCCTCTCTGTGAAGGAACAACCAGATTTGCAGACCGCAGACTTCTGGAAGGGGATGTAGGTCTGTAAGAGAGAGTTGAGGTAGATGGGTGCTGTGTTAGTGGCTGTTCTGTAAACAAGCACCAGTGCCTTGAACTTAATGCGTGCCGCTATTGGGAGCCAGTGCAGAGAGATGAGCAGAGGTGTGACATGTGCTCTCTTGGGCTCATTGAAGACCAGGCGTGCAGCAGCATTCTGGATCATTTGCAGAGGTTTGAAAGCACAGGCTGGGAGACCGGCCAGAAGAGCATTACAGTAATCCAGTCTAGAAATGACAAGACCCTGGACGATGATTTGGACTCAGCTCTTGCCCTCCTTAGGGCTTCCGTAACTGTTAGTAGGGCAGTTTCGGTTAAGTGACTGCACTTAAAGCCTGACTGGTTAATGTCCAACCTGTTGTTTTGAGTGAGGAAGGTAGACACCTGATTGAAAACAACTCGTTCAAGTGCTTTTGTCATGAACGGAAGGAGAGAAATGGGTCTATAATTCTCCAGTAGGGAAGTGTCATGTGTGGGTTTCTTAAGCAGCAGGGTTACCCGGGCCTGCTTGAATGCAGTGGGGAAAATTCCTGTATTGAGAGATGTGTTAATGATATGAGTGAGTAATGGTAGGAGTGTGGGTGAGATAGCTTGTAATAAATGTAAGGGGATGGGGTTTAACGGGCAGGTGGTTGGGTGAGTAGAGAGAAGAAGTTTGGAGACATCATCCTCTTTAAGAGAAGAGAAAGAGGAGAGAAGATGGTCTGCTGTGTGTATGGGTGGTGTGAGATCCTGGATGTGTGGAGCTGAGAATTGACTGCTGAATTGAATATTTTGGAATGCTATTCACCTGACTCCAGCTTCCTCCTGCGTCTCCACTTCTGATATGAGTTCTCTGGTAGATGAGTTCTTCAGGCCTCTAGTGGCACCGCAGACATTTTCAGACTCTCCACCAAGTGCCGCACATCCTCAGAGAGTGTGTCGTGCTCCAGTATGGTCTTAGGACTATGTTTAGTAAAGAGACATACTTTATTATTTTACAGGGGAGGGAGATACAAGGGTTTGAAAAGGAAAGAAAAAATGTTTTGAAAAAGAATATATGTGTTTGTTTACTTTTTCCTTAGAATGGAACTATGTTAAACATTTGAGTTAAAAAAATAAATAAAACACTTGCATGTTGGAAAATTCAGTGTTATAGTATATGCATGTTGTTGATATGGAGAGAACTGTTGTTTTCTTATGTTCTGTGCTGTGTAGTTAAGTTATAACCCACATTTGTCTTCCACAAAAAGGGAATATGTGGTATATTGGAATACATGCTTAAACAGTAGGTGTCACTTAAGTACCAGGATATAGGAGGAGACAGAAAGAAGTGTGTTAGAGAAAATGTGATCATAAAGGAAGTAGAAGTTATTTACTGGTGATCCTGAAGTTTGTTCTGGTAATACACAACACACTGTACCCGCCAACCGCCAAAAGCAAAGAAGTGAACGTAAGAGTAGATTTGAAGCTCTTGTCAAACGCGCCCAAGAGATGATTTATCTTGTGATTAGCTGGATGTTCATTCACTCAAATCTAAGTAACAAACCAGAGAACACAGGCGGAAATATTGGTGGTGGGTCAAAAAAAAGTGCGTGGGCCAGCTGTTTCCAAACATGTACGCCCCAACGTCACTCATTTACAATGTAAATGGATTTACGACGCAAGCAGCGGATTCGACGGTCGCCTCCCTGCTTGGTTGGGGTGCTGTCGGGGCGTCGGACAGGCCCCTGCAGGGACACATCTATTGCCTAGAGTTGTTGGCTGCCTGGCTTGCGCTGGAAGTTACACTCTTTCAGGGCAAGCACGTACTGGTCCACTTAGACAGTACAGCTGTCGTGGTGCCTCCTACACTGGAGTCAGCAGATGGTGAAGTACTGCGTGCCTCTCACTTCTCGAAAGACCTACTTCAGACTACCTAGCTCTCAACAGGTTATGCGCTGTTGAGATTGGCGGCTCCATTTCCATGCAGTCCAGCGTTGGGAGCAGTTGTGGTAGGCACAGGTGGACCTGTTGTCTCCCTGGACACCACACATTCCGCTGTGGTACTCCTTGTCCAAACAGAAACTGGCACAGTATGTTGTATGGCTTTTAAGTAGAGATTGACCGATATAGATTTTATTATAACCGATACAGATACCAATTATTTGCGTGTTTATGTGCCTGATTCCCGATGTTTATTTACTCTTATACTTCTGTTTTTGACACATTGATTACAACACCACTGAACTAAACAAACCATTCTATTTATAACGAGCACTCCCTCCTTGCATACAAAGCAAAACAACTTGTATTTTACACCAATAAATATAGGTGTCTGAATAAATAAAGTGCACTGTTAATTATGTGTCTTTGTTCAAAAATAATTCTAACCAATTAAAAAATAAAACAAATTAAAACTTTAAAATAACTCACTCCTTGCATACAAAACAAATCAACTCTTAGGCTATTTACTATATAGGCTACACTAATAAAATGTGAAGAATAATTTATTGGATAATATTAATTTACTGTAGCTAGAATACTACATTGGGTGCTTCTCAATTCTTATTTGGGCATCCTCGCTTCCTTTCCTCGTGTCTTAGCCCCACCCCTTCAGGATGCAAGCGAAGGAAGCAAGGAAAAGACGCAAGGACGGAGGAAATAAATCAAGTGAATGGCATACCCTCGCTCTCTTGAGCATCACTTCAAAGCATCGTCAGTTAATGATGACTGTACACATTGAAAATATAAAAAATAAAGTTAAATACAGGCTTTATGTAGTGTTAATAATCTCTACTACATTAAAATATGTAGTAGAGTTAAAATATATACTGCCCCCAATATAATATGGGGGCAGTTGTGGCCTAATGGTTAGAGAGTCGGACTCGTAACTAGAAGGTTGCCGGTTCTATTCTTAGTACCGGCAGGTAACAGCTGACGTGCCCATGAGCAAGGCACCTTACCCCCGTTTGCTCCCCGGGCACTGCAGTGATAGCTGTCCACTGCTCCGGGTGTATGTGTGTTCAGGAATTGAAGTGTGTGTATTCACTGGATGGGTTAAATGCAGAGGTCACATTTCAGGTATGGGTCACCATATCTGACAAATAGGTCACTTTCATATAGTTTCTTATAAGTGCTCAGAAATGTATATGAAGTATGTCAAAATAATAACTATATTCATATATTATCAGTTCATATATAGTTGGTCAACTACAGAACCACTTAGAAGTAAACAGACTATTAGAACCTTTTCAATCAGGATTTAGGTCTAAACACAGTCCGGAGACCGCCCTTCTTAGGGTGATGAATAATCTCCTGGTTACAGCTGATTCTAGGGCTTGTGGCATTTTGGTTCTGCTCGACTTAAGTGCTGCATTTGACATGATTTGCCACACTTTATTGTTGCAGAGATTAAGAAAATGGATTGGTGTGTCGGGTGTAGCTTTGAAATGGTTTGAATCGTATCTCACTGAACATACTCAATTAGTTTATTCTGGGGTAAACAGATCTCTGACTGTCCCATTGCAACAGGGTGTTCCCCAGGGATCAGTTCTGGGTCCAGTACTGTTTAGTATCTATATGGTGCCTCTTGGAAAGATTTTTGAGAAGTATGGTTTGGGCTATCACTCTTATGCGGACGATAATCAGATCTACATTAGTACTCAACCTGATGTTACATTTGCGCTTTCCACTCTATCAGCTTGCTTACTGGAAATCAAGGCGTGGTTGAACTTGAACTTTTTTAAATTAAATGCTTCAAAAACTGAAGTTCTATTAGTTGGCACCAGAAGTAGTTAACAGATAACCCTTATGGTGGATGGTAGCCAGATTTATCCTATGCAAGTGCGAAATTTGGGTGTGATTTTTGATGCTCAGCTTAATTTTGACACCCCTTTTAAAAATATCATCAAGGTAGCATTCTATCACCTACGGAACATAGCTCGCATAAGGCCATTTCTCTTTATGACTGATGCAGAAAGGCTTATCTACGCCTTTATAACATCTAGGCTTGATTATTTTAGTTTACTTTTTACAGGCCTACTGGCATGTTCAATCAAGAGGCTGCAATATGTACAAAATTCAACTGCTCGTGTTTTAACTTCTACTTCTTCCTGCAACCACATTACCCCCGTGCTCTGTCGGTTACACTGGCTTCAAACACGTATTGATTTTAAAATCCTTATCTTAACTTACAAAGCAGTACATGGGCTGGCCCCAGAGTATATCTGTAACTTAGTTACAGTGTCTACTCCTCTCCGCTCGGCTGGTTCCCTTACTCTATTCCAGCCTCAGTGTAAGTTGAAAACTATGGGAGGGAGGTCCTTTTCCTGCACTGCTCCTAGGTTCTGGAATTCTTTGCCCCATCCTATTAGAAATGCCCCATCTTTTGATTGTTTGAGATTACGGAAGACATCTTTTTACTGAGGTTTTCAAATCTTAAATAGCTGTTGTTATTGTGATGTTTTTTTAATGTTATTTCATAATGATGTAGCACCTTGAGTCTAAAAAAGGCGCATTATAAATCAAATTTATTAATTATTATTATTATTATTATCTATATTAATATTAACTTTATTGTTTGAAATATGTCTTCATTTAGAATAATATAAATGCTTCATTAACACATTTATGCATGTTTCAATATAATTTGAAGATGTGACGCTGTGCAGGGGAGGGGAATTTATACGTGCATCAGATTTAGTCGATAAAACACTTTCGCAAAGGAAACACCTGTGTATCCTTGCTCGTGACTCTTCGATCCTCGCCTTCTCCTTGTGCAATTAGAGAATTGAGATACCCTTAAAGATGGCTGAGCTCGATCGGTTTCCGGGTCATAAGATGGATTGATGGAGGAGCGAGGAAACAAGGAGGCATATTGAGGAGCACCCATTGCCAGGAAAGTAACAAACTAAACAGCGTATATAAAATACCAGCTAATAAAGTGCTATTTTTAAATGCATTTACTCAGAAACTTTTATCACTCACAGAGATAATAAATAATTAATTTACACAGTGCTGTATTTATTTAGATGTTTATCAGCAAAATAATAGTTATATAGTCAATGATAATGTAACAAACCTCTTAAAGAGGAGGAACTCTAGAGAATAACAAATTTATGGAGGACAGAGGGCACGACACACAAAAGAGTTTTAGTCAAGAATATCACATTTATTCATAATTTATTCTGAATAATTAGAAAACTCTTTTATATATATATATATATATATATATATATATATATATATATATATATATATATATATATATATATATATATGCCTCAAGCTTAACCACCAACAGCTTTGCATGCCTTCACAGGACCAAATGACGATTAGAATATAATGCACAGCACAACACTACACTCTAGTGGATAATCAATGCATCGCACTACAAAAATTCCCAAAAGCACACAAAATTCATTTTCACACAGTGATAAGATTGGCATTTTCCCATGCTCAGCACATACAGAGTATGATTGTCATAACCGTAGCATATATATTAAAAATTACACAACCATTCATACATCCACTCATACACACAATGCATAAAATAAGAAACACTTCCCCGTTCTTCTCCAAGAAGCAAGACCCCACCCCGGGGTTTGGGAGAATACACAACCAAGGCAGAGTACATCCACGGGGAAAGCTAACACTTTTCAGTCTTCAAGGGGAGTTAGAAGAATCACTGGTATGCAGGTTGAATATCCACAAAGGCACGAAACTCATAGCAGGATTCAGTCACAGTCCGAGTAACCACACAGCATCCCCACTCAGATTGTTCCTGAGCGCCCACGACCATCTTCATTCATCCTCGGACTCCCCTTACTTCCTACAACAAGTCTCTTAAATGTCCTCTCCTCCAGGTGAAATCAATCACCCTCCATTGATCTGCAGTAGGAGACGAACCTGCAAACAGGCTCATGGGGGCTGGCCAAGCTAGTCCGTTCATACAGAAGGCCTGGAAACTTTGGTTGCTTTCACTGGCCAAGGCCCGCCCAGGAGGCCATATGACTGACAGGTAAAGCGACCAATCACATTTCGTTTCGATGTGTCGCATCATGTTTAGAGGTGCTTTTGTTTAGTCTGACAGTAACAGACCTGCGTACATCACGAGTGTGTCAAAAGTTAACTGCAACAACAACATTTATGGGTTTATGCTGTGAATCCCACATAATTGTTTCGTTCAGTTTTGTACTGTGAAAATAATTTAAAGATTGTTTTATCGTTTTCAATAGTGAGATGAGTAGTGAAAATACATAATAATGTAACTTAATAGAAACAAATTTGATAAAAGATAGATGCCTTTTAAATTTTAGAATGCCGTGCCTCACACAAGCATAAACATATTTGTGTGTCTGTGGGTTAAAAAACCCTGGTATAGACTACAGTATGAATGTAGATGTTTTGGCTGCACATAACTTTGATCTGTGATCAGATATCAATGCTGATTCATATTTAATGAAGCTCTTGTTTATAATTCAGTTTCATTTGTCAGAACAGAAATGCATCTGGCTGCTGATGCGTGTGTAAGGGCCTCTGTTGGCTACTGCATTCATCAGCCCTCTCCTCCTGTTTCTATGGAGACCAGAGAGCCAATCGTATGCCTCGCCTGTAGGCTGTTCTAAAGCCAGCAGATAGAGGATGCACAGTGTCTTACACATTTGAACCACACACATGCACACAATTCCCTGTTCACACACGCACACACACACACGCAGTTTCCCTGCTCACGCACACACACTAATGAGTGTGATGAGTGTTTGTCATTTCCTGTTGTTGTTCTGCATCACATGAATGCATGAACCCTCCTCCCCCATTCGGGCTGCTGCTGATGCAAGCGTGTGATGTCCATGTGACATCACAAACCAGGAACAGAGAGCTGCCCATTGTGACGAAGCTAAATGAGTGAGCGTATCACGCTCCGTGTTCACACACGCTCACGGCAAACAAGCACACCAGCAGACCCAAGGCCATGGCACACAGACTCGACATGATGTGAGTACCTGATTTGCAGTAGTTTGCGTGCATCGCAACGCTCATGATGCTTTTTTCTACCACGATGAACCTGGGTTAATGCATTGTGTCGTGTTTTTTGCACATATGCTTTGATTGATTTGATGGACTGGTGGTCAGCACGTGTATATTATACAGCGAAGAATATTCCTGCGGGTATATTGCGGGTCATAATGGAGGGCTGCATTGTTTTGCTTTACGCAAAAAAAGTTTGTGGCTGCGTTCACTTTGCAATAATGAGCATATGTAGAAGATGACCTCAAACCAGTGAGCGATGCCTGTCATGGGTTTTATGAAACACGAGAATCTGTGTGTGTGTGTGTGTGTGTGTGTGTGTGTGTGTTTGGCTGAAGCTTGATGTGCGTTATGACGCAATTTCGCAGTCACACGCCAAGAACATAATGCGCAGCTTTAATTTTCCCCTATGTGCCTATAAGTTTATTTTTCAAAGAATCTTACTTGGTTCACCTCATAGAACATAGAACTACATGCGGAATATGAGCTATAATATCTGCAAACTACAGCAGTGCGTGTGACCTGTCAAGGTTACTGAGGTCAAAGGTGATGTCTGTTCACTAAAGGACAAGATGGCAACTTGGTTAAACCAGATGTTAGTTGTATTAAAGAGTGCTGTTGAATTTGAATGCAGAAATATTATGCAGTATGCAACAATAAACATGACCTCATCACGTGGCATGTTTCATTTAGTAAGTGGCATGTATCTATAATCTATTTTGGTTTGTATTGTTGTATAATGTGTGTATACACTGAAGAGCAAGGCGTTGTACCTGTGTGTTTGTATAATTTACTAAAAGACATCTTCACATATAATGCTCGAAATTTCAATAAGACAATATGCAGCGGTTTTCTTGGCAGAATATATTGAAGGGTTTAGTTTTACAGCCCAGTGAAAAACTCAGTAAGCCTCAGTAAAATCATATGGTGCTATTGTTGTTGGTCAGTAGTAGAGAGGATATTCTAAAGTTATGTCCCAAATTATATATATACACTATGATGGTATATACTTTACCATCAAGTGTATACGTTTTAGAAAAGTAGTATTGCCTCAAATGGAACACTTGGCAAACTTTTACTAACTGAAGGTAAAAGCAGTTTCCCAGACATGATGATGTCAAATGCATCACACAATGCATGTCAATGAAAATCAATTAGTACGTTGTTCTTTTGATATCAGTGTTACTTGTTTTGCTCAGCATGACCCCCAGTCATGGTCAGACTGAAGCACAATCGTCTTTGCAGGTTAACTTTGCTCACATGCTGGCTAGCCCCTCCTCTCTTCCGCTACAGAAGCAAAACTGTGACCAGTGAGTGTGTGAAGTGTCCTGCATCCCATTTTTGAGGTTGAATGAGTGCATCAGCTGGGTATTTGAAATGCACTTCTTTTGGGAATGTGAACACTATTTATACTACAAAATGGCATGCTTACCGTAGTGCTTACAGTACACATTTAACACCTCCACAAGATAACCACCCACCACACAAGTCAAATCATAAGGGCAATTTTAAAGAATTCATTTAACAACAACAACAAAAAAGTATATATATACTTACAGCCATGTTGTTTTAAACCTATATGACTTGTGATAAAGCTTTTCCACAGTCATAAATCTTAAATAAAATGTGCATCTTGCATCTTAATAGTCTTCAGAGGGTTAACATGTGTTGTGTATTATTCACCAATAATCTTTCCCTTCATCTGGCAGTTGCTGTGAAATCTGATTCATACTTGTGTTTAGTGTAAAACATTTAAACACATTTTATAGAAACCAACAGCTGGTATAAATGACGTCTGTGAGCTACTATTCCTACAGTCTCTTAAAAAATAAGGGTGCTTCATGATGCCATAGAAGAAGACATTTTTTGTCTAAATGGTTCCATGACGAACCTTTTACATTTAACATCCTTTGTGGTGAAAAAAGGTAAAAAGGAGATGGTTCTTTAAAGAATAAAAAAATGGTTCTTCTATGTCTTCTATTTTTAAGAGTGTATTCTGGCCATGTAATATTTTGACCGAAAAAAACATGTTGTGGATTTGTGATGAAAAGAGTGATGTTGTGTGTTTGGCAGCAGTCTGGTGCACAAGTTAAATAAAATGGAGAAATAAACTCATATTTTTACCTGTCATTTATTCAGCATTACACAAATACCAGCAAATAAAAATATGTCTATTGTTTAATATTGTACAGATTAAAGTGTTTAAAAGTAGATTTTTAAAACAACATAGAATCATGCCAGATAGACATTATAACATAATACAAAAAGTAAATTCAGAAAAATAATTCGATTTGCCTTTCATTTAAGGCTTCACCAGAGATCTAAGTGACACAAGTGACCAGAGAAATTCGAATTCATTCAGGTGTGTTTGGAGGAATGAGTAAATAGCGCTGAGGGTGATGATGTGTTTGTTTCTCCTTGTGTCGCAGGTATGTAAATGCTTTGCACCAGTATTGCTGTCCTGCACCGTTGCGTTCTAAGCAGCTAGCTGTACCTGCCCCTCTCTCTGAGTGCAGGTAAGAGGCAGTCTAGTCCAAAACTCGCTGTCTAGACTAAAACATTTTCACAAGCTTATCATTTCACCTAAAGTTACTGCTTGTCGTTTTAGTCACTGTGTTACAGTGAAGTTAAATGTTTGAATGTCATAGTATAATAACTGTGAGAAATAATTGCTACCATCAATCTGAGATATCAGATTATGAGTGGTATACAATTTCAGATGTATTATCTTTAAAGGTTGAAATGAGGAAATTCAGTGAAATAAATTATAAAGCTGCAATCAATAACTTGTTTTTATTAAACTAAATAAAATTAGTTCTATCTTGAGTAAGTACTTTAAAAAACAGTGTTAAAAAATGTCAATTTGATGTAACTTGACTTCAGATGAAGATATTAATATTAACAAGATGCACCACTGCCATTACAATGAATGGCGAGGTTTTCAATGGTCAATCTGGCCGCTCTAGCAAAGGAAGTCCAGCAAAAATGAGCCAATCGTCAATCAATAAAGACTTTTTCTGGGGCGGGGCTCTTGTGAGGCGCTTGCCAGCATGCGCAGTACGAAAATGGTGATTTTTAGCAGAGTTTAAGCTTAGCAAACCAAAGTTATGATACAGTTCATGTCATGTTAAATTATTGATCGGAATATATGCTGTTTAGTTGTGATTTTTGCCAGCGATTTTATAAATATCTCCCTTCCCTCATTCAAGTAGATAGGACTGTGGACTTGCTATGACGTAAATAGCTGCCCAGAGGCGTAGCAAACGGGCGCCGAGTGGCAAGACTTCCGTAAACCAGTCCCACCAAGAATTTGCGATTTTTACTCAAAAAAATAGCTGATTTTGCAGTGGTAATTTTTAAATATTAAATAATAACTGTAAATACTTAAATAAATACTTCAAACTATTTATATATATACAAATACTTAATAACTATAAATTATACAACTTCTCTAATTTAAATAAAAAAGTTTTAGAGTATTTTTTAAAATCGTGAAGTAAACCAGTAGGGCCCGGTCACTTTAAGATCTGCAGCACGGCTCTGCATTTAGTACGTAACATAATAATACGTTATGTACTAAATAACTCGATCATTTTACTTTATTTTATATGAGATATTTTAATATTTTGCGATTGGTAAAATGATAAATCATGCAGGATTGTGAAAAAATGCGACAATGTGTTGATTTTGCAATGTATGCAGTGTAAAAACTGGTGGGACTGGTAAACAGACAAAGTAACAAAGCTTCAGATCAAAGTAATCTAAATTTTTATATTTTAAACTGTAAAAAGTTACAGATTGCAGCTTTAAATGTTTTTGTCTGTGTATGAGAGAGGGGCTACATTCACCATACCTTTACATTAAAATGTAAATGTTTGTTACATTTTTTTTAAATTACATTTTAGTTGTAGTTCCAGTTCATGAGAATATATTGATTTGTTTTCATGAATTTGATTAAGGACCATATCTATATAGCCTATCTATAGTATATATGTATTGCCAAAAAATATTTTGACAACAATGTTGCATAGTAACACAAAATGTATATCATTGCTATAATGTAAGCCTGGTGGCAACTCATTTATTATTCAAAAGTTAAACAGCTGTAAATAATGCAACCTAGTCTCATGGGAAATACGTACAGTGCCACAAAATATCTACCCGCAGATAATCTATGTTGCTATAGATTTGAGTATGTGTGCTAAAGAGAAGGAACTGTATTGGTCTGCTAGAGAATGCGTGACAGTGTTACGATTTGCCTCATGAAGGGTGAAATGACTCGCTCGGTTCTGAAACGGTTTTATAAATACTTATTATTTGAATAGATATTTTAGAGCACCTAACCCCACTTCCTAAACCTAAAACTACTTTCCAACCACATCAACACGCAACAAGGAAATAGAAGTCAGACACGGGAATTTATTGCAAACACTGACCAAAACAGTATAAAAACAGGTTGCATTGCGTTTCGTGTCTTTTAAAGCCATAAAATATCGTTGTGTGAGCACAGCAGGTTTTAATCACTGACGATCGCGCACCAGGATTGCACCTAGTCATGTTTCAATAAAGTGTATGCTCAAGGATAGTGCCTCGGACCGCTTGGAATAATTGTACAGCATGTGCTCATAATACATTTTATAATGTAGAAGAGAAAATGTTTGGCAGCTCTTGAAAAAACATTGGTAGATTATACGTATGAAGGTTTAAGAGATCTGATGTTTTTCACAGGTCTATGGCCTACCAAGATTACATTAATGAAATATTCTCATGAACCTGGATCCAATTGTACTTGTTTTTTTATTGAAATGAAATGTGTAGTACTCTGTGAGCATACTACGCGAGCGCGTTTAGACACCCTTGATCATGTGTATGCTGTACAATGTTCTTATAGTGTCCTTCTCTGACAGGGATGATAGTGTTCTCCATCAGTTCTGTTGTCCACCATCTGGAAGTAGCCATCCTTCAAGATAGTAAGAACAATATCATCAGCACAGCCAAGGATCATCCTCCATCATCTCTGGAGCAAAAAAAAAGAGGCACATGTCTCTGTAGTAGTTATTTAAATGTCCAGTTAATGAATACTGGATGAAATGTAGTGCCAGAAGAAACATTTAATGCATCATGTAGCTTTAATGCAAATACTTGCGAACAGAAAAAGAAATGATGGTGATTTGTAACTGAATTCACAATGATGCATGGCATATCTATTCAAATTGATAAGAGTTACTGTATAGAAGCTGTGTATTTCCGCTGCGTGGTGTTGGTTGCTTGTAACAAGATTCGAATTAAAAGTTGAATTTTTGACAGTTTAAGTTGAATTTTGTGGTTTTTGTTGAGTTCATAAACAGTCATAAGTTTGCCTTATTCAGTGATTATTAATAATATGAAATAAATAATATATCAAATAAAGGTTCACACTTGGTGATAGAAAAGGATAAAACACAAATCAGATTCTAGATATAGATTTTAATTATTCAGATCACCATGTCGCGCCATATTAATAAATGCTTGTTCCATTAAGTCTGCACTGCAAAAAATGGCTTTCTTACTTAGTATTTTTGTCTTGTTTTTCAGTAGAAATGTCTAAAAATCATGGAATCAAGATGCATTTTCTTCATAAGCAAAATGACGTAAGAAAATAAGTCTTGTTTTTAGGCAAAAATTATGAAATGCAAGTAAATATAAAACAAGCAAAGATCTACCAAGATTTCAAATTCAGGATTATTTTTCTTACCCCATTGGCAGATTTTCTGATTCTTGTTTTAAGCACAAATTTACCTACATTTGATATTTTTTGCCTAAAACCAAGACTTATTTTCTTACGTCATTTTGCTTATGAAGAAAATGTTGATTCAAGATTTTTTTGACATTTGTACTGAAAAACAAGAAAAAAAAATACTGCAGTGCGTAAAGCCATGAGGCCTTATATATACATACATAAAAAAATAAGAGACCACTCCAAAATGATTGAAATTACTGAATTTAAAACTTATAGGAATGTGTTAAAATAAAATGTTCATTTTTGTTCCATTCTGTGAACTATTTCTCCCACATACCAAACAAAATGTTTTAAATTGAAACGGGACAAAAAAGCATTTGTAACAGTAACGGGTCCAAGCACGAGAGCAAACCACAGGGATAAACTCAAAAACTGGTATTTAATAAAAAGGTATAATCCACAGGTATTTCAAAAGGTATATCATGTAAACGGGCAAATAGCAAACCGGGTAAAAGTAAACACGAACGGAACTAACAACATTTTACAACAAGACCGGACCAAGAACTAAACAAAAGAACCAACTTAAATAGAGCACGGAACATAAAACAGGTGCGAACAAAACGAGTAACAGGTGCTGACAACAATCATGGTGGCTGGGGTGCGGTGCATGCTGGGAAGTGTAGTCTTAATAGTCCGGGGAAAGTGCGTTCTGTCAGTTTTTTTTCTGTTTATTTATTTGTTCTATTGTTCTTTTATTTTCTGTGCGTTGTGATAGACTGTAAGCTATTTGTTTTTCAGATAACTTGGCAAAGTGATTGTAATGTGTTCAGTAGACCTTGGCTGTATCTGAAATAGTCCCCATTCCCTTTATATAGTGCACAATTTAAGGCAAAGCTGTCTGAATTCATATCAGTCATTAAAACACATTAAGTCGCTTGATGCAAGTGCACAACTGATGTATACCCACAGCTAACCACTATCAATTCATTGTGAAATTGACCTATTATCATCCAGTGACTAGTGAACACACGCACACCCGGAGCAGTGGGCAGCTATCACTGCAGCACCCGGGGAGCAACCGGGGGTAAGGTGCCTTGCTCAAGGGCACGTCAGTCATTATCTGCCGGTACTGAGTCGAAACTCTTCATTTGTGTATATGTATATCAGGTTAAGTAACTACCTAGAATAGGCTAGTAATAATAAAATTCCTTTTAATTGTTAACTTCAAGGATTGCCGAATAATCGTTCATTTAATTGAGATATTGTGAGGCATGACATTCCTCATACGGAAGAGTCTCCACATATAGCGGAATGATAGTTAAGCTCAATGTGAACTTGTGTTTCCATTCCAAAAAGCAGTGTTACTATACCTTTCAGGAACAACACAGACAACATACAGATAACAAAACTGAACTTCTCACACTGATGTCATTGACAACACTGCGATGTTAAGCATGAACTCGGAGTTGACTAAAACAAACGTTGCTTACTCAAGGTTATCAATTCCAGAACACGGTTTGGAGTTTGTTTTATTAAGCCTTAGTTTATGTACAATCATTCATAACCTCTTCTGTCTGAGCATGCTATGCAAGTCCTTGTCCAGGCTCTTGTCCTGTCCAGACTGGACTATTGCAATGCGCTATGGCTGGACTTCATTCAATGAGCCGAAGAGAGCACACGTCACTCCTCTCTTTGTCAGGTTAAATTGGCTCCCTATAGTCGCTCGCATCAAATTCAAAGCTCTGCTCCTGTCCTTCAAAACCACCACTTGTTTAGCACCCCCTTATACAGACTTATGTACCCTTCAGATCCCTGCACTCTGCCAACAAGCAACATCTTGTGGTGCCATCCCAAAAAGGGAAAAATTACTCTCACGTACCTTCTCTGGATCTGTTCCACGTCTGTGGAATGATCTGCCTGTTGCGACAAGATCAGCAGATTCTGTAGCCATCTTTAAGAATCTGCCAAAAACACATCTTCCGCCAACACCTGACTTACACCTGATAATACAGAGTTCTATTTCTTTTTCAACTTTTTCTATCCTTAATAAAACGTTCTTAGCTTTGTATATTGTGGTAGGCTTGTTGAGACCAGTTTTATTGCACTTATGTATTGCTGTCCTTGTGTTGTTCTAGTTGCTTCTATTGTTTACCTTATTTGTAAGTCGCTTTAGATAAAAGCGACTGCTAAATGACTAAACTGGGTTTATTACAAGCTATTCAATGGACCGATTTTCCACACATTTGTTTAATTTATTAATTCACTACTAAGAATGACATAAAAACAAAATGATCTGTCATTGATTGTTTTACATCTTATCCAGATGGTCTCGTCCTGATAAGATGGCGGCGGTCCTTGGCCAGAAGAAAGTGCAAAGTGAACCAGATTTTATGCGGTTGGTCTGTGGTCTGACTCTATGAGACTAGCCTTTTGAGAAGATTTCTGGTTTCTTGTTCATTCAAATATTAATCTGTGTAGAAGTAGAAGAGAATATTGATATATAACTGGCATACAATAAGTTATACATATTATTAATGTCTGTCTATTATAGAACAGTGCAACGAACACCTTAATGCCTTCAAAAGTACATGCTTGACTGCATGATTCCCATGAAAAGATCTTGATCATTAGGTTATAGTGTACGTGTAGCACAAGTGCTGAATTACCCATGATGCCTGCAGTGTCTCAGCCTTTTACAGAGTGTATACGTTGTAAGTAGAGAGAGATTTGATAAATTTACTTCATGAATACCTTCTAAGTACAAGGGGTCAGATATGTATAGCACCGATTGATGTTCTTGCACCATAACCCCTCATTCAGCTGGACGGACGATAAAGGTCTAGACAATCTAGAATATCATAGACACTTAGGGTGATACCAGAAATACCAGAACAGAATGTACAATGTGTTTTATTTAAATGACATCATAGTGTTTCGAAGTGAGGAAGTCCCTCCCCTACGACAGCGAAAACCACCAGGGTACTGCCAGCAAACCATTGCAAGTTCAGTAGTGATGTTGTTGCCAGGCAACCAGCATTCGGCACACATAGGAGGAGATCTCTTCATGGATGCAGCGGGTAAAATGCACTTATAAGGGGGAAAATCCTGCTGCAGGAATCACCTGTGCTCTGGAAGTTGATCCGCAGAGCCATTTGGATCTTTATTCGGGTTGAAGGTGTGTGCTGGATGTTAATATGATATAAAGACACCGGCGTTAACGCATCAGTAACTGACCTGGTTTCTGTAGCTAAATACAGTAGACGTCTTTTCCTGGAAACACCGCTCTAGAGGATGTGCCATTAAGCGTTTAAGGACGTTTCAAGCAGAACACTGGACTGTTGGACTTTTCATGGATGTTTGGCCTATCAGACTTACTGCAACATGGCAGGAATGCAGTCAGCATGTCAATCTTTGGCATGTATCTCTGAAAATGGAGGTTGATCTTTTTGACATGTGATTGTTTGACTCTAAAGATGTCAAGATTCAAAGCTTTGTGTTTAGATTACTGGCAGTTTCTGTGTCTGCAACCTAACAGTGCTTTTTTCAAAAGGTAAGTTGGACTTTACTACACACAAATGCTCTGCTTGAGAAGAATGTTTCCTAACTTTACTGTTGCTCAACATTCTGAATTCACAACAAAATCTAAAAACCTAAATTGACCATATATGTGCCAAATGTGTGCAGCATTTCATAATTTTCCAGTGTACAGTTAATAGGGCTGCCGTGAAACTACTGGCAAGGAATAAGAAGAGAACTAACAGCAATGTTAGCAAGAAGTGCTTGACCATTGAAGTTTAATAAGTGACCTTATTCAGCTGATATTGAACAATAAATCTGTCAATACACACACAAAATCTTTATTTGAAATCAGAAAATATGCTTTTGTGCTCTGGAGTGGCAATCCTTTGATGATGTCAGGTTGTCAGTTACATTTCTAAGTGAACACTGAATGAACACCTACTTTTCTAGATCCATTCAGTTTTCAGTGGATAAAACAAACCTCACATTTTATGTGTCACAATATGGAAGTCGAATGTGATATTACTTTATAAAGTCGACCGTGACTTCCGATTTACAAGGACTTTAATAGCAACTCCTTGGTCCACCCTTGAATATTGAACTTGGAAATGTTACAGAAATCAAATAAGTATTTTTGGGGGTGATTATTTATTTTGACAGAGATATCTGCCCATCCAAGTTCTAGATCAAACGTCTTTTGGATAAAATGTAATTATATTTTTGAGGAGACCTTAAAATCCTCCAACTTATTATGATGGCCATAAAGTCTCTCTGTTTGACTTCACTGTGATCCGTGATCTACTTAATTGTGTCTGAGCAAAAGCTGTTTTACTGTGTTTCAGATCGATCTGTGTAGTTTACTTCATACAATGAATATCAAGTTTTAGAGTTCTCCTTGGGCCCTCACACACTCTGAATCACCCTGAATCATTTCAATGAAATAGTTCTTGAAAAAAAATCTCTTTTATAGAACAGTTTAGTACAGTACAGTACAGTACAGAACTCTTTACAACTAAGTTTTCTCCCCATACACTCTTAAAAATAAAGGTGCTTCAAAAGGTTCTTTGATGCCATAGAAGAATCTTTTGGTTCTATAAAGGACCTTTAACACCTGAAGAACCGTTCTGTTTTACAAAAGGTTCTTTGTGATGAAAAAAGGTTCTTCAGATTATAAAAAAGTAAGAAAGAGATGGTTCTTTAAAGAACCTTAGGCTGAATGGTTCTTTGTGGAACTAAAAAAGGTTCTTCTATGGCATCGCTGTGAAGAACCTTTTAAGCACCTTTATTTTTAAGAGTGTAGACCTGGCTGTAGTGTCCAGATGTGTAGCTGTGTAGAGTGTTTTTCTAGTTTTCATAAACATTAAAGTAAGATGTGCAGTAAATTATGGTGACACAGTCTGCAGCAGAGTATGGTAAATAAACGTTAGTACTGTAAATACACGTACTGTATTTTTGTGTAAAGTAATACACTGCACTGTTTTTTACACTGCACTTTTTGCTGCCTTAAATTTTTAGGTATTAACAAATTGGCTGTCCGGGTCACCAACAAGTTGTTGTAACTTATAAAAGAAGTTGAAATTGCTTTTGAACTTTTTTGATGTGTTAAAGTAATGAAAAACATATGTTGCCATGACTTCTTACAGAACCAGTGCCTGTGTCTTGCTGTCATTTTATCGCTGTTTTTGCCCCTTCATCCTCATGTATATCTTCATGAGTGTATACTTATACAATGTCTTTTGTTCAGTGTCGAAATTGCTGTAATTTTCACAGTAAATATTTACAATAGACAACTGTAATCTGAAAATTACAGTGCTACTGTATTTTGCTATGAATTGTGGGAGCATGCTAAAAGACTGATGTAAATTTTACAGTTAAACAAGCCAATATTGTATAATTTACTATAAAAAACTGTACATTTATATTCCCAGAATTCTCTGCAAGACACTTTACATTTAATTTTCTTTAAAAATGAAATAACTTCCTAGTCTTTGTTAATTTTTAATCAGCTATGTACATTAGGATTTTATGTTACATTTAATGCTGTTAAATGAATGTTTATTATAATTTTTTTTATGTTGTGTGTTACCATGATGGTGTTTAGTGTTTGTGCGAATGACAATGTGCACCTTCAATATATTAGTATTATCCTTCTCAACTGATGGAAAAGCTGATTGTGATGAACTTTGATTCATCACGTGACTCATCACCTCTGTTTGGTGGTTCTCAGTCAGTGGCGGTCCGTGACTTCTCTTCTGGGGAGGCAAAAATTCAAAATATGTGTTTGGCGCGTCATGTGTGCGGCTTGTGTTCGACACCTCACGTGAACTTATGTGCATCGCGCATCATGTCAAAATACGTGCCTGCTGTAGACGCGTCGAGATGGTTTATGACAAAAGACGCTCGCATTTGCTAGATATTGGCTTAATCTCATGTGTAATTAGGCTTAAATGTTAATCGAGTGCCTTGCGAATATCTTGTGAACACGAGCATCTCTTTTATGATAAACCCTCTCAACACGTCTACAGCAGGCACATATTTTGACATGATGCGCAATGCACATACGTTTACGTGAGGAACCAAACACATATTTTGACATGACAGGCCTCACACATGATGGGCTAAATACCGAACTTCACATTCGTGCCTCCCTGGAAAAGAAGTCACGGACCGCCACTGTTCTCAGTGTATTATTAAGTTACAAAACAGATAATAGTTCTTTAATAGATTGGTAAATTAACATTATGTAAGTAAATGAAATACAGTATTTTACTGTAAATTCAAAGTTTTACAGTTGCTCTTGTACAATTTTACAGTGACAGCTGTAAAACAAATATTTACAGAAATATGCTGTATTTTTACAGTAAAACTGTAATTAATGATCTACAGTACTCTTGTAAAAATTTACAGTTTTACTGGCAACCAAAATTGCCAGTAAGTAGCTGTAAAATTTACAGTAAAGGGGCATAGCCATTTCAGAAGTAAGGGGGCAAAAATGTCAAATGAGCGAACATGCGGGGGACACATTTTATTTAAAGTGAAGAGGGACGTGTCCAGCATCTCCCATATATACTGCGCCCATGATTTACAGACTACGGAGAATTTGACATATTTATGTTGATGGGAGAGAACTACTTTCTTTTGGTGTTATCTACGTAATGTGTCATATTTGGTCCAGTGATGTCAGGGTGATGACAGAGCCCTAAACATGATGTTACAAGGTGAGGTTGCTGTACTAAACATGTGACCATGACATTGTACCGAGATCACAACTAAAATCTCTACCCACAGTTTTCAAAAAAATAAATTCTCTGGTTGAGCCACATATCTGCGAACACTTTTCTTTGAGGGTTTTTTGGGTAGTTTTTGAATAGGTGGTTGTTGTAGTGAAAAAGGGAAGTGTTTGGCATGACACTGGAGAGCTCAGATAACTTGATCCAGTCATGTGGCACAGCAGCAGACAGCATTACTTATTTACTGAGTGTACAGTATCAACCTGCAACATTACACATTCATTAGCATGACACAGCTCATCTGCTGCTGGACTTCTGAAGACTCATGTCTCCATCTAAAGACTTCAGCAGACCTCTGTGAGCTCTTCTGTGCTGCCAGGGATGTGAGTGTCACTCATTAATTCAAGTGTATCTGACTCTTTGTTTATTGGTTTTCTCTGTGTGCTAAGGATTTAGGGATTTTTTTTACAGTTAAAGGATTATATCACACAGTTTTTAATTATTTTAGTTTTTCCCCAAAATCCACTTGCAATATTAGTGGGTTTTTGTGAATTACTAATTTTTCGTGTTAGTTTACCACCTATATGGGAAATCTATCACAGCATTCAACTGTTAAATTTTACTCTTGCAGTCATGTTGATGTTTGGGAAAATGTCTCTGTTCTAGTGTGAACAACCTTGTTCTTGTTGATTACAGAAACTATAAATAATAGATTTACTTGTTAAATATGAATCACAGTGAATCACAGTCTTTTATCATTGAAATGAATGAATATGAACATGTGAGGAGTTCCAATGCGAAACCCTCTAAGTGCGTCTGACATGTCTTCTTGTAAATGAGCATTTTTTATTAGGCTCTTTTGTTTAGGTTCAGAAATTTTACTTTACTGGCAATGGTCAATGATCCACAATTTGAGGCCATTGGAGCAGAAGAGCCGAATTCAAAATTATAACATTGAGAAAATCGCCTTTAAAGTTGTTAATCAGAGGCGCTGTAGCAGGCCGCTGCTAAGAAGAAACAGGTTTGTTTTAATGCTCTCTATTGGCTTACTGCTGTAATGACATTGTGGAGAATAAATGAACCAGAAAGCTGGAATTCTAAGCATTGCATAGATATCAAACTTGAGTGGGTAATTCCCAAAGAGCGGCAGCAGCGAGTGAAGGCGTGTTTGCGGCCATTTTTGTTCACGATTTTGCTGCATCCACTCACAAAAATAAAGTTTTGATATATTTACAGTAAGAAATTTACAATATGTATTCATGGAACATGATCTTTACATTACATAATATCCTAATGATTTTTGGCATAAAAGAAAAATTATTATTTGTATTTTTGGCTATTACTACAAATGTTCTTGTGTTACTTAAGACGTGATCCAGGGTCACATACAGTATATGTGTTCGAAACAAGAATATACAGTTTGTACAGTATAAAAATCATATATTGAGATCAGCATCTTATTTACGTTCGACACCTCTGGTGAGGTTCAATTACATGATTTGACTAACCCGAAAGATTTCATTTCATGTCAATATTAAACTGTTGCTATTTCAGTTTTGACATCTCAGAGTAATCTCAAAATCATGTATTTCATAATATTAAAAGCTAGGTTTATATGACACCCCAACGACAAAGTCTGATATATTGTAGCCAAACAACTCAAACTCATCAGTAGGACAAAAAATTATCAAATAAACCACAAAAATATTATTCGGTTTAACATATGAGCTAACTACTATATGTGTAAATAGGTTTAATACTATAAGCTGTAAACTTGTGTGTTTCCTTCATTCACCCAGGGGTGGGTTCTGCTGGCTGAGGGTGGGCTCTGAGAGCAGAGGGGGCAGGGCTTTGTGATTACCTCATGCTGCAGCACTGCATTGCATGTAGGCCTGTATGTGTGTCTGCTGTGCATTTGATCTTTGTAGTATATTTAGTCTATAATCTGGGTTACACAGTTGTGTGCATGAGTTTTCTCTGTGGAGCTGCAGTCAGCAGTGTTCAGTCAACACCTGTGCGTGTGTGCGGCCCTGGTAAACCCTACGGTATGGGGACAAAATGTCCCTACAAAGATGGCAATATCCAAAATGATTGTACTTGTGGGGACATTTTTTTGTCCCCATGAGGAAACAAGCCTATAAATCATACAGAATGATGTTTTTTGAAAATCTAAAAGAGCAGAACGTTTTATGTGATTCTTAGGTTTAGGGTTAGGGGTAGGGGAAAGAATATACAGTTTGTACAGTATAAAAACCATTACATCTATGGAATGTCACCATAAAACATGGAAACCCAATGTGTGTGCGTGCGTGCGTGTGCGCGTGTATTGGAAAGCTGCTGTAATTGATTTTATTCGCATGGTTTGAACAATTCCAAACACAGGAGCAAAAATATTTATAATATTTTGTTATTGTTTTATTCACTGATGTTAAGAATAAATTAATTCAGAAATAAACATTTGGACATTTCTCGTTTAAACGTATTACAATGTATTTATTTCTAAATATTTACCATGAAGACTTTTATTATGTTTGCAGTTCTGCAAAAGGTTGTTCCTGCAAGTGCTGTTAACTACAATTAACTACAACTACAACAGCTCAAACATGATATTATTGCTCCCTCTGCTGGCTAGAAAAACTGATACGACAAAATTATATCTAAAGACTGAAGGCTGGTATATACAGCGCCCTCCACAGTTATTGGCACCCTTGGTAAATAAGAGCAAAGAAGACTATAAAAATAAATCTGCATTGCATCTTTCTTTCTTTTTTAATCTACACAATTTCAACATTTCATTAAAGTAAAACTATTTAAAGTGGGGGGAATATCACATTGTGAAAAAAATGTTTTTCTCTAATACACCCTGCCCACAATTATTGGCACCCCTAGAAATTCTTATAAGTAAAATATTTCCCATAGTATATTCCCATTGATATTTTAATTTTCTGAGCACACTAAGGTGACTAGAATCATGATGTTGTCCAGTCATAACTTCTTGTTGCACAGGAAAATAAATATTAATAACACAAAGCCCAAACCCCCTTAATCATTCATCACAATGGATAAACCCAAAGAATATAGTTCTGATGAGCAGCAAAAGATTGTTGAGCTACACAAAATAGAAAGTGTATTTAAAAGGAAATTACGGAGCCCTGGATATGCTATGCGAAAAAAACAAATTATATCGTGGCCACGAATTAAGAACTCGTTCCCTCGTTTAAGTAAATCGTGGCCACGTTTTATTATTTCGTTCCCTCGTTTTAGTAAATCGTGGCCACGTTTTATTATTTCGTTCCCTCGTTATACGTAAATCGTGGCCACGTTTTATTATTTCGTTCCCTCGTTTTACGTAAATCGTGGCCACGTTTTATTATTTCGTTCCCTCGTTTTACGTTAATTGGTCACTTACTTCCTCATTCACTGTACCGTAGTTTTGCTCGCGGAATTAAAGCCTCTGCCATAAGAACAGAACAAGATCCTGCGGGAACACTCTTTATTGTATATATTAAGTTGTTTTAATGTGTTTACACATGCGGATAAAGCCCGTTTATGGATGCATTTCTCACACGCAACGGAACAATACGTCTGCTGCAAACATAACACATTTTTTATAACGTTATTTTATCCTTTTTTTTTTAAACAACACATTTTCTCCACAGGCCTATGTCTGTAGTTTGTTTGTCATTCATTTACATTTATTAGTTAATTGTATTCGGACAATGCGCATATCTATCATCAATTAGTTAAAACAATAAAAACATGCACATGCAAAAACAACGCACACAAGTCAATGCGCCTGAGCTTCACATTGAAATATTGAAGCATATAAGAAAATAATGTGTTATAAAATAAATGGGTTATATTTGTAGCAGACAGATTGTTCTGTTGCGCGTGAGAAACGGGGCCATGAACGTGCTTTATCCGCGCTGTAAACGCGTCACGGATATGAGAACACACACATTCATCTTCCAAAGTCCCTTTGTTTCTTTGTAATGTAAGTTCACAAGGACTTGAATAATAAAGTCAAATCAATGTTATAATAAATACAAAAAAGCTTGAAAGACAGAAATCACGCGTCTGCTTGTTGCGTGATTGTGCTTCAATATTTCAATGTGAAGCTCAGGCGCATTGACTTGTGTGCGTTGTTTTTGCATGTGCATGTTTTTATTGTTTTAACTAATTGATGATAGATATGCGCATTGTCCGAATACAATTAACTAATAAATGTAAATGAGGGAACGAAATAATAAAACGTGGCCACGATTTACGTAAAACGAGGGAACGAAATAATTAAACGTGGCCACGATTTACGTAAAACGAGGGAACGAAATAATAAAACGTGGCCACGATTTACGTAAAACGAGGGAACGAAATAATAAAACGTGGCCACGATTTACTAAAACTAGGGAACGAGTTCTTAATTCGTGGCCACGATATAAAAAAAAATTTTCGCATAGCATATCCAGGGCTCCGTAGGAAATGATTGAAACAATAAAAATTCCCATTTCCAACATCAGGGCAATAACTAAGAAGTTTTAATGGACTGGAGATGTTGCAAATCTGCCTGAAAGAGAATGCGTGTCTATATATTCTTAATGCACAGCAAAGAGAATATTTTGAGTGGCCAAAGACTTTTCAAAGATCACAGATGGAGAATTACAGAAACTAGTTAAAATTTAGTGTCAGAAAAATTAAATAAAAATGTACATCCATCACCACAAGTTGTTTGGAACACTGTTCAAGAAACAAATCTTATATCAAATACCAACAGATAAATAAATCAAAACCTGACTTGCTCTGCTAGAAATCTTATAATGGGTCATGGTTAGACATCAGCACATTGGTTCAAAACAAATGTCCAAATCAACAAAAAATGGGTCACTGAACACAAAATCAAGATCCTGCCATAGCCATCCCAGTTTCCTGATCTGAACACTATAGAAAATGAGTGAGATGAACTGAAGAAGAGGGAGCACCAACGTTTGAAGGATCTGGAGAACATCTTTATGGAGGAATGGACTCGGATGACTCTCAATGTATTCTCAAACCTCACCAGACTGAAAAGAAAATACTTTCACAATGTGATATTCCCTCTACTTCAAATAGTTTTACTTTAAATGAAATGTTGGAATTTTGTAGATTCAAGATCAAAAAAAGAAACAATGCAGATTTCTTTTTATAGCCTTCTTTGCTCATATTTACCAGGGGTGCCAATAATTGTGGAGGGCATTATTCTGGTGAAGATGTTGTCTGTGTGCTGAAGCTGTAGAGTGTTTGGTCAGATAGAGGAATTTCATAATCTAATGAATGAATTGGTGTCTCTTAGGCCTGGAACGCATTAGACGATTTTCAAATCTTAACCGATTTTAAAACCTCAAACATAAAGACACTTTCTACGCCAAAAAGCAACAACCCTTACACAGTGTGATATGTAATATGTAAGATATGACATCAAGGCATAAACAATACATGCGTGACAGGTGACGCAAGCATAAGTTGACTGTGGGGTTTGGTCAGCTGCTATGAACACATAGAACTCCTGTAACTTAAGCATGACTAAGCATCACACGCTCCCGGACATCTCCCTGTAACTGCTGACTTATGCATGTTTGTAGTTTCAAGTTTTAGATACAGCAAACTGAAGGAAGCTGTAATTTTCTCCACAGGCCTGTCCTGCTGGTCACCTTTTTCCGGCAGAGCAGATGCAATGTGTCCTTGTAAAGGAAATGGTTGACCATCTGGTACCTATTTTCTTTTTTTTACCTCAAATGCCATTATTTAGAAAATATCTGTGACACACGGACCGGTGGCCTTCCAGCACCTCCTCATAGTATCTTGTAGACTTTTCACATGCTTGTTTGGATTACTTTATTATGTGGTTTGATTGGTTAAATATATCACAGACAATAATAGGGAAGTTCACACTAAGAATTTTTGCTATAATGACAACTATAAAGTTTAAGAGAATGGAGTCCACACATCAACCTTAACAATAACAATAACTAGGAGCAGTATTGTTGGGATCACTTTCAGAGCCATTTTTCCAGCAACATTGACAATCCATTCAAATCAAAAGGGCTTGCGCATTTAAAAGGTGAAACTGCTACTTGGATGCTTGGAACAAACATAATGTCCACCGTTGGTGTGGACACTAATATAGTTGCTATAGTATATACAGTATTTCTTACTTAGTATTTTTGTCCTCCCTTCTCCTACAAATATCGGAAAAATGTCAAATCAAGTTACATTTAGTCGAGAAGCTAAGTGACCTAAGACATCAAGTTTTGGTTTCTGAAAAGAGATCAAATTAAGTAAATTCATGCCTTTAATTTGAAGTCACTGACAATTCTTATTTTTCTTATTTTTATAGCAATGTATTGCATTGCTTATTATAAATATAATAATTTATCTGTGTGGGTCATTACTTTTATTAAATTTATGTGCTCTCATATTCTTCGATTCAAACGTCATCTCTTCTTTTTATAGCACGTGTCTCTGCCCGAGGGCAGGACTGTGTTGACTGACCAATGTCCAGGCTTCCAACTTCCATGAATCCAGTCAATATCTGCCCTACATTTTTTATTCCATATTCCATAAACCTGTATAATCTGTATAATCTGAACTGTATAATCTGTGTTTACTGGCAGACAGTTTAAGAAATATAATATTTTTGGTAGCAGCTGCAGAAGATGGCAGCTATGTATCATCATACACTAGTGCAGAGGGCATTTAGGGACTCATTTGACATGGATACTATGTTTGTATATTATTAATAAGGCTCTTTGCAGTGTATTACATTTATGCATTTAGAAGATGCTTACATTATCCAAAGCAACTCACAGTGCATTCAGTGTTTTACTGATTTTGAAGAACACTGATAACCAAACTGCATTGGACTTGATTTCCAAGACATTTCTCAAAACATCTTCATGTGTTCCACTGAAGATTAACTATCCTTTAATATGTGATGTAAATGGACACATAGGCCTAATACTGACTTTCAGGTCACTTAAGCAAGGTCCAGAGATCCTCTCTGAGAAAATGAACATGAGTGCTAGAGACAATCCCCCACCCACCCACCCAAAGGGCTCTATTAATAGGTGCTTCCTCTTTCCCCACTCGCATTCCTGTGCCGCCACGTAAATGTTCACTCGCTGGCTCTATTCTTCTCTCTCTCTTCGTGACATGTAAGGAGGCTGTGTTTCATTGATCAGCATCAGATCTGTGGGTGGAATTGCTCGGTGTGGATACGACACACAGACTCCGCCCCCTCACACTCAGAGTTGTGCCCGTGACAGCAGTTATGGAGTCTGTATTGTTACTGTGTTCTTCTCAGAACTGTGGAGTGTTTGGATCTAGCGATGGTTGACTTGTGGATGCCGGCTTTTCAGCAGATATGTGGTGTTTACAGTGTAACTCTGAAAAAACACAGTCTCTACTTGAGCTGGAGCGGGACAGCTGGTAAGACCGGACTATAACTGATCAAAGCAATGCTATTTTTATTTCAAATGCATGGAATGCAAATAAAAAGCATTTGTTCACTTTTCTGAGAGTATGCTTAAGAATAAATGCACCAAACGAAAATGACCTTCACTACTGGTCTTGCTGAAGAATATATTATGTTTGTTGCATTTCTATATGAGCTCATTGCGTGCTGATGACCTTTGCAGCAGATTTGATTAGTTTCTGGCTTCAGTGCTTGCTGGACTGTTGTCCATATTTGTTACATGACCACATTAATAAAGGTGTATTTTTAACTGTTCAGCTAAGGAAAGCAATGACATGTGACCGTTTGTCCTGGTCATAACACGAGCACTTATCCACCACCTCTATTTATACTAAACTGTATATATTTATAAGAGATGTTGTCATTTAGGGTTAGATGGGTTAGGTTTAGAGAGAGAGAGAGCTTTAAATGTTCAGTGTGGTTTTGGGAGGGTCTGCTGTTTTAAGTTGTATTGGATTCCCCTGTATGTCTAGCATTCCTGGAGCTCTTTTGATAGCGTTAGAAAAGGTTTTTTTTGCTGGTGATATTAACAGGTGCAATGCATGTGTGAGCAGCGTGTGTGAGCATTGCAGAAGCAGAGCAGAGCTGAAACAGCAGTGCCGCAATCATTCCAGTGCTGTGTTTCAGTCTGTGCGTCATCCATACACATCTATAGCTTGAACTACTGATCCACATTGTCAAATGTGTTGATGTGATGCTTATGACGTAGAAAACGGGTCGATTTCAAACCGTTTATTTTAAACTGCTGTTTTATGTAGAAAATACTCCGCAATGAATGATTAATTTGCTCATGTCTTAAACATGTTAAAACACCACATAGACATATAAACAACATGAAAACCTGTATTTTTTACCACAGGGAAACAGTACCTCAGCTTTATTGTGTGTTGTTTATTATTTCAGTATTGTGTACTGTCATTTCAGCAGAGTTGAATTTGATAAGAGAATAACACAAAGATCAGCAGGAACAGCTGTTTCCTGTGCTGGAGGACACATAACAAGCGTCTCATATCCTGTGCCAACAGACCTTCACTGACACTGAGCTGACACTCACTAGACATAACTACTACAGCAGTATTGTTGATAAGATGTGTGAATGAATGGGTTGCCAATAATATTGTTTACATGAATGCATTTGGCAGATTCAGTCTACATAATTTATCCCTGGGAATCAAACCCATGACTTTTGCTTTGCTGAGGCAATTGCTCTACCAATTGAGCAGAAACATGATAATATTATGATATCATTATGATATCACGTATACAGTGGCAAAATATTTCAGCACAACAAGAATTCACACTTAAAATATAAAATGTTTGAAAGCACATATAGCATCTTGTTTTACTGGATGTCACTTTCAACTTATCTAATGCATGTGTGTTATTTGGTATACTTATATTTTTGAGCCAGTGTGAGTGTGTTGTGCTTTTTGGCTGTGGTAAAAAAGTGTACTGATCATGAGTACTGTAGGTGATCTTGTGTTTGCTGTGTTTCAGTCACATATTGAAATCTACTTGAGACCACTGACACGCATGCACACACAGGGCTGAAGTCTGCTCTTCATTAACATGCTGGACTCCCAAAACTCCTATAGATGTTTCCTGCCACCCTTCTCATACCTCTAGTCAACTGGAATGTTGGAACTTTACAACATTCCCCAGACACACACACAATAAGACTAAGCACGAGCTCCATTTGTCACAGGCCCCATGCGGATGGTTTGACAGTGTCCACGTCTGTTTCATGACATGTTTCAAGGCTGCATACTAAAATTGCTTAAGTACACAAACAAAATAATTTAAGCTCCATTAGGGACATACAGAGAAACGAATCCTCAGAAGACCAAACTGTTTCATTTTTACAGTGTATTTACGAAAATACTGCATACCATAAGAAGTGGGGGTTAAACAGACATGAAATGTAGAGTCGATTAGTGTGTATGAAGCTGTCTATAAAAATACAGCTGCCTATGAAAAGATAAAGTAAGTGTTCTGTATTGGTATACAGTACACTCTTAAAAATAAACATGCTTAAAAGGTTCTTCACAGTGATGCCATAGAAGAAACGTTTTTAGTTCCACAAAGAACCATTCGGTCAAAGGTTCTTTGAGGAAACATCTCTGAATTTTTTTTTATGATCTGAAGAAACTCTTTTTCGCCACAAAGAACCTTTTGTGAAATAAAAAGAACATTGGCATTGAAGCACCTTTTTTAAGGGTGTACATTGTAATTGTAATTATTTAAACCTACAACTCTTACAGTGCAGTTGGCACACTGAATTGGGATGCAGGCAGTGGGTCCGTAATGAAGGGCCGGATGAGGAAATGATGTGTAATCGTTTTTGCTTTCAATCACACAACAGCTGTTCCTTTTTAGAGTGACTTATGATAGGAAACGACTTTATTAGAAGAGTGCAAGTCACTCACTTTCAACTCACACACACTTTTCAAACCACTAGTTATCTCATTTACTGAGGCAAACAGGCGTAGGTGTTCTTGTATCTAAATCGAAATACTAGAAAGAATGTTACAAAAACATGTATGAAATGGATTGAAATATGGAAAGCATCTCTGCTGACAGCTAGTGAAATGTGGAATGAATCCAGTTTTATATCATAAAATAAAATGTTTATTTTTCTACAGTTTTTTTACTGTTATGCATAGTTAAATGTTTGGTTAATTAATGAGAAATGTACATCGTGTTTGCAGTACGGATTGAGAACTGTGTGCTGGCTTGTTTGTGTAAGGCAGGCTAACCAACCGTGAGAGAGAAGCACGTCACTGTTTGCCAGGACAGATGGTGGACGAGATGCATCTCTAGAGATATTATGCAATAAGTGTGAATTCCACTGTATCATGTTTGTTTGTGTGTCTTGGTGTCACTGATATCTTCTTATCATTTTTAATATGCTCACATTATAGTCAGGAATTGGGCACATTTCTAAACTTGATTTGGGTTGTATTAGCTGTTTTATCAAAATAATAGTGACTACCCTGCTGAAAAAAACGCCTCAGAAATTCTAATGGTTTCTATAAAAACTCCATTGGGAACCATTCGTTTTTATTAAATTCCTATTATTTGAGTATGATTTAATGCTCTCATCAACTCATACCAGTAGAGACTCTGTTACAATTGGGAATTAATCAAACAAAGTAGTGGATCAATGTGCAGTAAGAAAGGTTTAATACTATACAAAAGTAGACAAAACAAAGTAATCACAACATAAGCCAAGACCAGAACTCCACGCGAAACAAGGACACCAAGTAAAACAAAGACTGACAAAAAAGAAGGGAAACACTAGGGCTATATATACATAGGAACATCTGACAATGATTAACACAGGACTGAAAGAAACTACAAAGAACTACAAAACAAGACAGGAAACAGGAACTCAGGAAAACAAACTAAAAGCTCAAACAGGGGAAACACAGACAGAATCATAACGGACTCGCAGAGGCCTTTCCATTACAACCAATACAATTCTCAACATAACCATTAAACCCAGTAGAATTTATGTAATGGTTTAGCTGGTTATGCATTCTTAAATTCTAAAACGTAGTTTATTGCTGCTCATTACGCATCCAGCGGAGGTCGATGTGTTATAGCATAGTGACTGTTTACTCGGCCGTCTAATCACAGCGCAGGAGGGGCGGGCCAAATACTGCATCAACCAATCGGCGCACACCTGTACAACCGTATTTCTGTTTTACAATGTAATGCAGGAATTGATATTTTAGGATTCGATTGTCAATGTTTGTATCAGAAAATTTCCCAGGACTACCATAATATTAAAAAATATTCATTTTCATGGGAACCAAAAATTGTTTTTCTATAGCATCACATAGACACACAGAAACCTTTTAAACACCTTTCTTTTTAAGATTGTAGTAGTATTTGTTACATGCATTTACAAAGTCATTTCTGCTAATGACATTTGGATGAGGTACAACAGCCTAATATACAATCATCAGAATTCAGATTAATTGCATAAAGGTGTGCTTGGTTTACATTCCAGGTCACATTAAAACGTCCTGTTTGTGCAGTCTAAAGTACACCACAGACCTCTGACGGCAGACACTGTGGTGAAGACTTGAAAGAGAAGGTTATTAAAGGCAGTTTATCTTCTCTACATAAGATTATCTGAGTAATACAATCAACATCAAGGCGAGTTGGTGGCAATACGTGAACATTATTTAGTTGTTTGTAAATCATTGGTTTTATCAGCGGAGACTTTGGCTCTGTGTGGGAAACCGCATTGCACTTTGAACTTGTGGCTCTGAATGGCAGATAAGCAGAAGAAATGGGACTTCTTAGGGAGCAGAAAATCTTTTTTTGGACAGCTGTCTCACAGAAAGACTGTGAAGAGTAAGCATGAGTGAGTAATAACTTTGATTAAGATAATAAAAAAAGTGAATATCGGCTTATATTGTGTAAAGGCCGTGTGTGACTTGGTTTGTAAGCTTAATATATTCTGAAATAGATGTGTATGGTATGGTTATTTACAAACGTCTAAACTTATGGTTAATTGTTGAATTTATTTAGATTTCTAGAGAACTACATTTACTCGGCCATTGCATTGCTACTGCAAATATACTTTATTTTAGAGATGTTTACTCAGGTCTGTTGTCAGACGATTTTTATTGTTGTGTTTTATCTTGTGCACAGGTGCACATACTGTGTGTGCATTTCTTTAAAAGTGTTGTTAGCATCGCGTTAATGCTAAGTTTAATTCAATTGAATTTTTAATTCGAGTTTAGCGTTTTTAGATTTTATTCTTTAAAGTATGTCATTTTTAGCAAAATCTGTGGGTAGAGAGTCATACCAAACCATAGAGACTCATGTCACAGACAAAATTTTGCTGGTATGTTGGCTTTTATTTTATTTTATGTAGGCTATTTTATCAATGACAATAATTCTAAAAGAAACCAAAGCATCAAGCATTCATGTGTTGTCAAGTGGTACACAGGCTATATGTTCAACACAATCATATGGCAATTCGTAACTATTTTACGTGGTGGCCAGGGTCATACAATCTCATTTGTAAGTAGAGGGTGACACGGGAGTGGATTTTCAAACCTCTCCTGTCCCATTCCCACAAAAAATCCTGTCCCATCCCAATCCCACAAAAAAACTGGGGTAAAATCCTATCCCATCACAATCCTTGAAGTACGACTCCAATTCCTTCCCACTCCTGTGTTGTGTTTATTTCTTTACCTGCTGCTGGTGTCTGCAGGTCTTAATGTGACGCGACTTTGGTGGGAGAAGCAGTGTTTGCGGAGTGGAAAGGGTTCAAATGAAGCGTGTTTGGTGCTAAATAAAGATATTAGAGGGTATGGTAGCAAGATCATCAACATAAATGTCCCTGAGTGCGTGTGATGTGTACAACTCGGTTATGTAGACGCGCGATCTTAGAAATAGTCAGATGTTTTGAATGGTTCATTATGTCTCGTTGTCCGGATAGAACAAAGCTGAGGTCCGGATCCGGACTTGGTGCATTACCGCCATCAACTGTTAGGGTCATTCACTTAATCAGCCACATCAAACAGGAGAGCAAACAGAGACAGCGGCACTAGAATTTAGTTTAATAAAGTTTATTTACATCAGTGGTATATTTGTGTATAAAGTTGAGTATCGTATTGTTATTACACCCACTCCCGCTGACATTTTTTCTTGTCCCGTCCCATTAACATGATTAGTAGTGGTTTTGTTTCCAATCCCTCGGGATTCCCGAAAATACGTTCTGCTTTAGCCCCTGTAACATTAGGTTCAGGGGTGGTGGTTGTTCATTGTTCTATGTAATAATTGTACATTTTTGTGTAAATCACATTGTACAAATTTATATGAAATCACCACCTCATAAAGTCAAATCCATAAATTCAGCCCTCCCCTTGGATCACTCTTACACTCTGTCTACATCGGACACGAGCTGTACGTTTTGGCACGACAAATTACTATTGAACCCATTATTAATAAAATTCTGTCCCCACTGGATGTGGCGAGATGCGACACAACAAACGCCTTGTTCTTAATAGGTTCTATCGTCATTTGTCAGGAGCAGACTGAATTCTTGTGTAACAAGGTATAACCTGTATAAGGATTTAAAAGTATCTTACAAACATGCCATGAATCTTTTGTTCTTTTTCCAGTGTGGAGGGAGACGTTCAAAGCAGTGAGTCTGGTCCTGTCTTGGACAGCAGCACAGGATATGGCCGTGGCCCCATGTCACACAGTTCTTCCCTGAGTCCAGACCAGTTTGACAGCTTGGTGTATGGCCACGGCATCCAGCCAGCATCACAACGGCCTCAGAGGCCCAAGCTACAACACTCCCAGTCGATCCTTCGCAAACAGGCAGAGGAGGAGGCCATCAAACGCTCACGGTCTCTCTCTGAAAGCTATGAGCTCTCCACAGATCTTCAGGACAAGAAGGTACAATGCTAAAGATTAAGATGTTCAAACTAACCTTTACTCCTGTTTGTAATTTTCATATGTTTCAAAAAGAATACTTATTAATATTTATTTATAGTTTATCTCTGCTGTACTCCTTAAGGAGCCTATGATAGGGTTGTTATATTACCCATAACTGTATATATCTTGGTTCTCCAAGGTGGAAATGCTTGAGCGGAAATATGGAGGCCGTTTCATAACCCGCCACGCTGCTCGCACAATCCAGACAGCATTCCGCCAATATCAAATGAACAAGAACTTTGAACGTCTCAGGAGTTCCATGTCAGAAAATCGCATGTCCCGCAGGATTCTTTTGTCCAACATGAGAATGCAGTTTTCATTTGATGGACCCGAGAAAGCCCACAGCTCCTTTTTTGAAGGGAGGCAAATGTCCCTCATGGATGATACAAGCCATTTAGGATCCATATTGCAAACTGGAGGGAAGGTTCCTGCCATTTTGGAAGTCCCGGAATCTCAAAGCGATTTAACGGAGACAATCACAGAGCTGGAGGACACTTTCTCAAGGCAGGTGAAGTCATTGGCGGACTCCATTGATGACGCACTAAACTGCCGTAGTCTGCATGAAGAGGAGGTCCAGCCTGAGCAGGCAGTTTGTCAGGAGGAAGATGAGCTCCCTCACTCTGATGACCAACACAAGTTGAACGAGATCTGCAATGTGACGCTCTTCATTGATGAAGAGGAGCTCTCTCCACCTATTCAGACCTCTGTAGAGCATGCATCCAACATTGAGTCTGAGCAACACACCCAGCCCATCAACTCCACACAAGAGTACTGGTCCCCGGACACCAAAGACAACAATCTGGATGTGGACACTAGCTGCAGGAGCACGCCATCCCTTGGATACCAGGAGCCGCAGCTCTGCATGAACCACTTACCACTGCTGACCATCGAGCCACCCAGCGACAGCTCAGCCGAAGTGAGCGATCACTCTGAATGCAGCTCAGTCAAGCAACAGAATATTGAGGAACGGACCGTAGCAGAAACACGGGCCAGTCCCAAGAACATCTCACGTGGACATTTTCGAGATGAGGAGCCTCTCAAACATCGGCAGCTGGAGAGCCACTTGGCCACCAATGGCAGTCGTCAGCTCAAGTCAGAATCAGACTTCTCTGATGGGGACAATGACAATGACAGTATCAACAGCAACTCAAACTCTATTGACACAATAAACTCATCCAGAGACAGTCTGAGAGACCAGAGTCTGAACAAACAGACATACCACAAAGACACTAGAAACAGCTGGGACTCTCCAGCATTCAGCAGCGACATCACTCGCAAGAGACAATACCGGATTGGCCTCAACCTCTTCAATAAGTATGTATTTCAATTGTTTTACTACACCTAATTTATCACCAGAAGCACAAGCTGAACATTATAGTTCAGGTCTAGTTTTTAGTGCATTGTTATGACTTTAAAAGCACAAAATGTCATTTTTAGGCTTCAAATTAAGGCTGCAAAAGTTGCATGAAATCTAAAGGCCTTACAAATCAACTGTATCAAATATGATAAACACACGACAGCACAATGTTTAGTGTGTTATAAGCGGGGCTGGTACTAGGCTGGCTCGACTGGGGGGGGGGGCAATCACATATTCTGGTTGGGCAGATATACTGTATTCCCATAGTTCATTGCATGTGATAAAATTGACAGATCATTATTTAACAGATTATACAATTATTACAAGTATTTAGTAAGTATTTCATTTTAAATGATTTTAATTGTCAGGTAAATATTTTTTGAGGGGCACAAAAACAATCTGTGGTGATGCCCCCCAGAGCTGGCCCTGGTCATTAGATCTTTTTATTTTCATCACAAGATATGCAAGGTTTAATGAGATTTAATGTTTAAACATAACATTACCAATAATTTAATATTTTATAAATTATATATATATATATATATATATTAATTCTGCTTTCAGTTGACTGAATTATATTTCAACAACTATATTAATTTATTGTTGTTATATTATATAATATATACATTTACATTTATGCATTTGGCAGACGCTTTAGATAAGCGACTTTTGTAGAAACATTTTGTTTCTAAGTAAGCAAGTGAGGGGTTAAGGTATCTTGCTCAAGAATTAAGCCGACAACCACTGTGATGTTGCACAGGTAGTTTTGTGTTTTAGTAGGGTAAGAAGTTAACCTCAACCGATAATCCCCTTTTAGAAAGCCAGAGAAGGGCATACAGTACCTGACAGAGAGAGGCTTTGTTCCAGACACACCTGTGGGTGTGGCTCATTTTCTGCTGCAGAGAAAGGGCCTGAGTCGACAGATGACTGGTGAATTCCTTGGGAACCGACAGAAACAATTCAACAGAGATGTCTTAGAGTGAGTCATTTTTGTTTTGTTAAAACCCTCCTACAGTTGATTCCCCTGACAAACAACAATTGATTTACAATTTTGATTTACATGTACAAAACTGTAAATTTTACAAATAGTAAAAAAAGTGGTTTTAGTAAAGTGTCTTCCGTGTGTCTATTGTAGCTGTGTGGTGGATGAACTGGATTTCTCAGGGATGGAGCTAGATGAAGCTCTGCGCAAATTCCAGGCTCAAATCCGGGTTCAGGGGGAGGCGCAAAAGGTGGAGCGTCTAATCGAGGCGTTTAGGTGCCCTTCCATCACAGAACAGAGCATACACCCTTGTAACACTATAACTGCACATGTGTGTTTCTGGTTTTGTTCTTCTTCCTTGCAGTGCCAGTTTGATAAGACTATAGATTTTAGAAAATGAAAAAAAGGCTTTTGTTAACCAGCCAGTGCATTATCTATTACGGCCACTCTCACTTTTGAAATGATCATCATAACCATTATGAAGCCTTTTAAGGAACTGCAAACAGATCTTGTTTCAGTGCACTAGATGTTCATCAGAGGTTATAATAATCTTCTCTTATGTGTTTGTTCTCGTCTAGCCAGCGCTACTGCATCTGTAACTCTGACGTGGTCCGTCAGTTTCGAAACCCTGATACCATTTTCATTCTGGCGTTTGCCATCATCCTCCTCAACACAGACATGTACAGCCCCAACGTCAAGCCGGAGCGCAAGATGAAGCTGGAGGACTTCATCAAGAATCTACGAGGTTTTCTTCTTCTTTAATGAGCTGCGTTCAGTCCTTCCCATCAGGACTCAGGAGCAAATAGTACTGTAGCAGATATATTACAATAATAAGAATACCCTGAAAAATGTTCGTCATGTGTGTGTGTTACAGGGGTTGATGATGGAGTGGACATCCCTCGAGAAATGCTGGTTGGTATTTATGAACGGATCCAAAAGAAAGAGCTCAAGACCAATGAGGATCACGTGTCTCAGGTGCAGAAGGTGGAGAAACTTATTGTGTGCAAGAAGACAGTAAGTTCAATTCATTAATTAACTTGTAATTAACATTTGTATTAACTGACACTGATTCATAAATGTGTTGCTCAATATAAGCTTATTGCTCATTAATATAACATAGTTTACACTGACTATTCAGCATCTGTTCTCAAGACTTCTTCAATTTGCCAAAGTCACAAACATAAAAAGTATCATTACAGAAATGATATATCTCAACTCAACTTACAGATGGGATCGCTTCACCATGGCCTTGGATGTGTAAGTTTTACTTTATAATATAATATTTTAGTGGAGTTGTATTTAGACGGCAAACTGTATTCAAAAATGTATGAATGTCATTACATAAGATAAAATATCAAAGCAAGTATTCTTCAAGTGTCGACCAAATAAATAGATGTACAGATCAATTCAGGAAACTTTCTGAAGAACTCACACATGAAAAACTATAGTTTGGTGTTTTGAGAAAACTTTGCCTGTGTTCTTTGCCTTTTTTTTACTTTTTCACTAAATTGGGAAATTTGCTAAATTCCACAATAAAAGCTAACAGTATAACTAAGAAAGTAGCTTCTCTTTGGAGAGAAAAGTCAGAAATGGATTTGACACCAGTTGCTTGCAGAACTTGCACAAAAACGCATTTTAATGCAATGACATTCATTTGTGTTTTGGTTTAGTAAGCATTTAAAACATTATGTTTGTTTAATCACCTGTTTTACAGGCTGAAAGCATGAATTTGTTTATGAATTTGTGTGTGTGTGTGTATGTATGGCACAGGTGCTGTCTCAGGCTCATCGTAGGCTGGTATGTTACTGCAGACTCTTTGAAGTTCCAGATCCAAACAGGCTGCAAAAACTTGGCCAGCACCAGCGGGAAATCTTCCTATTCAATGATCTCCTAGTGGTGAGAGATTACAAACACACCTTGTGTTGTCAACAAGCTAACAAACCTTCATTTACAAGGGCTTTCATCACATAGTGTGTATTACGATCTGCACTACTTTAAAATACTTTTTTTTTGCCCATTTCTTATTATGTATGCTTTTAGCAAAATCTTATGCAGAACTGAAGAATTATGTAGAATTTATTATGAGGGCACATCAAATCTAAAATAATTACCCATATACTGACCCCTACAGTCAATAGGATAAGAGTGAGTAAGTAATGCATTTTATTTTTCATTTAATTTTGGGGTGAACTATAGCTTTTTAAATCTATTCGAAAGCTATTAGCAGTTTTGCTGATGTGACCACTTTGTGATCATTGTATCTTGGCTTATTTGTGACAGGTTACCAAGATCTTCCAGAAGAAGAAAAACTCAGTGACCTACAGTTTTAGACAGTCTTTCTCTCTTTATGGGATGCAAGTGATGCTCTTTGAGAACCAGTGTAAGAAATATAAGCACCAATTCTTTGACTACAACATCTTTCTTTCGGAATCAATTTGAATTGATAACTGATTCCATCATTTTAAAGCCTTGTTGTCATTAAGAGGCATTCCTAGTTCTGTTTGTAAAAGTTATAAACATCTCTGCTGCTGAATGTTTTTTCATATCAACTCATGTTGACATCAGTTTTAAACCGCATAATCCAAATATTCTGGATGTAAATTTCCTGAAATTTCACAATAATATTTCCAAAATGCATGTAAATAATGTATTTTGATTTTCTCAGTCTATCCACATGGTATGCGGCTCACTTCAGCTATTCCAGGAGCAGACATTAAAGTCCTGATCAATTTCAACGCTCCCAACTCTCAGGACCGCAAGAAATTCACCAGTGACCTGCGAGAGTCCATCGCTGAGGTCCAGGAAATGGAAAAATACCGGATAGAGTGTAAATAGTCCTTAATTTTGTTTCTTATGTTAATTTTCCTTATAAACATCACTGACTGTTTAGCTTTTTGAAGAATGAGTCTGGTGAGTCAGAGTCAATGTTTGGGATCTATCAGTGCATCTATCAGTCATTTTAATGAAGCAGACAGAAGCGGAATGAATACTGTCAAGTATCCTGAATCATTATTCACCCCTGGTCCTCTTTAAAAGAACAAAATTTAGACACCAGTACAGTAAGAAAATGAAATAAGCTCATATTTTGATATTATTATTTAAATGACAAAAAATTGCTTAACTTGCATTTTTTAAGTAATGCCCTGTTATGTTGAACTAAAATACTAAAATTTGCTGTTTTGGAAATCTGTGCTTTATGGAAGCTTGTTGACAGCGTGTGTTTGAATGTGTTTAGCTGAACTGGAAAAGCAGAAGGGGCTGGTCAGACCCAGCATGTCTCAGAGCATGTCTGGCTTGAAGAAAGAGGCAGGAAATGGGACCATGAGCCGCACCAGTCTGGATGACACCTATGCCATGGGGGAAGGGCTAAAGCGTAGCACGCTCAGTAGCTCCCTGCGTGACCTCACTGAAGCAGGTGAGTTACTGTATACCAGGGAGTGACACAATGATCTGACATTCTGTCCAGCAACAGAAGACAGCTTTTTATTTTTGTTTGATTCCCTATGTAGAAGGATATTCTTGATGTTTTAGAAGTGAAGAATATTCAATCTGTGAAGATGAATTGCCGTTTTGACTTTTTGTGGTAAAATGAACTGGTCAGAGTGGAAAAGCTCATTCTGAGCAACTCATTTTTCAAAACAATTATGTTTGGGGTTATTAAAGGATAGTTCATCCCAAAATAAAAATAATTTCATTATTTATTCACCAACATGTTATTTAAAACTTTTATATGAATCTTTCTTCTGTGTAACATGATATTTAGAGGAAGATATTTTGAGAAATGCAGTGGTTTTGCTCAAATGTCAGGGAGGGCCATGCTGTAACAGAAAGTCATACAGGTTTGGAATGACATGCACAAATGTTTTATTTTGGGTGAACTATCCCTTCAAGGTTTGGCTGTTGGCACTAAGCTTATATTTGTGTTTGTGAAGTCTGTATTTATTTAAACAGGTTTAACCTCTTTCTCTAATCATATTAAAATTCATAATCAAAGGAAACATTATAAATATACTTATAATCACACATTTTTTACTACATTTTCGAATGAAAGTTTAGGAGTTTTGCATAGGGAGCAAGGAATAGTTTTGAGCACAGCGAGCAAGATACAGCTCTGAGCATTGCGAGCGAGAAGCAGGCCTGTGAACAGCCAGCACGAAAGTAGTGAGGAAGGATTCTAAGCATGTTGAGTGAAGAGCGGTTCTAAACACAGAGAGGGAGGAACAGTTCTAAACACAAAGAAATGTTCTGAGCACAGCAAGCAAGAAATGGTTTGAGCAAAGCTAGCAGGAAGTGGGTCTGAGCACCGGCAGCATGAAACAGGTCAGAATCAGGGTTTTCACAAGTGATGCATTTATAGAACCACAGCGTAAGCCAATTAAAAACATTTAATGCAACAAGCCACAAAATTTGTAGTTGAGGTCTGAAGGTTTTTTCTTTTGCAAGAAGGATGTACTGATCCCCTCAACATATCCTCATATCCATTAAGTCAATGTGTGCTGTGTGTTTACATCAAGTGTGAAGTAAATCTCTAATCTTTGCTGCTGCATGTCTCGGGCAGGCGAGCGCGGGTGCCACACCAGTGCAGGATCTCTAGTCAGCAATATGGAAGTAAGTTGGAGGCAGTGGATGTCAGTTATTGGATTTGATAACATGCAATGCAAATTCTTTGCACCGTCTGTGCTGCACAGGTCAACTGATGCATTACTTTTGTTTATTTATTCTTTATCAATACCTAACCCATCTACCTGCTCACTTGCGTGCATGGAATGCTTGTCTTCCTACACTGAGATTTGTCTGCAAATGCAGGTGGTCAAGAAATAGACGCAAGCATGTTATTTTCTATTTTTTTGTGTCTGTTAGGTGGTGATGGTGATGTTTCTCACTCTCAACAGACACAGAGTGAAGCTCCTCTGTTTGAAACCCAATCGTTTTTCTTGGGTCTATGCCTGGTATCTTTCTGAGAAGCGGCTTTAGTTTTATGTGCCTCATGCTTTACAATGCCATAATAGCCATGCTGAATGAACCTTTTTATTGCTGACTTTGTATTGTTCAGGTTGACAGTTGGATGGTTTGAAACTTTGTATGGTTTGCTGTGTTGTAGCTCATTACCTATTGAAAATATCTGACATTGGGAATCAAACAATGTAGCATCTGTCAAAGGAATAAGATTTCAGTTTTTGCAGCATCTGCATGTTTATGTGTCTCCTCATCTTTGTGTTTTAATATTTTTCTGTTCTACAATTAAACGGTTTGATTGTTTCCATCTAACGAATAGAAGGGTTTGAGTCATATTCTGTTGTTTACAGCAAATACCTGTCCAAATTTTGGTTGTGCCTGTCCATCACACTATAAATCATTGTTTTTAATCTAGGACGGTTCCAGAAGTACCTTTAAAAAATGTTAAGACAGTCTACTGTGAAATTTTGGAAAGTTGTGTTTTGTTACAATACTGGAGAAAGTATTTAGTATTTAGTATTTTTAAATGCATGTTTTTTTTTAAAGTAAGTCACCAAATCCAAACTTTTATTATCTTAAACACTGTCTTATTGCATATAACAAAACCAGTTTGAAAATTCAGCATCTCATTTTGCAATTCTTAAAACCGTTTTCACGTACAGTGGGTTTGTTAACATGAAAACAATGTAAATTCCATTAATCAAAATGCTAAATGCAATTACATTATCAGAAGAATTAATAGTAATTAACATGAATTATTAATATTAAATTCTGCCAGCTGAAGCTTAGTAGAAGTTTGGTGATGTGGCAGGACAATCACTTTAAGCATTAAAGTAAATCCACCACAGACTGATTTCAGAATTATGATTGTTTCATGTTTGTTTTTAGTTGTAACTTATATGAGGATCAAATCACATTTTTATGACAAATTAAACCAGTTAATTCTCAGGGGCTCGCATAGAGAAAGTGTACGAAAAATAACAGTGTTGAAGGTTTTTGTCACTTCAGTTAAAACTGAAGGAATTTTTAAAACAAAACTTAAACAAAGGTCTAGTGTGTAATTTTTTGGAGGATGTTTTGACAGAAATGCAATATAATATACATAACTATGTCTTCAGAGGTACATACAGTGCAGGTACATGGAATTCGCCATGTTGTTTCTAAAGCTAAACAGAAAAACTGCTCTACAAAACGCGTTCCGTAAATACGTTATCTCCTTCGGCAAAGAAGTGAAAACGTGACGACATCTTAGTGCTTCAAAAGGAAGGGGTGGAGTCAGCCATTGCTTGCAATTGGCAACCTTACCGCTAGATGATGGTGGCATGAAAGTAGATGCGGCTAAGTTTCATAAACAATTATTACATACATTGTAGACAGCTGCATTACAAAACATTAAATTCCATCTATGGCTTTAAGGAAAAGCAATTGATTTATTACCTTCATATATCTTTCATCTATTTGTGATTCAAAACAAATAAATGAGAAAAATACTTCTGGAACCAAACCAAGTGGAAAACATAGCCAGTCACTCTTCTGGAGGGGCAATCACTAAGAATGAATTGTGCCCACTAATAGCATTGTGTATTTTTTATTGTGCATTGTTTAGACAAAGTTACTGGTAGGCAGTGAAAGAATGCAGAAGACAGCCACCACGTGCTAAACAGCTAACAGTTCAGTGAATTCCCCTCTCAAACAGACGGTTAAATCATGAAAGGGTTCATGTTTGCTGATATTTGATTGAATCTCTGCTCGCAGGACTTCATCATTAACAGTCCTCTCCGGAACCAAGACCACACATTTCCTGACACACACAGCTCTCCAAACTCCTCCTTTCTCATCGGGTCACCGGTCAGCAAACTACAGGTCAAGGATTTGGTCATGGGCTGTCCTCCAACTCTCCCTCGAGACCCCAGCCAGCCCACTCTCATCTTCCAAACGCCACAGCCATTTAACCTGCACCACACTGCCCGGCCTTACACCCACCGCTCGCATCTGGATCAGTTTCCGCACAACCCTCCACCATCCTGCCACTATCCACCAGCACTCAACTCACGCGGCCTGCGTCTCTTCAGACGGCGCTCCCACGCACCACACAACACCCGCTGGCCCCAGCACAGACATCTGCGCGTGGCCGGCAGACACTGCTGCATCAGCACGCTGGTGTGAGCTCATCTCTCACTTAACAGACCTGACGGGCGTAACTGAGCCAGAAGCCCACCAACACCCAGCCAAAGCCCAGAGGAGCCACGCATCTCTCTTTTATTTCCCACATGGCTACAGGTCAAGCTCATGTTAACATCTCTGGGTCATATTTCATCCCAAAATGATGCTGTTCAGTTTTGTTTTTTTAAAGGAGTCATGAAATGTTCACGTTCAATTTTATTTGTATAGCTTTTTTTAAGCAGCTTTTACAGAAAAGGTATGATTTGAAGGTAATTTCTTTCCACTGCATTTTCAGATCTTTATGTTATCTGGAGATTCAATGCCGGCTGGACCTTTCTACCAACACGCTATCTATAAATAAATGTACTTATCGTCATTGCCCCTGAGGACAAAATACTTGGCACTGCTGTAGATTTCAACGCAAGATATTTCGAGAAACAGCATGTTGAGCATAAATAAGAAACTTGGTCTACTGGGAATAAATACATTCTCATTTTTATCGCTCAACAATACACTTCAGTCATGCATTTCTAAAACTTTTTTGGAAGGTTGTGCTCAGCTTGTAGAGGTGCAGTTTGTCTACATCCAGGGACAGATCACCTTTGGATCGCAGGACACAGAGCTTTATTGCTCATTGATGGACGGACATGAGTTGTTAAGCTCACATCTGCTTCATTTAGGAAGATACCTTTGAAGTATGAAGCTTACATTATCTTTATTCCTTTTCCATTTCATGACCCCTGTCATTCTGCTATTTACCTTTTAATATTCCTAAAGGTGATCAATACTATTGTCATTTTGCTAAAATACTGTATACACATTTTACAAATCTAAATAGTATTGGTTTTCTTGCGTTACTATATTGAGAATTCAGGAGAAAAATGTGCTTTTTGTTGGCATCAAAACATGATTCTTCCTATAATCATCTTCTATGCAAAATACAATTACTTATGTTTTTCTTTGGACTTTGGGGTGAAATATGAGCAGGGCATGTTGCTGACAGGTTTCTAGTCCATACCGAGATCACATTTAGCTAAAATAAACAACAAAAACCAAACTAGGGTTTGTTTGTATTAGAACATTCTTGTGAAGTAAACGTGTTTTAAAACTAAGTCTTAGCAATCATAAATGAACGTGCCAATGATCATCTCATATATAGGCCTACTCATCAGCTCTATGCTCTGTGTGTAGTATATTAGTACAGTAGTGTAATTGAATCCATTTTAGGCAGAAAGCGATGTTAGAGAATACTGTAAAAATGTATTCAGAGATTTTTGAGAACAATATCTTGGTCAGTTAAAGTTGAGGTCAGATTTGAAGAAGAATGTTACAAGAAATGTGATATCAAGGTGATTCTGGAGCACAGTGACCTGTTCAAACATGTACAGTGTAAGGTCATTTGAAATGGCTACATATCACACTTTTAACCAGGAAAGACTTAGTTCAAGGATGTGAGATGTTAAAAATATACTTGCATGCCTTTAACTGGAAGTAAAACTTTTTCAATGAAAATCAGAAATGTCATATTTGACATTTTTAATACTTTTCAGTTATGCACATGACTAATGAGGGCCAGTTACTGAATTATTTTTCTATGTATTTAAGGATTGTTTTCCTTCTAAAGTGCAATATGTTTGTCTTGATACCATTATCTCATCGTAGTGGCTTATGGATTTTCATTGAACCAGCGTTTTCACTCTGGATGGGATGTCAAAGTGATTTAGGCATTAACTGTGATTATCGATGTTTTTGCTGTTTATTTATTATTGGAAATAAAGCAGTGTTACCACGGTAATGAAGTGCAATCATGTACAAAAAACAGTTGTATCTGTCTTTTAAGGAATGAGAAGATTTTCAGCGTTTCAGGTGAATATTCTGTCATATTATGCAGGTATCTGTATGTTTAGACAAATGTATATTTTTTAGCAAACTGTGACAGATGACAATGATCAAAGTTACATCCTGAACAAATACAGCGTATAAGCTATGAATTACAGAACAATAATATTAAATCAAACGTTTCTAAGTATGATAAAGGGCACGTATTCTCAATGTTTATCATAAGAGTAACTGTTATTATATTACAGTTCAAAATCCACTTTAAGTTAGAATTTCCCTCTTTCTTATCATGAAACAAATCACGTGCTGTCTGGTGAACAGCCATTTTTTTGCTCACAAAGCAAAGCTAACCTCAATAAGCTATTAGTATCACAATAGAACCCATAGCAGATACTTGTGTTGCGTTTTCCGTTTATGTGTCTGGGACTAAAACCTTGAATGAAGGATGGCATTTAAACATTTAAATGAAAACAATAACAATTCAATAAGCATTTTCATTTTTTTAATTGAACATCCGTCAGTCCCGACTATATACAGCACAGCCTTTTGTACGTGTCTGTGAGTGCTTGAATACAAAGGCTAACATCACCAAACACTTCTACTTTTACTGTTATTGTTCAACCTGTCCCCTGCAAGCACCTTCCATATCGAGATATTTTTTACCATCCAATCAATCTTTGATGAATAAAAATATCTGTTTTTACTTAGTCATGCATCTTATTGTGTAATTCAGATGGGTTGTGAACACTTTAGGAACAAAAATGCGAGTCATTTTATTCTGTAATCCCCAACAATGCACTGAAGGTTCAGGTGTATCTTCTGTCTTTGAGTTTTTCCACACACGTCTTGTCTTTCTCTGTGTCCTTCTCAACAGCGTTATATGTAGTTCTGTAGTTCTGTATTGCGTTGTGTGTTATTGGAGTGCTGCATGCAGATTGTTCCACTCATCAGTGTGAAATATGGAAGGATTGTGTAGTAGACATCTGTTCAGCGGTTAATGAAACCAGGGCTTGTAAAGAAACATATAGCAGTAATAAATTTAACCAGGGGAAGTCATGCATATATCATATGTGAATACAGTGTCCTGACTGCATAATGTATAATGTTTATATGAGAGAGATATTTCTCTGTCTGTCCAGCATTGAAATATATGTCTATAAATATGTATGGATGTCTCCTCACTGGCTGCTATACTTCTGTTCAACTGAATGCATTAAAGTAAGAAAGAATTTTAGGCCAGGGAATTCTTTTATTTGGACAGAAAAGAGAATGCTTTTAATTTGTGATATTTTGTTTGTAATGGATCTCAATGTCAATGTACAGTCGATGTAAAACTCCAAATGTGATGTTCAAAACACTCAATAAAATAAATATATATGAAATACTTATTTAAAATTTCTTGTAAAAAAAATCACTTTCCTAAATGTCCTAAACTCTTAAAATAAAGGTGCCATTAAAGAACCATTTTTTTCCACAAAGAACCATTCAGTCAAAGGTTCTATAAAGAACCATCTCCTTCTTACCTTTTCGGAATCTACAGAGACCTTTTTCGCCTCAAATGTTAAAGGTTCTTTATGGAACCATTTAGACGAAACAGGGTTCTTCTATGGCATCGTGAAGCACCTATATTTTTAAGATTGTATGTTGGTCAGAGCTCTGGCTCAGTGCTTCACATACAGTATATATGAGTTGTTAGCCCATAGGAACCTGGGTTTGAGTCCGTCCCAGGTCATGTCCCAATCCTGCACCCATCTCTAACCCCATGCTTCTGTTTGTCTCCACTGTCCTATATGTATATACATTGAAATAATTTTTTTGGAGCAATACTTTCTAAAGAGATGAAACCAAAAACATGCTTTGGTTTGTCATTTGTAGCATACAAAATGTACATAAACTGGAGTTTAACCACGTTAAAGCGTGAATAAATTCTATACACGATTGCCTAAAGAGAAGAAGATATGTGGCTTTTGGAAGAGAGATGCATGATAAAAATGGCATCCAAAGCATTTTACATTCACTCCTTATGTTAACTTTACTGTGGTGTGATGCAGCTCATGACAAATAGCACATTTGGATTCAGTTGAAAAACTAAAAAGCAAATATTAGTCTGTTTGACATGATGACCTTCTTTAGGAAGAACTTACTCTTGCACTCTGCAGTTTATTTAGTTTCCTTTTTTGAAGCTCAGCTCAACTCTTCAGAGATAAATGTGCAGCTCTGTAAGTCCATTTATGATAACCTTATCTGGTGCTAACAGAAGTGATGATCACATGACCCATCAGCCGCGCTCATTGGATGAAACAAACGGTCCGACAAAGGAAAAAAGTCTGTTGGAGAAACAGTTTATGAAAACAGTCTTGCCTAAATATATACACAGAGAAATTACAAGATTAAGTATTTGTGGATTTAAATCTACATCTAGAACCTTATTTTTGTAGATCATATATTAAAAGGTAAGTATGAGCAGAATGTTTTGTTCACAGGATTTGTATAAGGCATTCCGTGTAAAGAATCCTAAAACATTATATTTCACTCTAATGTGCACATGACTCTTTATCCACACAGAGATGAAGTTTGCTGGTGGTCTAACAGCTCTTATTTGGTGCTCAGTCTTTGCTCACATCCGCTGCGACTCCTGCAGATGCGCGTCTTTACCTTCTGCAGGTCTGAGGGTGAACTGCAGCTCGCAAGGCCTTAGAACGATCCCTCAACTGCCTGCCGATGTCAAAGAGCTCCTGCTGCAACACAACCGCCTGACCACAGTGACTCCAGGCCATTTTGACAAACTCCAGAGCTTAAAACTGGTCAACTTATCTGGGAACCCGTTTCACTGTGACTGCAGCATCCGCTACCTAAGTCACTGGCTAAAGAGAAATAAAGCCATGTCTGTGATGGTTGTGTGTGCCAGTCCTGCTGAACTTGCCCACAGGTCCATCGATGGGCTCACGGATGCCGATTTCCCCTCCTGTGTCTCTGCCAAATGCTCTGGATGGGTATATAACAGCATCTTATGCTTCGTGCTTTGCTTCCTCATTGGCTTGCTGCTGTGGTGCCTGCAACTAGCGAGGAACTCCACGTTTACTCTGGGAATCGAAGAGAGGCACTCTGGACTGGAGGCCGAATCTCTTCGATCGCTCAAGCCTCAACACAGAGCTAGGATAAGATGCAGTATCGGAAGTGATGACATGGACAAACCTTTACTAAACATGGAGCTTCTTCCTCAGATACTGGACGTCCTGCACAAGCAGCACAACATCAAGATTAAAGTACCATGATGGGACAAGAAACTAATACGTTCTGAGATTTGTGTCAGTGCTTGCGCTCTCTCTCTCTCTCTCTCTCTCTCTCTCTCTCTCTCTCTCTCTCTCAATTTCAATTTAAGTGTGCTTTATTGGCATGACAAAATTGTACATTGTATTGCCAAAGCATTTGCAGCTGGGCTGCATACAATTAGTGCAAATATGTATACAAACAGAGGGTAAGTGATAATAATAATAATAGTACTAATAGTATCAAATGAAAAGTGTGATATGTGTAGTGCAAGCTTAAAGTGAATAAGTAATATATAAAATTTAAAGAAAAATACAGTACAAATTTTCTACAAAAGCAGAATATACATTCAAGAGAATCAAGTAATATAATGATATGTACATATATTGGAAACATCAGGTCAGGGCAGATTCAGTGTTTTCTCTTCTGTTATGACAGGCAGACACATATTTAGTAGCTAACACACAACAGTCCTTGTGTTCTCCAAACAGATATGGCAGTTTCTTATCGTTTGACAGACTTTCAAACGTCTCGTGTATGGATTTGATTTTTCCATAAAACATTGTCCGTATATCCGTGTATTTCGTACATTCTATTTTATTGAGATGACAGTGTGGACACAGTCTCTGGTCCTGTGGAAGCCATGTTTGTCTGTGTCTGCCTGTCTCTATAGTGAGTTTATGTCCACTGAGTCTGTATCTGGTCAACGTGGCTCTTAGTTTTTGATCTGTTACTGTGTACAGATAGTCTGCCATACTGGATTCTCTCTTTAGGGACAGATAACATTGCATTTTACTCTGTTCTTATGTTTGAGTTTTCCAATGACTGATATAGTTTTGTTTCATTTGTGTTGTAATTTGGTTGAGTGTGATTTTGTCAGTATTGTTGTGGTTGAGAGCATCAGTGGATGTTAGGACTGAAACATCAGGACTGAAGCTCTGGATTCATTTCTTTGCTCATCTCTTGGTATTTCAGGGCTTTATAATGATATGACTGAGAGTCGCTGTGTTCTAGATGTTTCCAGAATTTCATTGCTCGTTTTTCCATCTTTATGATTAATGGATATTTGCCTAATTCTCCTCTGCATGCGTTGTTTGTTGTGTGCCGGTGCACCTGTAGGATATTTTTACAGAGTTCTGCATGCAGGATCTCAGTTGGATGTTTTTCCCATTTAGTAAAATCTTGTTTTGGATTTGTCAGTGGACCCCACACCTCACTGTCATAGAGGGCAATCGGTTCTATTACTGATTCTAATATTTTTAGCCAAATTCTAGTTGGGATCTCTATAGGACATTGACGTTTGATAGCATAGAAGGCCCTGCGTGCTTTATCTCTCAGTTCATTCACTGCAGGATTAAAGTTTCCTGTGGATGTGATTTTTAAACCCAGGTAGTTGTAATGTGATGTGTGTGTTATTTTAGTTGGTACCTAATGTAAATGTGTGTTGTGTTACCTTTGATCAGCATCTTTTCTGAAAAGTGATCATTTTAGTTTTACTGAAGTTAACCGCCAGGGCCCAGGTCTGACAGTATTGTTCTAGCAGGTCCAGGTTCTGTTGTAAACCATGTTCAGTGGGAGACAACAGAACCAGATCATCTGCGTACAGAAGACATTTGATTTGTGAGTCGTGTAGAGTGAGACCGGGGACTTCAGATCCATCTAGAATGGTTGCCAGTTCATTGATGTAAATATTAAACAATGTTGGGCTTAAACAGCATCCCTGTCTCACTCCACACTCCTGGGAAAGATGTTTAGTACGTTTTGTGTTGATTTTTATGCCGCATTTACTCTCAGTGTACATTGATTTAATAAGATCATAGGTTTTACCACCTATGCCACTTTCAATAAGTTTGTAGAATAGTCCTTGGTGCCAAATTGAATCAAAAGCTTTTTTAAAGTCAATAAAGCATGCATATATTTTACCTTTATCTTGGTTAACTTGTTTTTCGATCAGAGTATGTAGCGTAAAAATGTGATCGGTTGTGCGGTAGTTTGGTAAGAATCCTATTTGACTTCTGCTCAGGACGTTGTGTGTCGTGATGAAGTCTAAGAGTCGAGCGTTTATTAAACTACAGAATAGTTTTCCTAGGTTACTGCTCACACAAATGCCTCTGTAGTTGTTAGGATCAAATTTATCTCCGCTTTTAAAAATAGGTGTTATCAAACCTTGATTCCAGATATGAGGGAAGTAACCTACACTTCTACACTTAGAACCACATTAAATAATTTAAGGATGGCTGATTGGAATTTACTGCTTGTATGTTTTATCACTTCGTTTAATATCCCGTCAGGTCCAGATGCTTTCCTTGCTTTAAGTTTTTTCTTTAAGTTCTTTTTCAGTTATTGGGAAGTCTAATGGGTTTTGATTATCTTTGATGGCCAATTCTAGTTTCTCCAATTGTTTGATTTTACTCACAGTTTGTGTCTGTCTGTACTTTATTAAACAGTGTTTGGAAATGACTTTCCCATATTTCTCCATTTTGAATGGCCAATTCCTCATGATCAGTTTTTTTCAAATTGTTCCAGTTATCCCAGAATTGGTTTGTATTGACTGACTTCTCGATTATTGTCAGCTGTTTTTGGGTGTATTGGGCTTTATTAGTTCTGAGCGTATGTTTGTATTGTTTTAATGTTTCACAGTAAAGAAGGCGAATCTCTGCATTATTTGGATCTTTGTGTTTCTGGTTTGACAGTGTTCTTAGTTTTTTGCGAATGGTTTGACAGTCCTGATCGAACCAGTTTTTGTCATTTTTGGATTTTGTTTTTAGCTTTGATTGTTTTGCTGATTTTTCAAATATGTAATTTATATCTTTAACAGCAAGATTGACGTCTTCTTTAGTGTGAGAATATAAGTTATTTAGAAAGTTATCTAACAGCATTTGTATTTCTTGACTCTTAAGTGCTTTCTGATATTCTTCTGCGCTGTTTTCAGCCCATCTGTATGGTTTTCTGATACTATACAGCTCACTGGGTTCTGTGTTGTTGTTATTTTCTGTCTTTTTGAGATGTAAAGTAATTTGACTGTGATCAGACAGAGGTGTTAGTTCTCTAACAGTGAATGATCTGAGAGATGAAGGATCTATATCTGTTATCATATAATCAACTGTACTGTTCCCAAGAGGTGAGCAAAAAGTGAATCTCCCTAAAGTATCACCTCGTACGTAACCTACCGTTGACAATGTATAGACCCAGACTTCGACAGAGCTGCAGGAGATGTTTTCCGTTCTTATTAACAGTACGGTCATGATTATTTCTGTGGATATGGGAGAAGGTGTTATTAAAGCAGTTCACACACACTCACACTCACACTCTCTCCCCAAAGAAACACTTTGAACTAGTTTATATAATACCATGGAGTGTCTCCAAAGATTGTCTTTGCTCAGTTTGACATAGCATACTAAAGTGCATGTGATGTCAAATAAATAAAATCTGTATATTCGACCACACAAATGATTGTGAACAGTGTTTTTAACATTCTGAACAAATGCAAAATAACAAACAAGCTCTTTTGTGTTCCACATAAGGAAATCATATAGACTAGGTTTCAAAAGACAAAAGTGTCATTGCTTTCAGATACTTAAGTCTTTGGCCTAATGTGTTTATACACTAACCATCAGTATAGGCAGATGAAATTGAATCTAACTGATCATCTCTAAACCACATTAAATATGAACTGTACAGCATGAGAAAAAATTGCTGACAGGTTTCAGGAAACATGTTCAGATCATTACGATCTGCGATAAGAAATTTACTTTTGCATACAACATTTTAAATGTTTCTTATATTAAAATTAATCTTTTACACACAGTATATTGACTAGGGCTAGAAGGGATACAGCTACGGCCAAATCTCGAACATTTTAGGATTAAGATGAAAACAGCGCTCATCTGGCAAGATTTTGGGCCGTAACTGTATTCCTTCTAGCCACAACCTAGTATATTTTAACTTGACATTTTTCTGTTCCTATACCGCTAACATAGCAACTGCCACTTGTGTAATTTGAAGAATGTAATGTGACAACCAGAGTCAAAAGAGATCAAAGAGAAACAAGATGTGAGGAGGGGCATCTTGACCTTTGGTGTCCCAAATCTCTAATAAAATTGAGCTGTAGACAGGCTTTCTAAATGGACACATCACATTCAACTCTGTCAGAAAAATGTGTGCAAATCCTGTACCTAAAGCTTGTCACTATGGCAAACCCCCTATATATAATTTATGTGTATCATCTCCTGTGAATATTTTGTACATAATATTATCTGTTGTTATTTATCCCATGCTATCCTATTTGGTGCACTAGTAACAACCAGCACAAAACGAAGATGGTTAACCTGATCCTGGACAGCAAAACACAGATTCCAAATCCTCGGATTATCACTCTGATTCAAATGTAGAAGACCCAATTAAGTAATTTAGATTAATAATAGTTATGCATCAATATTTACAGTCGAGAATATAAATAGATGTGACTGCATTTTAATATAATAATGATTTGTGGTTATTATCCTCCTAAAGAATCAGCCATGTTTACGGCACATACATTCAACTCATAACTCGTAAACATAAACGAGTTGAAACCTTGATGGTAAATGCAGACACACTCCCCTTCCTCCTCCAGCTTTATTGATAGTTTAAAATTACATTTCTATGTTCAAAGACTTACATTGCATTTTCCTTCCGACTTAAAAACCGAGTACAAGCAAATGATATTTTTACAGTAGTCCAAGTGAAATTGTACAAAAATAATATTTGATTTCTGTGAAAACATTCTTTTTGCAAACCCAGAAGTCTTTCTATTATTCTGATAATTTAGGGTAGAAAGGACTAAAATTACTCAAACATTACAAGCAATGTTTACTGAACTTTACAAGCATGACTTTTCCTAAAAAAGTCAAACAATATAAAATGAAAAAAAAAAGAAGAAAAGAATTAAAGGCAAAATGAAGGATCTCAAATTCAAATTAATCTAGAATAGCGATACAATATTTCCACCCACTTTTCTGTGATCTGCTTGTGAGCACCAGACACAGAGTTCTGGTGATGTAAATGCTTAAGAGCGTCCTTCACACACCTTTAAGTCATCTTACAATTTTCTCCTTATAACAAAAAGTTAAACGACACCAAAATTCTCTCTTACATCGGTCACATTTCATCTGAGATTCACAGCTGTGAGCTCAGAGATCTCACGTGGCACGTGACATCCCAGTAAAGGATCTTCTCACCAGTGGCTTGGAAGGGGTCCTTCAACAAAGCACTAAACATTACACCTCTACCTAAATAAAACTTTTTGTTTTGAATGCATTATGATTTTTGACCCCTTTATTAAAAAGGAAAAACAAAACTCAAAGCAGCCCACTGGCCTGGGAAAAGCCTCTGTATGCCAGCCTTTGGCCAATGAAGAGGGTTTAGAGAAAGAAAACTACCATCAATCCGGAAAGGAGGGGCAACAGAGGAAACAGTTATGCGGACGCTTCGATGGTGCATTCTCTCGCCAGATGACCGGTCTTGCCGCAGTTGTAGCAGTTCACCTCGGTCGCTTTACTGCACTGCACAGCCACATGCCCGATCTCGCCACACCTGCAAATGAAAATAAAATATCATTGGCCCTTGCATGTTTGCTGAAACATTATTAAAAAAAACTGATGTGATGTGCTGCCATGTTTTTTGGTGCCCTCTCGAATATATCCTAGGTCAAGAATAGTCCAACTGAAATGGACTTCTGTGTCATTTTTCAAATCTTGAAACGATAAATACCATTTCTGAGTGATCAGAACAGGGTGAGTAACTCACATTTAAGTTTGTGTGTTTCCTGTGAGCAAATAAAGTTAGAGGGGCTTACCGGTAACACTTGACTTTGTCACATAATTTCTGGATGTGTCCGAACCCTCCGCAGGAGTAGCACTTCTGCTCATTGGCATGGTCACAGTCTCGCGCCACATGGCCGGCTTTGCCGCAGTTGTAGCAGCATTGCTCTCTTTCCTTTTTGGGTTCTTTACAATCTCTGGAAATATGTCCACTCCTATGGCAGTTATAGCATGCTGCGTTTAAACAGAAAAACAAAGATTTCGTGAAGCAAAATTATAACACATTACATGTCATACACAGGGAGTCCTCTCACCATCCTCGGTCTGTTCGCAATCCCTTGCAATGTGGCCCTGCTCTCCACAACGGTAACAGAAGAGATCTACAGAACAGAGAGATTCTCAGTTAAAGCTCTGCTATTACACAAATACAATCCGTTTTAATAACTCGAATTCCTACCCTTTCCTCTGCCCCTTCCTCTGCCGCGACCACGACCAGCATTAGGACAGTTTTTGATCCAGTGTCCAGAGCGGCCACATCCAAAGCACTCGCTGGTACTCATGTCCATTATCTGTGAAGTCACAAACTCTGATCACGGATCAACACAAACCTTGCTGTGATCGTAATGATGTACAAAATTCATGTGAATCACACTAAACTCGACAAGAACATGTCGTGGACACACTGCAGTCAGATTTTCACTAGATTTTGCAGAATGAGAATAAAGTAGAATGTTTTATGGCACCACTTTTTTAATAATTTTCCACGATCTATAATAATTCTCACTTGCGTAATACAAAAGAAAGCCGTATCATTTAACAAAGGTGTTACTACTTTTTTGCTGCTGTATATGAAAACAAATGTTCTGTATTGCAGTCACGTAAATTACCATTTACTTTAATGTAAAAACAATCCATTGAAGGGGTGGTAGGATATAACCGACTAGACTTGGACAACTTATGAAGGATCAACCAGGAATGCTTAAGGCACGTGGCGAATTTAGGCGTCCTACTAACTTACCAAATCCAACGCACATCAAGGGGGGGTAAATGAATGATAAAACGTGCATCTGATTGTACGGCTGTACTGATTTTAGGATCATAGGGAAATTTAGCAGCATACTAACGCACACGCCTGCACGTAAGCTATGATTTATGGTTGAAGGTAATACACGTGGAAATGGTGTAAGTCATGTGAATCTCATCGCTGGGCCTCGGCATACATGATCATACACAAACCTCACAAGTATACTCACTTTATGTCGCTCTTATGCTGTGGTTTGCGATAAAAGGCGCTCGCTCGTGTTTTAAACTTAGATTTGTACGTGCGCACGTGCACTTATATGAGAGTTTCCCGCGCAGACACGCACTGCTGCAGGCCTCTGCTAACTGATCACGCGCGTTCAAACAGACCTACTACATGCGCACGAGCCCTGCGGTCAACTTTATTTTATGTAACATCTGAAGTTGAACAAATCGAGCGGTTAACATAAATAAACGCCGTTTACAACATAAATGTATGATTAATAACGAGTGTACTCACCTTTAGAAGAACACTAGCCCGTTAGCTGTGACTCACTGCTGTTTACTCCTCCCTTCAGCTCTGCGCATGACTCCAACAAGCAGGGGCTACGGTAGCCAATAAGACATTTAAAGTCCACGTGAACTAGCCAATGAGAAACGAATGTCTACAGACACCGCCCCTCATTTTGTCCAATCATAGATGTAGAAATATAATCTCGCCCACAGAAGTGTTCCGAAACGTCTGTGACCGCGGCAACACAGAAGAAAATATCTACATTTTCCATTGGCGTTTATTGAACTAATAACGCCTGTTTTTACTCTGCCAATTAAGCAAGAGAGAGCGTACTTTTAATGTATGATATATATATATATATATATATATATAGGCTAATATAATATAAAATATTAAAAATATATATTAAAATATAGAAATTTTCCTCGCAAGATTTATGTTTGTATTACTTAGATTACCTTATTGTAAATTCTTCTATTTGTGTTATTTATGTTTAAATGTTTGAATATGTTTATATTCAAATATACATTTCTATATTTTAAAATATTTCACATTTTGTTACTAATATTGTAAATTCTACTATTTGTGCTATTGAATATTTGTTGTTTTATGTAAATGCTTTGACAATAAGTAACACACAATACTTCAAATTGAAAGATTTTAAAGGAATTTGAATACGTTATTATTTGTTGTACTAGTATTGTAGCCTATAGGGTGCGAGTCCTTAGGAAATAAAGTGTAGTTTAATTATTTAGTTTTGATTTAATATTTTTTTACCACATAAATCAAGGTTAAACTGTGGCTAGTACGAAGACTGATCATCTTGTGGTTGTTATTGTTAATGGTTATTTTTTGCGTGCGTGCGTGTCGGTTGACGTCATCGCCGTGTCTTCAGGTTATGGCGGAGTTGTACTTCTCAAAACTTTCTTTGGTGAGTGTTTATTGCTCTGTTAAAGCCATTATGAGTTGTGTATAAGTAGCGCTCGTGTCACTGCTGACTGGATTATGATATTATTACTGTTATGTCACCTGTTTTGGTTTCGTGGCTTTAGTTTAATAGTTAAAAGAAAAAATGGCCTAATAACGTTACTCTGCACAGAAGCGTCTGCTTCAACGTAACGTTATGTGTGATTGTAAACATTCAGTTTATAAACAAATAACAAATTTATAGTTCATTTCGTATGTAGCGATTATTTCTAGCAGTACCTTTTTAAGAATTTGTCGTTCTCATTTTCTACTTTTCTACATTTTATATTACGAAATCACGAATGTTTTTACAACATTTGAAAATTGACCCGACAAATACAGCTACAGTAGGCTAACGTTACTATAAAGAACTTATGTGTCAAAAGAAACTGTGTTTATTACTGTACTACCCAGATACTGACTCCACAGATATATACATTTCTCATAATAATAAATCAATTCCGTAATGTTGTGTTTTTGACGGATCTTGTTTTGGTATTACTTAACATAGTCAAAAATTACATAGGTTTTTTTTGTTTTATTTGTAATATAACCTTAGTAACCACAAATTTACCATAGTTTTTTGTAAGCATAGTTTACGATGGTAACACACATACCAACAGACCTTGCTCCTACACTTTCACTTTTCCAAACCATGGTTAATGTTCCTGTTGATATAGAGAATGATTTCTAAATAATGACATGAAAATTCTGCTCCTCTCATATTTAATAAGTACAACTGGTGTTGGATTTGCATTAATATAACTCTCTTACGCAGGGATTGATATATTAGCAATAGCAGTTATACATCACATTGATGCATCATACTGAAAGCTTCCTGTTAAGCACATCATTTGTGTTTGACAGCTGTTTCTGTAGACATGGTTTGTAATGGAGCAGCTTCAGGGAGCCTGGAGAAACACCAGAAATGGGGATGGAATGAAAAACTCTATGTTTGAGAGATCATGTATGTCTTCCACAATGATCCAAGTATCAGCATGTCCACAGCGCTCCTCGGACAACACAAAAACCAGCCGGACCATGCGAGTCTTCCTGCCCAACCAGCAGCGCACAGTGGTGAGGGAGCATCTTTAGGCCTCTAGTCCTTCTTTAGACAGTTCTTTAGGACAGTTCTACATTCAAACCTAATGGAAAATGAACTGTCGTGCACATAAAACAAATAAACATGTTTGTTCATTGAAATGATGTCCATGCTGCTTTTAAAGGTGAACGTGCGTCCTGGCATGACGCTTCACAGCTGTCTGAATAAAGCGCTGAAGGTCCGAGGGCTTCAGCCAGAGTGCTGTGCTGTCTTCAGTCTGCATCCAGGCCAGAGGAGGTCAGTTCATTTGACAAAACCTTCTGTGCCAACAGAAAGACGTTGTGTTATTCATAAGGGTAATGTTTTGTTATTGTAGCAAAAAGTCTAGTATGGATTGGAACACGGACTCTACCTCACTCATTGGGCAGGAACTACTGGTGGAGGTTTTAGACCACGTTCCTTTAACTACACACAACTTTGTGAGTGCTACAGAACATTGGTCCATGCAAACACATGTTGGGTTTCCATGTTTTATGTGGTCCTTTCATAGACAATGATTTGTATACTGTAAAAACTTCCTAAAAATAACAGTTAATTACTTTAAGAAATGTATTGCTAAATGTACTGTAAGTCAGTTTGGATGAAAGCATAAATGTAAATATGAACGTCACCACGCACGCACGCACGCACGCACGCACACACACACATTTTCATCAGTGTACATTCATTTGTGTTGCTTTAAAATATTAAACTTATTGTTTCTTACATTGACAGGTCAGAAAAACCTTTCTGAAGTTGGCTTTCTGTGACATATGCCAGAAGTTCCTGTTAAATGGTTTTCGGTGTCAAACGTGTGGCTATAAGTTCCATGAGCACTGCAGCACTAGAGTGCCCACAATGTGTGTCGACTGGAGCAACATCCGACAGCTTCTGTATGTGTCTAACCTCTGCTATGTTATTTATAAAATACATGAATTACTACATTTCAGATGAAAATACAATTTTTATATATGAGAAATTACAAAATGGTGTCTTAAAGTGATAGTTCACCCAAAAATTAAAATTCTGTCATGAGTTACTCACTCTCGGGTTGTTCCAAATCTGTATAAATGTCTTTGTTTGGTTGAACACAGAGAAAGATATTTGGATGAATGCTTGTGACCAAACAGTAGGTGGACCCCATTGACTACCATAGTAGGAAAAATAACAATGGCAGACAAAGGAGCCCCCGAACATTTTGCTGTCCTACATACTTTAAAATATCTAATTTTGTGTTCAACAGAACAAAATAAATTATAAAGTAAATTTTCCTACTATGGTAGTCAATGGGGTTCACCTACTGTTTGGTCACAAGCATTCTTTCAAATATCTTTCTCTGTGTTTATCAGAACAAAGAAATGTAAACAGATTTGGAGCAACTCAAAGGTGACTAAATGATTTCAAAATTTTAATTTTTGAGTAAACTATCTCTTTAATTTTGACAAGAATGCATTTTACAAAGACACAGCTTTAACTGTTTTCTAACAGTTTTCTGATACAAAAACTTAATTCTTAGTTCTAAACTATTTCTTTAATTTGAAAAGCAGTATGTGTAACATTTTATGTGTTTAAAAGATTATTTCCGACTCTTGGTGAAAGTGGTACTCCATCTCTTCCTCCACTCACATCACGGAGAATGAGGGAATCCCTGAGCAGATTTCCCTGCAGGTAACCGTTGCTTTTCTCGTTCAAGACTGTCTGTTTAAATTTGATTAGTCACTTCAAAATTCGTCTCATAGATGCTTGTTGCATATTTAAAGTTTAATTCATTAAAGAAAAGTGATACCTCTGCATATTGTCAGATGTAAGCTGTGTGTGCATATGTGTGTATATTGGTCTGTGGTTTTCATTAGCTCAGTGCACAGACATTCAACCTCTCACGCCTTTAGTTATCCTGTCAATGGAGCAGCTCTTTCGCAGAGACTGCGGTCCACCTCAACGCCCAACGTCCACATCATTAGCACCACAATGACTGTTGACAGCAGCCAGATTGAGGTAACAGCAAACCTAATGCTCTTTATGAGTTGATTGTTAGTTTTCCATCTTTTCTCTTTTCCATTGTTCTCCTTAAGTCCTTCACATGATCACATGGCTTGTATCTGCATATACTCACACAGAAATGTTGAGTTATCTACCAGAACACGTGCAGAGCAAAATTGGACTGTAGGTCAAAAATGTATTTGTGTCGGTTGGCACTAGCTATTTTAAGTCACCTTAAACATGCAAAACCTATACAGTAAGAGTGAAACCTTGTAATAGGTCTTTGTTTTATTAATCTATTATTATTATATCCTTTTAATTATAATTTATGTAAAGCTGCTTTGCAACAATGAAAACTGTGAAAAGCAATACAAAAATGTAATGAATTTAATTAAAACACAATAATCTGGTGTTAGTTGCAGTTCTGTAAGAAAATATGTGACCATGGATGACAAAACCAGTTTTAAGTGTCTTAAGTAGCACAAAAACATTTGTAGTAATAGCCAGAAATACATTGTATGGGTCAAAATTAGCCATTTTTATTTTATGCCTAAAATCATTAGGATATGAAGTAAAAGATCATGTTCTATGAAGATATTTTGTTAATTTTCTACTGTAAATGTATCAAAACTTTATTTTTGTGAGTTAAAAGCTATGCTAAGGGCTTCATTTGGACAACTTTGAAGGCGATTTTCTTAATATTTAGATTTTTTGCACCATCAGATTCCTGAGTTTTAAATGGTTGTATCTCGGTCAAATATCCCAACACACCATACATCAATAGAAAGCTTATTTATTCAGCTTTTAGATGATGTAAAAATCTCCCATAAGACTGGTTTTGTGATCCGGGGTCACATATATATTCAACTGTTACTGAAATTTAGCAGACTCCAGTTTATCATCTTGCAATGAAATCTGACCACAAACAATGCTACAAGTGTGCATAAACTTGTTATATAAACTCACAATGTTGTATATTCATTGTACATGAATTAGTGATGCTCAAACAGTCAAAGCAATGTTTTGATGTATTAGCTTTGGCTTAAAATGTGCCCAGGGCTTCAGTTTGTAGTGTGCACTAGGCTTATGAATATAAAGATGAATGAGGTGTATGTTATTTCTTATATTGCAGGATGCCATACATGGTCACAGCTCAGGTAAGATTAAAACACATTAAAACCGGGAGTACACTCCTTTGTACTACTTATTGAAAATAAATAATAAATGATTACATTTTAGAATTGATTTGTTACCAAAGTACTGGTGCTTTAGTTGACACTGCATTGTGGCATAAAAATAAATCATATTGTCTTTTTGCAGCTAGTAGTTCTCCAAATCAGAGCCCAACAGGTTGGGGACAGAACAATATAGATGCACCGGCTCAGAGAGAGCGGGCACCATCCGTCAACACGCAGGACAAAGTCAACATCGTAAGCACTGTGTTCATTCAGTTGTTTTCTTCCCCTTTTTTACAATCTCACTGAAAATTATCATTACTATAATGATTATAAACACACTTGACATTTAAATTATTTTATAAATAAAAGCAAAATTAAAATATGTCTGCGTGTATATTACATGATACAAATGTTGTATTTTTGACCAGTTTTAAAGTTTTATTACTTTCTTTTTTTTCCCCTGAAATCCACCCTTCTGCTGGGATCAGTATTATCCAATTTTTGGGGATAAAACATATCCCAATCTTACTAAAAGGTTTTGAACAACACAAACTGACAATTTGATCCAGATCAAAACCTAGATTGGATATTGTGATCTAATCTAAATCCACAATCCAGTTTTTGCTTTGAAACAACCCATTTTTAGGATTTGATCCAATCCGATAGCCGAAATCCTCAACATACAACAGGACTGACTGATGCTTAATAGTATATCATACTATTTAGATACAGTATATATTATCAACCCTCATTTTCAGTGTTTTCATTACATTTAGTTGTGAACTTTAAGTTTGTAGACCACACTTTGAATGTCATTGTTTACTAGCGGCCGCGGGATAAGCGAGACTCAAGTTATTACTGGGAGATCGAAGCTAAAGAGGTCATACTTCTGAGCAGGATTGGCTCAGGTTCCTTTGGAACTGTTTACAAAGGCAAATGGCATGGTGAGAAGTTTTTCTTTAGTGGTATCACAAGTGATTTGAACTGTTTATTTTGGTAAAAACTTACAGTAAGACATTTTGTAGGTGATGTGGCTGTGAAGGTATTAAAAAAAGTCACCAAGCCAACACCAGAGCAGTTTCAGGCTTTCCGCAATGAAGTGGCAGTTCTTAGGTAAGCTGTCAATGCACACTAAGTGCTCTGTATTTAGATTGTTCCTGAATCTTTGTATTCTTTTTTTATTCTCAACAGGAAAACCAGACATGTCAACATCCTGTTGTTTATGGGCTACATGACACAAGACAATCTTGCCATTGTGACGCAGTGGTGTGAAGGCAGCAGTCTCTACAAACACCTCCATGTGCAGGAGACCAACTTCCAGATGTTTCAGCTGATTGATATCGCCAGACAGACAGCTCAGGGCATGGAGTGAGTTTCAACAATCTGGCAGTTTACATGTCTACATGTCATATATGTTTTCTGCCTTAAATATGTACAGTGGTCGAACTGTAAAAAAACAAATCAGGGGGGATGTTGTGGTCAAATTTTTGACAATTTGCATTAGAACATTTATATTATATATAATTATTAAGTGGGATGGTGGTTTTACAGAGGGGATGCTTTTTGTCATTTTCTTTAACAAAGGGGATGCCATCCCCTCTTATCCCCCCTCAAATCGAGCCCTTAATATGTATATCTTTAAGTTAGGTGTCACAAATAATGACCATGATGCATATTTGTTTTTCAGTTATCTACATGCAAAGAACATTATCCATCGTGACCTGAAATCAAACAGTATCTTTCTCTTGAAGCGTTTCTTTCTAAAAGCTCCAGCCGCAAACTCTGATTGGCTGGCTAAATAAATTAGTTTGGAGTTCACTGGAAAAAGTAATTGTTGCTCATGCTAATGGTCAGAAGTCTGGCTATATAGGACTACTTTGACCTTAACTCAGGCACAGACATCTTCTTACACGAAGGCTTGACTGTCAAGATTGGAGATTTTGGATTAGCCACAGTGAAAGCCAGGTGGAGCGGTTCCCAGCAGGTGGAACAACCCTCTGGATTCATTCTATGGATGGTCAGTGTCCACACATCTCTAATTTTCTGTGCTTCAATTCTTTTGATCTAAGCCTCAGTCACTAACCTCCACATATAATGCTTTTACTGCCCAGGCACCTGAGGTGATCCGGATGCAGGACAACAATCCTTACGGTTTCCAGTCAGATGTGTATTCTTATGGTATTGTGCTGTATGAACTGATGACAGGGGAGCTGCCTTACTCACAGATAGCCAACAGAGATCAGGTAACACATGAAATAACTAAAAAATGCTGTTTGTGAAAGACAAAATGTTGGTTCCACTCTGGTCATATTGTGTTAGTAATCTTAATGTTAGTTATCTTGCTGTTTGGAGCTTGACTAAGCAAAATTATTTGTCCAGCGGGATGTGCTGTGCTGGTCTAAATTAGATGTGTAAACTAATTGGTGCACTGGAGACCCCAGACCTCTGTGTGTGCTGACACGCACAACATCTCACATATCCTTAATGAAAACAACCAAAACATGTTTGGCCCAAACATCAAAGAAAAAATATTAAATTGTATTTTGCTTAATGAAAATGAGGCCTAACCTAAAACCATTAAGTTTTTTTGCATTCATGACAATTGAAAATGTCAATTATACAGATTATTCAAAGTGTTGCAAAACGTGTTACTTGGCAGATTTCAACCAACTTTATATTGTCAGTAGTGTATGTGAACGTCTTTTCAGTTTGGCGATTGTAAACACTGAGGTTTTTCAGATTTGCCATTGCCATTTTTCTTTGCAGCCTTCAGCCACTATACGTTTCATGCTAAACTCTAAACGTTTAGTCTTTGAATCATTGCACCTGGAAAAGATATGATACAACTGTTAATAAAAGCATCTTGCCCAGACATAAGAATGTTTTTAAAATCATGATCAAAAGCACAAATTAATCAACTACTGGCATGTGTGCTGTCAAATTTGCGATCAATAATGCAAGATTCAATCATGTGAGCTTATCATGTCTGTTGTGTTTCTTGTGCTTGTGTTCAGATCATTTTCATGGTCGGCCATGGTTTCTTGTCTCCAGACCTCAGTAAGCTTTATAAAAGCTGCCCCAAAGCCATGAAGAGACTTGTGGCTGATTGCATCAAGAAGTGCAAGGACGAGAGGCCTCTCTTTCCCCAGGTACATAAATAAATGATACATGACACAAAAACAGTGATGTTTTCAGTTTATGTTTTCTTGCCAGATCCAAAGCTTGAACCAGATCTTGCTTTATTGTGTCAAATGCATTTTGACATTCTTCTGACCAGATCCAAGTTGAATTTTTCTGTTTCCATGCATGCAGTTGTGCAGCTTTCTCTGAGAAGTGGGGAATGAACCTATGATACCAACATGCCAATCCTAAGAACCTTCGTAGTTCTTTGAGGTTTTGAGGTATGGGGAATATATTTACTGCAGAAACATTGGATAGATCAGTTTTGACACCCTCGTCAGAGACTATGCGACCAAGGCATGCAATAGATTTTTGGATGAAGCTGCATTTCTTCAGAATAAGTGTGAGTCTAGCTTTATGGAGACTTTATGGAGCTTCATGAAGGTCTTGGAATATACAACTATGTCATCAATATATACCATGCAACATTTACCCCTTATCTCTCCGAGTACATGTTCCATCAGCCGTTGAAAAGTGGCAGCAGCATTTGTTTGGCCGATAGGGAGACAAATAGATTCATATAGCCCAGTGGAGGTCACAAAAGCTGTCTTCTGAATGCTGTCTTCCTCCATTTCCAACTGCCAATAGCCACTTTTCAAGTCCAGAATGCTGAAGACAGTGGCTCTGTGTAGTGACTCCAAGATATCCTGTATCAGGAGCATTGGGTAGGCATCTAGGTAGGTCTTAGCATTCAGGGCATGGTAATCGACACACAGTCGAAGTGTTTATCTGTTTTCCAATGGATACCTTATATGCACATCACCTCACCGGTACTTCATCTGTGGTAATAATGCAGTGTTTAACGTGGTTGATTCATCCTATTTCTTGGGTACAGACAGTAGGCCACTTCAACATTAGTCTCTCCAGCTCTCCTTTTGTCTGTGGATTGGTGTCCGCTGCCAGAGTGAGTTGATGTATGTATTGGCGAGCTTCATCACTGCAAGTAGATGGCGTAATTGCAAGGTAAAAATGCATTGTGGAGTATATGTCATGTTGGACAAAAGGAAAAGTTATTTCTTCCATAGCACCTTCTACTCTGGCTAGGCTTTACTGAGCTTTGTGGAAGTCCAGCACCATTCCTGTCTTGAAAATCCATTCCTAAAATGATCTGCATTGTGAGGTCACCATCCACTGATTGTCCGTACACCTTACACTTCCATTTTACTTTACCAATCCCAGTCTGTGCTTGTCCATTGGCCAGTATAAATGATTGCCCGTCGCTGGGTTGGTACTGATCGTGATGACACAACTGCTTCCAAAAGGATTCCTGGATCAGTGAGTATGTGTTACCGTATCAATCATGGCGTTAGTATATCTGTTCTGTAAAATTAAGGGAATGGGAATGTTTTTATGGTCATGTTGCATTGATCTTTGAAAGGACTGTACTGCTCGTTACTTGCTTAATGAGGTTGGGGAACGGGCTCCTGAGCAGTGGAAGTTCTCTTCTTCTGTTTTTCCACATTACCTCGACTCCAGTATCTTTTGAATTAATCAAAGTCTCTTTCTATCACCCACATCTTTGATGGTGCCACGAAGCATACTGGCAAGTCGTAGATTACAGCTTCCCAGAATGGCTTGAACTAATTCCTTTTCCGTCATCCCTTTCTTCCACTTCAGACACAATGTACGATAATGGAATGTGAAGTCTCTAATGCTCTCTTTGGCATTTGTTTTCTGTCCTGCAGTTTCCTTGCTACAACCTTGTCATAATATTCAGCAAGAAATGAATGCAGAAAACTTTCTCCACTTGGATACATTTCTTCGTTCTGCCATCCATCAGTCTTTAGCAGTACCTTGTAATATGGCAGAGAGTGAAGCCAGGATTTCACCATCACTAAGAGGACAAACAGCAAAGTACTCCTCACAACGTTTAATAAATACGACAGGGTCATCTCCTGGACAAGCAGTTCTAGTTGTTTCTTTACTTTTTTACACTTACATTGTATATGATAAGACATTCTCTATGATTTTACAACGATTTTCAAACTGTTCTAAAGTAAAATTTCACTCACCCGCTGGCCAAGGTCTGTTAGCTGGTCTTCAATTAAAGAGAATCGTTCTTTCAGGCGTTCGATCGTGGCTACGACTGAAGTGGACGAGTCGTTGTTTGATTCATATTTCATTACCGGTGGTGGAACATCAGATGCATTGCCTCCAATTCTCTCACTTTCCTCATCTGAATCAATATACAAGTCAATGAAGGTGTGAATCAGATGAAAAGTCTTCACTGGGCACAGCCTCATCCCCATCCAGATCAGATTGACTGTGAGATATGATAACAGGTTAAGGTAACCATTATATAGGTTTGATGGTCCCTGTTCGGGTGCCAATATGTGACTGCTCCAACTCTTTAACGCTATACATACTAGCCAACACAAATAGTATAACAAACATAGGAATAAATTGACAATTCAAACCATCCAAAGCCATTTGAAAAAATACAAAACCAGTCGTCAGTCTGCTTTTTTGAGCATTGGTTTATTTGTGTGTTCCATACCGTTGGCTCTAGTTGGATGCCGTCAGCTGTGTTTCGGATGATTCTACATGTCGCATTGTAGGCTGAGCTTGTCGAACTCTGATAGGCTGTTCAGTGTAGTGAATGAGCACACAAGACAAAAAAACAAAACTGATGAAAGCAAACCAGTGATGCCCCTTGTGCCTGTCACTGCAGAAAAGGTGGAGGAAAACTATTTACTTAACAATAAAGTAAGATTTTTACTAAATTAAGGCATCAGTATACAAGTGAAAAATTAAAAGAGCCACTGTATGATTTAGATTGATGTGTGTTTGTCTAATATGCTGATGGGAATATTCCGATATGAAGTAATGTTTCAAAATACCTCTATTAAAAGTCTCTCAGTCCCAGTTTGATTGACCTATTTATTTGTGCAGATTTTGTCCTCCATTGAGCTGCTGCAGCACTCGCTTCCCAAAATCAACCGCAGCACGTCCGAGCCGTCACTGCACCGAGCGTCTCACAGCCAGGACATCGCGTCTTGCACGCTCGCCTTCATGAACCCATCTACGTGCAGATGAAGAAGACAAATACTTGTGCTGTGTACCGCTGCAGGGCAGTTTAAACAACGACGGTTCAACAAAACCACAGAAGAAGCAGAAAATGGAAGGAAGTATCAATGGACTGCTGTCCTGAGCTCAGATAAAAATGAAGCTGTTTTTCACATATAGAGCCTGTATCAGACAATTGCACTTTGACAATGAGTTTCTAAGAATCATGCTAGCAGTAATCATTGACTCATTTTGATGTGTGTGAAGATGTTACTGAAATGTTTGTCATATTTTAGGATTCAGTCAGTATTGAGCTGCCATTGAACACTATTTGTTATTTAGATGGGGCTTAGCATTAAAAAAGGACTATTTTTAGATTTTTATTTCAGATTCAGAGCTGTTAAGGAGTTATTTTAATAAAATGAAATTAAGCAAACATAGTGTTGTGTATCTTCTTTATGGAGTGTCAGATTTACAGATGACAGATATACATAAAACATTTTTGACAGTCCACATGAATGATATGCAGCTCAACATTGGTTGTCTTTGAGCTGTAGTTGTTCTGTAATTTATGTAAAAGACTTTGTGCTCATATGAAATTAGTTCTTTCTTTGTAGCTGGGCTACAGCAACAAGTCTGACCTCAAGAAGAATTTCAACATCTCTCTTGTTGAACCTATTGGCCCCCATCTGTGGAGGAGTTATCAGCAATGAAGTGCTATCTTGTGAGACGTCCTTCTGTTCTTTTTAAAAAAGCAACCGTGAGCTCTTTTCATAGTTCGTAAGTGCCGATTGTCTGTAATTTCTTTGGCAACCATGGTTACAGTTCCAGGTTTTTATTGTGCTGTGCTTGTAACACAGAAGTTGGGCAGGGTGCAAAACCTCCTGCTGTTATGTCGGGACACAGGCGTTCTATAAAACCACAACTTTGAATAATCATTTGAAAAGGTAAACTTGTAATAAGGTTATAATTGCCACAGCAGGAGATACGATTGCTCCTGACTGTCTGATACACTGTGTGCCATTAAGAGATTTGTTTAATATTCCCAGAGCCTGTGTATGTCAGGCTATAGTCCTCAGAGCTCAATACATACAGCATACAAATCTAATTTGTTTTGGGACTTGCATATTCCTCCGTTATACTGGAGAAGCAGTCTCACTATACCTAGCTGATATGAATAAAAATGCAACAAGATGTCTAAATCATGCGCTTTGAATTTTGCGGCTATGTCGTTTGTGGTTGTATATAGTTACACATTTTCCACATTATACGTAGGCTACAAGTATTGTTTATAAAACTAGTCTGAGACACACAAAAGTTATTTTATTGCTTATATACTATTATTTATTCAGATTGTAGTTTGGTAATAACAGGGCTGACCAGAAACAAAGAAAAATCGGGTTGCCCCACTTTTGCTAAAAATGGCTGATGAACAGCAATATAGCTTTTATCCACAGGGTTAGAACAAATACCTTTTTACCATATTTTATCACACATTCACAATACTAAAAGTGCAGGAACAATACTCAGCAGAACCACACAGAAAACACAATTCACATCTGATTTTTCAACACACAATGACACACACTTTTGCTCATGCAAATCAAGCGTCCATTTGTTATATAATCTTCATACTTACATATGTGTATTATCTGTATGTAGGCCTACACTATGGTTCAAAAGTTAAGAGTCACTTAACTGAAATGTATGATCTTAAAAACCTTCTAAAGGTATATGCTAAATAAATAATACAATATATTCATTATAAAACTAAATTTGTATTAAAAAAATGACAGACTAATGAGGAAAAAGAAGTCAATGAGAGCCCATAGTAGATGGGAACTCATTCAGTACTGTTACCTCAAGAAGCTGCTTTATAAAATGACAAGAATGCATTCATACAAATTCTCTTTAGCACTAAAGATGCTAAAATATAACATAGTTATAGTCTAATTTAGATTTTTTTGGTCACATCATAATGTAAAGTTATATTTGTGTCTATTTATATTGATAAGTTTACTATTATTCTAACATGTGAAAAAAATAATAGAGAATGAGAATGAGTAAGTGACCCTAAACAGTTTTGACCGGTAGCCATATATATATATTGTACACACAATAGCAAACTCTTTAAACACCATTTACACTTATAAATTGCAACAGACATAACGTTATGGACAATAAAATAATATACAGTAGATGGGAAGAAAGTGGCACAGAACACTAGGCACAATTTGCTTGTATCACCACATACAACCCTGAAGAAACAACAGCTCCATCAAAAAGTCACAACAATGAAAAGCTCAACAGCACAGACTGAAACAGAGATTCACAGAGATTATTCTTTCCCTTCCACATCAGGTCTCTGTCAGGGGCTTGTTTACTTTAAGCCTCTTCGATTTCCTTAGTTTGCTTGGACTAGTTTTGGTCCCACTGCAACACCATTACAGTCAAAAATGTACTGCAGGCAACCCTGAGGGGGAGCTTTCTGTGGTGGGCCGTTCTTTACGTCAACCAGGGCGTCCTTTTCAACAGCATTCTGAAAGACACGAACACAGCCAGTCACACACAAAGCGTCTGAGGTGATTATAGGTTTTTTCCTGTTTTATGATGTACCTGTCTCGACTGAATGGCAGTAGGTCTTTTGGGATTTTGTGCCGTAACGTGGTTCATTTTGGCAAGGACCAAGTCTGCAATAAGCTGCTGGTCTTCAGCTTGATGATCTCCCACCAACGGCATAGATGAACCCGTTACCTAAAAAAAAATACAATACAAAAAATAGTAATATTATAAAAAGTACAACTTTATAAACAATGCTGTGAGACAAACCTGAAAAAGCTTAGATATGTTTGTTTTTTGTCTCATACCAACTGTTATAATATTGTTAATATGAAAAGATTTATAAAATCAAAGTCTGAATACACCACATACCTCAGTAATGTAATCTTTTCCATCTTTGCCATGAATGGCTTTGACAGCGCAAATTTCAAGGCCCCCAAATATCTCACAACAGGTATCTACCCAAAGCTTAAACCTACAAAAACAGTAACACATTTGGTCATAAAGTGTATTTCTTGTTTACCGGGCCTAAATGCTTTTCCATCGTAAATAGTTTACCTGGGTGTCATTGCCACTTGCTCCACCATGGCAGTGCCAGTGTTGGACTTCCAGTTGCCCGAGATGGATGTCCTCCTATGAAAAGAGAAGCATCCACCGGAATCAGAAGTGCTTTATTGCCAAGTGTGCTTGCACACACAAGGAATTTTCTTTAGTGTTGGAAGATACTAGTAGCCACATTCAACACAATGACAAGATAAATTATAATAAAGATTTACAGTGTAAAAAGATATAAAAGAAAAAACATGCATATATAAAATAAAGACTATTGTACAGAAAATGGAAGTAATAACATATAAGAGACATGGTACATGGTAGTATTCATCTGTTGAGAGCAGAATTTAGCTACATTTGTCTGGACTGTAAATTCTATAGACTAGCAGAGATTACTCACATGTAGGCCTTGTAATCATTTCCAATCTTCTGAATCCTGATGTCATATTTGGGATCAATAAAAGGTTCACTTGTGCTGTAGGTCTGAGTGATGGCAACCACACTAGCTATGTCCTGAAACTTTGTGTGATTCTCCACTTTGACCTTAACAACACAGATAATTAGATCACATACTAAACATAAACATCAGCATCTCTTCTTTACAGCCACAGCTTGAGGTTAAACGTTTACCTTCCCCACACCAGAGTGAGCGTGCCCGATTTTCACCACAACTGGAAATGCTGGCATAGTCACCTGGTTTGATTTGAACAGTTGAGTCATTTCTGATATCTGCTTTATTAAATGTAATGGGTTTGGGTGGGCTTCATCTCTTACCATTTCTTTATAGTTGGGATAGAATGTCTGCTCAATCAACGGGAATTGCTCATGTCCGAGTTTCTTGCACGTGCTGATCAGCCGAGCAAACTGTAAACAACAGGTAAATTTGGAGGGATTAGTTACTGTAAATCTAGCATGGGTCACGTTATGTCATCTTGACAAACCTACCGCCCAGGGTTTGTCACACAGGTTGTAGATGGACTCCAGAGAGTTGACGCTGGGAATGCCAGCGTATTGGAGGCCTATGATTAGGTTACGGAAGTCTTCGTTTTCTGTCATGCTGAAGGCGTGTTGTCGGATCAGGACAAAGTCAGGCATAAGTGACCTGTAAGGAGATACACATACATGTGACACAAATTCTTACCAAAGAAAAAGGTGGGACATATTAGCGTTTTAATATTCAAATGTAATCATTTATAATAATGTAATAACTGAATAACACCATTTTTATCTATTGTCATTTAAAAAGCATAGACTTTCCAATATTTATACAGTACATACAGTTATATCTAGAGCTGGAACCAATGTGATTCCTTTAATGGCACTTTAAATAACGAATGAACTTTACTGTGATGCTGCTTTGAAACAATCTGTATCCTACAAATGCTATATAAATAAAGGTTAGCCTACTTGACATTCATGTGACATTTCTTTCTATATAAATGTTTAAGAAAAGAAGCTGAAAAGAAAAGACGCTGCGATGTAGTTTTCTGTTTTGTGACACAACAGGACGGGACGGGAATTTATTTAATCAATGGAAGTTGGAAACCTGGCCATTGGACAGTCAATATACTCACACTTCCACACAGAGTCAAGTCATGAAGATGAAAACATTAATATTCAATCAAAATAAAAATGAGTTTAATTTTGATTTTATGATGACTGTGATACTATGCTCATGTTATTAATAGAAGTGATTTTAAATCGTTAACAATATTTTTGATAATCTGCTATAATGGCTCCTGTAGAAAAATGTTTTTGATTTGCCTGTGAGGGCTCAATGAAATGAAGAAAAGCTGTTAGCCATTTGTGTAATTACACAGAGCACCGCTGTCTCACTGACAAGCCAACCACATTATTACATCGGAGGATAATGATACAGTTCTCATATGTGACACATCCAATCAGATCTGCTTCAAAGGGATTCATTTAGCTTTTGTATTGAATGAAGCTTGAGGGATTTTGCGGGCTTGTATCACAACAGATTACAGATATTGATATTATTTGGATAATATACAACATTTATTGTACTTTATCTCAGCTGGTTGCACATTCAAATTGCACTAAACTAGTTTTAGTGTTGATAAACTGAATAGCTAGAGATGATTTATAAAAGCTCACCTGACAGTCTGGTTTCCATTCTGCACAGCCACATTACACGATCCATTAGCATAAGCCACAACACTGATGTCAGCAAACTCAGCCTGAAACACAAGAGAAAAAAATGAATGAATTAGTCAAATGAATCGAGGCAACACAAATAAACAAGTTGAATGAACTAACCTGTTCAACTTTAATATCATAATCTCCATTTACTTTTTTCCCTTTGAAGAGTTTGGCCCTGTGGAAAATAAGAAAACAAGAAAATAAGAAAATAAGAAAAGCACCGACATATCATGGCTGGCGGGTAATGACTGAGGTGCCCTTGAGCAAGGCACCTAACCCCCACTTGCTTACTATACAAAATGTACAAATGTATAGTACAATGTAATGTAAGTCGCTTTGGATAAAAGCGTCTGCCAAATGCATAAATATAAATCCACGTTTTAAGAATGGTTTGCTCTGTTCAATAGAGGATATTGTTTGATTGAAATTAGATTAGTTTAGACATTTGGCAAATATTTCTCAAATAACAATTACACCTAAATCTATTAATAATAAAAGAAATCTCTTTAATATCACAACTAATACAGCAATGAGATTACAAAAACAGAGAGCAAATGGACACTTTTGCTCATGTTTTCTGCTTCATAGTTTGTCCTGAATAAAAGACCCTAGTAAACAGATGATATATCATGACATATTTTGATCTGAGATATGCATGTTCATTTTCAGTTGTTTAATCTACCGTATGATAACATCAACTGTATCAGCAAAATCTTGATTAATTCAGTATTCCTGGAACTGACTTCATAAATGTCACAGGAGGCATATGACATGGCAACTCTTTCATATCCATGAGGTAGTTACATAAATCGACTCATACCAGTATACAGGTGATAACACATTTTTGTTGGTTTGTACTGGTTTATGCCGTGCTTTACATTGTTGCCAAAGATGTGCGATTTATGTGAGCTTAAAATCCATCAATGGTCAGGTGATTTTAGAAATATGTCTGTTTAATGGGAAGCAGCATAATTCTGCATTATTTTCTTGTTGTTGCTGAATGCAGAACATATCCCAATGCCTAAAAATGTATTTTCTTACCACCTGGCAGAAAAATCTTGTAGCTCTTTTTTTCATACACCTGCTCTAGTCTAAGTGTCAAACACAAGAATGCTCATATTCTCAGCTATCTGTTGAAATATATTATTTATTGTTCATTTTGTAAATTTTCCTTGAGAATTTTAGTTCAGATACTGAATGTTAAACAATACTGAATATCCATATGTGAAGCATGTAGAACAAACATTATTAGACTGCACATACATCAACATTATGCACTATATCATAATAATTATATAATATAGTGCATAATAATCATTAATAGTAGTAAATTCAGCATTGCACTAGGTTCTCTTAATTTTATTTAGTTTCTTATTAACACAATTATAAAAAATAATAAATTGGTTTAGGTTGGGTTTTAATGCTGTATATAAAATAAGAAGTATCTTAGACAAGCCACAAAGCAATTTAGCCTTAATGGAAATATATTATAGTTGGGTTGTGTAGTGCATGAAGGTGGTACTGTATAAATTGGTATGAGGAAGGTGGCATTGTGCCCAGCAGTCTGGTTACTATGGTGACCAGTTTTTAGCACATGTATTTAAGAGAGCTGCAGTACAATAACTGCAGCCAAACTGAATGTCAATATGAAACATACTTTATAGATGCCAAAAAAATATATAAAAAGATAGTTTACCCCCTAAAAAAAAAAAAAGGTAATTAACAAACGCTCAATGTTTATTCTTCTGCCATAGCGGCAAAGCATACTACAACATAAGGTTTAAGGCTGTCTTGTTCTTCTACTCCAAAATGTACCATAATAAAGTATTTACAACAACACAACCTTTTCCAAACAGAGACTTTTTCATTGGATGTTTGAAATTGCACTTGCTCAGCAGGTCCACTAGTCAGCCATGTTACATAGGAATCAGAGGCTGTATGTCTCTATCCGCAGAATGGGCATCACCTAACAAATTCATCAGATTTTACAGTCTGAGTATTTAATTCTATATTCTTAGAATGTAGAATGAATTATCCATGCACATTTTTTTTTCCTAATTCTTGACTTTCCCTCTTCTTTGCATGACATATGTCTCACTGTGGGGGTGGGACTATATTGACTGTTTAATCGCCAGGCTTCCAACGATCCAATCAATCCCCAAAGAAAAAAGAGGAAAATCCTTTCCTCATTCCAGAAGCTGTTGTACTGCTATACATCACAACAAGAAAACAAACAGCACCACAACTTCTGCTTCATGCCGACTTCACTATTGGTGCTATGTGACATGTTATTTTGTAATCATCTTTAAAAACATGCTGAATACTAAAACTGAATTAGGACAATTTTCCAAATATCTGCTAAAACTTTTAAAATAAAAATGTTAAGGAATTTGTAAGGCGGATTATATCATACCATCTCATTAACAAGAAAGGCATAACCTATAAGATTATGAAAAAAACGACAACAAATTTATATTATTAACAAATTTGAATTATTTTAACTTCCAATACATAGATCTAATTCTTATCATTCTTACATAATAGAGTGAAATGCTCTACCAAAAGAATCAGGGATTGACCCCGTAAAATATGTAACACATTTTTATAACACGGATAAAGATAGGAACTGAGGTGTTGGCATAACATGGTGGACATTAGGCCATTATATATTCAGTACAGAACTATAGTACAGTCCTTTAAGTCCAGGCCAAAATCCCATCCCATTTTAGGGGGACACAGACATTAGTTAATTTGATTTAATAATAATAATTCCCACGAAAGGAGTAAACAGGATGCATATCAACTATTTTAATAATATTCAATTATTATTTTATAAGAAATAGTGGTGTTTAAAGAGGTCAAACTGGCCTGAAATCAAACCCTTGTTGACACCATAAAGAGCAGATTTGATATAAAATAGTAAATTAGAGACACTATGGGTGACCCCTTTTCTCATTCATGGTAAAAGTGTGCATTGCCCAATGTGTAATGTATCTTTTCCACATATTTCCTTAACCTAGAAAATACAAAATTAGATTTCAAATTTGATGTAGTCAGCTCAGCACTAAATCGATGACCTAATAAAGAAATGTGCTCAAAACACACAGTTACACAACATGAAAAGTAAGAAGATGAATGTTAAGAAATCTCATTCATCAAGGACTTGTGAAGATAACATTGCTCATACCAGTCCTGTTGCGGTTCGTCGATGACCAGAAGGATCTTGTGTCTCTTGGATGATGCAGGAACAGTCGTTTGCTCCACTAGCCCTGCTGAGGCGGCTGTCTGCTTCACCACATTGGTGATGGAGCTTAAGAATCCCGTTCCTAATGGCTGGGGTTGGATAGGTTTCTTCTCCTGGGCCGGGGAGACCGCAGCTGGTGCTGGTGCTGATGCTGGCCCTGGAGGGGGAGGCTGAGGGGGATCTTGCTTCTGCAGGTCTGACATGTAGCCATTGGGCAGGTTGGAGATGAAGGTGCTGTCCGACAGACGCCTGCGCAGGTAGTTCATGGCTTTAGATGCAAAGGAAGATGTGAAAATCTCTACACTTACATTCAGAGGATTCACCCCAGGATGAGGCAACTCGGAGCAGTGAGATGGGATCCCTCCTCGAGTCGCAGTGTTTTAGCCAATCAGACGCGAGCTCTGCGCTCTGCAGCGCTGCATGAAACGATGCTGTTGCTGTTTCTCTCCCCTCCCCCACGCTGCCTCCATCACGTTCTTCTTCATGACGCCACAAAAATAATATACAACAGTCTGCTGTGGCACGCGTGAGGATCAAATCAAGCAGAAGAATTCGTGTTTTTTTTCTTTCACAGATACAGCTTTATTGTAGAGATCAGAGTAGAGGACACCTCCGCGCATGAGCAGACAGATTGCATTCTACTACATTATTTACTTATCCCATATCCATTCCTGGCAGGCATGTAAGAGAAAACGTGTTTCTGTACACAGCCGGACAGACAGTCATCGTGGAGAAAGCATTATATGTTCAACACCCAAACATTAATTCAAATAATGGCGTAGGTGTGGTCATGTGGTATCAGTTACTTTTCCTAGCGTTGACCGGAATTGACCAATTTCAGTTTGCTACGTCTGTGGACAAATATTACTACTTTTATAAAAAATTGCGGTCATAACTGTGTACATTAGCAAATCAGTGAAACAAAGTCGCGTTCGTATTGTGTAAAATGTAATTATATAAAAACAAAACAAAAAATGAAGTTTTTTTTTCCTGTCAGGCGGAAACGCAGTCGTTCCAGTCGAGCTGTTAGCAGCTTTAGCATCACGGACTACGTTACCATCATTGCACATCAAAATATCATATGTCTGATGGTTTAAGTTGCTTTGTTCGCACTACAGATTATACGTTTATGAGTCTGACTTCATATTACGTTAAGTAAGTAACCAAAAGTTAGGATTGAAACGTTCGCATCTAACTATCTGAACGAGCTAACAGTTAAACTAGCGTTATGCTAAAAACATAGTAGTTTTGAACAGTGTTTCGACTGTCATCAAGTGCAGTGTTGCGAATGTCTTTCTTCACGAAACGCTGTTCATGTACCTTTCGCAAAATATGCAAAGCTCCGTGGACGTATGTGAGCTGGTGTAACTGATCTGTTAACTGCTTTAAATGTCAAAGTGATAAAATGGATCTTTTGATCAAAAAGTTCATCAATAAAATGAATAACAACATCAACCGTCTACATTTTAGCTCATATAAGGGTAAGTTGCTGCACTTTTAAACACACTGAATAATTGCGTTTGTTTTATGGTTTTTGAAACTTGACAGTAAGTAACTTACGCGTTAAAGTGTTAACTTACCAAGATAAAGTACTACTGCATTATTCTGTAAAGTATTTTCGAATACCATTTTAGATGAATATAGCAATAATTTAGTACCATTGTCATTTAAATCGGATACCATTACTGAACCGTGCTATTTATAAGGCTTTAGACAGAATATGGCAAATCCATGTCAACCTTAAACCATAAACAAAAAAGGTTTTCACCATACTGTCAATATTTGGTGGTTTAAATACCTACGTGAGGTCTCTTTTATTTTTAAAGCATGATTTTCCATAGCTAGGTTTGTGCTGCTTTCAGAATTCTCACATCCATAACAGTCCATATACATCCTTATAAATGGCCACAAAAAGTTATAGTTTGTGCATTTTAATTTAAATCCTAGAAAGTGTGTCTTCTCAAAATTCATTTTTTGTCACATGCATAACACATGGATTATTAAATTGAAAATGTGTAAAGATTCTGATGCCTGGACCATGTCATCAAATATTTATTGTATTGGTAATAGTTTAAATGCATTTTCTGAGAATTTATTTTTGACTGAAAAAGTAACTTCCTTAACACTGGAATTCATGTCCCATAACAGACTTGAAGCTTCATTAAAATTCCACAGCTGTTTTTTGTCTACTAAATCACAAACATTTGATAGACTATAAAAACAAAACATTAGGTGTGTGAGAATGATTAATATTTATTAATTTATTGACAGATGATTCAGGGGCATCTCGGGTTCTTGTGCTGAACTCAGGACCTCCACCTGTGAGCCCAACCAAGAGAAAACACCATGAAGACAGTGATTCTGACGAAGAACAAATGAACAAAATGAGTCGTTTACTGGCATCCCAACTGTACGCCTGCATGCTGTGTTGTGAAGCATTTGCTTTTTATAGGAAAATATCTATTTTCTAATAGACATGTCTTAATGATTTCATGTGATGTTATTTTAGGGGAAGTCATAATGGAAATACTGGAAATCAGGATTCATGGGATTGCAGTTCCTTTCAACACACATCTCTCAGTGGTCTTCAAAATCACCACGTGTTCACACCTTTTCCCATTTTTGCGGTGGATCAACCTCTTGCATTGGCCAAGCACACGTCAGATTTGTTACCTGGGCCCAACACGGAGCGCCAGCAGGTCAGACTTCAATAGTACACTACATGCTTTCTGTATGCTCATATATAGACTACTGTTCAAAACACTTAAATTTGGCTGGAATCTTTTTCATCGTCTTAAAATAGCTAATATTTATATTCTGCATTTTTCATGAAAACATGAAGAAAGGCGAACAAAAAAGAGCAGAACAAATGTAAGCATTTAAGCTCACACAGAGCCAACAACAAAAACATCAATAAAGCGAAGTGGCCAAATGATCATGCAGGACTTGCATTTCATCAACATAATGTTGTTGATCTCCTTGTCTTGGAACAAAGATCTCCCTTATCTAACCAGCAGCATCAACTTGATTGACATTTTTTATTGAATTTTAAATGTGCATTTATAATGATTTATTAACTATATTTGTCTTTTATTAGCTACATTTTAAGCATGAATTGAATAAACATTTCCTCAAAAAGATCCAGCAAGCTTTTCATTACTGACCTGCAATGAAAGCAGTCTAGTGTTTATGTACATCTAAATATGCATGTTGATCGCTGTAACTGTGTGCTTAACTGAATTTTAAATGAATGTTTTTAAATGCTGGTACAAAAGCAATGGTTGCCCTTGTAGTGCAATATTAGTCATATTATCATATTATCAAACAGAATCAATAATCTGCACTCTTGTCATGTCAGAATCGTCCATCTGTGATCACCTGTGGCCCTGCGAGCAAGCGCACATGCAGTCTGTCTGGCTGTCACATGTCTCATCACAGCTGCACCTCCGAATCCGCCAACAAGAGCAACGGTAGTCTGCGAATGTGCTTCTTATGTTCAGAAGGGGTTTGACTGTGTCTGGCACATAACTTAACAACAAATATATAGTACATAGGTTATTAAATAACTTATTTATGTGCTTGATTTACATTGCGTTAATAAATAATAATAATAAAGTGTTTGTTTGTACATTCAGTCTTTTGCTTTGTTTTCTTCAGCAAACACTGTGTGTGACCCTGTGCTAGAGGAACACTTCCGCCGCAGTCTGGGGAACATCTACACAGAGCCCGCGTCTAACTCGGTGTCTATCACGGGCTCAGTTGATGACCACTTCACTAAAGCACTTGGAGACACCTGGTTACAGATCAAAGCAAGGGGCTGTGGGCCAGCATCTCCGGAGCCATCTGATCACAGTCCTGTGTAAGAATATCACTTATGAATGGTTTATCCATTTGTTTAGACTGATGTCATGCACCACTGCTTCCGGGTCTAAACTCTCCATTAGTTGCCCTAGACGAACAACAAAATGCTAATATAACCTCATGGCGTGCTGTAATACTACCGAAAAACCTTGATCCTAACCTTTATCTCCATAACGAAATCCCAATTTTTTATGAAATATTTTTTATGAATTAAAATATTGATATTAAATAGTACCCTGAAAGAAGTGGATGCTTGCACTCGGAAACGGTATTCTTCAGCATTATGACTTAACATGTGGATAGCCACCTTACATATGTAAACAAAGGAGATAATGGCCAACCAAAGAACTCTCTAAAACTGTTCAAGAAGACCCATGTGTGTTGCAGCTTAGGAAAACAAAGCGTCTTTTTTGTTTTAATGGCAATTAAGAAGCTCCTCTACAAATTCTACTATGATAAATGCTTTCACAATATAGAAACTTGTGTGTAGGAGGTGAATTTGAATGTCATGACATTTTTTTAAAATGAGGTTTTATTTATCGTAAGTATGACATTTCATGAGCTCCAACACCCTGCCTTTAGCTGCCTCGAATTCATGTTTTTAAACTGTAATAGCTGCTATCTGTTGTAGACTTTTTTTACTCACTTCACTCAGATTATATTTGTTCGTCAGTAACATTCTCAATAGATCCGACTGCTGGGACAGTGTACGCGATATATTTTTATAACATATTTGTAAGCAGCTGGCTTGGCCTCTAGACAGAGTCTCTGTATGTGACTGAATGATGAGATATGAGCACCTGCTGATCAATGTCAATGAAAAAGTTTTTAACCGTGTTTCCACTGTCTCTTGATGTTTCATCTTATTTCATTCAATGACTCTTGACGAGTCTTTTATTATCTTTTAGTCACCAAACTTATTTTGAATGAGGTGGATTAAATGTGTTGTGTGACAAATACAGGCATCTGCTAAATGTTTTTGAATACACACTAATTTGCTATTTTTATTTTAGCAGTTTACTTGCGAACACTCATATTTTGTCTGTTTTTGTAATACGTCTTTTGTTGGTGATGACCATCATTGCGCCGTGCGTGATTAGATGTTTTTTTCAGTACAGATACTTACTCATGTCAGCCTGTTTGTCTATAATTAACCATCTTGCATGTATTTTTTTTCTTTTTAATGTACCTGTCAGATGTTAGCGTGCTGTAACAGTAAAGTATATGTGTTGAGAATTTGACATTGATTGACCAAAGTCTCATGGAACTCATAACTGTGTCCTTTTAAATGCTACATTTAAAGTTAAAACTGTTCTGAACGCAAATTTGGTTTCTTAAAAATACCACTTTTATATTTTTACACTTAATAAAATCACCTTACAGCAAAGGATGTATGCGCTTATTATTTCATTTGTCTGCATTTTGTGGTGAGACAGAATTTAAGAGAGTTCTGTCATTAGTTACTGACTCTCAAGAAAGAAACAACTGTAATAACTTAATGTTTATTTAATGTAAACTGTAGTATACTAAACATTGGGGTCAATTTCTCATGCTTACATTTTAGAACAATAGTAACCATCAAAATCATAGATAAACTTTGGCAATGTAATATTTTAGCATCTTCATATTTAGGATCTCCAACATTATTGTTTTTTATTTAGAACTGTCCTATATTTTATTTGAATATTTGAACCCTTCCAGCAGTTACTGTATAGTTTTGAGATCCATTTTTTCACACTTAGAACTGAGGGACTCAAACACAACTATTAAAAAAAGGTTTAAACATTCACTGATGCTCCAGAAGGAAACATGATGCATTAAGAGCCAGGGGGTGAAAACCTTTTGAATGTGAAGATCAAGGTAAATTGTACTTAATTTGTCTTCTGAGAAACATGCAAGTATCGTCTATTGCTTCTGAAGGGCAGAACTAAATGAAAAATTGATATTTCAAGATAAAATCTTCATCCTGTTCAAAATAATTTCAAATAGTTTTATGTGTAGGCCTATGCGCAACGCAACATAACCCCGCATAGTTATCAATGTTAAGAAATGCTTTGATATTTAATGTAACAAACTCATTAATGTTATTAAATTCAGACTGTATTTCCAGTTTCGACGTAGGAAATATCCTAAATCAGAGATGTCTGGAACGCAGCTATAGTGTCATAACATAAACGTTCCAGGAGGTGACAGTACAGTGTTACATTTGTTCATGTAGCTGACGCTTTCATCGAAAACAGCTCACAAATGATGTGATGAAGTCACAAGCAAACTTATAAATATAGTACACAATGCGAAGTTTCGATGGATCAATACACAAGCAGCAGAGGTTAAGAGCAATAGATGTTGTTTTTTCTTTCAAAGACCGTAAGTGCTTATGTTTGTGGATATTTTGTGGGCAGTATCGAGAATCTGTCAGCTTGACGTCCTATTAAATAAAGGTTAGATGACTACATATTCATGTTTTAAATTAAGAGAATAATATATATTAATTTAATTTATTATATTGATAAAATCTAAATCGAACCTGTCTCATTCATCATTGTTAACTGTTAGATAAAATCATGAAAATAAGCCTTCTGGCGAGGTTTGCTCTCTATGGATTATCCAGCAGATTTGCTAATTTTCTCACTTTCTTTCGAGCAAATGAAGGGACAGGCCTTGGCACATATCTGCAATGGACATGGAGAGACATGCTTTAAATATAGTGGGTCACCAGATCTGGAGCCCATCGCTTTGATGTAAGAACCGGACCATGCCTTAAATATTTCAACAAACTGTGCAGAATGCAAGCAACTGTAACAACAACGCTGACAATGCACTGTAAAGCAAATGTCATGTGTCAGATTTAAACGTCATCTCTCGTATGCTGTGAATGTACAGCGTTATCATCTCATCATTCCAGGGTGAGGCCATCACAGGATTTGCATAATTGCTTGTAGATTATTTCAGCATTATCCGGCGTCTTGCACAGCCCCCTTCTGAAGAGGATGTGGCATCGTCCTAAGGGGAAGGCACGTTTAAAATAGATCCCGTAAATTAGTGAGCTACATGTACAAATGTGGGATTGTGGCCTGCAGAAAAATTTGAGTCATGCTGGCAAGATCAGACTCCTCGGGCACTATTACTGAGCACATCATTTCCACAGCAAGCATTTCGACCGTGCCTAAGAAAGGGAAAGAAAACCTTATGCAATGTAAGGTTTCTTCCAAGAACTGACCTGATGTGGAACCTGAGATTCATTTATTATGTCAGCCGCACTGCTGGCGATGGCATAACCTCTACGAGACAACGCGGTCAATCCCGATCACAGTCTAAGCATGCACACAAACACAAGCTGTCAGCCCATCTCAGCGTCACCAGGCGGCTCTGCCTATTGGTCATTGTCCATGTGCTTTTGTGCGACATCTTTTGCTTTCGCTTCAATTACGACAACTAGTTTTTCAGTTTATTGATTCATTGATTGGATTGTGATGGGAATGAATTGTTTGGCTGGTTGGCATCAGTCATGCAACCGGTGTTGAGATGAATGAGAATACTGCAACTTTTAAAAAATGTTTATATTGAAATCTTCAATAACATTGACCTGATTGCAGACTTAGCAAATCCGAGCTCATTTTGTGACGTTGTTGGGATCTTTTCTGAAACTCTGACATTTGTAAAATGTATGGCTCTTTTTCTCAGGAAAAATAGTAACATTTTCTCTCCATTTAATCTTACTGATGTCTAGGAAAAATAATTGGGATGAAAAATGTCAAGTAAAATAACAAGTAGGCTAAATTACCATTTTACGTCTCATACACCAGGATAAAAAAAACTAAACTTTACAGCACAGTCACCTCTCTTGGAAAAAAATGATAAATAAAGGAGTTAACTGCGAATGTGGCATTACGCGGCAGTTAAACGCAGACATCGCTCTTCGTCTGCCTTCATCTTCATCAGTGCCGCGTCACTGAACACTTCAAATAAGTAAAGTGACCCAATGGCAACAAGCAGCAATGTTTCTCCTCTCGCATGTCTCTTCATCTTCCTCTGGCAGTCACACAGTCGAGCATGTGTGATAAAGATGTTACATAACTCTCCCATTCAGTCATCAAAGACTCGTCGTACGGCAGGAACACGCTGCTCTCGACAGCTTCCACTTGCGTTCGGTTACCTCAATACAGCTTCACAACAACACTCAGTCGTGCTCTGAATTTACAACATGCAAAAAGAATACGCTGGATTTTGTAAAGGTCTTATGCAAAGCGTATGCTGTTATTTGTTTAAAACTGGGATGTAAGGTGTTCATTACGGAATGGGATCTTTAAAAGCCTTTTGATTCGTTCAGGGTGTGATACTCTCCGATTTACAAGTCACCATCCTTTGTAATACTGTATCTGCTGCTTTTTTAAGAGCAGTGCACACATAACTCTCTTAAAATCAATCATGCCTGCTTTTTTCAAAAAGATAATTTTCTATAATGACATTATATAGTGTCTTAATGTATCTAGAAGAGCATGTCATTACTAAATGTTCTAAAAATGTTGGTTTAAAACGTTTTCTAACATCATTAATGGAACATTTATAACATTCAGAAATGATGTTTTCATAACTTAATGGGATTGTTAGCAAAACGTTCTTAGAACATACATTGCTGGGAATGGGTTAAATGTGCAGTGGAGTGTGAGTCATCTAGTGTTGTGCACTTGTTTAATGTGCAGCGAGTAATGGTATGGCATTATAGTTCATTAATAATGATAAAGAGTTTTTTTTATAATATCTGTTATTGCTTTTCTAAATTGTTTTATAAAAGAACACTCTCTGGTGAGCTGCATGCGGGGCTGAAATGATGCATGTGTCTGGGGCAGCATACTGTATGACCCCTCCAGCTAAATGTTTTGAGTGTGTGAAGCACACGGGACGAAAGAAAACGGAACAGTGACTTCTGCTTGACTGCTTTACAGCATGTGTGCCAGTTCTGTGGAAGATTACTTTCCAGTATCTCTACAGGTTAATGCACAGCTAGCAAATGACAAGGGACAAAAAAAGATCAACACATAACGCAGACCAGATGCAATGATTTAATAATAATGTTTTAAATCTTAAAGATGTAAAACTATATCATATTCTGTACATTTTTTATATACAGTTTTAATCTTTAAAATAGAGAAGAATTAAAGATGTAAGATTAATGATGATATCAATTATGGTGAATAATTTATTATTAATTTATGTCACTTCAAAAAAATTTGATGAAGCACATACTGTAATGATAAAGAAATTGAAATGTACTCATATATATGGACATATATAAACTATAATTTACAGCATTTGTTTATATATGACCACACGGTACATCATCTGTATGAGGATAAACCAAAAAGAGAGAAAATTAAGATTTTTGTCACCCAACACAAAAAGGTGAGACTCATGGGATCATGGAGCCATGAAGGATCATGGAGAGGATGAGAGAGAGTGGAAATGACCCTTGTTTTGACACCTAAATATGGTGAGATCAAAGGCTCAGATGGATGAAAGAGTGTGTACCTGTGTTTGTTTCTGTTTGGGTAGGCTAAGTAGGACATATCCTATGAAGGCTTCGGTGTACTGAGTGTCCTCAACCTAGAATTAAAGGAGATGGCCTTCATAGGGCATAAAGGAGGAAAATGAAACAAAGCTTTGTGTTGCTATGGCAGCACTCCTTAAAACTTCATTTGGCAGACACTTTCATCCAAAGCAACTTACAGTGCATTTAGACTATATATTTCATCAGTATGTGCGTTCCCTGGGAATCAAATCCACAACCATTTTTTCCTCCCATTCACTGCATCATAAAATAACCTGAATTATCAGGATTTGTTCAGGCAAGCCTTAGTGCTGAAATTGCATTTCACAAGTGCCATCAGGCTTTTTGACCTCACTGTATGTGCATGTGAAGTGTCTGCCGCTCTATAAGGTAATGTTTCTCTCTCTCTCTCTCTCTCTCTCTCTCTCTCTCTCTCTCTCTCTCTCTCTCTCTCTCTCTCTCTCTCTCTCTCTCTCTCTCTCTCTCTCTCAAACAAACAAACATGGTGTGACTGTTCAAAGCCTCTCACTCCCCATTACTGTGCAGAGGTCTGTTGTGTGTGCTGTCTGTGTAGCCGAACCCCAAAACAGAAAGTGTCGAGTGTGATAAGAGTTAGTGTATGTTCATATGCTATGAAACGCTGCCTGGTTTAATCGCCCTCAGAGCGCTGGATGAAACGCCCCGTGGCCTTCGCTGAGCTCGACAGCATTTCACCTCAACATCTTCCTTTCAAACTGTAACCACAGCCACTTCACAGGTTCTTCCTAAACCCGGAGAAAGTAAAAACTCAGATTATTGTAAGTATTTCGAGATTGTTTCAGGGGAATGTTCTATATAAAAGTTATGAACACTTTGAAAATGTGTTTATTTTTATGTTTGGAATGTTGCTCACTAGCAGAAAATGAAAATGTTTCTCATGAACAAACAAACAAACAGACTTGTGGACTTTATTTACCCTGTCCAATTTGAAAACTTCAATTTTAGAATATTCTAGCGGTTTTCCACATAGGCTATTTTAGGTCCGGCGTTGAAAGTGCACCATCGTGTGCAGAACAGAAGGAACATTACACTTAATTGCCCACTCCCTCCCTATAGGTAACGGGGAAAAATATGCAAAGTTCGGGGAATAAAGTGGGAAGAGTTCAATTATCTTTTAAACACATTAAAACTTATATTCAATCGCCAGTTCTGCATGTTTTATTAATTATAATAAAAGAAATTAGCAAAATGCTAAGGCGAAAGATGAAGCGCGTTTCTCAGCAGATGTTCTTACAGACTAGACTATATATAGGGACCAACTTTCACCTTATCATGTATTATAGGCTACCTCTATTTAAACAATATAAACAGGACAACCATATACCAACTCAAGTGTTTATATGTTTTCTCAATGAGACTGTATTTGAATATTAGAGCTCATAAAACTAATATTTGGTTATTATTATTAAACAACATTTTGTCAACCTCTGCGCAAATGCTGTAGGGACACAAATAAAACTATATTGTATTGCTTTGGACTTTCTTAAATAAATGGCACGGGCTAACAACAGTGCCAGTAAACACACTTTGCAGTTCACTTTGCAGTTGAAAGCAGTCAAAAACATGTTACCAGTAAAATCATTCTAAACAAGCAAGCTGCTCCAAGCGGGATTCGAGCTAAGAACCAGCGATGCATCCAGCATGGGAAACAGGAGCACTAACAGCGAGAGCACAGGCACTAACGTACGCTACACAAACACGACTAGAAGTCGCTCAGGTTTACCTGCACAGATCACTGGCTGTTCTCCGTTGCACATAATTAACGCGTTAAGATGATGAACCGTAATCATGTAATGAAGCAAGAAGGTGTTCGCATGTATCGTTTTTTTGCGTTTTTTCTTTTGTGTGCCATCTTGAAGAGAGAGAAAACAATTTGAAGAGAAAAAATATTAAGAGAATAAAATATATATTTTTGAAGAAAAAAAAATTTTGAAGAGAGAAAAAAAATTTTTTGAAGAGAGAAAAGAAATTGAGAGAGAAAAAAAAATTAAGAGAAAAAAATATATAATTGTTAAAGGATATACAATTTTGAAGAAAGAAAAACAAATGTGAAAGAGAAAAAAATTTTTTTGAAGAGAAATAATTTTTTGGAAGAGAACAAACTAGTCTAACTAAAAAAAGAAAAAAATAGTCTAGATTTAGGCTTAAGGAGGGAATATCACGGGAATATATATTTTTCTTTCACAAATTATTTTCCCCCCACATTGTGGTTCAGGGCTTCCGTAGTATAGGCTACCGTTATGGATGTGACAAACCTGAAAATGGCACTAACCTGACTATAGAAAAATGCTTTAAAAACTTTGAGACCTCACATAGGTATTTGAACCATCAAATGTTGACATCTGTGCACTCAGTAAAAACCTTTGGTAAAAACTTTATTGTTTCATGGTAAGGTTGACATTTGCATGGAATTGCTCCTGTGGCCAAACAAAACGGCCGCATAACTAGCCCAACAAATCCATCTCTAATATTTAATTTTTAATATTGTAAAGAAGATATCATAAACAGAGTTTATGTTGTTTTTATAAATAACTTAATCTTACCTTAAAAATTTACCACAGATGAACAAAATCCTTCCACTTTTAACCTGAGAAATAAAAATCAACTCAACAGCAGTTTAAAAGTAACCCATCGATGAAACTGAACCTCAGAGTCATCTTTGACGACCAACTGTTCTTCGGGGACCACATTGCTAAGACAACGCGATCATGCTATTCAACATTAGAAAGATGAGATCATATCTCACTGAGCATGCAGCACAGCTTCTTGTTTAGGCCCTTGTAATCTCAAGGTTGGACTATTGCAATGATCTCCTTGCCGGTCTTCCTGCCAAAGCAATCAAACCACTCCAGCTGGTTCAAAATTCAGCAGCACGGCTCGTTTTCCAAACGAGTTACACCCCTCTTTATCTCTCTCCACTGGTTACCGGTCAAAGCCTGTATCAAATTCAAGTTACTAATGCTTGCCTACAGAACTTTAACTGGCTCTGCACCGGCATACTTTCATACACCCCATCAAGATCCTTGCGTCAGCAAATGAGCGATGTTTTGTAGTGCCCTCTCAAAAGGGCAGTAGATTACTTTCCCGCTCATTCTCCTTCACAACTTCTTGCTGGTGGAACAGCCTTCCAAACTCTGTCCGGTCTACCACATCTCTTACAACATTCAAACTAATTCTTAAAACTCAACTTTTCTTTGAATACTTGACAAGTAATTAATAAAAAAAATTATATCAAAAAATAAATATCTATCTATAAATACCCTATCTCTCTTTCTATTATGTTGTTCTGGCTTTTGTAGAAACTAGTAACTTGGTGTTAGCACTTATTGTATTACTGCCCCTGTTTGACATACCGCTTTATTGTTTCCTAAACTCTCTGCACTCAAAAAAGTTGTTGAACGAACTTAATAAAATTAAGGAAAACTTTTCCACGAAAATGAATTACATTTCTCCAACAAAATCTAATTAGTTTGAAACGATTCTTTATAATCTTGTTGTATGAACTTAATTTTTTTAGTAGTCTTAATTAAATTAATTTGTGTCATACCTACTGGATAATGTTTTGCAATGCCTAATAGAAAGAATTTTGTCAGGTTAACCGTTTTATTTTGTCATGCCTACTACATAAAATAATGGCATGTTAACTACACTTGACTTTGTCATGACTACTATATAGACAAGAAAATAATACGTTAAGAGACTATTAATTCACATTTTAAAATGTAACCGCCCACTACTTAACCAAAGGCAACGCTTTTCTGAACAATGGTAACCACAAAACTCTAAACACTAACAAGTGTTTCTTTTGACTGAACAACACATCAAACATCACTTAATTAAGAAAATACCTCTCAAAATGCAGTTTTATGCAAAGCATGCTGGGAAGTGCAAATCCTCTTCCAAGTTGTAAAATGTTATGTTAACGCAACACAAATCATTTATGTAGTCCTAGCATGAATAAATTAAGTTACATAACTGAACATAAAAAAATCATGTTTAACCAGATTTTCCAAAAATTGTGTTGATTTAACTTGTTTAATTTAAGTAGATTGAACTAGCAGCAAAAATAATTTTTTTCAGTGTGTAAGTCGCTTTGATAAATTTTTTTTTGCTATCCTCACTTACATAAATGAAGTCTTGCATACTCTATAGTAAAAAAAATATCAAAATGATATGGTGTCTGAATCATTTTTGGTTTGACTGTATGTGTGTTTAAAGTTTGGTGTATGTAATATGTCTACGGCTCCGCTGGTCGTAGTAGTGAACAAAGTCTACACTTTGCTGGAAAAATGTTAATATGTACGTTGAGCATAATGTTGAGTCCTGGAGGCCGCCATTATTGTTTTGGGAATATTTGTGCATGCCTATAGACTGAACACGTAATACGCATGTACATGACTTTTCACAGTGTGATAGTTTCACCGGTTTTCACAACACCGTTGTTTTCAAAAAACTTGCACCCCAAAACAGCGTTTGACATGAACATGAACATGTACATGAACAGCCAAAATGGATCAAATGTTTTAGTTTTTAGTTGAAACCATTTTGGTATAAACTGCCCCTAAGAAGTACACTAACTGCCGAGTTTTGAACAAGCTGAAGTTTATTCAATAGCCCTGCAGGACACCCACTCAGCAATGAATTATAATAATCTTCTTGAGTTTATAAATGCATGAAAGCTTTTCTGTGTTTAAAACAAAGCATGTGCATTAGTGAAAGCACACTGGACATACAGTGTGTGACATTTTTAAATCTAGCATTACACCCATGCACTCTCTAAACCGTGAGTCTTAACATCACAACATACTAGGCTTTATTATGTATGACCAATGTATACAAATGTATATACTAATGTATTCTTATATAACTGGTTGTTATTGCCAGGTACAAAGTAAAAGTAAATATGGGTCTCATCAGCATAGCAGTAAAAATGAAATCCATGTTTTCTGATACAACCTCACAAACATGGTCCCAAAACTAGCCCTTATGACATCTTATATGACTTGTTTAAATAAACAAAATGGTAGTTGGTTTAATAAAACTCAAAAACTCTCTAACATGTTAAGACTAGTAATGCCAGTTATCAAGTCTGTCCAATAAATTAGAATGAAATTTTTGACAAAAGCAAAACTAAAATCCAGGAATGGAGAGGTACTGCATGGCCCTCTAACCTTTAGAGGATTGTGACACTCTGCTGTTTTGTTTGAATTCTAACACAAATTGAAGTTTTTTAGTTGTGGTTTAATGAAAATAATGTAATCTGGATGGCAAAACGGTTGGAACACATTTTTCTTTCTTTCTTTCTTTCTTTCTTTCTTTCTTTCTTTCTTTCTTTCTTTCTTTCTTTCGTTTGCAATCATCACATACTGTACTATTCTGTGGGCATGTAGCCTATTCTTACTCTTCTATACTCTTCTATATTTTTAAAAACCCAACCATTATAGTAATGCTTTACTATAATTCTTGTGCATTATAGATTAAAAATACCAATACAAAATAAGTGACCCTCATTCATTTGTCCAAACAATACTGTTTCCCATATGCCTGTGATAGATGAGAAGAGACTGTTGGTTTGTTCCTTGACTCAGATCAAGGGCTTATGTCAGCAGAGGTAGAGGATGGGTGGTCCGAGCACTGTCATTCCTCCTCATCAGTGAGTGTGGATGTAAAACACACTGACAGACAAGAGAAGAACACATCTCACCACATCACAGCCCTGATTCACTCTGCCCCCAGTGCTGATCTGTCCCAAACATCTTACTCATATGTGCAAATCATTTGTAGTGTGCATGTGTGTGTGTGTTGGTACATGAGCATGCATGTATCTTTGGAGGTCTCTGAATGTAAGTCTGTGAATGCATAGTGCTCTGAGATGAATTTATTGTGCATGGCACCTTAAACAACCCAGTGACCCGAGACAACTCATTTTTGCATGTTTTCAACAGTTTGTGTGGTATTGGGGCAACACTCTTTTTGGGAGAGAGTAGCTTCATCTCAAAGCACAGTTCTGCAGATGTTTCTGTCAGAGGATGTATGCGTAGTATGATGCATGAAGTCTAGATCTGCAGTTACTACGGAAGCCATTGGCATAACGTTGAGATGTTATGAGCTCTGACACCATGAAACGCAAGCATTAGCACTCGAAAGGTCACTGCAAATAGGCCACTAACAAATATAAATACACTCATTCATTCATAAGAAGATATTTTACACATGATGTGCAATATCACAACGTGCAATGTGTGTGTGTGTGTTTTAAAGTGCAGTGTTAGGATGGAATGTCATTAAAATCCACTGATAAAGTGCTTTATTCAGAGAGAATGTATTCTGTTAAATCAAACTTTTTTTTACAATTTGAATCTTATTCTTGTCATTAAGGGTTTTGTATTTATTATTAACTAGACCTTATCTTACCTTTATCAAAAACATATTGTTTTGCTTTAGAAGAAAGGTATTAACCCCACGGAGTCGCATGGATTAGTTTTATGATGGATGCACTTTTTGGAGCTTCAAAAGCGTGGACCCCATTCAATGGCATTACAAAGTTAGGACGAATCAGGATATTATTCAATATAACTCTGATTGTGTTTAATAAAAAAATCATACACCTGGAATGGCATGGGGGTAAAATATATCTATTTGGATAAACTATACTCCCTAAGTAAACTAGGGAATCTAAATTAGATTATTATTTTGTATTAGACTCCACCATAATACTATATTATTAGCGTTAAAGATTATCATTATTATTTTATTATTAATACAATATGTAACACAGAAGCGTTCACATTGATGATAGTTTTACTATTGTAAGCAGTAAAGCTATTTGATACTATTAACAATTTGTTGTATTTATATGAATGAATACTAAATGCTCTTCTCTTCCTGAGTGACTGGATTAGAAGGATAATCTGCTAGAAATCATGGATCAGTAGCTCTTGCTGTGTCCTCTCCTCTGGTGACCCTGCAGGCCCTTCTTTCCACACCCTCTATTATCATTTTTAAATACCTTTGCTCCTGGCAGATTCCTTGACATTACACAATTGATAAAAACTCAAACCATTTCTATTTTCAAAAGCATAATGTGGAATTTGTTGTAATTCTTTGCTGTGCATGTGATATTTCCGCATTTTTTACATTAGGGTGTTAAATACTTTTGCAAAACAAACGTTAACTGTAAAACATTTCTGAAATATTGTAAGGGTTTTGAAAATGGGTTCCAAATGGGATATATCGTTCTCCGAAACGCCCTTCGGAGTAAAAACAATCATGTTTATCTCCCATATGGTAAACACAGTCATATAAGTTAACCATGTTGTAAAATGATACAAAAAAGAACTTAACCAGGCAAGCTTTAAAATTATTAAGAGATTATTTATTTACCAATAGTAATTTCATAACCTGTGATAATAGTTCTGCAGTCTATTGACTTCATCTGTTAATTAAATCTATCATATATACACACACATATGTTATCTGTTATGTTTTTAGGCATGTCAAGTCGAACACACATTACATTATGGGACCAATGACAAGTTTTCATTTAAAACAGAATTTGCAAAAGTAGTTTGCATCTCTGAAATCTTTCCTTATTATTATTTTTATTATAAAACCATTGGCTTTATGTTTGCCTTCTCACATCTCACTACACAGTTGGTCATAAGCGCTCGCCTGCAGGCTGTTTTCTTCAATTTGATTGGCTGAACGTTCTGTCTTCTTTAATTTTATTGGCTGAAATGCTGCTTGGCCTCTGTAATTTGATTGGCTATAATTCCTTAAACCCTGTTCGATTGGTCTGTTTTGTAGCTCCGCGCCAAAGATGGAAAGCGTGACTCCAGCTTTTTTTGGTGAAACACCGGGAAAGAGAGAAGAGGCAAGCTTTAAGGGATGTCAATGGGAGTTGTTAGTCGTTACGTAAATTGAGTATTATATACCCTTCCATCTCCCTATAAGCAAGGGCATCGAATTGGAGATGGGACGTGTCCCTACCAATATCCAGGGAACACTTATTAATAATTTCGACCAAACAATTAAACTACATTTATATATAACCACTGATGTCTATCTGTGTGTTTTGTTTTTAACCTATTACTTATTTTATTTAACATTTAGTTTTCCAGAAATCATTTAATTGAAGTTAAACATATTTTACAACCGCTGTTTGTGGAGCACAAACGGTTAAATCTCGTTCTCTGCAATGAGTTCCGCCTCTGTAGCTCACATCGCTAACAGGATTGGCTTTGCTTTTTTTTAGTCCCACCTCTCTAACCCAGGTCGCTTTATGATTGGCTTAGACTTCTGTATATATTATTATTAGCTCTGTCAACACGACGGTTTATTCAGGCTACAGGTGAGGAAAAAACATTCTTACTAACAGTTTTATTGACAAAATATGGGACAAGTTGCTTCACATTTTAAGTCAAGGACAGTAGTTTCCCAATGCATGACAATCGACTGTTTCATATGCCTTTTTTAGTAAAAAATGCGTATAAATCGTGATGCAAATCATGTTTCTGTATAATCTAGTTATTAGCTTCTGTTTTTTGTGTGAGGGTTAGGCAACAACATAATGTGAATCATGAACCTAAAATAAAAACTGGATGTGTGTGTGTGCGCGCGGCGCGTGATAATGGCTCAGTTTTTATTTACCCTGCCAGAATTTTCATTGGCATCACAGATAGTAAAAAATAAATAAAATGGACCTGTTGTAGCCTATATTTGTTGTTTTTGACTTGTTTAACATTAATAAGGTTAAATATAAAAAAACGTGTTAAAATATTATATTGTTTAAATAAGTCAGGTAAATTGCACTAAACTTTTGTGAAATGCAGCTCTGCAGAACCATTTTATTTATGTCCCCACCAATGTCAAAATCAAAATTTTGCCCTTGCCTATAAGAGTTTTTTGGGCGTTTTTGGTGCTGTTCCAGACATTTACTTCTGGATTTGAGGTGGAAATATAAGTTGTCTGGAACGTAGCATAAGCGCTCCCTTCTTGTATGTCTTTTTTTCTGTAGCGGGATGTCATCACTATTAATCGCCCATAATGCCGACTCGGGAGTGGCAAAGTACCGGCAACATGTGAGAAGTGCAGGTACACAAGAAGAAAGTATGCTAAAGATTAAAATAGAAAAGTGCTTGTACTGCGTTTCGACGCGTAGCTGTCAACATCAAACACTGCTTATATCGGAAACGGCACCGGAATGAGAGAAATGAAAGGTGGGTATTGATTGGATATTGGTCAGTGATTTTAATTAAAGACTATACTGTAAAACAACTATTAAGATTGACTTTTTTGTGTGTAAATTTGCACAGTAAATTTGACTTAAAAACTGTGTAAAAAACTTTTACAAAAATGTTATAAGTAAAATTTACTGTATACAAATTTTGTTACAAAAACAATTATATGACATGATTTAAAACATTAATATCTTGTGTTTTTGGTGCAATACAATGTGTTTATACAATTTAAGGAGGGAAAAAAATCACATTTTCATATACCGTATATTATTAGCTCCTCTATGACCCACCTTCTAAAACGCATAGATTTTTACAAAACTCATTGCTCTGGAAAGTGCAGTGTGCTCTGATTGGCCAGTTGAACTGTGCATTGTGATTGGCTGAATACCTCAAGCCTAAGGTTGAAATGTTACGCCCCTTACCATAACTCAAACTTATAACTGAAGCTACATTGGGTGGCGTAATGCAAACATACTGACGTAGAGTTGTGGGGGCGTGATCGATCGAGGCGTTTTAGGCAGATCTGGATCAGACTTCTCTTTCAGTTAGAGTAAATCATTTTTTTACACTTAAAGTTGTGATGCATGAACAAGAAAAATAGGGCATGCCCACTGTAAATTGATTGCATTAAGAGTATAGGTGTTTAAGAAAAGGAACTCACATCAGACTGACAGTTAGAGAGGAGGAGTTAACAGATATTCTGCCCAAGCTGTCTAACTGATGTCATCAGTTCACCACTCCAGAGCAGAAGTACATTTTTAGATTTTGATTAAAGACATAAAAAATACATTAAAATAATGATCGGCACAGGGTTAATCATTTGAAAATAAATGTTCATTATTCCATTAAAAAATATGAATTGTCAGTTTGAATTATTACAGTTAAGTAGTTTAGCAATTAGGCAACCTTTGAACTTTAAAAAGTCATGTATGTTACATAGCTGATTAAAATGCATTATTTGTGAGAACATACATAAAAAACAAACACAAATAATAAACAAAAAAAAAACACAAACATTGTCATTACCATTTTTTAATTTTTTAATTCACTGACTTTGAGTTGAATAATTGTTCTGACATCAATGCATTTGTTGAAATGTAAACAGTACTGCACAGTACTTACTTTTATTTACTGATTGTCTAGTTACTATTTGTATTCTATACGTGTTTCTGATTACCTTGTTGTACCTCAGGAACCCTTTACGCATTTTTTTCCCATAACTGAATATGGATAATACACGAGTTCTTTACCACTAAGTGGCTCTTGTACTGCATTCTTTAATGTCTTTATTTGTACCAGACATTTAAAGTTGTAATCTTTAAAACAAACAAACAAACAAACAAACAACTCTCTATACTAAACACTGGAATTTAACACACACATTATAGACTACAAATATTCCTATGTTTATTCATACATTGTACATAACAATCGTGCTTTTTCATATGACACCATTTAAATACATGTCCTATGTATAATTTGTTTTAGGCAGTGTAACAGTTAAAAATATACAAAACAATATAATTTATTACGAGACATAAATTCTATTTGTTTTATAATCCTTTTTATAATAATCACTTATTTCTCATAACTTCCATACGATATGTGCTTCGGAGATCAAAATATTATTGCAGAAAACAGCAATTTCAACATTTAGACAAGAACTTAATAATGGAATACAGACATTCACGGTTACATGTTTTACACAATACAGTTGTACAATAAAGTTCCAGATAAAACTGCAGAAAAGAAACTTTGTACAAAATTCACAGGACGAAGCCATTTCACATTTATGTAGGTACTTATCTCCTCGTAGTAAACATGTTTAAGACGACCCAATGCTTTTCACTTGTAGCTGCCTTTGATGCAAACTGTCACCACATCATTGCTCTATCACTGAAGCAGTCTTGTGCTTTTGGGTGGCAAAAGGGGCCAAAAGACCCTATATGTTTTTTTTGTATATGCTACTAACTTAGGAGAATGTGTAGTATACTTCCCCAGAAAATATGGCACAATCTAGTAGTGTAAACTATTGTAATTGAGGGACCAGTTAGAGCTTTTTTTTCAGACTTGAAGCCTCGATATGCACTGCGGGTCAGAGACATATCTTAGATTGGATTCTTTTTGGATATTCCTGAGGGGACGTGTAAACAGGACAATAGTGTGTAGATGACAGTAGAAATGTTCACCCTGTGCTGTTTGTGTTTTTGTACCCTGTGCTTTACAAACTACACACTGCCTGGCATAGATTAGTTTTTGCTTTAGTCTATGATTTTGGTCCTTGGTCACAACACGAAAGTAGCAAAAGCATTCTAAAAATAATTCTACAAATGTTTCAGTCACATACAATAGTTTCCTTTTTTTTCCTCTCAGAAAAAAATTAAATACTAACAGTCTCTCTCAACAAAAATATTAAACAACAACAACAACAACAACAACAACAACAACAAAAAAGGGTTCTACAGATGAAAATTTTTTGTTGTGCTTCTGGCACAGAGCTCACTTGATTCTGTTTTCCCGAATGACCCCGAATGTAACACCGACTTTCCCTTTGATGCTTTTGAATTCCCTCTGTGCTTTAGTCCCCAGTGCAACATAGAAACAGTGTATACCTCACAGATATCGTTTATGCATTGCAAAGCAGTGCATTGTCCTTAAATCTAACTCACAGTATAACCTTAGTTGAGACATATTCACATGATACATAGTATATACGTCATTTTTTAACACTGATGCTTTGTACTTTACATTTGGAAAACTTACAGAGTGTATGTTTTACAAATGCAAGTTTGTGTAAATGTGTTTTTTCTTTATCACTTTTTTATGTTTAGCTTGATTATGTATGACTATACCCTGGAGGTAGATGATTCTATAACTGTATAAACATGGAAGTCCTCTGTGTTGTTAATCTTTGATTGCTCTCGGCTGGAGTGCACCTCTACTGGCTTTAGACATTGGCATCATTGCCAGGTATAGCTGAAGAAGAATTGTCAGCCGGCACCTGCGGCTGAGGTTGCGGCTGTGCTTGCTGCGGTTGCTGGGGTGATTGCGGTTGCTGGGGAGATTTCGGCTGCAGTTGTGTCTGGTCCGGTTGCTGCTGTGATTCCGGTTGCTGGGGTGATTGCGGTTGCTGGGGTGATTGCGGTTGCTGCGGTGATTGCGGTTGCTGCGGTGATTGCGGTTGCTGTGGTGATTGTGGTGACTGCGGTTGCTGCGGTGACTGCTCTGGTTGCTGTGGCTGCTGCTGCTGTTGCTCTGGTCCATTCTCCTGTGTTCGCGTCACTGCTGCGGGATGCAGCATTATCCTGATTCGCTGAAATTAAGCATTGTGTCCGGAACCAATGAGCACATACACCGCCTGTCATGTATCCTAACTATACTCATTATTGAGTTTCATCAGCAAACTGCATTGACCACACCTACATGCACATTTGTTGAGGTCGATATTCTGGATTAGCTTAGTTTATTTTAAAAGGATGCACGTTCTTTTCCTGACATTTATTAATGGAAACACTAAGGATGTTTACAGTACTCTTGTCATTTACTGTCATGAAATTCTAAGACAATACAAAAAATTCAAATATCAAATATTTGATTACGCTAATGCTAAGCCATTACTGTTTAGCGGCATCAGCTTATAAAGATGGAGGTAGCGTAAAATACGTTATATCTTGATGTGACTTGTTCTACATGGTTTTAATAGCTAATTTATAAAACAAAAATCTGAAATCTGCAGCACACCACTAAATCCTTCTCCTGTATAATGTACATGTCATCATAATATTGTGAAACTAGCTCATTGTGTCTTAAAACGCTATTATCAACAGCTACCTTTTTGCTATGTTCAATACGTTTGGTCATGCACAGATCAAAAATCTTGTGATTCAGAAAAGCAACCAGACCATCGGTTTGTGTTGTTTACATGACACAAACCAAATTTTTAAATATTATAATTCAAAGATAAATACTGATGTGCATGTAAAAGTAGTCATTGCAATCTAATGTCATTTTATCAAATTATCGGCTATTCTTTTCTTAGTAAATTAACGCTGAAACTACAGTATGTTACAAAATGAGAAATTTTGTAAAAGAAAAATTATTTCATTTGATGAAGTTACCTCCTTATACGTGCCCTTCAGATTGAGGAACATGTAGCCCATATAGCCGGGTATAAGAACCATAGAGGATAGAGCCATGAGCCAACCCACTCCCTGCCCCCATTTAGGGAACACATAGTTGTTCAGGGTAAGAGGGACCATTTGCACAGCACTGAAGAGGAACACACCCTGCAGGAATAAACTCCGTTTAACAACGCTGCACTTTTCACACAATAAAACTATCTGGTCTAATTCCTAATTTTACATACTGACTATGTATTCATTAAACCATAACACTATACATTAATATTTCATTTGTTAACTTCATTAGTTAACCTGAACAATGAACAATACTTCTACAGCATTCATTAAAGCGGGGATAATCTGCCAATCTCATATTAATCTATACAGTAGTACTGCATACGTTGAATCTTCGAAGAGTATTTAGTTTGATCACATTTATAAAAGAGAGATACAGCTGTACGATTATTTCTGGAAAAACACGAGCTGCTGGAGGCAGGCAGGGGGGACGGAACTATAGCGCGAGCACACAATAACATTACATCGCATCAATACCTTCGTGTTGTTAACATTATGCACGTACGCGCCGATTGTCAACAAAACACACACATATGACTTAGTTTCACTTACCGCATACGGTTCATCTTTTAGCACTGGGACCATGCCATCTAACTTCTGTCATCAGTTTCAAACAATCTCCAAATCCAGCATTACATCCACCGTTTATATAACATCCATCACTGAAATGCCGTGAACAAACAAACTACTGACTTCTCTATCCCGCTTATTACACTATCTGGCACATGGGTAAATTATTGGACATGGAATATTGGTTTAAAACCTTTCCTATAGGACAGCTTAAAAACTCAATTCACCTTTTTAATGATCATATAAAACATGCACAAACCTCGACAATTCAGCTTGACTAACTCAATAACAAAGATTCATAGGCAATATTTTCTCCCTGGTTTTTATTATACAAAAAGCCCAATTTAAGACAATAGATGGTAAATCCTTAATATGGATTCAAGGTTCATTGCGACATATGACAGCTTTGCTATTGCACAGCATATCTGACCTAAATACAATATATTACAGTAAAAACACAGATAATAAATAATAAAGGGCACTATAAACAAACAATAATAACGTTGGTTACTCACAGCAACAACTAAAGGGGTGAAGAAAACCCAGCACAGTTTCCACCACAGGCATGGCTTGTATCCAATCATCTCTTGGATGTTATCATAGAACTTGTTCACACCTAAAATTGAAAGAAATGCTGTTTTAGAAATGCTGTTCTTTAGTGTTACAATACTTGAATTGCGTGACTAAATACATGAAATTAAATGGAATACATTTATTTATCAATTTGGACCAGGAGTAAGAATGTGATCAGGAAGAAGAGGGTTAAAAAACTGAAAAGACATTTCACAGACAACCTGGCCAGTGCAAGCGATTAGAAATCCTACAGCTACACAAGAACAACAATAAGACACTAGCGATCAAACAGATGAAACCCTGCAAGTTTCGGTGCCATCTCCTAAGGGTGCTAATTTAGTAAACCCTTTGAAGGAAGTGACAAGCAAAGGACAAACAACTTATACTGTTGTCTGAGTTAAAGGATATAGTCTAATATAGAATATGTTCACACAATCAAAGCTGTGTTGAAACATTTGCTCGGGTTCATTTCAAAAGATCCATTCCAGTAATTTTCAGTCCTTTTTCTTTACTTAAAAAAATCCATAATCTCCACTTCTTAATTTCATTAATGCATCAACATCAGTCCTCTTTGTCCCCTGTGGGACATAAAGCATCAACGATTTGCATCAACTGCACTTCGCCCCATGTCAGTCCCATTTCCTCCAGCTCTGCCATCACAGTACGTCTCCATGATGTTTTTGGTCGCCCTTGTTTTCTTCTGCAAGGTAGTGTCCATCTCAGGGCAGGTTTTGGAATTCGGTCCTAGTCCATTCTAAGGACATGTCCAAGCCATTGGATGCGACGCCGCTTGATCTCAGATGACAGCATTTTGAGTCTTTGTTTTCCTGTTTTCATTGGTGATTTCATAGGCCAATATTTACGACATATCCTTCTGAGGCATCCATTGTGGAAGGCGCTGGTCTTATTCGTGTCCCCCTTGGCGATCTGCCAGCACTTGAGCCATAGACTGGTTTAACAAGATTTCTGTACTGTACAGATGTAGCTTTGTGGTGATGTTGTACTGTCAAACTGTTTTTAATGTGGCGAAAGCACTTCTAGCTTTCCCCAGTCTTGCTTGTATGTCTTTTTGAGCTGTGTTGTCCTTGCTTAGACTTCTTAAGTATGTGAAATCACAGACATGTTCCAGTGGTTGGTTGTTGACAGTTATTGGTGTGTTTGGGATGGAATTAATGCACATAATTTTACTCTTGTGCGAATTGATGTTCAGGGCCACATGCCTAGCAAAGTTATTCAGCCTGTCTGCCTTGTCTTGGAGATCTTGTCTTGGAGATCATCTGCAAAATCAAGGTCTACGAGCTATGAGAATGGGGTCCACTTGGGCCTCTGGGTTTGTCAGCTGTTGTTTTACGCATGATGCAGTCAATGGTGAACAGAAAGAAGATTGGAGAGATGATACAGCCCTGCCATACATCAGACTTTACAGTTCACCATTCTGACAGGTGGCCATCAACAATGACACTGCATTCAAACTTCTTCATTCATACAGCATTCGTTCATGCGAATCAGTCTTTTATGTTTTACTCATTTTCTTATCGACTTGTTCATTTATTTATCATGCAGTGTTTTGTAGCATTCAGTAGTATTATACTGATATTGTTGCATTGTATACTGTAAAAATGTATAAAATATAGGTGCAAGGGCACTGCATGATTCTGTCTCCTTACGATGCATAAAATTATGGGAAACTGAACATAATTGTGTGAAGATCTGTGTAATCGTTTTTACAACTTATGGCTTGCAATGTTTTTGGGAAATGCAACCCAGAGTACTTTACTGAACCGTTGGCTGGAATTGAAGATAGTAATGGTGGCAGCACTGGGACCAGAAATAGACACATCATCACAAGATCAAGAGATAATATGATACGTCATCTATCAAGCTAAACGACTTAATGTCACATTAAATATATCTTCTGAGTAGCCTTGCATAACTCATAGACACTAGGCATGTAATGATATGTCCATTAAGCATTCACTATATGTGAACATACACATGCCTGCCTAATTGTGCTGAAATTATGAAAATATCAGTCAAATTACAATCCCACACAAAATTATTTTTACCGTTACTATCAATAATGTATATTGTATATCTATATATGTAAGTATGTATGGATGGATGGATGCATGATTTACTGAAACATTATACATTAAATGTAAGGTGCATGCATGATGCTCATATAATCTTGAGCTAAACACTGTCTTAAAGTGCCAAATGGGCCCAAATGCTAAACAGCGATCCTATGGGACAAACAGAATCAGTAAGACAAGAAACAACTGGCCAGCCAGCACGACATGATCACAGTCAAGAAGCTGCAAAAGCAGTGGTGATGTATAGCAGTCACAAATGAAAGAAATAGCAGAGAAGGAACTATGATAAAATCACAGCCAAGACAGCTCTATACACTGTGTGTTAGAGACTAAATAAAGAAAAACAACCTGGACTCACATACCAATCCTAAATCCTGTTTGTGCCATCAAAACCTCATGTCTCATTTCTAAAAGTATGACAATCAAAAACATTTCTGGTGATGCAAAGGACTGCAGCATGATATAGTGTAAAATCCCTTAAAAACATGGAAAAATAGTTCAGACCGTGTGACAGTGTTTGTAAGACTTACCGTAGCACCAAGAGATTGAGATACACTCAAAGAAGACCAAGAAGAGCAGACACATTCCACTGGCTGAATAATAATCAAAGAGCTTGAACACATAGAGACCGCCCTACACAAGAGATACACAATCATATGGATATTACAGTCGACATCCATCTTATCAGAATGTGTAAGTGAAATGTACTGTACCTGTGTGATATTTGACAGGCCAATGGCGTAGGACACAACGCACACACATGCAATGAAGATCTCCCTTCTCTTTCTGAGCACTCGGGGGAACTCGTCCACCAGAGCAGTAATGAAGCCCTCCACCGTGCAGAACTGCAAACCAATGCCATTCACGATACTGTCATATTGTCATATTACATTCACATGAAAAAACATGCTTTACTGAATGACATTATGATACACTTGATTTTGTTCAGTTTGCATCCAGCATTAATGTTAACATTTTATTATTCTTTTTTAACAATACTTTTAATAAAACTGCCCTATACAAACTAAAAATGCTGGTTGTTCCTTGTTTGGTAAAAGAAAATGAACAAAATAAACTGGTTTATATATTAACCTATGCTGGGTTGTTGTCACCCAACCATGGGTTAATACAACCCAGCATGTTTTAGAGTGTAGTAAGGCAACAGTATGCTTTATTGTGATTTCACATTAACGGTACCACATAGCGAACTGTGTTTGGTTGCCAAACAATGTACTAAATGAATAAAACGAAACAAAATTATTGTGTGGTTGCACTCCACAACTGTACAACAAACAAGACATTTTCAATATATCTTAAATAAAATATATTTGAATATATAAAAACATACATTTTCACCAGTTGAGCATCAGTTAATATTTATTAAAACAACATGTTTCTCTTTTGCCTTTTAAATCTGCATGTTCCTATTCCATGTTCAGTAGAATTTAAACTTAAGCTCACCAAATTGACCAAAAAGATCTTTAAAAGATAGAAACCCGCATCAAAGGACACGAAAGCTTACTGAACTGACAACAGGCCACCAATGCAAGCAAATCTGTAGATTGCATCTGTTTCTAGGTCAGTGCTTGAATATGTTATTTCGTACCTGACTGTCGATTCCCAACATGAGCAGCATGGAGAAGAAGAGAATTGCCCACAGTGGTGAGATGGGTAACTGCGTCACAGCTTCTGGATAGGCTAAGAATGCCAAACCAGGACCTGTGATAAACACAGAACATCATTAAAAAAATGACCTCCTCGTTGTTTGAAATTCATGTTTTGATTATTAAAATTAAAATGATCATTTTCTATAAATCTGTTTCTACTAGAGGGATAGTTCACCTAAAAATAAAAATTATGTCATGAATTACTCTCTAGTTCCATGCATATATCAATTTCTTTGTTTGGTTAAATACCAAGAAATATATTTGGACGAATGCCTGTAACCAAACAGTTCTTGGACCTCATTGACTACCAAAGTAGAAAAAACAACATAGATAGTCAAAACTGACCCAGAAATGTAAAAGATTTAGAACAACTGAAAGGTGAGTAAATGATGACAGAATTTTTAAATTGGGTGAAGTATACTTTTACCAGGATGTTATAAAACATCACTACCTCAAGTGAAGCTAAAAACCGGAGTGTTTAATGTCTAAAGACGATTGCAATGTTATGATTATGTAATGTGAATGAGAATTACCTGATGCAGCTACATCAGCTATTGGTCTCTTTGTCACATGTGCCATGAAACCCACGATAGAGAAAATCACAAATCCAGCAAACATGCTAGTGAAGGAATTTATGCAGCACACAATGATAGAGTCCCTGTGGATTCAGAAAATTACCCTTTTATTATCAACTGACCTGACTCCTCTCTTAAGAGAAATGTACGTAAGGGATCTGGAGCCAATTACAAAATCAACTGTAACTGGAGCTCTAAGCATGTAGTTTTCTTTGCATTACATGCAAATATGTCAACTCTGATATTGGCCACAAAATCACATTTGTTAGGCTTTCTGTGGGGAATATTTACAAGAGAATCAATCAATTATTAGATCAATAAAATATGAGATCTTCATACCTGTACACATTGTTATGGAAAGGGTTGTAGCTGCCAAGAGCAATAAGGGAGCCCAGACCCAAACCGTACGAGAAGAAAATCTGTGTTGCAGCATCGAGCCAAACCTGAGATTTGATAAGAAGTGAAACTATTTAGTGGCTAGCCTGGGTGTAATTGACCCTGTGTGTGTGTGTGTGTGTGTGTGTGTGTGTGTGTGTGTGTGTGTGTGTGTGTGTGTGTGTGTGTGTGTGTGTGTGTGTGTGTGTGTGTGTGTGTGTGTGTGTGTGTGTGTGTGTGTGTGTGTGTGTGTGTGTGTGTGTGTGTGTGTGTGTGTGTGTGTGTGTGTGTGTGTGTGTGTGTGTGTGTGTGTGAATGACTGAATCTGTAAAATCACCTCTGACTCCTTCAGTTTCTCAAACTCTGGAGTGATATAGAACAAGATTCCATCGCGAGCCCCAGGCAGAGTCACCCCACGGATGAACAGAATAAACAGCATGATGTATGGGTAGGTGGCAGAGAAGTACACAACCTGCAAGCACATTGATTTCTGTGTCAAATACTTCTCTACTATATTCGTCCGGCATATATAAATTGTGAATGGACAAATTCCAGCCAGAAGCCTTCAAGACAGGCCAACAGCCAAGAACCTCTCACCTTTCCAGTCCAGCCCACTCCTTTCCAAATACAGAAGTACACAAGGACCCAGGCAATGGCCAGCGTTATAGCGAGTGGCACGCGAATCTCACCAGGTTTTTCTAAGCCATCAGTCATTTGATGCACATTGCGTCTATATGAGCACATCATGCGACACAATCACTCAACACAAAAAGACATATAGTATGTATTCACATGCACATAGGTCAAGAAAGGTCATGCACAAGCAATTTTCCCAAATTCTTACTCCCAAAACTCCTTGACAGCACTGGTGAGATTGGCAGTGTCTACTATGCTGTAGTTGGTATAACATCTGTCTGTGTTCCAGGGATTGTTACAAGTTTTCCACGGAAGCTCCTAGAACGAGTAGAACAAATGCTTTACATTGTCTCTTTCTCCTTATATATATATATATATATATATAAATATATATATATAAACACAGAGGAGACGGAATGCTTACAGTGGTAAAGGAGTTGTATAGGTAGTACAGGGCCCAGGCAATGATGACAACGTAGTAAATGTTCAGCCAGAATGACAAAACAGCAGCAGCAAGACCAACACCTGTAATCGCCATATACCCTGCGTTACAATTACTTACACAAAACCAAAGTGGCATCAGAGACGTCTGGGATACTATGGGGTCAAAGCCGGCTTTTACGCGGCATTGCAGACGTCTTTTATACAGTCAATTATAAGCTCGGCCAGTCTTTAGAAATAACAAACACAACTCATGTGTTTAAGTCTCTTAAGTTACCGCACGTCACCAACACTGCGCACTTCTAGAAGGCGACACTAGCATTTTGCATATTTAAGAAACAGGGCAGAGAGTAAACAGTAATCGTATACCTTTGAACATTGGAGCCAGTTTCCAAACACCAAGGCCGCCAATGGATGTGTACTGTCCAAGAGCGCATTCAAGGAAAAACAGAGGAACTCCCGCAAAAATGAGCGTCAAAAAGTACGGGATTAAGAAAGCCCCTGAAATTACAGACACTCATGAAAATTACCCAACAGAGCTCTGCAAAAGCACATATTCACATGCAACACAGCACACCACACCACACCACAGTCACTTTGCAAAGCTGAAGCTTGCTCTTACCTCCGCCGTTTTTCCCGCACAGATAAGGAAATCTCCACACGTTACCCAGTCCGATGGCGTATCCTACACATGACAGCAGAAAATCAAATTTTCCACCCCAAGTTTCCCTGTCCGGAATGTCTTTCTTCTTCTCCGGTTTGTTGTCCTCAGCTTTGGGTTTGTCGTTTGTAGTTGTGATCTCGTTAAGTTCCGTCACAACTTGTCCATCGGCGCTTTTGGTGTTGTTGGTCGCCATGTCTCTGATTTCAGCACCAGTCCGCGCAGACAGCAGCAGAGCTCCACACAAACACCCGCTCGAACCCGAGACCGCTTCAGTTAACCTGAAAACAGCCAACCGTGTATTTCTTCCGTAAAGACAGACAGCTGTGTGAAAAGCAAGTCGACACACGCACACAGACCTGTGGTCTGTAATTGAGACCGAACTGTCTGTCATGACCATCAATTTACACATATAAATCAATTTTGTTCGATCTTGCGAGCCCTCTCAGTAACGTGTTTCTGCCTTTATTTATCGTTGTTATACCCTATATAAATGCTTTCGAAATACGCTTTCGTAATGCAAAATAAATAAATAAAAAATACTAAAAATAACAATAAAAATGACTATTTTTTCCTACATTATATTTACAATGCCATACCAACTTTTCGTTAGTAAAATATTATTATAAAAAAGAGATATATTTATCAAATCTTCAATAGCCAATTTATATGCATATTCGATTATTTTGCAGCAAACAAACGATGCTTTCTTTTTAAAAATTGCAATAAAATAAAAGATGGATATTGAGTGCATTAGTTGAGATGAGGGCGAGCTCTGCTGCCTTCTCTGATTTGTCTCCAATATCACCAAATCCTCGAACCATCATTTCAACATTTTTCACCTACTTACGGTTATTTTGAATCCTCCGGGTGTAGTGAAATGAGGTATCCGTAGATTCCACTACAAGTTGTAAACTTCCAGTATGAGCAATGTGTCCAAAGAGTGTTGTGTCCATGTAAAGCGATCTTGGCGGAGCTGTCCACGGGCGAGTGGTTCTGAATCCACCGAGCTCAGACTGTCTGCGATTAGCTGCTCCTCAACATCTCCAGAGCGTCAATGTCATGTGAAAGTCAACACCCCCCACCACACACTAACACACGCAAACACAGACACACTCCTTCAGGTCAGAAACACAGCTGTACTACGCACAGTAAATTCGATGTATCTCAACACATAAACACATTTTGTAATTCAAATAGAAATTCTGAGAGTTTGTTACATCTGAATCTTCCACATTTTTATATGGAATTCACGTTTCATGGATTGTGACTCATACACATTCAAACGAACATAACCACTGTCCACTGGAGAGACTCACAGCTTCCAGACCCTGGCCACTTTAACCGAAACATATCATCACTTAAGTATGTCCATGGAGCAGGTGGAAGCACTGCATCCTCCTCCAGGTGTGGGCAGACAAACATCATTCTGTTTCTTTAACTGAAGACACTTCACTGGAATACACTTCACTGGAATAATATACACTTCACTGGAATAATAATGCATGAAGTGACACTATTTGTAGTGAGAAGTGTGACTGGGTTACAGATCAGCCCTATAAATTCACATATAGTAAGTAAATGCTTTTCAATTGCAACATAACATCCTAAAGCATTTTGCAACACAACCTTTCTATTAAACTGCTTCTCACTTTCATGAATAGTGTCCAAGGGAGCACATGATGTTTTGGATCCAAAAACTGTAAATGGCAGAATTGTAATGCCAGCAAACAGTGGCTAATGAAAAGTGCCTGTTGAGAAGTTTGGGTCAGAGAGGTTCAGATTTCATCTCCTCTCCCAAATCTTGGCTCAGGGTGCAGAACTCAATTGGCAGCAGATGGTAAACCAATGAGGGGTGAACTAACCTACTAATGATACTACATGAAATTTAGCATTTACAGTCCATCTGGCTGCATCTCCCTTTGGTTATACAGGCTGTGAAAACATGACATATTTCTGCACAAAACCAGCACCTGCTGTGGACACATGAGCTTTTCTGGGTGAATGGTGACATTCAGACTCATTCAGAAAGATAATAAATATTTTATCTCAAACGTTAAAGTCAAAATGAGGGTTTAACAACATTCTCGTTCACTGCACAATTAAGTCCATAAATATTTGGACAGAGGCACATTTTTAGTTTTTTTTAGTTACAGTGATATAATGAATATTGGCTGTGCAAAAGTGCAAAAGCCTCAAGAAAAGATGGTTAGATTAGACTTCTAAATTAGGTGAACAAGCTCTAGAAAAACATTTTTGGAGATATAAAAATGAAGGAGAAGGCTTAGATTATATGATGATATGAGCAAAACACATATCATCAGTTAAATAGTGTTCAGGCAGTGTGATTCCATTTAGGCTTCCTAAGGCACTGGGTCACTGGTGTTTTTTGGTGATTTAACAGAAGACAGAAGCATTCAGATTAGTTTTTCACTTAACATTGTGAAGGGGTTATTCTTCAACATGGAGAGGATAATGTCATCATCCACCAGTTATATCCTATATGGACATCCAGGACAACCAGTGTGTTTTCTTCTCAGAATGTTGATTTGGTGACTCTTAATGTTCCTAGGGTCTTTCTAATGGATTTGTTGTGTTTTTGAAGTGTCTGTTTCACTTGCATGGAGTTGTCCCTGAACCGCATGATGTGGGTTTACAGCAACAGCTTCCAAATGCAAACACCACACTTAGAATCAATTCCAGCCCTTTAACATGCTTAATTTATGAAGAAACATACCTGTGAATAAAACAGCTTTTGATTCGACTGCCCACATTTCTTTTGGTTCCTTCGAAAAAGGGGGAGCTAAATATTAAAGAGCTGCAATTCTTAAACCCTGCAGCCAATCTGCATGTGAATACACTCTAAATAAAACTGAGTGTGCACAATATTCATTATATAACTGTAACTTAAATATATTTCAATAAACATCTAAAATAACAAAAATGTTCATGAACCCAACTGTAGGCTAAGAGAGAGATCACTGGAGATGTCACAGGATTGAGTACTACCTAATTCTGCCTTTGGAAATGATGGTTAAACATTATGTAGCTTGATTCAGTCACTTTATAGATAATACCATTCACATGAAAATATTTTTTTTATAATTTACAATATATAGCGTGTTTATTCTTGAAATATAAACCAAACCATATGATTAAGTTGTATTATTCATGCTACTTATGTGTTTTTATTTGTAGCACTTTTAAGACGCTTAAATGTACAAACATCAATGCATGCATGTTTTTAACATCATGAGAATTCGTCTCATTAATAACTTGGCATTGGTTTTGTTCTAATGCAATATGCAAATCCTGTCTGCTCTGAGAGACTAATTGATTTTCTCATATGAGAATGCTTGTTTGACCTGCTTCGCAAACCTTAAACATTTGAAGAAATTATCATTAGTTTATAGTGAAGAAAAATCAAAGTAAACAGTGTTCGGTGTAAACACCAGAGCCCCTTTTAGGTGTGCTGTATAAAAAATATACATCCCTCAAAGCAGTATGGGGCATCGAAATCGGTTTAAAATTTGTTCAAGTGTTGCTAGGCAACAGCAAAATGGTCTCAGCCTCCCTGTTCATATTAGTATTTCTGCTGGGGTTTACTCCCATTGATGTATTCAAGTTCCCCCCCCTCCTTCCATTAGCAAATGTCTTGTTTTTAGGTCTTTGTTATTATTATCAAAATAATGTTACGGGTAATATTAGCTAGTACATGTAGGCCTAATTCTGATTTGAAACCGCTTTATCATTTATTGACTTTGCTTTTCTCTTTTGCCTGCCATTCTCTTCTCTTTCTCCTTTTATGTGCACAAATACTAACAGCACTCCTGCTTGTTTGACAATAACTAGGATTAACTGCTTTTAATGTGCTCTCATCCATGTAAGCAATCTGAAACATTGCTTTCTCTTTTAAAGATCTGCCGCCATGTCACGAGCACACTGAACGCAGACAGAATAACACGGAGCACATGTCAAACTGTATGGCGTGTCTGCAATCTCACTACATGTGGCACTAATCTCCAGTATTCACCGCATCACTATGGAAACTGACTTGTGCCACAGAGCCGTTTCTGAAACCACATTACTGCGTGTGAGTACAGGTCTGCAGAAAACTCATTTCTGCTCTGTATGATTGCGCAATAAATCCTTCAGTGTAATAGTGCAGCATAGTTTAAAGCTGAATAATCTGATCAAGAAGTCATAACAGACATCAGGCAAACTAATAAGAGCAGATCTTTTTTTTCAAGGAAATTACAAATTGGACTCTTTGGTCCACAGAAAGGCAATATATTTGTTCCAACAAAAGCATACGTTAGCAAACACATGCACACCCTTTGAATTTCACTAGCAGCCTTTGGCTAAACTGCATGAAAATGCTCTTCATGGTTTTAAAGGGTTTATCTGCTTCAAAGGCTGATGCATCACTCTGACCGTGCAGTCCTGCAGCCCCGAAATGAATGAGCTCAAGCCTTTGGACAAGTTCTTCTGAGCAAAGCCCTACATTCAGGGGACAGTCTTGTCTTTTTTACTGTTTACATAAGGCACATTTACATGTGCTGATGATGTCAGCTCCGATCCGGCACGTCGCCTCCCCCTACAAAAAAACATCTTCCTCTCGAGTGCAAAAGACAGTTAATCAGGACATTTCGAAATGTTATTTAATAGCGATATTCGTTGCTGAGCACAAATATAAAAGCAACGCTGTACTTTTGTGTGTTTTTGGTTCACAAAATTGCTGAATGCAAATACAGCATGAGATGATTTTACTACACTGATGATTGCCTGCAGATGATTCTTTCTGGGTTATAAAATGTAAAACGCCATGCACACATTATGGTAGCTTTCTGATTTGTGATGTAAAAACACAAGGGGAACAGACATCCTAAATCCGAAGAAAAAAATTCCCCTCCCTCTCTCCGCATGTTGCTGTCACCCCAATTTTTTTCATCAAATGGCCGCGAGCGTGCCTCGCATATGAATTCAGCTGATGAGTGAAATCTGCGCCCTAAGAAAGGCTGCCAGCGCTTTCCAAAGTCACATGACACTTAATTAGGAATTCTTCTACATCAGAAGGATGGAATTCTGCCCAACGTCTATCAGTCGTCTCAGTCAATGTACCAAACGTTGCGCATGCAGCTGCCTGAGCTGCATTTTCTCCGGCTGGAAACAAGCAGAGCTCCAGATTTCCAGCTTGTGTCTAAACAACACAAAGGTAAAGGTAAATCTAATTTTAGATGTGAAGTGATAATTCGGTCATCATTTACTCATGTCCAGGTTGTTTCAAAGGACTTGCATTTGTAGAACAGAATGCCACAGCTAATCTCTTCATACCAACCATCATATCATAAAAGTCCATCCTACTCATGCACTATATTCTGCGTATTTTTGAGGCAGTAAACAAGCAAGTTCAACTGCCCTTTAAAAAGCTTTTCTGTAGCTCAGTGGCGCTAGCAACGCCAAGGTCATGGGTCCGATCCCAGGGATTGCACATACTCAGAAACAAATGTACAATGTATAATGCAATGTAAGTCGCTTTGGATAAAGCGTCTGCCAAATGCATAAATGTAAATGTAAAAACTCTCTGAACGTGTATCTATAACAGCAACATCTTATAGCATCTACTCATGATAGACTGTAATCCAACTGCTCTGCTGTCTTCAGAGTGCTGGAAGACAAGGAGATTATATAGCATGCTAATTACTCCAAACACATATGCTATTATTCTGGGATGCATTGCTTGCTGATCACGTGATGAACAATCTTATATAAGCAAATGAAATAATTCGGGATCCTGTGAACATGAAGAAGAGATGCCAACCTTCTCTCTTTCAAACAGTGAAAGTATTTATTGACAGCAGATGCGGTTATTTCTCTGAGGTGTATTCACAATCTTTTTGCATATTCTTAACTTATCGAATTGATCTATTCATTTGCGGAAGTACAAATATGCAGCAACAATTGAGAGCAACAGGAGGGAATATATTGGAATAGTCCTATTTTGAAATCAGATAGACTGTTCTAATAGGGATACTTTATCTAAAATGTCATTTCATCTTGTCGTTTTAAACCTGTATGACTTTCTTTTTTCTGCAGAACACCAAGAAATTCTTTTTTCAAGAGAGTTGGTAAGCAAACAGCGATTCGCTGTTCGGTTTCACAACATTTTTCAACATATCTTTTGTGTTTTGGGGAAGAAAGAAAATAATTCAGGTTTGAAATGACAATTGATTGACAACAAAATTTAATTGAATTTGTCAAGGATTCCTAAATCTTCTTCTTCAAGCTAAAGTTCAGTTTATACACTCCAAACACAAATATTAAACAGGTTTAATACATCTTTCATAATGTATTTTAATAAAGAGCAAATACATACATATAATACATAACAAAGTTTGGCATCACTTTTGGCCACCACTGCATATAGTATTACTGTTCAATTGTGTGGCATGCATTATGTAAGGTTAAATAGTATCTGCGAAAGCACCAGCATTGGGAAGAAAGATTATTTCAGATCACTTCAGATGTGACATGGTTGTTAAACCATTATTTCACAGAGGCAATATCATAACTCATGAGGTTTATCCAAGGTGTGATCATTGCAGGTTGAAAGCTTTACCCAATACTCCGCCGGGATGACTTGGAAAACAGTCAGCTTTGACCATTTTTGTCAGTTTCTTAGGAGACCTATACCTTTTGTTACTATCTGTTTGCACATTCTCATGCACATTCCTGTTCATGTAAATATTTACAGTTTAGTTTCTATCATAGACTATATATTACCTTTATCTTTACATTATTTATATTTTCGTTTTGTTTTGTATTTAATAATACTTGCATCTTAATCTTTGGAGCTGATCTGACTTAAATTTCACTACTGTTTGTATATTCTCTATATAGCTGTGTATGTGACGAATACAAATCTTGAGTCTTAAACAAGCTAGGTTTAGGTATCTCAGACTAAAACTAATGTTTTACTGCAGTTTTCATGCACAACCATCTCAGAGTTGATAGAGGATGGTCTTAGGAAAAAAAATCCAGTGAGCATCTCTATGTGCTATGAATGAACTAACTGACCAGACTGTAATAAACAGATACTGGATTCTACTGGATAAGATTTAAAGGCCACTGGTATTCCAACTCGTACACATGAAATGTGTATGATTGTGGCAGGGTAGTTAGATCCTCCCTGTGGTGATGTCACCATATTGGTGGCCTATTAGCGACCATAAGTACGTTTGTATATAAAGGGCTGGCTCGTGTCATTCGGGTGTGGGTCACTTTCAGGTCTCCGCCCTTTCCGGTGCCGGAAGTCAACAGAGGCGTATGGCTGTTAGCAGTGTGGCTAACTTTGCCCCGGTTTTTATTGTTCGGTTTCGTGCATCTACCTGTAAGGTAAGAATTGCAGGAGCGTGATTTAGCTTCGTTTTATTTTTTATGCTTATGTTGCCAGTTTTTTTTTTGTTATTTGTAGTCAGTCCATTGCGGAGTCCATTCATAATAATTGCGACCTGTGTTCCGTAAGGCTGCCTACTCTCAGGTATGTTTAATGTTTTCTGTTGTATTTAGCATGCGGGGTTAGCTGTATCTTACTTTTTGCCACGATATTTCCATGTTTTCAAATTTGTGTGCGTCTTTACCAGCTTGGTGTTTGCGTGGCGGACGGCTGCATTACCCAGTACGTTCCTGCTGGCATCATCTTCGTGCTTCTATACTGTTTGTATGAATACCGTCTCTGCTTTGGTGTGAAGGATGGCAGCATTATCCAGTATTTTCCTATTAGCATCATCTTCTCTTTTGTGGTATCCACGCAGGCTCTGTAGAGTTACGGTGGCTAACCTGTGTGTCTGGTATGTACTTCTGAGATATGTTGTGGGTGTTGGGCTTTATATATTTAAATTGTTTCTCTAATGACGTTGCAACTGTCTTTTCGAACAAGTGTTGGGAGTTGCCCTGCTGCGCTTGCTGACATTGCTATCCTGAGCTATGCTGCCGTCTTTATTTTTGTTTGTATTAGTTACCTGATTTGTTTCTTTTCAGTATTTGCTTTCTTGACTTGAGTTTTGTTTATTTGTTTGTTTCTATGCATTTGTCAACCATAAACTAATTTATTAAGTTGACAGATTTTTTTGGTGTATGTTTCATTTTGGATTAATTTGTTTAGATTGGATTTTCTTTTTTCTTATTCTTCTTTACTATGTTTTTGAATTTCAGGTGCTGTGTGCTTTAAATTTAGGGAGGCTGACTTTCCCCCACTCTTTCCTGGTGGAGGTGTTTTCTCATCAACATGTGCTGTGGTGTGCCGTGTCGATCACCAATAACAATTTCACTCAGTATTGAGTGTGTGTGTGACTGTGTGCATTTAAAATGTGTGATCTATTGAAACATATGCTGCTTCACCCTACCCAAGACAAGTTGGCCTCAGCCCTGTAATTATTGTTTGTGTTTTTGTCTTTAAATTTGGGAAAAAGGCCAGCAGCAATTGGACTTAATTTAACCTCGTTGCTGCTCTTGTGCTTTTATTAAATAAAATATTTCTTGGTGTCAATAAACATTTATATTTTTGGACCCATGTCTCTTGCTCATCTATCTTAGTAGAATCGAACCTGTGCCTTTCAACTAGTACAGAGACTGTCACTGCCTACATCAACAAGTGCATTGATGATGTAACTACCACAAAGACAATCACTGTGCGGGCCAACCAGAAACCGTGGATGACAGGGGAGGTCTACCATCTCCTTAAGGCTCGGAACGCTGCCTTCAGAGCAGGAGAGGAGGTGAACCTGAAGACAGCTAGGGCCAATCTATCCCGCGGCATCAGAGAGGCCAAGAGACAGTACTCCAGGAGGATATCCCATCGTTTCAGCGACAACAGGGACACTCGGAGCGTGTGGCAGGGGATTCAGACCATCACGGACTACAAGCCCCCACCACAGACCTGTGACAACAACATCTCCCTGCTAAATGAGCTGAACGCCTTCTTCGCTCGCTTTGAGGCACAAAACGACACCACTGCACAGAAGACTCCACCACCTCCTGGCGACCAGGTGATGACGCTGTCCCCAGACAGTGTGAGGAGATCCCTCAGCAGGATCAACGCACGAAAAGCTCTGGGTCCTGACAATATTCCTGTGCGTGTGCTGAGAGACTTTGCAGCAGAACTCACTGATGTCTTCACCGACATTTTCAACATCTCGCTAAGTCAGGCTGTTGTCCCCACATGCTTCAAAGCCACCACCATCATCCCAGTCCCAAAGAAGTAATCTCCATCCTGCTTCAACGACTACCGTCCAGTTGCACTTACTCCTATCCTCATGAAGTGGTTTGAACGGCTGGGCATGCACAACATCAAGTCTGTCCTCCCCCCCTCTCTGGACCCCTTCCAATTTGCATATCGGTCCAAGCGCTCGACCGATGATGCCATCGTCACTACTCTCCATGCTGCACTCACTCATCTGGACAAAAAAGACTCTTACGTCAGAATGCTGCTCATAGACTTCAGTTCAGCATTCAACACAATCATCCCTCAACAGCTCACTCACAAACTGTTCCAGCTGGGTTTAAACACTTCGTTGTGCAACTGGCTGTTGGACTTTTTGACTGGGAGACCTCAGGCAGTACGGGTTGGCAGTAACACATCCAGCACTATCACACTGAACACTGAATACTTAGCCCCCTCCTCTACACTCTGTTGACCCACGACTGCGCACCATCACACGACTCCAACCTCTTCATCAAATTTGCAGACGACACGACTGTGGTGGGTCTCATTAGCAACAGAGATGAGACAAACTAGTGAGGTGAGCCACTTGGTCAAGTGGTGCAGTGACAACAATCTCTCTCTGAACGTGGAGAAGATGAAGGAGATTGTTGTCGACTTCAGGAGAGCGCACACTCAGCATGCTCCTCTGACTGTCAACGGTGCGACTGTGGAGAGAGTGAGCAGCACCAAGTTCCTGGGTGTGCACATCACTGAGGACCTCTCCTGGACCAACAATACCACAGCACTGGCCAAGAAAGCACAACAGCGTCTTTACTTTCTCTGTGAAGAGCCAGAGCCCCAACCCCCATCATGTGCACCTTCTACAGAGGCACCATCGAGAGCATCCTGACCAGCTGCATCACTGTGTGGTATGGCGCCTGCAACGCGTCCTGCCGCAAGACCCTCCAACGCATAGTGAGAGCAGCTGAGAAGATCATTGGTGTCTCTCTCCCCTCCCTCCAGGACATTTATGGAACCCGTCTCACCCGCAGAGCCCTCTGCATTGCAGGTGATCCCACCCATCCATCACACAGCTTCATCAGTCTGCTGCCATCAGGGAGGAGACTGTGGAGTCTCCAGGCCAGGACCAGTAGAGTGAAGGAGAGCTTCATCCACCAGGCAGTCAGGAAGCTAAACTCCCTTCCGACCCTGCCTTCCCTCCCCTCCCTTGCCACACGCACCTCTGATCACTGAACCATATCCACCCCTTCCCACATCAAACTCTGTCCCGCACTTGTCACTTGCTCACTACGTCTTCAGTATTGGTCCGAGCCTCTTCAACTACCTCTTAGTCAACAAACAAGCCTGCTATCTTTGACACTTTACCAGACTGATAAGCTCTGCATCTTGCACTACATCACATCTACACTGTTATATTCCCCTGCTTGTAAAGTTGTATTGTGTATATATAGAACTGTATTTTTGATATATAAAGTGAAAAAAGTGACCTATTTTTTGTCAGATATGGTGACCCATACCTGAAATGTGACCTCTGCATTTAACCCAACCAGTGAATAGTGAACACACACACTTCAAGTCGTGAACACACATACACCGGGGCAGTGGGCAGCTAACACTGCAGCGCCCGGGGAGCAAACGGGGGTAAGGTGCCTTGCTCAAGGACACGTCAGTTGTTACCTGCCGGTACTGAGAATCGAATCAGCAACCTTCTGGTTACGAGTCCGACTCTCTAACCATTAGGCCACAACTGCCCCCAAGCATATATTTTTTGATATATGTTTTTTCTATGTTATCTGTAAGCACCTGGGGTCTGAGAGTAACGCAATTTCAATCCTCCATTTGTATGTACTGTACTTGTGGCAGAATTGACAATAAAGCTGACTTTGACTTTGATTAGTAGTGAGGGTGTGTAGTGTTCTATCAGGGTGGCTTAGTCTATCCTTGCAACAGAAATTGGCTTCATCTTCCACCGGTATGCCACATTCTAGCGTAGTCAGCCGGGTGTAAGTTGAGGAAAAGAAAGGGTCAGAGCTTTGGTGGTGCTTGGACTGAACACTGTCAGAGTAGTTTTGAGGCATTAAAGTGTAAACTCACCTCTGCGCCTGTTCTTACTAATGCAGACTTCTCCTTGCCTTTTATTTTAAGTTGATGCTAGCTATAGTGGCTTGGGGCTGTTCTTTCCCAAGATCAAGAAGGAAGGGTGCGGCCAAATTGTCTATGCTAGTCGCAGTCTCGGGTCCACTGAGCGCAACACTGTCATCCCAACCAAGTTAATAGCCAAACTTGGAGACCTGGGCATTAACACCTCCATGTGCAACTGGATTATGGACTTGACCAACAGACCCCAGCATGTTCGATCAGGCACCATCTGCTCCACCACCATCACACTCAACACTGGTGTACCACAGGGCTGTGTGCTAAGCCCCTTCCTCTACTCCCTCTTCACCTCCGACTGCAGGCCTGTGAACGGATCTAACTCCATCATCAAGTTTGCGGACAACACTACGGTAATTGGTCTCATCAGCAACAACGATGAGACTGCCTACAGGGAGGAGATCAGCACCTAGCCAAATGGTGCAACGACAATAACTTGCTCCTTAACACCTCCAAGACAAAGGAGCTCATTATGGACTTCAGGAAAGAGTCAAGAGGAACACATGACACCATCCACATCAATGGAATGGCTGTTGAGCGTGTCTCCAGTTTCAAGTTCCTGGGGATCCACATCTCGGAAGACCTGTTCTGGACTACCAACACCTCCAGCCTGGTCAAGAAGGCTCACCAGCGCCTCTGAAACACTAAACAAGGACACCAAAGAAGAATCAGCTGTCCTTGGATATCCTGGTGAACTTCTATCGCTGCGCAATAGAAAGCATCCTAACCAACTGTGTCACAGTCTGGCATGGGAGCTGCTCTGTTGCAGAGCGCAAGGCACTGCAGCGGGTAGTGAAAACCGGCCAGCGCATCACAGGGACTCCACTTCCAGCCACGGAGGATATCCAGAGGAAACGCTGTCTACGTCGAGCTCGCAGCATTCTTAAGGACTCCTCTCATCCGGCACACAGACTGTTTTCTCTCGTGCCCTCCGGCAGGCATTTCAAGTGCCTCCGGACCAGGACCAGCAGACTGAAGAACAGCTTTTTTCCTTTTTTTTGACTCCATTGCGGTAAACGAACAAGGAGTGTTTATTAAATAGTACAGTCTCACTTGGAGAGAGATGAAACCCACAAGGGGAGAATACCTCGACCCAGCTAAACTCCCAGCGAGTGGCCAGCCAGTTGCCAGCGATGTGGTGTCAAGATGTTCGGGTTCTGGGGAAACTGGGATGCCAGCGGGTGAACTGCGGGTCAGAAGGAAGAGCAAAGTAGAAGAGAGCAAAGGCACTGGAGACTGATGAAGAGATACCACGACTGGTGAATAACTATTGCTATGGAACTAATACTAAAAATTCTAAGACAGGAATCGACACTAGGACTATGGTAGTCAGCGCTAAGCATTAAACAACGATCTGACACAGGACAAGAAAACAGCAGGGAATATAAAGGGAGGCTAACAAGCAGTAGATGCACGAGTAATGAGCTAGTGGAGACAGGTAAGAGCGAGCGAAGGAAAGGACACAATGAAACCCCAAGGTGGCTAGGATCATGACACTGTGAAATTGGAGTTTATGGCGCTCAAGTGGGCTATGACGGAAAAATTCTGTGTGTACTTACTGGGACATAAATGTGTCGTTTTTACTGATAACATCCCCCTCAGTCATCTTGCTTCAGCGAAGCTAGGGGCGACAGAACAGTGTTGGGCAGCACAATTTGCTGCCTTTGATTTTGAGGTGAAGTATCGATCTTGTAAAATAAATCGAAATGTAGATGCGCTATCAAGGCAGAACCCACTTGATTGTAGTACAGTGAAGGGCTTGCTACAGACTGCGGTCCCCGCATTGTACAGCAAACTATGGGTGTGAAGGCAGTTGCTAATGCCACTCAAGCTGTTATTTCTGTCTTGCCTAGCAACTCTGCACCAGACCTGAGTTCTCTGCAGCAGGCAGACCCAGTCATTAGGAAGGTGTTACCCTTTCGGAAACGCAGGGAGTTCCCAAGGGAAGAAGAACATAGACAGTTGTCTAGGCTTGGGTTGACTTTGCTTCGTCAGTAAGACCGCTTCGTGTAAAGATAATTTTTTTTACCGGCTAGTGTTACGTCTTGATGGAGGTGAGGAGCTCTCACAGTTGATTTTGCCGAATGATTTGAAACCTGAGGTTTTGAAACAGCTTCATGAAGAGCATGGGTACCAGGGTATAGAGCGCACCACTGAGTTGGTACGGCAACGATGCTATTGGCCAGGTATGTCTTCTGAAGTGGCACGTTGATGCCAGGGAGTGTAAGAGGTGCCACTCTGCTAAAGACGTACAGCCTGTGGCCCGTTGTTTCATGGGCCATTTGTTGGCCGCTACGCCAAATGAAATTCTAGCCATTGATTTTACTATGCTTGAACCTTCTTGTTCGGGATTTGAAAATATTACTAAATACACCCTGGCTGTCCCTAAATGAGACCAATGTGCAGAGACTGTAGCCAGTTTCTTTCGGTGGAATGGTTCCATAAGTTTGGGGTCCCGGGTCGGATTCATCCATCCGGTAACGGCCAGTGAGAGTGCTTCAATAGAACTTTGCATAATCTTCTTCGTACATTGCCTGTTTCTAGAAAGAGAGACTGGGTGTCTTGCCTCCCACAGGTACTGTTTTGTTATAACACTACTCCTCATCAAGCGACTGGTGAGTCCCCATATTTTTTAATGTTTGGGCAAGAACCAGTACAGGAGAGTACAGGTGCCTGTGGCTGGAAATGTTCAGGAGTATGTGTTAGAACATCAAACTAGGCTTCAGGTAGTATTCAAATCTCAATAGAAATTAGCTTTATCTCCCACCGGTATGTCACATAAATAACATGTGTAATGGAGGCCAGTTAGTGAAGAGCTGTGCAGTGTAAACCTCACTCTCCGACCTCAAGAGGTGCTCTGGCGACAGACACTAGAGACTGCGGTCTTTAGCCTCCTCGTTAGAGTGCCCGACTCCCATGCCGGACCGACCCGGTTCCAGGCCCGCTCGGGGCGGGTGCGAGTAGGACCGGTTACACATGCAGGTGCAAAATGTCAAATAAGTACGTCAATGTGCAATTTTACGTGTATATATATGCTAACCTTTGCATGGAAATGATACGACCCTTGGCGGAGAGCAGCCATTTTGAAACATAGGCCTACATGAAGAGGAAACACTGAAATAATTCAAGTAATAAAGTTAGGTTCAGGGTTTGGGTTAGGGGAAAGGTTATAATATCCACGCACACTAACATTAGGTTTAGGGTTAGGGGACAGGTTAAAATGACAAATTGCCATAGAATATGCATGCACGCTAAAATTGGCGTATCATATGCCCGCAAACATTGGCGTATACACGTAAAATTGCAACTTAGTGTACTTATTTGAAGATTTTGCACCTGCGTGTCATTTAAATGCATTTCATGAGATCAGGCTGGGTATTCTGTGCACTCACATGCCCAACTCTCCTTTGTCCTTCTATAGAGGTCAGAAGCACCTGAAATGCATAACATATTTTTATGTAGATTTTTTTCTCTCTCTTTTCCTAATATTGTGTTGAGTGTTAGATTGCTAGAGTTGCACTGTTATTTAGTTTACTTTAATTTTACTTTTTTTTTCATTTTATTTATTGTAAACAAAATTTCAGTTTTTATTTTTTGGTTTGTTAATTTACTTGCATCATGTTCATGAATTTGTTACTCAGCCAGTGTTCACTGGTCCAGTGTACCCATTGCATTATTTACTTTTTTAAATCAAAACAGTCATAATACCTTATGTTGAACTACTTTACTGCTGTTTACTTTATCCCAAATACAAGCAACAAAGACAGCATATGTGGTTATATTTGTCAATTGTCAAGGGGTACATGCACACGGGTAGATGACGTTCTTCCGCTAAAATCTCAGCCAGCTAAGCCACTTCCACTCTCATAGCACTGAGGTCATTTTCCACAAAAGCAAAATAATGTGTTTACTAAGAAAACTTTTTCATTTTAAATTTCAGCGAACTGACAGCACCACTGCTGAGCATTTAGTGCCTCTGTGATCAAGCCTCAAGTACTTACTGTTTCTGAATGTAGTGTAAAACGTATAGCTCGAAGCCCTTCTCCTTTATGGTTGTTGATGTATGACGTAGTGGTTGTATGATTAGACGCACGTCTTTAACCGTAATCCTGGGTGCATCCTGTAGCGACCAAGTGAAAAATGCCATTGTTCCCTATGGAAGTAGCGTATGGCGGATATAACAAAGCTGGCTGAGATTTTAGCGGAAATACGTCATCACCCTGTAGTGTATACCCCATAAATCCCATTTAAGGACAAAGATGCTACACATTTTTGTAAAAAAGAAATGTGTACTAAAAATCCTGAAATGGGTAAAAAAAAAAAAAACATGTTTATCTTGAATAAATATAAATGTTTTAGGTTGTTAAAATGTAAAAGCTATATGCAAATAAGAGGGCAATGTAACACTCCTGTCTGCCACCCGTTCTCGTCACCGGACTACACCCCCAGAATGCCTTGCACCCCGTCAGCCACTTCTGATTATTATCTGCACCTGCACCTTGTTTGGACTTGCACCTGTTTAGTGTTTCTGTGTGTATTTAAGTTGCCATTTGTCCTTTGTTCTGAGTCCAGTATTATGTTGTTATTCTGTTGTTTTATTACCCGTTTGGATTATTTATCTGTGGAATAAACCTGGTTGCTTGCTGAAATCCTGTGGTGTGCTCTTCTGCCCGAACCCTGAACCCCTGCCAATTGTGACAGAATACCGGACCTACCACAATGACCACACCGTGGGATTTCTTCATCTCACCTCCAGAGTCCTTCCTGCTATCTATTTGGCAGGACGGGAGGATTCTGGCGTGAATTCTTCGAGGCATGTGAGCGGGTAACGTGGGACGACACCCGCCTCAATCACGTATTTCTGATCGGCTTGGATGACAATCTACTCGCCTCCCTTTTGCTCTCTGATGTGGGGGAGTTCCGGGTGGAGGACTTTGTGAATATTGTTCTTCCAAGTCACGTGTTCTTCTTTCCACGTCGGGGAGGCTGACGGGAGAGCGGGGGATGGCCATCCAAGTCCGATCAGATGCGCAGGGGTCGTCCTATCTCACCCAAGCTCCATGCCTCTGTCCTCCGCAAAACCCCACCGCCGTAAGCCACGACGACGGACAAACCGCTGCTCACCCGAGCCTGCGCCACGATGCTCCCCAGAACCGGCACCCCGACGCCGGAATATGGAAGGCCAACAGGGCCAAAACCGCCAGTCTCCCCGTCAGCTGGTGATTGCTCCGCTGGATCTGCTCCTCCAAGAGTTTGATTCCCTGTACGGCCTCCACCCTACCCTGAGTCCTGTTCCAGTGTTGGTGTCCCTGGATTCCGTTTCGGAGTTTGTGCCCATAAACCCTGTTCCAGAGTGGATGCCCCTGAATTCCGATCCCGAGTTTTTTTCCCCTAGTCTCTGTTCCAGAGCTGGTGTCCCTGGATTCCGTTTCGGAGTTTGTGCCCATAAACCCCGTTCCAGAGTGGATGCCCCTGGATTCTGATCCCGAGTTTGTTTCCCTAGTCTCTGTTCCAGAGCTTGTGTCCCTGTTCCAGAGCTGGTGTCCGTTTCGGATTTTGTGCCCATAGACCCCGTTCCAGAGTGGATGCCCCTGGATTCCGCTTCCAAGCCGCCAGAGCCCAGGAGGAGCCCAGCCACCCCAAGCCTCCGGCTTACGAGCCTCCCAAGCCTCCGGATCCCGAGCCGCCTCAAGAATGGCCTCCTCCGGATTACGAGCCTCCCAAGCCTCCGGACCCCGAGCCGCCTCAAGAGTGGCCGCCTCCTGCTTACGAGCCTCCCAAGCCTCCGGACCCGGATCCTGCAAAAGTGCTTGTTTACCCTGAATTACCTGTCTGCCCTGAACTATCTGTTTGCCCAGAACTGCCTGTTTGCCCGGAACTACAAGTCTGTCCCAACAAGCCAGAACTCTCACCCAGCCTCCCTCTCTCACCTCCTCACGATTGGTCATACTCACCACGTCAGCTGCTGCAGCCTGCCAGCCCCTCTGCTCACCCTCAGCCTACCATCGCCGTTGTGGGCATGCTACGGGACAACCAGCTGTCATCAGTGCCGTGGATGGAGGACCCCTTGTGCTCGACTCCTGCCTCTGAGGCCCGGACTCCGCCTCGGCCCATGGACCTCATGACTCCACCTCAGCTCGCAGCTCCCCCTTCTCTACCGTCGACCACTCGCCCACCAGCTCCACCGGGCTTCCTTGTCCCTCCGGCTCCGCCCTGGTAGGTCATCTGCCTGCCATCGCCTCCGGCCTATGCCTCGTCGCTCCACCCTGCCTGCTCTGTTGGACTCCTCCCTCCCCTCGGCTGCTCCTTGGTCCTCGGTCGCTCCGGCTGCGCCGCAGGCTCCCGGATCTCCGCCTGCTCCATGCTCGCCTGAGCCATCGGCTCTGCCTGGGTCTGCTGGATCCTCCCCATCGCATTGGCCCATCGGCTCTCCATCTCTGCCTCAGGCTCCACCAGCTCCGCCTTCGGCCCCCAGAAGTCATCGGCAGCTCTGCCTCCATGGCTCGTCCCTCCGTCGGCTCCACCCTGGTCCACCTGCTCACCCATCTGTGTTCACCTGCCCTCTTCTGTTGCCCTGCCCCCCCCTCCCTGGGTGTTTCATTGGCGCGAAGACTCGCCTCCGGGTGGGGGGAGTACTGTAACACTCTGTCTGCCACCTGTTCTCGTCACCGGACTACACCCTCCAGAATGCCTTGCCCCCGTCAGCTACTTCTGATTATTATCTGCACCTTGTTTGGACTTGCACCTGTTTTGTGTTTCTGTGTGTATTTGTTGCCATTTGTCCTTTGTTCTGAGTCCGGTATTATGTTGTTCTGTTGTTTTATTACCCTTTTGGATTATTTACCTGTGGAATAAACCTGTTTGCTTGCTGAAATCCTGTGGTGTGCTCTTTTGCCCGAACCCTGAACCCCTGCCGATTGTGACAGGCAAGGCCTGTTTGAGCTGCTTTTACTGCATGTTGGGAATGTTGTTTCATGGTTTGGGCCAAAAGTGAGGGGACAGAATAACAGGTTAGCCATGTTATAGCCATTTTGAGGAAAATTCTCCACCATAACCCTCTTTGTTTGACTGTTGTTGTAGTTATTAGCTGTGGGCTCATTATTTTCAATTTTTCCTTTTACCGCTAGTTATGACAATAAAGGTTGCGCCACATATTCCATGAAAATATATTACAGATTAGGAAGAGAGGTGCAGTAAAAAAAATTACAATTGTGTGAAAAATAATCTTTCTTTAAAACAAGCATGAAAACCAATTCTTGTACAGAATTATTATAGTTAACTAAAGCTAAAATATACGCTTAAATATTATTTGAAAAACTGAAACTTAATGACAATTAAAAATGTTGCCTTAGCAATAAAGTGAAATGAGTTTAGCTACTAAATTATGAAATGAATTAAAATTATATAGCAATATAAAATTGATGCCTCGTGTAACAATCTTCATTTATCACAGCAGCATCTGTCACAAACGCACAACATTTTCCCAAAAAACTCCTGGCATTTCACCTGCATTCCCAAACAAGCTACCTGCCATTACTCTCCCTCATCGACTCCATACCATTTAAGCCTGAACCACACAACAACAAGTCTTATCACATTGATGATTAGGAATGCCAAAGCATTCCATGTGTGACTTATCACCGTGTAAATTCTGTGTCTCCAACTCCAGTGTCTTCAGTCTCCTGTTTCCCTTTGCCAAACATTAAACATTTTCATGCCTGTCTCAACACCACACAAAAGACTGGGATTCAATGGACCGGAAGACTCACGTCCGCAGGTGGAGGTGCTGGAGGTAATAATGTGACCTCAGCTTCATTACAGGCCCAGAGCAGCATTAGAGCTGCGAGTCTGAGATGCAGTGCGTGCGCTGTGAATGAGAAATGAGCCCTGATTTTCTGTTCCTGTAATCCTTTATTCAAACAGCCATCGCACGAGACCACACAGACATACACTGACACTATGTCTGCTGTCTGTATCCTGGGTAAAATCCCGAGTAAAAATGCAAAAATAATCTATTTTAACATGTTCATTATGTTTAGGTGTAAACAAAATGTAACAAATTCTTTTAAAAAGAAATTGAATTTTTTGTTAGTAATTAAAAAAAATTATTCTATAAACTCAAAAACTGTCACAGTGATGAAAAAAGCCATGGAGGTTTGGTTCAACAGACGTTGTTGTTAGTACTATTCTGCTCTTAAGGCCAAGGCAAGATACATCACTCGATCACTTGACTGTTATTGATTTTATTCTGATGAACGAAGAATAATGTGAATGATTGCTGCATACATGGGTGATGGGAAAGGTCGAATAAATTATGTAACATGACCTATGATTTGCCTGTCATTCAGTTTTAGTTTTCATACTCAAAATCGTGTAATGGTTTATGTTATTTTAATATATTAAATAATGGGAAAACTAAGAGGGCAAAATGTGTGTCTATCTTCTCTTATGTATGTTGCCTTCTTTTTTCCTTTCATTTCAGGACAAAATGTGAGAGGAAATTGCAGTGTTTATCTGTGCCCTGCTACTATATGGAGGAGAGAGTTTCTATGGCAACCTCTCCAAAATGACGTGCTCTGAATGGCATTTCATGAGATGTGCTGCTGATTATAGTCTAGAAAGGAAGGCTGCTGCTTCTGTTAGCCATCGCTGTAAAGGGAAATGTACAGTGCTCCAATAAAAGCGCTTTCATGTATTTATACTATAGTTGTGCTGCGTATCTTCTACCCACCAGCAGAATTGTGTTATTCCTTAACGGAAAAGAGGAACTATTAGAATCTACTGCCCCCTGCAGAGCGCACAGACCATCAATAGCATTTCTGTAAGCAACATGATTTCCTCTCTGTGACATTATCTAAAAAAACATCATACATAATATCATCTGTATATCACTCTATAATATATTTACCTGAGGAAGTTAAAAAATACTAGCATTCCTATTAGGGATGCACCGATAGGATTTTTTGGGGCCGATTTTAACAAACAACTATCGGCCGATATTGGTCGATTGCATACAGTACTATACAATACTTTCCAACGCACGTCTGACAAACTATCTTGTTTGATCAAGTATTTACTTATTTTGCTCATTGGATTATTCAAATGACATACAACTCCTAAGCCTCCATGCAGTTAATTAATAAACCATGCCGATGGTGTTAAATTAATCCAATATCGGTCGATACATATCGGTGGCCGATACATCGGTGCATCCCTAATTCCTATTCCTATAATTCCTATTAATTTCATAAACACTTGTTCTGGTAGAATGTGATTAGAATTTTTGCTATGTAACTTAAGTAATTAAGTAAATTGAAATATCCCACATCCAATCTCAAAGTGTTCAAGTCAATCAGATGTCACATTTGCACATTTACACGATGTTGCCATTAGACACCAGAAAATGCTTGAACATATTTCAAATACTGTAAGCTAACTCTGTGCTAATCCTACTGAAAACAAAATCAGCTACCATCTAGCATGTGACGTCAAAAGATCTGTCCTGGTCAGATATCCAACTAAGAGTGCCAATTCAGACATTATTTTAAAGTAGAAGGTGGGAAAAATCTTCCTAAAATACATATCCTTCTTTGTATAAAGAAGCTTTTCAACTGTTAGACAAACAGTAAGTGTGATATCATAGAGACAACACATTGTTTGTTGAAATTAAACTGTAATAAATTTACAACATTTGCAATCTTTTGTTTCTCAAAAATGTTCTGGAGGCCCCCTGGGGGTCTAGACCCCAGTTTGAAAACCCCTGAAATTACTTAAATAGTTCCAATACTTTTGTCCAAATAGTGTATCATATAAAATCAAAATATTGCTCTTGCAAGCGATTCACTTCATCTTCCATATTCACTGCAGTAGCTGACAAGTGATCACATGAGCTCCACTGAATTCCCTCCCATAAACTTTTGTCAACGTCGTCTTGACGCTGTCGCTCGTGTTGTCAGATGTCGCAAAGCTCCCACTGATATGAATGAGATCATGCCGCTTGTCACTGGCGGTGTCAACAAGGCTTAAATCACTAACACAGTGCTAGTAAAAACACTACGATTCACAGACTCACTGCTGCTTTGAGAGGAGCATGTGTAATACACACAGGGTGGAGTCATTTCAGCTCATTTGCTTTTTGTGAAAGCACATAGTAGCCGTCAGCATCTTGTGGGATCATGATAGCTTCACTGGTCTACCAGCACTGCTGTTTCTCTCCTCTATGAGTTTTAATAAATGTCTGTGGTTATTCTGCCTGCTTTGCCCAAGTGAAGGGGAATTAAGACTGTCTGCGGTGAAGCTGCAGTGCAGTGAATATTTATCTTGTAGTGTGGGTCTCTGTTTCTGAATATGAGGTAGCTGTTAGTGAGCTGAATGATGCAGACCTAAAACACATTTTCCTATCTAATATAAATAACCCAAACCAGTCTTATTCCATTTAATTATTTATTATTCATTTGAAAAAGTCACTCTTGCCTTTTCTTTCAGGACCCATCATAAGCACATAGTTGTTTTATCAGAGCTGGGTGATGGTGATGGGACGTCCCACACTTAGAGGGCAAGAGGGAACAGGCCGTCCTGCACTCCAGCTATAAAAATCATCCAGCACTGTGTCCTTTTCTCCACTACCATCTAAACTCCTTAGCGGTGACTCATAATGAATGATATCTACAAAGCAGCCGTGAGTATGATTTCAAGTTCCTCTTACAACCTTTTTACATCCTTTTTTTGGCTTGTTTAAAACACTTTTTATTTAGATTACATGTCATGGGCTTCAGTAAGGGATCATTTATAGCTCAAAAAGGTAATTACTGCAACGATTAAACCAAGGGATGTATTGTAACTGTGATAACAACTTAAGATAACTAATTATCGGTTGTATTATAGGTAGTGTTCAAGCATTATGAATTGTAAAATGTCTATAATGTACTTTCTATTTATATGTCTGGTAAATTCATCAGAACTAAAGCGTTTTCCCTTTTTATTTTACTCAATATTTAGTAATAATGACTATACTGTAACTATATGTAGTCTAATACTATAGAGACTGGCTGCATCTGTCTTTTTTCTTGCTGTAAATTGACTTGAAATCAAACCAACACTCAAAAAACTTGAAATAATTGATAATGAAGAAGAACTTTGCATCCCTCAACATAGCCAGCTATACACCACATGCCTAAATAAAGATTTTTATTTTGAATGTCTGGAAATACCTTGACTCTTGAGTGTTATCAGAGCTGATAGAGGGCACTCGACAGTGCAGAGACTGGTTGATTCATGACTACACATGGAGCTCCGCTTGCTACCTGCGGCTAATTTTGGCACGTTTTGCTCAGCGGTGCGTGTGACTGCATGCTGGTAATACAGGAGCTTCAGATAAAAGTCTCAGGCTCAAATGTTTGTGCTCAATGTGTGTGTTAGAGAGAGGGCCAAAGGTTATCTTTACTGATCTCTCAATGAGATATACAAGGGACTGTGGGTCTGGGAAGAACATCCTGAGATACAAGTCATGCATTAATCTGGTGGATGGCGTGAGATCCGACATTAGACATTATGTTTTAGATAAGCGGTTGTCTCATGGGTTAGCTTTTCTAGATTAGTCATCTATTATTGGCATATCATGTCTTTTATTTGCAGTTATTAATACACATCTCTCATAGGTAATTTATTCCATTTCTATTTGGAATGCAATTTTGTTTGCTAAAAACAATATTTGGTACTAGTTAGAGGGATGCAAACCCTGTTACATGCAATCTTGCTGTTCATTCTGATGTAGTGTTCTATTGTATTAGAACCTAGAATTCAATACTTAAATTATTTAATGACTATTGTTAAAACAAATCACACAAAAATATGTGTTTATAGCTTTCAAGGAAAATATAAAAAATCTACAGCTCTAAAAATCCAACTTATTGTATTTCATGGTGGTTTTTGGAGAATCAGACCATGATCTGACAAAAGCCAGGTGGTTTGAAGATGGTGGAAATATTTATATATTTATGTATTGGATGTATTGTCATTGGATGTGTATGCTACTGTTTTTAAACTTTGTTTTGTCAAGTGTGATAACAGCATTTTTAAAATGTCTTGTCCCCTATTTGTAGAAAGAGCTTGTTACTGTACATTGAATAACCATAAGACTTGTGTATGTGTTTGAGTTTGCTGTATGTGTGGCAATGTTGGTTACAGTGTTCTTAAACTAAATGATATGTTTACTGAATTGTGTTGTTTTCAACAGGCAGAGCAGCTCACAGATGAGCAAAAAAATGGTATGTTAGATACATGTTGTGAAATAAATGTTTTTTTTAATCATTGACGGCTTATTGCTTTTATAAAGTATCAGGAACAGCAACAGGGGTGGAGCTAAGGGGGATGAATGTTTTCAGTAAAGCCTTGAATATTTTTATTACCATGCCACTTAGAGGCCGTTCACAAATAAAAAAGTACATTATTTAAAATATAGATGCTTGGCAAAAGAGCTCAAATAGAGAGTAATGAGGTTGCGGCACACATGTTGTGCGGCAAACTCTTTTTTCAAAGCATACCGGCGCTGCAATATCTCAACTTATATGAATGCTGCAAGCGCATGAGCACAAAAAATCCCCAGAAAGCGGTTTGCAGTTCCACACATTTTTAGACGCTACGGTACAACAGTACTTTAAAGCATAAATATACAGTTGAAGTCTTGTGTTTTTGAATCGCAGAGTTCCGGGCAGCCTTTGACATCTTTGTTCAAGATGCTGAGGATGGCTGTATCAGCACTAAGGAGTTAGGGAAGGTGATGAGGATGTTGGGACAGAATCCTACGCCGGAGGAACTCCAGGAGATGATTGACGAGGTGGATGAAGATGGTAAAACTGGAACAATCCAGAACCAATATGTTCACTAAAACTGTGAATTGTGGATGTTTGTGAAGAGACATGCAAGAGGAGTCAAATATAAAGCATTTGCTGAATTAATAGCTTGTTTGCAGACACGTGGTTCTGATGACGTGCGAATTGCAGATGGAGGGCATGCGATTTTCTACCTAGGAATTCACTATTATAAACTCATTCATTTTTTTGCTCATTTATGGTTGTTCAAATTGATTAAACCATGAAACCACAAGGCATTTTTATTGTAGCAGAAGTTGTTCTTCGCGGATGTGTTAAAGTGCAAGCATTGACTGAAAAACTGAGAAAGAAGTAGCTTGTAAACATAAATCTGCGGTTGGGATGAGCCGAGTCGGGTAATGGGGACTTAACACCTCCAGATGTTCCTTTACGATGAATATATGAGAATAAACGGGAAAATATGATACAATATACTAAAAATACATTTCCATAGAGCTTTTCAGTATACAAAAAGGCGGCAATTCTTTACCTATTATTCAATATACTGTAACATTGTAATATGTTAACAAAATATTATTTTGTATATTTCCAAATACAAATTAAATTGACATTAAGCATATAGAAAAATCTATTTTTTTTCTGTAAGGATTAGGCCACATCACATGGCTATGTGAATAGGACGCTGTTATCTTAAAAAATGAAATGACATTGTGGCCTTAAAATAATATCTTGCACTCACGACATACGCAGATTGTTTAATGGATAATCCAAAAACAAGATTCATGGCATGTACTGTCACTGTCATGGTAAAACGAGCTTGGACAAATGTTTACAGGGATGTTATTTGTGCAGGGAGTGGTACAGTGGATTTTGAGGAATTCTTGGTCATGATGGTAAGATGCATGAAAGATGACAGCAAAGGAAAATCTGAAGAAGAATTGGCAGAACTCTTCCGCATGTTTGATAAGTATGTACAACAACATACATTGCAAGTGATAGTGATCTTTATTTAATTGGGTTCAGAGGTTTTAGATGGTTTGTTTGTATCATGAATCAGGAATGAAGATGGTTACATTGATCTTGAGGAACTGACGATGATGCTGGAAGCTACAGGTGAAGTCATCACTGAAGATGACATTGATGAACTTATGAGGGACGGAGACAAAAATAATGATGGAAAAATCGATTATGATGGTAAGGGAGCATGTTTAAAAAGAGTTTACTTGAAGCAAACTAAACACTTCTGTTTCACATCATTCTTTTGATAGACTACGACTGTATTTTTATTGGGTGACAACTGACACAAAGATTTTCATTTACCTCTGGCACATATCTGTTTCAGAGTTCCTGGAGTTCATGAAAGGGGTGGAATAAACAATAAAAGAAATCTTCCTGTTGTTTTGTTATGATTTCCTGTACAAAAGCAGAGTAAATATTATATCTACTTCCAAGATGTCAAAGAAAATCTATCATGTATCGCCTTAATATGCCTATACTTGGTTTACTTCAAGATGTTGAAGCTAAAAGTGATTTGTCTGGCTTTAAGATTTAGCTTGAGGTGAATTTTGATCTCCTTATTCATTTATTTATGGAAAACATTTTACCCCAGGTTCATTTAAAAAGATTTGATACGGTGCCATAATCTTACAAAATCACACCACACAGAAATCTGGTTTGGAATCACAGCTCGAAGCCTGAATGTTTGTGTGACCTAAGATTTATATGACATACAATGTTTTCCTGAAGGCTAAATTTCAGTGTTAAAAGTGTGACAGAAAGACTTTCTCTCTGTTCCTTTCAAATGATTTCTCAGATATGATACAAAAAAATGTACAGTATTACTGGCAGCAGTAGATTTATATTTATCTAATTTATTGGCAACGGTTTGTTCAAAGCTAAATGAACATCTTTGAACAAGTCTTTATCTTTACAAAAAAAAACTATGAAATAACAGCCTCATGCAAGCATTATGGGAACCAAGACTCAGAAAAAAATAGAAAAAGGTTGATTTTGGTTCCCAGAATGCTTTGCATGAGGCTGTGTTTCTTCTGTAAAAACTGCTGCAAAATTACAGTAACACATTTTACAGTGTAGGTACACTTAGAAAGAAATAACTACACCAAAGAGAATGTTTTCTTTCTGTGTTTAGCAATGCCTTCACGAGTATATGGAATATATGACTTAAGTCACAAGTCACTATGCGACCATTTTAGGTTTGAGAAGAGGTGGTTACAATCCAGACCCACTGTCAACAGACAGTCATTCTTTCATTTCATTTCAACTCATCACTCACTAGTATGGGTACATGAATGACAAAGTCTTTATACATCTTATTGTAGGAGCATTTCAATCCAGCCTTCAAATGAAATGAAAACAATAAATGAAGTTAGTTGTTAAAGGTCCAGTGTGTAGTTTTTTGGAGGCTCTATTAACAGAAATGCAATATAATATCCATAACTATATGTTCATGTTATGTGTATAAAGACCTAAAAAATGTTATCACCTTAGAATAAGCTATTTTTATCTACATATACTGCTGGCTCACCTTACATGGAATTCTCCATGACTACAGTATCCCTAAACGGACAAACATCTCTACAGAGCGAGTTTTGTAAATACATTATCTCTTCGGGAAAGAAGTGAAAACGTGACGACATCTTAATCCTCTCACGAACTCTGTAGTGCTTGGGGGTGGAGTGAACGTCTGGTTGCAATTCGCAACCTCATCGCTAGATGCCGCTAAAAACTACACCCATCAGCTTTAAGCAATCTTCTCTATAAACTTCACTACTACAATGCTTACTTTGGTAAATGTATTCAGTCATACAGCTGGTCTTTTGCTCCTGAGGACTATTAATACAGAGGTGTATGAAGGCCTGGCTGGTTAAATTGTGACACATACAGTATTTCACTTTGGATTAGGAGCACTTATGATAATCTAATCAGAAGTTTTTTTCTGTTTTTTGCATGAACCCTGCCATGAACATCAGAAGTATTATTATCCTATCATCCTATGCAGCTTTAGCTTGATCAGGTGTGGAGGAGGTTGATATAACCCAGTAAAGACTGGTGAATGACATTCATCTGCTCTGAGCTCCTGTGGCGTGGGTCGCTCCTCAGGGGCTTCATTCATAATAATGTGACCTTTAAGAGCTTGGAATGTCTGAGCACAACAGATTTAGACAAATTCAGAGGTATATGTGGTAGTTTCTACATCAGTGGTGTCCAAACTTGGTCCTGGAGATCTACTATCCTGCAGAATTCAACTTCAATCTAATCACTACTACTAGGCATTGTAGAAACTTGCAGTCAGGTGTGAGACAGGTTGGAGCTAAACTCTGCAGGAGAGTAGATCTCCAGGATGGAGTTTTGGGCACCCCTGATCTACATAATGTTTGACATTATTTTAACCCCGTCACTGTTTGTGCACTAGGTGGCATTGTAGGATCGGCTAAATAAAGTAGAACAGTTTGGACTCAGACATGGTGGTGCCGGTGTACTGGTAACTCACGCTGCAATACAAAGCAGATAACACGACATGGTGTCAGAAGTGAGATCATTTCGATTTTTTAAAAACCATGGAAAGAGCAGCAATTGAACCACGTGCTGAAGGTGATGCAGCTGCCGGGGGGAGAGACCCGCCCGTGCCGGGCCCGTGTGCTACATTTAGCATTCAACCACCTGAGCCATTTAACTTCTTCAAACCCCAAGAATGGGAAAGACGGATTCGACGGAAACCGTTTGGCTCGGTAGAAAGAATCATATGCAAAGGAAAGTCATTTCAAAGAAGCCAGAGAGGAAAAAGTGGCCATGTCTCAGTCAAGATGTCACAAGTGTGGGAAAAGTCCATCGCATCCTAAAGCTCACTGCCCTGCAAATTTGATACTGTGTCATGCCTGTGGGACAAAAAGGACATTACCAAAAAGTGTGTGCTTCGTCCAGAAAAAGTAAATGAGATTCAAGAACAGGGTGATAGCATACTCTTGGGCACTGTGGTTGCAGAGGGTGACCCCTGGGTAGTGAATATCAAAATCAAAGACTGTCAAGTACAGTTCAAGATAGACACAGGTGCCAATGTCACGGTTATTTCAGACCACGTGTTCCACGAAATATTCAAAGATGGACACAATCCAGCTCTGCAGAGAGTGACCCGTTCTCCCGGATGCTCACCACTCAGTGTTGTTGGAGTTTCAAATTTGCAGTTTCAGAAAGGTGACAAACATACATTAGAGGATGTGTATGTTGTTAGGAGCCTACATTCCGCACTGCTAGGCAGACCAGCTATCACCAAGCTGGGTCTCGCCATTCAGGTGGATGGCATAAGCATTAATATGCTTCAGGAACGCTCTGCATTCCAAAACTCTGCGGTGGGCTTGGAATGCTACAGAGGCCGTACACTATTAAATTGAGCCCCATTTTCTCTCAAGACCCCACGGCGCATTCCTCTTTCACTCATTGCCAAAGTAAAATGAACTGCAACGCATGGAGATTATGGGGGTTATCAGAAAGGTGGAAGAGCCCACAGAATGGTGTGCAATCATTGTAGTGGTGCCAAAAAAGTCTGGCGACTTACGTATCTGTGTTGACCTGACAAAGCACAACGAATCAGTGCAAAGGGGAAAAAGGTATCTCACCCTCTGTCAAACAGACCCTAGGACTGCTGGCAGGAGCTCAGGTTTTTAGCAAGCTCGACGTGAATATGGGGCTTAGGCAAATTCCTCTGGCTGAACAACCTGCCAAGCTGACAACTTTTATCACACCGTTTTCAAATGCCTGCCCTTCGGCATTGCATCAGCACCCGAACACTTCCAAAAGCAGAAGGTAACTGAGGTCACTGAGGGCCTTGACGGTGTGGTCTGCCACATGAACCACATACTGGTGTAGGGGCGTTGCCAAGAAGAGCATGACGTGTTCCTCCATGCAGTGCTTTAGAAAATGGAAAAGGCAGGAGTTACCCTCAATCTGGATAAATATTCTCTGTCACAGCACGAAGTCAAATTTCTCCGGCACATTATTTCTGATTCCGGTGTGCAACCCGACCCAGCTAAGACGACTGCAATTCAAGAGATGCCTGAGCCAACGAATGTCACTGAGCTCAGGAGCTTCCTAGGCATGTTCAATCAGCTGGGATAATTCATCCCACACCTAGCCGAAAAATATAAACCTCTCAGGAATCTTTTGTCAAAGAGAAATTGCTGGATTTGGGGAGAAGCTCAAGATAAAGCTTTTAAAGACCTTAAGGAAAACTTGACATCTATGCACTATGATTTCCCATGTTCCAGGAAAGAGCCTCTGGACTGCAGACACGCTGTCGCGGGCTCCATACTGTACCTGCAGGAAAAGACAACACAATCCATGAGCTCATGGAGAGCACCAACATTTATGTGAATAACATTGTGGAGCACTTGCCAGCCAGCCATTCGTTTCTGGACAGCTTAAGAGAACACCTCACTTTTTCTCATTTTTGCACGTCACGGCATCCCTGAGACTTTGGTCAGTGACAATGGGCCACAGTTCTCATCCAATACTTTTTGGGATTTTGCAGCTAAGTACGGATTCAAACATGTCACCAGCAAGATCCTTACCTTGCACTGTTGTTGTACAGGAGTCCGGCTCAGTTGCTCATGGGACGCAGTCTTCGCTCTACGGTGCCAGTCCTTCCAAGTATAGTTTGGTGGCAATAATGTTATTATGTTGAGTGTAAATTACTGTTTTGTTATATGTTTCACCTTTTTAATAACCTGTAATCAGTTTATGCAAGAAAAGGTATCTATATACATATTGCTCATTTGTGAAACGTATGTTTGCATGTATGTAAGCAAGAGTTCCATGTTTTGTTTCAATGTTTTCGTTTTGCTAAAAGGGGAGATGTGGTATTATCTACATAATGTTTGACATTGTTTTAACCCCGGCACTGTTTGTGCACTAGGGGGCATTGTAGGATCGGCTAAATAAAGTAGAACAGTTTGGACTCAGTCATGGTAACTCACGCTGCGATACAAAGCAGATAACACGACAGTATAGACTTGTGTCTTGTGTAAATACAAAAAAATCTGCGGATAACAGAGAAAAAACAACAACTGACTAAAACATAGAAAGGCAAAGCAATTTACAAGTATGAACTTAAAATGAATTAAGCGCCATCTAGTGGCTGGCTGTTAAAACATGCACTAACCCGTCATAAACTCCTAATGTGTCCAACACTAAACAGTCTCCAGTCTCACGGAATCTCTCACATCAATACTTCAATAATTCATTATAAAACTTTTTTTTGTGTGGCTATGGCAAAGAACCCAGATGTGGTGGTGTGTGACGTCAGATTTAACAAGCGGACTGTTGGTATAGCAGCAGATGGAAGATTATTCTCCAGCATTCTGGCTTTAACAAATATCCAAGACTGTCCAGGATGTGTCCCTTTCGCAACTGAATTCATTTGAGCCACCTCGTAGTTATGAATTCCTGTGATTTTGTGTTGGAAAGCAGAGCTCGAGTCCAGGCCGGAGCAAGCAGCTTGGTGCTGAAACGAGCACCACCGGGACCACTGGGCACCAGGGCTTGAAGTATTACTTTATAAAATAAAGTTTTGGATCTGACATGAAATAATTTTCCCTTACATACATAAGATTTTAAATAAAGATTCCAAAGACAGTGTGCATAAAGCCTAATGTATAATTCTCCATAGCTGGATGTCGCAGGGCTATGAACTTAAGACACTGCAAACAGGTATTGAGGAGTTAGCAAAGTATATGTTTTTCAGACAACTAGGACAGGTAAGAAGGATGAAGGATGCAATTAATGTATTTCTTCACTTGATTTAAACAAATTAAACATTAAAGTTGGTTAATTCTAACAATCAACTCAAATCTAACAAAACTGGTAAAAACTCTGTATTTTGCATGCCAAGCCAGTAGTTGGCGAGGTCACTTAGTAAAAAAACACTACACCCTTGTGTACAAATGCATATCCAGGTTTAACCCAAAAGGGCAATTTCATTATGTCCGAGAATCACCCCGAGTCTTCTTATAGACTACAGGCACTGCAATGCAATCTCTTACATGCTTACAATATAGCTTTATTTACACAGCGATTGTCGTATGATTGGAAGATTCTTGACCCTCTGTACTGCAAGAGATTATAAAGTGAACATAGACCTGCCAAGTTTCAGGTTTTTTGTGAATATTAAACAGAACTTCCCTTTCAGAGCTTCAACCATATCGAGTCGATTTACAAATTCACAGCAGTAGTAGCCTACAATATTGCGACAGGACAAAGATGGTTTGCAAAATTTTGAAGCATTTGCATTTTCAGTCCCCCAAACACTGTTGTTGTGTAAACGAACTTCCCAAACCCAGTTTTTAGTTGAAAACGTTGTGGTATAAATGGCCCCTTAAAAAGTATAACAGCCATTGTCACAGATACAGCAGGCTACACCATTACTCAAGCTCAATGCTCTCTGTCACCACAGTTCTAATCACCTGCACCTTCCACCAATCAGCATGGCAATAACCACCCCTTACGGAGAGATAATATATTTCCTTATATATGAATGATAAATATATTAAATGACATAATGGTATATTAGAAAATATACAGAATAATATATTTACTTATATGTCACAATAAATTTAATTTTATATTCAGTAATACACTTCAAATTATGTAGTTGTATATGTATGTGATATGATTTGGTACTGAATGTGTAACAATATATTGAACATATATTTATATACACACACATATATGGAAATATATAATTCTTAAGTTTAACAACCATTTCCAATATACAGGTTTCATATTTTAAAACATAGCTAGCTTACAAAAGCATAAGCACACATGCTCATACTAAAGCACTTAGTGAACAATCTTTGTGAAAAGTTCACAGCCATTACTTAAAATAAAAAAGGTGTTTGGCCAATAGTAATTCTATCCACAGGCTCTTCGGCACCATGATAACACCACAAATTTACCACAAAGCCTTCTAAATGTCAAAGTAAAACAACATTAAACACTAGTAACAGATCTCCTCCTACATTAATATTGAGCAAAAAAAAAAAACATGAAATAACACTTAAATGGCAATGCATTATGTAATATATCGCATTATATGTTGCAATATATTCCCATATATTTTTGTTTCAAAAGATATTCTCACACGTGCAAATGTGATATTAGTTGATATATGCTGAGTGACAAAAAATACTCTCTCTTTCTGTCACCCTGCACTCGTATGGCATTTTATGTCCCGATCTGCATACAGTTTGTAACATGTAATCCACCACTGCACCAACCTGAAGGGCCTCCATGCATCGAACAAACAGTTCGACTCACTCATGGGTGTACGATGTGTTACAGATGCATCTGCTGATGTTCATGCGTTATTAAATGAAAATGAAATCTTACATTACATTTATAAAAATTTCCCTTTTTTACAAACACGGCACTTCTCTGTATGACCACTAAATGGCAGTCTTTATCAGAGAACACACATTTTTACCTTTATTCAAGCTGATATTAATCTCTTCTCAGAAAAAATAAAATAATAAGTTTTCCAAACAACATAGATCACAGATATATCTTTATGTTACAGTAGATGTTTCACCAGAAGCTATTTTTTGTGCAACACCAACAGGACTGTGTTCTCAGCTCATTCAATTATGGATGTTTGAGTTATCACTATCTAGTAGTGACCTAAATGCATAAATGCTCACATATTCTACACAAACACCCAATCACAAAGGGCAGTTAAAGTCAATAAAGTTCGCTGTCAGTGGTCTTTGATCTGATTTTAAAAGTAACTCGATTTTTCTGTTTGTTGTGAGGAGAAAAAGCCTTTTCCCAAAAGCCCCCCAACGCGCACGCACGCACGCACGCACGCACACACACACACACACACAGTCTGGTTTATTATCTTCGTGGGGAAAGTCCATAGGCGTAATGATTTTTATACCGTACAAACTATATATTATATTCCCTACCCCTAACCCTACACCTAAACCTAAACCTAAAGATCATAGACAACATTTTGCATTTTTAGATTTAAAAAAATTATCTTTATGTACGATTTATAAGGTTTTTTGCCCGTGGGGACCTCAATTTTGGTCCCAACGGTGAAACAAGTCCCCACGAGTTGGTGTGTATTCAGGTTTACGTCCCCACCGGCATATAAAAACCATACCACGCACGCACGGACACACACACACACACACACAGCAGATGTCTTCTCTGGTTTCCAGGGCATCGTTGCTTCCACAAACACAGCAGTTCTTACCACACAGACCTTTCATGGTAGAAAACTGTTCTGACAGTAATCGTTTCGCACACACACAATCGTTTTGCACACACACAGTTCACACTTGTCATCTCAAGGCAGTGCAAAACCCAAATAAATGCGCAAGGGTGGGTGGGGGATTTATATTTTTCCATGTCAGGACATCATTTTGATCTTGCCTTGCTTTTGAGTTAGTGGTAGCAATTTCAAGTCAAGGTTAACCATCAACATTAATTTATCAGCTTGTGCTGATTTACCCGAGCTCTCTCCCTTTCTGTTTTCACTGTGCACACACGAACGCATGCACGCATGCACGCAGCGTTGGAACTACCAGTTCTTCTAATAAATCATATGTTCTTTAACTGGTGTAGTGCTGTATACTGTCTGTATCTTTACCTGGCCAACACACACACACTCATGAACACACATTCTCTCTTTCACAAATTCTGTCTGGGAGCCTGTAACCCATACAATTGAATGGTATAAAGTTGAGAAATTAAACATGAGGGCACTTTTATCACATTTTATTTTAAGAAATATGACTTACACTCTTAAAAATAAAGGTGCTTCAAAAGGTTCTTTGTGATGAAAAAAGGTTCTTCAGATTATAAAAAGAAAAGAGTAAGAAAGAGATTGTTCTTTAAATAACCTTAGGCTGAATGGTTCTTTGTGGAACCGAAAAAGGTTCTTCTATGGCATCGCTGTGAATAACCTTTTAAGCACCTTTATTTTTAGGAGTGTACCCTATACGCAGAGATACGCATATAGTCATTGACCGCAATTTCTTATTCGGTTTAAACCCGGTCAGTAAGCTAATACAAAACTTGCTAAACCTCAGTTCTCTTTGAAATGTGACTTCTGTTCCTCACACATGGATCAATAATTTAGGAGATTTAATCCTGCATAAATGCGGTTGTCCCTTCTGAAACATTGCAGTGTGTACAGAATTTACTCCTGCCACCTTCCTGTTTATGCTCTGTTGTCTTATTAGTACCAAGCAAAAAGAAAGAAAAGCTACATTCACACACAAAACAGAATAAAAAAGAAAACGTCTCTTCACATAAAGACCTCCCAGGTGGAGTTCAATCCAGCGCCTGAGGTTCAGCACATTTAATATAAGTTCAAGTGTTCATACACCATAACAACATGCTCCCTGTGGTTAGCTGGCAGTTAAAGGTTTCAATACACATGTGTTTTCAAATGAATGCAGGCTGAGTTCATCTTCTGTTGTGTCAGGACTTCATTAAGACTTTACAGCACATGTTGTGTAAGTGTAAGGCTATTTTTATCTCTTCAAAATAATTATAACCCACAGTCACTGCTGCTACATATTACACGGTGCTTCAACAAAATGCAATACAGGAGAGGAGTAGTTTTCATTGTGTTTAAACCGCAGTCTTTGTCACTGAATCGTCTTCCATTGTTGTACAAATGGCGATTAAACAAAGTAAGCCAGCAGATGCCAAATGGTCAGAGTACACTGATAGAAAACATTTAACATTTTTAAAGACGCAGTGTGCAGCCCTCTTTGCATTGCATATTGTTTAAGCCATGAAGAATCACTCACTAGATGAGGGCTGATGCAGTTTGTTTTAATGGTAATGACAGATAAATCTAAAAATAAGATCATTCACAATTAGAAACTAATGACCAGGGATCAACCATGTACTGACTCATTTAAATAATGATGGTGGAATCTGGTTGCACAGAAATCTAACTATACTAAAATATACAGTTGTACATACTTAATGCAATTTATGCATTCAACTAAGAGTATCTCTTCTGTAAGATTAGGCGCTTACTTTCCACCAGGGCTGGATTATTGAATAGGCTGCCAAGGCACCTAAAGAGCCCACCAGACCCAAGTCAAAGAGAACCAAGCAAAAGGAACCTAAAAACTAGAGCTCTCTGTGCTTAGTGCCCAAGCTGACCACTAGGGCCTTGAGGCTGTTGTTGACTAAAGACTACATGTTTAAGAGTGTAAGGCTCAAAGTAAATACCATGCAAAGAGCAGTAAACTATTCTTGATATAATATTAATGTACTACAAACATTTGTGGGTTTTTTATAGTATGAGGGGCCTGCCTCTAGTGGTGTTCAAGAGCTAATGCATCATATTTTAGACACAAATGATGCACAAACACAAACATGTTTTATGCATGATTGTTATACGACAGCATTACATTCCTGCAAATCTCTAAAAGTTGATGTGCAAAGCTGTAAATGTCCCATCTACAAACGAATCCAATGCTAAAGACCTTATAATTTAACATCAAGAAGAAGGTAACACTTCAGTATAGGGGCAATTCTCAATATTATATTAGTGAAAGTGACCTTATTGTAAGATATGGTGACCCATACCCAAAATGTGACCTCTGCATTTAACCCAACCAGTGAATAGTGAACACACACACTTCAAGTCGTGAACACACATACACCGGGAGCAGTGGGCAGCTATCACTGACGGGGGTAAGGCGCAAACGGGGGTAAGGTGTTACCAGTTGTTACCTGCCAGTACTGGGAATCGAACCAGCAACCTTCTGGTTAAGAGTCCGACTCTCTAACCATTAGGTCACAACTGCCCCGCAGAATAATAATAATAAGTATTAACTAGTTGTTATTAGCATGCCTATTATTGGAATATTGGCTGTTTATTAGTACTATAAAGCACATATTCTGCATGACCATACTCTACATCCCTAATCCGACCCAATACCTAAAATTAACAACTACCTTACTAACTATTAATAAGCAACAAAGGTTGAGAGTTTATTGGCAAAAAAGTCGTAGTTAATGGTTTGTTAATAGCGAGAATTGAACCTGAAGTGTGACCCAAACTTGAATCTACAGTAAACCATACAGCAACCCTATACAGTTTTTGATAATAAAAGAGTTTGCTAACATGCTGTGAAGAACATATATTTTGAAAAGGGAGGTACATGTGTTTGTTGGTGTGAGTTTTGGCCCGTTTGAGCACGCAGAGCAAAACATCAATCGATAGAGAAGTCTGTTTTAAGAGCAGGACAGACGGTTCCTCTTAATACTGTGAAAGAAAAAAGTAAAGAGACGGATGCAGTTGTCGGGATACATTAATTGTAACTGTCTCTCAGTTGCATGACCACATCCCTGAACGCTGTCTGGCTGCCATTCAAGAGCAACAATTCTGTAGCAACATTCTCCATTACTTCTGCTAAACCTGGAGAAGATTTTTACGCCTCACCATTCCACCCTCTTTTTTTGTAGTCTCCTGCCCTTTGAGACAGAATTACGATCCTCCCCAGAAACCATCTCATTCTCATAAATCGCTTAGCTAAAGAGCCACGGCGAATTGCTGTTTGGCTGAACAGCTACACTGCTCTGTTTGTTTTTCTACTGGGTTAGCCTCGTTCTCCACGGCAGATCATTTGTGAACTGATTTATGTGGCGGACATGTGCACTGGGGCCGTATAAGTGTGTGGTGCTGATTTCCTCACAGGATGTTCCTCTGTTTCTTTCCTCTGTGTAGAAACCTTTAATCTAAGAAATATCCCACCAGGTGGCCAATGAACACACTTTCCAAGAGCCACCGTTCCCAAAGGACTACTTCACATAGTGAAGCATGCACGAGTGTATGTGTGTGTTAAAGATGGGAACTGATGGGCTGTCAAGCTCCAAAACGTGTGTAGTCAATTAAAATGATGAAATGAAAATCATCAGAATCAAACATTTTAAACCTTATGATAATGTATATTTGAATATACACAAACGTGAGCAAGATTTGTCTTTTTTTTTTTTTGCTGACTCTCCTGATTCCCTTTGATGGAATGACCAGAGTCTGCAAAATTGCATGAGCTTGGAACACCATGAGGGTGAGAAAATGACAGAATTTAGTAAAAAAAAAGCATCATTTACTCACCTTGAAGTTGTTTCAAATCTGTATACATTTCTTTGTTCTGATGATCTGTTTTCCGTACTAAAAAAACATGGGTTAAGGTTTTTACATTAACTACAGATGCTTGTCTTAACAGGGAAAAAACAAAGCTGGAACATGTCAAAACTACCAAACTATCCATCCATAACATCCCAACATTTTCCATTTTCCACCCTCAGGTGACCCACAGCAGCACTTAGTAAATCAGCCTTTTCCGAGGAGAGCAGCATTTAGCTGTCCTGCCAGAGAAGGAACTCTCCTAAGCACACATTTTCTGTCTCTTGGTTGTCCAGAGAGCTGAATGTAACTGCTCCAATGATGGCAGGAATCCTGCGGATGTCTTAAACAACAAACTAATATTCACTTGAGTGCGTGGCATACAATAGCAAGAGAACAGATTCTGTCAAACATCCACATGTGTCTTTAAATAATAACATAGTCTGTTGAAAAGAAGATGCATGCAGTCAAATCCCAGACACAGGTTCTTTTTTGAGTCATTCCAACCCCTAAAAATTCACTGATTCATTCAGTGACCAATAATGCAGATTGATATTTACATTTTATTGCATATTTAATTCTGCCAGGTCCACTGTTATGAGTTGACCCATTCTTGACTATCGGTAAAAGAATTTTAATGACACTATACAAATGTTGTGACAAACTTTCAATCATTGTGAAAAGCCACCTCCCTCCAACTTGGAGCAAAATCGGGCCTCGAGTGTTTGGCCAGACTAAGCTTAATGATGACATTGTAGATCACAGGTTATTTATGTGTAAAAAGGGAAACTGTTCCAATGTGCTCAGATTTAGAGGTCTTCACAGGTCCGCTGAAATCTGAAAACACGAGGTCCAACCAGAAAACTTTGACGAGTGCCTTGGACGTGGGTCGAGTCTGATATTAGGGGTCTTAGTGAATTCATGTGCATTTTTGGGCAACACACAGAGAAAAAGAACAACCTTTTGTAGCCTCACACACAGAAAATCATCTTACCGCTTATCAAATCCATCAGGAAATGTCACTCTCTGCATTACACTGCTTTTTCATGTTAGGTTTTGTCTTTTGCATGCAAAAGCTGTTGAGGTGAATAGTTGCTGCAGTCAACACTAGCATATCCATGATTTTTAGGCTATGCATTTCATTTTTATCAGGTTTATTTTTCCAATTCGCTGGTCACTATTCAAAGCCGAATTCAGAAATCACTTGTGTGTGTCTTGTGTATATTTTGGCAGTCTGTGAATCTAGCACGCTATGCTTTTGCCAGCTGCTGTCTTTTAAAGTTTAGACTCACTCTACGTAAGATTGAGAGCCAGGGTGGGAAAGTTGCATTTATCTGGTGCTGCCTGGAAGTTATTACCAATAATTATTGGCCCAGATGTTTGGCACATCTGTCAATAAATGTTTACATTTTTTTGAAGCAATCCCTGCTGAAAGATGATCCAGAAAAGCCACAATAAAGATGTTAACGGCAGGTTAGATTGCGGGTGGTGTGTCATCAAGTGTATCAGAACTCACCCTAGAAACCACAGTGAAGCACAAAAGGAATTATAGGAAGAAAACAAAAATAATTCCAATAATTCATTATGCACCCGTTTGTCCATCCACCCAAATATCATCCAAACATCCATCCACATATTCATCCATTTAATATTTCAGCCATCCTTTCAAAACATTTACATTTTTATAAAGCTTTTTGAGTGCCTAATGGAAGATGACATTATAATAAAGCAGTTTTCATTCTTGACAGGTGGGTTAGTCCTCTGTGATTAGAGAAACGGAGTATGAAATGTGAAAAGAAAGACCAGGCCAGGGAACCCAGATGAACATGTGATTGAAGAACTATTTTATCTGGTCCTCTTACCCTCACATTCTCCCTCCCAAAACCAAACAGACCAGGTCAGAGGTCACCACGGTCCCACCTGGTGAGCCACAGGCACTGGCGCTAACACAAATACAGATATAATCACTTTATCTGGCTTTCCCATGTTTTCCTCCATGATGTAATTGGAGCAGAGTGTGTTTTGCTATCATGTGTCTTTTTCTGATTGGACGCCTGTGGTGAGGTCACTGCTGTTGATCTCTCTGTAAAAACCAACCTGGGAAGAGAGACGGAGAAACTGAGGTTTGCACGGAGCTGTCTGTCACTGCCGTTTGAGTGCAGGAAATTAGAAAAGAGGAGAAGAAGGAATTCATAACACGACCATCATTCCCTCTGAGGATAATTGGCGGTGCTACATGAAGGAGATTTTAATCCAAATAAACACAGTGTCCCGAAGGCCTTCCAGAGGGAACTTAACCTACAGAAATTAACCTTAAAGATCCCCTGCTCCTTTTCTATAGAATGACTCACTTTCAAGTAAAAAAATCATCTTCATTTACTTCCATGGACACGTATCAAGTGTTACCTTTGGTTGCTTTTAGTAGCATTCTGTTGTCATGTATGGGTGCAAACTCCATCGGATACAAAATGTGATGATGCATTAATGATGAGCAATTCTTAATCCACAGGTAGCAACACACGTTTTTCAAGCAGTTCAAGCACATTTTACACTTGATGACACACATTTTTCTTTGCTCAAAGTCTGCATTTAAAATGTCACCAAAATGTGTTCAGCTGGGTTCAGGTCTTGGTTTTATGCAGACCAGTCAAGTTCTTCCACAATGACAGAATCAATTATTTCTTTCTGAACCTTGTCTCATACACAGGGGCATTGTCATGATGGAATAGAAAAGGGCTCTTTCCAAACTGTTGCTATTAAATTAGAAGCACACAGTTCTATAGAATATCATGATATGTTGCAGCATTAAGATTTGTACTCATGGAAATTATTAAAGCCATCAAACCTGTTTATTAGATAGAGTGACCCAATACTTTTGCCAATATAGTGTATATATATATATATATATATATATATATAAATATACACATCATACAGATTTCTAACAAGTGGTCTACTATATATTTTTTAATTTTTTACTTATTTTCACTTTAATCTCTTATTCTCCATTTTTGTGTCCATCTGTTTCACTCTTTCTCTCTGTCTCATTTCACATCTTTGTTTCCTACGGCCCGTCTTTGACACTCATTCTAAGCCCTCTCGTCTGACCTAAATGGGTCGCTTTGTGGGGTAATTGACGCCATTTGGGCACCTTGAAACTCCTGTGGTGTCACACTGAAGCTTAAATCACAACTAGCCCTCACTACCTCCTCTTTTCTTTTCTCTTTTGCCTTTTCCTCAAAGACAACCCCCACCATCCCACCCTGCTGATCTGTTATCCTATGATTTGTTCAGTGGAGTTTTAACCAAAACCGTGTTGGACAAATTAAGAAAGGTTTCTCAGTTTCTCTGGCTTACATCAGGGGACTATAAACATTAAGTGCTTTGGTCATTCAATAACCGAATCGCACTAACCCGCTGCCTGATTATCTCTGCTTTTTAAACGCATACATCAAACTTCCATTTGGTGCTCAATGGCCTCAAGAACTTTCAAATGTCAAATCTGTGTGTCACAGTCTAAGGGAAAATCTATTTATCCTCGTTGAACAAAGAGACCTCACACAGAAAAACCATACAAAACTCTCACGAAGGACATATTGTTCTCTCACAAAATGCATTTGGCTTTCCATTTTTTAGTTCAATGATAAGATAAAAATTGTTGTTGTTTTGTAGACACTGTACTGTAAACCTGTAAAAAAACACTATTCTCAAAATGACTAAAATAAAAATGTTTTCATTGAATACAATTATGATTAAGTGTTTTTTAATTTCACCAATGACTTTCCAATACAATCAAGATTAAAATATATTTTTTAAATGTTTAAACCCAGCCAGGAACGGACTTACTATTAGGCAAAGGTAGGCATTCGCCTTGGGCCCCGAGCGACCAAGGGCCCCTAGTCAGCAGCCACTTTAAGCCCCAAGGAATTATCAAAATGGTCAGGATATCCCTGTCAACGCTTTACCGTTATTATTACATCTGTACGTACGAATGCTCCCCAATCCCCCCATTATAGATTAGAGGGGACCGTTTCATTAGCACCGCATATGCACAAGGCGAGTTCGACACTAGCAATGTCAGTGGTGCCAACTATGACGCTAGTAGTAGAGCTGTGTGTGTAGTACATTAGTTAAAAGCAGAACGAAAGTCGCAGCCATGCAAACAGAGAACAAAAAAGATTATTCACAATAGAATGGTACCAAAGTATCTGCCTTTTCCCCAAACAAACAGCGCTGCTCTCTCTCCTGCCAGACACAGCCCTCTCCCGGCCACGAGCAATGGTAATGTGCCGGTGAGTATGCTCCACAAACACCGACAACACAATAATAATGACCGACAACCAAAACATCTGTCAAACAAAGAGCACTGTGCGCTTGGTAGGAGAGGGCCAGTTTAAAGGTAGAAAGGTTATTTATTGACTTTGCTCTGCTGAGGAGACCGATGGGCACATAATTAGATTAGATTCAACTTTATTGTCATTACACATGTAGGGCCTACAAGTACAAGGCAATGAAATGTAGTTTTATTATATTATTATTATAATATGTATTATTATATTTTGTTATATTATATTATTATTATATAACGAAATAATTATTTATTATATTAATGTATAATGACATTAATATAATAAATTGGGAATTCATTATTTCATTTTTGTTTAATTAGTGAGTTTATTTGTATACTAAGCCTATATTTGTATAAAAAAGGATGTGCTTTGAGGAGGAAGAAAAACAAATGTTGCAAAAGAAAAATGGCGCATAGTTGGAGCTCCCATACATAGCATTGCCTAGGTCCCCCTAATCACAAAATCTACCCCTAACTCAGCCATGGAGCTTTGCCAGCATTTATAACTTAATTCATCTGTACTAATTTAGGTAGGTTGTTAAGCACGACGCTTCGCTGTTATACACTCCTTTGCTGTTATTAAATGCACTGTAACCCACTGCTTTTTGGGGGGCTACGAAGCACTTAGCTTTGTCTATTGTGGTAGGCTTGCTGAGACCAGTTTTATTGCACTTATGTATTGCTGTCCTTGTGTTGTTCTAATTGCTTCTATTGTTTACCTCAGTTGTAAAGCGTCTGCTATATGACTAAATGTAAATGTAATTCGTTTAAACAAAGCTTGAATGTGAAGGTGAATTTTCATCTTTATGAAATACTTTATGATGTTGCACAGTGATTATTTTTTATTAAGAAAAACTCTTTTAAGCTTTCAAATTAATATTTTCATACTCATCCATGTGTGCAAATGGACACAGAAAAAAATTGTAACCAGTGTTATAATAGATATTTCACCCCAAAATTAAAATTGTGTATTATAAATGTATAATAAATGTATTATCATTTTTTCACCCTCATAACATGTATATGACCCTTTCTTCTGCGGAACACAAAATAAAATGTCTTCGTTTGGTGTTCATACAATGGAATTTAATGGAGAACAATGTTTTTTGTTTACCAACATTCCTCAAAATATCTTTTTATGTTCTGCAGAAAAAAGAAAGTCATTTAATTATGAAATATGGAATGAAATTAATGATGAAAGTATTTTTTTCTTTTTGAGGAAATATCCCTTTGACTCTTTATTTAAGACAAAGGTTTGTCAAGCAAAAAGTTTCGAAATTCTAGAATTTTCTAGAATCATGCCTTCTCTTTTATCTGTTACACTGAAGATACCCTGTTTTTTCTTTTCAAACATATTTTACTGCAGCATAAAATTTCAGCCTGCCTGGAAGACATTTTAACTTGGATGAAAGAACACCATCTCCAACTCAACCTGGCTTAGACAGAAGACAAGAAGTCTTTTTAATGCTTGTGTTATACTGCTTCATAACTTCACCATCCAGTTAGGTTCTACAAGCATAACAGCCAGAAACCTTTGTAATCTTTGGCAATTAGCTGAACTTTGCAAATCATCGCAACAACAGCACAATTATGCAGATTTGTTAATAGACAACAGACTTTATCAAACTGAACATGCTGTATAACTCCTTGTTTAGACACTAGTAATTACTACATTTACATTTATGCATTTTGCAGACACTTTTATCCAAAGTGACTTACATTGCATTGTACTATACATTTGTGTCTGAGTATGTGCCAAAATTAAGGCAGGAGTGCTGGACTGTTCTGAATTTAAAATGTGCAGCTGTTCTGGCCACCTGGCTCATGTAAAGTTAAATTAAAACAAACAGGCCTATCATATGGTGGCTCTGACTTCAAAACCACAATTTTGTAATAAGCCCTAAATGCTAACTCGCTAACAGCTAATTACCCACCAATCAGCTGTCAGGGTTAAGTTCAGGGTCAAGATCTGAGGACTGAACCTAAACCTAGCAATTGATCAGGCTCACATTTCATTTAACCAGAAGTGAACAATACTTAAATATTTTTACTCTCAAGTACATTTTCAAGTATCTGCACTTCATCAGGGTGTTTTAACTTTAGAAAAGAATATCTTTACTACATTATACAGCGTATATCATACTTTTTACTGCACTACATTTTATAAATACATGTTGTTTTCTTTACCCTCCATGGTACCGTGTTGCCTTTCAGTCTTCAAAAAAATAAGATGCCCATTTAATTGGCCAACACTTTATAATAAAGAATAACTTAAATACTAACCAATGGATGTGCAAAGAAGTGGTCACATGACCCACAGGGGTTGTTTTGTTTCCTTTTTCAGCACACGTACACATGCCACATGATTATTAGATATTTGTTTCTGAAGGGTATAATCACAGATGGCATTGCCATTTACGGAAAGTAAGGATGAGATGTCAAATCCAGCAGGAAAAGAGTGAGATTGATGTTAGAGATAAGGAGAAAGGCATATGTACAATAATAATAGAAAATCAATAGGAATAAATTCAGTGTACTTGTGTTCCATTATGGTACAACGTTGCCTGAGAGCAACAGCTAGATGTAATATATAACTTTTTATTAAATATGAAATGGGTAATACATTAAAAACAAGATACACGTTTGTCTTGTTAAAAGAATTCATGTTTTTAATAAATATATTTATTTGTTCTGCATGAAAATATCAAATGTATCAATTAGTCCATCGAGGTACAATGTAAACACATTTTTATAAAAAAACAATATTTATTTATTAATTAATATTGTTATAGTGTCCAATTTTAAGCAAGAATAACATCACAAATCATTATTATCTCATAGATGTTACATTGCGTACTATACGGAAGTGCATAACAATTCTTGTATTACTTTTACTAAAGTATTTTTTGCAAAAAAAGTTTTTATGAAATGTAATGAAATAAAAGGTATTATAATTTTGGTCCAAAGCAAAAATACTCTTATAACGAGAGTGTTAGATACTTCAAAACATTAACTTTAGTAGAGTAAAAATACTTACTGTCCATTTCTGCATTTAACCCTGAGTAACATACAGGTTTTTGAAAATGGTGCTTTCAGAGAAGAATCAGTTAAAATATTACTTGGGACATAGTTTTTAAGAAAAAGAGAGTGATGTTTTTGAGTGTTTACAAGATAATTGTTAGGATGAAGTTGGTTTTAGATAGTTTGGCAAAACGGATTACTATTTTGTAGTGCTGGTGGTGCACGATTAGTTACATATATTAGGTTTAGTGGTTTGTTGGGCAATAGCAACAGTGATATTTACCCTATAGCAAACATCTATAATGAAGACAATGCGAAGAGAAATTAAGGAACATAAAAACATCCCCACCAAACTCCTCTTTGAAAACCATAAAGACATAAAGAAATATGGCTTTGATAGAAGTTATATAAATGAAGATCCATCTCCACTGTGAGATGAGACAGGTGGCCTCGGTTAGCTGCCATCACAAATAGTAAAGGGGTGGGGGTTAGAAACAAGAAGGTGATAATATACTTCTTCTGAGTCTTTTTGAGGTAAACCATGTCTAAAAGATGGTTGTGTTTTATAATCGAATGAATACTGAATGCAGCAGTAGCACTCAGCAGGATGTTCCAGACATGATGTACTAGTTCTGCTGACCAAGGCCAATGCGTCTGTCCTCAATCTCTTCATTTGTTATGCCCTCAGTCTATCCATCTTTATCTCTCCTTCCATCCATTTATCTCTTTAAATGAGAGAACCGTCTCAGGGTTCCTGCTGGTGGATCCTTGAGTTTGATTTATAGTTTGGTTTGGCTCAGCCGGCAAGATGTTTTCAGCAGTATTCCATCACATCTCTGTCTGTCCTCATCTTTCTTTCTATCTAATGTGTTTAAAAGCATCTGAGCGAATATTCATAATTAAGCATGAGAGATTGGGCAAGGTAAAGGTGATGTAAGCTATTTTTAATGTAATGGCACACCTACAACATCCCTATTACATGCGTTGAGCAGACATATCTATATCTATCGTATGCATTACCTTGGGTTTGCCAGTGCAGACTGATCTGGCAAACATTGTAGACCAATTAAAGTTTTTTTTGTTCCAGACAGATATTAATGTTCAGATATTAGTTCAACCGAATATTAAATATATCCAATAATGTTGACTTTCTTTCTCATGCAGAGCACAAAATAATATATTTTGAGAAATGTCTCAGTGGTTTTGTGTCCGTAATGGAAGTCAATGGGGTTCAAATTCAGTGTTTTTGGTTACTAACATTTTTCAACCAAATTTTTTTTGTGTTTTGCTAAAGAAAGAAAGAATTTGCTATCACATGTGGTCAAAGTGACTATTGCTTTAAGCTTTTCTTGTTAATCTTCAAGAACAAAAACATGCCTTTAGCGTGTTAACAGTAACTAAATTTTCAAATGGCTAAAGATTTTGAATGTTAATACTAAAACATGTTGGCTATTACATGCTTGAGTTTCTACTGTATAAGAGGTTGTGCTATCACATTTTTTTGATAATCTGCCACAAGATGGCACTATTAAGAGGGAATTTAAATTATATCTTATATCTGAAAAAATATGAGCAAACTTGGTACACAAAACATGGTACACATTAACAATCTGAGGACATTTTCTAAAAGCAAGATGATCAAAATGTTACTACTGTGATTAAGGATGGAAACCCTCAAAGACACAATATCCTGCCAGATTTATCCATTTATCCTTAGTTCTGCTTGAACTCTAAAGATTGTCTCATGTGAGGTTTGTTCTTTTTTTGTAAGTTAGTATTTTTTGGTTAAACACTTTAATAAGGTGCCAAGAACATTAAAAGCAAAAGCAGAAATGTATTTAAATGAGTTGCAAACCATCCAACTGTACTTCAATTGCAGAGCCTAAACAAATGTTTATTACATCCCAAGTCTCACACCCAGACTCAGTCAGACAAAACTTACTCCAAATATTTTGAAAGCAAAATGAAGCTGTTATTAAAGTGTGCGGAGAATGTTAAAGCATCATGCCGTATACTGTAAATCGCCACCTGACTAAACATGACCTCAGACCAGCTGCCTTTGGAATTGTGGGTAATAATGTGTAGGTTAGTGCTATATTGTTTTTTGTGTGACATGCAAAAACAAAAACTACTTTTCAGTACATCTGTCAATGTAAAATCACATGGTGTTCATTATCACCGCCTTTCTTCACTGTTCGTGTGTGCGACTAAATGCTTGTGTGTGTGTGAAAATGTGTTTTTACTTTCTTTAGTTCGATGGCTGCTTTAGTGTGGAATTGTATACGTGTGTGTGCTTAGGATGTTTGTCCCTTTAGCTGCACATGTTCCCTTCATAATGGGACCATTGAGCCTTTTTCTATCTCACCTCAGACTTTCACTCACAATATTCTGTAAATTGGCAGGCGGGACAGATTTAATAAACTGCAGCAGGGGGACAGTGTAAATCACTCCCTCACTGCACTAATACCACCACATTACACCCCCAGAGCACAAAAGGCAGCCGCTTTCCCTCACGTTCATGACTCATGTAATCACTTCACCAGAGACCGACGTGTTTGCTAACACTTCAGTGTTAAACACTAAGTAACTTTTAGGACAAACACATGTGATTTGCTAAGGGGCTAAGGATGGGCTAAGGGGGCTGAAGCACCGAAAGTTTTCAGTAAAGCACCGAATGTTTTTATTCAGTTGCGGTGCGCATGTGGTAAGGCACGCTCTTTATTCCTAGCGCGTCAGTGCTGAAAAATCCATCCATCCTTTGCCGGAACCTTCACAAGGAGTGCAACTAATGGTTGCTTAGAAACGGCAGACGCCACAACAGCGCAAGCTCCCCAGCGCTTTGAAAAAAAAATGTCAAAGCGGCGGACTCAAATTTTCCACACGTTTTTAGATGCAAAATGTGTATTCTGACACATTTATGGATGTCTATGGGCTAAGTCCCGGATCTTCAGTCACCCTAGAACCACCCCTGGGCAGTGGTGTAGTGAATGGATGAATGAATGCATTTATATAGCATTTTATATAGACAGAGGCAATTTAGAGGGTGGGGATTATTAAGAGGCCATTGACAAGGGCCGGTGGAGGGAATCTGGCCAGGGCACCAGGGTTACCCTATACTCTTTACATGAAGAGCCTTGGGATTTTTAATGACCACAGGGAGTCAAGACCTCTGTTAAAGTCTCAACCGAAGGATGGTACTTTTTAAAAGTATAGTGTCCCCATAGCTATACTCAGGCTCTCAGAAACTTTGCTAAAGAATCTTAATCTCCCTCCACATACACAATATGAATCATAAGCTGAAATGTTGTAAAATACTCGAATAGTGTTTTTTACAGGCTTTATAGACACAATTTAAAACAGTTGGATGGAGATTAAAATTGACTCTTAAATGGCCATCATGAAATCCTTTTATACCACTGTATACATTTTTAGGAATCAGGCACCGAGTTTAAGAAATTTAGTTTAGTCCATCTCCTACCCTAAGAGATCTGTCTTGCTCACTGCGAGTTACAGTTTACACCATAACCCCCTCACCAAAGACACTGTTGTCTCACTTGAACTGGTGCTGATCCCTTAAAAGTCACCCACAACCTATTGGTTCATGTAACTAGTCATCATGAGTATAGGCCTACTGTAAAACTATCATTCAGTGAGATAGTAAACATGATATCAGACAAATGTGTATTGTCATTTTATCAAATTAATAATTTCATGCTAACTTAAAGGACCAGTCAGTGAAATTTAGCGGTATCTAGTGTTGTGGTTGCAACTTGCAATCAACGGCTTCCTCCAACCCTCCCCCTCCCTTTTGAAGCACTACGGCAGCTGACACAGCGCTAATGATGTAAGGTCTTTATACACCTCTGAACACATAGTTATTTATATTATATTGCTATGCATTGCTGTCAATAGATCCTTTTTATTCTTACACACTGGTCCTTAATCCACCTAAAGTCTGTGCATTACTTTTTTTTACTTTTTGTACTTCAACAGTGTTTCTCAGGTTTCAATTAGTTATTTCTTTACTCTTCTGAGTGGCTCAGTGTCAGAGAGGTCATGAATGTTGTGCTCTTGATTTTTTAAATACTGTTCACCCTGTGTGTGTATTTCTTTAGACCATGTGTTAGTGATTTCAGTGTGTATTCAACACTCAGAGAGGATCAAACATTTTGGTCGTCTGGTCACCGGGACTACTTGTGTCAAACAGAACTTTGTTAGATGATTGGTTGTGATATAAATCTATGTTGATGAAGAGAAGGAATGCCGGCCTCCGGTTGGCTGATCAGTATCCTGTGGACTCACCATGAGCGGCCTGCTTCATTTTCATCAGGCTTGAAGGAGGTTATCCAACGAACAGTCCCAAAGGGACACATACTCGGCCCCCTTCTCATTTCATAATTGGATCTGGACCATCTGTAAAATCTTATGTCGAAATGTTTCTTGGGTGTGAAGTTTATGTAGGACATTTGCCTGCTGAGAGAGGTGTGGGACTGTCCGATTTCCGATTGTCCAGAACAGGTGCAGAATTCTGTGTTGTCCGTGTAATTCCACAGTGTTTGTGCAGATCCTGTCTCTTCCAGGGTGTCCTCATGGGATTTGCCTCTCTTTCTGTTTGTGCAAATTCATGGCGACGGATCTCCCAGAGGGCTATGACAGAAACTATAAGGAATGCCATGGCCAAGGTCTTTAATTTGTGGGAAGCTTGATTTTAAGATCGACATTCTCATAGTGTCCATGATTTTCTGCCCTTTTTAGGTGGAGCTTGTTCATTATGACCTAAGTCCTTTGCTGCAAAGGATTGGTCCATATACAAAATTAAAGATATTACAAAACATATCCCTTGCTGTATTTCTTTGTCCGTAGTATCATTTGGAAATGGAAAATGTTCAGCGTTTTCAGAATTGTGACTGTAAGAATTTTACAGCATTAGCTGTTGGTTTTCCAAACAACTATTATAGAGATGAAAAGTTATTTGTAGAAGTTTACATTTACATTTAGTCATTTAGCAGACGCTTTTATCCAAAGCGACTTACAGAGAGATTAGGAAGCAATAAAGCGGTATGTCATAAAGAGGCAATAATATAAAAGTGCTAACACCAAGTTTCAAGTTTCACTACCTAGCCAGAACACTACCTATTGATAAAAAGAGATGTGAGAGATGTGGTTGATCAGACAGAGTTTGGAAGGCTGTTCCACCAGGAAGGAGATGTGAAGGAGAATGAGCGGGAAAGTGATCTACTGCCATTTTGAAAAGGCAATACAAGACGCCGCTCATTTGCTGAACGCAGGGATCTTGATGGAGTGTAGGAGTGTGAAGGGTATGAAGATATGCCGGTACAGAGCCAGTGATAGTTCTGTATGCAAGCGTTAGTGACTTGAATTTGATACAGGCTTCGACCGGTAGCCAATGGAGAGAGATAAAGAAGTTAGAAGTGAGAAGTTATGAAGGTTTTTTTTACTTAATTTTTAATTTGAACATTTGAACAGCAATATGATATTCTAAGCATAAGAAACTTGACAGATATACTCAGAAATGGTAAGTATGCATCATCACCACACTCTAGTTGAAAGTTCAAAAACTTTATTTCTTAATCTCCTAATTTTCTTAGCATTATTTTTCCAATACACATATCAGATTCAGCAGAAGAAATTTCAGAATCTTTAATTTATATTCTTGATATTAGATCAGTTTTATTTCACCAACATAATCACACTTATCAGATTCTGCACCATCAAACAACAAACATTATTACATAACTCCATTGACCATCTATAGACCATACACAAACTACATTAAATCTTAAGTGACATCACATATTCATAAACCGCATTCATACAGCTTGTTAATTCTCAGGATGTCAATTTTAGACATTTCCTGCCTCTGTCCGATTTCCACAGACGCATTAGGAATGGGGGTGATGCTTTCCTTCCCTGCCTGCACTGAGAAGGCCGTTCTTCCATAGTGCATGATGGAGCCGTAGTCATATGGAGTGTTTTGATTGTTGGTGTTTTGTTTTTGGAAGTTGTAGGCCATGTCAGGAGAGATGAACTCCCAGTTGATCTTGACGTACTGGTCACGGTCACTCCTGGTTTGCTCGTGGTAGAAGCCCAGTGCGTGATTGAACTCATGCTGAGCGATGCCACGGTACACACAACCGTACCTGTTGAGGGAGACCACCTGTTTGCCACCTGTTCTACCGAGAGAAGAATAGCACCCATCTTTGTTCTCAATACTAATGTAGTCGGTCTGAGATGATCTGGGGGTGAAGCGGATGCAGGTTTTGGTGTTGAAGGTCATCATGGCATTCTCAATAACTGACCGGTCATAAATGGAGAATTCACTGCTCACTGTGTAAGGGATCTCCACTATGTTCTTTGAGTTTTTCTTCCAGAAACAGTTGTTGTTTAAGCAGAAGAGAGCATTTCTGGTTTTGGGAAACACCACGTCTCCTTCAATAAAGAGTTCAGTAGATCCATTGTTGGAGACCAAAATCTGTGTAGTGATGTCCACATTTTCTGGCACGGTCACATCTTCAATGCTTTTCTCCAAGAGAGGAGATGCCTGTGAGAAGCCAAGCAGCAGCAGAAGAATAGAGATGGAAGCTCTGGTGTCCATGTTGCCTCTGTGTGTAGAGATCTTCAGAATGCTCTTGTGTTGAGATCTGGTGTCTGTGTGTTGTCGTACCTGTACTTTATATTCACCTGTACGTTAATGGATGTACAGAGGATTATGGGTAGGTCTTAGTGTCCAGAGTCAAATGTGTGTAACTAAAGGGAGGAAACTCTAACCTTGTCTGTCAGTCCAAAAGCTTAAAGATTTAGAGAAGATCCATTAACTCCCTGTAATGGACATGTTCTTAGGATTTTACTATGTACATAAAAACAGTGATGAACAAGGAGGGTCGACCTCAGTGTAGGCAGGTAAGGAAACCATTACCCGCATTCCTGATGCATCTGTGGAAACGAACAGAGACAGTAAATGTCTAAAATTGACATTCTGAGAATCAACAAGCTGAATCATAAATCAATCAATGAATGCTGAGGTTGATATACACTTGATGTCACTAAAGATTTAAAGTAGTTCATGTATGGTCTATAGATGGATAGTGGAATTATGTTATAACCTTTGTTGTTTGATGGTGCTGAATCTGATATGTGTGATTATGTTGGTGAAATAAAAGTAATCTAATTACGAGATGAAAAATTTAAGATTCTGAAATGTCTTCTAGAATGTGCTTATGATACATTTCTGAGTAAATATGCAAAGTATTTGTATGCTTTTTTAGATTATCACATTGTTTGCTTAGCAATATATTAAAACTCTACTGGAGAGTCAAGAGTTAAGAAGTGTTTAAAATATCATAAAAACATTTTTGAAGAAAAAGGATAAAAATAACTTGTAGTGGGAAATTCCATGCAAATGTCCACCTCACCATAAAAAAATAACGTTTTTACAAAAGATTTTTACTAAAGTGCACCAATGTCAATATTTAGTGGTTCAAATACCTATGTAAGGTCTCTCCTAAAGTTTTTAGAAAGGGGCCTTTCTTTTGGTGTTTTCTGAGCTTTGACTGTGTTTACAGTACGCAATAAAACGCAGTATTTTTCACATAATTTACCTTTCTCTATACCGCTGTTTTTACTGTCATAAAAACAGCCTGATGTCTTCCTTGTTCTATGAAGTCCCTCCTTCAGAAATACGTAACGAGTTCTGATTGTGTAGCTGGTCAGGTGTGTTGTGATTCTACAGCATATTAGCGCACGTTGTCCGGAAAGGTCACGCCCCTTTTTTGGTTGTTGCAGATGCAGGTCTCTAGTGGATAACCACACTCGCTGCCCCAGTTCGTAGAGAGGAGTGGGAGAGCGATGAGCATCGGCATGGGTGTTCTGTCTGCGGTTATGTTGAGTAGTGTAAAGAATGCCTTCCACACCCAAGAGATAAACTGGGGGCCCCTGTCCGACACAATGTCCTCAGGGATTCCATAGTTCTGAAAAACATGATTAAAAAGGGTTTTAGCCATCTCCAAGGCTGAGGATATAAGCGGTAAAGGTAAATCTTACAGGCTTTTGAGAATCAGTCTACAGTCACAAAAATACAAGTGTATGTGTCGGACAGGGGCAGGTCAATGATAAAATCGATAGCTAGGTGGGACAAGGGGCGATTGGGAATTGGCAGGGGCATCAGCTTACCCTCCACAGACTAAGCATCCCTTGACGAATCGGGAGATGTCCGGAGTCATTACCGGGCCACCAGTACTGGGTGGAGAAGAGCGAGAGTGTGAACTGGCTGCCTGGGAGTCCACGAGGGAAGTGCAGAGTTTGGGGGGAACGAAGATTCTGCCCTCGGGACCTCCCGGTGAAGTGGGGTGATGTTGTTTGGCGATCTCTTCATCGACAGTCCATTTAATGGGGTTCACGAACACGGCTGGAGAGAGAATGGGCTCTGGATCGGAGGTCTCAGGTTCAGGACTGTACTGACGGGACAGGTCATCCGCTTTCCCATTCTGGGATCCAGGGCGGTGCGTCACAGTAAAATTGAGACGGGAGAAGAAGAGTGCCCAGTGGGCCTTGCAGGAGTTGAGCCTCTTGGCATCTCTGAGGTATTCCAATTTCTGGTGGTCAGTTATGACTATGAACGAATATTTGTCCCTCTCCAGCCAGTGTCGCCACTCCTGCAAGGCCGCCTTGATAGCCAGGAGTTTTCTCTTCCTGATGTCGTAATTTAACTCATTTAGCGCATGGGTGTATTCGAGGAGGGGTCCCCTGCCGCTGAGAGAGCACTGCATTGACCCCGGTGGCAGATACATCCACTTCTACGACAAACGGCAGGTCCGCATTAGGTAGACAGAGATTAGGTGCGGTTTAAAAGGCTTCTTTAAACTGCTGGAAGGCTTTCAGTGCTTTGGGGCCCCAGGGATCTGGGGTCTCATTTATAAAACTCGGTGTAGATTTCATACTGAAAATGTATGTACACACAAAAGCTATTTTTACAGATTTATAAATCCATGCGTACACCAGAACCTGCGCAAAAATCCCTTTATAAACCCCAGTCAGAGGACGATTGTGTGTACGTGCATCTCCACCCCGTCTCATCCCCTAAATCACCATATATGGAGTTTACAATACCTAGTTTTACTATGCATAACCTCATCTGCATATCATTTCCATGCATATTTAACAAGTGCCTTGATGATGTAACGACCACAAAGACCATCACTGTGTGGGCCAACCAGAAACCGTGGATGACAGGGAAGGTCTACCATCTCCTTAAGGCTCAGAATGCTGGCTTCAGAGCAAGAGATGAGGTGAGCCTGAGGATAGCTAGGGCCAATCTATCCTGAGGCATCAGAGAGGCCAAGAGACAGTACTCCAGGAGGATATCCCATTGTTTCAGCGACAGCAGAGACACTCGGAGCCTGTGGCAGGGGATTCAGACTACAAGTCCCCACCGCAGACCTGTGACAACAACATCTCCCTGCAAAATGAGCTGCATGCCTTCTTTGCTCGCTTTGAGGCACAAAATGACACAACTGCACAGAAGACTCCACCACCTCCTGGTGACCAGGTGATGACGCTGTCCCCAGACAGCGTGAGGAAACCCCTTTAGCAGGATCAATGCACGCAAAGCTCCAGGTCCTGACAACATTCCTGGGCGTGTGCTGAGAGACTGTGCAGCAGAACTCACTGATGTCTTCACCGACACTTTCAACATCTCGCTGAGTCAGGCTGTTGTCCCCACATGCTTCAAAGCCACCACCATCATCCCAGTCCCAAAGAAGTAATCTCCATCCTGCTTCAACGACTACCGTCCAGTTGCACTTACTCCTATCCTCATGAAGTGGTTTGAACGGCTGGGCATGCACAACATCAAGTCTGTCCTTCCCCCCTCTCTGGACCTCTTCCAATTTGCATATCAGTCCAAGCGCTCGACCGATGATTTCATCGCCACTACTCTCCATGCAGCACTCACTCATCTGGACAAAAAAGACTCATACATCAGAATGCTGTTCATAGACTTCAGTTCAGCATTCAACACAATCATCCCTCAACGGCTCACTCACAAACTGTTCCAGCTGGGTTTAAACACTTCGCTGTGCAACTGGCTGTAGTACTTTTTGACTGGGAGACCTCAGGCAAGACAGGTCGGCAGTAACACATCCAGCACTATCACACTGAACACGGGGGCCCCCCAAGGATGTGTACTTAGCCCCCTCCTCTACACCCTGCTGACCCACGACTGCGCACCATCACACGACTCCAACCTCTTCATCAAATTTGCGGACGACACAACTGTGGTGGGTCTCATTAGCAACAGAGATGAGACAAACTACAGGAGTGGGGTGAGCCACTTGGCCAGGTGGTGCAGTGACAACAATCTATATCTGTATGGGCAGTCGTGGCCCAGTGGTTAGAGAGTTGGACTCATGATCAGAAGGTTGCTGGTTCGATTCTCAGGTCTGGCGGGTAACGGCTGAGGTGCCCTTGAGCAAGGCACCTAACCCCCACTTGCTTACTATACAAAATGTACAAATGTATAGTACAATGTAATGTAAGTCGCTTTGGATAAAAGCGTCTGCCAAATGCATAAATGTAAATGTAATCTCTCTCTGAACGTGGAGAAGACGAAGGAGATTGTTGTCGACTTTAGGAGAGCAGCATGCTCCTCTGACTGTCAACGGTGCGACTGTGGAGAGAGTGAACAGCACCAAGTTCCTGGGTGTGCACATCACTGAGGACCTCTCCTAGACCAACAACACCATAGCACTGGCCAAGAAAGCACAACAGCGTCTCTACTTTCTCCGGAAACTGAGAAGAGCCAGAGCCCCAAACCCCATCATGTGCACCTTCTACAGCGGCACCATCGAGAGCATCCTGACCAGCTGCATCACTGTGTGGTATGGCGCCTCTAATGCGTCCTGCCGCAAGAGCCTCCAACGCATAGTGAGAGCAGCTGAGAAGATCATTGGTGTCTCTCTCCCCTCCCTCCAGAATATTTTTGGTACTCGTCTCACCCACAGAGCCCTCTGCATTACAGGTGATCCCACCCATCCATCACACAACTTCTTCAGTCTGCTGCCATCAGGGAGGAGACTTCGGAGTCTCCAGGCCAGGACCAGGAGACTGAAGGAGAGCTTCATCTACCAGGCAGTCAGGAAGCTTATCTCCCTCCCGACCCTGCCTTCCCTCCCCTCTCTTGCCACACGCACCTCTGAACACTGAACCCATCCACCCCTTCCCACATCATACACTGACCCACACTTGTCACTTTACGGAACATTGGACTGCTCAACCCCGGCCTCTACAGTATTGGTCTGAGCCTTCTCATCTACTGCTTAAGTCAATTAAACAAGCCTGCTTACTTTGACACTTTAAAACAGACTAATAAGCTTTTTGCACTACATTGCATCTGCACTGTTGTTTATTTCAATATGCTTTGTTGTTTATTTCATCTGCTCTGTTGTTTATTTAATCTGCACTGTTGTTTATTTCATCTGCACTGTTGTTTATTTCATCTGCTCTGTTGTTTATTTCATCTGCTCTGTTGTTTATTTCATCTGCACTGTTGTTTATTTCATCTGCACTGTTGTGTATTTCATCTGCACTGTTGTGTATTTCATCTATACTGCTGTTTATTTCATCTACACTGTTGTCTACTTCGTAAATTTTGATTTTGTTTTTGAAATTGTGACGCGCAACAACACGTCGGCAACCCCCTTAGCTGGGCCCTCTCTCCTGCTACGCTTTACTCTGTGTTTTTAGCGCGTTCTTCAATCCACGGCCTCGCAGTGCAGAGTAAACTTCAGAATAAGAGAATAAGGTGTGTGTATTTACTGCTTTTTGCTATGACATCTGCATATGTGCAGTTATTTACTATAAATGCAGTTTACATAATGTGATGCTGGAGCAATATAGTTTCCTATCCACTGTAAAGTATTCGCTCTGTTCACCCCTCATTAACACATTATACAATTGATTACCTCGGAATAAAGCACTTCACATCCACAAAGAAATACTTTAGAAAGTGATCATTACGCTACTTTCATTTTGATTTTAAACATTCTGTATGTGGCGTAAGAACTTAAAAGTCTTGCACAAGAAGTGATGGAAAGCAATCGTATAAATTGCTTATCAGAGTGAATGGCAAAAATATTCCTTACTGATAAATAATGACCCAGCAGCTGCTTGTGACATTTATTAGAGGGATTTATGCTTGTGATGACCCTTTGAATTATAAAGTGTTTTAAAATCAATGTGAAAACGGATAATTATTAAGATTTAATATTAGTTTATTATCCAAAAATGAACAATTGTATTTTAAGAAATAAAGTTAGGTAAGACTAATACAACTATTGTTATCAGTGTTTCTTTAGGCTACTGATCCAGTGTTTTAGGTTTATATGTAGACTAAAGTGTGCTTCTATAAAACAGTGACTAGAAAAATTATGATTAGAAAAGTGTAAAATAAAATTATTGCTAACCATACCTTTAAAAATAGCGTAGGACCATTTCTTAATTTTCAATGATAGGCTAATATGTAAATATTTGGCCATTGACATTTTGTTTAAAAACCAAATATTTTAATGTTGTAGAAGTAAACACTTTATGTTCTGTCACATGTTTTGACTATACTTTTAATTGAACATTGTACAATTATATTTTTAATATATGAAATATATATTCGCCCAATTCTGTGGACGCCCGATCGTGGGCAAAGGGCCCGAACTAGAAATTAGACAGGGGGCCCAGAACGCCTAGCGGCACCCCTGTCCTCAATACATGACTGAGCTCCTATCACATTACAGTCCTTCATGTTTACTGTAGTCTCAGAATTATAGCCAGTTGATTTTACCTAGAATTTCTAAATTAAAGGAGGAAGGCATATCCAGCACATAAACTCAGTGCATCATATAAACACTTTTCAACTATTGACTCTCCAGTGAAGTTTGGTCTTATTATATTGCTAAGCAAACAATGTAATACTTTAAAATTATACAAAAACTTGACAAATTTACATTCTGGAAGAAATTTCAGAATCTTTAATTTATATTCTTGATATTAGATCAGTTTTATTTCACCAACATAATCACACTTATCAGATTCTGCACCATCAAACAACAAACATTATTACATAACTCCATTACTCATCTATAGACCATACATAAACTACATTAAATCTTAAGTGACATCACATATTCATAAACCACATTCATACAACTTGTTAATTCTCAGGATGTCAATTTTAGACATTTCCTGCCTCTGTCCGATTTCCACAGACGCATTAGGAATGGGGGTGATGCTTTCCTTCCCTGCCTGCACTGAGAAGGCCGTTCTTCCATAGTGCATGATGGAGCCGTAGTCATATGGAGTGTTTTGATTGTTGGTGTTCTGTTTTTGAAAGTTGTAGGCCATGTCAGGAGAGATGAACTCCCAGTTGATCTTGACGTACTGGTCACGGTCACTCCTGGTTTGCTCGTGGTAGAAGCCCAGGGCGTGATTGAACTCATGCTGAGCGATGCCACGGTACACACAACCGTACCTGTTGAGGGAGACCACCTGTTTGCCACCTGTTCTACCGAGAGAAGAATAGCACCCATCTTTGTTCTCAATACTGATGTAGTCGGTCTGAGATGATCTGGGGATGAAGCGGATGCAGGTTTTGGTGTTGAAGGTCATCATGGCATTCTCAATAACTGACCGGTCATAAATGGAGAATTCACTGCTCACTGTGTAAGGGATCTCCACTATGTTCTTTGAGTTTTTCTTCCAGAAACAGTTGTTGTTTAAGCAGAAGAGAGCATTTCTGGTTTTGGGAAACACCACGTCTCCTTCAATAAAGAGTTCAGTAGATCCATTGTTGGAGACCAAAATCTGTGTAGTGATGTCCACATTTTCTGGCAAGGTCACATCTTCAATGCTTTTCTCCAAGAGAGGAGATGCCTGTGAGAAGCCAAGCAGCAGCAGAAGAATAGAGATGGAAGCTCTGGTGTCCATGTTGCCTCTGTGTGTAGAGATCTTCAGAATGCTCTTGTGTTGAGATCTGGTGTCTGTGTGCTGTCGTACCTGGACTTTATATTCACCTGTACGTTAATGGATGTACAGAGGATTATGGACAGGTCTTAGTGTCCAGAGTCGAATGTGTGTAACTAAAGGGAGGAAACTCTAACCTCGTCTGTCAGTCCAAAAGCTTAAAGATTTAGAGAAGATCCATTAACTCCCTGTAATGGACAGGTTCTTATTTTTGGATTTTACTATGTACATCAAAACAGTGATGTATAGGGAGGGTCCACCAAACATTAGGTATTCTGCATCAAGGAATAGAATATATGGTTCATTATCTGTTAAACATGAGAGGTCATGATTTAAAAACACATATTTTTCAAGCGCTTTTAACAATTGCAGTGTTTTAAAGTAGGTACACAGGAAAAAAACTAACATAGAATAAATATAGATAAAGCCTTAATACATGATATAATATAGAGAAAAGTAGAGAAACATAAACACATATATAGGCAGCAGATAAAAGGTTTTACACTCTTAAAAATAAAGGTTGTTAAATGGTTCTTCAAAGCAATGCCAAAGAAGAACTTGTTTTGATTCTTCAAAGAATTTTAAAGGGTTCCTCCGCCCAAAAATGACAATTATTTCATTAATTACTCAATACTCATTAATGACATTAATTAAGTAGTTAAACATCCAGAGGACCTCCGTTTTCCCCAAAACGCAAATTAGTGTATTTGTGAAAGCTTTCTGACTCCTCCATAGATGGCAACGCAACCAAACTTCAAAGCGCTGAAAGTGCGTAAATACATCGTAAAATAGTCCACGCGACTCCGGTGGTTCAGTATTAATTAAAATAATGCAACGAGGATACTTTTTGTTCGCAAACAAACAAAAATAAAAACTATATTCAAATACTTCCTGATTTGATTGTTAGTTTCCAACGCGCGCTTCCAAGAGCCACAGGACGCAAGCATGTGGCGATGACAGTGTATCTGATGTCAGCATTGCTCGACGCATGAGCGTTCTGATGTTCTGACGTTTGAATGTAGTCGTTATTTTTCTTTGTTTGCGCACAAAAAGTATCCTCGTCGCATTACATTAATTAATACTGAACCAGCGGAGTCACGTGGACTATTTTCAATATATTTACGCACTTTCAGTGCTTTAAAGTTGGGTCTACGGAGGTATCAGAAAGCTTTCAAAAATACACCAATTTGCATTTTGGGGAAAAACGGAGGACCTATGGATATTTAACTACTTGAGGGTGATTAATTAATGACAGAATTTTCTTTTTTTTGAAGAGCTACGCTTTAAAAGAACAATTTCTGTCTGCATACTCTTTTTGTACTATATAAAAAAATTGAAACAAAAAGGTTCTGTAAGTGTTAAAGGTGCAATTTGCGGAAATCCGCCGCCAGAGGGCACACGATCTAAACAACAACAATGCCGTAGCTTGATCACGCTGTGAAGAAGTGTGGAATTATGGGATCTGTTGTCTTCAACTCCACCGCTGATGGCCATTAATCAAACGGGAACAAGAAATTGTTGTCTATTTCTGTTAAAAGCAATAAAAAAAGAGAAATGGTTGTCATGCGGTAACAAAGGGTAACGCGGATATGACGCCATTGACAGGCGACTGCACGGCCCTGTGTCACTGTTTAAAATGGGGATTTTCTCACGATTTACAAGTAGTTGAAAACATTTGAGATATTGTAAGTGCTCAGCTGAACAAAATTTATAACACTAGCCTAGTGGTTTTTGAATATTTTACTGCAAAAATGTTACAAACTGCAACTTTAAGGGTTTTTTTATCAAATGGAAACACATGGTGTTGTTGAAAGCCTTTCATATGTGACCCTGGATCACAAAATCAGCCTTAAGTAGCACGAGAACATTTGTAGCAATAGCCAAAAAGACATTGTATGGGTCAAAATTAGTGATGTTTCCTTTATGTCAAAAATCATAAGGATCCTAAGTAAAGATCATGTTTCGTGAAAATACTTTGTAAATTTCCTACCATAAATATATCACTCAAACTGAACTCGCTGTTTGAATAATAAACACAAAACCAGTACTTAATGGAAGAAAACCAGTTGACAAAATGATTGAATCCAATATTTGGTGAAATTATAGCATATTAAGTGATTCATAAGCTATCTTTGCTAGGCGGGTCATTTTGACCCGGGAACATCACAAGTGTTACAAGGTGGGGAAAAATCACAAAAAAGCAACAAAAATATTTTCTTATATTATATTATTATATTATTTTAAGAGGTTGATTTTGAGTCAACCAAAGAGTCTTTTTGAACAAATTCACTTAATTTCAGTCGGATATAACAACATTAAATATAATTTTTTTTCGTAAAAGATAATCTTTTTTCGGCTTAAAATGACCCGAACACAAATGAGGGTTAATTAGAATCAGACCGTGAACACTGATCATAAAACAAACATATGTACTAGTTTCATTAAATAGTATACACCATTATCATGCTAAGCAGATGATGGAGCATATTTTGTATTTATTGATACAGAATACCTAATGTTTGGTCCACCCACTGTTTTTATGTACATAGTAAAATCCAAAAATAAGAACATGTTCATTACAGAGAGTTAATGGATCTTCTCTAAATCTTTAAGCTTTAGGACTAACAGACGAGGTTGGAGTTTTCCTCCCTTTAGTTACACACATTCGACTCTGGACACTAAGACCTGCCCATAATCCTCTGTACATCCATTAACGTACAGGTGAATATAAAGTCCAGGTACGACAGCACACAGACACGAGATCTCAACACAAGAGCATTCTGAAGATCTCCACACACAGAGGCAACATGGACACCAGAGCTTCCATCTCTATTCTTCTGCTGCTGCTTGGCTTCTCACAGGCATCTCCTCTCTTGGAGAAAAGCATTGAAGATGTGACTGTGCCAGAAAATGTGGACATCACTACACAGATTTTGGTCTCCAACAATGGATCTACTGAACTCTTTATTGAAGGAGACGTGGTGTTTCCCAAAACCAGAAATGCTCTCTTCTGCTTAAACAACAACTGTTTCTGGAAGAAAAACTCAAAGAACATAGTGGAGATCCCTTACACAGTGAGCAGTGAATTCTCCATTTATGACCGGTCAGTTATTGAGAATGCCATGATGACCTTCAACACCAAAACCTGCATCCGCTTCATCCCCAGATCATCTCAGACCGACTACATCAGTATTGAGAACAAAGATGGGTGCTATTCTTCTCTCGGTAGAACAGGTGGCAAACAGGTGGTCTCCCTCAACAGGTACGGTTGTGTGTACCGTGGCATCGCTCAGCATGAGTTCAATCACGCACTGGGCTTCTACCACGAGCAAACCAGGAGCGACCGTGACCAGTACGTCAAGATCAACTGGGAGTTCATCTCTCCTGACATGGCCTACAACTTTCAAAAACAGAACACCAACAATCAAAACACTCCATATGACTACGGCTCCATCATGCACTATGGAAGAACGGCCTTCTCAGTGCAGGCAGGGAAGGAAAGCATCACCCCCATTCCTAATGCGTCTGTGGAAATCGGACAGAGGCAGGAAATGTCTAAAACTGACATCCTGAGAATTAACAAGTTGTATGAATGCGGTTTATGAATATGTGATGTCACTAAAGATTTAATGTAGTTCATGTATGGTCTATAGATGAGTAATGGAGTTATGTAATAATGTTTGTTGTTTGATAGTGCAGAATCTGATAAGTGTGATTGGTGAAATAAAACTGATTTAATACCAAGAATATAAATTAAAGATTCTGACATTTCTTCCAGAATGTATATTTGTCAAGTTTTTGTATGATTTTAAAGTATTACATTGTTTGCATAGCAATGTAATAAGACCAAACTTCACTGGAGAATCAATAGCTGAAAAGTGTTTGTATGACGCACTGAGTTTATGTGCTGGATAGGAAAATGATCTGCCTTCCACCTTTAATTTGGAAATTCTAGGTAAAATCAACTGGCTATAATTCTGAGACTACAGTAAACATGAAGGACTGTAATGTGATAGGAGCTCAGTCATGTATTGAGGAGCTAAACCATTTAGAGCCTTATATGTAATTAACAAGATTTTAAAATTTATATGCAAAATGGGCAAAACCAGTGCAGTTATGACAAAACCGGGTTAATATGATGATACTTTTTTTTAAATCTGCTGCATTTTGGACCAAGTTCAGTTTTTGTAATAAGCCATAGGGCTTTATGGAGCATCCATCAAGAGATAAATGATGTTTTATAAACAAGGTTCGGGAGAAGCATGTGAAGATAATTAACTCGGCTGGCTCTCGATAATAAATCAATACACACCCAGCATCCGCTCCATAAATAGCCAAACGCCCTACCTTCATTCTCCCGGATCTTTCACAAAGATGGCCGAAGTGACATGCACATAAAGGATTATTCCCTCGACGCGCTGGATCCTCCCGCGTCACAAAGCGCCGGTCAGCTCACCAGCTCTGGCCAGACTGCCCTAACCGAGCCCACGGCTGTATAACGGGCCTCTACATTTACATTTACATTTACATTTATTAATTTGGCAGACGCTTTTATCCAAAGCGACTTACAATTGAGGAAAACAGCAAGCGATTCGTCTAAGTAAGCAATATTCACGAGAAGTGCTAGTAATACAAGGTTTCAAATACAACGTCAAGATAGTATAAGCAAGTATATAGAGAACATTAGGAAAGGAAAAATAGAGGTAGAATTAAAAAAAAAAATTTTTATATATATTTTTTTATATTATGAGACAGTTAAGTGCTTATGGAAGAGGTGGGTCTTCAGCTGTTTTTTGAATTGTGAAATTGATCCAGCCGTCCTGATGGAAACAGGAAGATCATTCCACCAGCCGGGAACGGAGAAAGAAAATGTCCTTGAGATGGATCTCATGCCTCTCTGTGAAGGAACAATGAGGCGCCGCTCGTTTTCAGACCGCAGACTTCTGGAGGGGATGTAGGTCTGTAAGAGAGAGTTGAGGTAGATTGGTGCTGTGTTAGTGGCTGTTCTGTAAGCAAGCACCAGTGCCTTGAACTTAATGCGTGCCGCTACTGCGAGCCAGTGTAGAGAGATGAGCAAAGGTGTGACATGTGCTCTCTTGGGCTCATTGAAGACCAGGCGTGCAGCAGCATTCTGGATCATTTGCAGAGGTTTGAAGGCACAGGCTGGGAGACTGGCCAGAAGAGCATTACAATAATCCAGTCTAGAAATGACAAGTGCCTGGACGAGAAGCTGTGTTGCATGTTTTGTTAAGAACGGTCTGATCTTTCTAATGTTGTACAATGCAAACCTGCATGACCGAGTTGTTTTAGTAACGTGATCCTTAAAAGTCAGCTGATCATCCATGATTACCCCAAGATTCCTGACTGAAGTCGATGGGGTTATCTTTGATGGACCAAGTTGGATGGTAAGCTGGTGCTGTTCTGACGGGGTGGCAGGAAGGACGAGAAGCTCAGTCTTGGCCAGGTTGAGTTGTAGGTGATGATCTTTCATCCAAGAAGAGATGTCAGCCAGGCAGTCGGAGACTCGTGTGGTTAGCGTGGAATCGTCTGGATGAAATGAGAGGTGAAGTTGAGTGTCATCAGCATAACAATGGTAGGAGAATCCATGTGCTTGTATGATGGAACCCAGTGATGTGGTGTATATGGAGAAGAGCAGAGGCCCAAGAACCGATCCTTGTGGGACCCCGGTGACTAGTTGGTGGGATTTCGACACTTCACCTCCCCAAGCTACCTTGAAGGACCTATCTGCGAGGTAGGATTTAACTCTCTACTGAGCCCCCAGCAACATCACGGGCCCGCCGGCCCTCCCGCGCCGCTTCTCGTACTCCGAGGCGGCAAAGTCTCCATCAGCTTCGCCTCAAAGCCGCCCGACGTATTCCTACTCATGTGTATCTACCTATTCAGGCAGGTCCTCTCAAACGCCGAGGCACACTCACTCGACAGCTAAATAAAGCGGAGCTTTGCAGTCTGTACGTTTCGGGACAACAAAACGTGAGTACAATTACGTCAGCGGCGCAAGCCTCCCCGGCAGCGTGAGCATGACTCATCTTTTTCATCGCAAGCCACGGCCAACATCCCGCCGCCAAACTCTAGTGCGAGGCTGGCCCTGCCAGTGGCGCAGGCCCAGCATTTTGCAACTAACCTGTCGCCTTTACGTTGTGTCAGAAATGTCGCGTAGAATGACAAGAGTTTCTTATTAGCACAACTGCATGTGTTTTTGAGTTCACAGTTCTAAACACAAGTAATCATTAAATAGCATTGTCATAAATCACTGTTTTTGCGCTACTTCACCAATTTCAATTGTTCTAACAGTAGGGTTGCGCTTCTTGAACAACATACAGCACAGCAGTGGTTTGTTTGGAACGATTCGAATGAATCTGTGATTCAGCGAGTCACTGAACTTGTTCGGAACGAATTGGTTGAACGATTCACCAAATGAATTGCTGCCACCTGCCGGCCGTTTAGATCTCACATTCAAGTAAGCATTTCATTGCCTTACAGATGAACCTATGATCATTTAATTAATAATGTTGAGAATATTCAAGAATGTACTTAAATATTTAGGTAGGTTTAGGTCAATTCGGGCTATTTTTGGTTCATTTTTACATTATTTATATTCTTAATGTATAGTTTTATGCAATGTAAAACGCTTCGGATAAAGCGCCTGCCAATGCATAACTGTAAATGTATTTTGTTAGATGTAATCAATGAATTACCACATCATTGCTCATCCTCATAGCACCTAAACATCTGACTCATATCTTAGGATATCTGCATTTGCTTTTGCAGGACACAGTTTGCTTATTTGCAGTGCATCACAGGGTTTCCTGCTCTCAGACGTCATAACATCTAGAGCAGTGTTTCTCAACCCTGGTCCTCAAGGACCCCCTCCCAGAATGTTTTAGATGTCTCCCTATATAAAACACCTGATTTAACTAATCAGCCCGCATTCCAAAGGTAGTTAGCTTGTCTCCCTAATTGACACACTAACTAGTTGTTGAGTTAAATCAGGTGTTTTATATAGGGAGACATCTAAAACATTCTGGGAGGGGGTCCTTGAGGACCAGGGTTGAGAAACACTGATCTAGAGGATGCCCGTGGGATGTTCACAACTTTAAATAAATGCAAACTGCTCTTAAGATGTTTAGCAGATGTTTTTACACAGCAGATGTTTTCCAGATCTTAGCCATCATCTCACAAACACATCCAAGCTCACGGGCAGTATCGCAATACTACTTGACATTGTTATACCCCAGCTGGTATAGCATCGTTAAGACGTTTATAATTCATGTCATCCCTAGTCTGCTCCTACTCTCTGAGCCGCCTTATTCTGCATTAAGTCATCAACTGCCAAATGATCAATAATTATATTCTTATTTACTCATTACCTCATTTCTCAGCTCTGTTCCAACTCGCCTCTAGACATTCAAACCAATCTGTATAGCAAATTGCCCCGTTGCTGCAGCAGCGCCATCTAAGCTGCCCCTCAGGTGACCCATTGCACTTTCCAAACTGGCAGGAGCTACGTTTCTTATCCAAACCTTAATCCCATCAGCAAATTTCCATGACACAAGTCTCCATATGGCACCCGGCCTATCGTAACTTAAATCTTTCCACCGTGCCTTACGGCTGCACAATAGTGCGCCTACGTGCAATAGTCCATCGCAGAGTTGCAACATAGGGCAAAGTTTGAAACCGATGCACGCAGTAGCCGAACTTCAGCCCTTCAATGTTACATGGCCGCTTGCTTATTGTTACCGTAAACATTTTATAGGTATTAGCCGCACATGAAAGTGTTAATTTTCCAAGAAAGGAAGAGCCAATGCGGTGGCTAACTAGAGGAAGGCTATCCTACATTTACCAGATCTGCTAAGCACCTGCTCCATTAGCGTGCATCCTCCCAAGGTGGGTACACCGGCTTCATTGTGTGCAGGACAAGGAGCTCAGTTTTCCACAGATAACTCACAGATTTTAGCACTTGTTATTGTTAGTATACACACCCAAAGTGAGCACATTACTAGGACGTGCTGTCTGCTGTGACCGTTCCAATGAGTCTAAGAGCAAACAACGTGATATTTGAGATGTACAAACCAACCATGGAGAAGTTCTGGAAACGTAATGCTTCTCTTGACAGCGCAGGATAATTTGGAACAATATAATGTATTTCACATTAGCCAGGACCGCCCACTGGATTCCTCAGCAGCCGGTGCTAGCTGCATTCAAACCGGGAATCCGGCGAATTAGCCAAGCGATGTGAGCATGCCCTCGGCTGCAGCCCCATTCGCTTCATAGTTTCCTTTTGTTCTACCTGGTCAATGGCCAACCGCTCCGCATTCTAACACCAACGCGGGGTTAATGCTCCAGTGGCGCAGGCCCCTGCACTACCCTTTCCCCCCCCTACCTCCTTCTCCTGGAGCACTATGCCCTCGAGGACCACACCAAGGTGTTTGCGGAACTTTCCATCCTGTCCCACTACCCAGACGACTGCCCGCGGTTGTTCGGGAATGGTCCTCGGGGGAGCTTTGCAGAGTTTGTGGAGTGGGTGCTGTTGTGCAACACCTCGCTGCCCATCGTCGAAGAGCCTACCAGCCCCACTCCGGACCCAGAGCCCAGCCACTCATCACCCCGTAGAGCGGAGACTGAGCCCACCACGGACAAAGAGCCAGAGCCTGCCGCAGCCCTAGAGCCTTTGCCAGTTGAAGCGAACAAGCCGAGGACTGCCCTGGAACCCGAGCCTCATCACACGTCTGACCGAGAGCCGGCTGCATTGCTCCCAACGGTGGAAGTGTCAGTGGAGACCGAGGATGCTGAGGACAGCACGCCCACTGCACCACTGCTGAGGGTGAGCATCTTCTGGACTCGTGGGAACCTGTCTGTCCCAGCAAGCCAGAAGTCCCACCCAGCCTCCCTCTCCCACCTCCGCACCGCTTGTCATCCTCACCACGTCAGCTGCTGCCTCCTACCAGCCCCTCTGCTCACCCTCAGCCTACCATCGACCCCGTGGCTCCACCTCAGCTCCTAGCTCCCTCGTCTCCACCATCAACCGCTCGTCCACCAGCTCCACCGGGCTTCCTCGTCCCTCCGGCTCTGCCTTGGTCGGTTGTCTGCCTGTTCCCCTGTTTGATACTTACCTGTTTTGAATGATATTTACCTGCTTTGGAATACAATTACCTGTTTTTGGAAATTACCTGCTGTGGATTATACTTGCCTGTTTTAAAAGACTTATCTGCTTTGGAATATGTTTACCAGTTTTTGGAAATACCAGTTTTTGTGGATATCTTACCTGTTTCAATAATAAATCCCCTTTTTTACCTTCACTCCTGTGGTGTGCTCTTCTGCCTGTCTGCTCAGTACCGTGACAACTATCGTTACACAGTAACAGATAAAAAACTAAGAGCCACGTTGACCAGATACAGACTCGGTGGACATAAACTTACTATAGAGATGGGCAGACGCAGACAAACATGGCTGCCACAAGACCAGAGACTGTGTCCACACTGTGATCTCAACAAAATTGAGACTTCCTAATGAAATGTACAAAATACACAGATATACAGACAATGTTTTATGGGAAAATCAAATCCATACACAAGACGTTTGAAAGTCTGTCAAACAATGAGAAACTGCCGTATCTGATTGGAGAACACAAGGGCTGCTGTGTGTTAGCTGCTAAATATGTGTCTGCCTGTCATAAAAGAAGAGAAAACACTGAATTTGCCCTGATCTGATGTTTCCAATATACATATCAATATATTGCTTTATTCTCTTGAATGTATACTTGAATGCATATTCTGCTTTTGTACAAAATGTGTACTTTATTTTATATATTACTTATTCACTTTAAGCTTGTACTACACACATCACATTTTTCATTTTATACTATTATTATTATTACTTACCCTCTGTTTGTATACATATTTGCACTACTTGTATGCAGCCCAGCTGCAAATGCTTTGGCAATACAATGTACAATTTTGTCATGCCAATAAAGCACACTTAAATTGAAAAAATGAGAGAGAGAGAGAGAGAGAGAGAGAGAGAGAGAGAGAGAAACCCTTTTTTAATCAATTAATTCAGGGTCAAATTCAGTTTAAAAAAAAGCATTCATAAACCAAAACAAAACATAATAAAAATAAAAATAATACAAAAAAAACCCCAAACAAAAAACAAACAAACATAATAAAATAAATAATAATAATAAGGATAAAATAAATCATTTATAAAATAAATATATCACCAATTGAAATCTAATCTTCCATATTCATTAACAACTACAAGTGCTTCTCTTGTACACCATCTCCATTCAAAGAATTCAACATTATCAGTATGTCTATAATATGTATACAAAATTTTTACTCTCAATTCAACCAATGACTTGTACATGGCTATCATATCAGTATCCTTTCCTTCATTTTTACATTGGTGGGATTTCAGAATAACCAACTTTGCTTGACCTATTAAAAAGTTGGCAAGAACACATTGTTGTTGCCATGATCTTCTATACTTATGTCCTAGAATAAACAAAGATTTGTCAAATGTAAAACCCAATTTTGTAATCAAGTTCCCAATTAATAAAAATAAAGAATCAAGTCTAGAACATTCAAGAAACATATGAAAAACAGTGTCAACAGCATTACAAAAAAGACATAATAAAATAGTTTCATTAAACTTTGACACCATACTATTAGAAGCTATAGCACAATGCAGTATTCGCCACTGAAGATCACCAAATTTTTTTGATAAAGGAGATTTATAAAAAACTCTCCAAGATGGATCAACCCCTTCGCATATAGATAATTTATCTCTCCATTTAGTGTCTGTCCGCCCCTGCAATTGACCAGCATGTACAGCTTTAACACAAATATAATACAATGTTTTCTTTCTCACTTTATGAAAAAGCAATTCTCCATAACCCTTCAACAATGAAGTAAGACTTGAATCACTCCCATCTCCCTCAACTCTTGATACCACTGTTAACTCAGGGAACTTTTGAGATGTAAAACCATTAATGACACCTGTATCAATGCTTGAATGTATTACTGAGGGAATTGCATCTTTAATACATTTAACTATCCTCTCCACAGTTCTCAGAGATTTTAGTTTAACCTGTGCAGCAATTTATTGCGCTGTACGCCACTGACACGAAGTTAAATCAATTAAATCTATTATTTTACTCACCCCAGCCTTTAAAAAGATGGGGATAAAACAGATCAAGTCAGATGACAATTTTATAATGGGGTTAAAAAACAAAGGTTCTAAAACCCCATAGTTCTCGTCTTTTCTTCTTAAAACATTAAAGCATTTCCAAGATCTAAGTACTGAATTATAAAAGTTGGATAAAACAGTATGTACCTTTTCCTCAAACGGTTTTTCAACTAAAGACAACTGTTTATCAAGGGATATTCTACCCAATTCCTGCAGTATAGACTTGCCAACAACAACCCATCGCGGTGGATTAGAACAATACAAATATCTTTGCAATGTCTGTAGTCTCATTGCCAATATTTTGGATTCAATGTGTATTAATCCTTGACCACCTTCAGCCACTGGAAGGTAAAGTATCCCAGGAATGAGCCAATGATGACCATTCCAAAAAAAATTCACAAATGCTTTTTGAATAGTATTTAGTACTTCTTTGGGGGGAGTTAATACGGTAACTCTATGCCATAGCATTGAGGCAGCAAGATTATTAATAATCAAACACCTACCCCTAAAAAAGAGTTATGGAAGAAGCCATAGCCATTTATTTAGTCTACCAATCACTCGGTTTGCTAATCCCTCCCAGTTCTTTTCAGAGTATTGAGTTGTCCCAAAATAAACACCAAGTAATTTAAAACCATCTCGAGTCCATTGACAATGTTGTGGTAAACAAGGTGGCCCTATATCCTCCCAGTCTCCCATCAATAATGATTCACATTTATCCCAGTTATATCGAGCAGATGTAGCTTTCTGGTATTTATTCAAACAAGAAATAAGTTTAATAACATCAACCTTTTTCCTTAATTATTACTGTAACGTCATCAGCGTATGCAGTAAGTTTAACTGGGCTTATCTCTGGGAAACCTGGAACGCCAATACCACTGAGCTCCTTTCTTAACATGACTAACAGAGGTTCAATAGCAATAGAATGTAGAAGACCAGACAATGGACAACCTTGTCTTATCCCCCTAGACACAGAAAAAGGCCTAGTTAAAGACCCATTGATTCTCAACATGCTAAAAATATTGTTGTACAGCAATCTGACAAGCGAAACAAAATTTGGACCAAAACCAAAGGCCTCAAGAGTTTTGAACAAATATTGATGGTCCACCCTGTCAAATGCTTTTTCTTGATCAAGAGACAGGAAGCCAATATCCAAATTGTGTTTTTTTGCAACTGTGATAATATCTCTAACCAAAAAGAGATTGTCAAAAATTGAACGTTTGGGAACACAAAAAGACTGGTCCTCATGTATAACACTTGCCATGCATTTTTTAAGTCTATTAGTCATTGCTTTGGATAAAATCTTGGAATCAACACAGATCAAGGAGACAGGTTGCCAGTTCTTAAGGAAGGCAAGATCTCCTTTTTTGGGGATCAATGTTCAAATTGCCCTCCGGCAACTCAATGGAAGTATCCTTTGTTTAACACTTTCAAGAAAAACTGCATATAAATCCTCTCCAATCACTTTCCAGAAGGTACGATAAAATTCCGATGAAAGCCCGTCTAAACCCGGTGACTTTCCAGGACTTAATTCCTGAACAGCCAACGAAAGTTCTGCAAAGGAAATAGATTCCTCAAGGGCTTTACAGTCCTCTTTTGAAAGTTGAGGAAGGTCACATAAGACGTGATCAATTGCTGTTTCATCACATTGTTCAGTACAGTAGAGGTCCTCATAAAAGGAAAGAGCATGAGCACGAATTTGCTGCTGGTCAGTTGTCTCACCGCGTCCTGGCAGATTCAGTTTAAGAAAAGATTTCTGTTCTCTTGGTTTTCTTTCAAGACCAAAAAAAATGCAGAGGGGGTATCCATATCATTTAGCTGAGAAAACCTTGACCTTAATAGAGCTGTTTTTCCTTGTTCCTCCAACAGTGTCTTTAAAATTAGTTTATTCCTCCCAATAGAATCTGCAGAGTCCCCACAATTGCTCTGTCTATGAATGTCGTCTTCAAGTGACTTCATTTTTTTCTTTAAGGGCTCTAGTGTTGAAAGCAGTATATTGCTGACAGAACAACTTAATTTGCACTTTGCCCATATCCCACCACTGACTCAATACAGGGAAATTACACTTCTCCTCTCTCCAAGATTGCCAGAAATGATTGAAAGAGTGAATAAAAGAGTGGTCCTGTAAAAGCCTATTATTAAAGTGCCAGTGTGATTTATAATTCTTAGAAGACAGAACAGAGACAGCAACCATAATATAATGATGGTCAGATAAAAAAGAGGGTACTATTGAACTGTTGTAAAATCGACAAATATTATCTTTGGAACTATAAAATCGGTCAAGTCTTGCTCCAGACAAAGAATTGGAGTTAGTTTTTAACCAGCTGTATTGTTTAACCCCTGGGTGACTCTCTCTCCATAAATCAACAAAATCATGATAACTAATAATATTTTTTAAAGTTTCTGCAGAACTTGGGTGAGGTTCATCATGATTTCTATCTAAATCTGGATCTAATGTACAGTTAAAATCTCCTCCTACTACAACAATATTCTCCTGAGGACACTGTGACATAGCATTAGACAATTTTCTAAAATAAATCATGTGCTCTTTACCAACATTTGGAGCATATACAGTAAAAAAAGAGAACCTATTAACACCAATAGTAACATCAGCTCTTAAAAGTCTACCAGGTACAATCTCAAACATAACTGGTTGAACACTTATGCATGGAGAAAAAAGTATAGCAACACCAGCACTCAGAGTTGTGCCATGACTCATTACAATATTTCCTTTCCAATCACACTTCCACTGTGTCTGATTTTGAGAATCCGAATGAGTCTCTTGAAGCAATATAACATCTGCTTTCTTCATTTGCAGATAATTAAACAGAGCACTTCTCTTTGCAGTATGCCTACATCCATTTATATTAAAAGATCCAATATTTATGAATGTCATAATAAAATAAAGGCAAAAAACTACATTCATGACTCTGTAAATGTTCTTTAGATCAAGTGTTTAATTTTCTTTTTAACACTGCTCATGTGTTTTTTCAACCTATAACGTTTAGGCTGATCAAGCTCCTCCAATGATGCTTTTCTCATAACCAATGCACAAGATTCAAGAAAACGTTGTGGATCTGGAAAGTACTTTTCAAGTTTTGGTTTTCTTTGATTATAAGTACTATCAAGAAAATCATTAATTTGCTTAACAGTATAAGAGCGCTTTCATTTAAAACTCTGATCCTTTACATCAGGTCTTTCTTGAGACTCTACTATGTCAGAAAAATCACTATCAGAATCCATGTACTGAACTTCACTTGCATCCATCATCGCTCCCTCTTCACTCTGTGACAGACTGAGTTCTGATGTCATAGGTACAACATCAACAACATGCTTATTTGTCTCGTGATCACTTACAATCTCTTCAACTTTAGAGAGAGAGAGCGCTTCAACATCCGAATGAGTTCTGTCATTATCATTACGGACACAATCATTAGTTTTTAGCGCAGGAGGATGCTGTTCCACTGCGATATTAGTTTCAGTCACATTATTTTTATCAGCCTCAACATTCATTGGGCATGACAATTTTGTGTGACCGTACATCCCACAGGAAAAGCACTTCATTGAATCAGTACTGATGTAAATATTGTAATCTTTACCCATCAAAGTGGTTTTCGCTGACGTATTTAATGATTGAATTTCAGTGTTCAAGATCATGAAAGTCTGGCGTCTGAAAGACATTATATGTTTAAATTCAGGATTCTTTGATCCAAAAGGTATCATTTTAATCGGCGCCACTAATTTCCCATAGCGTGCCAACAAACGCTCAAGTGAATCATTAGAAATGAATGGGGGTACATTTGAAAGTATAACCTTCTTAGAAGGATTTGACAGCGGCATGACTGGTATAGTAAAAGCATCTTTTATGGTCAAGCCAAACTCAACCAAATGTTGGACAAAAGATACTTCTCTCAAAAAAACAACAACCGCTTTATTCATTCTAGAAGCGGACACAATATTACGCACTCCAACTTCACTGCTAATTGCAACTAAACAATCCTCAACTGTGAAACTTTCATCAGGTATACATTTGCACCCATGCTTAGTAGTTAAAAAGGCACAACCATCTGAATTCGTCCCCATTTTTAACACCCTAGGGTGATAGAATAGACAACAAATATATTTACACTATACCAAAAACGTTAAACCATATAAGGGATAAGAAAAAGAAAAGAAAGAAAAGAACTCACTCAAACACGCTGCAGCCTCACCCAAACACTCACACGCCGCACAGCAATCGAGAGAGAGAGAGAGAGAGAGAGAGAGAGAGAGAGAGAGAGAGAAATTAATAGTTTATGTATTTGAAATGCTTTAAATTAACATTTTTATAAACAAAACTAAATTTTAAAGCTGATGTGAGCAGCCCCCTGGTGAGCGATAAGAGTGCAAACAGTGAAGAGGAACTAAAACGTCAGTGGGAAAAAATTGGGAGAACCTAGACCCAACCAGGAGCACCAGTTCTCCTCTGGCAATACTGCTGCATCTCTACAAGCTTGGCATTGCTTGTTCAACTAGTTAACTAAAACTAAATAAACAACAAATGGGACAAACTTGGTAGATAATAATTTTAAGATTATCATAATATTTTAATTGCTAATTGCAGTGTAGTGCGGACTTGTCAAAAAGTACATTCCTGGTTCCGGTTGATCTAATTAATGCAGCCTAACAATCCCTTAGTGTCATGGTTCTGCCCTTCATGTCTAGTAAATTCCTAGAGCCTTGTGGGCGGGGCCATGACAGTGCCGCGTCTTGTGTTTACGTTATTCGTGGAAGCGCGTGGCCTGCGAGTGGTTCGCCCCCGGATACTTCTGCAATCCTGCCCTCCTTGTTTATGTCTTGTTTTCATGATCTAGTGGGCAGGATTGCGTCAGTATCTTGTCTTTGTCAGAATGTCTGTAAGAGCTTTATTGCCAGGTATGTCTGCACATACGAGGAATTTGTTGTGGTGAAAGAAGCATCCAGTGCACAGAGATCATGATATAATACAAATAAACAATATAATACACAGATGTATCTATATATAAAGAATAATAAAAAAAAAAAAATTAAAAATAAGATAAGATATACAGTGTAATACCTATGCAGGTGTATATGTATATATGCAGATAAAAAAATAGACTATTGTATGTACAGAAAAATGCACTATATACAGCATGATTGAATATAATTTAAGCAAAAATGGAATAAAAAGGTATAGGGTACTATCAGTTGGATATAATTAGTATTGCACATGTTATTATTGCACAAGTTATTAATTGCACGGTGGGTAGAACAATTAGCTGTTCATGAGGTAGATCGCCTGAGGGAAGAAACTGTTCCTGAGTCTGCTTGTTTTGGTGCTCATTGCTCTGTAGCGCCGACCAGATGGTAACAGTTCAAAGAGATGATGGCTTGGACGTGAGGGATCCAGAATGATTTTCTGAGCCCTTTTCCTCACTCTAGATGTGTACAGTTCTTGGAGGGTGGGCAGAGCAGTACCAATGATCTTCTCTGCAGTCCGGATTGTCCTCTGTAGTCTTCTAATGTCTGACTTAGTAGCTGAGCCGAACCAGACAGTTATGGAAGTGCAGAAAACGGACTCTATGACTGCAGAGTAAAACTGTTTCAACAGCGTTTGTGGTAGGCTGAACTTCTTCAGTTGACGTAAGAAGTACAACCTCTGCTGGGCTTTTTTAGCAATGGAGCCAGTGTTATTGTCCAACTTCAGGTTCTGAGAGATGGTGGTGCCCAGAAACCTGAATGTCTCCACTGCTGCCACAGTGCTGTCCATGATGGTGAGAGGGGGCAGTACAGGGGGGTTTCTCCTGAAGTCTAATATGATCTCCACTGTTTTGAGCGTGTTTAGCTCCAGATTGTTATAACTGCACCAGACAGCCAGCTGTTCCACCTCCTGTCTGTAAGCAGACTCATCACCATCCTGAAGGAGGCCAATGAGTGTGGTGTCATCTGCAAACTTCAGAATTTTGACGTAGGGGTCTTTGGCAGTACAGTCATTGGTGTACAGGGAGAAGAGCAGCGGTGAGAGAACGCACCCCTGGGGGGCGCCAGTGCTGATTGTGCAGGTGCTGGATGTGAGTTCCCCCATTCTCACTAACTGTTGCCTGTCTGTCAGAAAGCTAGTGATCCACTGATAGATAAAGCTAGGAACAGAGAGCTGGGTTGACTTCATCTGGAGCAGTGATGGGATGATGGTATTAAAAGCGGAGCTTAAGTCGACAAACAGGATCCTTGCATAGGTCCCTGGTTTGTCCAGATGTTGGAGGATGTAGTGCAGCCCCATGTTGACTGCATCCTCAACAGACCTGTTTGCTCTATAGGCAAACTGCAGGGGGTCCAGTAAGGGTTCTGTGATGTCCTTCAGATAGGCCAGTACCAGTCTTTCAAATGACTTCATGACGACAGATGTAAAAGCAACGGGTATGGAGTCATTCAGTCCTGTGATTTAGTTTTTTTGGGGGATGGGGAATATGGTGGAGCATTTAAAACAGGAGGGGACTTTGCATAGCTCCAGTGATCTGTTAAAGATCTGTGAAAAGATGCAGGCCAGCTGAGTAGCACAGGTCTTTAGACAGGCTGGGGAGACACCATCTGGACCTGGTGCTTTCTTTGTCTTCTGTTTTCTGAAGACTCGACACACATCCTCTTCGCTGATCTGAAGTGCAGGAGGTGGGGTGACTAAAGGTGATAAGTGTTGTACAGAGAGAATGTCAGAGTGGGTGTGGGGTGTAAAGCTGGGGTTTTCAAATCTGCAATAAAAGTCATTCAGATCGCTGACCAGGTGTTGATTGCCTGCTAAATTGGGGGATGATGGCTTGTAGATCGGTGGCAGCATCTTCAAAAACACTCCAATCTGTGCATTCGAAACAGGCTTTTAAGGCCCGCTCTGTTTTGTTGGTCCACCTTTTAACAGTCCTTGCCATAGGTTTGGCAGATTTTAGTTTCTGCTTGTAGGTTGGGATAAGGTAAACCAGGCAGTGATCAGACAGTCCTAAAGCTGCTCTCTGGATGGAGCGATATGCATTCTTTATTGTGGTGTAGCAATGGTCCAAAATATTTTTGTCTCTGGTAGGGCATGTGATGTGTTGTCTGTATTTTGGCAGTTCAAGAGTGAGTTCTGCCTGATTAAAGTCGCCAAGAATAATAATAGCAGAGTCCGGGTATTTTTGCTCAATATCCGTGATGTGATCGGCGAGCTGTTGTAGCGCGATGCTCACGTGTGCTTGTGGTGGAATGTAAACACACGCAAGAACGAACGAGGAAAACTCTCGTGGTGAGTAAAAGGGCTTACAGTTGATGAAGAGTGCTTCTAGATCAGGACAGCACATCTTCTTTAACACTGTAATATCTGTACACCACCTTTCATTGATGTAGAAACATAAACCACCACCGCACGATTTCCCCGTTGATTCTGCGTCATGGTCCGCTCTGAACAGCTGGTAGCCGGGCAGATGTAGCGCGTTGTCCGGGATGGAGTCATTCAGCCACGTTTCCACGAAACACAGAGCAGCAGAGTTTGAAAAATCCTTATTTGTTCGGTAGAGCAGAAGTTCATCCATTTTGTTTGTTGTGTTCATGTTCATGTTCTGTGTGGAGACACACGGCTCGAGCTCGTTTGCCGTTGCCGTGTTGCGCGTCTAAGCCCCGCCCCCTCGTTCTCTGGTAATCTCTCCTGCAAATGTTTCTGATGATTCAGACCTGTCCCAGTGTCATTATCCCTTGTTTGTTCCCCCTATTTAAAGCCCTTGTGGTCATTGTCCCGTGTTGGTTTGTTTTGTGACCTTTGTAAGTTTCTTGTCCGTGTTTTGCCTTGCCCTGTCCTGATCCCGTGTTTAAGTGTGTTAGCTTTAGGTTTTTCTGTTTTGCCCCCTCGTGGGATATTTAATTTTGCAGTTTCTTCAGTGTGTTTCAGTTCTAGTTCTTTTCGTTCTGTTCTCCCCATCGTGAGTTTTTGTTTTGTGTTTAATAATAAAAGTCTTTTTGTTGAAGTACCGCTGTCTCCGCACTTGGATCCTCTACACAAATCATGACACTTAGGGGATTTGTAGTGATATAACTGTTGGACTAAGTGTATGCTATGTTAAAGGGATGTGTTTTTAATCTAGATTTAAATTGCCTTTCGTACAGCACTCGGAAGACCATTGCATGAATTAACTTTTCTGCATCTGATGACAGCATATGACGTAATTTACATATATTCTTGAGATGGTAGAACACAGTTTTACAGATGTTGGCAACATGGCTTTCAAATCACAGATTACTATCAAATAAAACCTCCAGATTTCTAGCTGATGACGAAGTCTTAATGGAACAACCGTCAATAGTTGAGCGATATTCTTGGATGTTATTTATGACATTTTTTGGTCCAATAAGTAACAAAAGTTTAGCAAAAGAAAATTACTACTCATTGAGTTTTTGATTTAGACTATGCAATCCGTTATTTTTGGTAAACTGCTCTATTTCAAGAGGCCTATATAGAGTTGAAATATATAAATATAAAGTTGAATATCATCAGCATAATAGTGTGAAGTGCAGAGGCCCAATAACTGAGCCCTGTGGCACTCCGTATTGGAACGTGTGATTTGTGTGACGAATGCAGCACTAAGATCTAATAACACAAGTAACGAGATGCAGCCATGGTCAGACTCCAAGGGGTGGTTTCCCAGACAGGGATTAGCTTAAACCTAGACTAGGCCTTAGTTTAATTGGGAAATGAAAGTAGTTTTAACAAACATACCTAACTAAAAACATTAGACAACACAGATGCACTGATGTATTTTGAGATATGTCAGTGCAAGTCGTTTTCAGTTTGGACAGCTCTTACATTTCTTTTAGTCTAGGACTAGTCTAATGCAGTCGTGGCCCAGTGGTTAGAGAGTTGGACTCATGACCAGAAGGTTGCTGGTCGATTCTCAGGGCTGGCGGGTAATGGCTGAGGTGCCCTTGAGCAAGCTTACTATACAAAATGTACAAATGTATAGTACAATGTAATGTAAGTTGCTTTGGATAAAAGCGTCTGCCAAATGCGTAAATGTAATGTAAATGTAATCCCTGTCCAGGAAACCGCCCCCAAAAGCAAGTTGTTTGTAACTCTGATCAGAGCAGTCTCTGTACTGTGATGTGCCTTAAATCCTGACTGGAATTGTTCATATATGTCATTCCTTTGGAGGAAGGAACATAGCTGTGATGAGACTACCGTTTCAAGTACTTTAGAAATGAAAGGCTGATTCGAAATTGGTCTATAATTAACTAACTCCCCAGGATTAAGTTGAGTTTTCTTGATAAGAAGCTTAAAAAGAGCCACCTTATATGCTTATACACATTTAGGGACATGCCCTAATGACAGAGATGAGTTGATAATACTAAGCAAAGGATCTATAATTTCAGGGTGCATCTCTTTCAGTAAACTAGCAGGTATAGGATCTTGCATGCATGTTGTTGTTGATTTAGAAGATCTAATAACTTTAGACAATTTACCCTTACCCATAATAGAAAATAGAAACTTCCATTTGCTCCTTAGTGGAGCTGTAATTTGTTTTCTGATCTGCTTGTGCAGTCTCCGGTTGCATAGTTGTAATTTTCTCCCTAATAGTATCAATTTTATTTGTGAAGAAATTCATAAATTCATCACTGCTATGTTGATGTCCAATATCTAAAGATGCTGATGATTTTTTTTTAAATTAGCCACTGTGTTAAATAAAAACCTAGGGTTGTGCTGGTTTTGTTCTATTAGTGATGAAATGTAGGCGGATCTAGAAGCTTTTAAGCTTTCCTGTATGTTAAAACACTATCCTTCCAAGCTAAACGAAATACCTCTAATTTTGTTTTCTTAAAGCTGCGCTTCATTTTCCAGGCAGCTCTCTTTAGAGCGTGCGTGTGCTCATTATACCACGGTGTTGGACTGCCATCTTTAATCTTCTTTAGGCACAATCTGTATCATTATCTACATAGATGTTAAAATCACCAATGACAAGGACTTTGTGTCCGGTGATCCTTGTCGTTGGTAATTTTAACTGGCCGCCCAGAACTAATTCTGATAAAAAGTCCCCAAATCCTTTGATAAAGTCAAAGTTTGGTGCCCTGGAGGCCTATATACAGTAGCCAAAATAAATTTCAATTTTTTTTTATTAATAACATTAGGTGATGTTATATGAAGTACCATCATTTTAAAATAATTGATTTTAAAATTAGACTTGAGTAATACTAGAATGCCGATTTTCTCACGATTTACAAGTAGTTGGAAACATTTGAGATATTGTAACTACTCAGCTGAACAAAATATATAACACTGGCCTAGCGGCTTTTGGATATTTGACTGCAAATAGGTTACAAACTATACCTTTAAAGTAATATAATCATCTGGTTTTAGCCACATTTCTGTCAGACAGAGCACATCTATTTTATGATCTGTGATCATGTCATTAACAAAAAGTGCTTTATTACGGAGAGATCTAATATTTAGCAAACCAAGTCAATTTTTTTCTGTTTAACGTGTTAAATTACTCTCAAATGAATTGCGCAGTTTTTATGTATTTGCTATTCAGATACAGTCTCTACGTTACGTTATGATGTTTTGGAGACGAGAGTAATATATGTTGCATATTTTGTGTTTTCATTGACATGATACGGTTAGCAGACGGTTGGTTAAGCCATTCTGTCTGCTCCCTGACCTGGGCCCCAGAGAGTCAAGCATTGAGACTATGCCATATTTCTAGACAGGAGAGCAGCCCCAGCCCAAGAGGGATGGAGACCATCTTTGTATATAACGGATTATAATTTGTATATAGCACATCTGTACATACAGTATACTGTATATTGTCATTTTGTCAAATGTGTAATGTGTATTTATTTTTATTTTTACTTACTTTTTTGTTACCTGTACCTTGTCACTTTTTTTTAACATGTATGTGCACTGGAAGCCTCTGACACTAAGAAAAATTCCTTGTGTGTGTAAGCACACTTGGCAAAAAAGCTCTTTCTGATTCTGATCTCTTTTTAAAAGGTCAGGTCTGTCCCTTTCAGTTACTTATAAAAACTATATCATTCGGCAGACAACCAGCCGTTTAGAGATGATAATCTGCTATATCTCATCGGAGTCGAACATTGTTGGTAACAACTAGGATAACTAAATCCACCAAAGGGGATAGAGCTTTTTCATACGTAGCACCTACACTCTGATGAACAAACTTAATGAACATCTGTTTTTTATATTTTTATTTTCTCTTGTAAAGCTGCTTTGGAATAATGCACATTGTGAAAAGCGCAATATAAATAAAACTGAATTGAATTGACAAGACCATTAACAAAATGTCTAAACCTCGAGTACTACAACACTATTTGACACACTAGGTTGCTGCCTATGGAGAGCGGTCCAAATCTGTCACTTGTAAGGCTCCAAGATAGTCAGCATGGTGCCCTAGAAAGTCGCAGCATATGCAAGCAGTAGACAAAAAGAGAGCTTGATAGGGTTTTGAACAGACCGATAAATTGGTGTGCACAAATAGATTGCAAAGCCATGCAGTCCAATGTTCCTGTCATGTGTGATTGTTTGGCTGCTCCTTCGTTGCTTCATGTCCTTTATGACCAGTCACTGTAGAAAGGACCCATGAGCCCACTGACTTTGAAAATGATACCTGCCGACATTTAACTGCCCAGTGAAAGATCTTGGCTGTGCTTAGCGTGATTGGTTGATGACAGCTGCGACACATCAGCGATGAATCATCTGAGTCGTGTTTTACAGGGGTGGAACTGAAATATTCTATTTTATATTCTATTTTATGGCTCTTGGAATCAGAGAAGGACACATCGGTAACTCTAGCACTCAGTGCTAGTTCTTGCGATCCGACTCAACCCTGTTTACTTGGTGTGTTTATCGAGTGTGCCTTCCAATCAAGCAGTAACTTTGCAGCGACTATGATTTCAACTCTCTTCTAATGCCCTGCTGGAGGCTGCCATTGGGTTTGGCCATCTGGTTTGGGTTGTATTGTTTACAGAGCAAATAACAGACTGGAGCTCAGCTCCATGGATGGTGTTTTTATGATGGTGCGTGAAAAGTTGTCGTACAAGCTGTGGGTAATGTATCCCACAGAGCTCAAACTATTTAGGTAACAATTCTAATGCATGGACCTTTCTCTGTTGCAAATATTAGCTTTGTTAGTAGTCAGTTATTAACCCTCTAAATTAAAGATAAACAATCTGTTGTTCAGTATAGACTCCATTAGATGGCAGTATAAGGTCAGTATGGGGCAGATATGTTAAAGTCAGATAAGACTTAGGAACAGCATAATTTGTCCTGTGTTTGAAATAACGCCTACTGTTTCATTTACTCTTTATCATCAAATTAATCAAATTAAACAGTGTTTAACGAAGAGACCTAGAATATTGGTGGTCTTATTTTCCAACCCCATTACTACAATTCTCCAATGACCTCCAAATCCGATTCATCACTGTAGGCTAAACAAGCAAAAGTCTCAGTATGTTTGATCTCTGTCACTCCTGCAACATGCATGAAATTCTGCGTGACATGCAGGAAAGGTGGAATAAGACAATAGGGTTTGTTTGTGATCAAGAGTACATTCATGAAAAGCCTGTAACCTCAGGCCAGCGTATGTTCCCTCTCCAGCTTCATACGGGCCACAGACATCGCACAGCCTCTTTCGTTTTCAATCATGCTCTCCAGTCCCATCTATAAGTTTGTAAGTAAGTCCAGAAGGTGTCTGGTCTGATGTCATCTCCGCACTAATGAATTTGTTTCGGACAGAATCTGTTGCATGATTGAGGAAAAATCTCTTAAACCACCGACAGTCTGATGCAACAAAAGTCGATGTATGAACTTCAATAGTTTAACCCGTCAATTTATATTAGCCTCGAAGTGTGTGTGGAATGTTAGTGCATCAACACATCAAATGGAAACATTAATGTTAAATATATGGGGTCCCTTAAATAAATAAACAAAAAGAGTTCGATTTTTATTTTATTAAGTTAAGTCATTTATCACTGACAAGAGCAACAAGCCTTTCTTAAACTCGGTTTATTTATTTCTTGACTTCTGAATTTTAAAAAAAAGTGTTTAACATCATATGTGCTATATATGTAAATTGTACCTTAAATTATACAGTTGTGCTCAAAAGTTTGCATACCCTGGTAAATATGATCAAGAAAGGCTGTGAAAATAAATCTGCATTGTTAAGCCTTTAGATCTTTTCTTGAAAAATGTTACAAAAATCAAATCTTTCTTTGGAGAATAAGAATTATACATAGGGGTATGTCTAATTCACATTGCTCATTATTATTCATGCCCTTTTACAACTTTTTATTTTTGCCAAGATAACGGCTCTGTATTATTACTTATAATGCCTTATATGTTTGGAGAACATCTGACAAGAGATTGAGACCATTAATTTATAAAGAATTGCTCCAGACCCTTCACATTTCCAGCTCCATGTTGGTGCTTCTCCTCTTCAGTTCTGTTCACTCATTTTCTATAGGGATCAGGTCTGGAAAGCGGGATGGCCATGGCAGAATTAGTTTTTTTGCTCAGTGACCCATTTTTGTTTTGATTTTGATGTTTGTTTATAGATCATTGTCCTTTTGGAAGATCCAAACATGGCCCATTATGTGACTCCTAGCAGGGACAGTCAGGTTTAGATTTTTTTATTTGGTGATATTGGCTAGAATCCATGATTCCATCTATCTTCAGCAGAAAATAAGACTGTTCAGATTAATTAATACAAATTAACCTTTTAGCAGCTCAATGTACAACTGACAAACTGGAATTTTATCAACTTAGGGGATATATCTGGAGATTGTATGGATAAAACATTGCAATACATCAGTCAAATCTAACACACATTGATAACAATAACTTGAGCGCACAGGCTCAGGCTTAACGCAGGAGTTATTTAGAAAATTGTGGAGCCGTAGACACGGTTTTTATTGTTATGTGTCCTAAAGGTTTAAAACAGCATTTTGAAACATTGTCACCTTTTGCTTCTGTTGTTGATCTCGTTGTTGTACACAGAAAGAAATGAACTAGATCACGACACAAAGTTGTCGTATTATGTAGTTGTTACCCAACTTAAACTTCTTGTTTTATTACCCTATTTTCATTCTTTATAATGAGGTGAAGATCAATATGGAGTTCACAACCACACTCTGCTCTCTCGCTCGCAGCTTCGTAAAATTGAGTATATCCAGCACAATTGCATTTGTACAATTTAGAAATCTAACCTTCAGCTTTCAGTCGAGACACTCAACATTGAAAAACAAGCATGAACTATCGGTTTTCGCCATGGTCTTCTCCCTTCTGCTGAGGTTTGAAAAGCTTAGCTCTTTGACACGATAGATGTTCTCACCACTTACAGACCAAGATGAGACGCTGCTTCTCGGATGCTAGGCCTGGTTTTCATGTTCTTGTAAGCTACACCTAAATTACCCACGATTGCTTCCAGAGGCTGGTCTTTAGCCACTCACATATGAGAAAGAGTGTTACATATACAGCCCCGTGGATTGAATCCAGAAACTCGTCGTTCTTTCATTCTCTCTAGTGAAATATTTCCATAAATTTGACGCTACTTTACTTTTTGTATATGCATGTGTATGTGTGCTTTCAAGTAACCCATCCCGAAATTGCCGTGTGGATCTCTCCCAAATCCTGTGTAATGAAACACAGACCATTTCATCACTCGGTAAACTAATAAACAGGGACAACACAGCAGCCTGCGCTTATAATCAAACCTGACGACAACTGACAGGAAGCCATTAGCCTCCTATTCACCAAATGAAAATTTCTCTGAGCAAGGCCAACAGGCACGCCAGCAGGGCCTCCGGGCCCGCCATGGAAGCCATTATACGCCCTGCCCGACACCCGGCTATGCCCTGACAAGGGGAGAGAGGTCAGAGGTCAACTCGACCATTAGCAGCTTATTTACAGGGCTTCACTTCATATATCATAAGACTCAGAGAAAGAGAGAGATGCAAAGAGATGCTGTGAGAAACAGACTGTGTGGACAGATTCTCTTTTCAAAAACTCCAATAATTTAATAGGTTTTTATATAAATTGAACAGAACATTCTTGACTTTTCAACAAGACAGAAAATTGATTTTTTTTTGCTTCAGCTCAGTTTGTAATGCTGCACTATATCATGTGAAAATATCAACAATTGTAAAATCTATTGAGCTAACATCACTAAAACTAAAACCAACACGTATTTAAAAAAAGGCTCTTCTAAAAGCTGTAAATAAAACCTCATGAAACAGACAGACATATAATTCTGACCCTATGTTAGATAGCCTACATAAACACAGACATCTTAAGTGTATCAAAATACATTTGGCTGGATTATATAACAACAGTTCTTTTTAACATTGAGGTCTCTACAAAATCTCGCTGATCTCTGTAAGCTTTAAGTCTCATTTACAGGCTTAGAATCTCTTTAAAACTGATCTGAGATCATCTCCTCCGGCCCCAGGAGGATTAGAGCAGCAAAAGGAAGATTTGAAAGTAATAAGACACAGACAAAACATGATGACGCATTGAGAATGAGCTCATAGGTGAAAAGTGACGCTCGAATCCCAGCTGTTGGGTTAAATATAGTGTTGGGATTTGGGCATTTCTGAAAGACCTGTGAAATACAGGCCTAGATGTTGTCACATGTCACTGTTTGTGTAGGAAGGTGAAACCCTCGCTCAAAATTCATGGCTTATGGGAGGGACTGGGAACGGGTCGGATTGGGGGTGGGTGCAGGTCAGAGAGGTTGCTCCGGATCGGAGAATCTCGTGCATGCGGGTGACTGACATTTCAGAAAAGTAAACACAGTTTTATAGTGCCTGTAATGATGCTGGTGGTAATGATGATATTTTACTGTGGGCATCTTTTGCTTTCTTAAAACACAAAGATACAGTTACAGGCATAATTGCACGAAACAAATAAACAGCGTGCAGAACAGCGTTTCATAGCACTTGCACACCTCTATTCTTGTCACAAACAATGGGGTTTACTGACTCTGGATGTGTATCTCTATGATGTGTGTGTGTGCACCTCCCCCGTTGCTCCCTAATTGTGGGGGTCATAATCTCCATGCCTAAAGTGTCACAGTGTATAAAGGTTTATTATGGGCGACATGAAGGATGGAGAGAGAGGGTAAAGGGGTAAAGACCTCTGTACAACAACACACACATTCCTTTAAAACGTTCTCTTTTTCCACACACACGCACATGTTGGGTTTCCATAGACATAATGATTTTTATACTGTACACACTGTATATTGTATAAAGTGTTGCCAACACAAGCAGGATCAATGGAGATAAACAAGCTTCATTTCAGCAGTGCGGGACACACAAATTAAAAGCAGTAACTTGTACATAAAAGTTTGCTAACTGTACTTCGACATGCCATGTCATAAAACTTGCCGTCCTCCCTCCTGTCTCACCTAATAATACACCCCAAAAAGCATCACCCATCAAACAACACACAGAAAGTCTTTCCTTCATAAGCCTCTGTACATCCCATGTTCAGTTAAATTTTCCTTTCTTTTGCCAGAAATTATGTGACACGATATTGTTCAATCTCATCGCGTTGGTTTTAAAATGAGTATGTTTACAAAATACAAAAGCTGTTTTTAATCTTGGTGATACATATCTGATGGATTAGGGGAACTCCTTTTGACAAATGCCCTCAGCAAATGCACAATACATCACATGGCCTAGGAAGAAGCTGCATGGCTTTTTTTATTACTAATGAACACATAACAGCTTGGACAGGGTGGCCTGAATGAACTTGTCTTCACAAATTTCCAGAGTTTTGCTGGGATGTGTTTTTCTTCATTCTCAAAAATGTCTCTCGACTCCTGTCGACTTTGGTGGGAGTGACCGTGTTTGAATGAGTGTTTGTCATGGAACCGTGCTCATAGGGAGAGTTGCCTTTCAGAATGAGATGGTTTCAAAGGTATTTGCATTCAGGATGTTTTACAGAAAAGGTTCTAAGACTAGGTCCAAGGCTATGAATGACTTCCTCGGGATGAGGAACTTGATAAAGGTTTCTTGAAAAGATACTTGAAAAGCAAATCAACATAAAAAGACAACAGTCAGTGTCTTTCTGTACCTTGTGCAAAATGAGTCTTTGCTTTCTCAAATGGCTTGTCCGTTCTCCAACACGAAGTGAGAAAGAGTACTTTGACCAAAATGCCCACCCGTCTGACCGCTTCTGAGAAAGTCTGTTGGCTGTTTGCAGAGGTCATGAAGAGACTTGGATGGACCTTCGTCTCAACAGGGAGCTGAGTTGACGGGCTGTTAATGTTCACCTGCTGAGAGGCAAGGTCTCCCTTCATTACCTTTCTGAACTGATTATGTAAATGAGCCAAGCAAATGAAAAATGGTGGAAAAAGCAGTTAGCAGGCAACAAGCTTAAGCTTCACCAATGCTGATAAAGCTTCAGGGGTCTGTGTAATTGGTCTCCTGGTGCAGCTAGAATATTATTTCACTCAAAGAATCACAATGGATCTCCTAGTGAAGCCAAAACTGTGAAACAACGTAGCAATTCACTAACGGACTTGTCTGTGGGCCTTCAAAAGCAGAGTTCGATCTACAGAATGGCTAATGGTGCAGCGCAGTGATACAATAGCACCACAGTTTTGGGGCGTCCCAGTGGAGCACAAAAACAGCAGCTAGCTCATCTAATTACTGCTGGGTGTGAAAACTAGTAAACTGGGAGATTCATTTTGAGGACTGTGCACATTTTCTTGCTCTCTTGCGGAACTGTGTCGTAATGTAGTGCTGACCTCATAATTCATCTACCCCTTCACAGGAGGCAGAGACAAAGATCTCAGCACCTCGACTCACGAGTCATATTTCATCATAAAACCCATGGTGGTGTTTTAAACAATTTATATGAACTCCCTCTTTCTTTCTCTTTTACTGTTCTCTCTGAATCTGTCCCTATGTCATTTTCTCTTTCCCTCTTGTTTTTCTGTGGGAGGTCACAGGTAATTGGTCCAGATTTTTTCTATCGCCCTAGAGACGGTCTGACTTGGGCTTTTAATAGGGCCCCTAAAGACACCGCGAAGAGGTTCAAAGGCAAGTGTACACGGCTCAAATGGAACAGTGAAATTAGTCCTCGCTTCTGGAAAGGCTTCAATAGGTACAATAGGCCGCACTTATAGATGAAATAAGACCCATACGTGAATAGTTAGAGACCTTAATAAGGGCGAATGGTCATTCCCGAAGGAATCAGTTAAGGTTCCTTTATAAAGACCTGTAAGCTACAAAGAAAGAGTGGAGCTTATAATGGAAGGTCTCGGTGGACCTGTCCCATTCAAGCATGGTCCGGTTCTCTCCGACTTCATTAATTGACTCCACGTTCAACAGTATAGGATAATAAACTATAAATCTGAGGCATTAATTGAGACTTGTTTTTGCAAACACTGCATTTTTATACATGTCTGACTGGAATTGCTTCTGTTTTCTTTGGATGTTCAAGGTTATGATGGCTGCATTGCCATGGTTTCCAAGTAGGAATGCAAAGAAGAAAGTGAATTCAACACTGGGTCCTTTTTTCCTGTCAGAGGGAGGGAGTCACACAGGCCGGCGGTCTCTAAGGGCTGTTTTATGGGGGGCTTGCTCACTAAAGCATGTAATACTGCTGTTGATTTTAGTCCGAGCTGCAGTTGGCAGTCAATGGTCCTGTTCAGGCATCTCTCCATCAGGTCCATCTCTCGGGGGCAGTGAATGCCTCGTTAAAACGCATGTAAATGACCACAGACAGAGCCAGCTTTGCCCCCTGGTGCACAGAGTCACTTAAAGCCATTTACTGCCATGCATAAGTACTTACGGCATCTATTTCGTCGTTCAAATGGGCAGAGGCATCGGTCAGGTGCCTTTACTTGGGACCAGTTCTGATGATACTTGTATTCTGGTGATGAATTATTAATAAGAGCAAACACTTGAATAGCGCATTTACTGTAAAGCACATTAAAATGACACAATTACATCATGTCCTATACTAATATATTCGACTTTTCTCAAATGGGTTCAGAAATTAAACGCAGTTGGCTACACACTAAAAAACATTAAAGCTCCACATTACAGCATTAAAAGCTTTGTTTGTACAACCTGCAGGATTGTGAGTCTGAATCAAGCAGTCTGGAATCAATTTATGGCTGCACAAGTATATTTTTCATGCATATTTATATACCGTATAATATTGGTTTATTATTTTTGATTGATTGATTTGGAAAGAAGTCTGCTTCTCCAGAACTGAGCTGGCACGCCTTACAGAACTGTTACAGACTGTCCGGCTGCAGATTTGACATGTGGAGATCAGGACATGAGTGTCTTCAGGATCGAATCCAAACTTCTGTAGAAAAGACAGATCTTATTTTTTTGTAACAATTACATTTAACATTTACTGGCCGTTTAATACAGAAAGAGGTAAGAGGAAATGTCTTGGCAGGATATTGTTTGTCATATGCAAAGCTATAAATAAGCTTACAGCAAGCGGTCAACAAAGTGTTTTATTGTATGACACAATAAAACTCTAAAATAAAAGATTTTAATGATAAAATCATTTTCATAAAAAGTTATTTGTCTTCACAAGCTGTGACCAGAGAAAGTAATTATTTACAGAATATTTTGTGAATCGATTGTATTCTTGCCTCTTTCATACGCACAACACCATCTATCCATGCAAATTTGGCTAAATAGTTAAAAAATCTAAACTTCTGATTGGCTGTGATTGAGTCGTATAACAGTTCAGTATGGAAAGACAAATAGTTTTTTTGTTTTTTTGTTTGTCAATAAACAGAACCTTACATGCATGTTTAATTTTTATTTTATTTGGCATACTTAAAAAACATGTGGAGCAGCATCTAGTGCTGAGGTTGCGAATTGTTCTAAGCAGTACAGTATCTGACACAGCACAAAGATGTTGTCACGTTATCTCTTCTTTACCAAAGGATAATGTATACACGAAACACGCTCTGTAGAGCAGTTTAGGGATAATGTAGAAAAAATGGTGAATATTTGTCTCTCTATGGCCATCTATCTTTGAAACATAAAATTATTTCACATCATTATCTTTCTGTGGGTTAAAGTCAAATGGCATCAAACTAACATTTCCCGCAAAATCATACTCGAAAACTAAAATGTTCACATATCACTGTTATAGGTTTACTGTTAAGGTATGGAGGTCATTTTAAACACAGATTTTTTGGGTACATGTTTTTTCAACCCTGCGTTTTGTTTATTTTTAACCACAAACATTACAGATTAAATCTTAAATATAAATGTAGTAATACAGTGCACTGATGGCCATATCAATACTCAGAGCCAGTAACACACTGTATTCATTCATATGAATAATAACCACATTAAGAGCTTTTTTTTATTTTATATTTAATCACCAGTGATTCGAAAAAATACTTCATATACTGACCTTGATAAGATTGGCAGTTCTGTTTTTTTTCTCTAGCGAGTCTAATTGTTACAATCTGAGCGGGGGGTCTGATCAGAGCAGGTCTGACATCTATTAGACCCCAAACACCATGGCTAGGATTCCCATTGGAATACAGCCACCAGAACGAGCAGGCGTCTAATTCCCACCAGAGAAAGACAGAAGGGAAGACGCTGACTGAAAACCAGGGGACTACGGTTGACACCACGACGGCTGTTTTCTACTCTTGGTCCCGCCGGTCAATTAAAACAAGAAAAAACAACAGAGCGAATAAAGAAAAGCTTCTAATCAAATGAGTTTGGTAGGCTTGGTTTGACAAAAGAGGTCAGAGGGTTTTGTGTGGAGCTCTGAATGCTGGTGGAGTCTTGCAGACAGAGGTGCATTTAGCACATCACAAAGACCCAACATGGCCGTTTCCTCATCCTTTAGGGCTGTGCTAAGGCCCCATCAAAGCCCATGTTAATTTCTCCAAATGAATAGACGTGAGAAGTCCCACAACATCTTTACAGCGTGTGAAAGAAAGAAACCTCTAAAAAATGGACAGAATCCAAAAAATGAAAATGATGAAAGATCTGTGGTTCCTGGAATACGGCTGTCTGCATGGTAGCAGCCTCCGTGTAGTTAGCGGAGTTGGTGTTGATATTTGTGCAACATATTTGTTCATTTGTGCAAAATTCTACACATACATATAAAGCAAAAATGCAATGGAAAGACAATACAACAGTAGAATGAGCATTACTTTAGATTGGAAACAGCTGAAAGTGAATTTAGTAAATAAACAAAACACACTGACGGCTGAAACATGAGCTATTCAGGGGTTTGAGGACCAAAAATGAACTGATGACATCATTCACAAAGGGGGAAACGTGAGTTCAGAGGTGAACGTAGAACTAAACAATGAACATTTGAAGCTGTAGAAGTTTGGAAAAATGGGAAACAAAATGATTGCTTTAAAAACAGCACTTCCAATCCAAACAAAACACATATGGTGTTATGCATGCAGCATAATGCTACACAGAAGGCTTTGTTCTTGTAGAAAGTCTTCTCAAACAATATTAAAAGATTCATAAGCAGAACTGAGACAAGCATTCGAATATCTTCATTAATTTTTCATACTTTAAACAAACCTTTCCATGAGGCTGTGAAGTTGAACACAATGTGTTATCAGGTGTCTCTGGGTGTGTGCGCCTGCTTCTGGCCCATCTTCATGCAACCTGATATCAGCAGCTCTCTGCAGCCTGGAAAACATCCATTGGACTTCTACTGGCTTGGCCCGGACCTCCCGCACCCCTCTTTATGAGTTCTGGCCTAAGCAGGGAGAGACCCTACCCCGCTCAGTAAGCAGATGTGCAGTCTTGAGAAGAGATCTGGCACACAAATCCAGGTTTTCCATTTCTGTGGATCCAGTGAGGTGGTGGTTGGTTTGGGAAAAAAAGTGTGCACTTTTTACCACAGCAGCTTCTAATACTAAAATAGAATCTTATTAGACTCATGGCCTAGTTCTGTCAGTTTCAAGGATTTACTTTGTAAACCACTACATGGTGTGGATGGATGGAGACGGTTTACAGTAAACAGTGATGGTGATCTGGTAAAGTGTATACTGTATATTTTTATTATAATTTTTGCACAGCAAAGCTAATCTTTTCTCACATTTAATACTTTAGTATAAATGTTCTAAACTGAGCAGTGATGCTTGTTTTATTGACACAAGTTTATACAGTACAATTGTTATGACAATTCAATTGATTCGCAGAAGATAAACTGAAAACTACTGTATAGTTGGGAAACATCAGAACAACAGGAGAGGTTTGTTTAGTTTATTCTCTTTTGATTTAGTTCATCTCTCTCACTCTCTGTATCTATTCACTGGCAAAGTTTACATCAGTAGATGTGACCTCTCACTTCCCCCATAAATGATTAAGGATGTCATTAATGTTAACTGATACCACTGCAGCGCGATGGCTCAAGACCTCATCCTGCAGAGACAGAGAGAGAGAGAGAGAGAGAGACTTTGTTATTGTTGTTTATACTGCTGATGTCATCACTCTTTCGCTCAGCTACTGTTTCCGCTGAAACATTAGATTTGCGTAAGGAGGCACTTTGAAAAATTAAAACATCATCGATAAAGGTTGAGTGACCCTTATGTGTTTGCAATAAGACATTTCTAAAACAAACTGTCCAAAACAAATGGCATTATTCTGTGTTCAAAGCATGTTATCACTAAAAATGTAAAACGTTTATCTAAAATACACTTTATAGTGCTAGTCATAATGCCATAAAATGCCACATAAGTCACCCAAACATTTTGGAAATGTTTCAATTATTATTTTATGAGACCTCATCAGTTCTATGAATCATTTGTTGCTGTAATATATTTGGGTAGTTGACAAATAAACCGTACTATGTATCCTGTGGTGTGACAGCAAATATTGATTTATATTAATATTTAATATTTATAATCAAAATAGCATATAAGAGATTTATTTTCATTGTTCATTTTTTTCAACATTTTTGCTGTCACACAATAGGATACATGTGGTTAGTTTGTCAACTACCCATTTATGTATTCTTAATATAAACTTATTTAATCATGGTAAAACCTTGAAAATATTTAAAATACTTCATATACACTGCAGCTTGAAAGTTTGTGAACCGAGTTCTCTGTTGTTTTACCATGATTTTGGGGCAGTCGTGGCCTAATGGTTAGAGAGTCGGACTTGTAGGTGGGGGAGTGAATGACCAGCGCTCTCTAACAAGTTAAATCAACAAAATGTTTGGCATATTTGGTCAAAACATGATTTTTTTCATGTTTAGTTATGTAACTTAATCCATTCATGTTAGGACTACATGAATGATTTGTGTAGCGTTAACATACCATTTTACAACTGGGAAGAGGATTTGCATTTCCCAGCATGCTTTGCATAAGACTGCATTTTGAGAGGTATTTTCTTAATTAAGTGTTGTTTTATGTGTTTTTCAGTCAAAAGAAACTCTTTCTTTGAGATTTAGAGGAGTTTTATATATGTTTGAGTTTTGTGGTTACCATTGTTCAGAAAAGCGTTACCTTTGGTTAGGTTGTGGGCGGTTACATTTAAAAATATTTCTGTTAAAAACTGTTAACATATTATCTTTTTGTAAAGATAAATGAAACTGTTATGTAGCTTGAACTCACAACATTTATGATGAGAATATGAAATGAAAATATGAAACTTTAACATATAAAAATCATGTTTGTTTAACAAACATAAATTAAGAAAATTAAACATGGATAAATTATCCTGAGTAAACATAACTTTGTTATGTGCAACCGATGTACATATTTTTTTATGTTAATCCAACAGATCTTTTTTTCAGTGCATGACTTAGGTGAGACCCTTAAGCAAGGCACCGAACCCCCGACTGCTCCGGGTGTGTGTTCACGGTGTTTGTGTGTGTTCACTACTGTTTGTGTGCACTCCGGAATGGATTAAATGCAGAGCACAAATTCCGAGAATAGAACACCATACTTGGCCACATGTCACTTCACTTCTTATTTTATCATCACCTGCTTTTTATAAATTATGTATGTTGATCAATTGCATGTTTGTTTAGAGGGAATTTTGTGAGTAGCCAAAAAACAACATGAAAGATTGAATTATTGTATGTGGAAAAGTAAGTGAAGGCCCAGCTGCATTGGTAAAGTCAAGTTGGTAACAGATTCAGGTGAAACACATTTGGGTGCTTAATTATTCAGTTAAGCAGACCAATTAAATTAGACATCTTTAGGAAAGTGGTTGGGCAAAGAGAGGAAACCAACCAAACCACTGTAATGCCAAGAAGTCAAACAATGCCAAGAAGAAAGGTGGTGACAGCCCAACAGTCTGGGAAAGGCTATAAGACCATCTCCAAGAGATTCCGACTCCATCCATCCACTGTAAGACAAATCATCAACAAATGGAGGACATTCAACATGACCACAACTCCTAGAAGTGGACGCCCATAAAAACTATCACCAAGAAGCACCAGAAAAACAATAAATGAGTTAAGGACAACCCACACATCACCTCTAGAGAATTTCAGACCTCTCTAGCATCTGGGGTAAATGTACATGCGTCTACAATCAAACGAAAATTAAAAAGACATGACATTTATGGGAGGATTGCTAGAAAGAAGCCTCTGCTCTCAAAATAGAACAAACCTGCCCGTTTAAACTTTGCCAGTGAGCAAGAGGCCTTTTGAAAGTCCATTCTTTGGACAAATGAGTCCAAAATAGATTTATTTGCTCATAATCAAAGCCTGATTTTTCGTCTGAATAATTCAATCTTTCATGTAGTTTTTGGCATATGCAGTTGATCAACATACATCTGACATTTAATTAATAAAAAGCAGGTGATGATAAAATAAGAAAATCATGGTAAAACACCAGACAACTCTGAACAGTTCAAGGGGTTCACAAACTTTCAAGCAGCACTGTAGATTCAAGCCTACAAAGCTATAACAATTCTAGAATTTTGGTTGGTGATCAGAAAATAAATATTTTTCTTTAAAAAATGTGTGTGGTAAATTCTGCTTAAAGGTCCAGTTTGTCAAATGTAGCGGCATTTAGTGGTGACGTTACGAGCAGCAACCAACGGCTCACTCCAACGCTCTGTTTTGAAGCACTACGTGGCTGACACGTGGATAAAGATGTCGTCGTGTTTTTGCTTCTTTGTCGATGGAGATAACGTAATTGGGAAACACGCTCTGTAGAGCAGTTTGTCCATTTTGGGATACTAAGCTAGAAATAGCTCATTCTAAAGTAACAAAAAAAATAATGGTCCATTATGTAAAGTCTTTATACACCTCCTAAGACATAGTTATGTATATTATATTGCATGTATGTCAATAGATCCTGCATAATACCCCACATTGCACCTTTAAACAGATAGCCAATAGCCAATAGCAATAATTAACTCTGTACCAATGAGCTTACAATAAGTGACCCTGAACCGGGGCTGATAAAGATATAACTGATTGAACACCTGTGTTTGGTGTTCAATCAGTTATATCTTTGCACTGTTGATATTTTCATCTACACTTCATCTGCACTGCTGTTTATTTCATCTACGCTGCTGTTTATTTAATCTGCCCTGCTGTTTATCTCATCTGCACTGTTGATTATTTCTTTGGTCTGCACAATTATTTCGGTTACATATCCCTTGCTTGTAAAGTTGTTTTGTGTACATATATAGATTTTGTATTTATTTGTAATTTGATATATATTTTTTGATATATGTTATTCTATGTTATCTGTATGCACCTATAGGGTCTGAGAGTAACGCAATTTCAATCCTCCACTTGTATGTACTGTACATGTGGCAGAATTGACAATAAAGCTGACTTTGACTTTGACTTTGACTTTTGAACTGATTGAACACCTGTGTTTGCACTCCTGAATCCTTGCACACACAAACCTGTTCGACAGTGTCTTTACTGCAAGACATTATATAGTACTAGCATTGACTTCTCTCATCTCTTCTCTAGTTAGTAGAAAGTTTGCGTCCCTACCAACCTTGTAGTTGTAGTATGTGTTGTTTTTTGCTTCAGGAAGGACATTCATCAACGGGGCTTTAATTCATCCCCCGGCTCTCTTTCTCATCCTCTGTCCATGCCCTGGCGCAGACAAATTCGAAATAAATCTGTTGATTATAATTAGTGATGGCAAGTCCTGCGTTCTTCTACCGTGATTGATGAGACATGACGCTAATGACACAGCAGCAGCAATGCTGACATCCAAACCAGAGATCAACCATGCTCCAGGACTGGACCTGCCCACGGTTCTGACAGGTCTTAGCGCAAGAAAGCACCGAGAATGTTTCATACCATCGAAGGTTTCACGATGATTCGTTTACCAGTGTTCTCCGCACATTGGCAGAAGTGTTCGTGACAGGTCCTGGTTATTTATAGGAGCAGGGTGGTTTAACATATTATTAACGGATGCTGGCGGTTTACCGTTTCTCTGCCTGAGGGACCCATGCATTCCAGATAGCTGAGGAATTAAAGAATGTCTTGGAAAGATTGTATGCATTGGTTTATGGTGTGTGTGTGTCTGCAGGAATTTGAAAATGACAGGGAAGCTCTCCATGAGGAAAATGCAGGGTGGGCACATCTATTCTATTGGATTTTGACAAAGAAAACTAATTAACCCCAGAGGAAAAGGACTGAGAGCTTCCATTTAACTAGAGGTAACATTCCCAGGAGTAAATCTGTTCATTCTAATGTATTCCTTTATTCCTGGAATGTCTGGTGGATATTGGACTATTATGGTGTTCGTGGTCCATCTTATTTGGTCTTACAATGAACACAAAGACAGACCGTTTTGGGAGCAGAAACATCTTAATGGTCCAATTTCTTCCAGCACTGAAGCACATGTGATCTTTTAGATGTTCATTTGACTTGCACCAGTTATGCTGTGGTAATGTGGCTTTCTGTCTGCATTCTTTGAGATGATTGTTTGATTTTCTTGATCTTGTGTTCACAATAATTGAAAATATTAAGGCTTGGAATAAAGAATTTTCCGTTCTTACATTGTCATAAAATATTACATGGATAAAACAGTGGCTTGTCAATAACTATAATAATCAAACCTATAACTTAATGGATGCTGTCAAACTGTTACAATAAATTCCATGTATATATTTTAATTTGTATATTTTAAATATTCTAAATTACAATAAAATTGTATATTGCTTTCATAGTGTTGACTATGTCAATACTCCTTTTGCCTAAAATTAAGCTTAGGCATTAAAACCATCCTGTGTAAACTGGTTATTACGTTTACATATTAATTAATATTAGCATTGTGGTGGGTAATATAGACCACTTCAAAAAACGTAACATTACACAAACGTTTGAACAAAATATAACCAACAGAACATTTATAACCGGGTGTAATTGATGTAAATACAGTATATATGTAAGATTTGAAAATAAAATAAATAAAAATGAAACCGGAAGTGCTTTTAGACCAGAGTTCAGTGATTTTGTGAAGTGGTCTACGTCAGTCAAAAAAAATCACTTATAGTGAGTCTTTGGCCACATAGTCTTGGAAATGTGGTCTTTTTACTTGGGCGGGTAAATAACAATGTAGCTACCACCAAAAATACCCCACCCAGAACAGCATAGCAACAGCATATATAGCAAACATGCTAACAACCACAAAGAACACCTTTGTAACCACACAGTAGCACATAGCAAGCACCCCCAACTGTCTAACATTTGTGGCTTGGAGTTTTCCATTCTGACAAAAAAAACATGTGAGTGTGCCTGTGTTTCATCATGCCTAACAGTACATTTTAACCGTGGTAAAATCACTGTAAACTAAAGCCTCTAACATTAAAACAATTAGCAAACACGTATTATAGCGACTTTTGTGGCAAATTTCTTGTACTATAGACAACTGTCATAACTGGGTGAAGACAAGTAATGTGGTGCTTACGAATTATGGGTCGCTGACCGTTGACACACACAGGATGGCTTTTTAAACCTGAGATATTTTTATCTCTCTCTGGAGACTGGGGATATGAAACTGTTAGCACCCTGATAGAAATCAATGGCAAGCACTCACCATTAATCAGAGTAATTTAATATCTGTGAGGCATCTGTGCTGAAGGTCCACTGTCACACCAATCTAGTCTGACAATGAGTGTGTGGATTCGGGGCACATACACCCACACTCATATGAAGACTAGCACGGGCAAGACTCCAATAGGTCACACATACTGTATACGTGTTGTGAAAGTGTGTTCACATGTTTATGCAGGTGTGTTTCAATTGTGAGTGCTGAAGTTGTTGTCCTATAAGTTGCATAAAATGTATTATGACGGTAAATGTGTGTGTGAGTTTTCTGTTTGTGTTTCTGCATGCATGTGTACATATACATTACACTTTTATTTCTCTTTGTATGTGTTCTGCTTAGTATGTTTTTGTTAAATGTATTAAGTGTTTGTGCAGGATATGACAGAATGATAAAATGGGAAGGCTTCAAAAGATCATTTTCAAGCTAAGGATTACGTAAGGAACATGAAGTTAGATACAAACCTAAACCTGTTTATCTATAAATCTACGGGGAAGAACACTTATCACAAACAGTCTACGCGAGAGCTTGCAGTGGTTGCATAACAGATAAACAAGAGGTCTTAAACTTCTTACAAAGAGTACAGTGACTCCAGACACATTGAGCAACGTTCCAGACATATAAGCTTACAAATAACTTTTTATGAGTGTGTGCTTTTATTGGTGGCTTCAAAAAATGTACAGAAAACTACATTGCACGTCCATTCTGAACTGCTCTTTAAGGACAACATTGAGTTAAATTTCAATTGATATTCTGGCAAATGACGCAGGTGTGTGGTAAGTTCCGGTGACAAATGCAGCATTTTTCAATTTTTTTGGCTGATTCCAGGCGTTTGCCGGAACAACACGCACAGCAGAGGGACAACGGAAGTTAGACATTACCATTAATAACGTTTTCTAAAGTTTTCTAAAACAAGCGCATTGTTTAGTTTGCCTCTGAAATATACCTTTAGGCTTATCTGTAAACTATACTGTGCCTGGAAACATTAACATCTTTTACATTTAGAGGACAAAAGCTTGCTAAACTTAGAGTCTCTTACTTTTTATGACATCATACTGCATCTTCTCATCATATTCTAGGCTGTGATCTAAACACTTTTGGCTATTTGGCTAAAAAAGAGGGAGGAGGCCGAACACAGTTCAGTTCTGCACTCCAAAAATAAATATTATTTTCCATTTATATCAACATAAATGAGCTTAATCAGGCTGTGGTATACTGGAAACTCCATTTACATTCTCAAAAAACTGATGTTGGAGAGCTGCAAACATATGAGGCAGAGATGTTGTTTTTGATGTCTCTCATAGTTTGCTCAGAGTAAAACTCTTTGGACTGAGGGCTCCTGCTGTTCTCTCAGTGTTTGGTGTGGACGTGAATGAACCCTTGCTCTCTTTTCCAAAGATCTCTCCAAATCTGCTCTCATTCATCACTGCTTAGAGGAGCAGCATGCGGCCCGCACCCCACTGAGGGCCTAGAACCACCAGGACCACATGTGTTTGAGTTAGAAAGGGCCACAACAACAATAAAAAAACTACAAGTAAGTAATCACAACAGAAAAATGCATCTGTAAATGTATTTGTTTTGGAATAGTGTAAGGATATTGTACCCAGTGTTTCCGTCACATTTTAAATCACAGTTTAATGGATTCTCTGTATCCTTGTGTGTTTTGGCATAATTTCGAAACTCTCTTGCGTTTGCCTTGTTTTGCTATATTGAGTCCATAGGGTCAAAGTGTTATGGGTTTAGGGTTAGGGTCAGCCAAATATCTTTTAGGTCCCCTCTTAGAAATCTGACGACATGATTGATATTGTTATTGTATAGTTTAGTGTGTAGTTGACCAAACAGTTTTTTTTTTTTTATTACTTGTTTCTTTTTGGACTTTGATGCTTTTGGCTTTGATGCTCTTTTTGGTCAAGTAAAAATGGAAGCTTTAGTGCAAGTTCTTCCAGGATGAATTGCTACGTCAATTAATACACACAGATCTACCCAATTATCATTCGACACTTGGAGTATATAAGTTCACTTTTTTGCATTTGTCAACGCTAATGCCAGCATTCTCCCCCATCTTCCTTCCACCACTAGGTTGGTCACTGTCCCTACATTTAGGGGTAAGCTACGCCCCTGACTTCATCTTCAGACAGAGACAGCAAGAACACGCAACCTTCTGGGTTCGAACTACCAGTTATATTTTTCCTTTTTTGAGACAGACCATTGGTTGGAAGTGTATCTGTGATTTCCAAAAATGCTTTTTGCATAGGAAGATAACTAGATTATGAGACACAGCATATATCTTTCTGTATCTCTCAAATTTCGCTCTGAGTTATCTTTAACCTTTTGATCTGATAAATGAACAAAAATGGAAGGAGATAAGAAAGAGATAGAGGTGAAATTCTTCACTGATCCTGAAAGAAAAATGTAATGAAAGTAACATATCTTTACATAGAGCAGCATAACCGTAGTACAGCATGCTATAACCTGCTTATGTAACGGTTCTACTCACGCCTGCTCCGAGCAGGCCTCGAACCAGGTCGGTCCGGCATGGGAGTCTGGTGCTCTAACAAGGTGGCTAAAGACCACAGCCTCAAGCGTCTGTCGCTAGAGCACCTCTTGAGGTTGGGGAGTGAGGTTTACACACTGCATAGCTCTTCACTAGCTAGCCTCCGTTACACTTACACCTCTAAACGTTCAGCAATCTAAACCACTGAACCACACAAACAATACTTAAAGGGCCCCTATCCTAAAAAATGCACTTTTAAATGTGTTTAAACATAACTGTGTCAAAAGTGTGTGCACAGAACCACCCTAGAATGTAAAAAATCCACCCATTCACTTTTCTATAATCCCCAATAAACCTCATCAGTCCTCTTGAACGAGCCGTTTGCATTCTCTGAGCAATGTGAAATCACATTGATCAAGCCCTGCCCATGACTGCTGATGGACTGCTGCTGTCTCCGCCCTCATCCAGCTGTACACTGTCCGCCATTGCTTTCACACTGGACTACTTGCAGTGAGCTACAAGAATGTGTGCATTCGCGGGCAGACCTCACGCGTGCATTGACTGCTTTCAGTTTTTATATGACGCGTTTATCCTGTGAACTTCACTGATAAAGTCAATGTACTCGTTGTAAAGACAGATAACGTGTTTGTCCTGTGGACTTTCACTTATTAAAGCAATGTGTTTGGTTTATTAAAATAAGAAAGTGTTTATCATTCGCTTCAGCTTTGCTGTTACTGAAGCGCAGTCTCATTTAAAGTGACGCACCCCAAAGCAGCACGTTTTTCTCACAGGCAAAAATGGACACATAGAGCACAGTATAATAAAAGTGTGTGGTGTATTTTCAGCTGAAACTTTAAAGACACATTATGGGGATACCAGAGACTATTTTTACATTGGACAAACACCTGGGATAGAGGCCCTTTAACATAAAAATTGTCAGCAAAGTTATGCAAAACACATTTATGAGTCGTCTTGACTGAAACGTGTTGTGGATTGTTTCATCAGTTGTCTGGTGTTTTTAGACAATCATTGTTTGGATACCCATGGGAAACCTGCTCAACCTCTGTATTGTAAGGTCGTGTGAGCTCATTGTGTTGTGTTAACAGTTCCTGTGGATGTCAGTGGATAACAATTTCGTTTTCCCTTCCGTGTTTTATTTCTATCATCCGTGTGGTAGGCCACCCTCACTGGCTGTACTGCACGGAAGGATGATTGATTTACAGCAGGTTAAAGGAAGGTCAGAGCCAAAATCGATGAGGAAACAGTGATGCTATTTTTGATGACAGGAAAAATGGAAGAAAAAGAGAGATGGGTGAATAAGTAGATTATGTATTGCAGATAAATTATGTAGTTGAAAAGAAAAATTATATATGATAATGATGCAAAAGGATTGTTGGGATTTACTAAGTAAAAGTGATGCTGCTATATTTTGTTTGTAACACTCCTGCCTGCTCCCCGTTTGTGTCACCGGACTACACCCCCCAGAATGCCTTGCACCCGTCATGATTGTATCTGCACCTGTCCCTTGTTTCATCTTGTTTGATTTCACACCTGTTCTGAGTTTGTTTCTGTATTTAAGTTCAGTCTTGTGTCTTGTCCGTTGTCCAGTGTTGTTGCATGCTTGGTTTACGGTACCCGTGTTTGTGTTTACCCGAAAACCTGATTCTGTGGAATAAACCTGTTTGCCTGAGGAAATCCTGTGGTGTGATCTTCTGCCTGAACCTCTGAACCATGACATTGTTATCAGTGTCACAATAGCACAGCTAAGGTTTCCAACTGTTGCTTGGGTCAAATACAAACAAACTGCTGTCTACATTTAACCTAGAAAATGTCCATATATGACCCAACCATTGTTTGTAAACATAGGATAAGTCGTCCGGTATGCTAATCTCAGATAACTGGCTCAAATAGAATGATCTGGGTGTTCATAAGCAAAGATGGAAGAAAATAAATATTTCTGGAAGGATCATGCACTAGCTGAGCAACTGTTATTGAGATGAATAGGCTCTCTGCAAGTTCATATTTATTCCAGTTTGATTCTTTTTAATGAGTCAAACAAACAAACAAACACACACACACACACACACACACACACACATTCAAAGAAGTATATGTGTCATGTTGTCATCTGGCTCAGGGTAAAACTATTGCCCCACAACAAGAGGTTTCCTAGTCTGACACCAGGATTAGCCTGGAGGTCTTTATTTGTGACGTTTGCATATTTTCCCAGTGTCTCGTATAGTTTTCCCAATTGTCCAAGGACAATTTTCTGTGTCTCAAGATGCTGGGATAGCCTTCAGCCCTGCGACAATCCAGAGGACAAGCGGATTTGGAGGACGGATGAATAAATAGATTGATGGTTAATTCTAATTTCTTCATTTTTATTTCACATGCAGTAAATACTGTACAGCTTGGTTAAGCAACACTACTTTATCTGACTGCACCACAAGTTCAGATCAAATGAAGCTATAGATTTTATTAAAAACATTTGCTGTGCTAAACAAAATTCCACCCATTTCCAATTGCATCCTGTGCTATCTAACATATTAAATTCTACATTGACAAGACAGAAAGAATGAGAGAAAACTGGAGAAATGTGATGCTAATATATCATATTATCCCTCAAATGCTATTTATGAATTATGCGTCATTCTCCATCAATGCCAGACGAGGGTATTGATTCCTGGAAAACTGACCTCGGACTTATTCATCTTTTGAATGGCTCATCCTTAGAAAAACTGCTTTCCACACGATAGATTAGACTACCGACAGTTCCAAGACTGTTTGAATTCCTCAACATATTTTGCAGTGCTAAAACAGAAATCTCTGCTATACACTGTCCATTGTCAGCAAACTAGGGAGTCGGGACTAACTTACTAGATAGTTGTTTTGACCATGTTTCACCCAAAGTTTTTTTTACCGGCCTTTTGAGTTTTGAGTGTTTAATGGACATTGGTTGGACTCTGTTTGACATCTTTGAGGACTTGGCCCAATGTTCTTGGGTTTCAGTGTGGAAATGAGCTGCAACCTCATGAATGAGATCACAACGTCAAAAGAGTGATATTTACTGTCCAATAATCACAACTCATGTTTCGTTTTAAATTTCATCATATCATTTATTATGAATAGAAGATTTACAAATAGAGGGAAAACAGTAATCTGGACCCAGTTCTGACACTGTTTAGATGTATGTGGAAAACTGAAATTCCCTTTTCTGCTACTCTGTCTGTCCTAATATCTGACCCTTTCATAATAGCCCACCAGGGGGTTTCTTTAATGTTCCCCTTCACACTCATTCCTGACCGGATATTACAGATTTGGCACATGGGGTTTATTTATGAATTCTCTGCCTGAAGTATTAGCGCTATTAGCCACTAGCATCTAGCTGACTGATCAAAACAGTAGTCGGATTGATGGGTTTGTTTTTTCTTTTTGCCCTCATGAAGTTTGCCTCTCAGCGTGACGTGGCTCCAGGACACTTCCTGTGCTTTTCCACACTGGCAGCTACTGCTTAGGCTAATGTTGTTGTGGCCTGGGGTCTGCAGTAGTTGTTAATATGGCCTGGGGTCTGGAGTAAGTTGTTAAGACGGTCATTTACATTTATTTACAATTCACTGAATTGTACAAAATTTAAGTGAGGAAATAAAATGGCTCGATCCAGCCTTGGGTAGTTTGATGGTAAAGTGTGACAAGATTCAAAGCTGCATCTCCTAGAAGCACAGACTGGCTAAACATGTCTGGTCGTTCAACAGTGTGCTAAGCTGTATTGCTACTATTGCTTATACATTAAGTGATTGTAACAAAGCCCCTACATTACAATTTTATACATACTGTAAATGTGTTACTTTCAAAGTGATCATGACATTTTTGAGCATCCTACAATAACTACATTAACCTAATATGGTATTAGTTTTGGGTGGGACTGAGTTTTCAAAATACTTGTACAGATATTAGACTTTTAAGTGTGAAAGTATTTTTTATTGCTGTTCAGTCAATACATGTACATCACACCATCTGCCTAGTGCCTGCTGTTTCACATCACGAGATCCAGTACCTCTTGGCCTTCATCTTCTCTCCTCAACATTTATAACCTCTTTTTATTCCCCTGTCCATCATCTCTTTCAAGGTACATGATGTAAATTGACCGCTTTTTATCGGCAACCATAAATGTCACTCAGATTCGAAAGGGCCTCCTTCCAGCCATGCTGTGTCTTCTCAGCTCTGCTGGTGATATCTCAGAGAGGAAATCCTACTGAATTAATGATTTTTTTAGGGCGCCTACAGAAACCAGTTAGAACCTGCAGTCAAAACAGAGGTAAAACCACCAGAGCATTTTGTAATCAGAAAGCTGTTTTTAGAATAGCCTACTGAAAAGACCATCATGGACCAGCATGACTTTTTGTACTGGTTTATGTTTAGAGGAAAAAATAAGAGGTTATTCAAAAATGACTAAATTCAAATTTTTTCACTGAACTATATTTTTAAACTGCTGTTGCACTGAAGTCAGTCATGACTTGCCCATATTCTGTGTTGTGTGTTGAATATGTTACACAGATATTAACTCTACATCTCAATTTTAATGAAAACAAATGAAAGCTTTTATGGGCTCTGCAATGTGTGTATAGAGCGATGGAGCTTTCTGGTGGTTTTATAAGCTTAACTCAAAGCATAACCTGATGAGGCTGAACAAGTCCTGTAGAGAGAGGGTATAGGGTTAGTGTCAGAGTCAAGCCTAAATGAGGGAATCTGGGTTGGTATCAAGGTTATGACTCCAGGTTAGGTTGAAAGGACATGACTCTGTCAGTTTCGATGCTTGTCTGGGACTCTTAATGGGGTTTGAATGAAGCCAGATGTTTTATTGGCCTGGTTAGGATTAGCTGGATTAACACTTTAGGGGTCAAACTGAGGGAATGTGGGTGAAGGACAGGGCAGAAGACAGGTGGAAGACCCCTCCTATAACACCTAGTCATGCAGAGCTCACATGCATAAGGCTAAATGCTTGAACACAGGGATCTGATATGAGATTTTGAGCAAACCACGATCTGAGTGCTTGTGGGTCATTTGAAATGGAAAAGATTATTCTCAGTATTTTGAGGAACCAATCACGAGCACCAATCACAAGTCACAAACTAAAACTTCAGAATCGTATACTAGTATATAGAGCAAATGATATATGCTTGACAAAATTCTGACTTATGACGATTGACAATATTTCACTTACAGTATATGAATTACCATTTATCTAAGAAACAGAGAAGAATTAACCTGCCGTCTTTTACGATTCCTAATCCTTATGATAACAATTAAAAGACTTGAACCTGACAAGCTTGTTATTATGGCTTACATTTCTGATTTAGCTTGTGAAGGCAGCATTAGTTAAACATTTACTTGACAATACATTATCTGGCTATCAAACAGTACAGTTGTTTACTCAGGTTAGCCAATGCTTTTGTCTGTGTGGTAAGAGTGTTACAGGATTTAAAGTGGAGGTGTTTTTGTGTAGCTTCTGTTTTTTGTCATCTCAAAGGCTAAGTTTATTTTCATTTGGAATGTATGTGGTTTTTGAGACTCTTAGAAACTAAGTATGTCAAGTCAGACTTGTTCTCTTTTTTCTATCAGAAAAAAGTGGGATGTAAAAGTTTTTTCCCTATTCTTACCAAGAAACAGGTTGCATTCCTTCTTGTTACACAAAACACAGATGAGAGACAAGACACACAAGAAATGTTTCCTTTGAGAAAGAGAGGTGAATTCTGAAATGGGCACGATGAGTTAGCTTTAAGGATGCCCTCTTTCTCATGAGAAGAAAAAGAGGAGTTTAAAGATATGACACTGTCAGGAGATCAGAGCACAGTGTCACTTAAAAAATGAAAACATTAAAAAAAAATCCAGTTTAAATGAGTCAAAACAGGAAGACGATCCAACTGAATCTCACAAGACTCGAGGTTAGCTGGGCTGACACAACCTGTGAACCCTATATAACAAAACATATATGTGCACTTACCAAATCCACACAAACACAGCACACACTGTCACACAGACATTCAATTGAAAGCACCTGTTTTACCCAGCTGTTTTTTGCTGAAAATCCTCAGAAGTCGAAGCTTCCAAGAACCTTGGCTCTTTTGATAACATCTCTTACTTCAATGAGTCAAGCATTTTGAAACATAAGTATCCCTTCTGTGGTTTACATCTGCCTTATTCTCTGAGATTTACAGACAGTAACTCCAGATTTGTGAAGAATATGCATTCACATGAAAACCAGGTTACCATAGCTAACCAGACAGTGTTTGGTTTTATAAATGTGGGTATGGAATGGAAGTTATTAATTGTGTCTACACTCATTTGTATCGTAGGAGAGTAAAGGATTTATACCCCAGTGCTTGAAGTTTGTCGTGTGTGTCTGTTTTGGGCAAGTTTTGATGGGAACAGCCCTTTCTCAAACATCTAAAACCCTTATGAGGCTCTCTGTTGTGTTGCATGCGTGATTCATTGAATTTGTTGTTGTGGGTGAAGGGCGGCCTGCTCTCAAAAATTGTCAATAAGAGGAAATTGTGCTGGAGGAATTCCTGATACTCATGTGCCGTTCGGCCAGTGAGTTTGTGGTTAAGTTGCGTGCAGGAAGAAGGGAAGCGTACGTGGCATGCTGAGACACGAGCCATGTCTCAAAATGGTCTTACTCTGGATGGAATAAGCTAAGCACATGTCCTCAGGGACTGGCAAAAGATTGATACAACCCCTGTTGAACTCTGGGGAATCCCACATCAGAATTTGGGGGTTTGTGGGTGACAAAGGGTGGAGTTAAACCACTTCCCCTGCTTGTTAAACAAGGCCAATAAAAGGCTTGGCAGAAACCCTTAGCATGTTGTTACTTGTGTATGCTGAAGAGTGATTCTAGTTGCTAACTGATCTTTAGCATCACACAGTAAGGATTGTGTGAGAGAGCTGTGGTGTTTTTTATATATAGGCAATTTTCTCAATATTTCGATTTTTTTGCACCCTTGAATTTTAGAATTTATTTTATTTCGGCCAAATTATATTGGCTTCATTAGTATCCTAACAAACCATACATCAATGAAAACTTATATATCCAGCTTGTATGATGTGTAAATATCAATTTAAAAAAAAGACCCTTGTGACTGGTTTTGTGGTCCAGGGTCACATGTGTAAAACTCTCTTAAACTATTAAATCTGATGAGCCAAGTTACATCTTGGTCTACTGCTTTACATTAGACTAGGTTGGATTAGTGTTCTTCATGTTAGGATTTGCTTTGAGTTAGAATTTACTCACAGTTCGAGCAAGGCATGATGAAACATTTCCATCTCTTAATTGGGACCAGAGCCATTTTGAGACCTGCTAGGCTAATTCAAGTGACAGTTTAAACTAAACTGAAGCTCACTTTTTCCTTGCTCAGAACTTCAAAGCTTCCAGTCCAAACAAAGCCGAAAGACCTCCTAACCATCTAAAAACTCTTCATCTAGTCACATGATTCTTTATAAGCACACAGGGAATTTATATTTCAGAATTTACAAAAAAACTCTTATCTGGATGTGGGTGCAGTTTGATTTTGTAGTTAGTTAGAAACTTTAGCAGGACTTTAGTGATTTGAACCTCTCCTGATCACAATTAATTATCATTGTAGAGCAAGAATTTTGGTTAATATGTATTAGTGCCAGATTATATAAACATAGCCAGACCATGCTAGTTGAGGTTTGGTTGGTAAACAGGATAGGTATACTGGTCTTTTCAGCAGGGTACTATCAGAGTAACTGATCTTATATCAGCAGGTAAGGAGGACTTTCATCCGCAGAGAGTTGTGGGAGATGGTGATGACCCGAGTGAGTACGGGGATGGAGGGGATTCTGGGACGAGGCTTATCATTGTCATCTTCAGAGGGCTTCTCGTCTTGTTCCACACACTTCATCGCCCTGAAGGAATTTAACATGTTCCATGAGAGAGAGTTATGTGGGGCCAGCGCTTGGTTGCGGAAAATGGTGGGCACCTTTCCCAGAAATAAAAAAATTGTGATCTGTCGAAAACTAGCCCTTCAACAAAGAAGAAATGCCAATTCTAAGCAAAGTAGAGAGCATGAAAGTCAGAAATCTTAGAAAGTAATGGTCAGCATGGAGAGGAATTTTTGCACTTGTGCCTTTCTCTTTTCTGTCATTACGTCAGCGCAAACCTATTGCTTTCCATTATTATTTTGAAATGATTGTGTTTCATGGCTGCTAGTGAATCTACAACATGACACTTGAAGTGTGGCCCCCTGCATCTCCAGTATCCTGGAAGAAATTCAGGCCCGCCGAACCAATGATCCTCATATGCTGGTACTTTTGTTGAATCAAAAACACTTATGATCTTGCAGAAATACTTTTATATCTAATCTGTAATAAACCAAGAACTTTTATTATGTTACTGTGTGTGTATTTTAGGCAGGTGAGGCTTAAAAGAGTATATTTCTGGTTGCTCAACAGTAAAAGAAACATTATGGAATGTGTTGTATTAAAAAAATATATGGAATGAGATTTCATTCCCTGGTTTTTTTTAGTAAATGCATTTTCAACTAAAAGAATAGTTAAAGAAGCAAAATCATTAAGAGGAATCAGAATCAGAGTTGTTGCATTCCTTATGATTCCCTTTCTTCTTTTACACCATACTAATGTCAATGTCAATGTCAGGTCCCTCTTTCGGCAGCCTCTACATCTCCCCTTCTCCCATAGGCTTCTAGCCCACTTCCAGTGGCTTATCCATGTTTTTGTGGGTCACTTGGAAGCGGAAAATTAGCCCTGTTCCCTGAGGCAGGGATTCACCCCACTTATCATAAAATGAGTTTCTCGAGTTTCTGATGATAATCGTGCTGATCATCGCACCGCAACAGGAGCCGCACTAGCACGCTTCAGGAGAAGAGGCTTGGGATAAACAGGCCATTGCTGCAACACTGTGGTCTTGCACACATCACTGATTAGCGGCCTGCTAACTTGATCTCTTTACCAGAAAGAAGAAAAGTAAGTGCTACCACAGGATCAGCGCTTCATCTCTGTAGGTCTAATCCTAATCTTGAGCAGGCGAATCTCTGATTGGATGTCCCGCAGTCTTTCCGGATGTTTAAGTCTTGCGGTAGTTGCACTGTACTTTGAGGAGTTGAAGAACTTTGCATGTGTTGTCACTTATAGCACCATCATTGCTAATAACAGGCTGGATTAGCCCTTCTTCTGCTTGATCCCATAATCCCCCTCTTTCTTTTTCTCTTTCTCTCTCACTGTATGTATATATATCGCTGTCTCAGCTTGTCCCGATCCCCAAAAACTTCATCGTCTCGCTCTTTGCCGGGTCGAGGCAGATCTGAGAGGGTATTAAAAGGGAATTGACCTCATGTACGAGGTTTCAGGCCCTGTTCTTTGTGAGGCAGCTCAGAACTCATTAACATGATGGCCCTTACTGACTTACTGTCTCATGAGTGAATGTCTTTATAGACATGCTGTTATTGCAGCACGGTTTAAATCAGCACGTCCATAACAATGCCATTACACTCTTAAGATGAAAGCTTTTAACAGGCCAATGAAACCAAGATTGCAGTTGTGTGTCTTGCAGTTGTGGTTCATTTAAAAGTATCTATAAACAAATTGGCAGACTTACATTGCATTATGCTATACATTAAACAGGGTATGTGCAATCCTGGGATTGAACCCATGACATTGGCGTTGCTAGCGCCATTCTCTAACCCCTGAGCTACAGGAAAGCTCATCGTATGTTCAAATGTTAATTGCCTTTTCTCTTAAAATAATAAATAAGTTACCACCTGGTTCTGACCATAGTCTCGGCTTGTTGGTGTAGGTTTGTTTTTCCAACATTATACATAAGTAATTAAGATTAAACACACCTACACATCATGCAAGCATATACATCTTTAAAAATAGATTTCAATCAAAAGCATACATTCTCCAGAGTTGGACACCACTTTTGGTCAATCCTGCATATGCAGCACCTATTTTTTTCTGTTGTACAAGCTCTCAGGTGTTGTTTTCTAGGTTGTAATGCTAAATACAATCTAAATTGGCTATATAAAACCAGTCTTTCAATACTGTATTTCCTGCCCCAGCTTCCTTTTTCAATAGAAAACTGTCAACACAGGAAAGAGAACTGCACCCGTTAAACCATTTTATGGGGTCTGTAAAGAGTCCTTGCCCACGTCTGTTACACCTTTATACCTGTTGTTAAGTGCTGGTTTATGTTAAAAGTAAGTATTCCGCTATAGCAATTATAGAGTGCATACCTATATATTGTAAAACAATGTACTTGGACATTCTACTACATCATATAATTGCATCATGAGACCACGGACCTCTTTGAAATCTCTTAAAGTGACAGTCTGCCTAACACTGTAATATGCAAGGTAGTTAGTTAGGAATAGAACACCGAGGGGCGACTACACAAAAAGTGCAGCCCATGACTCAATCATGTTAGCGCATGAGTCGATTTTACAGACCAAGCATCCAGGCAGAGCTCTGTGGCTGATGGAGTTCAGCGTTTGATGGATGGATGCTGGAGAGAGGGGATGGGCAGCACTACAGCAGCATGAGAGAGCTTGGCATGAAACCTACTTCCAGCATGAGCTGGTCCTCGCCGCTCCGCATTAATCTTACCTTCGCCTGTAGGATTAATGCTCGGTTTTGCATTTATCCATCTAACCCTCTGCCTTCCTCTTTCTCCCCTACTGCTCTCTTCTACCCCCATAATAACAGTCAGCTCTGTCAAATTCGATAGTGATATAGAGAGAGAGCGAGAGAGAGAGGCACAATCGCCTACATGCTACATTTCTTTCCCTTTTTTAACTAAAGTAAAATCAAACTATATTATGAAATTACATTATTATAATACTGAGTTATGTAATGCTATCAAACAGGATTTCACTTTTGAGAGTAAAGCAATGCGGCTAATAATACAAAACTGATATAATTTCCATTTTAAAAAGTTTTTATGAAACTATGGTCAAACGTTAATCAGATCAAACCTTATTATGCAATTACATCCTGACATCAATGCTTATTGACATGTTTCATATGTTGCCATATTTCATTTAGGCTCTGTATACATGAGTTGATCAATGATTTCATTTGATTAAACAACAATTTGGAACTACTAGTCACACGGACAACTAGAAAAAACACGGCAGACATTCTTCAGTAGTGTAATATGACACCTGTGGTGTGTCATTAATGCTTTGCATTGATTAATTCATACCACAAAATGTAAAAAAAAAAAGCAGTGTGTTTGCCAATACTGTACGTTCCACAAGCACTGTTTCCAGGGGTTGAAAGAGGAAGAGGGGCTGAGGTTAAATATGGGGAGCGCACAAGAAAATGTAGCCTCCATAAAACCCACACCCGGTTCCCAAATACTTCCATGATGGATTTATAAACTGAAGAAGGGAGGGGGAAAGAACTGTTTATTTAAGATGTTTAGATGTGACCCTTTTTAAGCCTGACCGCAACCTAAAGCAGAAGAAACGATCTGACTACAGGAAGCCACAGGGTACAGTGTCAAGAAAGACATAAACACAATAAAGGAAAAGAGCTTAAGAAAGGGAAAAGATACGGCAAGAAAATGTGAGATTGGGTTAAGAATTGAGCCCCAACCTGAGGTCATTTCTGCATGGAAGGAAGTTATTAGAAGAGCTCCATAGTGAACCATGAGCCCAGTCCACAGCCTCAATTCAACATATACACACACAAAGCTGTATGGAATTATTTACACAATGTATATGGGAATTAGGACCTTCAACCAAGAGTAATACAATAAAAACTAAATATCTGACTGTCATTTAGAAAACCTCAAACAAATAGCATTAGTTCTTCTGCTGTCATCTTCCAAAAGTTAATCATACAGGATCTGATTTCCCCAAAATTGAAATCCTTCTGGGTTCAGAGAACGGCTCGGTTCTCAGGGACGGCAGAAATATGGATTTAGTTTGTAAGAAGGAATGTGAGGCAATGGGGGGGTGGATGGTCTCATTAGGTCAGTGCATTGAAGTAGTTTGTTATTTACGGTGCAAGATTCCTATGTTTCAGCACTTCACCTGTGCACACTCTCTGAACGCTTTCACAGAGGAACCACTGACCCCACAGCCCGATTCACACAATCTCCTTCTTCTAGTCTCAGATGGCACACCCATGGACTGTTTCACGCATACAGAACTTAAGTCGCTTTGGATAAAATGAATGAATGTAAATGTAAAACTAAGTCATCATAATAAGTTTCCAGATTGTTACAAAGACCCATTGAAAAGAATCACAATATATCTTTAATATCTCAGTTACTATTTGCAAATGAACAGTTGCACATTAATTATGTGAACAATTGAATTATTTGTCTGCTTTGTTTATTTTCCTAAATCAGAGATGTGATGTTACCTCTCCAAATGCTACTAGAGAAGATACTGATAAAAAGACTCTTAAAAATGGAAGCATTGTGGATGTTTTATTTACAAACAATGTCTCCTCCACGTCTAAATGATGATTTTTTTTTGGTTGGTAAAATATGGTGGATGCAGTATGTGTATCTGGAGTATGTGAATTAATCATTAAAAATGTACAATTACGATCAAGGTTTATTCAATCATGATCACCTGAAGGAAACAGAAAACATGCAAAAAAGGCAAATGTAGTTTTTAGAGTATTTTAGAATACATTTTAGCAATTTTCTTTCTGTATTGTTTGTATTTTCTTGGTTATAGTGTTTGGCACCAAATTAAATGAAAAGACATATGTAAGATTATGTACATAATAAGAAACTATTGTTGGTCATTTTACATGCCAGTAGCCCTTTTCCCCCTAAGTGGATGGATCTTCGCCAACAAAAGCTGCTATGTGGACCAGACTTTATGCCAATAATGAAACATCTGGTTACGCAAGACTACCCTCTTACAAAAGAGCCACGATAATTGATTTCCTTATGGTTTGTGGAGGAAAGTAGAATACTGATATGTTAACATGTTTATTTTGGGAAGGATACACAACATGACGTTGCTGAAAATCCTATATGGAGGACTTTAGGCTTCTCGACATTGGCGCGAAACATCTCAATCGGTAGCGCAACTGTTAGGACATTGCTATAGCAAATGCAGGGTCACAGGCTTGATTCCCAACGGAAGACGCATACTGATCATATGTATGGCTTAAATGCACTGTGCATAAAAGCATCTGTCAAATGTGCTCCTCATGTGCTCTGCATGGCCTGTTTCCACTGAAGAAATTTTAAGGGGTCTATTTTAGTGTAATTACACATATATCTCTCACACCCTGATGGATGGTCCCTGGGATGGGCGCAACATTACCCGCAATCCCTCATTGCATCTGCTGAAGGTTTGCATCCATCCGACTCTTTAGACAGGGTGCAATATAAAGAGAGAAAGGGAGTGTCAATCTCTCTAAAATTAGACCAGAGAGTGCAAAGCAATATTCATTAAAGAATGCTACTATTTGCTGGATTGGGGACAGTAACATTATCTTCAGCAAGAATTAGATACGACGACCTGCTTGCATGTTTTCAGAAGCGTGTCTTGCAGACCAGCAACTCATAAACTTCATCTCCCACGAGTCCTTACTGAAGTCTCCCCAGGTGACTCCAGAATGTGCCCATAAAATGTATCTTTCCTGTAAGCCGGAGGGCCGTGACCTCAGATCGACCCTCATGCTTTTGTGATTCATGGGAGTTCAGGAGAGATACAAACGATTCCTTGGATTCCTCCGCAACTAGACGCCCACTACCGCACGACACTTGAGATGCAGAGATCGCAGAGCTCAGGGACCACCGTAACTCACTCTGTGTGTGTGTAAGACAATGATAGTACAGTCTACCTCTCATTGTCATAGACACAGTAACTCAACGACAGTAATTTATTGAATGTCCATGACCGCTCCTCGTCTGTTATTCAAGGTTTCTGATGCACTTAGAAGTGTGGTGAGGGTGTGTTTTATAGTAACTTTGTGATGCTGCGGTTGGAGTCTAAAATGAAACACATGGCTTCACTGCGATAGACTATGTCAATATATTATGCAATAAAAAAACACTTTCCATGAGGCTTATGCAATGTTAAATGCATTGAGCAGGTGAATTAAACTAAAAGATGGGTGAACACATTTTTTTTGAAGATATTGAAGATATGTTCTTGGTGCCTTTTCATTTTAACATTTACACCCACACTAAAACCATATTGAGAAGTCCCATTTCTACAGGAAACGTAAAAATGTTAAGGAATTTCCCCATTACTTGAGTTCTCTTTTTAATAACAGGTTTAAAGTTTCTGATCTGTGAAGTGTCTAACCGGCTGATTATAGGTGTGTACTGTATGCTCTCTTTCTGAAAGTAACTTCACAATCAAAGACACACACGCACGCACGCACGCATGCACGCACACACACACACACACACATTTTGAACTCAGATCAGTCCACAACCTTCAACTTCATCCGCAAACTCATGTGACTGGTCCTTGGGTGAAGTAAATTCCTCCATTTGTTTCTCTGGCAGTGACCCTTTTGGACCAAATGTCTCAAACCAAACACTCTCGCTCTTTATTTTGGCGTCTGCGCCTGAAATAAAACTACAAACTTCAATATCATTTTTCACAACTCTGCTGTGAATTGCGACTATATTTATGTTGGCTTGACAAATCTGCTATACACGTCGTCGTCTTCTTCTAAGACAAAAATTTGTGCATCTAACTCGTCATAGAGCTTTTAAGCTAAATACATTAAACTTTTCACAGACCTTCAACAAGAAGTGTGCTACATCTTTTCTAACTGTTTCGGATTCCGGTTTTCAAAAAAACGGTTATTAAAACCACTAAAAATCCCACAGATTTAACATTGCGACAAACTTTGACGGGTCATAACTCAGAATGAGGACTACATGGAAACTTGCGGGTTACCATGTTTGAAGAGGCTGGCAGGCTCTGTAAGAACATACCTCACTATGAGGTGTAAGTTGTACCCCTGGAGTGTAAGAGCCACCCGAAATTCCCCATAGACAAGGGGGTGGGCTCATTTAACTGTGGCAGCCAATCAGTCTCCCAGTATCTTTATGAAGCTATGAAGTCACACCCATAGCAACCATTTACAGCATATAGACCAGTGGTTCGCAACCTTTTTTAAGTACTGGACCCCCAACATATATCAAACCAACATCAAGATTAATAATAGTAACATTTTTTTATGTCTTATGGTCTCTCCAGATTACACGATTTGTTTAATCTGTTGCGTTGTCACTGTGTCAGATTTTGCGATTTTGACCATGAAATTCGTGTCAGACTACGTTACACTCCGTCGAGTCTTTTACGATGTGTGTGATGTCATTGAGAAAGAGCGGAACTAAAGAGTGACTTCCACAAAAAGTGTAAACAAACAGTGGCTACTGATGCAGTGTGTTTTGTACAGGCTGTTGCATTGTCATAGTTATTTATTGATTTAATGCTCCAAATTTACTCACCGGGTTAAGCGCATCCGCTATTATTTACCAGCACTTTCTTTATATCACTTTGCCATGGTTTTCGCAAAGCATACTAACGACCGTCTGTGACATGATTGCAAACAAAATCTGGTTTTATACTTTGAGTTCAACCAGAACTCTCTTGGAACGTTCCCGTTGGAGATCAGGGACGAAACAGATAAGAGCAATGCCAAAACTGTTTATTCTTTTATCAACGCAATGTTGATTTTGCATTTTATTTTTTTATTTGTATTTGCTTTTTCGTCTATGAAATATAGATGCAAAGCAATACTCTTCAAAATAAATGGTTGATGAATCTTCAAAAACGGCTGTAAGCCAGATATTTAAGTAGCCTATTAAATATGATAGCTATATAAGTATTGAGATGCATTCTATTCCATTATCAACAACATGAGAAAATCTTTTCTGTAACGTTTGATTATTTATGTGCTAAGTAGGCCTATATTTTAAAATGTACGTATATAAATACAAAATAATTACTCTACACAACGCTCCTCGACTGCGCATTTTTATTTGTTTCACTCCTCCCTTGTCCATAAAATCACACCATTTTCACATGTTACTTCACTTTATGGATAAAATAATTATTTAATTTTAGTAATGAATTGGTTTAAGACTTGTTTATTTTTTTGTGATTATTCATTTATGAAAAGTGATGCATTAATTAGGAAACTAGAAAGTTGAATCGCACCAAAATCCGTTAAAACCACTTAAAATTATCTTTTGAATAATCCTTTTCAAATGCTCCCATGTGCCTGTAACAGCTGCAAGTTAAGAAATATTTAGGCAATGTTGTTGTTTATATGTAATATATATACATAGCTACATATAAAACACACATTCTGCTGTTCCCGTATCACAGGTGTAGTGTTTGATGCTTGAGAGCGTCTACTCAGTCTATAGCCTACCCCACCTCAAGAAACAATGTTGGGATGTTGGAATGTTCGAAAACAGTATAGTCTCTCAGCATTTTCGAGCTTCAATCTACACCCAAATGCAGAACGAAAACGCAATTCGCATGGAATATGCCCCGCGATTACCGGCTGCAGCATTGTTGTCATAGCTCCACGGACCCTTTCTTCATTGCATAATTCCACACAGCAGCACAAATATCACTTTTCTCTTTCGTTTTACCACATTTGAAAGCTGTACACGGAAGAGCATCTGAGCTCCTATTGGCTGTGACAGAACCTGTCCTGACCGACGAGGAAAAATTGTAAACATGCTAGTCTTTCTGTCGACCTCAGCACATTTTCGGTTGTCGTATACTATGAGGAACTATACGAGACGACACGGTTGAAACTTACATCAGGACACCCCAGGGGTGGCACCACTACTCTGAAAGTGGTGGGGCAAATTTTGATGCACAATAATTATTAATAATAATTTAAACTAAATAGCAAGTGGCACAAATGAAGCATAAATCAAGTAAATATTATTGACATTTTTATTATGATTATTAAATTACAATGGACAATATAATGACTAAAGAGCAATACAAATAAGTTCCATGTATACCATATGCAACAACAACTATATTTCAGTTCTACTGAAAACACAAATTTAATTCATGAGAATTCTTTATACAGATACAAAAGTTAAAACTCTATAAAAAGCAATGGGCTTCTTGCCTTTAGTCATTGCTTTAGAAAATACCAAAAGTGTCTTTCCTTTTGTTGTTTTTGAGTATGAAAATATTGCCCACTTTTCTAAGATCAATGCCTGCACTATGATTGTTGTGTGTGTGGAGAATAGCGATACTGTTCAGCCTCTCTGCTTTGGTAGTGGATCGCAGGTATGTTTTTAGTCTCCTCAAACCTGAGAACGACCTCTCAGCTGATGCAGAAGATGGAGGGATTACAAGGAAGAGTCGAATCAGTTTGCCAACTTCACTGTAAAGTTCACTAGCTTTCCCAAGGACTTTGATTTCATTAATTACATCTTGCATCGTAGCTGTTTGCTTGTACTTCATCAACTCAGGCAAGACATTTAGCTGGTTTTGCAGGCGTAAGGAATCAATGTCTGTGTTGAAGTGAGCAGTAACATTCTCAAAATCTTGCTGGCACCATCCACCTGACTTTGTGGCAGAGAGGATCAGGTTCTCCATTGACTGATAGAGCTTGAATGTCTTCTGATCAAACCTCACCTCAATTTGAGTGATCAGTGCATCAATAATTTCATAGTAGCTCTGTCTGTGAAAGTCCTCAGCTGTATTGAATCTACATCATAATGATGCTGCATCAGTTTTCTTTGGTGGTCGAATAACCCTTGGTGTCTGAGGTTCTCTGACATCAAGGTCTGCTGACTTTCTCAAACAGTCCTGCCACAGTGCTACAAAACTTCTGTCTGTACGAAAAGCAGTGAGAATTCCTTTGACTTTTGTCGCTGCTGTTTTTGCCTCATTAAGAGACAAGTGGGGACTTTGCAAAACAGAGCTAAGAGTCTCAACAGGCCCCAAGACCTTCTCAATCAACATCAGGCTAAAAAAAACTAAAGGTTAAAAGTACTTCATGCAGTCCACTTGCCTTATGTCCTGCATCTGTGTTCTCTGCTGAGCAAATACTAAGAGCATATTTCACTGTTTTGTAGTGCCGCAGTAATGACCTCACTGCCTTCACACGTTCTGCCCACCTTGTTGGATTAAGTTTACTAAGTTTTCCAGAGGCAGCAGAATGATTTGCTTCATCCTTTGTTGTCAGCTCTAGCTGAGCTTGACCGAAAACATCCTCTCTTTTTGCACTAGATTAGATTAGATTAGATTCAACTTTATTGTCATTACACATGTACAAGTACAAGGCAACGAAATGCAGTTTAGGTCTAACCAGAAGTGCAATAGCAGCAAGTGCAGGATATACAGTGGTTGCATAAGTTACATAAATAAATATTACAGAAGTAATTTACAGATGGAAATGTACTATGACCATGATTTACAGATGTCTCTTACTATAGACAGAAATTAACAGATGGATATATACTATGAACATAATATACAGATGTCTATTACTATAGACAGAGATTTACAGATGGATATGTACTATGAACATAATATACAGGTGGCTATTACTATAAACAGAGATTTACAGATGGATATGTATTATGAACAATGTACAGATGGCTATTACTATAAACAGAAATTTACAGGTGGATGTATACAATAAGTTAGGCTATGATGAGCAGCAGTGCGATGGATATAGAGTAGTGCAAATAAATTATGGACAGAAGCTATCTAAGTAACAGTGCAATGGAAGAAGTTATTGCATATTTCAGTTAAAGTGTAGGAGTGCAAGATGCATAGTAAACAGTCGGTACTGTAATGAACAGTTGGCAGTGCAAATGAGCAGTCTGGTAGTGCAAATGAACATAAATGTTATGTATAGACAGTCCATTAGTGCAAATAACAAAGTGAAGTCAGGTGTGCAATGAGGGGGGAGAGAAGAGAGTAGCAGTATATGAGGGGCAGTGGGATCAGCGAGGGGCAGAGTTCAATAAAGAGACAGCTCTGGGAAAAAAGCTGTTCTTTAGTCTGCTGGTCCTGGTCCGGAGGCACCTGAAACGCCTGCCGGAGGGCAGGAGAGAAAACAGTCTGTGAGCGGGATGAGAGGAGTCCTTAAGAATGCTGCGAGCTTGACGCAGACAGCGTTTCCTCTGGATGTCCTCCATAGATGGAAGTGGAGTCCCTGTGATGCGCTGGGCGGTTTTCACCACCCGCTGCAGTGCCTTGCGCTCTGCAACAGAGCAGCTCCCATGCCAGACTGTGACACAGTTGGTCAGGATGCTTTCTATTGCACAGCGATAGAAGTTCACCAGGATAGCCGAGGACAGACGATTCTTCTTTAGTGTCCTCAGGAAGAAGAGGTGCTGGTGAGCCTTCTTGACCAGGCTGGAGGTGTTGGTAGTCCAGGACAGGTCCTCCAAGATGTGGATCCCCAGGAACTTGAAACTGGAGACACGTTCAACAGCCATCCCATTGATTTGGATGATGTCATGTGTGCCTCTTGACTCTTTCCTGAAGTCCACAATGAGCTCCTTTGTCTTGGAGGTGTTAAGGAGCAGGTTATTGCTGTTGCACCATGTGGCTAGGTGCTGGATCTCCGTTGTTGCTGATGAGACCAATCACTGTAGTGTCATCCGCAAACTTGATGATGGAGTTAGATCCGTTCACAGGCTTGCAGTCGGAGGTGAAGAGGGAGTAGGGGAAGGGGCTTAGCACACAGCCCTGTGGTAGACCAGTGTTGAGTGTGATAGTGGTGGAGCAGATGGAGCCTGATCTCACCTGCTGTGGTCTGTTGGTCAGAAAGTCCATAATCCAATTGCATAGGGAGGTGTTAATGCCCAGGTCTTCAAGTTTGGATATTAACTTGGATGGGATGATAGTGTTGAATGCTGAGCTGAAGTCAACAAACAACATACGTGCATAAGTGTTCTTATTGTCCAGATGTGTGAGCACAGAGTGCAGTGCCATGGAAACTGCATCTTCTGTGCTCCTATTGCTGCGGTAGGCAAACTGGTGTGGGTCCAATGTGGATGGCAGAAAGTCCTTCAGGTGTGCCAGGACCAGCCGCTCAAAGCACTTCATGACAATGGGTCTCAGTGCTACAGGGCGGTAGTCGTTCAGGCACTTTGGGCTGGAGTGTTTTGGCACTGGCACAATGGAGGTGCATTTAAAGCATGTTGGCACAGCTGCTTGGGCAAGAGACAGGTTGAAGATGTCAGTGAAAACCCCAGCAAGCACATGCCCTGAGTACGCGTCCAGGGATGTTGTCTGGTCCAGCGGCTTTGTGCGCACTGATCCGGCTCAGTGCATTGCAGACGTCTATGGAGGAGAGTGTGATTGGAGGGCGATCAACTGAGGGTTTGAGCTTGGTGGCAGTTTCTCTATTGTCCCTCTCAAAGCGAGCATAAAAGTCATCAAGTTCGTTCAGGAAGAAGACATCATTGGCTGCGGGGGTGGAGTGGGTGGGTTTGTAATCACTGATGGCCTGGATGCCTTGCCACATGCGTCGAGGGTCGGAGTTGGAAAAGTGCTCCTCTACCTTTAGCTTGTAGCAGTGCTTGGCCTCTTTGATGCCCCTCTTCAGGTTAGCTCTGGATGTGCTGTAGGCTTGTGCATCACCTGATCTGAAGGCAGTATTGCGTGCCTTCAACAGGAGGCGCACCTCCTTGTTCATCCATGGCTTCTGATTTGGGTACGTGATGATGTGTTTCTGAGTAGTAACTTTGTCTATGGTGGTGTTGATGTAATCCAGTACAAAGGAGGTGTAGCAGTCAATGTCCGTGTGAGAGCCACTGGTGGCCTGAGAAGCAAATGTACTCCAGTCTGTGTGTAGAAACCTTTCCTGGAGTGTGAAATCTGCCCCCACAGGCCACACTTTGATGGTCTTCACTGATGGCTTCACACGATTGATGAGGGGTGAATACTTGGGGGTGAGGAACAAAGAAAGGTGATCTGACTGTCCCAGGTGGGGGAGGGGGGTCGCAACGTAAGCTTCAGCCATGTTTGTGTAAACATGGTCTAAGGTTTTGTTTCCTCTGGTGTGACAGGAAACATGCTGGTGAAATTTGGGGAGAACAGACTTTAAGTTTGAATGATTAAAATCTCCCGCAACAATAAACGCAGCTTCCGGGTGAGCAGTCTGTTGTTTACTGATGGCTGCATGAAGTTCTTTCATAGCAAGCTTGGCATCAGCATCCGGGGGAATGTAGGCTGCAGTTATAATGGTGGAAGTGAACTCCCGTGGCAGATAAAACGGTCACATTTAACCATGAGAAACTCAAGGTTAGCTGAACAATGTTTTCCGACAATAACAGAGTTCGTGCACCAAGCTTTGTTAATGTAAATGCACAATCCACCACCTCTGGTCTTACCGAAGCCATCTAACGTTCTATCCGCCCAGAGTGTGTGGTGTCCTGCTAAATCAATAGCATTGTCCGGTATGCCGCTGTGTAGCCATGTTTCCGTGAAGATCAAAACATTACAGTTAAAAAGTCTCTTGCTGTAAGTGATGCTGAGTCGAATCTCCTCCATTTTGTTCACCAGTGACCGAACATTGCCGAGGAAAATGCTGGGTAAAGAGAGCCGGTGTGGTGTTAGCTTTAGCTTAGATGTCATGAATCCACAAATTGAACAAACATGGCTTTTGGCTGTTCAGCTTGTATGCGTGCTTAGACTCCACTGACACAGCCAGCCATATTAGCTGCTCCATTATAACACTGACCACGAAGATCAGAGAGCTCTGAATTGAATCGAAGGAAAGCATCCTTAATTATCGACACAATATATGCTGCATCTTTAGCTGGGTTTTCATAGAACCCAATGAAATCCTCATACACAATAAAGTCACATGAAACATGCCGAATAACAAATGAATGTTGTTCTTTCATGGAAATATCAGTTGTGCTGTCAAATATTAGACTAAAATATTTGTTATTCCTAATGTTGGCAGAAAGCTCTCTTGTAATCTCTGAGGCCAGTATATTTAGGAGTTCATTCTGTATCTCGTGGGAGCAGTATTTATCCCGTCTTTGCATCCAAGATTCTAGTGTTGCACTGTCTCTTGCTCGTAGTTTCAGTAATTTGACAAAAAGGCTGTCCACATCTATACTGTGCCTGATTGGAAGACCCTGCTCACCAATAAACTGAATTGTTTCAAGGATTTTTATGAATGCTTCTTTTGCTTGTGACTGCTCTTTTTGCTTTGCTGACATAATCTGTGCACTGACAGATGTACTTCTAGAATAGTGAAGCCATTTTAAAGTGGCCTCCTTATGGCTTGAAGATGCCTCATGGCCTCTAAATCTTTCTGGACCATGCTTCCAGTTTGAAAAACCTTTAACGGTGAAGGCATCACTGGTACACTTTGAAAATGTTATTCATTTCAAATCCATTGCTACTCTACATGTATGACAAAATGCTTTTCCTTTAATCCACTCTAACCAGTTCCAAATTTTAAACCATGAAGGTTTGAACACCCTTTCTCCCTTCAGTTTAGGACCTGGCAGATCTGATGGTTGATTTGGCTGAAGATTCACTGGCACTGACTGATCTTCTCTTTCCAATTCTCTTCTGTCCCTGCTGTCATTATCGGTGATGGATATGCCCTTATTGTCAACTGTCTGTACCTCCCTAGAAAACATAAGATGAATGCTGTGATCTAACTAACTGAAGACTAACTTAAACTTGACAATTATGACAATTGCTTTAGTCTTATTTATATAATTTCAAGCAAAACACAAATCTACAAGTTATTGATGTGCTTCAGAAACAGGCTAATAAGTGTACACCGATTTACATTTATAGCTACACTGTGCTTAGACAGGTCCTACATACATACCTGTCTGTTTCCAGAGAAATTGGGGTGCTGGTGTCAATCTTTGTTTTTTGTCAATGCAGTTTGCTTTTAACGCGACATGGAGACACGGTCTGATTATCATACAATAACAGGGAACAACACACCTTTTAATGAAGGTCAGTGTAGTTTGTTTGTTTTAATACACGCTTCATTGTGTATTTTTCACGGACACAGCTAATAACAGCAAAATATATTCACAATATTACACAGCAGTAATTGTAAGACGCCTTAAATATCACATATTCACATTCAACTGTGTCACTATATTTCAGTAAACTTTTCCATCACAACTTACTTTATTTGAACGACTCCATTACAAATCACGTTTGTCCAGTAAAGGTTGGCGGACAATTGTGCCAGCGTCAAAGCGCGGTTAACCCCCTCCCCCCTGGCTGAAACAGACATTTTGATTGGTTTTTCAAACGAGTCAGACCTGTCTTTTATTAGGTGCATTTGGCGTCTTCCGGTGCTGCGCACGCAGACCGATCGGCGAATGATATTAAAGTGCAGAGGCTCGAGAGTTTCCAGTCAAACTTTGATTTCATAAGCCGATCCGTCTGCGCAGCGTCGCATAAAGTTGAACACATATTGCCTAAAGTGCTGGGGCACTGCCCCAGTTGTTTGAAAAGTGCCGGGTCAAATGCCAGCTCGCCCCCATTGCTCCGGCGGCCTTAGGACACCCCATGTCGTTTACAAATTTTTACGATGCCCTACAACATGTAAATCGGCGAAATCGTGTAAACTGGAGAGGCCATTACATCTATACATCTGGCCATGTAACTGTTTTTAATATTAAAATGACAAATTTCCTTTAAAATTACACAATACATAACACAATCAATCACAACAATCATTGTCATGGAATTATCTCTTAGTACTATAGTAAGAACCATTAATCTGTCAACAAGGTTCATCTGAATGTTACTGCAATTAATGATAATTTCATTCTATTAATGTGAGATTTGTACTCGTTTATCACAAATAAGATGTTGAATCCTGGGATGAAGTGTGGCAACAGCTGCAATAAGACTTTTCTCCAAGCTGAGACTGTTTCTCTCTTTTGTCTTTATATGTACCTTGGCTGAAAATGTGACCTCACATAAATAGGTAGATCCAAAAGGCAGCAGTTCGAAAAGGGCATTTTTCCCAACATCTGGGTACTCTTTTTCAACATTGCACCAAAACTTTGTCAGTGGTATGTCTGAAAATATAATCTTAAAACTCCTGTCTGAGGACAAATCCATGAGTCTTTCCTGGAGACTGACAGGAGCTGTCTGGGTGCAGGTAGCCACCAAAGGATTCCTTATCCAATCAAGTGCAGAATTCTGAACTTCAATGTCAGAAAAATATAACTTGAACTCAGTGGAAAGTTTGTCCAAGTGTGTCTGTACTGTCTGTAGAATGCTCACTTTATCAGCTTTATCATCATTAAAAATGCACATGTTCAGCTGAGGGAAACTACTGACATCTCCATCCTGGCATTTCCTACCCCAGAGATCAATTTTCTTTATGAAACCCGAAAGTCGATCATACAGGTGTAGGACAGATTTGTCTTTTCCTTGTAATTCCAAGTTCAAGTCATTCAGCCTACCAAAAACATTTGCCAGGTATAAGCTAAGTAGGCCAGCTAGTTGAAGTCCTTTACTTGTGCTGCAAGAGGATGCACGTGCTCAGTGAGAAATCACTAACTTGCTCTCTTAACTCAAACAGTCTCTGTAGTGTTTTTCCCCTTGAGAGCCAGCGAATATCAGCATGTAGCAGTCATTTCTGGAGCTCAGATCCCACATCATCGCATAGTTTTTTATTTGATGAAATTGATGATTTTAACAGCGTTAATTTGGGGCACATTCGTTTTGAAGCTAAAGGTTCCCTGTGAATTATGCAGTGAATTGTTTTAACGCTCTGATTAACCTGCTTTACGCGAGAGATGAAGCTGCGGGTCCTCTCAGTTATTGACGCTGCGCCATCCGTGCAGATGTATGAGCAGTGCTGGCAGTCCAACGAGTGCTATGTGAAAAACGAGTCCACGACACTAAAAATATTCTCACCAATTGTTTTGGCTAGTACTGGTTTACAGAACAAAATATGCTAAGATCATTGGATAAAGGCACCGTTTTAATCGCCTTTGCTGCATTCTTGTATAACATTGTATTGGCTAGGATGGCAGCTGCTGGCACAATTAGTTCTTCAGCAATTGTGTATGGTTTTTTAGATTTAGCCACAAGCAAAGATACCTCATATGATGCAGCCAGGGAAGAGCTGGACATCCGTGGTCCCACTTTTAATTTGTCTTAACATTCTGGAATTTGGAAGGTTTTCTGTAAAAAAAAAAGTCTGCCGATCTACCTACACATGACAAGTGTTTGGTTCTCAGATGTCGTTGTAAATGGGATGGTTTTATTGCGTGATTAGACCTCACCACATAGAAAACAGTCGTTGTTGTAGCTGTCTTGAAACTGGTGTATTTTTGTGTTGTCAATTTTTCTTATCTTCTCTGGAACGCTGGTATTGTCCTGGCTTGTGTCAAGTCCACTGGTCGATTGCCCATCACGTTTTTTAAGCCACCTGTCCATTGCGGATGCTCTAGCCTTGTGTGTTGTCTCTCAGATGACCAACAACGCACTGTAAAGTTATTAAGTTAGCTGTTTATGTGAATGATAAAATGGGGGCAAATACAAAATTGCACATACTTAAAAACAGTATATTTTCAACTATTTTCTATTTTTTTCGTCAATGTATTACTGTTTTTGCTTATGATAATAACTCATTTTAAAAACATTTGTAATTATTCTATGAACCCTCTGCAATTACGCCACCCCTAAGAATCCGTGTGCCACTGGTTGAGAAACACTGCCATAGACTCCCGTTATAGAAGACCCAGATGGATATCTTTGCAGCACAGTATCATAGAGAGAAGGGGGTGGGCTCATTTTACTCAGGGAACCAATCAGTGTCCCAGAAACTTCATGAAACTAGGCAACCAAACAGATCAACTTATAAGCCATTTAGCCAGACCTGAATCACTGCATCAGAACATCTTAGAGACATAGGGGTTGGTTCATTTAGGGGTTGGTTCATTTCACTCGTGGCGTGGAGTATCAAGCTAGCAAACATGCTAATCGTTTTACCATAATGCTAGCAACATGTTAATCACGTTAGCATCATGGTAACAACATGTTAATCACGTTAGCATCAAGCTATATGTGTTAACATAATGCTAGCAATATGCTAATTGTGTAAACATTTTGTTAGCATCATGTTAGCAACACGATAGTTGTGTGATCATGCTAAGGACTTGTTAATTAATGCTAACAACCAGAGGCAACCACGATGGAGTGAGGGCTCCAGGCAAAATTAATAGATGGGGCCCTTCTAAAACATTTACATTTACATTTACGCATTTGGCAGACGCATTTATCCAAAGCGACTTACATTACATTGTACTATACATTTTGTATAGTAAGCAAGTGGAGATTAGGTGCCTTGCTCAAGGGCACCTCAGCCGTTACACGCCAGACCTGAGAATCGAACCAGCAACCTTCTGGTCATAAGTCCAACTCTCTAACCACTGGGCCACATCTGCCCAACCTAAACGTCTACTAAAAGATTATTTTGTTAATATATCTTTGTTATCTATAATTATACAACATACAAAAAGTAGTCAAAACACATCTAACAGAACATGAACTGTTTATTTTTTAAAACAATAAAGTGATTATTCTTTAACAAAATATCAATATTCATCTTCATGGCAGAAAATGCAATACTGTATAATACAATCTTAAAGAAACAGTACAATCTTCATATATAGTATAATGGATTGTCACCTCAAAAATGGTGCTTACGAGCCTTAGCTGCAGCAAATGCTGTCACTATGTCCTCCATATCCAAACACCTTTGTATGTTCCGTTCAATTAAAATGAGTGCCAGTCCTGACATCCTCTATTGGTTCATTGTTGACCTGAGGTATGTTTTTATCAGCTTTAAAGCTGAGAAACATCTCTCATTAGACAATAGGAAACTTTTAGTACCTTTGTCAGGATCATCAATACTGCTGCAAGGATGATGTGGATGATGTGAGTGGCGTTTCCTGATCATTAGCAGGTAGTTGTTGTTGCAATGTCAGCAAGGTGGATGGTACTACAAACAAAGATATTTAGTCACAAAATACTTTCATAGAGCACATGTCAGTATACTAAACGTTATTAGCATTATTATCTGACCCTCTGGACTTACCATTTTCAATGTCAGGAGGAGGGACTGGGGTATACTCTGTCTGAGGCATTAGTGATAGGGACTTAAGCAATGCTCCTATATATAGAAATATATGGTCTTAATTTAATCTTTACTATTAGTTTATAAACTAGGAATGTAGATATGTTTAAATGGTCACCCGTCGAGGGCCCCTCAAAATGCAGGGCCCCAGGCAATGGGGTAGCCTATATGCATACAGGGCGATGACGTATTTCCGCTAAAATCTCATCCAGCTAAGCCACTTTCGCTCTCATAGCATTGAGGTAATTTTTCACCCCAAGTGATAATGTGTTTACTAACAAAACGTTACAATTTTAGCGAACCGACAGCACCACTGCTGAGCATTGTTAAGTGTGTACTTAGTGTTGTTTTAATATCTGTGAATGTAGCGTGAAACGCATAGCTTCAAGCCCTTCTCCTTTCTGTTTGTCGATGTAAGGAGTAGTGTTTGGATGATTAAACTCACGTCGTTAACTGTAATCCTGAGTGCATCTTGAAGTGACCAAGTTCCCTATAGACGCTACATGTGCCAGATATAACAAAGCTGAGATTTTGGCGGAAATACGTCATCACCCTGTATGCATATACCCCATTGCCTGCCTTGCCTGCCCCATTGCTACGCATCTGCTAATGTCATACTAAGCCTTGTTTTCTTTAGACTTTAGCCTTGTTTTACATGAAAATGTTTAACCTAAACCCTTTCAAACTAGTTTTAACTCTTCAGGCCAACATTAAGTTTACTATCTAGAGAATAGGAATGCGTGTCTTTGGACACGGTTTCTGAACACTCTTGTTGAACTCACATTGATAATGAATGTTGGTGCTTTAGTTGATGCATAAGCTTATGTGTGTGTTTTGTTGTCATGCAAACCTGTAGCCATGCTACACAAAACCCCTACCAATGTCCTTTCAAATGCCTCTGTCTCAACCACACACACACACACACACACACACACACACGCACAATATTTATTTAGGGGACATATGATACTATAGCTTTTCATCTAATTGTAATCACTACAGAACAGGGCCACTGTCCTGCAGAGTTTAGCTCCAACCCTAATATAACAAGTCTGAGCAAGCGAATCAAGGTCTTTAGAATAACTTGAAAATCACATGCAGATGTGTTCATTTAGGGTTGGAACTAAACTCTGCAGGTCAGTGGCCCTCTAAGACGGAGCTGGAGAGCCCTGCTAATTCTGCGCCTACACTTTAAAAGGCCCATGTCAAAAAGAGTAACTGTAGTTATAAAGATACAGTTTTATATTCGAAATCTACATTTAAGATAAATGACATTTGGAACACTTTCAAAGCAATGTTTTACCAGCTGACGGTCAATAAAATCAGCTAATTAAAATTAATTCATATTTCGAGGGCTTGTACATCTAAAATGTGAAACTGCAGCGTGCTAGTTCAGAACAGACATTATGTTATCATCCGTTGGTAAGGGCACTAACATTGATATAGTTATCTTTATTGTTATCATTTGTGATGTGAACAGGCCTTAGGCCTAACAGAAAACATCTTGCATTTTTACTTTTATAAAACAAAAATATGAGAAAATTTTAAAAGCCAAATGTTCCTTCTGTATCAATCATTTTAACCTTTCTTTCAAGTCGTGGGGGTTTATTTCTAGTCCCTAGTACTGATAAATAAAGTGCTGCTCTGTGGCTAAGATAATCGGACTCTTTATAATCCAATTCAACATTGAGAGAGACAGATCCAGCCCTTGGCTATAATAAAACCCCTGCAGGCGAGTCAGTGGCACACAAATGCCTCACATTATACAGACTCATTCAGTCTGAAACACTAACAAAACTTTAAGAACCACTGATGCACTGTTATATCATACTGTTAGAGAGATTAAAGTTTCAGGAGCTGTGAATCTGTTATTCTGTGTTTTTAATGTATCCTTAACTTTGACATATTTTAATGTTTAAAATCTAATGTTGTTTGACCCTCTCATGCAAGACTGTAAGAACATTTTATAGAAAACATTCACTTAACATGACCAGGATCTTCTTGTTATGCTTGTCACTGTGTGTTAGACTCTGATAGAGTGAGACTTTACTTTAGAAAAGCAGGATACAGAACACAGATTCAGTGCACATTGAATTACCATTTTGGTCCAAAAAGTTTTAGATCACTTTTTTCTGTTTAGAACAAAAAATTAGATAAGAAATAAAACAGGCAGAAATATTAACAAAATAAGCATTTCTGTTTTACATGGTTGGTTACCATGTAATTATAAGAAAATTTGTGATTTTTACTAATTCTTTTCTACAAAATATCAGATTTTCCTTTAACACAAAGTCTTTAGAATGTATCCAAATCATGCTTGTATATCACATGTCAATGGCAGTTCAGGCCATTGAAGCTTAGGAGCAATAGTACAATATTCAACAAATCCGGATTGTGGGATTTCTAAATTAAGAGTGGTTAGTACATAAGGAACATTTGTGCTTAAACACCATCACCAAAACATCTTACCCATTCCCATGAGCCCATCTTTCTCTTTCTCAGACAGACACAAAAGCATCATGGTATTTGAGAATTTTTCACATACTGCCGCATACATTGATCATCAGGGGGTCGTGTGTATGTGTTTATGGACCCTCTATGTATTTCCCCCCTGCTGTTCGGCCCAGCTTGCAGCACTAATTGAATTCACTGAAAACAAGTGGGCATTAATGCAGCTGATAATGATAATGTACACAGCGAGACTCAGCGCTCGTCGGGTTGGCCTGATGGAGATTCCAGATCGGCGGAGCTGAAGAACTCGAGAGGAACTCAGTGTATTGTGTCTGTCTGTGAAAGGAAGCAATAAAGCCCTAAACAAACTGGGTTTGTTAAACCTCACAGAATCAGAGACAGACAGCAAAGTGTCTTTTTTAATCATGAGCTTAACTGGTGATAAGATAACATGGATTCTTAACCCAATACAGACAAAAAAGTGAATACAATATAATAATTGTGTATTAAAATATAGATGTCATGTTGGCCTAGTGGTTACCACATTTGCTGTAGACACTTACCTGGTTTTGGAACACTATTGAGTTATGGTGCAGAAGTAAGGTAGTCTCAAATCCAGTCTGTGTTGTGTACTAAAAGGCAAACATTGCAAAGAGTTTATATATTTAAATATTCTTACCAGTTTTATTAAAATCATGTACGTTTGAATACAGTATGACTTGAAAGACTTGATATGTGCTTCACTAATTATATTATATGTATATGTATATGTATATTTATATGTATATGTATACTGTATTTAACGCGCGCGCGCACACACACACACACACACACACACACACACACACACACACACACACACACACACACACACACACACTTGGATCAGCCTCATATTTTATATTTATGAGTGTGTGAGAGGTTTTGACCTCTGACTGTCTCCCTGTGGAGATTTTAATATCTGTCTGATCTCTCTCAATGATGTAATATCTATGCCATTCATATTTGAAGACTTCATAAAAGTACTTTTGTGTTTATATAGGCAGTTTTGTGCAGTCTGACTTTTCATGTGCGGCTTATTAAAACTCCAAACGTGTCAGGATCGAGAGAGGAGATATATGACTGCAGCATTTCAAAAGTGTTCACATCTGTTTATAGTGGACATCACATTTCATGGATGCATTAAAGGAATAATTAGAGCTTGTTAGTGGATTTAACGTGTGGGAGAGTTCAGGTTACATGGAACAGCACCGCTTGGAGGGCAGACGTGAGTTTGAAGAATATTCAGACAGTTTCTTATTCATGCCAAAAGAACAGTGCACAGGATAATAACTGGAAGATGTCCGCTCAGCAATGTCCATACATAATTTCAAGAATCATATTTAGTTTATTTATGTTTTTGGAAGGACTGTGGAGAGGGAGACAGGAAGCTATGGGTACGAGAGAGAAGGGAAGCTGGGAGCTGCATGGGAAAGGACTATGAGCCGGGACTCAAACTATAGGTTGCCCAAATTCCAATCCACTGGTCCAGCAGCACTTCTGGTTTCCTTTCTTTATTTTTTTTTTTTAATCTTACACCTCTAATTAAAAATATTTGTTTAACATTTTGATCTGGTTATAAATGTTCTGCTGTATTCTGTTTAAACATTTAAACAGTGTTCAAAAACAACTTTTGTTTCAAAAGTCAATACACAGAAAATAACACAGGAGAGACAACTGCATCTATTAAACCAATTTACAAATGTATGCATAAACACTTTGCATGTCCGCAGTGAACACAAAATCATTCTCAGTAAGCACTGAATCCTGGAGTCACCATGGAAACGGATGCTAAGAAAAGCATGCCATACATCTTCATCTGCCATAGAATATGAAATATTTATTAAAATTGCAATACTTTGCCATTTTATGTGGTAATAGTAGTCGTGATGCTAGTGGAATTCTGTAGACCTGTGGACCCATTTTCAATGTTTACCAAAACATTATGCAATTAATTGTTTTTTCAACCTCAGACATTTATATGTATTCATCATATTTCATATATAAATATATAAAATTAAATATTTTTATATGAATTATGTAACAGGTGAATGACAAATATTACCACTTATATCCTACTTTTATTGCAGCTGGGATAAAGTAAACATCTGTGAGTCCACTAAACCCACAAACATTGGGTGAGTAACAAAAACATAAACACCATACAGGGGTTAACATCCCACAGTAATACTTAATCCTTAAATTTCATAATGTAGAGAACGCACTGAAAAAATATGCATTGTTTTTTAGATTCTAACCCTTACTGCTGGTGGTTTGATGGAAGATTTTTTAATCTACGGTATGTGTGAACGGTCAGGTAAAGATCTGTTCTTCTGAAGTTTAAAGGATGGGCCTTGGTTCAACTCTGTCACCTCTCCTACTGCCAAGTATTTAGTTTTTTTAGCTCTGTCCTCTTTTAGTAAGAAACATGTATTCTGCTGCTCCAAAAATGACCCTGTGACCACAGCACACAAACACTAAAAGCTCTCAGGGTCGTCCATATCCCTCTGTTTGGCTTCCATTTGTCTTTTGTCTGTATTTCAGAAGTGTGCACTGGACGTAAAGTGGTTTTCGCTGTGGGGAGCATGTGCGTCTATTTCCACCATTAAACTGGATTCAGGTGCTGCTGTACTGTCTGTCAGAATGAGTGAGTAATGAAGCCTTTCTGCTTTTGTCTCTCTGTACTCTCTTATCAGGGGTCTGGAGATACTCGTACACATACTCAAAGTCCACACATCCATTATCAATTACACTTCTATGCACAGTGTATGTAATGAAATACAGTGTGTATGTCATTCTCAGAAAAATGTTCCCTTACGAATTTCTTTGACTTACTACTGATACAATAAAATGACATGTGAAATACTGTATCAGCCTGATCAAACAGAAATGCTTAACTATTTTACAAAGTGGCTATTTTGTAAGAATTTGTACAAAGTGAACTGTACAAAAAACATACAGTTAAAATAAAAATAAACAAATAATGATAACAAACCTACTGGCAATGGCATGAAAGCAGATTGTACCAAAATGTACAAATGAATTCGTATGGTATTAATTGGTATGAATTATGCACTGTATAAAATACTTACATACTGCTAGAGATTGTGCTGGAATTATTACAGATGCGACTCAACATCTGTTAATAAGTAGTTCACATTATGTAACTCCATTTACTGTGTTTTGCAAACAAAATATCAATTCAAAATAAAAACATGAATTAGATTTAAATATCAGAATAACAGATCATTTGCCATTATTTGAAACTAATTGAAATTCTTCTATGTTTTTAAATGATAAATTGTTTGCAATCTCGTGTTTTCCTGTGTTTTTGGTGTGTTACAAGTTGCCCATGCATGCATTAAACACGTAAAATCAAAGTATCAGAACAAAAAATATACTCTTTATGAAAGCGATTGAACCCCTGAACTGCCTGAAATGGCTCATGTATACACGCCCCCACAGTGCCACGTCAGTCCGCCTCAGTTCGTTGCATGACACCACCCAAATGTACACGCAAAGAAGAAGGCGTACCTTTAGTTCCCTTTCGAGAGAGGTCTCTCCACATTGCGTTAACAACGCTAGGAGTATATCTCTTTCACAAACCTTTACTGAAGCCTTATTGCACAACGCCAGTGAAATCAAATTGTAACTGGCCAATGCCGGTCAAGACGGCACTTAGGGGCGTGGCAGCACCCCTTATAGTACACCGTCTAGGCCGCACACACTCAGAATCTTTTTTCTTCACTCACCTTTGTCTGCATGCTGTTGAGGATACACGCAGGAGAAGACGAAATTGTCGAGGATGCCCCCGCTGCGCTTCACGAGGAGCTCGTCCGTGTCCTCACCAGGGCTGTGCAAGACCTCAGTCTCAAGTGGGACTCCCCAGATGAGGAGTAAGCTGGACACGTGGTTTCTTCAGCCGGGCCGCCGTGCTGCCGCCCAAAAGAAACGCGCACCTTTTTCCCCCAATGTTCATGAGGAGGTCGTGAAGACGTGGTCTGCACCCCAGTCGGCACGCACCCACGCCTCAGGATCCGCGATTTTCTCCATGCTGAATGGGGTGGAAGCCCGCGGTTATGCGCGCATTCCCCCCATTGAGCAGGCGATTGCAGCGCACCTGTGCCCGTTCTCGTCTTCTCTACAGTCCGAGGCTGTGCTGCCGTCTAAGCCGTGCCGAATGACCGCCCACATGGCGGAGAAGGCGTTTGCCGCCTCTGGAGAGGCCGCCTCTGCTCTGCATATGATGGCTGTTCTCCAGGTCTTCCAGGCTCAGCTGCTGCGTTCTCTGGACGGAAAATAACCTAACCCGGGCGGTGTTAGGGATCTGCACGCGGCCACTGATTTTGCACTTATGGCTACCAAGCGCACAGCCCAAGCCATTGGCCGCAGCATGGGCTTCATGCTGTCTCTCCACCGCCACCTTTGGCTGACGCTCACGGACCTCAAGGAGGTGGATAAGAGAGCCCTCCTGAACGCCCCATTGTCTCCCTCTGGTCTCTTTGGGGATGCTGTGGATGCCATCATTGAGTGCTGCACGGAGGATCAGAAGCGCTCACGTGCGATGAGCCAGGTGTTTCCCAGGCGCTCTGCTGCCCAGCCGCCTTTGCGTCACCGATCGGCCAAGCAGCCCACACCTGCAGCACCTTCCACCGCCGCGGCTGCCGAGCCCGCGGTTCGCCCCAAACAGTGGCGGGATGCGCCTAAGAAACGCTACGGTCCTAGGCGGGAAGCCCGAAGCTCTCGTCTGTCCCCTTAGCGGCTGCGGGTAACAAAGAGAGTGTTTATGTTGTGAATGTTTTTGTGTCAAATGTAATAAAAATGCAAACATCTTCACAATCAGAGCAGTTACCTCCCCTTATGAATGCAACAGGGTCGCCGCCTTCGTGCCACGAGTCGCTGCTGTCTCATACTGTAACGGGTTAGTTGCACCCCCGACCTCACGCGATGCACTGACTTTACTCCCCACATATGCCCCATCTCTTACTCTGGTTACCGCGAGTCAGAGCTCTCTCTGCGGAACTCAGTTCGGCGCATGTGCGTCGGTGCTGAGTCCGCTGACAGCGGATTCTCCCGCGCACGGGAAAATCTGGAGAGTGCCGGACGAGACGTTTCGTCCATTGCATATGTACAAAGATGCATGGCAGTTCATTCTGGGTATTTCTTCCTGGGTGCTGAATATAATAGAGAATGGCTACTTGCTCCAGTTTCGGCGCAGACCGCCCCGCTTCAACGGCGTGGTCCCGTCCGTAGTCACCCCGCAAAATATACCAGTTTTAAGACAGGAGATCGACAACCTTCTCACGAAGCGAGCGATAGAGATAGTCTCTCCGAGCGAAATAGAGAGCGGCTTCTACAGCCGCTATTTTGTCGTCCCGAAAAGAGATGGAGGTTTCCGGACGATTCTAGACCTGAGACCCATCAATTGTGCGCTGTACAAATGCGCTTTTCAAGATGCTGATGATAAAGCAGATCCTCGCGCAGATTCGGCCCGGGGACTGGTTTATTTCAGTGGATTTGAAAGATGCATACTTTCATGTTCAAATAGCCCCTCGCCACAGACGCCTCCTGAGGTTTGCGTTCGAGGGCACCGCATACCAATTCACAGTGCTGCCCTTCGGGCTGGCATTTGGCTCCGTGCACATTTACAAAGATAGTGGATGCGGCTTTATCCCCTCGAGCGAGCGGAATACGCATTCTGAATTATTTGGACGATTTGGAGGTGCGTTTAGACTCAATCACGATGCGCGCTCACCTGTGCCCAGAGCACGTACAGAATATTATGTCGGCTCTGAGCGCTTTCAGTCTGGGACGCTCTATCAGGCTAAAAGTGTTTCAAAGACTTTTGGGGCTAATGGCGTCAGCAGTTGCGGTATGCCACCTCGTTCTGCTGTTCATGCATCCCCTCCAACTATGGCTGAGGTCCCGCGTGCCGAAGCACTCTTGGACCTCGGGGCACGCACAAGTTACGATCACGCGTGGGTGTCTAAATGCCCTAAAGCCGTGGCGCAACCCCGACATGTACCGCCGCAGTGTCCAGTTAGGTCTGATCACCGGGCGGAAAGTGATTACGACGGACGCGTCTTTGACAGTATGGGGTGCACTGTGCGACAGCGTCCCGGCCTCGGGCTCCTGGTCGGAGTTGGAGAGGCAGTGGCATGTCAATCGCTTGGAGCTAAGAGTGGTCTTCTTGGCTCTAAAGTGCTTCCTCCCACAGGTCGAATCACAGCATGTATTGATACAGACGGACAACACGTCAGTAGTGTCATACATAAATCGACAGGGCGGTGTTCATTCAAGAGCCCTTTACCAGCAGGCGGTACGCCTCCTCCTGTGGGCCGATCGTTATCTGCTCTCTATCAGGGCAGTACATATTCCCGGTCACCTGAACCGTGGGGCGGACATGCTGTCGAGGAGCGGACCTCCTGAGGTTGAACCCTCAGTCAGTGAGCTTGATCTGGGATCGGTTCGGAAAAGCGGATGTCGATCTTTTCGCAACGGAGGAGAATACGCATTGCCTTCTGTTCTTCTCCCTGTCGCGCTTACCGCTGGAGGGGGATGCGCTCACGAGGCTGTGGCCGAGAGCCAGCCTGTATGTGTTTCCACCAGTGAAGATCTTACTATTAGTGTTATGCAAAATCAGGGAAGAAAAAGCCTCAGTGACACTGATCGCCCCGAGATGGGCGAATCAGCCGTGGTTTCCCGACCTAGCGGAGCTGCTGACGGCGCCGCCGTGACCGATCCCGCTAAGGAAAGACCTGCTAACCCAGGCGGGCGGGTCGATCTGGCATCCCAACCCCGAGCTGTGGTGCCTGCATGTGTGGCGGGTTCGCGGAGACAGGGGACCTTGCGGGGTCTAGCGAATCGCGCTTGGGACACTATTACAGAGTCGCGAGCCCCCTCTACAGGGCGTCTTTACGCTTTAAAATGGGCGGTTTTTGTCAGATGGTGCGCGGAGAACGATCTCAACCCGGAGCTTTGTCCCGTGTCTGATATTCTAGCTTTTCTGCAGCATCGCTTGGATGGCGGCAGCTCGCCGTCTACCCTGAAAGTTTATGTCGCGGCCATTGCAGCTGTCCACCCACCAGTCGACGGTTACTCGGTGGGAAGACATTCTTTGGTGGTGAGATTTTTGCGAGGCGTGAGAAGGCTGAATCCCCCTCGCCCTCCCACTATGCCACCCTGGGATTTGGCCTTGGTGTTAAGAGCGTTCTCTCTCCCCCCGTTCGAGCCTTTGCAGTCGACCGGTCTAAGGGAGCTCTCTATGAAAACAGCCCTACTACTTGCTCTCGTGTCGGCTAAACGTGTAGGGGACATACACGTGCTGTCGATCGACTATGCCTGCATGTGGTTTGGACCTAACGACTGCAGCGTCACGCTCAAACCGAAAGTGGGTTATGTGCCGAAATCGCTCTCGACGCTGTTTAAAGTGCAGGTTATATCCCTGCCCGCTTTCTCTCCGTAGCCGCCAGCCTCACTAGATGACAATCAGCGCACGCTGTGCCCGGTGCAAGCTTTGCGTTTTTATATTGAGCGGTCTGCCTCGTTTAGGCTCTCTGACCAACTGTTCGCGTGCTACGGCGAACCAGTTAAGGGACATCCTGTTTCGAAGCAGAGGTTGTCTCACTGGATAGTGGACGCGATAGCGCTGGCATACACCAGTCAGGGGCAGGACTGCCCTATTGATCTTAGGGGCCATTCTACAAGAGCTGTGGCTTCTTCATGGGCTTGGTCAAGGGGGGTGTCTATTCAGGACATTGGTTGGTCTTCGCAGAATACCTTCGCCAGATTTTACCACTTGGATGTGTCCTCCCTGGCGGCACAAGTGCTGTCTGTTACGGCGTCCCCTGCAGCTAATAGCGACTCTGTTCATGCAGTGTTCAGCTAGGTCGTACAGGCGGTGGTTGCGCCACCTGGCTAGTGTAGCGATGTATCCTATGCTAGCCCCCACAGACGACTTTTTTCGGCATTGCTCGAATTATTGATGCTTTATTGTGTCTTGGGATGGGAATACGGAGACGGGATGACCCCTTTCCGCCCGTTTAACTCGCTTCATCGCGCTACTAGGTTTTTTCCAAATTTCATTGGCATGGATAAAGCCCACCCGACATTATTTTCCTGTTAGCAGAGGCCTGGCTTTGCCGCTCGCTGCTTTCTACTACCCTCTTAACATTTTCACAATGCTATGTTAACTGCTGCCCTGAGCCTAGTGCGGCAACACGGCTCAGAATAAAACTGAGCGGATATGCAAATTTTCCCCAAAGCCTAGAACCGTTTCTGATTGGTTCCCGCTCGCGTAGCATCCAATGAGCTTAACGCTCGTGCTTGCAGCTACACCGATTGGCTGAAGGGGTTGTTCCTCTCACATTACTTGTATTATGCGGTGAGAGCGTTGGGTTCAGCTCATTGCTGCTCTCACGCCGTGATATTATGCCGTTCCCCTAGCGTTGTTAACACAATGTGGAGAGACCTCTCTCGAAAGGGAACGTCTCCGGTTACTGCCGTAACCTCGGTTCCCTGAGAGGAGAGAACGACACATTGCGTTAACCGCCGTGTTCGCGTTCTCAGAGCATTGCGCTGTAACGTTCAGTCAAAGATTCTGAGTGTGTGCGGTCTAGACGGTGTACTATAAGGAGTGCTGCCACGCCCCTAAGCGCCTCTTGACTGACATTGGCCAGTTACAATTTGATTTCACTGGCATTGTGCAATAAGGCTTCAGTAAAGGTTTGTAGAAGAGATATACTCCTAGCTTTGTTAACGCAATGTGTCGTTCCCTCCTCTCAGGGAACCGAGGTTACGACAGTAACCGGAGACGTTATCACAGCTGTGGTGTTGCAGCTGTGCAAATGCATAAGACATAATAAAAACATACCTCTGTAAAGCGTCCTTCTGGTCGATCCATTGGTTTCATTCTCCTAACTAGGTTTGAAGGCAAAACCGATGCCGATTTTACTCTTCATCCACTTATGTTCTTTTATTTATTATAACTGGTCCGACGCGAATCCACTCCGTGTGGGTGGCGAGGCGAACTGACATCGTTCCGGCATGAGATTTGCGCGCTGTGAGCTTTCACACACTGTCTGGCCTCATATAGGGTTTTAATTCGCTGGTTTAATCTGACACGGATGTTATTAGCGTACTGTGTTTGCAACTGTTATGACACGAAACGTCTAAGAGTGAGAGAAGCGATAAACTGACACTCGGCCTCGTCCTGGAAGTTCCGTCTTACACTGCAGGTATTTAGCCAATCACAACGCACAACTCAACTGTCCAATCAGAGCACAAGACACGCCAGAACGAGTCGTTTCAGAAGGCGGGACATAGAGGACATACAATAATGTACGGTATGTGGAAAATAATGCGTTTTTCCTCCTAAAAACGTATACATTGCATTACATCAAATACAAACAATAATATTGGTTTTAGCTTGTTAATATTTCTCCTTTAAAATGATTTAAGCTGCCATGACATTGGTTAAATATATACGTGTGTGTGTGTGTGTGTGTGTGTGTGTGTGTGTGTGTGTGCATGTGTGTGTGTGTGTGTGTGTGTGTGTGTTGAAATAATAGAAGTGTTTCTCCGTTTCATACCCAGCAAGTTATACTTGAAAAAAGTGATTTCATTAACATCTAAGAGAAAATCAACTTTCCATCCATGGCAGCCTCATGAAAATGGCCTTTCATGCCTGTCGTGAAGGAGCTAATTTGTTACAGCCTTTTCAATAAATCTTTCACTGCTGGATATTAATCATATGTCGTCATGACAGTTTTTGAGGCTAATGATGATTTTTGGGAGCGGTTGCTCCGGCTTATTACAGTGATGAAATTATCCTTAAAATCAAATCCCGCTGTTCTGGTCAAAGATGTCTTGGCTGGTGAGATGATATGTGAAATGTCTGTTCTGTTGTCATTTGATTGGAATACTCCGATTGTTCAGTGCAGCTGTAGTTACTGGCTAACACTGACAGACTTGTTGACATTGAGTGTTTCTATGTCTCTGAGATATACTGTAAGATCTCTGACTCAGTTATGACAGTAATTAATCATGACTTGACTGAGAAGACAGATGTCAGTAGAATTGAAATGCTTGCAGCTCTTCTGTCTCATATTTATTCCTATTTGAGATTAGGGAGATTAAAGGAAAAGTTCTCCCAAAACTGAAAATTCTTCACAGTCATGTTGTTCTAAATCTGTATGGTGTCAATGCTGAGCGATGAAGGAGGAGGCTGAGGTGTATTGTGGCACAGGTGGGTATGTGATTGCTGCATGCCCAAAAGTGAGTTTGGTTTACACCTTTATGTAATTTAACTCCACTCACTACTTGCTTTGCTCTGGATCAGCAGGGAATTTTTTCTCAGGAAACCTCTGTCTGTGGCTGGGTCTTAGGAAATATTTAACCCAAACCCGTTACAAAGTCCAGTCAGTAACAGGAAAATCTCTCAACAAGTTCACATACCATCATTCTTCGTAAGGTACTGCTACATATCAAATCCATCCATCCATCCTCTGATTCAGGAGCATTCCACCGTCTATGTCATTCTTGGGTGTCCGTGGTTAATTTGACATCCTCTATCCCTCACTACTCACTGACTTCCACGAATCTCACCCAGATGGTCCAGCACCATGGGGAAGAGGCCGACCACCATAACATCAGGGTCCTCAGGAGTGGGTTGTATGGAATACAACTTTCGTAATATTTTTGTAAGTCTCATTAAAGATCAGATAGAGATGCCTTTAGATATAAAAAACGCATTTCTGTTTAACTCATAACCAGTAAAGGTGTCTGCCTCTGCCTTACTGTGAGAACTGAGATGGGTTTCACACATGTAGGGCTGACAGAACTGAGAGAAAGATTTATAATCTAATAAACCAGTGACTTACCACTGCCCTCAACTAATAGGTGACCTTCCAAAGAGAGAGAAAGACTGAAAGAGAGAGAGAGAGAGAGAGAGAGAGATGTAAGTATGTAATTTTACGTTCACACTAGAGGTTTCTATAAGGACCAATTCATTTATTTTCATAGTGTGAAGGCCGCAATCTGAACTCTTTGTACTGTTCATGGTGGCAATGAATTCAATTTGGAAATAAACATAATATGTTATAGTCAATGATTAAAAACTTTTGTAAAGTATTCCCTACATGGAAAACCCTCATTCCAAAAAACATACTATTTTCCCACTAGTGTCCCGAAGCTCAAACTGACCTCGTTCTGCCTCTTTCCATTGATTCGTTCAATATCTCAAGTACTAAACCGATCCCTTAAAATCCATTGAGGTGGTTTTACAGTTTTTTACAATTGCTATGACAATTTTTCAAATACTTTTAACAACTTTCCTAAACTCCTAACACACTTAAAACACACAATTGGCAAAACTGTTAATTTCATGCTCAAAATCACACATTGTAAACTAAACACTAATTTTCAAAAAACAATACAGTTTTTCTCGATTGCTAACACACTATTAATGATACAGTTTACAAAAATTTTCCAAACCGTTTATTCAGTTCTCAGAAAAAGGACACATTTCTCATAACATTTAACACAATTCACTTGTTTTCACACACATATCACTTCGCTTAGTGATTTCTGCAAAACCCCACACAAAAACATCCTCATTTTGCAAATGTTTCACAATGTTGTCATTCAGAAAACACAAACACATAATATAATGAACTAAAGTGGCACGATGTTTTAAACAAGACTCACTAGCAAAGCCTACTGGTCAACCCTCCTAGGGATTTCTAAAACGATCAATTCATGCAGGCTTTTTCCACAGGAACACATATATCCATCTGTAAACACTCTAGCAAAACTGATAACACACCATTCAGAATCTCAAGATAATATAAATATGAGCACAGGTGATAGTGCCATGAAAACGCATCCTAGAATCATCAACAGGCCTTTACTGTAAACTAGTAAAAAATGTCACTATTCTGTATTCAGTAAACTGTAGCACATGTACACCCTCAAATTTGTGACTGTCAAGTTTACAAATTTGTACTTGTAGCTTTTTTACCTGCTCTTTTTTAACTCAGAGACAACAATTTGAAGAAAATCTGCTATAGTATAATTATACGAAATTGGGCCAAAGGTGCATGGGATGCTATGTTTTTTATGCATTGACCTCTATTGACATATCGCGTTATTGTTTCCTTTATCTTCTCTGTAAGTTACTTTGGATAAATGCGTCTGCTAAACGCCTAAATGTTAATGTTATTTGTGCAGTTGTATACTAAATTGTGTTGCATGAACAGTTCATATTGTTCTTTGGTTTTTGAACTTTTCTTGTCTTGTAAGATCATCTACTTCATCTATTTTCATCTAAGATTACTTTACAGTAGTGTCATTTTTTCCTAAAGCTCATTGTTGCAGTTTGCTTTATCTACACTCTTTTATGTTGTATATTGCAATAAACACTAAGCTGTCAAATTATTCTTGGTATAAGAGGTTTTAGTAACAGTGTTTTGAATTGATCTCACTGGTGTTTTCTAGACACTTGAGTAGTCTGTCTAGTTGTTAGGTTTGTGCATCATCTGAGGCCAAAGTTAGATTTTGATGGAAGAGCATATGATTTTGACTCGAAAATTTGATTTTGACCTGGAAGTCTGAGGTTTGTACAAGTTGGTGTGTAGTTCTGAAAATGTGTTTATAGTTGTGAGAAAGTTGTGAATTGTTTCATGAATTGTTTGTTAGCAATTAAGAAAAACTGTAATACATCAACACAATACACTGTGTCTACCAAAACACTGACACGTGTTCTCATACCAACAGGTACATTTAGTCAATCATAACACAATGTCATAAAAAACACTAACATCAGATAGAATTACAGAAACTGCATTCATTTTATATGTCATCGTGTCCCAGCTCAGATTTGTCTGTATTTGTTTTTATGATAGCCTGTGTGTTTTTCGGCTTTTTTTGCTACATGCATAGTTTCCAGAATTGTTTATATTTGTATATTTCTAGTGAATATTTCCTTTTTTTTGCACTCAAATTAAAAGTTGTTAGAGTACAATACATATGAATTGAAAATGTCTCTTTAGGGTTATATACCTCCAACAAGTGTAGCCAACTATTTATAAGTTTGGAAACAATACATTGTCTTTATACTGTAATATCACATTCACTATTTATCTAATAAAATGTAAATGTTTCTTTACACATAAAAAATTATAGATGGATATATATTTTAGCAATGGGGTCCCTCACAAAACGTTCATCTTCACTTTACATGTTTATGACAGTAGGCGTATATAGGCGTATATAATATAGACTACAGCTGTGATTTATATATTTGCTTTTTCTCATTAGCAATGGAATAAAATACAGGTGATATATTTGTGTTGTAATTCACAATATATGAACAACTGGTCACTTTGACTTTAGCCTATAAGTTCGGTTTAGAACGTGATGTTATCTGTTCTGACATACAGTGTGAACGCATTTGTAAATTTGACAGTAAAAATAACTTTGTTTTGGTCTTGGTTGAGATTGTGTGTAAAAGAAGTTAAAGCATTTTAAATCTGTGTAAAATGTATGCATTTTGTGTCAAAGCAACAAGAAATGTGTTAATTGTATAGCCTACACAGCCAGTTGTTGTGATAACTGTGTTAACAGTTTAGGAAAGTTGTTAAAAGTATTGGAAAAATTGTCATAGCAATTGTAAAAAAACTGTAATACCAAATCAACAGATTAACAGTGATCAGGGCTTGACATTAACACACGTCAACCCGCCAAAATATTTTAGCCGTGGCAGATGAGATAGCCTCTCCCGGTATATAATTAAAAGAAAATCATGTGAAAGAATAAACTAATTGCAATGCAACTTTATGAAACAACAACTCCCATGAACACACACTGCAACCATTGTTTGCTTTTTAGAACGCACACTACCGACCTACAGCACAAAACACCCTATGAAGAAGTCAAATGAATGAGGAGCTATTGGCATTTTACATAAAGTGGAGGACCCCGATGGGGAAGTAATGTCCGTTGGCGGTGTGTACAATGATCTTGTATATGCGAAGGAAAGTGTTGATATTGGACAAGTGAACAGCCATAGTTGTTTGGTGGTTTGAGGCCCAATCATTACAGCCCCATTCATAATAAAAATCAAACCTTTTCTAAACGTCTTTCACGTTTAGGCAGCTTTGCAACTTTGTGTGTTTCATAAAATCCTTTATTTCGACAGGGAGGGCGAGAGGTCGCGTCCGAGTTCATTAGCCGTGTTTTTGCTGCTAATGTACAGTCACGTGTTGCTTTGATTTAAGCCAACAGCGTTCGGCTTTGTTCATGACCCAAAATACCTTGAGACTAAGACTGAGAATCGCCTTTGAGTCGGCTGTAAAGCGGTTTGATTTATAGCACCCGCTGGGTGGTGATATGGAAGCAGATAGCAGGGAGGGCCAAGGCTTGTTCGCTCCGTTTATGACAGAGATCGCAAAAATAACAGTGTTCTAGCTTTGGGTTGCAATGCAAGTCATAACTCATAGAGGATGGAGAGATATCAGGCCTCTTGACTGATACATTGCTAACAAATCTGCAAAAATACCAGACAACAGAAACAACAAACTGAACAGTCGCTTATTATGGTTTTCCAAAATAAGATTTGCACATTCCTTTTAAACACAATATTCATTTCCTGACCCTTGACAAATTTCAACCTTAAGCAGAACCCTGATATCTGATTGGTTTACAGGAATGCCATACAAAGATACTTTTGTGTGTTTGTTTATGGAGATACATTAATTACATGTGCTTTCTGGAATATCCTTCAGGCATCATTTTTAAACAAGCCTCACTAGCAAAGCCTACTGGTCAACCCTCGTAGGGATTTCTAAAACGATCAATTCATGCAGGCTTTTTCCACAGGAAACCCTGCGACAGTGCTATGAACATTCATCTTGATGTTCCCAAAAGGAAAATGAGGAATAAGTGCAAAACAATGTAGAACATTTAAAGGTTTGCCTGACAATTATCCTACAGCGATGCAAGAGAATGCATGTGCGCGAGGTTAATATCTTCTATTACGGAAGTGGTACAGTATTTCATTATGGCTGAGATGCTGAGGCTCCTGGGAGTTCTGCCGGTTATCGCATCATCAGCACCTGCGGCGCAGTGCTGAACGTACAGAATTAACCAGAGCGAGTGCAGGGAGGAAACAGGCTTTGTGTTCACCTGCAGACATTTTAAAGCTGCTGTAAGCAATTTTATGAATAGTACACATAATGTTCTGCTACCTGACAGTTATCACTGAAATAGGTGTCTAGAGAAATCATAGCTCTACACTCTGCAAACAGCGATATATTAAGATGAATGTAGTCTCTTCAACCTCCTGTTGTGTGCAATAATTAGCAACTGTTTATGTTTGGGGTTATATTGACTCCACAAATGTTTTAAAACACAATAAATTATTCAAATTAAATTTGTTATTTGCTTTTTTCAAGCATCAGATGACGACTTCGAATGTGTGAAGTGTTTCCAGAAAAGCGTGCCTTATGCATCAGATGTTCAGCCAATGGTCTGTGGGCGTGACGTCTGAGGCTGAAACTAATGCTTCCCCTGCCTGCTTATTACTAGTAATACGTTTTTGTACAATTCGCAACATACAAATTCATATGAGTTAGCCACCTCGTAAAATATGTCTAAATTCCTGTGACCTGCCAGTCCGGTCCCTCTCAAACCTGCACTCCATTAAAAGGATAATTTACCCAAAATAAAAATCCAGTTACTCATTTACCCTCATGTCATTCATCAAAACTTGTATATCAATATTTAAAGATCAAGATATTTTGAGAAATTCCCAAGTGGTTTTGTGTCCTTATATTGAAGAGAATTGAAGAGATTGCAGGCTGTTTTTTTTACCTAAGGATACAGCAAATACTGGCAAAATCAAAACATTAGTACACACTTCCAAAACGTACTAGATCTTTACCTGAACAAATTCTAGATTCTGCTAGTCGTTCTGCTGAAAGAAATGTAGCTGGATTAACAGGCACATCACAGCTGCACTTAAACCGTGTTGGGACAATGTCTCAAATGAAAAGAGACAGGTAAAAGTGCACCAGGAAACACGCACATTCTCACAAGGCCCGTGAAATAAAAACCGGTCTCTCCAAGGACTCCTACATTGGGCCATGTGTTGGACGTGAAACATTCCAGAAGCGTTAAATGATTCCTGAAGGAAATCCAATCCCCACGCTTCTTGCAGACCTGCAGCGTGTAGGCCGTCCTTCCATTCACCGTTTCTCAGCGGTTCAAAGGTGTTTACCATGAAAACCTCCTGCACTTTTCCCGCATCCCATCCTGTGTTACAGGTAAATGTCCATAATCGTTTGCGTCTCGGCGTGTGGCAGCAGAAAATCTTTGATGAATGAAGAAACCCCCTGTGAAGGAGACCAGGAAGAGTCTCAGAGGGGCCTTGATAATTCATCAAAGACACACGATAGACCCTTAAATTCTTCACAGAAAGCCTCACACATTGAACACGCAACTTAGAAGCTCTGAACTTTCAACACACTTTGACGGGACAGAGAGATGCCAGTTCGATTTGGCAGCTTCCTGGGCCGTGAGCTATAGGGAGATTCAATTCAGACCGTGAACATTTCAAAATTGTCTTGTGACAGAGAGTGTGAGTATCTCTGAAGGTTTCTCCTTTGAGTTTCATCTGTTTTCAGATGACGGTGACTAAACCGTTCCTTCAGATGTGTGTGTGTGTGTGTGTGCCCACAATGAGTAAAGAAAGGTTATGTTGTCACGTTTATGCTAGAAGCTCTAGTCTGGGGTCCTGAGATGACATGGACATGATTTTGACTGGCAGATTCCCGCTGGAGGGACACTCATCAACACACACTAACGTCAATCAACACACCCTGTTAGCGCTGCCTTTCAGGCTCTCTTCTAAAACCTTCACATTCCCTTGGACTCAGTTCAAGTTCAACCGAGACAACTAGTAAATATATTAGCGCTCGTAAAGCACATACATTTAGGTGTCAACTAGGCCAGTATTGATATATACCGCATTGTCATAGATTGTGTTTTGATGCAAAATCTTCAAACGTTTAAATTGAAAGTAACACTTCAATACAGTTGGAAAAATTCTTGGAGGGCCACATCTTGCAGAATTTGGTTCTAGACCTGATCTTGCACACGTGTCTGTAATTTTAATCCTGAAGGCCTTGATTAGATGGTTCAGGTGTGTTCGATTAGGGTCAGAGCTAAACTCTTCAGGATTGTGGCCCTCCATAGCCCTGCCCTAACCCTACAGTAACCTCTTAATTTGATTGGATAATATAAATGTTGTTCTAAGACTAACAAGCGTGTTGCTCAAGCCATATGTCATACCCGGCAAAAATATGATGTAGCACGCAAATTGGGTAATGCTAAATGTTCTATACAAAGTATCTAACACTGCTAAAACACCTACTTGTAATTTAATATAAAACGTTTATAAGTTAACCTGAAAAGGCCGTTTTTGGCCCAGCGCCGAGAGATGAAAAATGCTCAGCTTGTGGAAGAACTCTCAGCTCGGATTACTTTTTACTCAACCATCCAATCACAGTGCAGCAAGGAGCAGGACAAATAGCACACCAACCAATCTGCATCATATTTGTACAGCCGCATGTCCATGTAGAACGACTGAAAAATATTGCTGGAGTTAGCATTTCTCTAACTCGGCATATATTGCCCTCCGATGGGCACTTTGGAGTGAAAACAATCATGGCTGCCCTATTGAAGGGTCATTTCAAACCAATGGGATCATAACTGGCCACTTCAAAGGGCCCTTGTTTGTTCCCTTACACCCTTTAACCCTTCAAAGCTCTTACTCCGGAGGGTAAACCCTTTGAAGGGCTTACGGCATAAGGATGAGCCCTTCGGAATGGAACGCAGGGTAAGTCTATCCATTTCTGTACAAGATGATGTCTTCAGACTTCCACAATATCAATATTTGCTCCCATGAGTTACATTTAGTTTAAATTTCCCTTTGGAAGAAAGTCTAATGTACAGCCATGACATTATTGCGTATTATGGGAAAGACGAATTAATCTGTCAACCCCATTCAACCCCTTAAAATATATAGTTAACTTCAGGTGCCCCAGACCTCCTGATGATATTATGATTTGGTTTGGAACTGTGAATGTTTTTACAGATTTGGCAAACATACGAGGTTTTACAGGACCTGTCTGGCCATCTCCCAACAGCCCCACACATTGCTAACACACACACACACACACACACACACACACACACACACACACACACACACACCGCTCACTAGCACACTTTTAAGTGCAGGTGTTTGTTTTTAATTGGCTAGTTAGCAGAGAGACATGTCTTACCTGACTGCTTATCGCTGATGCGAATCTCACTGCGCCGAAGAGCTAGTGAAGCCTGTCAGGCTTCTGGACTCGATACACGTGATTTGAAGTGGCACTTTGTCAGCAATTAGCCTAGATTTAGTGAATAGTCGCATTGGCATGGGATCATTTTTTATGCAGCAAGACATGATTTTTAGGGGTGTCCAACGGTTGGAGTTTACTAATCAGATGATGATCAAAAGACATTTTTACAAAACTATGAAAAATGACATCACTGGAACATGTCAACTTGATAGAGCTCTCTGTTCTTAAACAGATTGTGGACTGACATTTAGCAAACCACCAGATGAATCTCATTCTGAGGAATTTCCGCTTAGCTAAAGCTAAACAGTTCATGCTTATCAAACGTTCACGGTGGTTAATGTTTACGTTACGGTTTGTAGCATCTGTTTTTTTTTATTCATAATTGCGTAAAAAGCGCTGTAGTTAGAGGAAGCAGTGGAATAGATCCAGTATGTCAGATTTACACTTTGCATTGCCTTACCATGACACACCATTTGCACAGAAAGGTAGAGTGTTTATTTTTCTCCCTGATCTGAGTGGATGATGTTTCAAAGCCATATTGTTTTCATCAGTTCCTGAGAACAGATGGAACATACTGGATCTGAATAGTTGATTCATAACACGATAGAGTGTCTTTTTTAATAAATCTTTTGTGGTAAGCTTCTCCTAGATATGGTCTGTTCATTCAGATCCAAAATCTATATCAAAATTGAATTTCATAAAGAGATCAATTAAATATTATACCTTTTGTACATACAATAACTCTGGGATCATATCAACACCACACATGAGACTTGATTATCAATTGATTTCATTTTGTTGATATTCAATGAAAACAATGATATTCTACTTAGCGCAAAAAAGTGTGTAAGGGCGGTCATCGACAGAGTATTCATTTATAATGAGAGCTTGTCGACTGCCAGCAACACCTGGGTGACAGGATGTGGACATGTGACAATCCAAAACATGAGGGAAAATGAGGCCATATAAGAAATAATACAAAAAATAAGCAATTTGAATGCACATTTTTACCATTCATGTACTAGAACTAGATATCAAATGTCAGCGTGGCCATACAAAGGGAGTGAAAACATTCATTGTCTTGCTCTTTTTGCTAAAACCCAAGTGATTGCGTCCTCTTTATGGAAGAGTTTGGGTTATTTTACAGGCTGTTCAGCTGCTCAAGTTAGGGAAGCTACAGCTGTTCCCTGTCATTCATAAAAACACATGAAATCACCCATTTCATACATTTATAGACAGCACAAGCTCTTTTCCACAGTCCAGTGATACTCATAAACGTACATGGTCCCTTACTACACTTTTATAATGCAACCCAATCACTCGCACCCAGAGCCAAGAACCACCTCACTCATGTCCCAAAGACACATGACATTTACAAACTTCCTTTTGTGTACTAGTAATATATACAGTGATGGATGACCTGCATTGTATACTCAATTGGTTTGAGATCTGAATTCCTGTTTACAATTTAAAAGGCTTCCAAAACCATTCATTCTTATCATACATTTATTGATTGATTTATGTTTATAAAGTCATTTTAGTTTTCCAAAGACGAGCTATTTTGCAGTTTAGATCATGTTGTATTTTAAATAATAATGCCTAGTTACAGAAAGCTTCCATTATGAATACAGCATTTATAATAAGTTCAGTTAAACATGCTTGCCAAAGCCAAAGTCTGTTTTATTACAAACTTTGGATGGAAAAATCTCTTTGCTGGTAAATAAATCAGTTCCTGCACCAATCCTCAGTTATATAAATAGTGTGCTTGTAAACCATCTTAAATGTGTTACTCACCTGCTTGCACACATGATAAGTCAGCATTTTATTACTTCAAATGTTGACAAAGAGTATTTTGCTGGAAAAACTAATTAAGAAATCCCAAAACCACAAACCACATTGAAAACCAGTTCACTAGCACCCACAACACAAGGTTAACATGCAACTATAGGTTAATGGTATTTTCAACATGCATACCCAACCCAGAAAGTTTGATGGTTTTTTGACCATTCCTTTAACTACATGCACAAACAAACACACGTTCAAATGCTCACATCTGGCTACATGCCTCATGCACAGTTTTTTTCCTCTGACATCAAACAACACATATAAAAAAATAGTAAAAAGCGAGAAACAATTTTTCCACACATTCACTACGAAAACCCCCACACACCTTTCTTTGCATGTTTCCAACCTGTTCTCTCTTTTCATGACCAGCGCTCAGGGAGTCACACATGAAAGAGCCGCCCATAAAAGAGAGCTAATCTTCTGGTTCTTAAAACACGCTGCGTTTATTTTTACAATCTGCAGCTGCACCTCTCCAGCGCTGCCTGATACATGTGCTTGCATGTATGCATGTAAGCGTGCGCGTGTGTGTGGAAAGGGCTCTGGAATTGAAAATGAGAAAAAATGTTAGAACATATGATGAAAAAAGAGAGCCAGACTTTTATTGTCCTCCTGAGAGGAGATATTTTCACATTTTCATAGGCCTTTACAATATCACAGTTCAGACACACAAAGAAAAATTCAGGCTGCAAAATACATATTTATATTCTAAACCATTACATTTGTCTGAAAATGTTTGTTTTTATTAGTAATACCACCAATCAAACCGGACTAGCTTCAGCAAGGAACTTAGAAAGGATGCTTTTCTTGTGAGCTGAAATTGTTAGTTAGGCTGATTTTTCACCAAATGTCAGAAATCATGGAGTCGTGTGAAGCTTCATGTGAAGTAAAAATCAAGGGTGCTCCATGGTACAGATTACCAGGTCCTGCCCTGAAATGCTACCCTGACCTTCGAACTGGACTGGATTTACACCTGCTTAGCCGTCTGCCCAGCCTCTCTGCGGGTTCAGACTCCTCATAGAACATCTGTGAGAGAAGATTGAAGTTCATCAGTACTGCTCTAAGCAATGGATCACCTCTTTTCCCATGATGCAACAGTAAGTCTCCAAAACTGTTTGTCAGCGGTTATCTCTACATGTACTGTACTTTTTAGGCTGAAAGTTTAGTTTACTTGTTCTCCAACCTTTTTTTTTTGTCGCACAGTGCAACACATATGTGACATGTATGTGCATGTGTTTAAGTATGGATGGATGGATGCGTTGTATGCTGCAATTCATGTGTTTGTGTGTGTGTGATTAATGTGAGTTGTCCAGCATGAAGTGTCCGGGTTCTTTCATCAGAAGTTCACAAGAGCAGGTCAAGTCACAAGCAGATGTCTTCAGTTCACCAGAGCAGATAACACAACCATCATACTGTTGTCACGGTCCCAGATAAAACCCATTCACACATAAACACTTCACACCTAATTTTACATTTACATTTATTCATTTGGCAGACGCTTTTATCCAAAGCGACTTACAATTGAGGAAAACAGCAAGCGATTCGTCTAAGTAAGCAATATTTACGAGAGGTGCTACTAATACAAGGTTTCAAATACAACGTCAAGATAGTATAAGCAAGTATATAGAGAACATTAGAAAAGGAAAAATAGGGGTAAAATGAAAAAAAAAAAAAAAAAAAAATATATATATATATATATATATATATATATATTTTTTTTTTTTTTTTATGAGACAGTTAAGTGCTCATGGAAGAGGTGGGTCTTCAGCTGTTTTTTGAATTGTGAAATTGATCCAGCAGTCCTGATGGAAACAGGAAGATCATTCCACCAGCCGGGAACGGAGAAAGAAAATGTCCTTGAGATGGATCTCATGCCTCTCTGTGAAGGAACAATGAGGCGCCGCTCGTTTTCAGACCGCAGACTTCTGGAGGGGATGTAGGTCTGTAAGAGAGAGTTGAGGTAGATGGGTGCTGTGTTAGTGGCTGTTCTGTAAGCAAGCACCAGTGCCTTGAACTTAATGTGTGCCGCTACTGGGAGCCAGTGTAGAGAGATGAGCAGAGGTGTGACATGTGCTCTCTTGGGCTCATTGAAGACCAGGCGTGCAGCAGCATTCTGGATCATTTGCAGAGGTTTGGAGGCACAGGCTGGGAGACCGGCCAGAAGAGCATTACAATAATCCAGTCTAGAAATGACAAGTGCCTGGACGAGAAGCTGTGTTGCATGTTCTGTTAAGAACGGTCTGATCTTTCTAATGTTGTACAATGCAAACCTGCATGACCGAGTTGTTTTAGTAACGTGATCCTTAAAAGTCAGCTGATCATCCATGATTACCCCAAGATTCCTGACTGAAGTCGATGGGGTTATCTTAGATGGACCAAGTTGGATGGTAAGCTGGGGCTGTTCTGACGGGGTGGCAGGAATGACGAGAAGCTCAGTCTTGGCCAGGTTGAGTTGCAGGTGATGATCTTTCATCCAAGAAGAGATGTCAGCCAGGCAGTCGGAGACTCGTGTGGCTAGCGTGGAATCGTCTGGATGAAATGAGAGGTGAAGTTGAGTGTCATCAGCATAACAATGGTAGGAGAATCCATGTGCTTGTATGATGGAACCCAGTGATGTGGTGTATATGGAGAAGAGCAGAGGTCCAAGAACCGATCCTTGTGGGACCCCGGTGACTAGTTGGTGTGATTTGGACACTTCACCTCCCCAAGCTACCTTGAAGGACCTATCTGCGAGGTAGGATTTAAACCAGGAGAGTGAAGTTCCAGTGATGCCCAGTGACGATAGGGTAGACAGAAGAATGTGATGGTTAACCGTGTCGAAGGCTGCAGAAAGGTCTAAGAGAATGAGAACAGATGATTTGGACTCAGCTCTTGCCCTCCTTAGGGCTTCTGTAACTGTTAGTAGGGCAGTTTCGGTTGAGTGACCGCTCTTAAAGCCTGACTGGTTGGTGTCCAGCCTGTTGTTTTGGGTGAGGAAGGTAGACACCTGATTGAAAACAACCCGTTCAAGTGCTTTAGCTATGAACGGAAGGAGAGAAATGGGTCTATAATTCTCCAGTAGGGAAGTGTCATGTGTGGGTTTCTTAAGCAGCGGGGTTACCCGGGCCTGCTTGAATGCAGTGGGGAAAATTCCTGTATTAAGAGATGTGTTAATGATATGAGTGAGTGATGGTAGGAGTGTGGGTGAGATGGCTTGTAGTAGATGTGAGGGGATGGGGTCTAACGGGCAGGTGGTTGGGTGAGTAGAGAGCAGAAGTTTAGAGACATCATCCTCTTTAAGAGGAGAGAAAGAGGAGAGAAGATGGTCTGCTGTGTGTATGTGCGATGTGAGATCATTGATGGGTGGAGCTGAAAATTGTCTGCTGATAGACCTAGTTTTGTCTGTGAAGTAGCTGGCAAAGTCATTAGCCGTTAGGGAGTTAGACGGAGGTGGTGGAGGGGGACAGAGGAGAGTTTTAAATGTTTTGAAAAGCTTGTGGGAGTCTGAGGCGCTGCTAATTTTTTCATGGAAGAATGCAGATTTAGCAGTGTGAATGTCTGCAGAGAAGATAGAGAGTGAAGCTTGATACTTACAGAGGTCAGCGATGTCTTTTGTTTTGCGCCATTTCCTTTCAGTCGCTCTGAGTTTAGCCCGGTGTTCCCGGAGGGTATCGGACAACCAGGGACTGGAAGGAGTAGCACGTGCTGGCCTGGAGGAAATAGGACAGATAGTGTCTAGACACGAGGTTAGTGTTGTGAGAAGTGTGTCTGTGGCAGAATTAACATCTAGTGATGCAAAGTGTGTGAAGGATGGAAGGGACGTTTCTATGACAGATGAAAGATGGACAGGAGAAAGGGAGCGCAGATTCCGCCTAAATGAGACTGGCAGCGGAGTTGGTGAGTTGCGGGAATGCAGTATTAAATTAAAAGTGATGAAAAAGTGATCAGAGACGTGCAGAGGTGTAATCAAGGTGTTCTCTGTATCACAGCTGCGTGTGTAGATAAGATCAAGTTGGTTACCTGACTTATGGGTACCTGTGGTGGGGACTAGTTGGAGATTGAAGGAGGTAAGCAGTGAGTGGAAGTTTGAGGCATAAGGCTTCTCTAGGTGGATGTTGAAATCCCCAAAGACAAGAAGCGGCGAGTCGTCCTCAGGGAAAGACGAGAGCAGCATGTCTAGTTCTTCTAGAAATTCGCCCAGTTGACCTGGAGGGCGATAAATAACTACAATGTGGAGTTTTAATGGAGAAGTAATAGTTACGGCATGGAATTCAAAAGAATTGGTGTTGACTACGGAGGGGTAGGTGGAGAACTTCCAGTCTTTGGAGATGAGAAGACCGGTGCCACCACCTCTCCCATGCTGGCGGGGAGTGTGAGAGAAAGAGAAATTACTAGAGAGAGCTGCAGGGGTTGCTGTGTTCTCAGAAGTAATCCAGGTTTCAGTTAATCCTACAATACTAAGAGCAGAGTGGGAAGCAAATGCAGGGATGAAGTCGGATTTATTAACAGCAGATTGACAATTCCAGAGACCAATGGAAAGAGAGAGTGGAAGAGTAGAAGAGGTACAGATAGTGCGAAGGTTGGCGGGATTGCTCCGCCTTCCTCTGGTGAGAGAGTGTCGTGGGCGAGAGACCACAGGAATGAATTGGAAACACATGCTGTGCGAGTGAGTATAGAAAAGGCGAAAAAGAAAGTGAGAGAAAACAGTAAAAAAGGATTTTTAGATAAGATACTACTGTGCGTTGTCGGTTTCGTTGCTCGGTTGAGTCGCGCAGGACGAGTCGAATGGTCTTTACCTCGTCGGTCTTAAGTCGCGCAGGACGAGTCGAATGGTCTTTACCTCGTCGGTCTTGAGTCGCGCAGGACGAGTCGAATGGTCTTTACCTCGTCGGTCTTCACGCGAGGAGGGCTGAACGCTTCCGCTGACGCTTCCGCGCCAGCGCCTCTATCTGTATTAAATGGGTTGCTAATCACGTAGTGAGTGGGAACAGCTGCCCGTGCGTTTCAAATTAGCAAGACAAAGCCTAAATGAACACGCAATGGCTCAAGTCGAATCTAATGCTGGACTCTTCCGGACTTAAGTGCTAATTTATCCAAAGGTGAAAAGCTTTCCTGTAATCTAAAATCAACTAGCTGCAAACAACACTCCAAAGCACCATAGACTTATAAGGAAAATAGATCAGAGAACGAAATAATTCTCACTACTTAGCAAATATATCACCTAAGCGTCATACAACAGAAACATATAATATACACCGAACACTTACGCGTGCGCTCTTGCCGTGACTACAGACTACTCGCTTATCCTAATGCATCACTATTACCTATGCGCTTGGAATTCAAAATCTGAGTCACTTCTAAGTACCAATTGTGCACATTTTGATATAAGCTTGTAATTTTGCTTTTGCTATATTTGTGTGTGTGTGTGTGTGTGTGTGTGTGTACATGTTTCAATTCTCAACTCAAGTTTATTTATATAGCGCGTTTTACAATTTTAAAAAGATACAAAGCAGCTGTACATGAGACAAAATGACTATAAGGAAAACATTACAAGTATACTGTATATATATAAGTATATATGGCACAAACACATGCAACCACATACACTTAGGCGCACATGTAAGAAAACACAGGCACACAACACACACTCATCAAACACACACACACACTTACATACATACACACCCATTTGCGCACGTACACAAAACACACACACACACACACACACACACACACACACACACACACACACACACACACACACACACACACACACACACACACACACACACACACACAGAATTATTACAGAGAAGCACACATAGAAGATATAGGAAAGAGAAACACAGGTAACATATTATACAAACTATAAATTCCTATATGGAGTATTAAATGAAGTAAATAAATTATGCAGAATGATTACATTTAAAGTGATATTGGAAATACAAAGACTTTAAATTCTAGAGCTCATGTCAGCAGCCCCACCAACAACCCCCAGTGCAAATAGTGCAAAACAATATGCAAACAGTTGTTGTTTTTCCTTTAAGTGCTTAGCATTAGGGTGAGGAGACTGTATACAGATTATACTGTATAAGGTCATTATGGCTATGGTAAGTCCCCACAATGTACAGAAACCTAATGTGTCTGTGTGTGAAACCCATGAATGATAATCATTTTAAAAATTGTTGAAAAACAAACATTTCTCTTCGATTTCAGTGGGTTTCAGTGTGGTTATGAATGTGTTTGTGGTTAGGTTTGAGTTGTAACAAAAGTTAACCATGGTTTACCTACAGTAACTATGATTTTCTTATTTTGTATTAACAAATAACAGAAAATTCATTTAGTATAGATTGGAAACTTGGAAAACATTGCATGTTTACACAGTTGTAGATGATCCTATCTGCCAAAACAAACAATAATCAAATTTACCCCAAGTGAAAATACACAAAATTTCTCTCCCGTTCGGTAAGCTCACCTCTTCACTTTCTTGTTCAATGTACCGTGTTGGTTAAATCATCCACTGAGATTCTGAGATTATCAACAGGACCACACACACACACACACACGCACGCACACACACACACATTATTTTGCATAAAGTGAATCTACACTGTATAGCTATATCTTTACTCCAGTACTTTTTGACCGACTCGCTAAAATCAGCACTGATCGACAAGAAAATTTGTTTTTATCCAACCCGGCCTTTTTAGTATGGCACTATAGGAAACACATATGTGTATGTATGTTCAAAGGCTGCTGAAATAAGGTTCTCATTGAACAGCATCTCCACCGCTCCCCACTTTTCAAACACAATTAGTCTTGATCTGTACAAACACACCACTGATGGCCCAATCCAACCACATGGTCCAATGTGCTTCTCGTGTATAACAAGCACGGGTTTCATTTCAGCCCTTAAGGTTTCCAAATACCCTTCTCTCACAAACATACCGTACATTCCAGCCCGAACTGGTTTTGTAGATCAGTGTTTAATGTGTCAGGGAGGATTAATATACTGTACCTGGAATGTACCAATAGTGATTATGCTGCAATGTGACGGCAGCAAAAAAAGGAAAAAAGGTCACACTTGTTGTACACTTTTAGAAGTATACAGTAAACTATCTCCTTTAATATAACGTTTTTTTGCAGCTGAAGCTGAACTGTTGCTTAAACTCACTTTGGACAAGGAGGTTTATAGTGTTGTTATGACTCCTAATTTACGGTGTTAACTGGCCACGTTTCGACCCCCTGGTATATGTGGTTGAGTTGGTGTTTGTTTGGAAAGCTCGGTGTCCCTTCATCATGTTCACAAGGGGTTTGGCTAATAGTTGTATTTGGAAAATGAGCCACCATTATATCCAATGACGCCCATTAAAGCCATGTCAGTCGTTAGCTTGTGTGCATTGCAAGTAGTGGCACTTGTCCACACAAACAAGTGCCTGAACAAACAGCAGGTTTCTTTTTCTGCACTCTCCCCTCCATTGGCTCTTGAACACCGCTGAGACTTTGGCAAGAGATTGTAACCACCTGTTCCCATAGCCCTCTAACCTCCCTACCCACAGCTCCCTGCATCTCCCCATCCAAAACATTTGAATTCTGGGCGAAATTCATTTATACGTTGCGATAATTGTCCCTAATTGTTTCTTTGAAGGAAATTGAGGCATTCGGGACATCTGGCCCGCAGATGTCTTGCGTCCATGCGGCGAGACGTTTTATCCGAATGCTCATGAGAGGGCAACTTTGTACCCAGCGGGAAATTTGTTCTCCACTGGCCTTTAGGGCAAATCAACAGCGAGCACGGCTGGTCTCTTGGAGCTGGTATGATGACACTTTGACCTTGGTTAGATGATAAACATGGCATGAAAGCCTTGAGCTTCAATAAAGAATGAGGATTGTGGGAAAACTCAACCTGTTCACCCTAATGATTGAATGAAGGTCCTAATACTCTTGTTGGGATTGGTGGAGTTTCTCTGCAGGGAACGTGGGTCCTGCACTTTCTACTTTTCAAGCAAAATTAGGTCACACCAAGCATGACCCAATCCATCCCATCCACGTGGACCATGGTTCTGGGATAACTCAGCCTGTTGACCCTGGCACTAATACCCTCACTGGGAATGGTGGAGTTTCTCCACAGGGAATGGGTGTCTGGGCCTGCAATGCGATCTAAGGAATGCTCTGGATTTCCCCGTCTGATTACACATTCCTCATATGAGCTGCCATTGACATCCAAACAGACATTTTTATAAGATCTAGCACGGTGATAAACACACACACACACACACACACACACACACACACACACACCAATAAACAGTGAGATCAGCATCCCTACAAGGGAGAACAAGTGTGGACATGCTGAACATTGTTAATGTGAGGCACAATTATATAATTATGTGTAACACTACACACGCCATCCAGAAACCAGGACATTGAATGCAAAGAAAAGGGCACCTAGTAAAAACAGACACACACACACACTGGCCTTCTCTTCTGCGCTTTCACATAAACTCACACGCTAATAAAACTCTCAACAGGTTTATTTTCTCTGCTGCTGGGTGTTAATGGTATCTCTCTCCTCTCTGAGCAGCTGACACTCTCCGGGTCATTTAGTCTTAACTAGGAATTCTGTTCTGTTCTAACTTCCACACCACAACAGAACTCTTATGTGGCTGGGAATCATTGAATGATAAGATGCATATGGATGGATGGATGGATGAATACATGGACATGGAAGATTGATAGATTAATAGATAGATGGATATTTAGATGTATGGATGGATATCTGCATTCTGAATGAATGAATGAATGAATAGATGACTGTTTGGATGGATGCTTTTTAAACGGATGTGTTAATCTCGCTCTTGTCTTGGTATCTGTGGCTTATTTAAAGTCATCATGAAGCAAGATCAAGGCATGACCTGTAGAGCACAACTACAGACACTCAGAGAGGGCATATCTCATTTTAACCTTACTCAAGACTCCATCAGGGTTTATTTATGAAGTCAATTCTCTTTCACTTTTCAACATGTTTCTAATGAAACTCGACCTGCCACACTAATAGAACAAAGATTGTTCAGTCCTTACAGTGTGTGAGCTCGCACACATTCGTTACGCAAAACCTTTTTCATCCAAAGCACAACCCAAAACAACCCCACTCTCTTCTCTAAACAGGTGGATGAATAAAAGCTAAAAGCTTCACTGTAGAACTCTCAAGTTACCCATTGTTTTGACAAAAAAAATGCTATGACATCAACATAAATTACAGTTAGCAGTCATAGGGCTCCCAGAGAGAATCATTGGTATGCGGGGCTACCGAAGCTACAGTGGCCCTTTGAAGATGAGGAAAGTATTTTAAAAATATGTTAAAAGAAGACTAATCCTGAAAAAAGGTTCTCTCTGGTGTTCACTCGCTGTGCAGATTAAAAGACCAGAGAAAAAGCGTGAAGCAATGCATTTGCTGTCTTCATATAAGTTATGACTTTTCAGCTGACTCAAGAGGGGGCCTTCATAACTTCATCAGAAACAGCTTTTGTTACTGTTGAAAATAAACGAGGAATTTTTGGAAATTAGATGATTTTGCTCTTTTTGTGAATCGAAGAATTGTTTATTTGGAAACGCTTTACAATAAGGATGTTTTTGATGAGTTTATTTCCAAAACAAATTGTTCAAAAATCATATTTTTCGATTGTGCATTCCAATTAATATCAATCAAACTGCAGTTGGTTTGTTTCGATTGAGCCATAATAACTAAGAAAATACACCTAACTGACACAATAAAACACAATAAAAACATAAGAACACAAAATGTTTAAAAACAGAGTTATCTTGTCTTTGAAACAAACTCTTCATTTGTTAACTTGTTCATGCATTAGCTAACATGCTAACTAACAAAAACATTTCTATAGCATTTATTAATCTTTGTTCATTTAACCACCAGTTACACTTTAAAATCAAAAGTTGACACTAACATTAGTAAATGCAATAAGTGGTATTGGTATTAACTAGCATTATCAAAGATGAATAAATGCTGTTTTCCTCTCTGTTAGTTCAGTTTTCAGTTTTTCCTTTGTAAAGCATGGAAATGGACAGTGTCATATTAAACCATGATGTAAACTTGGGTATTATATCTTAAATAAAAAAGAAAATTAAAAATGTATTTACGCGACCTCACTCAAGCACAAAAAGAAGGTTTTGAAGAATATTCATGCTGATTTCATCCATTTATTAAAATTCATAGAGACAAGGGGCTGCCAAGCTCCAAAAGAGAAAATGATAGTCATTCAGCTGTGAATGTTTTGAATTTGTTTCGCGTGTGTGTTTAAATGTTTGTGTATGTGTGTGTTGAGATCTTATCACACTAAACACTGCACGGCTCAGTGGAGCGGTTCAGAGAGCAGATGAGCGGGTGATGAGCGAAAAGTTTGAAGAGATTCCCATGTTTAAAACGGCGATATACAGGTGGCCCACATACAAAAAGAGACGCACGCACATACGCTGAAATGCACATGTACTGCCTGCGTGCTCTCTAGAATGGCATACTACCGGTGTCTGTGTGTAATGAATGTATATTGTAAACTATATGAGCATTTTCTGAATCCATGGAAAATCCAATTGACCTACTACAATGTACAACCAATACACACAATATCCCACAATGCAACACACTGCCAGTGACCAACCAGTCAGCATCACAGACGGGATCTATCCATTTTATAATGGCTCAAAAAACACACCGTTTTTGTAACTTTAGTATAATATTTTACATATTCACACAGACATATGTAAGTTCTTATCAAACCACTAACAGTCATAAAAGAAAAGGGAGAACAATCAAATCTGTCGAAAGAAAGATTCTTTCATTCATGTCTAATGATTCACACGTTGGTACTTTCCTCTGATATCCCAGCATTCACAGCAGTGACAAACCGCTCAAACTCACATCTGAGAATGACATATACAGACGTATTGTACACATCTTTGTTTTAGTGAACAGAGCTTTTTTCTCCCGACATCCTGATGGAGCCCAAATCCCGCCCGGACCCGCACTGATGTGGTCGCGTCAGATGGTGAAAGAGGTTTTATCAGGTTTGGTTTTAAGTGTGTGTGAGATGCGCTATTCTCATGAGGGCCCAGTGTTATGAGCTAACCTTCATTTCTAACAGATCATTGTCTTGACAAAGATGAAAGTGCTGTTCTGTGTTTATATAGGGTTACATAGCAGTGTGTTTGAAAAGAAAAATGTGACATGCCATATTTTCTCTTTTTTGCCATTTCCTGACGACTTCTGAAAGGTTTTATCATCGGATGTTCAACAGAGAAACGGTAGCATTGAGAGATGTTTCCGCTGGGTTCCAATCACCTGCCGTTCAGTGTATTTGAACAGATGCCGGTTAATAAGTGAGCTGTTTAACAAAGGTAAAGAAAGGGCATCACTGTGTGTGTTAGATTTTGTTAGAGAGGTGTGGCCTTGAGATAGACACGAACAATTCTATGCACAACCGCACACACACACACACACACACACGCACACACACACACACACACAGATGGGAAAGAATGAGAAGTGTGTGTGCGCCATATGAGATGGCCGCATATGAGTTGTGGTTTCCTGTTTGAGAGATGTGCTGTTGTATATTAATACGACACCAAGTAGGCGCTGACACCAAGGCCATTGCTTCTGTTGAGCGTGTGTGTGTGTGTGTATGTGTGTGTATCTAATGAATGTGTGTGGTCCAACAGGTTCAGCGTGACTAATTGAGAGGTCTCAGACAAGCATTCTGTTTCCTCCTTCTCAGAAGCACACATGTACACATACACTGGAGGGTATTATCTATGGGTCCATCCATCAAGGGAAACATAGTTACACAGAATTATAGCAACCAGAAATAAAACAGGAGTTTCATTCTATTTTAACAAGAAGCTTTCTGTGAGAGAAAGGGATAGAAAGTGAATCGCATTACAGACTGACAAAAGGGAGAGGGAGGAAAAGATATTGAGAGGGCCCAAGAGTAAGCCCTGGGGAACACTCGATAATCTTGTATGATGAACACTTAAAATGGGAATTATGATCACTTCCTTAGACTCTATGCAGTATGTTTGGACCGAGCTGGTCATGACAACCACCTCTACAGTACCTTTTATAGCACCATACACTCTGTATGCTTCTCTTTAGCAATGGTTTTAATCAGTTTTTTGTGAGCCTAAGAAAATAACATGAAGTCACCGAGAGGAGCTTTTACAGTCGTTTTCTGTGTGTAAAATTAGAAGTATTTATTCTGTTTGTGTAGGAATCATTTTCAGTGGCATATCAAACACAACTCAAATAAAAGACATAAGACAGGGCATTCCAGCTGAATAAACGACCACTGAGTTAGGACTTTTTCTTCTCTTCTCCCATTCTGCTCTTTTCTTTCAGTGAAATGAAATTGACATCATTCCCTTGTGTTTTTCTGTCAGCATTAGCATGTAGAGTGAAGACAGCACAGCATGTGCATCTGTGCGAGAGAACGTGAGCGAAAGTCTATACATTAATGTGTGACAGGTTTGTGGTTGAGTGCTAATATCCTTTGTGATGTTTGTGATGTGTCCGCTGACAGATCTGAAGTTTATGCACAGTACTTTGGTGCTGATGTACCTCCCTTCTTCTTTCCTATATAGGAGTCATTTTATACATGTAGTCAATGTGTTTTTATCGTTTTTTGCTCTTTTCTTAAATTCACTTATAAGGCTTTTAAACGCACGCAACTCACTCTCCCAGTCTTCCCTTACTGTGGGAAAGCATTGAGGGGTGTGTTTTTGATTTAGGATAAACCTGCATTCACCACATATTATCTAGACATTGCATGCTCCGAATCAAGCACAAAAGAGTGGAATTAAATTGTCACTCTTTCGCAGTGGAATTCCCTCAGAAAGGGAATGTTGGGCTCTCCAGCAACCACTAATAATCCTCGGAGCGGCGGGTTGGCTCTCACTGGCTCTTCTGGTGAGGGAACGAGAGAGGCTCTGTTCAGACACAGAAGGTTGAGAGGAAATGTAGAGTATAGACTTAGGAGTTTTGCCTGGTCATCTAAACCATAAGAGATGAAATTCAAATACATTAGTCATATCAGTATAGTTCATAAAAGACAGTAAGATCAATCGTCCACCTCTCTAAAGAAACTGAAGGGAAATGGATCTGAGTGAGAAAACATTTGCAAATTTTCCTGATGCTTGGCTAGACTTGGAGGCACTATAAAATCACAGAGCCATATGAAAATGTCAGGACAAATGTTTGCTTTGGCCTATAGGAGAGGCATGGAGAAAATGTCTTAAGAACCATTTGGACAAAGAAATCTAGCAATGTGTGCTCTCTGTGTCTCTGTTGATGTAATTGTATTATGCAGGAAAGAACTCCGTAGTTCAATTTGTCTGTTACATTTTTCACTGAATAAACTGTAAATTGACCTCTTGTTTGATCAAAATAAGCCTTTGTGTCGACAAGAATAAAATATCATATCTCTAGATAAATAGAAGCCTGTGTGAAATGATCTGTGTTTATTTCCTGCAGCAGAGCTTGTGAAATCTATTCTTTAATATACAAGTATAGTATAGTTTATTCTAGTTTTTCCAGTTAACCATGCTAATAGCCAATAAAGGTTCTGAAATGATAAAAGAATAGTTCACCCAAGAAATGAAATGATCATTTATTCACCTTCTTGTCATTCCAAACTTACACAAAAAAGGTGCTTCAAAAGGACCTTTAACATCCGCAGAACCTTTCTGTTTCACAAAAGGTTCTTTGTGGTGAAAAGGGGGTTTTCAGATTATAAAAAAGGAAAAAAGAAATGGTTCTTTAAAGAACCTTTGACTGAATGGTACCAAAAATGGTTCTTCTATGACATCGCTGTGAAGAGCCTTTTAAGCACCTTTATTTTTAAGAGTGTATATGACGTTTTCTCTTCTGCAGAACACAAAGTAGATATGTTGAAGAATGCTGGAAACCAACCAACACTGGATCCTATTAACTTTCATGTATGAACACAAAATTATCTTTTTTTATTTTATTTTATTTTTTCGAAAAAGAGACCACAGGCAGATGATGGATTGCTATCCCTAATTGTCTTTGAATAGTTCTGTTATTCTTCATTCGACCACTAGGGGCTCCGGGTTTTCAGGAATAAGCAGCACCACGCAAGACAACATAAAATATGGAGCAAAAATTAATTGCTATCCTCTTATATTTCAAGTGTTTCTTCTTGATTTATCACTCTCCTTTTTCTTCCTCTCTGTGGTTCTGGGCCTGGGTTTCCCTTCTTAGTACAGCTCCCTGTTTTTCCATACAAACACACATTAAACACACTGTTTTCCTTCGATTCCAGACCCACAGGATTCAATCCGGACGGTCATACTTTACATTCCGAGGCTCAGGAAAGCATCCCACACTACCTGTTACTGTGGTGACGGCGGTCCCGTCTGATTGGATGGTTTGTGTGGTGAGAGGTTAATGATACTCCTGTAGTCAGGGTGGAGACCAGTGGCAACATACACATACACACACATCTACATAGAGGGACAGGAAACCAGCAAACTCATAAAAAGAATAATTAGAAACGCATATATATACACACATACTGAACGCAAAGTTACACTGCATGTGTGTCATGGGGTGTTCTCCATCACCGCTGATAAACTAAAAAAATCCAGGACGTTCCTACCGTCTGCGGTCAGCGTGTGTGCACGCAAGTGTTAGGAAGGAAGAGTGTCTTGGCCGCAGGTTCGGCTGCCAGTGTGGGTTAACACGATCTGGGATGTTCCGTCACGCCCATGGGGGTTACGGCGGTAAATTTAGTTCCCAAGGGAATACAGCCCGGGTCGAGGCGTCAATTTAGGCAATTTGGAAACGTTATGGAGACGGGGAGAGATAAAAAGAGCTCAAACGGAAACTGAAGATACTGATTCCGAGAAACTCGCAAGCCCCACACCACTTGAAAACTTCACCGTGAACTTTCTCATACACACACCCACTCACAGCTATCACTTATGTGTAAGAAAGCATTCTGTGTGATTGAAGACAGGACGGTATTGAAATATATAATGGGTGCAAGAGAACGGTCAGCATTCTGAAGTGGTCTGCAAGTGGTCGAAGACCTACTAAGGCAGCTTTGAGTGAAGCGAGTAACAGGTTTAGTCTTATTTCGGGCCAGTCTGTTGAATATGGCTTAAGACAGGATATGACTGAACAAAATGTCAAACGACCAACCACAGTTTGCTTTTTTGGGTTTACTCTTCTGTGGAGCACAAAATAAGATCACAGCAATGCTCTCAGATTCGCCAAGTCCACTATCATGTCACAGCTTAGAGACATGTAGGTTTGTCAAGAAGGTCTGGAGGAGGAGAGAATAATACTTCAACCAATGGCATGATCGCTTCTCGTGTGAGTCATGTTTAATGTGCTGAAGTTGTTTTGACATGAGCCAGTAAACTGCTTTGATTTGAAAAGACACAGTCCACAGCTGTGAACCATGCTTAGTCCTGAAATACATATATCTATTTTTCTTTCTTTTAAAAGATAAAAATATGAAATTCACTCCCACTTCTTTAAAGAGGTCAAGGAACACAAAAGATGGGATATGGTAGGAACAGCGTGTGCAGGAAGGAATTCACTTACCGCTTCACAAATGCAATACAAATCTACAAATACAATTTGCTATTGTTTAATAGTTAATAATCGCAAAACGTAGAGATATAATGATGGATGATTGTAAACCTCAGTGTGAAGTCAAATGGTTGGAAACTGTACAATGCAGTAAATATAGGCAGTATGTTTTGTTTTTCCACCCAAGAAGAGCTCTTTGATCTTAAGAGTAGTTTTAGGTCCTGGAACAACATTTTTATGTACCAAGAAGAGCCCTCTGGTTTTACGTGGGTGAAAAATGACGAATTAATGAATGTTGATCTAGGAACATGTTCTTCTTGGGTAAACCACACTGAGTCTCATTCATGAAACCATTCTTGTGCAAATTGAATTGAACACATCACTTTATGTGTAATGAAAGCCAGTCTGTGTTTCATGAATAAGTGTTTTTCTACACACCACAAAATAAAATGACAAAACAAATGAGTCTGAGCATCTGAATTTATATATTGTTTTATTTATCTTTGGTCTTTTGCCAGTTTTATTAGACAAAGACAGTACAGAATGACAGGAAACGTTTAGGAAGAGATGAGCAATAGACAACATGCCATACTTGAACCTGCATTACCCAAATGAGCCCTTTAGCTTAGTACGGTGTAACCAGCTGTAAGCAGCTTTAGAAACCGGCTTAAAGCACAACAAGAGCATGTCCAATCGTGTATCAAATCACATCTGATTCCTCTGACACCAGTTTACCAAAATCCAACTGTTTATAAATGGCGATCCGGGAAGACGGATGGCCCTTTGAACACCAGAGATTACAGCAATATACACAGAGTTAAAATACTTATTTAACAGACGGACCGCATTAGACATATCAGCTATTCTATCATTCATTCATCCAAAAAAAAAACAAAGCGCTTTTCAAATTAAAACCGCAAGATGTTGATCTGACGACAGAACAAAAACCTTATGTAAACCCAAAGTAATACTGCAAATATAACTTGATAAATATGGAATCATGCACTTAAATGCAAACAACAAACGTAAAAACGTTGTGGAAAATTGGCAGGATATTTCTTTGGTCACGCAACATCTCCAAACAGTTTGAAGTGAATTGAAACTGACATACAAATAAGAACAAACGTATATATAGAAATAGTAAACATCGTAATTTTCTATACAATTGCACATGTCCATGCTGATGATGAAACTGATTTGATGCTAAAACAGTAGCTTGTTGTGACTTCTCTACACGATAAAGCTTTAAATATCACAAACTTTTATCTTATTGGCACGAAGGAAATGTGTGTGTTGTATAATCTCGGTATGAATTATATTCAAATATTTGTCTATCCCTCTGTCTCTCCGTGTACATTTTCCATATGGACTTTGAGGTAGTCGTTCCGCGTGAACTTCTTGTGGCACAGGGAGCATTCGGCCATGGGTCGGTTTGGGTTATGGGTCAGTTTGTGTCTGATCAACATCTTCTTCAGACTGAAGGACAGGTCACACACCTGTTAATACACAAACAATGATTCATGATTTACTTGGGGCGGGACTGATTTTTCGGCTGAACAAATGGAAGAGTAGGTTTGGAAGACCTAGAGAAAAAATCTTGTGTTGCATAACTCATAAAAAGCTTTTATATTGTTATTCGAATTTTAGCGAAGCAGCGCTGGTTTACAGATTTCGATTTTGTGTGTTATTATGACCTCATGCACTGTGACCGCAGGGAGGATGTGAAGACAAATGCTGAAGACATCATCACAGACACATAAACAACCAATAACTGAATGAATCAAAACATAACTACAAAAACCAGGGAGGGAGTCACAGAAAATCTTCTTACTATTACAATGCCATATGCTATTCGTTGAGACCCTAACGCGAGCACACACACAATGCCAGAACCGCTGAAAATAACACTGCCAACAAAACACACACTCGGAAAGAGCGTGTTTGCGATCTGCAGCCAAACCGAGCTGTAAATCGCAGTCGGTTAAATCCTGCAGTCAGAGCCGAGGCCTAGTGCCACGCTACACACACACACACTATCAAATAAGCATCACCAATGGCACACAAATCCATTTTGCATGATAAATTGAGTTTATATCCCCAGGAAAACTCAATATTCTTTATCTCCATGAAAAGAGAGGGACATTGCAGCTGTCACATTCTCTATAAAATGAATGTAATTTTTTATTTAAACAGCATGAAGAACATTTAACGCCTTCATAAGCTTCCCATTAGTCCCTCACTGTGAACTGCACATGTTATATGGCTGTGTGTGTGTTATATGAGTATATGTTTGCGTGCTTATATTTCAATTCTATGGAACACAAAAGGTAACATTTTGAAGATAAAGGCCTTTTCAACTGTAAAAACTATGTTAGCCTCCACATCAACAGACAATCATTTATTCTCATTATTTAAATGTGTGAGGCCTTTAAATTGGAATGGATTTTATTTTATTTTACAAAATGTATAATGCAATGTAAGTTGCTTTGGATAAAAGTATAATTTGTAAACTTTATATTTATAGTTATTAGTATCGTCCTTGATGTGAATGAGCCTTAAAGCTGGCAGCTTTGTCTATTAAATAAAAGTGAATGCGAGCGTCACCAGGGTCCAAAAAGCACTATACGTGTGGTTTATACTCTGCGTTTAGACTATTTAATTTCTGCACAGATGTGTAACTCAACATAATAACATGTGTGCCAATGAAATTCCTCTAGAGAAAAATCCTTTTAAAATTCACCAGCACAACACTTTAGCAAGCATGTCGCACAATGTTCCTCGCCTTTAACTCCAACAGGAGCCGTGAAAGAAAGACGTGACCCTAAAAACCACTTCAAATAAAGTCAAATACTCGAGTCAATAACAAGGCCTCAAATGAATTTTTGAGAGTTTCTGGCACGTCGCTCTTTTCAAAACGCTCTGCATGAAAGTATTACCAGAATGATTTGCCATCAATGGAATCCATTGGAATCCATTGGAATAACCGTCTTCAGAGCCCCAGATTTCAGCCCAAATCAATTCAAGCTCAAAAGACTTGTCACGTCTAGTGCAGAGAGAATAAAAACAGAGGAAACAGCCAATTTCATTCTTTTACGGTCTTTAAAACCGTCAAAATGTAGAAAGCCATCGAAATAAATACACGAGTGTTTCTCATCTAGCGAAATGTGTGCGCAGAGACTTCTCTGCACGAGTGTGCGTGTTTAGATTCCTCAAGAGTCTCCTGCAGTGTGTGTTCACTGCTGGCAAAGTGTTTCAGACACTGAGGCAAATCTGCATGTGTTGCCCCTTTTTCACCACTAGGCTAAAGGGTCTGTGAATCTGTCTTCAAATCTCATCACTGACATTCAGACTATGATATTATATAACCTAGCCATAAGAAAAATCATCAGTCCCTTTTTACGATCCTTACAAATTTATCATTAAATCATTTTAATATAACAAGATGGCAAAGCATGGCAATGGCAAATAGAAAGTGACACATCGCCAAACTGATGGTTGGTCACATTTGCTGTTAACAGTGTACACTTTTTTCATTTTTTGTACATGTAGCTCATTTGGTAGAAAAAATTGACAAATTGTGAAATTAAATAAAAAATGTGGGTTTCACTGCCAGGAAACACAAAGATATGTTTAGCTTAAATGCACTTAAATGTTCCTTTGGATAAAAGAGCATGAATGCACGAAATGTAAATGTAAATAAGAAGGTGTGTTAATACTTCCCTAAATAATCAAACCATTCATCAGACAGATGATAAAACAGCTAAAATACTTATGTTAAGAGAGGGGAAGTCAAATCTTTGGGCAAGAACAGACGTGGTGGGCGTTCTTCTAACTCATAGTTGAATGACTTTCTGCTAGGCGGACACACAGACACAAACTGCACCGCATGCATAAAACTAGTTGGTTAAAACTATTCTCCAAGCTCTCATATGCTTTTCAGCAAAAAGTAAAGTTGTGTCAGAGTAAGAAAATGATTACAATTTGATGAAAGATTGGATTCCCTTTCTGTCGGTCACTCGACGTTGTGTCGACAGATGGGATTGAACTTAACCAATAAACTGGCTACGTTCTTTATAGGCGTGGCCGCCACCCCGTTTGCTTCCCGAGGAAGTTCGACTGGCGCATCGGTGAGGTTGACCGCTTCGGCAAGCATCGGGGGTGATATGGGGACTCCCATGGATGTTGCTCGGCCAGTTCCGGCTCCGCGGACCATCCGTGCCCTGCTACGCTCGCCTAACCCATCCCCATTGGGCGCTCCTGGGCTGTCCCATTGGGTAGAGTCTCAGAAAGACGAAGATGAGCTTTCTTAGCATCGGACAGCTACCTTCTGGCATCTGATGCAGAAGATTCTTCAAAGCTCCCACTCTCAGGCGGTCGAGCACTGGAGGAAGCCGACGCTGAGATGTCAGCCATGCTTGCCCGGGCGGCGGCGGACATCGGGTTGCAGTGCACTGTCTTACTCTGCTGCGGGTCAGGCCGCCTCCCCTCTTCACGCCATTGTCAAGGTCTACCAGGCTAAGGCGTTGAAAGAGCTCGACGAGGGGAAGACCGACCCAGCGCATATGCACGAGCTGCACACCGCCACTGATCCCTGGGTCAAGCGATGTCCACTATGGTGGTCCAAGAGCGCCCGAGGGTCGGGCATACCAGTACAAGGTCCTGCCCTTCGGTCTGGCCCTGTCTCGCGTCTTCTCGAAAGTCACGGAGGCTGCCCTAGCTCCCTTCAGGGAACACAGCGTGCATGTCCTCAACTCGACGACTTGCTCATCATAGCTCACTCGCAGGATGTTTGGCCCCTGGATGGGACTAAAAACTCCTGAGTGCCCTACCTCCTGTGGTGGCCTGCGGTGCCTGTTCTCGTCCTGGTGTTCTTTCCACGGGGAAGATTCACAGAGTTGTCAGATCGGGTCGGTGCAGTCCTTTCTCCAACGGAGCCTGGAGAGGAACCTCTCCCCCTCCACCCTTAAAGTGTAATGTTGCCGCTATCGCCACACATGACGATCTGGTGGAGGGCAAGTCTCTATGACAGCATGACCTGGTCATCAGGTTCCTGAGGGGCACGAGGAGGATGAATCCATCCCAGCCACGCTCCGTACCCTCTTGGGACCTTAGTGTGAACCTTGGGGGCCTGCGTAAGGGCTCTTTTGAGCCCCTGGGGGAGGCCGCTCTACCTCATCTCACCTCGAGTTCGGGTCTGGCCTATCTCACGTGATCCTGAGACCTAGGCCTGGCTACGTGCACAAAGTTCCCACCACTCCCTTTCGGGATCAGGTGGTGAACTTGCAGGGCTTCCCCACTGGGGAGAAAGACCCAACCTCCTCCGCGTTGTGTCCAGTACGCGCCCTGTTTTCCATACAGTTGAAAGGCCTTGTGCAGCTCAACCATTATTGCCATATTAAATTCCATGTTGATTGTAAGTGGTAGTTCATAATAGTAATAGTAAATAGTAATAAAATTAATGAAAGAAAATGAAAGAAAATGTAATTTTGTCTTTACAAAAGGTGTTTAATTTTGTGAAGGGAACAAATATTTAGATTCATAATGAAAAATGGGAATCAAGAATTGTGTTTTCCTTTATTTTGTTCTTTGACCACATAAAAGCTAATAAAATTGCATCTGCTTGGTTAGTATCATGAGCTGGAAAATTGTGGCGACTGCACACTGTGTAAAATGTCCTTAAGACCATTCACATTTTGAGAATTTGACTATTTTAATTTCATTTTAACTTTGAAAAACTAATCTTATCACTGATTTAGCTATGTTTCTGAACAACAGAAGTGTGTTTTTGAGCTTTATAGCTGCAATCTGTAAAAAAAATCAGTTATTAAGCAAGTACATACAATCTTTACCTTATCTAGATATACATTATCTATATATAGAACTGTATATATATAGAACTGTATTTATCTGTATTTTTGATATATTTTTTGATATATGTTTATTCTATGTTAGTTGTAAGCACCTGGGGTCTGAGAGTAAGGCAATTTCAATCCTCCATTTGTATGTACTGTACTTGTGGCAGAATTGACAATAACGCTGACTTTGACTTTGACTAATCTCGATTTACAAATGTAGCTTAGTTGCTAACAACAGTTTAAAATTAAGTACATAAAGTAAGCTGCAATTTAATGTTTCAAACAGAGATGTTGATTGAGAAGCAAAAGTTACTCACGGATTGCAGCTTTAACACATATGACGCAGTATTCACAGATGTGCACAGATGTCTTTTTAGGGACAGTGAGAAGATAAGGAGGCGTTCATAGACATTTTAATGGTGTGGTCTGGAGCGGGTCGGGTCTGAATGTGTGTGTGTGTGTGTGTGTTATAAGACGCTGTAAGGTCGGAGATGGGTCAGTTTGTGCAGGGCGGTTTCGTCCTTGTGTCCGCCTGGCAGGAAATCCTTCCACTGCGGCTTTGACGCAACAGTAACACCCTCTCACAAACGCAAACACACACACACACACACACACACACACACACACACACACACACACACAGAGCATGAGTGTGTGCTAGTTTACGTGCTGTGTATCAGTAAAAGCGTTCTAGTTCGTGGTCTGATGCGCGTCATGGTGCTGATTATGTGGACACAGCGTGGGCCGCAGGGTTAAACTCAAGACCGGCTTTAGTTCTGTCAGTGATCTAAGACTAAACCCACTGCACGTCACACAATACCCACAATCCACCAGATCTGCTCTTCTGTTGGGTTGAGCCTGCAGTGTGTGTATAAGAGGTGGGCAGCAGCGGTTGTGTGATATTTATCCAAAAAGTGTGTGTGTGTGTGTGTGTGTGTGTGTGTATTAGAAGAATGCAGAATTATGTATTAGAGACTGCAGTGGAAGGTTTAGTAAGTGTGTTTCTGTGTGTTTTTAACTTACGTCACACTGGAAAGGCTTCTCTCCGGTGTGTGTGCGCATGTGTTCGTCCAAGCCACGTTTTTGACTGAAGGCCTTGTTGCATTCGCTGCATTTATACGGTTTTTCCTGTATAAGAGAAAAATGTTTAATGTACATACATGTGTATAATAAATAACTCTAAAAACAAAAAAGCTACTTAAGCACCATGATTTAAGGTATCTTGTATATATTGTAGCACATTTGTAAAGGATGAGTTATGTATTCATGACTTATATCCCTAACCCTGATGCCTTAGCAAACATGTGTATTTATGACTTCATATACATCCAGAAACTTCTTAGCAGGACTTGAAGGTATAAAGGTATGACAGAGTGTGTGTAGTAAAAATGTTGCTGCAGGCTGTTATTCTGTTTTTGCTGAAAAGAATAAAGACTTAAACTATTCAGAGCTCACACACATCTGTATGTTAACACAAACTAGACATTCCTAATACACAACGCACGCACACACGCACGTACGCATGCACGCACACACACTGAAGATGTTCTGGGATAAACAAATTAAGTGGCCCTTCATGTGTTACACACCTGGAACACATTACATGTGGAACACATATGCATACATTTGCTTCTATGAAAGACTGAAAACACACAATGCTTACACACAGGAAAACAGGACTGTCGGTTTAAAGTATCCATTATATAAAATGTGTCCATAACTCCTAATGGAGTTGCATACCTGTATGCAAATTCCATAACGATGGTCAAAAACAACCAAACAAAGCATTATGAAGCATTATTATGAAACAGAATGAAATGGTCTTTAGACAAGGTTTACACATTTTTTTTTTCTTTTTTAACAATAACTGTACAGGTGAACGAAAACTTGTACCATCTGCAAGGCCCGTAATCTTGTCAAGTCAAATGAAAATGAAGGAAAGCGAGAGGCATATTGGTAAAATATAAATGTCAAAACTAAATATGCACTGTATCAAAGATTACCTATACAACCTGTCAAATAATTGTTTCGAATCTTCAAAGCCTAATTTCTCAGAAAATATTTTTGTTTGAATAAGCAAACAAAACGAGTAAATGATTATATATCCGCAATGGTTTTGATTAGAAACAAACATAAAATGTATACTATAAAGGCCAAATCACACCAAGAACAATAAAAATAAAGCAAAAATTCTGATAACTACAGATAACTGCATTTTAAATATGCGAGCTCTTTCAATTCAAATGGATTTCGATTGCTGTCAATGTTTTATCATTCACGAGCTGGAAAAAACGAAGAGAATCTAAGAGATCCCAACAGTATCGTTCCAGCTGCCATGGGAATGGGTGGACCCAGGAAGAGAGGATCCTGGGAAATGGAGCAGGGCAAGGTGTGGCCGCACACACACAGGATACGCAAGGTGCAGAGGATCAAGTGTGTGTACTACAGAGAGACGTAATGAACATGGGCCCGGGCCAGCTTGGACACACGTGTGTGTGTTTGAGAGGGGAAAATACAGTGTAAGACGAGAGTCTTGGCGTTTATAGAGCATAATATGTCCAGTATGTAGATGTTAGTCTCCATCAGCAGTAAAAACCTTCAGCTGGGACTGTCAGCAACATGACCCTCACAAAAATATGTACGGGTCAAAAGTCACGGACTATGGCACACATTAGCACAGATGGACGAGAGTGGATGGCCCATAATTCTTTGCAGCTTTGTGAGTCATGCCATAATTAGTGTAAATCTAGTAGTATAACACCTGAAAAATGCTTTCAGGCAGTATAAGGAGGTATGAACACATCAAAGCGTGTATAAATCTGATGTGCCTTCATCCGGTTGTAAAGTAATAAATAAAACCATTCACTCCCTGTAAAACAAGATTTTTTTGAATCCATTATTATATATCTACCAAGAAATAGGCATTAAAAACTCAATATCATGAGTATTGCTAAAGTTGACTTTTTTGTTGTGGTGTCTTGGAGGTTTGTCTCATTCTTTAAAGTTTATTCCAGTGTTTGGTCATTAAACTAAACAACATCATTTAGAGCAAATCATCATGCACATGGAGACCACGTGAAATATTCAGAGGGGAAATACACAAAGAATTATGCTTATAGCGTCACTTATTTTTTTATAGAGCAAATTCACTAAATTAGGCACAATAGCCACACGTATAAAGCGCTGACTGCAATTCTTCATCTAGCAGGATTGGGCCATCCTACGACAAACTTAAATGTCAAAGAAAGGACCTTCATCTGCACTTAAAACAAAATGGCACTAAAATAATGCATGCTGAAGTAGTGCGACTCTTCAAATCTTCAGCGTAATACTGGCCTAAAAAGACAATTAAATAAAACTGTATAATAAGAATTAGCACAGTTAATGTTTGTTCTCATTACACCATCACAGTCATTCGTTCAGTTTTCATTATGATATCATAATAGCCTTGTTCTGCTCTCTGTTGTGTGTCAGTTAACAGCTCATATGTTATGTTTAAGTATTACTGGATCATGGTCCATATTTGGCAAAGAACTCTAATGATGTGCTGCATCTGTTCTGCTTTCTGAAGTTTTCTTGGATTAACGCTGATGTTGCCACTAGGTCTGCGCTATGAAACTGAGAGACGCTGCTATTCTAGATGTCTGGGGAAAAGATGGCAGAGGTGAGACGGTTCATTCGGGATATGATGTCACAACAAACACTTATGTCCATCCATCATCAAAAAGATGGCAAGCAGATTAACGTCCATTTCTAGTGAAGTGAATTAATCTATTTCAATGAATACAGCACCTTAATTTATGTAAGTATCCTGAAACATCAAATACATAGTTTACCACAGATAGTCTTACTACAGTATCTATAATTTAACCATGATATTTGTAGTCAAACTATAGTAATACAAATGGTATATTGGCATCAATTTAAATCATTTTGCAGAAATTTGTGATGTTAGATTGACATCTTGGAGTTATAGAGGCTTCTAACAGTGTGTGGTTTAAGTTAGCAAAACAAATCTATCTAATCTCACCTTTAAGAAACTGACGCTCTGATTGCTTTTTCTCATAGATTTTTAGTTCTTAGCCTCATTTACACGGTCAAAGAAGAAAGTTTGTGCGTGTGAACATGTCTGTTAGTAGGTGAATGTTAACAGGCCCACTGACTCAATTCCCAGCCGGCACTATTCTGAACCTCTGGGAATGATGGACAGTTTAGAATATCTTGGAGGAAGTCGTGGGACTTTCATAAAGCTTAATTCCAAACCCATATGACTTACTTTTTTCCATGATATACAAAAGCAAAATGTTTGGGACATACAGCCTCAATCACATTCAGTCAGTAAGTCATACAGGCTTAGCGCAACAAGAGGGTAAAGCAGGGCTGTACAGTGCGACATATACAATGAAAGATGGGGCAGGTGAATGTAGTTTTGTAAATAAGTGCGTATGTATGCGTCTGTGAGTGGTCTTACCCGTGTGTGTGTACGTATATGCATCTTAAGACCGTCGTTCTTGCTGAAGGCTTTGTCACAGTATGGACACTGATACGGCCGTTCACCTGAAGTCACACAAACACACATAAACATCAGACTTTTAGAAAACAACTGACAGAATACTGTATGGACATGCAAACATCAAGTCAATGTGAGCAAACAAATGCGTAATTATTACATAAGGAAACATTTTTTGTCTGATATATATAGAGTTGTCTGATGTTCTGCTGTAGAGTACAGGATCTACTGTACTAGGTTACATAATTAAAGATTACATGTTTTTATGTCGGTTGAAGCCAAATGATTCTCACATAAACAAAATCATACTTAACTTAAAAATCATAACTAAGGTTAGGTGAGTACATTTTTCTTTATTTTTAAACAAAAAGACCTTTTATGTTTTTGTAAACAAAAACCATGTAACAGTAATTTTTGTTAGTGGGCAGGTTATGAACAGCAGATCAGTGGAAATGTGGGTTGGTTCTGTAAGCTCCGCAGAATGCAGCCTGACAATTCTGGTGGAAAGGGGATATTAAGGATCTAATGCAGATCCACATTATGAAATCACAAATGCTTCTAACATTCTACACCACTGAGATCAACGCTTGGCATCTTCTGTCCTCTTCTACAAAGTTGTGATGCCAGGCATAACTCGGGTTTGGGTGCCTGGCAAACAACTCGGAATCTCCCTTGTATTAAAAGCTCCAATATGTTGCCGTGTTGCGGCATTCAGCACAAAAAATAGTTCCAGGACAATTATGCCAGTGATCACATTAAAAACCTGGCCCAGCTCAATTTTTACTGTAATTGTATCCTGCACAGAAATACCAAGATGAATTTAATAATGTGCTCTGGGTTAATCTGAGGCTATAAACACTGCCCTGTTAGACTGGGCAGCTTTTGCAAAAAATGTGTTCCACATTTTTGATCACAAATACATTTTGTAGGCAAGGATGAAGTAAAGCAGATTCATCAGAGCAGATGCATATTGATATTACAATCAGATATGTATTTATGCAACAACAACAAAAAAGCTTTAATCTTTGAACATGCACAAGGATATATAGTATATATCCATATACTGTCTGATCTCTGTCTACATGAAGTCTGGAATAATGTGTCCACAAGGAATATAAAATATAAACCAGGATTTTCAAATCAATACTCCGTGCCCCTTTAGGATCCCACGCTTCCTCTCCAGAAACGTAAAACCAAATACACAGGGACTCAATCTCCAGCATCTTGAACCGAAGTGACCTGATGTGGGTGGGGTCAGGAAAACCCCGCCCTCTCCGCATCAAAGAGTTGCGGGGCTGAATGGGAAAGATGCTATCTGAGCGTGCTCAGTATCACCACAATAGAGGAGTGACAAGCTGCCAGTCAAGCAGTGGGCAAACACGTGGGTCTGCTTTAGATAAAACTGATCCGAGTTTCAGATAGCAGGCCAGTTGTGATTAGAGCGCTGCAGTCCTGCTGTATGAAGTAACATACAAATAAAGCTCAATTCAGCACTTCGGCACTTGAAATACACCCATAATTGACACAAGTAAGACTGAATCTGAGACGGAATCTGCCGTGCTGTAAATTATACACATTACCGTAAGTAATGACAGTTTTATTATAGATAATTCTCAACTAGCATATGTCAAAAAATGACATTGAATAAATAGGACAACTACAGTTAAGTGGCTTCATAGCTTTTTTTGCTTCAAAAAGTCATCCAAACATTTTTGCAACAGGTTGCAAATTGTAACTACTACATTTTTAAATAAACAAAAATGTATTGAGGAAATATTTATATATATAAATCTCCTAACTTTAACAGTAAGCTTATAATAAGTATTTATAATTTGAGCTGTTGTATATGATTTTCCACGTTCGACATCATATAACTTTAAATTGAACTTTTTCAGTTTATCCTGCAGTTTTTAATATAATTTCAGTTTTAAAATGAAAGATATTACATTGGCACAATTCTACTTAATTTATTTATTGCTGGTGTGTCCATCACAACACATCCACCAGCTAGATTGAATTTCACACTATTTGTTTGCTTTAGTGTTCCAATCACTTGCATTGTGTTGTGAATTGCAGTCTGAAAAATGAATGAATGCACAAAATCAAGCATGGCATACTGTAGCTGGAACCTATGTAAGCTAAGGTTGCTGACCAGAGTATGTGTTTTATTACAACAATAAGTACTTTGACACATGTATACTTACTGTACGTTCTCCATGATATAAGTTTATAATTGGATTCTGGCATTTTTTGGCAAAATCCATGACAAAATTTTGGAAAATACGGAAATGATCAGTCTCACATAACCCTGCAGATAAGCAGATAGACGCCCATGCACGTGAAACAAAGCTCAATTCTCATTATAGGCCTTTCTGGGCTAATGAAATAAGGCTTTTCGGGATAGAGAATGACTCCCTTTGGAATAGGTAATGCGTCTGGCAATTGGGGCAGCCCCATAGAGAAATGTGAAATGGCAAAACATAACTTAATAATACGGCCTTAAGAGAGATGCCAGTTGCTGTGTGCTTGCGTGTGCACGTCCTGATTGCGCAACAATCCGTTTTCTAATTCACTTTCTTGTTAATGCAGTTTCTTGAGGGAATAATTGTCGGATTTGAAAAAAGTTACGCAGTTTAATTAGATAAACGAAGAGATTGGCGAAGAAAACTTTTTTGCTGCCCTTTATATAATAAGGTTAATTAGCTCAGCTTCGGGGGGAATGCGCTAGTAAGATCTTCATTAAACATAAGAAGCACTTCGAACGAGCGTTCTGCCAAGACGTTTACAAAGATCCATTACGGTGCTGATTCGACGATGACAAGCTTTTCTCATACTTCCACAATATAGCCATGCTCATATTATATAACACAACAAGCAATACAGAAAACAATTGTAAACCCATGTCCTACTATTGGGTGTTGCGGCATATGCTTCTGGATTCTTGCTGAACCAATATCAGTTCATAACAACTGCTGTTTCTTTGCGTTTTACCCACAGCGAGAAAAGAAAAACATAATAAAAAAAAATAATAATTTGCCCTCGTAAAGCAAGCATACATCATCAAAGCACCAAGACATAATGGGGTGTCCACCTGATAATCCCAGTGAAGTTCTGTACCTCCCTCTATCTGCTGTACCATCATCCATATTTGCGAGGGATATTACCATCTAGTCTTATAATGTAATAAACTGTGCTGAAATAATCGGGATTATAACACCTAGTCCAATTCTGCAAACTGAACTCTTGAGTGAAATAATGTGCCTTCTACATCTGAAGAAATGTCCACCTTTTCCACTAAACCTCATCTATGTCACCATCTGTATATGCAGTCACAAACTGAACATATTTAGATATTGTAAAATGTTTACACCATTTGTGGATCAAACCGCACATTCTCATCTAGCTCTCAAGATACTGCTGATACTGTATCGTTTTTAGGCACATCTTCCTGTAAAACTGTGTCCAGGTTGCATCTGTCGTGCTGATGTTGGTGTGTTTTCATGCATGCTGGGATCATTGCAACTTTCATTCAAAGTCGGTTTACGGGTCACCGTGTTGACAAACAAGGAAACGTAGTTCACAGATGTGCTTTGGTCCATCAGGAGCTGTCGTTGCATTAGGTTAAAGAGTCTTTTCTTGACTGAAGGACCTCTGTAGAAGACATTAGAAGAGGGATCCAACAAGACGATGTTTAGCACAGAATCCTGGATGGAAGGATTTGAGCATCTGTCAAGTCTGTAAAACACGAATTAGCTCAAGACTCGAATGGTATTGAGGAGGACCGTTCCTGACATCTCTGGCTGAAGTTCCAGAGTGCATTACCGTTTTTTGATCGGAGTCTCCAATATGTTGGCACGTATAAAGTATGTCAACCGTGTTTCCCTGAGGGTGTTGGAAGCTTGTGAAAATTCTTGCACTGCAACCGTTAGATGGAATTTGTGTTACATTTTACTGGTTTGTCAGACTTGTACTCTTGTTTTTATCAATTCAGCTACGTCACCAAGAAATCACTATCCGAGACCCCGATTTGTGTGTGAGTGAAAAGGGGGGCTAACTGATTTAGCATGTGTTGTAACGGGACACCGTCTTTGTGTGACCCGAGAGTCTCTGCTCCCTTTCCAGATCCCCGGCGGTCCTCTGTGGCCCCAGACACCCCCGTCTGCTAATCGATCCGTTTGGCAACCCCCCTCTCGTGTGAGTGCGTGTGTGTCTGGTGAACAGATGGTTGTCCCTGTCACATGCCGGGCATTGTGCTGGTGTAATGTGGAGATCTTTGTAGCTCAGGGCCTTCGGTATGAAAGACATTAGGCCTGTCCATCATAGACACAATCTTGACATCCAGAACGGACACACATAGGCACACACACTGTAAATCTAGGCCTGAATGCCTCCGGGTACGGACTAGCACAGACTAAAGTGGTGCTGTAATATAATATTGATCGGTTTTGACCGATAAGCGATTGACTTTGATCAGTCACAGACACACCCAATAACTTCACACTTGACCTGTTGATTACTGACAGACGTCAGAAATTAATCCAGATGCCACCACGCAGGTTTAAATGTTACCATGTCTGCACTGTATTACAGAACATGTACACACACATGCAGTTTTGCATGCGGTCCTATACACTATTTTATAGAACTTCCTTCCCTTATTTCTAGTGTATTTTTTTCTATACTATTGTTTTCTACTGTCTATACTAATATGTTTACTGTAAATCAGTCTTGCAACAATGCAAAATTGCAAATAATAAAATTACTAATAGAATACAAATGATTTAATATTAAACGGATAGTTTACCCAAAAATGTTGTCATCACCTCTTATAGAATGTTAGTACCAAACCACGGCGGTACCCATTGACTTGCATTGGTTTTGTGTCCATACAATAGAAGTCAATGGGTACATCTGCTGTTCGGTTACCAACATTCTTCAAAATATCTTCTTGTGTGTTTTGCAGAAGAAAGAAAGTGATACAGGTTTGAAATGACAAGTAAATAATTTGTATATTTCATGAATTATATATATCGTACATATCGTATATATTAACGCCATAAGCATTACATTAATATTATGTTTTGTTCAGCTTTTTTAACATAAGAAGGCTCTACCCCTTGAACTAGTATTTTAAAAATACATTGTTTGCATATGCCTGCTTCTAAAGCAAGCAGCTGAGGGATTTCTGTTGTTGGGGTGCAGTAGCATGCATCCCAGTAGAAATGTTTATATCACCACCACACACACACACACACACACACACACACACACAGTTTTACTGGACTGGATGGCTTTTACGTTCCAGATGTGGAAAGATGGTGTGTGTGATTGTCTAACTGAGCACTGTTAGACTACTGTGAAGACACAGACTCCTGCAGCGAAAACATCCCAAAGAATTACCCATCACTATAAACACATACGCGTGCTTCAGCTTCCTCCAGCATTACGATATACATGTGCACAGCTTCCACCAGCTGTGTTGTAACGTTTTATGCTGTCAGCCCCTCACATCTGAGTATCATAAATATGTCACTCCAGTCCTGAGATGGTACAGTTTTATGTCTTCAGGGTTTAATTCGTTTAGCGGATGAAAAACAACTCAAACCTTTTCTTACGTCACTTGAAACCTTTTTGACTTTTGATTAACATGAACTCTGGCCTACCTTTTCGAACTTTAATTGTGAAGCAAAAAATGATTGGAGGAAAAACCAAGCAGGACTCAGGAAAGAATTTCAACAAGAACTTCATTGTTGTTGATGACGGAGAGATGTTTTGTGTCACTTTCACGTACAACCAATTTTATGTGCACTGACCTCATGGCTGAACTACTTTCACTGAAGAGGGTACCAGACTAATGCGGTCTGATCTGTCTTGAGGCCAAATGCATTGGCTTTTCCACACACACACACACACACACACACACACACGCACGCAACCACCCACACACCTTACACATTTCGGGTCTACAATGGCTCTTTCAGTCTCCAGTAAATGAGAAGCTAAACTAGGCCGAAAATTTCAGCTTCTCTTAGGCCTTGACACCCCACATGATGTCATTCAGCCCTACGCATTCCGTAAGTGTTTCCTTTAGGTCCTCCTGCACTCCCCCTGCCAATGGCACCACGCTGATTCTGCAGCGTGTGCAAACTCAGACACGCATGTACGCAGACAGAACATCCATTCACACCGGCGTCCTTGGATCTGTTTCTGCAGTGTTGTTACTGGGACCTTTAAAGAAAAACACCCATTCCTTCTTAAAACAGCCCAGTCTTCATCCACTTTGATGTATATGGAGTATTTTATGTAATGTTTTTTTGTGATAGATCTGAGATCAGTTTTCATGCTGATGCAAAATGAGCACTTTAAAGCATCATAAATACTCAGTTAACTGGGGTCAAATTCCACCCAAAAAGTCACAACAACCTAACTTGACGAAGAGTTGTCTTTAAAAAAAACTAACACGTGCTATACTTTTACCCATTTCTAACAGCTTATGTCATCATTCTAATAATTTTTTTGTCTTTTTCAGGGATTTATTTTCAGGAAAAGATTAAAGCCAAAACAGTAAGCCATGAGATGCTGTTAAAATGGCATTATGGCAAAAAAGAGGTGTTCGATGGGCGATTTTTTTTAAGTTATGGATTCGACAGCTTTGAGATTATTTTTCTTCATTTCAATATGACAAAAATATAATTATTAATATATTAATATTAATGTAATCTATCCTTCTGCTACCTTACTCCTAACCACTACAGATGCATTAGCCAAAGAGAATCCAATTCATACAGCTGATTAATGTCACAACTCTGTGGAAATTCTGTGATGCTTCATGAACAAGGTTCATTTGTAAACTGTACAGGCTCTGTGACAACAGTGCGAGATGGGCGTTTAGGAAAGAAAGTGACAGTCTAACAAGCAAAATCCCATGTGGCGCCTGTGCATGATGTCATCAACACGTTGGGCTGAGTAAAGCTCATGCCAGTCTGGTTGGCCCATATTGGGGTCTGACTCAGAACAACACAAATCAACCTTTGGACCATGTAACGCAAGTACTAAAACAAATGAAAGCAATGTTTCTTTCAATGTAAGAGTTTTTGAGAGTTTTGTCTTAACTTGCACTCATGTGAGAATCTGAGAAACATATGGGTGGGTTTAAGATTAGCTTTAGACCATTACTGGGTTTAAAACTATGCTTAAGGTAAGTACTGAGTTGGGTTTAACTTTAACTAAGAGCCTGAATCAAACTTACTCAAGTAGGTTAAATCAACAAACATCGTTAACACTTGAGGATTAACACTTTGAAGCAGCAGACAGGCTGTCAGCACTGAGTTTTAACCCCCCAGCAGAGGTGAGCTGATGGAATGACAGATTAAAACACAATAAAGCGGTTTGCCACAAAAGCATTGCTGATATCTGTGATGGATTTGCTTTGTCAATGCAAATGGTTCTATGATGTTTAACTAATAATTCAAATTGTGGTGTATGGCAAAAAAGTTCAATAAAAATTAGGGCTGTGTTTACATAATACATACTGTGCATATGAATTTTGTGCTTATAAACACAAACACATACATGTATGCCCATATATATATTTAGAAAATATTTAGATTTAGATATTTTACAATTTTCTTAAATATACACATGTATGTGTATGTTTTTATAAATACAAAATTAATATGAACAGTACACAGACATATATTATGTAACACAAAAAAATAGACAGAAAACATAAAATCTCAGATTTTTGATCGAAATGTTTCAATATGAGACATGCCCAAATTAAAGTGTTAATAAAAAATGAAGCTACAATATATGTTTTTGTTTGTTTGATTTTGACCAAGGCACTGTTCTTTCTTTTAATATATTGAATATTAAAAATGCAAAACATTGCTTTGTTTTTATATATTATTTTGTTATTTTGAATTTAAAGTTTGGTACAAGAACGCTGGGAGAAAGAGTTTAGGACACGTGACTAATCTGCCATCAAACAGACATGAGCACCAGGTAGACAAACACACTCAACAAACGTTGTTTTTAAACATATGTCTCTTGAAAACATGTGAATGCCAGTCTGGCTGAATGAAAGGGGAGACAGATTTACAGACGGCAGAGGTCAGAGGTCACAATGCTGAATGCCTCCGAAGAAAACGCTTTTCTCCCCATTCACTGAGGTGCACCCCTCATTCATACCACTGCTACTGCATTCCTTTCCGCACAACACACAAACATCCACACATATCTTGTTTTTACCACAGCTGACATATTTTGGTCTTTATGTTCATGTTCAAGCCGTAAATGGTGTCTGTTGATCTACAGGCATTCATGTTTATAACACCCCAAAAAAATTAGTGAAGGCACTCTGCAGGCATCACACACTCAGAGACCGGAAACATGTATGTGAAATATAAACATTTGTGTGGACTGATGTGTTGAAAAAGAGACAGAGATCTTGTATACATAGAGAGTGAGTTGTTTGTGTGTGAGAGAAGTGTATTGTGTGTTTGTGTGTTGCAGTCTGTTGTTATGGCAGCGCACAGGAATGTTGAGATCTCCACTATAAAGGCTCTTTAATGAACATGCTCTCTGGAGCATCTCCACACTGACATATACAAAAGGAGTGAGAGAGATGCATATGTGTCTGTATGTACTGTTGGAGGTGTCACGCTATATACTTTATCTTTTGGTATTTCACGAGTTCAAATGATTAAATATGATAGAAACTATTGTTCAGAGATTTTTCTAGATGTCAAGGAAGAAAAGTGAGGTTAAGTGATAAACAGTATATGCAGTAGTATGTGCTGTGAAATCAGATCTGAATGTGTTTGTGTGAATGGTGTTGAGGTACTGACCCGTGTGACTGCGGATGTGCACTCTTAGAGTTCCATTACTTGCAAACTTCTGTCCACAATATGGGCAGATCTTCTCCTTCTCTCCTGTATGTGTCTGATGGGGGCGAGAAACACAGTAAACAAAGTATTTAAGACCAATCTTTAGACTCTGCCTCAAGTATTCTGAACTGACACAACATGAGGCAAAGTACGCAGTATGCACTGATGTCTTCCCAAATAAATGATGGAATTGAATTGAACTCAACTAAATGATTGTCGCTGAATTCATTTTACTGGTTGAAATGAACTGAGAATCTGAGATGCTCACTGCTTCTACCCTTACAAACAAATTTAGTGACTACTGTAATTCAATTTTAGGACATTTTTGCCTTAACCACGACTAAGTTTGCTGGCCGTCATCTTCCGTTTGAAAATATCCATCTTCCTGCAGTTTAAAGAACGGACCTTCAATCACAAAAAATGTTTCCACTGCAAATCTTTTTTTAGAAATGACATGGCCAGTATTGTTGAAGTTCAAGGAAAACGTATGAAATGAACCATTTCATTTTTAGTCTCATTTGCCAGGGACCTGCTATAAACAGGGCTTATCTTACAGAGCTGAGAGCAACAGTCACTCAAACCTCAAGTCCTGCCATTTTCCCCCTCTCTTTATCTTTTCCCTCTTTTCCTCCCTTTTCTTTCTCACTTCCTTTCCCGCCCCTTATCTCTCCCCTCCCATCTCCACTTCCTCACCTCCATCACTTCCTCTCTGCTCCCTCTTCTCTTTCTTTCTTACTCATGAAGTGTGGGTACACAGTTTAAAATGTAACTACTCTTTACATTATGATGTTGTATAAAGTCAATGTTTACATTTTTATATAAGATTATTATTATTTACAAATAAAGTGCTCTGATGCATCATGTGCAATAAGACCAGAGACATATTAAAAAAGAAAAGTAGATTTTCACTTAAACACACGAGTACTGTTAAAGTGTGGTGTCAGTGATGGCGTATCTGATGTGTAGCTGGCCTCTCCTCGGTTCTCTTCCTCTTGCTGTCAAACAGTAATTGAATATGTTTAAGGTTCTTTACTCCTGTGCCAACAGCGGGTCACATTTCAGCCCTGACTGAAATGAGATCGGACAATGTCAAATGCTATCTTAACCGGAATCACACACACTACTTTAAAAACTATATAGTGGTAATAAACTGCACACTGGTTTATCTGACTTCGCTGTGTTTTATGTTTGGACTGTGATGTCCTGGGAATTTAAACAGTTCAGAAAACTGTTCATGTGTGTATTCGTGCACGGCTGTTTGGATTAAATGGTTTACCTCAAGTACATATTTAAAATGAATGGAAGATAAAGTGGTGGAACGTAAACCCAATCATCCTCTGTGGTGGCGGGGGAATACATCCTGATTTGATTTTTCTGTGTTATGATTCTGAAATGTTACTAGAAACAAGAATATTTATCCCAGCACCCATAGCACTCTGCATTGGTTCTTTAAAAATGCAGCAGGTGGTATTTTCTTTCAGTATTTTTATATTTGACAGACATCAGAAAATGTAAAAAATATTAGTCAGAACTCAGAAAGGTCCGACTCGAATCTGCACTGCCCACATGAGTACCACAGCTTAACATTTATAGTGCTATGAATAACGTCCCACTTACAATCCTACAGACAATATTCCTTATTTCTGTATTGTTTTTCTCTTATGTTTCTACTGTTTGTTCTAAAAAGTATTTACTGTAAAGCTGCTTCGCAATAGAAATGTTAAATTGTAAAAAGTGACAGGCCTATAGAAATACTTTAAATTGAATGGAACATACCATATCCATAACAGCCATTGCAACTGACCAACCGACCATTAAAACTGACCAAGGTCAGTCTGCCAACTTTGTGTGGACAACAAAGTTAAAACCTGTTAAGCCGATCCCTTAAGAACAATACAATCACAAGAAATATGAATAAATCAAATGATTTTGGACGCACCTTCTTATGGCTCTTAAGTACGGAGGGCGTGACAAAAGCCTTCTCACACAGGTCACACTTGTACTTCTTGTGTCCATCGTGCACCACCTGAATGTGTACGTTGAGTGTGTCCTTCCGCTTGAAGGTGGCGTCACACTGGTCGCATTTAAACGTTCTCTCGCCTAGACAGACAACAGCAGAAAAAAGAATGTGAGTGCAGTTGGTGCCACGCAATTTGAGAATCCCATTGAAACCTCTCATTCTGGCTCCACCAGACTTTAGAAAAAGTGCAGACAGCCATTATGTTCCAAGTGTGCCACTCAAACTCATTTTGTGCCCAAATCCACTTTGCTGCCCTTAGAGTCCATCCAGCTTTTTATTTGAGCAATTTTAAAAAAATAAGATGTCAGCTCTCTTTTTTAGGAGAGGTAAAAAGAGGGATCATACAAGATCAGGTAGAACAATTGGAGAAGAGGCCGCAATTCCTTTCAGAAGATAACGCTCTGTTCTTCTTCCAAAGCCTCCTTGAAATCCCACAAAACCATACATGATGCTAAGAATAAAAATCTTCAAGCTTGAAAATGTGCTGCAAAAACCTCCATATAGGCTTTTCTGTTCAAACAATGCTTTCTGTAACAAACAAGCAGCGCTTACGCCAGAACCCTGGTTTAGGGCTGGTTCTGGTCTTTGAACAGTTGAACGGAACCCAACACTTTACCACATCTAATCGCCAGCGGAACAGACTGAACGCTGGCTTGTAAAAGCCTGGACTACGAACAATGTCTTTAAATGAATGAGCATGCACGACGACTACGCCAGACTTTTCATCACATGAGATGCTAATCTTCCAACTTTTCCATGACAGAAAAGTCTTATTCATGAGGTTCTGTTGGTGCCTGGACACATGTCAGAGCACATTAAGGCTGTGTGCCGTATTCTTGTGAGAAACTGGGTATGATGTCAAACCATCAATCACAAGCACAATTAGAATTTCCAGTTATGTAGGTTGGTTTTGTGTGGTCAGTAAATGCTGATGCAAAATCGCTGGCATCTGTGAGGTTCTTGGTACTGCAGCAGTATGATGCTTATTGACAAGGTGTTCTGGGATTGAGATACTGTATTTCCTCGGATGGTGCTGAGAAAAACGACGTTTCTTCACTGGTCCAAAATACACATAGCTGTATATTAAATAGACTGCATAACAGCCTTAATAGCACTTTGTAAAAAAGTATTAATATAGTAAACAGAAAGCAGTGTCTAGGTTGTGTCTAGTTCGGAAAGGCTGTGACGTAGTGTCGTGAAACTCAAATGCAAGGTTCAACCAATGCTATTTATTATGCTAAAATGAAACTCTAGTCCAGTCTAGTCCAGTAAAATCAAAACTGATATCTATTTCAAATAATTACCTTAGCCAGACTGTTACTGGAACAGTACTGTGTTAACAGTGACTGTAATGTAAATATTACACTTTACAAATGTAAGAGATACTGGACCAAACAAGTCTATAAAGACTGGAGCTAAACAAAAAAAACCTACCTTTAGTAATCTAGATGTGAACTATAACATAAACTGCTACAGTTTTTTTATTTCAAATAATTAATTCTGATACATATTGATACAGCTCTAAAAAAATAACAAATCAAAAATCTTACACTTTAATTGAAGGACTAAAATACCACACTAACAAAAAACAGCTCTTTCATTCACCACACACATACTTTGGTCCCTGGATGTCTCCAAAACAAGGTCTTGCGCTAACTTACGTGTACACCAAACTATAAAAACTTACACACACTCACAAAACACAGGGGTTCATCTGAGAAATATTTGTAGAGGACTTAGGCCAGTGAACCATTTGCCTCTCTTAAAACTATAATGTGGTTTTAAAGTAAAAAAAGTTTATTTCCTAACTAAATATTGACACAGATGGATCAGATTATGTCACAGTGGGCCGTAAGTGATCACACATACAAATACTGTACATATAAAGTGACCACACACACCAAACCCACACACCACTTGGTATCACATCTAAAACAACATTTCTCCCTCTCTCTCGCAGATATATAAAAAGAGTGTTAGCTCAATGATTCCTATATGTGTGTGTGTCTCTTGGGAGGACAGCAGGAAATTCCTGTAGCTCAATAATCTCAGTGTGATCAGTCTAGACTGGGCAGAGCAGCAGTGCGGTTCATCCTGCTCTGACCAGTCGGCTCCATAAAGCCCCTGCGGCCCACAGACGCACAGCCCTGGGTTTGAGAAGGGGGGTGGTCTGAGACTCCAGTCTGATTTCAGTATCGGGATGCCTTGAACTCATGTCTGCACACATTTACTCTCAAATGACATATAAACACATTAGTGTCCCCCATCTATTAAGACAGCAGAAACAATAAAGAACACTTACTGTTATGAATCAGGAGGTGGCGCTGTAAGGAGAACGGGGTACGAAACAGGGCCTTACATTCTTCACATTGGAATGGCCTCTCCTCCGAATGAGTCTTTACAGAAGACAGACAAGTCAGAGGACATGTATCACATTAGCTGTATAAAGTTTCAACAAATTAGTCACAGACAACTTTAAATTCAATTTGCAATGCACTATATTGTGGCAAGTTTTTGAAGGAAACCAAATATAATACAAAACACTATAAGAAAACATATATTTGTTTTATTTAGAACAAGATGGGCTTGGAAATCAACCCCAGTAAGACACCATTAAGGAAATAGTTCACCCTGAACTGACTCATATCATTATGAACCTTTTTGTTGTCCATGGAACATAAAAAGAGATGTTAAGTAGAATATTTGTGGTTTTATACAATAAGTAAGCAAACTAGTGGTCAGGGTCTTAGGTTCTAAATATAACAAACCACCACAAAAGCACCATGAAAGTCAAATGCCCCGTCTTCTGAATCCATACAATGGCTTAATATGAGGAACAGACTGAAATGTTGTTGTCTGTCAAAGCCATCAAATCTGATCATATTAATATACATTCCAATGTGAGACAGGTTTGATAAACAACCCAAACATCACTGATTCTCATTCACATTCTGAACTACGTCTTTGAGAGCTACATCCATTTGGAGCTTAACAGCCCATGGTCACTGCTTATATCTTATATGAATACAGAGCAAGGACATTTTTCAAAACATATTGTGTATTCCAAAGAATAAAAGTTGGAAGCATTTGAAATCGCATGAGTGAGATAAATGGTGGTCATTTTTCTTTATAATTTTTTTCAGACTGTCTTTAATATCTGCCTATATCAGAACCTTCTCTATGCGCAGTTCTTCCACACAAACAACCTCTCTCTCTCTCTTTCTGTTTGGAGCTGTGTGAGGTTTTAGGGTTAATGTTATCTGCAGGGTGTAAAGGTCAGGGGTCGTGTTGGGTCACTACAAGTCAGGGTTAAGCTGAAGGTTTTGATTAGGCTCCACAGTGGCTGATTGGGCAGAAGATCTCCATTAAGATAAAATCCCAGCCAAAAAAAACTGTCTGATCAATCTGTGTTTCTGTGTTTATCCAATAATCTGTCTTTGAATCCGCTCTACCTGACTCTGAACTGAAATGTCAGAAGGGAAGGATCCAGGCCTCCCAGGAACCCAAGAACTTCCATCCGAAACTGATCAGACTCCGGTACCTTTTTATGGTTCTTGTAGACGTTACGGTGGGCAAACTCCTTCCAGCACAGCTTACACTTGTACGGTTTGTCTTCACTGTGGATGATTTTATGAGCTGTGGCCTGATCCAGTCGCTTAAAACTCCTGTTGCAGATCTCACAGGTGTACGGTCGTTTTTCTACACAAACATATAAAATCCATTAAAACAACCATCTATTCGCTTTGGGTTATAAAAGTGTCTTTATGTATTTGAGTGCGGTTTTGAGCACATGTGCTTTACCGGAGTGTGTGATCATGTGACGCTTCAACTGATTTGTGGAGATGAACTTTTTATCACAGGCAGTACAGTCGAATATCTCATGAACCTGAAAATACACCAAAATATACAATATTTCAAAAATCCACAGAAAACAATATTAACAGGCCCTTGGGGCTTCTTAGTACAATGACTCTGATATGCCGAACTTTCAGTGTCACAAGCTACGTTTAGCAACCACAAAGTTAAACACACTGACAAAAGAAACAGAACGGAAAGCCGTAATGACCAGAACACATCTGAGGTCTTTTAATGGACCGATGAGGGTGATTGTTTAACTCTTGGGTGGGTTTTTTGTCTGCTCTTATTGTGTGACCTTGAAAATATCCTCAACCCAACTCACAGTGGATGACACACACACAGACTCAGACAGATGGAAATGTAATTAAACTCAGAGAGGTTTTGAATAACTCCTTTGGTCAATACCATTGTGCTCAATGTGATGAAGTCTGGCTGAAAATGTTCTATTACAGTCTGTCTGAACACTTCAGTGAGATTTCTCAGAGGGAATCAGGAGGTACAAATTACTGCAATAATACAACTCTTAGGTTTTTCTGCTACTTCGTCCAATGTTGAAAGCAAGGTACCACATATATGACATGGTGCATTATGTAAAACCAGTGTTGGAAAAGCTACAAAACCATAATTTATCAACCTACAAGGTTCTTAAAAGCAGTTAAACTACAGTTGTGCTTCCCTTTTGAAAATGTAGTAATTGCAAAAAAACAAAAAGCTTCAAGTAGCTAAGTACATTGAAGGGGGGCCTATATCTACTTAATATAACTTATTTAAAGTTTTTGTTTCTACACTATTGTTGAAATATTGAAACTATTGTTTGTTTTCACAATAAAATCAGACTAAACATGTAGATTAAACAAAAACCAGCTACTCTTAAACTAAAAAAATGTAGTTAAGTTTGTAACGTTGGTTCTTTTAAACATCTACTTCCCAAAACTGTAAAGAACAATGTTGACAATTCTGCTCAGGCTGCACCACAAACATATGTGCCCCGTAAAATCCTGTTGCGTTAAAACGATTGTTAGCAACAAAGAAATCGCCATCTCTGTTTAGTGCAGGGTAATTCACAAACTCATATTCAAGTGATAGTTCACCCAAAAAAGATAAATTATTTATTCACCCTTATGTCATCTTGAACCTGTATGACCGGTATGTTTTTTCTAAAGAACAAAACATTTTGAAGTATGTAGGTAAGCAAACAACACTGAACACTGAAACATTTCTTAAAATATCTTCTTTTGTGTTTCACACCGTGTCTACACCGGACGTGACCGCCACGATGTGACACGACTAAAGACATCAGAACCCATTATAATTGTACATATTGTTCACACTGGATGCGGTTGTCATAGACATGGTGTCACAGAAAAAAGTGTTATATACGGTTGTGAACCACATGAGGGTGAATAAATGTTAAAGAAATATTTATTTTTAGGGGAACTATACCTATAATGTGGGTTGAATACAAATGACAAAAGAATACAAAAGTTTTTTTTGGTTTTACTAAAATTCTAACTTTGAAAGCGTTTTGTTTATTTAAATCAAATACAATATTGGCCTAAACAAAAAATTAAAATGTTGCCTCAGAAATAAACTGAAATAAGTTTAAAGCACTAAAATTATAATAATAAACAAAACTAAAACTAATTAACCTTATAGAGCAACATAAAAAAATTAAGAAAGAAATAATAAAATCAAAACTGTAACAACTCACCTGACATTTACCGGTTTATTGTACACGTCAATATTATAAATCATTATTATAACCTTATCTGGGATTTACTCTATAACTAATTATCACCCAATATTATAAATTACAAGTAGCTTGGACTTTTTAAACAATTCTCACAATAATAAACAACTTGTATTGTAGCATTCCATACACTACCTCACAATTCCTATTGAATTACAGAATAATTTCTAAATGTAAATTCCAATTCTACACCTGCTGTAGCTAAACCACTTGTGAACAATACAAAAATGATTGCCTCAGGACACAAATTGAGACAAGAGATTTAACATAATCTGCAGGATGAGCTTAACAGAAACATTGTCAACTGAGAGACTGACCAATGCTCAAACGTACAGAGCAGCAAACACAAATGGAGCTGCAGCAGGTTAAAGCTGTGACTGGAAAGGCTCTGCTCTCAGAACGGCTGCACTGATAACCGCTGTTGAGTGAACACTGACAGGAGGAAGTGTCTGTTCCATCTCAAGCTTTAGACAGAGCTAGTGATGATAGCATTCTCCAGGCCAAAACAGAGCGGGATTTTGGTTTTGGTGCAGTGGAATCACGGGAGTCAATCCAAGTGTAAGAACTTTAAACCTGCCCAGCGGTTCTTTACCTACCTCTGTCAGTCAGAAAATCTAATTACTTTCATTTGTCGCTCTCTCCACACACTTTGCCAAGATGTAGCGGTGTGGTTTGGAGCTGAAGTTGATCACCATCATCTAAAACATCTAAAAAGCGGTGAACATTTTAAAAATGACGAGTGTAGACCCCAACCACACATCTTCCCTGAAGAAAACCGTTCAGGAACAGTATAGAGAAGCTGAAGTCTTTCTGAATTTTGTGGTGATTTTGAAGAAGATGAAGATTTGTGAGTGCAGCTGTTTGTTTGATATTTTTAAGTTCTTTTTGCAGGAGAAACCCTGACGCCAGCGCTAAGGTTGAGCAGTCTGCTCTCTACGACTCTTAAATTTCACAAGGGCCGTAGGGATGAGCTTGTGAAACAAAACACGACCTTTCTATGCACACTCACACCAGTGGAAAACCTTACAACATCAACACGAAGCTCACCTCCTACTGAGAGAGATGGAGAGAGATGGATTTTATACAAGACTGAATGAGAAACTAAGAGGGAGAGCAGTCTTTTATTCCAGCAAAAACAATGCAAGAGATGAGAGAAAATGACATGAGATATGAATAATACGGAAACCAGAAAGTGGAAAGGAGAAAAATGAGCATGCGCCAGCAAGACATGAGAGATGGATGGACAGAGAAAGGACAGATGGAAAGATGGCATGAAAAAGGAGAGGGATAAAAGACAAAATAGATGGGCAAAATAAGAAGAAATATGAAGAGATGGAGTGAAAAGCGGATAAGGAGAGATTTATGGAGGGATGATCTGACCTTGCGGTGCTCCTGCAGGTTGAGTGAGGATGAGCACTTCTTATTACAGATGGTGCATATCAACTTCCTGCGGGCGCTCCCTACACACACACACACACACACACACACACATGCACACACACACACACATATCATACATCACATCTGATGATATCTGTAGAGGTGCTAATGGAGACACTGCATCAGACCAAACAGTGTTTCAAATAAACCTCAGGTAGTCCTTACATTAATCTCTCTGTTAAGAACATCAGCAGCACAAAAGTAAAACAACTTTATTTTACAGGGGTTAAAGGCCAGTTTCCTGTAGCGCAGGAAATGGATATCAGATAGCCCAATAACAAAGATCAATTCCAGAATCCTCAACACCACACTGATGTTTTCAAAGACTGTAAAGAGACCACTTTCTATTTTTCTTACAGCATTTTACTTTCCCCCTTAAATCCCTTAAAAATGTTGGTCAAGATTTCTCCGACCCCTACACTTAAACAGGCTGTTTTGTTACTAAACTGCACCTTTAGGATCTTTGCTGTTTAAATGAGATCCGGTTGCTAATCTCAACATACCAGTGAACTTCACATGTGCATCAGGGCAGCTCCACTTGCTGACATGTAGATGTGAGGTCATATTTTAACATTAATGCATTTTAAGTTTAATAATGTAGTCTTTTAACATCATAATAGTGCTGGTCCCTTACACCAGGTCTACTAAAGACACGCAATTCATTAGAAAAGGTATCAAGTTATTTAGGCTTTTGTCTACAGTAGGCGTGTGTCAAGCTACAATGGATTCTATATGTGACCCTGGACAACCAAACTTTTTAAAATTTAATAAAAAATTATCTTTCAATTGATGTAAGGTTTGTTAGAATAGGACATTATTTGGCCGAGATATAACTATTTAAATCTCTGGAATCTGAGGGTGCAAAAAAAATCTTGAAGTGGGTAATTCCCAAAGAGCGGCAGCAGAGAGTGAAGTTTGTAGGCGTGTTTCCAGGCATTCATATAATGTATTTTTGGCTATTGCTACAAATGTTCCCGTGCTACTTAAAGGATATTTTAGATGCGGTACCGGTCCCCCCATTGACTGCAACGCAACCATCCGTCAAAGCGTAGAAAGTGATCGAAGCACATCGTTCAATAGTCCATGTTATTCCGGTGGTTCAGCATTATTTAATATAATACGACGAGGATACTTTTTGTGCGCAAAAATAAGATCGTAGTTCACGAGAGCACCACTAGCACTGCGGTAGTGCTAGTGGTGCTCTCGTGAACTCGTGGTTTTATGATCCAGGGTAACATATTAGAGCTTTGCCATCTTGACCCCAAATAAAATAAACAATGAGATTTAAATATAAAATAAATTAATCTGAGATGTCATCAAGGTAAGTAAGTAAATTATTTTAGGAAAATGAATGTTATAGTATGTCTATATAGCCTATTAAATCTCTATTATATAGAAAGAAAAAAAACATCATGTTGGCCATGACTTGAGCCCTTTGAAAGCCTTTTATTATAGCAAAACAGCTAAACACTCATGCATGTGGTTGTAAGCACATTGACAAGCTTTCATCAAAACTCAAACTAATCTGGTTCAGATTATTTTTGCTGGACTTTGTCGCTGATATGACTGATTCATTCACTTATTGCCATACTGTCCAATTACAGTTAATGACAATAATATTGAAAACATTCTTATATACGCTTTCATCAGCCGATTAAAGGCCTTTGATTAATATTCGCAGATGTCTGCGCTGCTGGCAGAGAGACAGGCGCTGAGAGTCTGCTGAAAAGATGATTGTGGAGACTGAGAAAGCTCTTAGCGTTTATCTGACAGACGGAGAAATGAAGAGCGGTTCAGAAATGAACAGATTAATGAAGATGTTAAACAGCTACTAATTAGATTCTCATTACGACTCTCATTACAGCTGTGCATGTGCGCGTGTGTAATTCACCTGTGTGGACGTTGCCTTTGTGTTTCTTCAGGGCGTCTTTACTCTTGAATCGTTTCCCACAGCTATCGGCTTTACAGATGAACCTGCCATCTCCCTTACATGCCTCTTTATGCTGCTCAAAACTGCACACACACAATTTTAGATTAGAGTCCATATAAAATATTTTTTTATAGTATGCCCATCCATGAATGACGGCATGCACACAATCTGGTGAGCACAAATGGCACACTGGTATCTTCTGTGCCTGAACTCTTTATTTTCTGCACTTTTAAGGTGTGTTTTTGGACAAAAGAACAACAACAATGGAGAGTCACTCTATTAAACTCCACCCAAAAATGTCATTCAAAAATCCAAAGTAATCCAAAAAGTGTGTATATTTATATTTCAAGCTAATTTAGCAAAATTAATAGACCAAAACATGCGCTAAATTGAAATATGGAGACATTTCCATTTTTGAATTTAGCATGGTTTTGGTTTCATTCTAAATAAGCTCAAACAAAATAATACTTTATCTGGTATAGTAGGCCATCCATGTATAAAAGTGTGCTGTACCTGGACTCAGAACAAAAAGTGCTGTGACACAGGTTACACTGATGAACTGTTGAAGGGTCTCCTGTCGTAGCCGAGCTCTCTGTACAGTGAAGGACACTACAACCAAACAGTACATCAGCATTATTACACAGCTGGACTGTTTATAAGAGACGTGTGTGTGTGTGTGTGTGTGTGTGGTGTGTGTGTGTGTGTGTGTGTGTGTGTGTGTGTGTGTGTGTTTGTGCCATACTCACTGGCGCTGAAGGGCCTGTTTGACAGGAAATTCTTTACCGCAGGAGCGACATTTAAACTCTTTGTCCTCTGCACTTCCTCTCTGATGGAGACTCTGCAGATGTTCAGCTAACACATCTTCACTGGGGAAGCTGCTTTCGCACAGCAGACACGGGTAATCTTCTTTCTTAATCACCAGATCTACAATCACAGCAACTTAATGAGTTTTTCAAAGGCTAGTGGCTGATTTTTACTAATGTATGTCATTTCTTTTTAGCAAAAAAAGTGTTGCAGCTTTAAATAATACATATCAGTCTGATTGAGAAGATAAGCACTCCTTTGTCAACATTTCAAACATACTAAACAGTTATCGGTCTTTTGTTCTGTAGATTGTTTCAGTGAGTGGCTGTAATTTAAGCATGTCCAATTCTAGATAGACGGGACAAAAAACAACTTATAGATTTATACATTTTGCTATATGAAAACACACACACAAACCCGTTTCTGTGCTGAGGTGTTTGCTATCTTTACTGTTCTCATCTTCATCTTTGACATCCTCATCTTCCTCATTGTCCTCCTCTTCCTCTTCCATGTCACTATCCAGGTAACCAATCAGAAGCTCTGTATCTGTCTCAATGTCATCCACAGCCAGGTAAAATATATTCTCTCCATCCTAAGAGTGAGATAGAAGAACTGATTATCCCTGGTGAAAATCAGCATCTTTTTTAAAGATTTGTTTAACATATGATGTAAAAAGACAGCATCATATACAGCATCAGCCACAATATCAATCATCTGCAATAATAAAATCTTTAAAAGCTGATCATTATTGAATACGTTTACTCATAAGCTTACAACTGTAGGCGTACAGGACTGTATTTATATTAATAAAAGCCTGAAACACATTCAATATGTTGTGCGTCTGTGTGACCAATAGAGGCACTAAATTGAATTAGACGCTGAAAGGCGAAGACTCCAGGTGTCGGCTGACATTGAACAGACAACAGAACAGAAAAACCTCTGGGAGGGGCAATCAATTGTTCACACGAGAGGAAACATAAGATCAGCTTTGCTTCCTGATTAAAGTCAAAGGTCAAACACTTGGACCCCTGTATAATGGCATTATGAGACCAACATTTCCTAAAAGGTCAAGCCGAAACATTATGTTAAAATCACAGGCGCCGAATTATGTACAGGGAGACTATAAGAGAAATGTCACATGTGATGAAACACAGGCCCTGCTCTCAAGATTTTGCTGTCGTGACCATCACATTTTGTTAAATTGATTTCATCGGCGCTCACTGTGTACACAGACCGACAAAAAGTTATACATATGGAACTGAAATGATTTAAAATTAACTTTACATAAAAGTATGAACTGGACACAACATTACAGGTATAGATAAAAACACGTGGTGCACAAAATCTGCTGTATTAAATTGAAATGTAAGGGGTACTGTGTTTTAAACTCAGACTTATTTACACCTTTGGACATGTTGAAATTGTTATTCTTTTGGCTTTGTTCACACACATCATGTAAAAATCGTAAAATTGTCAGAGCTGATTTACCATCATTTTGACAAAGGGTTCTGTTCACGCATGACTCGTGCTTAAAAAAATGCTCTTAAATTTATGGAAAAGGCTGCATGTGTGAAGGCGACAATAAATTACATTGAAGTTTCCACACACATACACTGGAAAGGGTGCAATGGGGCGTGGAAGGGCAAATTAAACTTGATATATACAGTAAAAAATGTACAATTACATGGACTGCTGTTCGTTGCAGATAAAGGGGAGTATGTCATATACTACTGCTTTTACTTAAAGGGGTAGTGTTTCACAACCATAAGACCTTAGTCCGAGAGGGCTGGGCAATACAGCTCAAAAAAATACCACTGTAATATTTACATTTTCTCAATTCACTTTATTACTGTCAAATGTTTTGGTTAATGACTTATCATATTACAGACAGCAACATTTTTATAAGGTTACATTCACTTTAAGAGCTAATGCAGATACACATCCACTGTTTACATTCACTTAGTTTTGTGTGCATTTGTCAGTTAAAGAGCAATAAAACGCGAAGAAAACCTCGTTCTGTACCTGCAATGTTGGCAGCGCGGTGTATGTGCATGCGTGCGCGTCGGATGTGCGCCAAATTATGTGACGTCTGTGAGTCAAATCGTTTGAAAACAGGCACAACTTTAAAATGTATTCAAATAATAAACTTTGGTGATGACAAAAATGTAATGTCTGCGATAGAGATATACGTATATGAATGTGTGTCGTGCTGCATGGATGGGTACGCACATAGAATGAACACTGTAGCACGAGTAACATCCTCTGTAAAAGCAAAATCCAAACGTGCAGGTTGCAAACGCGGATTAGTTGTTAAAAATACTCGCACTGTCTCAAAATATGAAAGATGTTTGTCATCCATGGACTACACATGGGTTGTTTATGCAACCAAACTTCATGGTTATACATATTAACTTTTGAGCGTTATATCATCAGCATTTTTTCTATTGTTATTAATAAAGGTGCATTGTCACGTAAATTTAAATTGAGTGTAAGTTGCATTGCTGTCTATGAGGGAGTCAGAAAGCTCTTGAACCTCATGAATCATCTTTCTCGTTCAGCGATTCATCTTTCTAATCCCCTCCTTTCTGTGAGCCTACTCTGATTTGATTGGTCAGATGGTCTAGTCTGCTGTGATTGGTCGAGCGCGTAGAGCGCGTGTTCAAGTTTTCGCAGGCGGTCCAAGCAAAACATAGGTGGGCTGTGCACCGAGTGACGTAAATCAGTCACGAAAATAAAATTAGAACGTCCGATGACTCGCTCAAGTGAATCAGAGTCGATTCCTTTTTTCCAAGCCAATAACTTTGCTACTCGTGCACTTTCGGCTTTACAACTTGGAAGCAACATTGCACACTGCGTGAAATGTATTTTTAATGAAATCAAAATACCTGCTCTTTAAGGTAATAGCAGGAATGAGTTAATAGCAACTACTTTTGTTAACTTTTTAGTACATTGACACTGACAGCTAGCTAAATTAGCTTAAAATATGAATTGTTTTTTCTTACAAATGTATCGTTTCTTATCTCGCGAACCATATCGCTTCAGTATTTTCATATTTAAACCATTTTTTTAACTAAATACACCCAGTTGTAGTACAGTATGTAGTGTGTGATAGAGAAAAACATGTTTGTGCATGTGTATGTGTGTTATTCTAATCTAAGGCTCATTATACTTCTCTTATCTCCTCACTCTTTGGTGTTTAGATCTTTGTCAGTGCAAACACACATCCACACCACCAGAACAGACATAACAAACACAGTCCACTGCTCTCATTCCCTCTGTCACTGCTTTACTGCTTAAATGTTTTTTACATGTAGACATTCTTCATAATACAGTAAACAAAATGTTTTACAAATGTAATGTCTTTATTTTTTAATTTAAGACTTTAAACTGCCTATATCCAGGGCTGTACGTTAACTTTTTTTTGCACGTAGCACAGGTTTAAAGTTTTGTAGCACAGGCCAAACAGTTGTAGCACAAGTATAAAACAGCTGTTATAAAATTATTAGAAAAAAATATTTTTTTAGAGAGTTTATAATGTGCAGGTTTTACGTTTTCCACGCATGAGAGACTTTGTAATGCGTGCGGCTTTGACTTTTCCTTGCAGGAATGTCTATGCCCGTGAGAGTTTAAAACCAGCGCACGAGTAGTTCCCATTTCGAAATCAAGTAATAACAGCGCATGCGGGCATCAATGACATTGACTTACAGCAATAGTTTACTTTCTCTCGTTTAAAAGGTTGCGGTGGGAAGTAACAATGTTTCTAGCTGCACTGAACTCACACTCTTATAAAATGCTAATTGCAAATTTTTCGTAGCATGTGCGACATATATGTCATATGTCATACATGTACAGCCCTGCCTATATCACCAACTTAAAACATAAAACCGCAGGTCATTTTACATACTTATTTTAAGGCAGACGTGGCCCAGTGGTTACAGAGTTGGACTTGTGACCAGAAGGTCACCGGTTTGATCCTCAGGACCGGCGGGTAACGGCTGAGGTGCCCTTGAGCAAGGCACCTAACCCCCACTTGCTCCCCGGGCGCTGCATAGATAGCTGCCCACTGCTCTGGGTGTGTGTGTGTGTTCACAACTTGAAGCTTGTGTGCTTACTACTCACGGATGGGTTAAATGCAGAGGTGGACGAAGTACACAACTTCCTTACTTGAGTGAAAGTACAGATACTATTGGTCAAATATTACTCCACTACAAGTAAAAGTTGTAAAGACAGATTCTTACTTAAGTAGAAGTACGTGCTTTTAAAAGTACTCAAGTATTAAAAGTGAATTTCCTTTATGTCAGTGGTGCATTGTTTTATTGTTGTAATGCCTCTGAAGCAGTCTACTGAATACACTGAGAAACTTACAGTATCAGTGATATTAAGACCTTTTATGTTAGTAGTAAGGTTTTTGAATAGTCAAGTGTAGAAGCCATGTGTTTGTTGAATCTATTATCATTTGTATTATCGTAGTTTAACTACAAAAATAAACTATAACTACTATAGTGAAACTATGGTTATTTTTTAGTTACTGTGGTTCTACTTAACTGGAATATGGGGTTTTATTGCAAATACCATCCCTGCTAAAAACAAAATTGAACATCCCACCAATAGAATCCATTACATACCGATAGACACCAAGTATACATACAATACAATTCCCATTATAACCATTAAATCCATAACATTTTCTGTTGTGTTTTGGTCAGGGTTCTATTGTTCTTATGTCAACAGGAATACTTAAAGTATAGTTACTATATTAAAAACATGGTTCATTTTCTAAACGGCTTTAAACGATATAGCAGCAGATCAGAAGTTTGATCATTTTCATGAAAATGTCTTCTGTGATCTTTGCCTGATCGTAGCGCTCAATCTATTGAACCCACAGATTGTTAGAGCACTTTTAGCTCTGTAGTAGCACCAACGTTTACATTAGTTTAGTGGGAAGATCCAAGGGTTGCCAGATTTGGGTAAAAGAAATCTGCCAAATGGCCATTCAAAGCTAGCCGGAAAACCGTGAGCTTAGAAAAACGGAAATACTTGGCAACAGTGAAAGGTCCTGGCAGATTGCAAGCCAGAAAAAAATGCGCAAACAAGAAAACCTGCTACATAGAAACGACTTTCTACTTTTGGACCTTTTAATAAATGTAGTGGAGTAAAAAGTATGATATTTGTCTTTCAAATGTAGTGAAGTAAAGTCACAAGTACTCAGAAAAAATAATACTCAAGTAAAGTACAGATATTTAAAAAGTAGACTTAAGTACAGTACTCAATTAAATTTACTTTGTTACTGTCCACCTCTGGTTAAATGCAGAGGTCACATTTCGGGTATGGGTCACCATATCTGACAAATAGGTCACTTTCATTTCATGTGGGTTGAAGTCAAATTACGTCCAACTGACATTCTCACTAAATCATACCGAACAGAACATTGTCAGAAGTAAAGAGACGGTTTTGAATGCTAATTTTGGTCACACTGAAAGTGACCTATTTGTCAGATATGGTGACCCATACCCAAAATGTGACCTCTGCATTTAACCCATCCAGTGATTTGTGAACACACATACACCCGGAGCAGTGGGCAGCTAGCACTGCAGCGCCCGGGGAGCAAACAGGGGTAAGGTGCCATGCTCAAGGGCACATCAGTCGTTACTGAGAATACTGAGAATCAAACCGGCGGCCTTCTGGTTACGAGTCCGACTCTCTAACCATTAGGCCACAACTGCCCCTCGTTTCAGTATTGGGGCAATTCTCCTGTTTAGGTATTGGGTAGGATTAGGGATGTAGAGTATGGTCATGCAGAATGTGTGCTTTATAAGTACTAATAAACAGCCAATATGCCAATAATAGAAATGCTAATAACAACTAGTTAATAGTGAGAGAATTGCCCCCATACTGAAGTATTAATTTTTAATGTACTAGCTCCAAAATATTTTATTTTTAACCTCAAAAAATCAATTGTTTTGCAGATTTAGTTGGATGCAAAGATAAGACTGTTCATAACAAATGAATGTTCTGGCAACACTTTCATATTTTGTACTACCTGAGAAACAAACAGAAGGCTTAAAACAGTATTACATTATAAATCTGACGCTACCCAACAAAAGCTGAGTGCATGTGAAAATAACACAGAATGCAGAATCTCTACCAGTTTATAAATTTGTTTCCGCATTTATGTAAATTAAAACATTGTACAATGATCACTGCAGTTATGATGTCTGTAACCTCTTCTCATACCTGAATGGCAGCCAGGTTCTTCTGCTCCTGAGAGGGGGCCTGGTGGACGAAGCGAAGCCAGTTAGCATGACGAGGATTACTGGCATCCAGGATATACAGCACATCACCTTTACTCCCTCGAACCTGCAGAACCCCAAACATGTGATTACACACATATATAAACCTACACATGTACAGAACAATTCCTTTAGTATGTGGTATCTGAGAATCTAATGCCAGACCAATACTTTAAACCTGGAACATTTTCAATGTTTTTTGGAACGCTTCTGAGGAATACCTTTCTTTCCACTGTTTTTGGATACAAATTAGTGCTTTGAGAAATTTCTTACCGAAATGACAGTTACTAATTCCAGATAATCTTAAAGGTAGGTTCCCTCTAATTGTCTACATCGCAGCATGAAAAAGCAGTATGATGAAATGAAAGATTGCATGCTAAAATGATACATCATAATAATTATACACACAGGCATGTAATTTAAAAGTGAGGTTCACTATACTTCAGGCAGAATGGTGTCATCAGAGCAGACAGATCAATAAATCAGAGCCCTAATGTGGTTAAACCCAATCTGATCCCCATTATAATTAAAACTTTACTACAGTTGAAAATAAACCAGTTTTTCAAAAGCAGATACTGTATATGATGGCACCTTAGATACGACATAAACAAGGATGCACGTCTTGCGCTCGTAGTTCTGGTTGGCGTGAACTGAGTGTGTGGCTGGCATGCCTGGTACGATTAACTGTTGCCCGGAGATGATCAGTGATGCGTCTATCTGAACAACAGGGGCAACAATGTTTCCAAGATATCTAGGGCTTCAGCCAAACCTCGATTAAACATGAGGGAAAAATCCCAAAGACTAAAGGAAGGGTCATATATAGGCACCAGAATATCACATAGAACTGGTGAGGTCTTTTGGGCCAGTAAGCACCCTCTTACCAACCAATAAGAACATCCAAGCAATGCCCAAGCAAATGCATAGCAACACACAAAAAATACTCAGGACAGCATTCACAATGCATAGCTCTATCATGGCAACAACCCCCAGCATTGTGGCAGCAAGTTTTGCATTTACAGGAAATGTGAAAATATATACCTTTTTGTAATAAATGAGTGTTAAACACAAAAGAAGTTAAACATAAAAAAAATACTTTTTTTAGAGCATGGCGCTAGAAACGGTAAGGTCACGGGTTCGATCCCATTGCACATATCCAAAAACAAAAAATGTACAATGTAATGCAATGTATGTCGCTTTGGATAAAAGCGTCTGGTAAATGTAAATATAGTTTCTTAATAAATCCATCCATTCTTTATTATTAAATAATAATAAAATATAATTTATTATTTAAATGTATTTATTATTTCACAAAAAAACAAATACATGTATCTTTTTGTTATATGAGGTATATAAATAAATCAAATGCTACTAAATATATAAAGTAAAAATAGACTAGTAAGCATAGTTTATAAGACAGGAGATGCCTTTGAAATTTTCTACAAAGAGGAACAATCCAAAAACAAAGAAACTTCTGCTGGTAAGACAGAGCAATGCATTGTGGGTAAAGTCATCACAAAGTAAAGTAATTGTTGAGTCTAGTCACCCACCTCCCACATCAGTCGAGGATCCATGCTTTCATCCAAGTCACTCAACATCCGCTTTTCACCTGCAAATGGACCAAACTTCTCCCCCTGTAAAAGATTGCACTTTGATGTCACAACCATCTGAATGGGTGATGTGCGTGTGCTGTTTTACCTTTACTTTTTATCCAAAGCGACCATGCATTCGATTCGTACATTTCTTTCATCAGTGTGTGTGTTCTCTGGGATCGAACCCATGACCTTTGCATGGCTTTTTCAACTGAGATACAGAAACACTAAACAAGGAATCAGCTACCAGGATGAACCAGGATGTCATGGCTTATCCTGAGACTTCTCTTTCAGAGAGATGTAAAGTCTCAGTAAGGATCTCATAGACATCACACATGAAAAAGCAGGAAAGTTGATTTGAAAATCCAAGATGTAGACAAAAACAGTGGGTAAATCTAAAAAAAATATATCAATCAAATAAAAAGAACAGTACTGTTTTTGGTTCAAAAACAGGCTCTATATTACCTAACGTTAGCCAAAATGCAATTTATTTTCTAATTTTTGACAGGCTTTACGGAGAGTGGTATTTTTTTGTCAAAGAGTTATTAGGCTACTATAAAACAAGTCATAAATAATTATTAACATTAGGAGTTTTCAGACTTTTCTGTGATTTCAAAACAGTTTCTTTTGTTGACAGCAGCGTGACCAACCTTAAAATAGTTTTGTTATTATGGCGGAAATGATGGTTGCCATGGTGAGTTTTTGGCGGAAACGAACGTCACCATGGTGATTGTTTGGTGAGGGACGTGGCAGCACACGTAAGCACATACACAGAGGAATGCAACTACATCCAGACCTATACACCACAAACCGCTTAGTGTAGAGTAAAGAAGCGATTAAACGATTATTTCTAGTGCAGTACGCAAACTTTGTCTTTCACGATGAGAGTTTGTTTTGCGTGCACGAACCTTCTTGACTGCTCTGGCAGAGTAAAGCCCCATCCCGTCCTGAACTTTAGAGGACTTCAGCACGAATCTGTCCGGCACGTACATGCCCAGCATTTTCATTACTTCACAAAAACACCTTTCTTCGAGATAAAAACTTGTTAACCGCGTTAGTTTATGCGGGTTAAATGATGATTTGTTATTCTCTTCTTGCTGTGTGTGTAAATCTCAGCCAGCTCTGATCTTCCATAGTTATGTCGCCACAGGCAAGAGACTTTGCGCTGTGATTGGCTAGGGAGCGTGTTTCTGCGCTCTGATTGGTGGAAAGTTTCGGCGCTTCCAAGTGGGTGTCACTGGCGCGGTGAGTATCTGCGAATTGATTGGTGGAAAGTTTGTGCCCGTCAGCTACATATTTTACTTTGCCGGGAAAGTGTACCTTCTATTAAAATGAATTGTTTCTATTATAAATTAAACGGTGACATGACATAAGTCTAGTTGGGAAAAGCGGGAAGCAAGTCCTATGAGTTCCCTAAAATGAAGGAAAAGAAACCACAGTTGTATTATAGTAAAAGTGTAATAACCGTGTTACTACACTTTACCTACAAATAATCATGTTTAACTATGACATACTGGTAAATTTGTGGTTGGGCTACTATGGTTGTTCTACAAATAAAATCAACATACTATATGGTTACGATAAAGTTAAACCAAGCTTAATTTTCGTATGGGGAGCACTAAGCTCCTACTTATAGTATAGTGTAGCATAAATGTGTATTAGTCCCTATTTAAAAACAACCACAGTGATTTTTAACATATTCGCAGCAATTCATTACAATTTTATATTTACATTTGGCAGACACTTTTATCCAAAATGACATTTTATCAGTAGGCCCTATGTGTTTTTCAGTATGTGCATTCCCTGGGACTTGAACCCAAACCCATCTTGCAATACTATTTTATTATCATTACCATTTTAACATGATTTATTTGCATCTGATGTTTAAACAGCCCTGTGATGGACTAGTCATCTATCAAGGGTGTACCCTACACACTGTAATGCTGTGACTCCAGCCATCCCAAAATCATGCAGAGGTCAAGCAGGTTCAGAGAATGATGTCTAAACAGAGCTAATGCAAGAACATGAACGTACGAACATTAGCCTTATTTATGTTTATCTGCTCTATTTGTGTGGTCTCGATTTCATGTACACGCATTGTGTTTTTAATCCTTTTTCCAAGCTATTTGGTTTATTGTCGAATAAACAGCCTTGATTCAGAATCAGCTGAAGTAAATGCGGATGTAATGTTCTCTGCTCTGTGCTTGTGTTACATTGATGCTGTGTACTGGTCCTTTGTGTGTAGGCTACCTGTACTCCCAGACCTATTAAAGACAGGTTAACTCAGACAGTGACTGGAAAAAGAGATGCAAGTGGATTTCCAGGCATTTAGATGAGAGAGGATTCATTCATATAGACACCGAGGGCTTTTAAGGCCATGGGCCATTAGACTGAAGCACCGACGTCTGTGGATAATTTGTGCACTCGCTTAGTACACTTTTAGTACACTTTTAACAATCACGAATTGTGCATGTGTGTGTGCGCGCGCGCATGTGTGCATAATAAATAAAATAAATAAAAACATTTATGTCATTATTTACTGACAACTCCAAATTCTTTTATTTCTGGTCTTTTGTTTTTAACTTTTTGTTTTATACCTACGTTTAGCAATGACATATAATGTTGGTTATATGAATGTTCTGAAAACGTCTCTTTATCTGGAAAGGAGATGGGTGTTGTGTGTTGTGTGTTGTGTGTTGTGTTTTGTTTTGTTCTTAAAATGTGTGCACATCAGCCTGTTAGATGCATCTTCCCAAAATCTCTTCTTTAATCAGTGTGTTGTCAGCATTGTGGTGTTATGTTTACACATTTCACCACCCTTGTTTATTTTTTCAACTTCCTTCTAAAGCACTGGGCCATTCTGATTGGTAAAGATCAGAGTCATGTGACTCTTATTATTAAGTCCATAACAACCCAAAGTTCTGTTACAAAACTCTACAAAGTCCATGTTTATTGGAACCTTGGTGAGCAGGCATAAACATAAAATCACAAATGTGTATTCATGAGAGGAACAGTTTCAACATTTTAGTGTATAGCCTGTTGTCATATTTTTCCGTTCTCTTTAGAACTTATTAAAGAACAAATTGATATTTTATGCGTTTATTATTCTCTGTACAGTGGTTATTTTACTTTAATATATTTAACCGTGAAGGCTTGCAAAATTATGTATAAAGAAATAAAATAGTTTGCTGTTGCCATTAAGTTTCTTAGCAAACAAACTATAGATGCCACTTCATTCGCATGACGTCATAAACCCAGACAAAATATGGATTTCTGTACAAATTTGGAGTGGTCTATTGTACTTTATTTTAAGTGGGAAGTTGAAATCTTGGACTTTAGAGCTGAGTTTAGTTATAGAATGAAATGCAGCATTAGTCCCAGAGACAGGACAGAGCAAGTAAGTTGTAAATAAATACCCTACAAAGAGTAATAGCAAGTAGCAAATCACAAATTGTTGGTGTGTGTTTGGTTGTGCTGACTGTCTTGGACTGGCTGTTTTTAAAAAGGGGTAAAAGACCATTACAAGTATGTTAAAATTGGGGAATATGGGATATGGGATATGAAGTCACAATGTGTACTTTCTTATATAAAATGAGGTCCTATAGAATATATACAGTTGTGCAGATTGAAGTTTGTATTTTAATTGAATTAAATATTGATCAAACGTCTTATTATGAGTTCACAGGTCACCTCTGTGCTTGAACTCAATCTTTTTCACATCTACCCACATGTGTATGAATGAAAGTGAATTTGATAAAGTTAAATGGAACCCCCAATATGCCCCACCTTTTACTTCCTGTATTGTTGGGAAACACAATACAGCCTTTGGCTACCGAATGTTAATGTGAGTGTGTATTATAAGTGACAGAAGATGAGGAGAGTGATCTTTGTGTGGCCCCGTCTTCTCTGTCCCCTGACCCCTGGTGACCTCTGGGACCTCACTGACCCCTGCTGTCGATGCGCTCGCAGTGAGGATTCTGTGGATGGAAGGTTACGACGATTAGGACTCAGTGACCCTTGACCTGACCCTACACACACTTGAGCATCAACTTTTACTCTCTAAGCTGACGAGTCATTGATCACAGACTAATGCTGGCCACACACACAAATCCTTCCCAGAGAAACACACACACATTTAAAAATAAAGAACTAAAAGACACAATGAAATTCTTTGATGAGCCCAAACAAATGTGTTGACGTATTTGTATGGACTTGTCTCATTTACAGAGGTTTTTCACAGCCTGAACACTGACCTGAATACTTTGCACAATGCCAGGATGAGACATATTTACATCGTTTAAAATATATCACCAACTTCAAATGTTTTACATCTGCACAGTTTAGTACATTTGCATGGACTCTAGAACCCAGTTGCAAACAGAGGCCGATCCTTACAGATGCAATTGTAAAACTTATCATTGAGAATTTTCTCTTTTTTCACTCCCCATGGTCTCTATTTCTTTACACAAATATTTTCTCTGCAGACAAACTTCAAATTGGCAGTCTACACAACGTCGTGGGTTACTTGGCTGTAACCCTGTTCCCTGAAAAAGTGGGAACGAGATGTTGCGTTTCAAACGCTATGGGAAAACATTCTTTGTTTGACCAGTTGTGAAGCACGTGTGCCAAACACGCCAAAAATTGGCAGTCATGGCCCAGTGGTTAGAGAGTTGGACTCATGACCAGAAGGTTGCTGGTTCGATTCTCAGGGCTGGTGGGTAATGACTGAGGTGCCCTTGAGCAAGGCACCTAACCCCCACTTGCTTACTATACAAAATGTACAAATTTATAGTACAATGTAATGTAAGTCGCTTTGGATAAAAGCGTCTGCCAAGTGCATAAATGTAAATGTAAATGTAAATTGGCTTAAATAACCTCGGTGGGTTTACCTGATGTCTATAAATACACGTGAAATGGACACATCATCTGACCGTGAGCCTGGAGTGACATTGACATCCAGGCTATAGAATCTGACAAATGTGTGCGGAGAGGACAAACCTGCCCCCCTAGTTGAATGGGCCCTAACTCCTAGAGGCAAAGCTTGACCATGCGTCTCGTAGGCCTCACCCAATGTGACATAATTTGTCCCGTGGCGGCCACCCCCTGGTTGCGGCCTCCATAGCATATGAAAAGCTACTCCGACTTACGCCACTGGCTGGTGCAATGGACGTAATTCTGCAAAGCACGTCCTAGACACAGTAAGTGAAGCCTCTCCTGCTCCGGTGTCTCGAACAGTGGGGGGCAGAAGGCCTCAAGGATCACCAGATGCAGGTTGAAGAAAGGAATTCTGAAGATAATCAGGGTGAGAATGCAAAATAGCCTTAACCAGCCCAGGGGCGAATTCTAAACAGGATGGCGAGATCGATAGAGCCTGCAAATCTCCAATTCTCTTTAGAGAAGTAATAGCCATTGACTGAAAGCCCATCATTTTTCAGTCGATCCCCTTCAGGGGCCAAGCATGCAGGTTCCAGAGCTCGGGACAGGGATGAAATACTGTCCCCTGCACCTGAGACAAAATATCTCTCCTGACCGGAATCGGCCAAGGTGAGCCATCGAGGAGGGACACTAGGTCTGAGAACCACACTCTGGTTGGCCAACGGGGAGATATCAATAGGAGACAACACTCCTGTTGGCGGACCTTCACCAGGACTCCCGGGAGCAGAGCGATCGGAGGAAATGCGTAAAGACGCAATCTGGGCCACGTATGGGCCATCGATCGCGTGCAGACCCAGGGGAGCTGGAGGAGTCAGAAGTAGAGGGGACATTGTGCTGTCTCCTGTGAAGCAAAGAGGTCCACCTCTGCTTCATAAAATCTTTCCCAGATTTGGTTGACTATCTCGGGGTGGAGTTTCCATTCCCCATTCGTCACAGCTTGTCTGGACAGCAAGTCTGCTCCTACATTCATATGTCCCGGAATGTAAATTGCCCTGTGGGAGAGAAACCTGCCCTCTGTCCAAAGCAGAACCTGCAGCGCTAGCTTGTTCAGGCGTCCTGATCGCAGTCCGCCCTGATGATTTATGTAGGAGACTACCGCAGTGTTGCCCCTTCGCACTAGGACATGGTAGCCTCTCAGTTGCTGGAGGAAGTATTTCAAGGCCTGAAATACAGCCATCATTTCAAGGCAATTGATGTGCCATTCGAGAAGGTGTCCTCTCCAGGTCCCCTGGGCTGGGCACACCTCAGCCCGTGAGGGAAGCATCTGTCGTTAGCATCTTGCGACAACAACACTGACCTATAGCGGGACCCAAAGTCAGAAACCGGGGTCTGAACCACATAGAAAGGGTACAAAGCCCCTGGCGCATAACCCCTATTTGCCTCTGGGGATTCGCCCTTGGATGAAATCCCCTGGCTCTGAATCACAACTGAAATGGTCTCATTGCAGGAGGCCCAATGGTATCACCGTGGATGCATCTATGACTCCTAATTGAATCTGAGACACGACACGCATGTTCTTAGGTAGCAGTTCAACCCGCGAAGATCTAAAATTGGACGCAACCCCCCCATCCTTTTTGGGACCCAGAAAGTACCAGCTGTAATAGCCTGATTTTCTGTCTGGCAGGGGAATACGTTCTATGGCCCCTTTGTCCAGCAGAGCCTGCAATGCCTGAGTCAACAAATGCACTCGTTCCGGTTTCATGGAAGTCGTTGAAACGTGGAGGACGATATGCAATTGAATTCTGTAGCCTGTCCCTAAAATCCTTACTACCAAAGGGGAAATATCTGGCAATAGCCTCCACGCTGCCAATTTCTCTGAAAGGGGTATTAGTTTTAATACTTTGTGTTGTTGTTACGTATTTGGCATATTCATTCTGAAACATGGCAGGAGGTGACCGAACATGCGATTCGCCACACTCTCCTTCTGGGATTCTCGACTAATGTAGACCAGACCAGGTCCGGATTGGGTGGCCGGCAATCCCGACGCCTGAGCATGGCGGTGAAGAAACCTCACAAACGCCTCCTCATAGCGTTCACCTCCCAGAATGACCACGGTGTCGACAGCGTTGCCAAATAGACCGGAAGACAAGATGGGGTCATCAAGAAGGAACGCCCGGTCGCTATCTTTGATGCCCATGAGGTTGAGCCACAGATGTCTTTCCGTGGTGACCAAAGTAGCCATAGAGAAAAACGCCTCTTCATCAATGGTCCCGCCAGTGCTCAGGTCATTGAGCAGGTCGGCCTGATACGCCTGCACAAGTGCCATGGTGTGCAGGGCAGCACCAGCCTGACCCGCTGCCTGAAAAGCCTTCCCCACCAATGAGGATGTCAACCTGCAGGGCTTGGTGGGGAGTACAGGCTTTTTCAGGGAGGGTGATGTCCCAGGATATCCTGCCAGCGTCTCTTCTACGAGGAGCATCATGGTATAACCCTGTGTCTTTGCACCCACGATAGTCGAATAAGTCGACGTCAAGGGCACACAGACACAGGAGGAGTACGGCTTATTCCATGACTGCTTTAGCTCCTCATGGAGATCGCCAGAAAAGGGGAGAAGGTGTCGCTGAGGTCCCTCCCCCGGGCCACCTGACAGAAACCTGTCGTCTAGCCATGATCGTTTGGACCTCGCAAGGAGGGACGCATCTCTTATCTGACTCTGCCATTTCTATCTCTTATAAATTTTTTCTCTCACACAAATAAGGCTAAGAGAAGACTTCTTCTCACACACAAGCACACACACAAAGCGGTCCTTGAAGACAAAGAACGATGTGTCCGTTTCATGTGTATTTGTAGACCTCATGTGTGTGCACCCACCAAGGCTATTTTAGACCATTTTTGGCGTGTTTGGCACACGTCAAACAAAGAATGTTTTCCCATAGCGTTTGAAATGCAGCATCGAGTGTAGATTTTGATTGGGAACTGCCAACTACCATGTTTCTTAAACACCTCTAAAAATTTGATACTGAGAGATCTCCTCAAATCTGATGTGTCATGCCAACGCACCATCCTGCATCTGAATGCTGTTTCTGGCCTGTCCAGCACTGTTGATAATACTATACACGCTTTACTTTGTCAAGCCCCCGCTGGTTGCTGAGGGCCACCAGGAAGCGTTGATAGGGAGAGAGAATAAAGAGGGTGGGTCGAGAAATAGTCCAAGGAGACAGAGAGATTACAGCAAAGATAAAGCGTGAGAAAATGACTGCCACTAACAACAGACATCTGATGAAGGACAACAAAGACCACCCCTTAGTAGGGTGTTTTCTCTGTCTCAGTTTCATTCATTTTATCTACATTATTTAGAAAGAGACAAGGCATCTTACATAAACTTGCATAAACATAAAGCTTAAAAATAAAGGTTTTTAATGGACTAGAACAGTGACCAATATTTTAAAATTAGACAAAATGAGCATTGACATATATTTATATATTTTCCAGTTAATGTTAAGCTCTAAAATATTTATTGGGTAGAAATTGTGAGTGGGAGGGGGCCTTGGAGTCAGGAATGTTGAGAACCCTTGACTAGAAGAATTTGAAATGTAAAACTGACATAGTTCTATGAAATCTTTTATGGTTCTAACATGAATTTAGTCTTGAAGACTTAGGGCCCTATTTTCCTGATCTAAGTGCATGGTCTATGCACAGAGGCGCATTTTCTACTTACAAGCTCTTTAAATAACAAAAAATATTGTGCTCAAAGTTGGTCTATTTTTAGTTCCTCAAAATAGCAATGCGCCTGAACACACCTCTTTTTTGGACCAGCATGCCCATGGGCGCACAAAAAGTAAAAAAACGTCCTTAAGTAATATGTGTTTAGGCAAACTAATCCTTTAAAAAGTTATTTTATGGCATCAGACTGTAAAAACACCTTTTTGGTTGTAAATAGAAACAACTGTAGTCATGTGTAAAGAACCTTGAGTCACCTTTAAGGATTATTTCGTATTTACACACCGTAACTCCATCAAGAGAAGACCTTGAAGAAACCCACCAAACCAGAAGAAACCCCTGAATTCTCTCTCCTTTTGTGTGTGTGAATGAGAAAAAGCTATGAACCACATTAGACCACACTGCCGTGAGTTTAGAGAGTGTTTGCTGAAAGTTTTTGATCCACGTCAGAAGATCTTTAGGTACTATATCGATGGTCTGACCTCAGAGGAACTGCCAGGACTGTGGTTCAGCGGAAGATCTTTTGAAAGTTTTAGCATTTTTGACTCCTTACAAACAGGATCACATGCAAGTGTCATAAACTGAGTTTGTCTGTGGATGGCAAGCGTGTATATGTGTGTTTGAGATCTGAGATACCTCACAGTCTTTCTTCAGAAACTATCTACAAAAGTGCCACTGAGTTCTAAGGCCTGGGATGCAAGTCATGCGTATACATGAACACACACGCCAAACATCAGATAAGAGCAGAACAGAGTTCACAGCTAAAAGCAGAAACGCATCAATCTGAGACGTGGCCTCTACCTCTCCTATATTTCTTTCTTTCCTCTATTTTCTCTGGCTGTATCTCTCTCCTTCTTCTTACTAACAAACACATCTCTGTCCTTTTATAGTCCCCATGAGCAGCCACCCAGTGTGAGACGTTTATTTTGTGTATTTGAGTATTTTTCTCTTTAACGACACACATTTGAATTGCTTTCACAGGAAGAAGTCCTGTTTTGATAGTGCAGTTATCATCTTACTCTGAGTGTGTGTTGGCTTCCAACTGCAGCAACTGTGGTTTATATGAATTTCAGAATAAAGGATACGCTGAGGTAAACAGACTCAGTGTATGTGTGTGTAACTGAGTGATATCTGCCAATATTGATACCTATGCCAATTCTGAAGATTAATATTTCTAAATTATCTCAACTTTCTGAATGTTATTATTCATATAATGACTATTAATATTGAACATCAAACTGATGATGTTTCTCAACATTTTCTACACACAGAGCACAAATTCATTGCATTGTCCTGTGCTCTTTTGATTAACAGGATATGTCAGCCTGTTATATTTTTTATTAGCTTAGTTTTCATATGCTAATGTCAAACCATTTGCGAATCATGTGGTTTTAAATCAGCCATTTATGGTTTTTGTGTTTAGGTAAGATAAGCCATTGCAAGGTAGCTGGTTATAAGAAGTAGACAACAAGGCAGGCGGCTTGAGAAGAAAAGGAAAGACAAAAGAATACATCTGAACATGCTGGTCGTCTCTTCTAGTGATTGACTTGGGATCAAGGGAATTTGGCTTTTATTAAAAACATATGCACTTTCTAACTGACCCTCTTTATTTGAGCTTTGCACACACTGAGTCCCTGCTGACCGTACTCATTAGCCTCTCTGTACAGGACCATACGTGGCATTTCCCCAAGCATTCTCAAACCTTTCCCACACTGTTTCCAGTGCTCTTCAGCATTAGTACAGGGCAGCAATGACAATGAAGCTAATGTAAGCCATGTGTGGTTCTGCCATGTCTGTAGTGATGGACAGGTGGTTGGAACAAGAAGTTGAGCTCCTCAGGACACACACTCACAGTGTTTGTGTTAAAAAGTAGTTGAAATAGTTTAAAGTTCAAAATATGCACTTCATTTCACTTAAGAAAACATTTATGAAACCCCCTGGAGTCTTATGAATTACTTTATGATGGATGGATGGATGAATTGAAGTCCATTCAATGACAAGGGAAGTGTTAGCTGAAGAAAGAAACTTATACACCTGTACTTACATCTGGTAAGTACATGATGAGAGTAAGAAAATCTAAATTTTTGGGTGAACTATTCTTTTATAGCTAAAATCAACCAAAACAAGTTTTGCTTTTAGTCTGTGGACAGGTTTCTGTGAGAGTTAGGTTCAGCGTTAGTCTATGTGTAGTGGTATGAGAAGAAGACCCAGAAATCTCCATTAGAGTTTCAGAAGAGATCTCAATGGTTTTTTTAACCGAGCTCTGATTTGCCAATTTTGCGATTTGAAGATTTTAATATGAACATTTCTCATCAAATTGACCCAAATCTGAATTGTTTTTCATATACAAATACATTCATTTTACACCTCCATACTCTTCATGTACTTATAATAATAAATAAATAATTGTCTCGATTGTTTCTGGAAATATCATTTTCCTCTGGATGGGCCTTTCAACACAAACCGCATGACTGTATGATAAACATTGCAGATAGCGTCAGAAGACAGATGCTGTAATAAAGCAATCTCTTAATGTCATTTTATGGCTATGCTGTTGTGTCGTCCCGCTTAATGTATACATATACATGCTGGATCTGCCACTTTTTTATCTATCTCCATCATTTTGTTTTTTCATCTCTCAAAAAGATCAATGACATACGAGTGTGGAAATTGTTTGAACTTTGAGCACTGCATTAAAATGCTTCACCTGTGAGCAACATGGGGCCCTTCACGACAAACAAAGTCATTCATTTATAAATGTGACTATTTTCCTTGTTATCCTGGCAGAGAAACACAGCACCACTGGGATTACAGATGTCTATATTTAGTGTTTATGTACATGAATATTGGCAGAGAAAATCTGTACATGTGACACACAGATGATGAAACACATTTACAAACACCAGATTCACAAACTGAAGTTATACATACACAAACCGACAGTGGGGAACGTTCATATAGATTTAAAACACTTCTGAATCGCTAATAATTATTGTCAATAACAAAAAATAACAGTAAAAAAAATAAACCATTAAGAAGTATGAAATAATTTAAATCTTCTAAACCATGTTTTGAGTACAAGGTGGGAGAGGGAAAATGAGAGAGTCCTGGCGCTACCTCCGCAATGGCTGCCGTAAGAACAAAAACAGACAAACAGAGAAAACATAGACAGGCAGACAAATGGTGCATGCAGTGGCCAAAAAGAACTGCTCCAAACTCCTGTTTCCATGGCACTGAGGATGCAGGACAGGGACTTTTTATGTAGCAACAGCGATGGCACCCCCTGAGAACAAACCTTCAGGTGCCTAAGGTCGCCTGAGAGCGCCAGACTCGACTCGGTAATGTAAACATAAATACAGAGGTTGATATCTCACTCTACGGGCAGTCCAGTAACTGCGAGACATGCGCCATTAGCATCAGCCTCGTGCGCAAATAGTCAGTCTGCAAAACTCTCCTTAGTAGAATATCACTTCGAGTTAAATAAACTTCTTTTTTTCTCATTATATATATAATATATTTACTTCTGTGCAGAGTCTGTACTTCTGAGTCTCTGTTTTTTAACAGTACTTCCTTGTTTTCACCAATTTGCTCTGATACTTGACTGAGTGGCCGCTGTGTCCCACCACATAAACATCCAGGAGGTAGCTCTTTCCCGCCTCAAGGCCTGTTATGGTCTCTGTGGTAACAGCCTTCTGCAGGTTGGCACTGTGGAAATACTTGCAAAGCACCTTTTCAGACTTGCGACGGTTCTCAGGACCAGTGCATTGGTTCTGCTCGCGGCGTCTTTGCTCTTCGCCATAACTTTCGTCGACTTCACGTCGGTACACACAGTATTTGTTGCGCTCCTGCGTGCCAAGCCAAGCCACGGTGACAGAGGAACAGGTGCGCAATTTGTCGAAGGCCTTGATGCGGGTATCCTCGGGTAAAGCGGGGAAGGGCTGCTTGCCTCCAGCACGTGTACTGGCCAGCACTTTCAATGTGGAAGCACCTTTGCGGGACCCCCGCAGACGGATCAGATACTTTGCTTTGGGCTTGCCACGGAGCTGAAACTGACGGACACCCTCCACATTCTGTGAGAGAACAAGCTTCCCGTCGCGGCGTACCTGAACTTGTACTGCATCCAGACAGGCATGCACAAAGAGCGTCACGCGCTGGTGAGAAGAGACCGGAGCAAAACGAAGGAATTTGCTGCCCTTTCTCTTAATAAAGACATCTGTGACTTTTCCATCCTTGAGCTCCAGTGTCTTCTGCTTGGCTTCTTCCTTGGTGCGGGCAAAAGTGCCCACGTAAGCAGTGCTCATGTTAGTGCCCGTATTGACGGTGAACACATCAAAGTAGTACTGTGTGTCTGGCTTGAGGTCAGACACTGTAAAAATATTCTTGTTGCCTATGCAGATTTTTTGTATGTCTGAAACTTTGGGCTTGGGGAAATATGTGCGACTCAGTTTGCTGCTCAAAGCTCTGTTAGTGGTGAGCGAACGATCCTTACTAAAATCATTCTCAGATGGGATGAAACCAAAATGAGCAAAGTCAAAGGGGCTAAAGTCCCTCCCGGGCTTTGGAGCGGCCATGAAGGCATCATCCAAGTTCATCTTGGCCTCTGCCGCACATAAGCTCTTGAAGTTGTGCTCCTTGTTAATAACCACACAGTACTGGATCGGCTGGCCCATTATGGAGCCAGTAGGAGTGGGCTTCCAGGCTAGTGTGACAGTAGTACGACCCAGCGCGGTAACATCAACCCTGGGGTCGTAAGGTAGCTCTGGGTAGGGCTGGTCGGACTCGGGGGTCGTGGTACCGTAAATTTTAAAGTTGCTGTCCTTTTCAGTGGAGAGGATTTCCAGCTGGTACAAGCCGGAAGGGGAGCTGGTGGAGATGAAAGACTCAACATCATTTCCTTTGTAAGTGAAGAGCTCGGTACCTTCACTGGTTGTGACCTGCAGTTTCTGCTGCTCCAAAGGCTCTGGCTCACCTGAGGCACACAAGACACAAAGAGTCACAAAATTAGACATTGGAAAACAAGCACTGCACATAAGAAGATCACAGAGAGTTAGCGTACCACAGAATAAACCACAAGCATACAAAACAAGGCCCATTCTATTGAAGTACAATGAGTTGCTCAAACCACACACAAACACAGGCAACATAAGCTTTTAAACTAAAGGATGTATACACATTTAAGCTCTCTCTGAAAGTCAATTAGTGAGACATTTAACTACCGCATAATGACGCATTTCCCTCACCACTCCAAATCCTCTCATCTAACTGTTTACGTTCCATTACTTCCTCCCCACACCCTAATTAGCACCAGTGGAAAAATAAGAAGCAATTTCCATCTTAATGCTAAGAGCATCGTTTAATGTGTTGATCCTGACGGGCCATTCTAAACTACCTCACGAGGGCCAGCCCCCGTTGCCCGCTGTGAAAGAGGGCAACTTTCGCTGTGCTTTCTCCGGTAATCTTAAGCTACATAGAGATCCCTTGTGGCATCACTGTCTCCTTATTCCATTCCAAGCCTTCTCAATTCAGCGGGGCGAGAAAACATAATATTATGTTTGCCAACCAAAGAGCTAAATGAACACGAGTTGGACTCAGTGACCAGCTCCCAGTGGCTATATCCAGCAAACATGGGAAAGGCTTGTACAGTATGTACAGTTTATGTTTACTGTCACCGCAGTACCATACTAATATTAAAAATCCTCTTTTTGGGAGTTTGGCTCTCTTTTAAACGTAGTTTTAACAAAATCATTCATAACTTCTCAGTTGTGTTTTTCAAGTATTTGCACCCCTTGAAAGTTGTAAGGAACAGAAAAAAACATGCAGTGTGAACATATAACAATGATTCATTCAACTTAGCGATCATTACATCTTTTATGTTGTAAAAAATCAGGACCCTTTAAGTAAAACCCAACAGTGTATTACTGTAGGCGTGAATGATGGGGTTCTCTGCGTTTCATCAGCCAATACAGCCATACCAGACCATACGCGAGGAGGAAGAGGAAAACCCAGCGCCTGGGAGTCATTACGACAGATGATTAGAGAATCTTGTCATCTCTAAGGGACACACTTGTGTCTTCATGCGAGCTCACACATGGACAGCGTGCACGCTCCTGACACAACAATTTTTTGCATTTGCTGCTATACATTCAGTTTCGCAAACAGGGACAGACGCACTTAGAGCGAAACCGCTACACTACCCCACATGTCTGAAGTGAAACAAAAGAGTGTTTTGAGGAATGTTATTGATTTCTTTTTTGGATACTTTCCAGATGGAAAAAAGAGAGACGTTGGGAGAGGGGTGATGGAAACGAAAGGATGAAAACGCATTTGCGAATCTTGCTTTAAAGAAAAGCGCCAGTCAATTTGCTTGAAACATACACAGAGCTGATTAAAAGGAATCGTATTGCTGATCATATTGAATCTCTCGAAATATTTTAGGTCACATTTCATTTCAAATGTCTTTCTTTCTTTTCATTTTGACCTGATTCCTCCAATGCACCCCGATGTTTTTTCCTTCCAATTCTCACATAGCTCTTAGGTCTCCAGGCATCAGGCGCAGACCATCAGCACACCAGGTGCGATCACAAAGGGAGCTAATGATTGACCGCACTGGAAAACACTGACCCACACTGGACACGCTCCACAGTACTTCACAGCAAACACATATTTACTTGCGGCCGGGCCTATTTTTTCAGCTTTTTAGATTAATCTGGAGCTAATTTTGCATAAAACTTTCCAAGCAGCCATCTGTAGGTCATTCATTTGGCTTTTTATTAAATTAGTTAAACTACTTGAGGAGAACTTCAAGGCTCTGGTTTAAAATCTACTGCACTGCTTTTGTGTCTATACTGCCTCTACAGACAGCTGCCTTTTAAGCATTAAAATACACAACACACATAAATGGTCAAATACAGTAAAAGATCATTTAAAATACGTTTAAGCTATTGTTGTGATATATTTTATTGATTGTACTGTTTTTAAGCAAGCTTTCCACAGTGCAATTCTGAGATTGCTATCTCAATGAAACTGTAATGTAATGCTATTAAAAATGTGGCAAACATTTTGTATTTGCATTATTAAACAGTAAAATTCTGCCTACATAGGTTCATTCATGGTTTTGAAATGGAGCCATACATTAAAAAAGAAAATGTCATTACAGTAACTTATTTAAAGTTTATTTAATCCTTTAGGGTCTGAATATGGAAGCAATTCCTAATCCATTATAATCAAAATGATTCCTACTTCCAACTAATCATCTTTAATCCTTTGGAGATAAATGAAAGGAGATACCACTGTCTGCTTTAATCCTTAAGCTGTATTGAATAGCTATGGGAGATGTTCTCTTGTTCCGTAGATCTCGGCGCAGTTTCTCTAATAATAGTTTAGATGGTGGACATGGAAAACGGGTCTTAAATTACTGCAGAGTTGCAACATTGATCGGGAGATTTAATTCGGATACCTGATCCTTCTCCGCTGCGGTCCTCGGGGAGTTCCTGCAATGTCAATCTCCACTCGAGTGGAGCGTCACAAGGTGTCACCGTCACCAAGAGCGGAGTGTTGTCTTCCTCCACTACAAAATAGTACCTGCAAGAGTGAGAAATAGAGACCCGGTTAGCACGCACACCAGAGTTTACACAACAGGATAACAAAAACAGCAGGAATTTTGCAGGAAATGAAATGTGACGCGTTGTATGTTGTGTACCAGATGTGCTGTTCGCTTCGATTAAATTGCTTTTCATGTCTGTGTGAAAACGAAGCATCTGTAATCATTTACATTTTTGGATGCACTTTTTCTATCACTGAATTACACGAGATCTTACTGTACTTAAAATGTTACATTAAATAAAACAAAACAAAGAGGGCTTGGCTGTTACATAAGACTGCTGTTTTAGTGAGGCTACGCACAGTATAATGGCGTTGCAAATTTTGCTTGTCTGATCGCAGTCGTGTATGCGAGATATATTAAAACTCGTCCCAAGACACAATGCACTGAAATTAGAGCTGGCCTTACAGGGACTGTTACTGAATAAGCCGACCGTATCCCCTAAACACAACACTGTAAATGTTCACTTTGCTGTCTCTGCAAGTTTATTATTGGTTTTAGCACCCTGTTTTAACTGGATTAGCATATGTGTGGCAATGTGTTACACATGGGAGATGCCTTTAAAATGCTACTCTATATTACAGCTATTGTTTGCGATGCAATACAAGCCTTATTATAATTAAAGCTGCAATATGAATATATAACTTTTGCCTCTATGTCACCACCTCTGTTTAATATATCAAATTGCAAATTATGACAAGTATAATATAAAGAATTAGAAGATTACCCTTGTTAATTGGGGTAAGGCAAGGCTCAATAATATTTTTTACCGAAAAAGTTACACATGAAAGTCAATAATGCAAAAAAGCAGCAATAAACATTTCAAACAGTAGTCAAATTATGTTTTTGCATGACTTATTAGGAACTTCACCTGATTATTATGTGCAAGTAAAACATGATATTTTGCACATTTTATCTAGTTTTTAATCCATCCAACTTTTGGCAGATTTTAAAAGTCTTGGCTTATATATTATTTCTGTTCACTCGTCGTATGGAAATATGTCAATGGCATTGCATTGTGGGCTACAGTAATGCCGTGTGCTCGGTTCTCAACTTCCCATTTCGACAAATGTCACAGGTCATTCACGTTTTCTGTGCATACTGTATATTGCAAAAATAGGTGACCCGCTGTTGAGATCATCTCTAAACAGACACACCTTCCAGCGCTATGTTCTGCTAAATGATTATGATTAATGTATCCTATGTTATTAGCTCTGTTAGCACACTGCAGTTCATTAGCGGGACACGACATTGAGGAAATTATTGGCAAGAACATCAAACGACTAACGGGGAGATAAATTATTGCTCCAAAGTTTTTTTTTAAACTCCAAGAGCTCAGCATGCGAACATGTGTGGTATGTATGTTACCATTAATTCCTCTAGGATCCTTAGTAAAAATAACCCATAGCCTTTTCTTAAGACCTTGCAAGGGGTAGAGTTTGATGGACGTGGTAAACATGGTTGGTGTCCTTCTATGAGAAAGCACCTGCTACTCAGAGAACTCCTTCACACACACGCTCGCTGATTTCCCAGCAACTCATTCATAATGCATGTCATGCTCTCATCTGATGCCCCATGGCCATAATAGATTCCATATTTCCTCTTCACGCACAAGAAGGTTATAAAAGTCATGTTGTAAGTCCATTCGATTATGGTATGTCTGTGATGTCTTGTATGACTCTACCTTTTCGGTGTGTCCCTGAACAGGTATCCACTGATCTCAGCTCCATCGGGCATGGCGGAGGAGTCGTGAAAAGTAGCTTTTTCTCTGATCTGCATCTGAAAGAGGCCTTCATCACGAGTGGGTAGTTTCTGTCCCATCACCCCCAAGACCAGCAACACCAAGCCATAACATCTAAACATCCACCTCATCCTACGGTGAAAAGAGACGTCAATATTAATTACAAAATGCATTCAATACATATATCTGTATCTGTGATGGGTCAGTCATTCAAATGATCAAGTAAAACATTTTTTAGCTCTGTTACAAGACAAGAACCAAACCAAAGCAAAGCAGCTGAAATGAATCGACACCCTGAGCACCTTTAATGTTCTGATGTTATGTAATAACTCAAGGGGGTAGAAGGACAAACAACCTTCACGCTACTCATGAGAACATCCAGTCACAGAAAAATACACACATGTGCTAAGTTGGCGCTGTCGATGGGATACACACACTCTAAACACGGTTTAAATTCATGTGTATGCTGTCTGGTCGGTGTTAAACGCTTGTTTACTGTTCACAGAACATCTCCCCAAACTATCTGCTATATCTGGACCGTTTTTGCTCTCATCTTTACATTTAATTACAAACAATCAAGATCACAATGACTTGTTTGGGTTGGAGAGTTGTAAACTGTTTATTCCTGCAGAGAATAAAGGCTTTTTACAGTTAGCTGCTATGAATCCAACTCTGCAAACGGGAACAGATGTAGATACCTGTACAACGGCAAAAAGAAATTCGAGTTAGATGTTAAACTATGGCGGGCTGGATTGACTGTGATACATAAGTTTGGATATGTTAGATTAGAATTTGCTCAAGTTGCTTAAACTGTGCTGGTTTCATTATGCTGTGCTGGATTAGAAAGGACTGGGTGTTGGGTGAAAGGAACGAAGTTTAGCTACACTGTTACAAAATTCTGTAGAAATTACAGTATTTACTGTAGATTTATTTTGATCTAATTTATTGGCAACAGTTTGTTCAAAGATAAATGAACATTAACATTAATAAGTCTTTATCTTTACAGAAAAAACAGTTATTTTATATATTTTTCTTCTTAAGAAGACTTGTTAATGTTTAATGTTCATTTGTCTTCAAAAATCTACAGTACGTTACTGGCAAACTGCTGCATACACTGCATTTTTTAGTGAGAGTTTAGTTAAGACCCGTTCACATTAAGAATGATAGCTATAAAGATAATACTGTCAAAAATCTGAACAATTATTATGGAAAAAATGCTAAATTGCATTGCGTTGTGTTTTAGTGTAAATGGAAATCAACAGATAATGTACTAGCAAAAACTATTTCAGTTTTTTTACAATGATAGGCCCTGTGATCTCATTCCCTTGTATTGTTATATTTGTTGTGTTGGCTCCACAATTTTCTGAAATTTAGTACGATACTTACAACTTCATCGATATTTTCTCTCTTGATGAGAGTATTTAGCGTTGTTGATGTATACACGTTGATAATACGCTATCAAGCTGAACTTGGTTTATCTGTGCTGGATTTGGCTGTGAAGAGATCACATGATCTCATCTTCCTATTGATTTAGTCTCATTGATTGGAGCTGAGGGGAAAACTCAATCCCCTCTGATATAATCAGGCTAATGATGGCAGATTACAGCCATACTCCACTGTCATTAACTGCAAGTGAGAGTCTGTCCTTTTACTGACCTCTCCACTCATCCCTCCTCCCACTTTATTCCCTCTTTTCCTCACCTTCTTCACCCACTCTCAGCCCCAGCCCTCTCGTTCTTTCCCCCACTTTCATCCATTGTTTCTCCTTTCACATGCTCTCCTCTTCTCATTCTTTTAAAGTAACACACACTCCTCCCTCCTTTAGACTTGGGCTTTTCACTTGAGCCACTCATAAAATCTACTTAACTGCATTTGCACATAAAGCACTGCTTTTATCATGCATTACATTTCCTCCGGGCGGTCTCCCAGAACAATGGAGTAATGCTTTTTTTCCTGAGTTTAGATTGTGTAACAGGACGCTCTGACACAGAGCAGAAATACTCACTCTTAAAATTTCATCTTGTATCACCACATATACGTACTTCTGTCTGACGATAGGGCAGCGGCTCTTAGTCTCCTCATTTAACACAACGGATTCAAATCATCAGTTAGCAGAGAGATCGTTGACTTAATGTGGAAAAAACTAGACCGTGGACTCAAATATTTTGTATGTCTGTCAGATCTGTCATCGTGTCGTTCGAAACCTGTATGTGACTTTTTCGGTGCTTCGCTGCTGGGTTTTTGATCAGGTTTGGTCCAGTGAAGACCAATATGCCAGATGAACTGCTAGTCAACCTCTAACATTTACAAATGCCATCCAGAAAATGACCATTCTGTGTTTCGCGAAGACCTTTGAACTGACTGAAAAGCAAATTAACAAAACATGTAGATGCTTAGGATGAGAAAAACACAACACGTGTGACATCGTGAGCAGAATATATGTAACGAAGAAAGGGAGGACTCATCCGAACATGGATTTCCTCTACAACTCCATCGGGTTTTATGAATGCAGTTGCATTTCCCAAAGCAGGCTTTTCTTTCTAAAATAAAACTTCAAAACAAAGCCCCATCTGGAACAAATAAAAGCTAATGTTTAATTAGAGCTGGGAAGAATGTCTGATCGTAATTTGGAGAACGGATAATTTGAAGGCAGAGTCGGCCGCAATCGTGCCAACTTTGTTTTTTGGCTTTTTTTCTTTTTTCTGTTTTCATTTGTTTTTTTCTTGTGACAGAAAAAAGTTTGTTCAGGTCCTGGCTTACTTATGAACCATGTACGAATCCGAGATGTGGCACGATTTAAATCTTGAAGTGGTTTTGGGAGAGAGTGTGTTGTGGGAAGGTCGCAGAGTCAAGTTCATAATGTCAAACAGCTTAAACTCTGAACGCAACAAGCTGAATTGTTTGAATTAGCATCTGTAAATGCTCCTAATCACCTCACGTGCAAGTTAAATGGCAACAAATTTCAACTCTGTAGTGTTTTTCCAACAGTTTAGTGTAAGTCCTTCACCTCTTTTAACCTCCTCGATTACCATTTGAGAGGCATTTAGAGATGACAGGTGTTTCAAAAGCAACAATGTTCCACTTTTTACTTAATTTTGTCCCTAGAGAGATAAATGTCATTTGCGTAATGTGTTTATCTCAGATAAAATAGCCATTGATCTCCACTGGAAAACCACACCAACGTTTGACTGATTGATGAATAGTTATGAGCATATAATTCCATCAACCAATGACTGAATGATTAATAAACTGATGAATTGCTACAGTTATCGTGAGGTAATAGGCTCAGTCAGGGTATTGTACAGTAACACACACACAGATGAGTAGCACATGTACTGTGGGCATAAACAGCAACATCACCGACAGGGTAAAAACACACATTTCAACACAGCAGCTACCACCCGTCAATCAAACCACAGCGTTCCGGCCCACAAACAGTGAAGAGCCATCATTACCGCGCTAACCTGCGCGTGGGTGCCATGATGACTTTCCCCCTTGCTTTTTAAACACACACGGCTGCCTCCAGAAAGCCTCCCCCCATCAGCTCCTGTCAGTGCCTGCCGAAACCTCTGAAGAGAAATTGGATTTTTGAGCTCATCGCGGCCCACACATTCCGACTGGAAGGGAAAAGGGAACCGCAACAACAAAACAGCATAGGGATAATACTGGATTTTGTTAGGGAGAGTTATTTAGGGAGCGGGTCTGTACTAACAGTGCCCTAATAAGCCGAGCTGATGTGGCGCCATTCTTATGACTCCGAAGTTATGCTGTTGACAAGTCTGAAAGCTATTTCCATGGGGCCGCAACGTGTCCTATTCATCAATGCCACGATGAGCATTATAAGGTACTTGGGCTGTACTCTTGTCCCAAACCAGAGGCGTACCGCACTTGGCCAGCCAAATTGGTAGAGAACGACTTTTAGAGCTAAGTTCCAGCACGCCACAGTGGACACTTGTCTGTCTCCTCCTTGCTCACCTTGGCAAAAACGCACATCCTTGAAGATTTTAACACACAAGCAAAGATCGCTGATAAAAGAGATCCGGATGTAAGCGGGAGGACACATCAACTCTAGAGTCCGAGATGAGATGTATCACTCGACCGTAAGTGGCCTCAAAGGCGTACTTATCAGAGGTCTCCCAATTAGTACTACGTCCAGGAATGCTGATAGGCAGCAGGGTGCAGGGACCATTCTCTGCACAAGCCACACAAACACTCCATTGACAAAGGGTGGGGGGGTGGTTAGCTTTGACTGATGTTCACTTCATTGCCGTCTTTGTAAGAAGAATGAGAGATCTCACAGATAATCACAGACTCAAGAGACAATTTGTCCCTCGCGCCCCACCCATCCGAGCGTATGATAGCAAGGACGCAAACAGGCATACTGGGAAATAAACCTTTGAAGCGTCAAAACATAGTCTTGTTTGCAAGTTTCTGTGACAGGACACACTGCACGAGACAATTCAAAGCTTTGGGAATTAACCAAGATGGACAGAAGTAACAGGGGGTTCGAAAAGCTGCGGTTAAATCCCTGGTTCTCCTCGACAGGACCTGACACACAGTCACGTCAGACCCCACAAAGACGAGCGCGAGGACGACTGTATCGCCACAGCGGACCGTCACTCCGTCGGACACACAAATGCCTATTGCAACAGTGGCGGAATTCTTTCGCAGCCAGAGTTTTCATATGCAAATGAGGGTTTAGATACGCTATGCAACACAGACCTTCCCGTTCTTAGACTTTTGTTCCCGTTTTATTCTTTCCAAGAGAGGATGGGAGGCAGTGCAGCTTGGCCTCGCCACTAAATACAGTTATTCAAATTCCCTTATTCTGAGACTGCCTTTCATTCCGTCTCGCAGCCCAGAGAAAAATATCACTCTCACCGGGAGCCACATCAGGTAGCCAGCAGTCTATAGTTTCTTGTTTGTGTGTGATAGCAGACTGATCCTCACAATGCTATCGGAGAGATGAAAAATTCCACACAATTTACTATTCAGTGTCATAATGAAAAGGGTGCAAAAGGGATCGAACTCTATGCGTTGCAGACATGGGCAGTCGACACGAAATCTCAAGCCGTGTTAAACTGCATCGACAGCATCTATTTCTCTCATTCTTGTATCATAATTTTACATGCGAAGGTTCTGAATTATACTAATAGAGAGAGTACATGGATTTCTTATAATTTACTTTTAGCTGTTTTAAGAGCTATTTTATAAAATTATTAAAAGAAACATGAAACTTCAGTGTCTGGGACCAACATGGCATAAATTGTGATTGTGTCAGGCTATAAAAATGTCTCCTCAAACAATTGTATTAGTGTATGTTCAGACCTTTTTCCGTTTTGCTTTCATATTCATTTTAATATAAAACATTGAAATTAAGAAATTAATCATTAAAATAGAATGGCTTCAACTGCAAACATTTATCCTAATTTATGTTTAAGTTGTAGGCCTACCAGAGAACTACTACATTTCTCTGAATAAGTGTCATTTGCGGTGGTTTAGTGTGCCAAATTCGCGCATCTTGCAGGTGCGTTTACGCGCGTACGCTCGGGAAAGTTTCTGGGAAACAGACATTTAGGAAAATCCCTACGTCTTTTCCTTTGCGCGTGAGCGAAGACAGCAACAATTAACACTTTAAAAGACTGAATAAAAGGGGCGAGGACGAATTTTGATGAATTGTGTCTGGCGATTCGGAGCTTCTCCAGCACAATGTCTATAGCTTCCCAAAGCCGACACTTCCATCCAAACACCTTAAGCGCACGTCTTCTGAGATCCAGAGGAACATTACAAGAAAGAGCCTGCGAGCTCGGGCTTGATGGAAAGGTGTTTGTAAGCTGTAACTTCCAGGAGTTTGTAAACCGCAAAAGCCCGTCCCTCATGTTCTGGCAAGAGGTTCAAAGAGTGTCTCTCTGTTTTCGGAGAGTCCCGCTGTTTTCCCCCATGACTGCATAAGTTTTAAAAACTCTTTTATGAGGCATAAAAGCGTTTCGGAAAAGCAATGGCAGGTACATCTTCGCAATGCCTGAAATTTGTGAAAATGCTCCTTGGGACATTGACATGAGGTGTTTTAAACGCATTTCTTTTTTAAAAATAGGCTATAAATAAATTAAAAAAATACGAAACAAATGATTTGATGTGAACTTACCTTATTCTGCGGTGTAAAATCCCTCCAGAGACAAATTGTGTCTTGAAATGATATTATTGGCTGTTCTGTGTATATTTTTCTTGTCTTCCAACAGCGCAAAATTTCAACTGCATATAAACACAAACTATATAAGATGCAAACGCAGTTGGAGAAAGTGTGATGAAGTTGCTCCTGTCAGTTGCTGCTAGAATCCTTCATTCGCATTTGGCTTCTCTCGCCTCCAAAAGTTAAAGTGTCTAGTCTTAGTGGGTATCCTAAGATCTTGTCCTGCTGTTCTCCTCTGTAGAGACTTTGAGTGAGTGAGTGAGTGAGTGAGTGAGGGAGAGTCAGACTGCTGTGAACTCTCTGTGCGCGTGGAGTGTCTCTAACACTCTCTCTGAAGACCAGCCCACTCATCTGAGGGAAAAAAACACACACACTGTCCTACACAAGTCAACACTCAAGAAGCTTTAATAAATGATTATAGAATTATACATCTGAACATGAATATGAACGCAAGTATAGAAGCATTATGTGCATACTTGTTTGCTTGTTTATTTTGTTTGTATACACACATGATCCAAAAGTGTTTTCACATTTTACTATCCCAAAAAAGTCTTATATCAGAGCTTTTTTTTCAGAATATTCAAATCATAACTGTTTGTTATAAACTGCAGTATGTGGAGGTAGGAGATGAAATGTTGAAGTGCAGAGCATTGAACAGAGAAGATTCATACTTACAAACCATGTTGGAGATAAAAGCAGTGCATAAATTCCAAAAACAATGACTAGCCAATATTCTGTGTCAAACCCTAGCTAGCAAGCTGTCTTCGTGGGAAGCATTTTAGGATCATATGCCTGCATGGTCAAAAATACCTAAAGGATATTTTTTGTAACCATCTGGAGTGACCTGCCCAAAGTATCTATAAATCAAAATTTCTCAGTTTTGTTTTACAGTTCATCCAGTAGGATATATTTCATGGCTTGAATGAAGAAATGACACATTTATAAGCATTCCTTGTCTAGGTATATTTTGAATAAAACCACAGTTTAAAAATGTGTTGATGTGATCTTCACACATGATGACCGTTTCATGTGAGGACGTCTCATCCTGCAAACTTTTGCTGTGTCCCACAGTGCACTTGTCTTGTCTTCCCAGCCCTCTTTTTGTACTTGCATTATTTGCATACTGGAACGGCTTGTGATTACCGACACACACGCAATTCTGGCCTGTGTTTGAGAAGCGCAGGCACGGTTTGTTTTCTTTTGTTGTTCTGTTTACAGCGGGCCATTCTCTGCACCGCTGTGTCTATGACCCACGTATATGGAGGTGTGAAGGGGAGGGGGTTTTAACCGGGGGAAGTCAATATTTAGAAAAGATAACAGCAGCTTGAACAAATGCTGTCAGTGATGAATGGTCATTTATGACTGAATGAGGGTCTGACGGCTTCATTCAGGTGGCATGAGAACATTGAAGCGTGTCTCTTAATGTCCATCACACTATGTTAGATCAGGGGCTGCGGAATTGAGTGAATAAACTAAGCCTGGTTATTTTGGTTAATAGGATTGTATTTATAAGGCCACATTTGTCTTTAAATAAGAAAGTCTGGGAGCTCGGTTTCATGCGATTACTCGCAAACTGGTGTTAGTGTAGGCCTATGTAAGCGCAACATCGTCCTCTAGTGGTGTCTCCTGACAATGTTTGTTTATAACTATTACATTAACTATTAAATAACTGTTTTTCCATCAATATTTGATCCGTTTGAAATCGAGATGATCTGATGTCAGTGGTGCTTGTCCCCAGCCGGGTTAAAAGGTTCCAATTATTCATCTCCATGTAAAGGCATGTGTTTATGTTATCAACTGACAAACGTTTAAGCAAATTGATCTGAGAAGACTCTTAGTCTTTCATGTCAGAGAAGTTCTCTTCTGTTCTTCGGTCAAGGGCTTTTCGTGTAGATCATTATTGAGCTGTAGGAAGACACGCTATACCTTCACAGCATGGAAAAGAAGCAAAAATTGATAACAGTGATGGTGCAGACGAAAAGCAGAGACATGTTGAAGAGAGTGTTGCATCTCTGTTACACACGGTGTTATCACGAAGCTCTTTCTTTAGCTCTGAGGAATGCCAGGCTTGAATGAGATGCCCTTACGCGCACACATTTAAACACTAATCATTAACCTCATAGACACTTTAACCATGGCAACAAGCCCTTCTGTAAACAGTTCGGGATGTTTACTGTTTCCTCTTCCTGTTCTGACCGACACACAGACACAATGCGTGACCTTCGACCTCGGTCTCCCATGGCTTTTACTTACCACCCGCATTGAAGTTGTTACCTACGTAAACCATCTGTGCTACAGACATGAACGATAAGTTCATGATAAACATCTAAATGAAGGAGGAGCCTGTTCATTTCATCCGGCCAATCACAACGTAGGAGTAATCAGGAATTACATGGCACTACCACCTTAGTTTTACTTACAGCGACGCCATAGAAGAACCGTTTCCTGTTTCACAGAGAACCATTCAGTGAAAGGTTCTTTAAAGAACCATCTCATTCTTATACTTTTCAATAATCTGAATCTGATAATCTGTGCATTCAGATGTTAAAGGTTCTTTATGGAACCATTTAGACAAAAAAGGCGTCGTCTGCTTCTATGGCATCCTGAAGCACCTTTACTTTTAAAGTCAAAGTCAAAGTCAGCTTTATTGTCAATTCTGCCACATGTACAGTACATACAAATGGAGGATTGAAATTGCGTTACTCTCAGACCCTATAGGTGCATACAGATAACATAGAATAACATATATCAAAAAAATATATCAAATTACAGATAAATACAAAGAGTGTCTTTCAATTTTCAATATTATGCCTACAGAAATTACTTTAGAAATAAAATGTTTATGGTTTTAGAAACTGCAAAGCAATGCCGTATATAATATCACTAACCCAGAGTATCACAATAATAATAATACAGTAGCAACTGCATAGCACCACAAAAATGGCAATTCTTTTTTTTTCTTAAAGATTTATTTTTGCCTTTATTGAAAGTGGTAATGGAGAGGACAGGAAATAAAGTGGGAGAGAGAGAGGGGAAAGGACCTCGAGTCGGGACTCGAACCCGGGTCGCCCGGAGTGCAACCGCAATATATGCCGGCAAAAAAAGACAATTCTTTCATGAACACAACACAAAAGAAGATATGCTGAAGAACGTTCGCAACCAAACAACGTTGGGCCCTATTGACTTCCGTTGCATGAACACAAAACCACCGAGACATTTCTCAAAATATCTTATACAGGTTTTGAATGATATTGGAGGCATAAATGATGACGGAATGCTTATTTTTAGGTGAATTATCTCTTGGTAAAGCCCCATAACATCGTGTATTAGCAAGCACGTGTCACATTGACTTGCAAAACTGAAACGCCCTACGAGTGACCCAGAACACCCCTGTAAGCAACCACAAAACATTAATATTGTGGTGGTGCGTTTTGCGCGGATAAGCGCGTCGATCTACAGTTCATCTTGTCATTTTTTTGTGCGCGGCTCACGTACACGGGCAGAGAAACATATGCGCAAACACACAAACACATGGCTTTGTTCTGTGTTGATATAAACGAACCGTTTCTAAAATAAGCTGCATTTTGCGAACACCACGCCAACTCTCTGGAGAGGAAAGAAAGAAAAAGAGCGAGGAAACACGAACATGAGAGGCACAGCGGGAATGAAAGTGCAAGAAGCCTCGATCGGATCCAGATGTCACGCTGGTGTCTTACTTCATCTCATTATCCAATAAAAGCAGAGTTTGATCTTATTATCCAGTCAGACAGTTGCATGTCTGTGATGCCCGATCTCTTCAGGGACATGAATGAAGCTCTCCAGAAAACACACGTACGCGTACATGCGACACGTTATCGATAAAGTGACTGTGTGTCGGTCTATGACGTTCTGTCTCTTTTTACGGTAGGCTACTTTATGTTTCGTGTGTGAGGAAAAGAAATCGGATTGGCTGACGATGAGCTCGATAGAAAGCTCTTTTGAATTCTTTCCAACAGATGTGTGGAAAAGAGTAAACCTCTTTTTTTACAGTTTACAAATGATAAACAAACAGACATGGTTTCCATGGAAATAGTGATGAGCAGACACTATGCTAGAGCTTTTAGTCAAAACTAACAAAGCAGTTAGTCAAAGGCTTTTATTTGCATATCAAAAAGATTCAATCTGGTTCAAGCTTTAGAATATTTTGGAAGATGTTTTTTAATGCAAATAATGCAAGGTTTGTTACACTTTTAAAATACACTCCTACTGCTAAAACAGCCGTTGTCCGTTTAGGGATACTGTAGAAACAACATGGCGAATTTTATGTAAAGGTGACCCGCGGTGTATGTAGGCTCGTTCTAAGGTAAGAAAAACATCACGCTTTATTACATAAGGTTTTTATACACATCTGAACACATAGTTATGTATATGATATTGCATTTCTGTCAAAAAACTACACACTGGACCTTTAAGTTATCTTTTTTCTTGGAGTAAACAAAAAAGTTGTGCGTGGAGTTTGAGAGGATTTTGTCGCCCTCTGGCGGTATTACATCAAGTGACATGTCAATGTTTATGTTTATTTTAATATTAACTTAGACGTCACGTTTGACACGTCTGTATTCTGCAAAGTCTTGATCTGAGGGCCATAACAAATAAGGTTCGTTATTTACTAGTAGGCCTTCATCATTGTGACGTAAACGTTATGTCTTCTTTGTTGTGTTTATTAACCTTAATAAGTCTTACATGCCTGTCATTGGTGTGGATAAGGAACCCGAAGCATGATCCATTCTTATACATTACAGGAAATGTTTAATAGAAGTACTTCTCCCGGAAGCGCAGCGATAGAGGTTAAATGTTACTTCGGAGAGATGACTAACAACCAAATGTTCAATATGTGCAGATGTGCACATTCACCGGTAGATGGAGACATAACATTAATTTTCGCCTCGAGTAAAACGATGTAACCGTCAATAACTAGCAGCTAAACATTATTTTATTTCTTGTGGAAAGTTATTATCATCTTAACACAAACCGAGCTTGTGTAAGGCTAACGATTTAGTCTGCCCGTACAGAAAACAAAGACACATGAAATTCACGTGTGCAAAAAAAAAATGCGATCACACGTGAAATGTGTGTTTTTGGAACATTTTTGTGTGAATCCCATGTAAGAACCCACGGGATCACATGTGCAACAACATGTTTTTGCACATGTGTTCAACCCTATTTTACGTTTTAATAATAGGCCTACATTCTTGTTTTTAGCACAGTTAACATTTTCAAATGTATCATTTATTAGCTATTCATCACAAGGTCCAAAATAACTGATATTACTAGAGTATATTTACAAGGACCACACACACGCACGCACGCACACACACACACACAAAGACAAATACATTATCATTACTGTGCGTGCGTGCGTGCGTGTTAATGCATAATTCACTGTTTGAAGCTTAAGTTACCCAATACATTATTCAGAAGCAGGTGACAGTCCTAGTTATACTGTGATGGTCAGTACAGTTATAACGTAATCTTTACAAACTACATACGTCTCCAATCACATTCACCTTCATCCTGCTCAGGTTATAGTTGCAGAAATAAATGATGAAACTACAAAAAGCACATATTTGCAGAACATTTCAATGATTCTGAAACACATGCATGGAGAGTTTCCACTTATAGGACAGAATGACCCGAATGTAATTATTTAATAAACGAACAAACCAAAACAGTGACCTAACCTACTTGAGAATGTTGTTTGTATCATTTTATCTGCCTTTCGAGTTTAGATTTATTTTAGATGAGGTGTGTAATTTTGTTGGGACCTTGCTGTATTTAATAGATTATAGTTTAAGGTTGACATGATCACACTCATTGTCGAAGAGACAAACAGATCCTAAATACACCAAATGTTACGGATCCACTGAGGTTTTTCTTTTTCTCCCCCTGGAGAGCTTCTTAGAGACAAAAGGAGAAATGTTTTTGTTTACATATTTTTATTTAATAAAGCCATTACCCATAATGACTGCACCTGCACACCTTACAAAATGCATCTGGAGCTTTAGACACCTGTCATTATTGACCTCTGACCCTGAGGTCACACAGAAGCAAAGGTGAAATTAACACACACATTTATGCATTTGGCAGACGCTTGTATCCAAAGCGACTTGCATTGCATTATACTATACATTTGTTTCTGAGTATATGCAATCCCTGGGATCGAACCCATGACCTTGGCATTGTTAGCCCCACGATCTAACCACTGAGCCACGCACGCACGCACTAGGGGACTGTATATTGGTTTTGAATTACTTTTAATGACATTTGTGTAATATTGAAGTACAGATTGTGTATTACTGTTTTGTAAATATGTAAATATATATAGAAAAATTGCTCAATTGTGTGTCATGTTGCTGACAAAGACAGACTGCCAGCTTTTGTTTTTTGTGTTTGTGTGGTGTTTGTTTAGGGGGATATGACCTGTGCACCAACATCCCCCCCCATATCTGCTCGCTCCCTTGATAAGAAACATTGAGGGTTCTTTGAAAGCATTAATGTGATGTGCTAAATCATAGAACAATCATTTAAATGGAGGTCATCTAAAAATGATTATTGTCTCTCTCATGTCATTCCACAACCCAAATAATCTTCTTCCGTGAAACACAAAGGTTTTGAGCGATTCCATGCGAATATCAACAATGGTAGTATAAAATACCCATGCAAGTTCTCTTTCTCTCCTTAGTCAAGTAAGTGCAGCTTTCGAAATGCTCAACACAAAATACATCCATAACAGAGAAATGGCACATCCACATCATACCTCAGTGTACATACATGCAGAGATCAAAAATAAAATAGAAAAAATATTTTATGTTCTATCCCTTCATTCATTCCATGCTGTGGTGTTTAACTAAAATCGCGATCAGTCACAAGACACGCGAACCATAAAATGTGATGTCAAACCTGTCATCTAACATGACATATGAATCATATAACGTGATGTTTGAAAGTGAGATTTGTCATTGACAACCTCCTCAGTACTTTCATTATGTGCTCATTTTTTTTTCATAAAATTTCTTTATTCATTTCTTTATTTTTATGTCCTTTAAATGTTCTCCTTGAAGCAAATAGTTGTGGGCGTTTGTTGTTAGATAATGGTTTGTATATGTGCTGTATAAACAGCTTCTGTTTGCATACTGTAAACATTGCAACTGTGCTAGACTGTGTCTTAAGAACTAGTTTAACCAACTCTTTAGTCTTAGCAGGTGTCCAGTAGCATGTGTTTAACAAACGCTGATCAGATCTAAAACTACTGAAAACTCGAAAAGACGAATGAATAGTTAGTCAAACTGTTGGCATGTCTATACAATTACTTGTTGTCATCTTTGCTGGGTCATATTAATAATATATTACAACATGAATGTGGTGTGACTGTAAAATAATTGCCAACACAACAACTGTAAGGCTTATGACTTATTACTTAGTGTATTCCGTGACCACTCCGAAATATTTCAAACCAAACTAAGACAGGGAAAGACTTTCAAAGAACATGCACCCCCATTTATCTTAATCTGTTTGTGTTTGTGACGTCATACGGGTTTGAAAGAGCACGAGGGTGTGTAAATGATGACAATATATTTCATTTAAGTAAGCAATTGCTTGAATAACAGGCTGACCAGATATGTGTTCTCGTTGGCATATGAATATTTTGAATTTATTCTGCGATCATCCATATAAACAGATATTTCTGCTGAATTGTTCCTTTAATGTGACATGTTTTCAAGTGAATATGCAACAAGATAAAGAGGACCATCGATTTATTTCATCTGGAATAAACTGGATTGGAAGGCATTTCAGAGCTAAGAACACAAAAAATACACAATTTAGAAAAAATAATTTAAAGACCTCATTACAGATGGACTGTGGATGTTGTGTTCTGGAGTGCTTATCTGAGAGACGTTTGAAAGGTTTGTATAGAGATCTAGCAGCTGTTGTCTGTCTCAATATAATCATTCATTCATCTCTCCGGCTTTCTAATTGGGACTATAAGAGAAAGAGAACAGACCACTCAATGACTCTTCGTTCATTCATTCATTAGCTCTGTTTAGCAAAGGATGGATCCATTGAGACGCAAATCCTTTTCATAACAAAAGGAAATATAATCAGACAAAGCATTTCAGAGTGAAGTCGATTGTAAATATACAGAGGTGATTGAACCTCGTAGAGAAATCCTATGAGCTTTGTGTGTGTTAGTAACTTGTGAACTATGTCAGCAATTCTACACTGTGGTTGTCATAACTGCTTAGGAAAGTGGTTGCTAGGGTGGTTGGTGGTTCTGAAATCCCAAGAGGCCACGCACCCTCAATTCTCGAAGATATTCTGGTCCTTAGATTTGATTTACAAATGCTAAATATTCATACAGTGTTAGGGGATTGTTTAAATCTTAAATAAGCTTAAGCAATAGTAATTGTGATGACTGTCATAGCAAACGGGTCTAATTAAAATCTTAAAATCTTATTAAAATGAAATGTTGGCTTAACATATAGATTAAGGGTTTCACAATTTAAGGGCTTGCTAGGTATACGGGACTTAAAGATCATTGCTTTTTGACATTTCTATTAGACAAATAGGCCAACATATCGTTCTCTGTCAAATGTACTATAAAGAAATGAAGAAAGCTTCCTTGAGCTTCCTTTCATTGAAACTAATACAGCTGCACCTTTGAGCCTTTAAAACACATTGCTAATGAGATTAGATGTTTGTGCGTGCGTGTGTGTGTGCGCGCGTGTGTGTGGTGGAAGGTTTTTTAAAAACGCTCTGGGAAGATGACTTAAAGGGACAGTCCACCCAAAAATGAAAATTCTGTCATAATTCACTCACCCTCAGGTTGTTCCAAATCTGTATAAATCATATAAACACAAAGGAAGATATTTGTAAGAATGTCAGTAACCAAACAGATCTCATCCCTCATTTACTGCCATAGTAGGGAAAATAAATCCTATAGGAGTCAATGGCAGATGAGATCTGTTTGGTTACTGACATTCTTACAAATATCTTCCTTTGTGTTCAGCATAACAAAGACATTTATACAGATTTGATGATGACAGAATTTTCATTTTCAGGTGGACTGTCCCTTTAATGTGACCATAAAAGTGTACTTAGGCCTATAACGGCAATAAACCTAGACGCAAATCCAGAAATGATGGATTTTTATTATATATTATTGTTTCTTCATATACTACTTTAAAGTGAACATTGGTTCAGTCTTCAGATGTTCATCTGACACACAGGGTCTTCCTAGAAATCTGAAAATAGACTGGTAAGCAAGTCCACCGGTCTAAATATAAATGTGTGTGTGTGTGTGTGTGTGTGATAGAAACAACAAGAGAGAGAGAGAGAGAGAGAGAGAGAAAGAATGAGAGAGACAGACACAAAGCTCTGTTCCAAAAACCTTGTGAGCAACCTGTCTAGATCACATTTTAATAAACATCATATAGCAAATCCTAGAATGCACTGATGCACATGATGTAAATACACTTATTAGATATTAAATTGCATTCATACACATTTATTTATTTATTTGGGTTAAAGGTTTGATATGTATTTTTGTGCTTAATAGAATATACTTTGCAACATGCTAAATGCCCATATATTTTTTTGAAATTTGTATTAGGAGTCGCTGCCTATGTAGATGTTGAAATGAGTTCTTTTCCCTGGATTTACTCCATTTGCGTTACAATGCTTAAAGGGATAGTTCACTCAAAAATGAAAATTCTGTCATCATTTACCTCTTGCCAGACAAATTGCATGTCTTTCATTCTGCTGCAGAACACAAAAGGAGGATTTTTTGAAGAATACTGACAAATAGTGGCGGTACCCATTCACTTCTATTGTATACACCAATGCAAGTCAAAGAGTAACCTCATTGTTCGGTTACCAACATTCTTCAAAATATCTTCTTTTGTGTTCTGCAGTCACACAGGCTTGAAATGACAAGCGGGTGAGTAAATGATGACAGAGTTTTCATTTTTGGGTGAACTATTCCTTTAAGGCAGCTGCTACGAAGGAAGTAGACAGCAAAGGCAGACCAGAATGAAAAACAAAGATACAGTTTGTGCTCATCATCAGATTGAGGTGTCATATTCAGTTTTGTGGCAGCTGACCCACTAAGAAAGAAACACACACACACACACACACACAGTCATACATATGCAACCCCCATTCTGTTTAAGCAGGCTATACATTGAGAAGGGGACAGCAGCTGGCAGCTTGCCCTATTATAACCACCATCCACCCCCGCCACCGCCACCGCAGACACACAAACACTGAACCCCACCCAGAAATCACACACTCTAATCACAGCCAATGATTGCTCAGCACCGGCCAGGGCTGCCACACCTGCCCTTAAACTGGTAGAACTGCCCCATCTGGGCAACAAGAAGAGAGGAAGGAGGGGTCTCTGTTTATGGGCCCAACAGCTGAAGAGGAGCATGGAGGAAGGGGATGTAAAAAAAAGGATCTCAAGAGAATACAAGTGATGACCAAAACCAAGAAGTGTTTGTCAGGCCTCGGGGGAATAAATACACTGTCATCTCTGCACTTGTCAGCTGGTGAAATGTTTTAATCCACTGAGTTATGTCCATAGAGATTTTTACATTTCCTTTCTTTAAATATATACCAATACATAATAAAACAAATAAAGCATCGTCATTTCTTGTAGTATCTGCTAAGGCAGGCATTGCTGGAATTTACTTTTAATTATTAAAGATAAGACGCATCTGCATTTACATGCTTGCCTTTTTACGTTTAGTCATAACAAACCCTTGACCCTAAATTTTACATTTACATTTATGCAGATTTTAATCTTAAATTTTAATCTTTGCTGTGGAATCGTTTGTACTCAATTGGGCTTGAGGAGAGCTATTTCCTTTTAAAGTGACCGTGAAAGCATCTTTTGACTGGCAGATATAAACCACATCGATTTACATTGAAGAGTGACCTGAGACATGTGTACTGTACAAGCTAGAATAGAGATTTGGTCTATATAGAATTAAACGTCATACACAAATACACAATAAAGTTATTGAAAGAACTTTACATAAAAGGTAATTAATATAATTAAACACATTTAACTGACTGCAGATGTTTGTTAGTGTGCATTTATTGTAGAATTCTCTTTGTTTTTCACACACAAGCACGCGCGCATGCACACACACACACACACTCAGAGGGGCAGCTGGTATTTGGTTGTAGGTTCAAATCTATATGGTGGTAATCAGTAAATTTGATTTACTGCCATATCTCTGACTCTCCCCATTCCAGTCTAACCATATTTCCCATATCTCATCTTTCTCCACCCCCCATTGAGCCCAATAATCCCATTTCTCGAAATAAACAACATTGTAATCACTGCATTCTTGATATTTTCAGCAACAATGGGATTGATCAGCTGCTAGCTCTGGTTAATCCACGCTTTTTCTGCAACCAAACACTATTGACCACCACATTATTGACTTATAATAAAGGCGGCATGTAGGGGTTGACGTTTCAGAACCTCATTGACCAATTGACATCATTTGATGTAGTTTGCATACGACAGCACGTCCTTTGGTAAATTACTGGATGTGTCTTGTAGCATTCCGCACTCCGCATGTGTGAAAAATGTAGGAATTTGTAATGCAGCGGACATGCAAATGAGAAATGTAAGTTGACTTTGATCAATTGTGACGTGTGAAGTTCATTTGTAACTGTCACAACAGTCACTGCGCTGAGTTAAAGGTCTGATGGGCTTAGATCAATGATTATTAGGATTCATTTCTTTGGTTGCTTTGGTGTGATTTAATCAGTTTAGATATATACAGCATATAAAATGTTTAAAAGGGAAACTAGAAGGCCCATGTGCTTAGAGTGAAGGTGATAGGACCACAATTAATCATGCTTAGTTATAGAATGATTATCCTGTAAAAGCTTTCATTATTGATCAGGTTTGTGGAGAGCAGTGGGATACAGGGGCTGAAGAGTAAGTGCTTAAAACAAACGGCACATTTGACGAGGGAGGTACAAACACGACCAGCTGTCAAATGGGATCAGATGCTTTCAAAGGTGGACAAAGACTATAGAGACAGTATAATGTCCCCTCATTAGAAGCACGAGGATGCTGTTTAAGCATGCATAAGGAATTCATCTCCTTGACACCCAGTAGCATTTTAATTAGATATTTTTAGCATCCAGCGTCACTGGATATTGTGAGGCTGCGTTTTTTTGCATATTCGTTTATCTATATATGTATACTAGACTACAATGGAAATGTAGCGGTACTATATGACATAAGACAGATGTAAGTTAACACAAACCATGTTCAAAAATGATTACTTTTATCATGGTAATCCAACTTTATATAAAAATATAATGGTACATGTTCAGAACGTCATGTTATGACATCATGTCGTACTTTTGTTAGTACAGAATATATTGTACTACACTATATACTATACCGTGAAATGTAAACTGGAACGTACATTATAGTACACACAAAATATAATGCCACGTGACCATTAATCCTATTTTATTAGGCACTAATAAGTTCTTGGTGAAAAAACAATAGAAACCTTTCCATTATAGTAAATGTGTGGAAACGTGTATTAGGCTATAGCATGGAATGGATTCCTTCCTTATGTTGACTTCCTTCTGTATTTTGTAATGGTTTTCATGGTGAACATTTTATTGTTTATAACTATATTTAGCACAATTGTATAATTGTAGGCTATAGGCTACTGATGTATTACTGTCAGGACGCACTCATTGCCTGGCTCCTATAGCTAAAGATAATAACGGCTAAAGATGAATAAAAAGACGAAGACATCAGAATAAGCAGTTGACCAAACAGCTGCCATATTTTCGACCGAGAGCTTCTGAACTCAGCATTCAGGCCGGACCGGTCTGCTGTGCTGCACCTCCTGAATAATGAATGAGTGACGCGCACATTGCGGCTCTCTGCGGCTCTACAGCACGCTGAAGGGGCGTGGCCGGCGATATGACGCGGCAGTGACGCGCGTGCAGGAGTTTTAATCCTCTGCCGCAGGAGCCGATCAGCCGGTAACGCGAAGAGGGGGATGCGCGGTCGGTCGGACGGACGGCTAGAACGGCTAAAAAAGCCGCAGACAAATATAATATTCGCAATTGATGAAAAGGCGACCGACTCGACCGAAAGCTCCTCCTCTCTCGCTCCAATCAGTCTATAGGAAGTTATAGGATTCTCTTATTGTTCTTGACGAGGCCTGGGAATACGAAAGCTGGCGCAAATAAATGGGTGATTACGGGTTCGGATTGTTGCAGACAGCGAACATCACAAACGGCACTACACTGTTCGGCGGAGGCGCGTTCGCACCCTATTCCAGCTCCTCTCCGGTGCGCCCCAGCAGCAGCTCGCCTCTGGCGTCCCCTCTTTTTCCGTCACATCAGCGCAACATGCAGGATGAGCCTGCGGGACTGACAGTCTCTCAGTCCGGCGAGACCAACAGCGACAAGAGCAGCACCTGCGACAACGACCTAAACAATTTCCCCGCTGTAGGTCACGCACTGACGGTCGGTGACCTTCAGCACGACCGGAACATACATCCGCAGTTAAGTCAGCAGGCTGAGCCTCCCCCACCCCACCTGCCGCGGCAGCCCTACTCCTCCACGGGCCCTGACACCGATGCGCCATCGTCCAAGGTGAAAATTCAGATGGAGTCCCCCAGCGCCCACCACATCAACAACGCCAACGGCACCGGTGGCAATAACATGCTCGGAGCCGCTTTTCCGAACCTTCCGCATCAAGAGATGCAGAACCCCGTGGGCGGCTCGGCGTCCCCCACCCTACCCGGTTTCGGAACGCCGTGGTCCGTTCAGACGAGCTCCCCCCCTCCGCCCGTCTCCAATTCTGGCAACGTAATAAACCCCATACCCAGCACCGAACAGGACAACTTTTACTCCGGCATCCCCTCCGGCTTCTTTCAGAGTTTTTCGCCCGTGTCGACCAATCCGTGCCCCGTGCAGGGTTTCGGCAGCCCCTTCAACGTCCCCCCTCAGCAGCCGCAGAGCCGCCGGTCCCCGGTCAGCCCGCAGATGCCGCCGCAGCAGGGCGCCTATCTGCAGCAGCGGAACAATTACAACCATCACCAGGTGAGCACACCGTCCCCGATTCGTTTTCATTATTATTAAATATGTACAATAGGATAATGACTATGTAATAAACGCTGTTATAACGGAGGATGAAACTGGCCGCTGAACTGTCATTGTGACGTAACCGCGGCCTTGAAATGCTGCTGCCGTTGCGTCATAACGCACCGCTGCAGCCCTCAATGGAACCATTGTGACGTCTGTGCGCAGAATACAAATGCGGCCTGTCTGTCTGTCAGTGCGTCACCACGATTCAGGCTAGAAAATAAACGCCTTGTCGTTTTAAAAACCTGACAATAACATACACAGCCATTTTTAAAGAGCAGTAATCTATAGAAAACATGTGTGAGCGTTAAATTTCTATACAAAAAGATCTATTTCCATTTGTTCGTTAGTCAGGCTGTAAATTGAAGGTCAGTTCAAGCCCATTGCATCCTGGGATGCCGTATTTTGTGTAGTGAGCACGGGTTGTGTACTGTACGTAATAGGAAACCCATGTTTTCCTATGCACACACAATATGCATACTGCAGAGAAGGAACAAGAATGCTGTTTTGAACACAGTAGTGGACACATGCACAAGCTATTATTTTATTGTTCAAAGACTTCACGTGACATTCCAGAGATATCTTGACCTCTGGGGCATTCGGTGAAATCTCATGTTGAGGGCTTAGAGATGTCATCTGCCTGCTAACCGCAGCATTGTTCGAAAAAGCTGTTATTACTGTAATCTGCTGGTAAACCTTCTCAATTAGCACAGACGTTTCTCAAATATTTCGGTGAAAATGACTTTATCATCACAACAAAAGACATTTTTTAGATTTGCTGTCTATCTGAATGCAGGGTACCAATACGTATACAACAGCTCACTAAAATGAACATACAGTCACAACGGGTGTAAACAAGTGTCATAAAACATCTCTTGTTAGCCGATCTTTAAATGAATAAAAACAAAAAGTATAATAATAAAACCACTCATATTATCGGTATAAATATTTCAAAAGAATTTTTAAAGCAAAAATGACAGATGCATTATGTATTTCTTTATATATCTATAAAGAACGATTATTAGCATATAGAACCAGGTTATGCATTTGACATTATGTTGTCGCAGATACAGTTTCTTTAGATACTAAGTATTTTAGGCCTTGTTGGCGCACTGTGTGTGTGTGTCAAGTCCAGTGGGGGTGGGGTAGTGGAGGAGGGGGAGATGATCACATGATTTTAGGAGTGGCCTTATATACCAATGACATTCATACTGAAGTCGTGCTGGTATAACAGCTGTTTAGACTACATGTCTTTTAGCCAGATATTATAGCAAAGCCGGAGACACCCTCTATTCAGGACAAAAAATTCTGCATATGCGGCAGGCGTGGATGATCATTACGGATATTTATGATAATTGAGCGAAAAATGAGTTCTGTAATAAATATGGTTAGTTCACCCAAAACTATAAATTCACTCTGTGTATATAAGATTTTGAGAAATGATTCAGTGGTTTTGAAGTCAATGGGAGCATGTGTTGGTTTGGTAACCAGCAGTCGACAAAATATCTTCTTTTATGTTCTGTGTTAATGACATACAGGTTTGAAATGACATGAAGATGAGTAAATTCTTTTTGAGTGACCTATTAATTATGTGATCTGTCCAATAAACAACAAACATGTCAATGCATATATACTAGCAAAGTCTCTACTGTTTGAGGCATTTCTGTTGTGTCTGTTGTCTCAGTATGTGGTTCCTTTCGTGCTGCAATGCTGATAACACTCAGCATCATCTTTCCCAGTGTCTAGACGCCATCAACTGTAATTATCTCTCATGATTCTTTAAACACTAAACCAGATTGTATGAGCACACAATCTTGCACCCACACGTGCACGCTTGAGTCGAGCCATTACCCAGTTACACACCAACTGCATTACAGGATGGGTGTGGCGCTCAGTTTGGAGAGAGTGCGCATAATGCAATGACGCAACACAATACATTATTAATAAATATTCGTTTTTTTGTCATTGTGTGTACGCAATAAAAGAGAGTGCATTTTTGTCGGAGAGCACACTAAAAGTGTGTGTGTTTGCCGTTGGCACTCACAGGATGTGCAGCGTTAGATACAAAGCTTTAAATCTTCTTACTCATATAACAGGGCCAAGCCTGGCCACACTCAAACTAACTCGCATACGGGTGATTATGGCAGTCACTCTCGCTTAAATTCCAACACACTTTAGTTGTGTCATAGGTATAGTTGTGTTGTCAGAATATCAGGTCCAAGTTTTACATACTATTGTATTGGAACCAAGTATTGTGTAAAATATTGAATTGTAAGCTGAGCGTACATCCCTATACACTAATGCCCCTCTTTGTGACAATGCTGAGAGAATGCAACGCACACTTGCATTGCAACAACGTGCAAAATCAAGCTTACGTAGCAAGTAGCGTTCATGCCCAAGTATGTTTCAGGTCTGACCACACCTTCTGCTTGCATCTCTAGCCCATGATGAAGCCGTCTCCGTGGGGCAGCCATCAAGGAAGCGGCTGGAACTCCGGCGGAATGTCCTGGGGCAGAGACCATCGGCGTGGGGGTGGCATTGGCGTTCCTGGCACGATCAACCAAATCTCTCCCATGAAGAAACCTTTCTCCAGCAATGTCATTGCTCCTCCTAAATTTCCTCGCTCCGCCGGATCCCTGGGGCCCAAGTCCTGGATTGAAGAAAATATGTTCCGTACTGACAACAACAGCAACACGCTGCTACCCCTGCAGGTATGTATGTGTGTGTGTCTGTAAGCATTTTAGATGTTTGAATAATCATCAGATTGATATTTGATCATCTGGTAAGTGTGACACTAACAATGGGGTCATGGGTTCGAATCCCAGGTAAAAATGTATACGCTCTGCCAAATGCATACAACTGAATGTAAATCAATTGCACTGCAAGGTACCACCCACTATGCCGCCGCAAACAGTAACCAAATTACGTTCAAGTAGCAATGCCCATTCGAACTTTGTTAAAATAAATGAATTGTGTGGGGGTGTTTGTAAAACAAATATGTGGAGCACTGTTGTTCGAGAGGAGGATCCAAACGCTTCCACAGGATCTGAAGACAACGATGAGTCACAGTGAGGTCATCAAGGGTTTTGCTGGTTTCGTCCTGACGGAACCTGTCCTCACCTCTCATTATGGGGCGTTTTCTTATAGACTAATTCTGGACAATAAAAGGCTCAAAATGTGGAAAATTACTGAAGTTCCTACCTCAAAAAGTTTTTTTGCCTACAAAATAATGTGATTTTTTAAAATCCCTACCAAAACGATTGTGTTGTAGTAGCATTAAATATATCCCCCAGCCATACTCAACTCACAGAAAACATTTTTAGACTGTGAGTGTGAGACAAGCCGAAGGTAGAGACAGCGAGAGGGTGGCACAGGTTTTGCCAAGTCGCCCCATTGTTTTGGAGATGAGATGAAACAGCCGGGCATTTACACGTGAATCAGTTCAGTGTATCTGGATACGCCCTTGTCTATTAGTATTCATTTACCTCTCGCAACACTTGAAGGAGGGGAGTATCCAGCCTGGTTTCAGGTGGGCTTGTGCCAACAGCCATATTGACTCATGTGGGTGAGTCTCATGATACCTGCATGAATAAACTGCCCTGCTTGTGTTTATTATTTGCTATTTTTTAAATAATAATAATACTTTTTTTGGACTAATATATGACTCAGACATGTTTTAACAGGCATTATAGACCAGATCATCTTGGCCACATCACGGCTAATTCCTTGATAGTGTCCCGGGGTTTAAGACGAGTTTGGTCTGGTCTTCATCACTTTCTCCTTTGTCAGGAAACAGGCTTGACTCAACTAGTATCTATGGCATTGTTCATTTCCATAAACAGGGTGCCGTTTTAGAATTCCTCACATTCCACGCGCCTCTCCTCCTGTTCTCTTAATCTTTTACCGTGTTTGTGTGCGTGTCGCAGATCTAATGCGTCATGTTTTGACAAGAGAAAACCAAAAGGCCGTGGAATGAAATAACATTTAAATTGGTCAAAGTGGATCATAGTAGTACAGTGTAGTAGCCAGTCTGATAATAAGAGGGTAGCAGGTTTTTGAGTTACTTTTACTACTCTTTTTTTATCTGTGCACATTAATTTACTTGTGTTATTTATTATACAGATTTGTGTTTGATGGACCAATATTTATGCAGCTAGCCTATATACATACCTATGCAACATTTGAATAGTTTTTTAAGCATTTTAATGTGTGTGGGATGTATCACTCCCAAATCTGAGAAATAGGGACCTTCTTAGGGAACAGAAAAAGAACAGAAAGGCAAAGAGACTACAAAGTGTCTGTTAAATTCCACTATAAACGTTACTAGCAGGCATCAAAGCGTTAACTAGCAAACTGCTAACCTAACATTTTTAGTTGTGGTGGAGGAATGACAGAGGACTCATGAGCGAGTCTGCTTTCAGCTGCTATTTTTGGTGATGTCGCTAAAGTTATATTTAGCATCGCTAGCACCTTCCCAGCCTCTCTGCGTCTGTAAGCTTTAGTAAAGGGCCTCTGAATAGGCCTGTAAACAGCACAGGAATGACACAAGCTTTGCCTTTTAAAACCTTCTTTACCTGTGGGAGGCAGATGGCTGTGTAGGTCTAATCGAGGGCACCTGCGCATGACGCATCGAGCTGTCCTGTGTTTGATCCTGTGCTTTGTTTATCATAAATCACATCTGCGCAACCATTACATAGCACTGAAGTACAATTAATTTATCATAATTTTTCCAGTTGGTAACTGGAAGTTGTAATGAAACTGGGTGATGGTAGCACAGATGGTAGAGGTTTTGCCTGTATTGACCTCACAAGGAAAGTAAACCCTGATGACATTTCTGGTTCATTTTAAATTACACTAGGAGTCATTTCAGATTGTGACAAAAGATTCTGAAATCATTTTTCCTGTAAAATATCATGCACTGATGTTTACAGTAAGACGAGCATCAGTGCATTAGCGAGTTCATTTTACTTTTATATATTAAATTTTTTCCTTAATCTGTATTATTTAAAGAAAATCAGATTGCAATGCCTACTTTTACTAAAAAAAACAGCTTTATTTGAAATTTTACATTATTTGAAAGTTTATAATATATAACATTTTAGTTTGTTGGCCAAAATAAAATATCTATAGAAAGAGTCATATACAGGTTTTCAACAGCGTTAGCTTAAATAAATAATGATTTTGGGTATAAATCCTTCAACTTGATTACTTTCTTGTGTTCATTTTGAGAAAACTGTGGAGTTTTCAGAAAGTCCTGCAGGCATACAGTCATACATTAGCAGGTCACGCAATGGCGTACAGAGCGATACCATTGTATGGGCACCATGTTTGTGTCAGCTGTGCACAGGGCATGTGTTTCCTCTGACGTCCACACACAGGTCTCGTAGGGTTGACGGATTGCTGTGTTTATCTTCACATTCCTTCTTGGGCTCATTGTGGTAATGATACAGATATCCATGGAATGTTGTTAGGCAGGTGGTTTGACAGGAGATTGGATGCTCCTTTAATGTACACAGGAGGAAAGAGGGATATTCTCACCAAGCCGACCGAAAACATGCGGCGCATGCAAATCTGTCCCGCACGTACATTCCTGCCTGGTTAATTCTCCAAACAAAATTCGAGAGGGTCTGCCGCAGTATTCCAGTGATTCAGGGGTGACCTGGCTCAACACAAACAGACTCTATTCCTGCCCAGAGCGGCCAGCTCAGAAAGAATGTGTTTAAGGTTGCCAGCCCACTTCTGCATTCTTATACTTTCTGTAATCCCATCACTCCAGTATGAAGATGGTCGCAGTGTGTGTTTGAGAGTAACTGCGGTGCTTGTACTGAAAGTGTATCACTCTTTTTCTGTCTCAGGATCGCTCCAGGATGTACGACAGTTTGAACATGCATTCGCTGGAGAGTTCACTGATTGACATCATGAGGGCAGAGCAGGATCCTTTAAAGGGTAAGATCCATTTCCTGTTCAATGCACTGTTGTCATGGTAACCGGATTAGAAGGCTAGACAATGCTAGATGACGTACATCAATGAATATTTCGGATATCAACAAGGGCTGTCACAGCGGAGCTTGTGTTTTGTGAGGTGTTTCTGTGTGTACGGCCGTTGTTTGTTTGGCTTAAATGTTTCAAAGTGTTATAAAACAGTTTAAGTTTTAAAACTGAATAGATATGTCATAGGGTGCTAATAAATATATGCACACCTATGACTGCGTTGAATTAAAAAATGATGCATATTACACAAAAGTATAAAAGGCATGCTTCTTTTATACAATTTGTTCAATTACCTTCTGTAACAAATATTAAAAACAATATGCCACTTTTATAGGCTTTTTATGATTTAATAGGACAGGATAGTAGATAGGAAAGTGTTTTGGTATGACATGGGGGTGGGATGGGCGCAGGCTCATGACACGGAAATCGAACCTAGGTCGCCGCACTAACCACGGGGCTATCGGTGCCGACTCGATATGCCACATTAACATCATATATAAATAGTCGATTGTGCATGTTTCATTGGTGCATTTTACTGCACTCCAGCCACATGTTAAATGAATAGCAAGTCCTGGTCAACGCTTTTCTCATTCAATATCTGAGCTAATATATACACGTTTCACATTGGGGCCTGACAGCGCCTCACTCAACCATGGTAAAATCACTGTAATGCACGGCATGCACAATTTGGAGTAAAATCCCAGCAGAGAGGCATGTCTTAGTTTCACAGCAGTGCTGGGTGTGGCACTGCGCTCTCTCACTCGAGCTTCTCGATCAGCCTGCTGGAGCAGATGGACCAGACGCATGAGAGAGAGAGAGAGAGAGAGAGAGAGAGAGAGAGAGAGAGAGAGAGAGAGAGAGAGAGAGAGAAGGGTGTGAGTACGGACTATATTTAGTGCAGGACACACTCTGACACTCTGTGTGTGACAGCCAAAGGACAGAATAAGCCAGAAAAGACCCTATGGCTTACACCGTCAAATGTGAAATCAAATTTGATTTAATACATTTTACCGGCTTAGTTGTGCATGATTCAACGTCTACATATCCTGTTTCAGATATTCAAAAGCAAATGGCATTTTGTACACACATAATTTGCTGTGTTGAAAATAACATAATAGCAAAACATTCAAGACGAGAAAGAGCAGAAACTCTTAAAACCAGTGGTTAGAAAATGATAAGCAAGTGCAGCATGAATCAAAATAACATATTTAGTATTGTTTCTTTCTGTAAAACGTTGCTTATTTTATTGGTTTGGAGTTTTTCGATTGAGATTTATTCAATTTTTCTAATTAATTTCAATGAAAGTCTAATATTAATACAGTTTACATACAATACAATTTTTTCAATTTAGATTTTTGTTTTCTTTTTTGTCTCAGAATCTGTTTCACTACAACACTAGTTCCAGTTATCATCACAGTGATAGGTTTTTGGTTTGAATAGGCTTTTTCAATTTTAACCGTAGCTAAGCCACCGTAGACACACTTAACTTTGGTAACGTGCCATAATGCTTCTAACCGAACAGATCGTAGGAGATGTGCTGAGCGAACCACTTCTCAGAAACCTGCTAAGCAAAGGATTGCAGGGTTAATGGGTCGTCATGAGCAAAGAGAATGTGCTGACATTAGCCAAAACAAAACAACGTTGAAATATTGAACATTTGGCACGGATACCAGAAAACTACACACACACACACACACACACACACACACACACTCAATATTGGGTTGTCTTGTGATGTTATTGTACTGGATCAGAAAACAGATGAAACGCAAGTTGCTTCACCGCAGGAAGGACCCACCAGAGCTTGTGAAGGCTGCATACAATTGTGCCTCTTGATGCATCTGTTTATTCGTTGAATAACAGATGGTGTGTGTGTGTGTGTGTGTGTGTGCGTGCGTGTGTGTGTGTGTGTGTGCGAGCGAGCGACTGCATGTGTTTCTCTGTGTGTCTGTTAAGAGGACTTGAAGGCATTACAGTTGACTCTTTATGTACCTGGGCATTTTTTAAAGAATCCATCAGACTGATTTGGTTATATAAATGGGTATTGATGTTGTTTTTAATGCAGTTATAGTTTGGATTAGCTAAGGGTGAATAATATATAAGTTATTTGCTGCTATTCTCAAATTTGTATTCATTGTTGTTGGTTGTATGTTGTGTACATATACAAAATCTACATAAGAACCACTGGTTTAAACCAGAATTGCTTACGTGTCAAACCTTGTTTCACGCCACAGCTACTGTAGTTCATCATGGTTGCAAATGTGTTTAATATTTGCAAAATAGTCCCAGTTTTGGCTGGTGATACATTTTTTTCTTCATTGTCTTGTGACTTTCGAGTCTGAGAGCTTTACGGCGGAGATGTTTTAAAGATACAGACACAAACGTGGCTTTAGAGTCGGTAGGTTTGACATTCAATGATTTGTTTGTGTCATCAGTTTCTCTCTCTCTCTCTCTGTCCCATGTTCAGGCCGTGTGGGATGTCCCCACCCTGGCGCTGACGGCCTGCTCATGTTCAATGGTAATTATAACAGTGAGCTTTTCTGTCTCCATTTTGTCTGTAACACTCAAATTCACCCCATAAACAATATAGCTGTAATATAGAACTGGAAAATTCTATATAAAGGTTGAGGAAAATGGAGTTTATGATATCAGTTACTATTCGCAGTGACGTGTCATTTATTCCCAGTCAAGAGAAATGGGTGAATATATTCACAACATAGCCACAAAATAGCTACTGCATAATAACAAATTGAAATTGAAACAGATTTTCAGACACATTTGAGTTAAAGAGGATAAAGTTCACAATGGAGTTTTAACATTTTAAAACTCTTTTGCATTAGACATTAATCAGCTTTCTGCATCCAGACGTTTTTAGCAAGCGTGCGCAAACTCTAACTGGGCTTGGATTCCCTTTTGAACAAACCCCTTGACAACAAGGGCTATAAATATACAATATTATCTTTGGCTAAATATTTTTTTAAATGTGTCACACTGCAGCATTATCGTCTGTTTGTATGGATGCTAGTCAAGTCTAAGACAGTCCAAATCTGTTTTGTTTAACTTGTCTCACACCACTGTTGCAGTGGTCATGAACAAAATCATTGTTACAAATGTGCAGCTTAGAGAAAAGAGGTGGACTATTAATTTTGTAAAACATTTGGACTAGCAAGCAACCAGAACTATCAGAACACCCCTAACAATGCATTAGTAACCCCCCATTCTCACACCCATGTAGCATTCAGCTTAAAGCTTTTGACAACCACCTTCAACACATTAGCAATACTAAACTAAAATTTCTTTTAGAGACAATCCAAGTGTTTTGGACACACCGGTTATCTTATGTGGGGTTTAACTGGCTTATGCAGCTAGTTTGGGTCAAAAGAGACACATGTGTTAGTTTAAATCACATGAGTTTTAAGAGCATTTTGTAATATTGGTCAGATGATCCATGTGATCATGTGCTGTGAGAGTCAGGTGATCATTTGGAGCGACAGTTGGAGAGGTTGCTCAGCATCAACAAAATACAAACTTTAGCACAGTTTCATATGAAATCAGAGTTGCACGACGCTGAAGAAAAAAGCAACACAATTATACTTTAAGTTTGTAAAATCTATTCAAATTATATTAAAATGTATGTAAAAATGAAAAACCAGCATACATGCTTCACATTCTTTCTGGGAATAGAAAGCATCAGTGAACAGCCATCTTTAACCGTTCATATATAAAAAATAAATCCAAATCTAACAATGTCATTGCAAATCTTCACAATATGCATGTTGCAACATCCACATTTGCAATGATTTCAATACATCATGCAAGCCTTAATATCCATGATGTTCTCAAGCAAGTCTTATCCGGTGATGTAAGTCGACCAAGGTAGCTTATCTTGTGATGCTAGTTTATCAAGAATGTCTTGCTGGTTAAGTTGGTCAATTAAAGTGGTCTTACTGGCTAAGAAGTTTACTTTTTACCCTACTGAATATCGTTGGTACTTGGGAAATTTGGGAAGTTAAATTGGGAACAGTGTGTCAGAGAGAGGTTAGAAATCTCTCAATAATGAAGGTAAAGCGTTCCGTTTGTTGTTTCATAGTTTTCTGTATTGTTTTTGTTCACATGCAGCCAGGAGCTATGGGAGACGACGAGGTAAAATCTACTTTCTTTGTTGAAGCTATCTGTGTTGGCATGGCAATATTCTGTGTGTATGTGTACAGTGTTTGCGTGTAGTCTACATTTTGTTGACTCAAAAGCTGTGTGCGCTTTCATCTTTATCGGCCATTATTTTGAGGATGACGTCTGGTATAATAAGAGTAGTTGTGATTTTGAAATTGGTTCATCATTTTAGTCCTGGAACACACACATTTACATTCATTACAGAGTGTCTCAGGTGGTCTCATCACAAGTGGACAGCATTTAAACAAGATATAAATGGGCTCCAGTGATCTCCCGATTCCACGAACTCTATTCCACGATTCTCCCGAATGCTCATGTGGTCTCATCACATTTCAAGTACAAACACTATAGACCCCTTTGGACTTCCTGGTGCCTTGTGCACCAATTGAGAATTTGACAACTTCAGAATTACTGTCTACTTACATAAACTGTTAACATGACATTAATACAGGTTTTCAAAGATTATAACAGAATTGAAAGAATTAGCTTTTGATCAAAGTGATGATGCATTTGAGCTGCACATCAATACGTGTCAATGACTAATCATCTTCACTTCCACTTCTGATCAGATTACCAGCGACAGATGCTAATATCAGTGTAAATGGTGCTTTTGTGTGTTTATGTATGCGTAAGGATGTTTTCTCACTTGTCATTTATCTTTTAACAGGACGCTCCTCGCTGTTTCCCATTGATGACGGTCTACTTGACGACGGCCATGGCAACCAGGGCGTCCCGGGTGTTCTGGGGTCTCCTCACTGTTACCCCCATCAGAACGGGGAACGCATCGAGAGGTTCTCCCGCAAAGTGTTTGTTGGCGGACTACCACCTGACATTGACGAAGGTAGGTTTGAAAAATGTGAAAACATTTGAATGCAGAACCTTCTTTTATGGTGCACATCTTGTGTTGTAGTTTTGGTACTCAGAGATGGGTGATGGTTATGAGAAACCTAAAACCTTTACTGAGCAACAAAATGGCTGCCGCTGTCGAGGAACGTTGATTTTGTGTCAGTCAAAGCAGATCTAGTTCTGACTTTTTTATTTATTTATATCTAATAATAACGTCACCCAGCGGATATTGAACAGATATGGAACCTGTGTCCGCTGAAGCATTTTTAGGTGGCTGAAAACGGCAGGCAGGCGCTCTTCTGAAAGCGCCAGCTGTGACTGCTTGATAGTGTTTCTTCAGCTGAGACGCTTTGGTTGCTATGATACAGAATGGACCAATTCAAAGGCTGGATCCTGGAGAGAGATGCAGCCTCCAAAGTCCTCGAAACGAACTGAAATAGGACAATATGACCTACGGAGGATTCCTAGGTTTTAAATCAAATATGGAGCCAGACGTTTACATTTTATATAGAGAGGAGAACGCATTTCCTGTAGCTCAGTAGCAATGCCAAGGTCATGGGTTCGATCCCAGGGATTGCACATACTCAGGAACAAATGTATAATGTATAATGCAATGTAAGTTGCTTTGGATAAAAGCGTCTGCCAAATGCATAAATGTAAATACATTGCTGTAGATCAGACTGCCCAACAGTAGGCCTAAATCAAATTAAAAGACTAAGAAATATACAGAAATAAAAATACAGGAGTAATATCAATGAAAAACAACATATAATTTTATATTAATATATAATATTAAAACATGAACAGGGACCCTTTTCTGCAGATTACATAGTTTATTTACAAATATTCAGGCGGGCAGTGATAGTCGAGGATTTGAAGGATCCATTCATTCTATCCTTTGAAGTAGGGATCGACCGATATGGATTTTTCAGTGCCGATGCCGATACCGATTTTTTTCCATCAGCCTTAGTCGATGACCAATACGGGCTGCCGATTTTCTTGAGCCGATATTTGGAGCCGATACTGCTTTTGCTCACTCAATTTACATCATAAAAATGACACAATGATGATACCAAATGTTACAAGTCTCAATTTAAAAAAGGAACATTTATTGAACTTAAAAAAAAACTATATTTAACAAATAGTAAAAACAGGTGAGGTAGAACAAGTAGATAAACAATATTTAACAAATATTAAAAATGTGAGGTAGAACAAGTAAAAGAGTTCAGTGTTGAAAATAATGAAAATAAATATTTAATGAAGAATAAATATTTCTTCCTTTTATTCTTGCCAATTTTAGAAACGCATTAGAACCCATTTTAGTTTAAAATGGATGCGGCGCGTCACGTCCGGTGTAGACAAGGTAGTAGGATCAGGAAACCACTGAGATATGGCATTTTAATTGTTGGTAAAGTCATTTTGCTGATTTGTTGTATTCACTTTGTTTACATTTTCTGCAGATGAAATCACAAGCAGTTTCCGGCGCTTTGGTCACCTGGTTGTTGATTGGCCACACAAAGCAGAGAGCAAGTCTTACTTTCCTCCTAAAGGTAATTCTTTGGCCTCCACATACACTAAAGGCTGGAATACATTACAAGACTTTCTTGAAAATCTAGGCAAAGTCTGAGCAAAAGTCTTATCGTGTATTCCAGCCTTAAAGGAGAGATACACAATTATTGTTTTTTTTTTACGTTTTACTATATCCAAGAAAGCACCATAACTTAGCTACCACCTTCTATCATTTTTCTGTCCTGCTGATTGGCTGTGTTGGGCTGTTGTCTAGGTTACGCCTTCCTCCTGTTTCAAGAGGAGAGCTCGGTGCAGGCCCTGATCGAAGCCTGTATGGAGGAGGATGGAAAACTCTACCTGTGTGTGTCCAGCCCCACCATTAAAGACAAGCCCGTGAGTTCAGACACAAGCACATTTATATGCACAGCGTCATAGACCATTCCATCGTGAAAGAGCCCAAAAGAAGTACAAAGTAGTAGATGTGTGTGTGATGCTTTAGGTGCAGATTCGTCCGTGGAACTTAAGTGATAGCGATTTCGTGATGGACGGCTCTCAGCCCCTGGACCCTCGCAAGACCATCTTTGTGGGAGGAGTGCCACGCCCACTCAGAGCAGGTACTTGATATCTGGACAACATCACAAAGAGATTTGATGTCTTGGATTTTGTATTTGGGGAAACAGACTTTGATTTTTGCTGTTGTGTCTTGCTTTTTCAAGTGGAGTTGGCAATGATAATGGACCGCTTGTATGGTGGAGTGTGTTACGCGGGTATCGACACCGATCCAGAGCTGAAGTACCCGAAGGGGGCGGGGCGTGTGGCCTTCTCCAATCAGCAGAGCTACATCGCTGCCATCAGCGCTCGATTCGTGCAGTTGCAACATGGTGACATTGACAAACGGGTAAGCAGAATGAGCTCATCGGTTGTTTTATGTTAAGAAAATCCAAACATTTACCAGTTTTTTAATTGCGCGATGCAGGTGGAGGTCAAGCCGTACGTCTTGGACGACCAGCTGTGCGACGAGTGTCAGGGAGCGCGTTGCGGAGGAAAGTTTGCTCCGTTCTTTTGCGCCAACGTCACCTGTCTGCAGTATTACTGCGAGTTTTGCTGGGCAAACATCCACTCCCGGGCCGGACGGGAGTTCCACAAGCCGCTCGTGAAAGAAGGAGCCGACCGTCCCCGCCAGATCCACTTCCGCTGGAACTAAAGATGGAAATTATGGGAGAGCGGAGAACGGTAGCATGCGAGACGAAGCCGTAATAACGAGTCCGCAGCGGGGAAAAAAGCTGCTTCGTTTGCCCCCCGAATTCAAGCTGTCAGTATAGAGTTATGTAACCATATACAGTATATAGAGAATATATATGACTATAAATATATAAATATATCTTTATCTTTTGTAGCAGCCAGAAACACTACAAGCCTCAGTTTATTTCACCAAACCACTTCTCTTTCCCCCTCCCTGCACATCTCAGGCTCGGAACAGAGTTTTTGTGGTACTTTCGTGTTTTTTAAAAAGGAGATTACGAAAAAAGAGATTGATTTTTTGTAGTTTTTCAAATTATTTTTCTATGTGAGATTTAAAAAGTAGAAACAAGAATGTTTTCGCTTGGGGGGGCAGCCTGTTTGTTTCGTTCGTTTGTTTGTTCGTTCGTTTGGTCAGTCTGTGTTCGTCTGCTGCTAAAATCCCCTCCTAGTGGGCAAAGTGCGCAATTGTCTCTGGAAAACCCTTGATGACGTCGTTTCTGATGCCTGCCCTGGATTTCGAACCAAAGGTAGCAAAATGCGCGGCCTGAAAATGAGACGTTTCTGCCGCGGGATAAAACAAAAGCGATACTATTTCCCCTTTCCCCGTGTTTCAACGTGCTGTTAGCAGGAATAGGAACGATTCAATAATGATTACTGAGACTTTCCATTTTCTACTGGCAAAAAAAGAGAATACCTCAGAATATTAATCTGGCTTGTTATTGCTCTCCTCTTGCAATTTAATCACAAGCTATAGAAGAAGCTTTGCTGCTATATAGGATATACATGAGTAGATAGCGTAGGTGTTCTATGTAATGCCATTGTGATGTCAATGACGATGTCATAAGCTGAAATGCAGTCTGTTCCCTCTCACAAAGGCATGGCCGACCTGTTGCCATGGAAACACAGAATGTGAAAACCTACGTGCATGTTTGTGGCCGTACATCATTTGCATGCAGTGTAAAGGTTACCAGCACATATACGAAGGAAAAAACGAAACACGATGCATATTAACGACAAACAGAGGAATTTAATGTAGCATGAGGCGAAAAGGTCAGACTCTTAGATATAAGATCATCAATAATAACGAAAGGTAAAAAAATGTGTACAATTATCCGTAACAAACCTCTGCATGCGTTGTTGTGATGATTCCTTTACAAACTTATTACGAGAGACGTGACATTAGTTTTTAGGGTAGTGACTTCTGCCATTTTGTAACTTGATAATTAGTCAAGAGACAGTGTGCTGTCCTGTGATTTTTGTGTCTCGTCTTTGTGCAGTGTGAGTCTAGTTATGAATTGAGGTTTCAGTTCGATTTAAGCTCTTCGATCTAGAGAATCGCAAGAAGCCTCTCGACATTTACCCCTGAACACCCCTTCCCACCCCTCTTATTGTGATAGTCAACTCGAGTGACGCGTCCCGTCGCGTAGAACCCGTCTGCGCTCTCGTTGTCAGTAGTAGGTCTGATCTAGTTCCTGTAGACGTATGAATTCGCGCAGAAGGAATCGTGATTGTGTGTGGGCGTTCCGTAGATTACTATCTGGACGAAAAAGTTCAGTAAATACAGACGTGTCGTGAAGGGAGAAAAGAGAGGAGAGAGGAACCCCGTCGGCAGGTCTTAGTTTTCTAGCGATTATTTTGGTTTTCAGAGTAATCGGGCGATTCTGTGTGTCTTATGGACAATCTCTACAGAAGCAATGGACGCTGGTGCTACAACCAGCTGTTTGATACTGTATTGCTCCTTCTATCTGTCTCTCTGCTGTCTCTCTCTCTCGTTCTTTTTTGCACTCTGTGTATCCTCGTGCCGTACTGTCTACCAGTTCGCGTGCGTGATTTAACCTTTCAAGTGTCGACAGTGAGCTGAGATTGTATGTTTTATTTATTACGTATTTGTATTTTTAAGTGAGATATTTATTTGTTGACGTGTCGCCTTTTCCCAGACTTTGGAATCCCGAATCACTTTGTAGGACATGTGATGCACTACCCTTTCAATGTCTCTCTCCTCTCCTTTCTCCACTGGGAAAATCAGTTCCTCCTGGTTTGGACTCAAGTGCAAAATAGTCTCTTATCTTGTGTCACATCACGTTTTTTGTACACTATTTTCATTCTTGAATGATTCGTTATGACCTATTGGATAATTTAAATATCTTTATTTTTTACATAGTAACTTATTTGATGTATTATGTGAGACGCTGGACCCAGATTCTATTTAAACTATTGAGGTAATCTAACGTGTACTCTGAACAAGTAGTGAAGGGGTTTCTGGGAACTTTTTAACGTTGTTCCATCGCGTGGTGGCCCTGTTTTTAAACCAAATGGCCACCGCGCTGTCAAGAACACCTGTTTTTCTCCATTTGTGACGAGTGCTCTGTTCTGTTTTGCTTGTTCAACACTGTTGCTTCGTACGTGCGTGCGTGCGTGTGTATTTTTGTTGTCGTCATTTTTACAAATCATATTTATTTGACTATTTTTGTAGACAGATAACTATTTGATTTAAATTGTATTTTTCTATTTCCGTAGACCTCCGACGCTCACTTTATTTGCCCACGTATTTATGGTTACGTTCACCCGCGGAAGACGTACAACCCTGTTTCTTGAAACATCCGTGCAGTTATGTGTATATGAATCTATTTATGTATTATTGCTTAGCACACATGGATTTGATTACTATTTAAGTTGGTGGTGTATTTTATTTGAAGGAAGGAAACATTGAGGGTTCTACTATGTTCATGGGAAACACTTGAGACTCTCCCCGGTTAGATGGAGGGGTATCAGCCCTCTCCTCACTGATACTCAGAAACTTGAATATAACACATTTTGAAAGGCTTACTAACCTCGAATCTGTGTTGTGACGTGCAATACTGTTTCTAATGTTTGTATAAAAAAGTGAGATTTGCAGTGTATACCTTTTTAATGCAGATTTATTTTTTTCATTGCATATTTTGCAAATTTCTGATTCACAGTGTCATTTTTTACTGTCAGAAAAGATGAAACCCCTTTTTTTCATTGCAACTATTTTTAAATCCAGATATCTTTGTACTGATGTAAATGATTGTAGTTATTTTGGATAGTGTTTTGCTAACAAAAGGAGAAACTTTTTCATGCATATTTCTATTTCTTTTTTGTTCGTTTGTTTTTGTTTTTTATTTTACACTAATGGTAGCAAAATATTTGGGATAATTTTTCATATTATATGTCATTCATATTATTTTGTATTTTTATGTGGAAAGATATGAATATATAATTTTATGATGCTAACTGCTAAAATATGATTTCAATTTGAATTATTTTTAAAGCTAAAATCTTTGTAATATTGTTAATGTTCTAGTTTCTAAATCAAGTTTGTGTATAGATTCACACAAGTGGTTTATGAAGTGTTCAGACTGTAATTATTACTGAATGGCTCTTTGATATGCAAACTGAATATCATGTTGTTCTTTATTTTGTATTTAAATGGGGTGTTGATTACAATCTTTTTCTTTCGTTTCCTGAATAAAGACCCATTCTGTTCAGACACGAGCCACGAATTTTGGTATTCTTGATCTGGCTGTTTAATGATTTAGACGAACTGGGCAGTGGCTCACCTTGTGGATTTATTATGGCCATTAATATGCATAATATCACAAGAGAACCACAAGAATAAAAACCTTATATGCTTATGCATAAAAATACTCATGTATGAATGTTTATTTCAAGAAATATAAGAAGATTTATTTGAATTTTGAAGCTAGAGTTTGGAATCAACATGTTTGGTTGTGGCGTAATGGACTCTTAATCTAAAATTGCTTATTTATGATGGGTGTACTGTACATTATACCTTTCTCAATCAACTTTTAATTTAATGTTTATTGAAATGTCTTCATTTGAATATTAATGTTTATATTTTGCAACTTGTCACCAATTTTCATTATAAATCATAGATTTCTGGGATGGATTTCCGTATGTTAGGTAGCCTATTGATCGTTCGAGTTCAAATATTGAATCGAGTACACTTTAAAACAAACTGCTGCAGCTCAATAGGCATTCTGAGTCTTCAAGCGTCCCCTGCAGGAACATAGAAAAATCGGGTTTTCCGATTTTTGAGTTGTTTAGAATAATGAGTTGTTATTGTTTTTATTGTGGGCGGCATGTTCTAATGTCAAACTAAAAAAGGTTGACACAAACACCAAACTTCAAGCGAATTTTTTTTAGGCCTAGCCTATAATAAAATATTGCTTCTAGAGCTTTTAGTCAAATGTGTTAAATGATATGTAGGATGTTTATTTAAACGTGATTGTGAGCAAATTATTGTGGCTTTTAAAATGTGAAATCCCAAAACATTCCGAGGTAATCCAGTGACTAGTCCAGCCAGGCCCGGGCATGAAATGACTGAGGGGGCATGGTCGATTCTCAAGGGGGCATAACTTTAAACCAACAGTAGGCTACACAGATAAATCTTTTGTAAGACATAATTTTAAAGCCCTTTTAAAACCAGTGTTGCCAACTTTCGCTCTGCGATTGGAGTGAGATTTCTTGACGTTGAGGTGCGTAAATTTTCTATTTTCATTGTATTATCTTGGTCTCCATAATTTATTATGAGTTTTGTAATAATGCGTGTCATAAAGTGACTTTTTTATTCATGAAATATTGCTACAGTAAAATAAATTCATACTGCACTTTATTTAGACGTCCTTAGAACGAAAGATTTATCAATTTGAGGCACTTTGCATATAAGTAATATATATATATAAATTCTGCAGATGGCTCGAATATATGTCTGTTCAGATCACCTAAATGCATGACATTTTGTTATGCTGTTTCATCAAAACTTGCTGAACACGCCCTCTGCGCAACTCTCTGCTCTTGCTGATATTACGGTAAATACAATAATAAGCGGCCAATTAATACTTCTGCGTCGGAGAGACGTAGGCTACGGCGTTCTCTACGGTGTAGGTAATTCATAATAAAGCGCCGCACACTCTTACCGTAATGATAGTAAAATGCGCGCGCATGAATTGTCCGCTGTCAAAATGCGATCAATAAAGAATTAAAATAGAACCCGAAACTACAGGAGTTGCCATTTCATCACAGCGTTGATAAGCTAAACATTTAAGGTATAGGCCTACATAACCGACTATATGATGCTTTTTCGTGCTTTCTCTGATTTTACATTCAGTTCTGCCTCAAATAGCCTAACTTTCGCATATATTGGCCCGTGGATAACACAGGATGGTGAAAGTAGATCAGTGACTTGGACTTTCTATAGCCTACATCTTGTTTTAGGCTAGGTTACCTTAAAATATTGATTACATCATGTTACAGTATTTTTAGCTGAGGTAAAATAGTTCCTTATCCAATTGAAAACGATTGGATACATCATTTTTTGAATGAAGACTGGCTGGATATGAAGCTTTATTAAGCTCAAATTTTGAATACAACAGTGCGATGTAGTCATAGATGCTTGTGTCGTAGTTGCAAAGATCTAATTGCTAGATCGCAGGATCTGAGATCAGTGTGTGTATTTTCTAAACATGATGAAATTGTGTCTTGATAGGCTAGCCTTCCTTTTTTGTTGTTCTTATTTTCTTATATTTGTTATTCTTCTTATTTTTAACCTTTTTTTGATATAGGCCTAGTTATTAGTTATATATTTACCTACTTATTCTGTTCTACATTACTGCTCTTTCATAGTTGCGTTGCTCATTCTCCGACTATAACTTCGTCTGACTAGAAACAGATTCATCAGGTGTTATTATACCAGCATAGACAGTGAAATTTGACTGCTTGACAACATCATAATAATCATAATATGTTGGTGTTTAATGTTTTCTGCATTAATAGTCAGCTGACATGTGCATTTGGCTTCTTGCCTTAATTTCTATTAGGCCTATGCGTTGAATGTAACAATTTAATACAAACAAATATCCTAAAAACTAATCCTGTATGACTGATACTCAGTAAACCAGGTTTTTTTTTTCAAGATTATGCCCTCTGTTGGTTGGGCATGCCAACATGGCACTCAACACTTCCAGTTTCTTCAACTCCTGCATGTACAGTCCAGTCACACTGTAGAGATCAGTGCCCATGGGACCCATTAAACATAAAAGCAGTTGGCTTGACAAGTTTACAAGTATTTTGGGAGTTGAATTGGGATCTTTTATCTCTTCTTGCCAGATTTTGCTGATGATTTAGACTACTGCCATGAGTGACTCTAGTGAGACCAAAGATGATGTCTTATATGGCTACAAAGAGTGCTCACCTGCGGAAGCCAAAGTGCCCCACGAAGCAGACAGGTATTCATTTATTGATTTATCCTTTAGTAGGCTACATACAGAATATTTTTATTTATTTTGAATGCCTGCTTGTTTAAAGTGTTTTGTACAAGCTATAGACCACTTCGGATGACGTAAACAATGCTGGTTCAACGCTGGTCCAGAAGAACGTCCTGTTTCAGTTCTTTAACATTACACAAACATAACAAAATACAACAAACTGAATATTTATAACCAATTTAATATGTTAAACAAATATGTTTTCGTACGTACAAATATATATAATTTAATTATATATGCAACATTAAAATAAATAAATAAAAACTGAAACCCGGAAGTGCTTCTGGATCAGTATTTCCATCTTGTGAAGTGGTCTAATATAATTAATAACAGTGATATAAATAATTAGTTTGTGTTTTTTAGTGTTGAGGTTGATCGGCAGGAGAGAGCTGAATCTCCAGTGCTCTCTAGCTGTATTTCCATGAGGAGCGATGCGTCAATGCTTCCTCCGATTAAATTCCAGGAGGAAGATCAAGGGTAAATTACATTTATAAATTTTTAAAAGAGACTAAAGTGACACCAGAAGTGTTTCTCTTGGTAATTTCACTAAACTTATCCACATTTCTTATGGTAATTCATGACTGTGGCTCAGACCCGGGTTCGAGTCTTGACCTGGGTCATGTCCCCATCCTGCACCCCGTCTCTTACCCTCATGCTCCTGTCTGTCTCCATTGTCCTAGAAATTACAGTATTACTGGCAGCAGTTCACCAGTAACTTACTATAGATTTATTTATATTATTTATTCTAATTTATTGGCAACAGTTTGTTCAAAGATAAATGAACATTAAACATTAACAAGTCTTATCTTTACTGAAAAAAACTATAAAATTACAGCATCATGCAATGCATTCTGGGAACCAGAAAGAAAAAAAACTAAAAGGTTGATGAGAACCATATATGTGTCTTTTGAAGGACATTAGTTAATGACAAAAAAAGCAAATAAACTATAACTATTTACGCCAGTTGTCATTTTCAGAGGTTTACAGTATTAAGAATCAGGGGGATGTAAACTTTTGCACTGGGCTATTTCCAGAAATTCTGGATTTTTGGTTCCCAGAATGCTTTGCATGAGGCTGTTATTTTATAGGGTTTTTTCTGTAAAGATAAAGACTTATTAATGTTTAATGTTCATTTATCGTTAAACAAACTATTGCCAATAAATTCGATAAATATAAATCTACAGTAAGTTGCCGGCAAACTGCTGCATAACTACAGCAAAAATGTTTACAGTGTATATAAATAAAAATCCCCAAAATATATATATATTAGCAATATTATGTAAAGTATAACTACAGTTGAGGTCAAAAGTTGACATCCCCCTTGTAGAATCTGGAAAATCATGAACATTTTGAAAGGAATTTTTAAAATTAAGGTTTATTTTTAATTATAGCAGAATTTCAAAAAAATAGCCCATGGTTAAAAGTTTACAACCCCCTGATTCTTATTACTGTATGATGTTACCGCAACAATAAATGACAGTTTTTATATTTTGTCATAGTTGTTTAAGCAGAATCTTTGCTTTTTCAGCATTTTTGGATATTTGACTCATGTTCAGCAGTAACAATATGATGTTGAGATTCATCTTTTTATATTGAGGACAATCAAGAGACTCAGAGAGTCAAGAGACTGTATACTGTATATATATACAGTCGTGGTCAAAAGTATTGGCACCCTTGTATTTAATACTTTCTGCAACCTCAATTTGCACAACAAACACCTCTGAGTTTGAGAATACATGGAGAGTCATCTGAATCTAATCTTCTGTACAGAATTTCTTCAGATCCTTCAAATGTTGGTGCTCCCTCTTCTTCAGTTCATCCCATTCATTTTCTATAGTGTTCAGATCAGGAAACTGGGATGGCTATGGCAGGATCTTGATTTTGTGTTCAGTGACACATTTTTGTGTTGAATTTGATGGTTGTTCCGCGACCCGTTATAAGATTTCTAGAAGAGCAAGTCAAGTTTTAATTTTTTTATCTGTTGGTATTTGATATAATCCATGATTTTATGTATCTAAATGAGATGTTCAGGTCCTCTGGTATGAAAGTAGGTCCACAACAATGAAGATCTGGCGATATATTTTACTGTGGACATGGGGCACTTTTTATCCTTGTGTGCACCAAACCTATCTTGTGTTCTTGCTGCCAAAAAAATTCTTTTTCATTTCATATGGCCATAGACGCCAGTCCTGTTTAAAGTTCCAGTATGGAAGATTAATATGGTGGAGTTTGTTTTTTCATGAGAGCAGAAGATTTGTTTCTTGAACATTGTCCCAAACAGCTTGTGGTGATGGATGTGCAGTTTTCCTTTATTTTTATTTTATTATTTCTGACACTAAAATAAACTCCTTTTTTTGCTATTTTCAATCTGTGATATTTGAAGAGTTTTTGGCCACTAGAAAGCTTCTCTTTGCTGTGCATTAAGACAATATAGGCACACATTCTCTTTCAGGCAGATTTACAACATCTCCAGTCCATTAAAACTTCATAATTATTGCCCTGATGTTGGAAATGGGAATTTGTATTGTTCTAACCATTTAGTTTTAAATACACTTTCTCTTTTGTGTAGCTCAACAATCTTTTGCTGCACATCAGAACTATACTCTTTGGGTTTATCCATTGTGATGAATGATTAAGGGGGTTTGGGCTTTGTGTTATTAATATTTATTTTCCTGTGCAGGATAAGCGAGTAGTCTGTAGTCACGGCAAGAGCGCACGCGTAAGTGTTCGGTGTATATTATATGTTTCTGTTGTATGACGCTTAGGTGATATACTTGCTAAGTAGTGAGAATTATTTCGTTCTCTGATCTATTTTCCTTATAAGTCTATGGTGCTTTGGAGTGTTGTTTGCAGCTAGTTACATTTACATTTACATTTACATTTATTCATTTGGCAGACGCTTTTATCCAAAGCGACTTACAATTGAGGAAAACAGCAAGCGATTCGTCTAAGTAAGCAATATTCACGAGAGGTGCTAGTAATACAAGGTTTCAAATACAACGTCAAGATAGTATAAGCAAGTATATAGAGAACATTAGAAAAGGAAAAATAGGGGTAAAATGAATTTTTTTTTTTTTTTTTTTTTTTATGAGACAGTTAAGTGCTCATGGAAGAGGTGGGTCTTCAGCTGTTTTTTGAATTGTGAAATTGATCCAGCAGTCCTGATGGAAACAGGAAGATCATTCCACCAGCCGGGAACGGAGAAAGAAAATGTCCTTGAGATGGATCTCATGCCTCTCTGTGAAGGAACAATGAGGCGCCGCTCGTTTTCAGACCGCAGACTTCTGGAGGGGATGTAGGTCTGTAAGAGAGAGTTGAGGTAGATGGGTGCTGTGTTAGTGGCTGTTCTGTAAGCAAGCACCAGTGCCTTGAACTTAATGCGTGCCGCTACTGGGAGCCAGTGTAGAGAGATGAGCAGAGGTGTGACATGTGCTCTCTTGGGCTCATTGAAGACCAGGCGTGCAGCAGCATTCTGGATCATTTGCAGAGGTTTGAAGGCACAGGCTGGGAGACCGGCCAGAAGAGCATTACAATAATCCAGTCTAGAAATGACAAGTGCCTGGACGAGAAGCTGTGTTGCATGTTCTGTTAAGAACGGTCTGATCTTTCTAATGTTGTACAATGCAAACCTGCATGACCGAGTTGTTTTAGTAACGTGATCCTTAAAAGTCAGCTGATCATCCATGATTACCCCAAGATTCCTGACTGAAGTCGATGGGGTTATCTTAGATGGACCAAGTTGGATGGTAAGCTGGGGCTGTTCTGACGGGGTGGCAGGAATGACGAGGAGCTCAGTCTTGGCCAGGTTGAGTTGCAGGTGATGATCTTTCATCCAAGAAGAGATGTCAGCCAGGCAGTCGGAGACTCGTGTGGCTAGCATGGAATCGTCTGGATGAAATGAGAGGTGAAGTTGAGTGTCATCAGCATAACAATGGTAGGAGAATCCATGTGCTTGTATGATGGAACCCAGTGATGTGGTGTATATGGAGAAGAGCAGAGGTCCAAGAACCGATCCTTGTGGGACCCCGGTGACTAGTTGGTGTGATTTGGACACTTCACCTCCCCAAGCTACCTTGAAGGACCTATCTGCGAGGTAGGATTTAAACCAGGAGAGTGAAGTTCCAGTGATGCCCAGTGACGATAGGGTAGACAGAAGAATGTGATGGTTAACCGTGTCGAAGGCTGCAGAAAGGTCTAAGAGAATGAGAACAGATGATTTGGACTCAGCTCTTGCCCTCCTTAGGGCTTCTGTAACTGTTAGTAGGGCAGTTTCGGTTGAGTGACCGCTCTTAAAGCCTGACTGGTTGGTGTCCAGCCTGTTGTTTTGGGTGAGGAAGGTAGACACCTGATTGAAAACAACCCGTTCAAGTGCTTTAGCTATGAACGGAAGGAGAGAAATGGGTCTATAATTCTCCAGTAGGGAAGTGTCATGTGTGGGTTTCTTAAGCAGCGGGGTTACCCGGGCCTGCTTGAATGCAGTGGGGAAAATTCCTGTATTAAGAGATGTGTTAATGATATGAGTGAGTGATGGTAGGAGTGTGGGTGAGATGGCTTGTAGTAGATGTGAGGGGATGGGGTCTAACGGGCAGGTGGTTGGGTGAGTAGAGAGCAGAAGTTTAGAGACATCATCCTCTTTAAGAGGAGAGAAAGAGGAGAGAAGATGGTCTGCTGTGTGTATGTGCGATGTGAGATCATTGATGGGTGGAGCTGAAAATTGTCTGCTGATAGACCTAGTTTTGTCTGTGAAGTAGCTGGCAAAGTCATTAGCCGTTAGGGAGTTAGACGGAGGTGGTGGAGGGGGACAGAGGAGAGTTTTAAATGTTTTGAAAAGCTTGTGGGAGTCTGAGGCGCTGCTAATTTTTTCATGGAAGAACGCAGATTTAGCAGTGTGAATGTCTGCAGAGAAGATAGAGAGTGAAGCTTGATACTTACAGAGGTCAGCGATGTCTTTTGTTTTGCGCCATTTCCTTTCAGTCGCTCTGAGTTTAGCCCGGTGTTCCCGGAGGGTATCGGACAACCAGGGACTGGAAGGAGTAGCACGTGCTGGCCTGGAGGAAATAGGACAGATAGTGTCTAGACACGAGGTTAGTGTTGTGAGAAGTGTGTCTGTGGCAGAATTAACATCTAGTGATGCAAAGTGTGTGAAGGATGGAAGGGAGGTTTCTATGACAGATGAAAGATGGACAGGAGAAAGGGAGCGCAGATTCCGCCTAAATGAGACTGGCAGCGGAGTTGGTGAGTTGCGGGAATGCAGTATTAAATTAAAAGTGATGAAAAAGTGATCAGAGACGTGCAGAGGTGTAATCAAGGTGTTCTCTGTATCACAGCTGCGTGTGTAGATAAGATCAAGTTGGTTACCTGACTTATGGGTACCTGTGGTGGGGACTAGTTGGAGATTGAAGGAGGTAAGCAGTGAGTGGAAGTCTGAGGCATAAGGCTTCTCTAGGTGGATGTTGAAATCCCCAAAGACAAGAAGCGGCGAGTCGTCCTCAGGGAAAGACGAGAGCAGCATGTCTAGTTCTTCTAGAAATTCGCCCAGTTGACCTGGAGGGCGATAAATAACTACAATGTGGAGTTTTAATGGAGAAGTAATAGTTACGGCATGGAATTCAAAAGAATTGGTGTTGACTACGGAGGGGTAGGTGGAGAACTTCCAGTCTTTGGAGATGAGAAGACCGGTGCCACCACCTCTCCCATGCTGGCGGGGAGTGTGAGAGAAAGAGAAATTACTAGAGAGAGCTGCAGGGGTTGCTGTGTTCTCAGAAGTAATCCAGGTTTCAGTTAATCCTACAATACTAAGAGCAGAGTGGGAAGCAAATGCAGGGATGAAGTCGGATTTATTAACAGCAGATTGACAATTCCAGAGACCAATGGAAAGAGAGAGTGGAAGAGTAGAAGAGGTACAGATAGTGCGAAGGTTGGCGGGATTGCTCCGCCTTCCTCTGGTGAGAGAGTGTCGTGGGCGAGAGACCACAGGAATGAATTGGAAACACATGCTGTGCGAGTGAGTATAGAAAAGGCGAAAAAGAAAGTGAGAGAAAACAGTAAAAAAGGATTTTTAGATAAGATACTACTGTGCGTTGTCGGTTTCGTTGCTCGGTTGAGTCGCGCAGGACGAGTCGAATGGTCTTTACCTCGTCGGTCTTCACGCGAGGAGGGCTGAACGCTTCCGCTGACGCTTCCGCGCCAGCGCCTCTATCTGTATTAAATGGGTTGCTAATCACGTAGTGAGTGGGAACAGCTGCCCGTGCGTTTCAAATTAGCAAGACAAAGCCTAAATGAACACGCAATGGCTCAAGTCGAATCTAATGCTGGAGCTAGTTGATTTTAGATTACAGGAAAGCTTTTCACCTTTGGATAAATTAGCACTTAAGTCCGGAAGAGTCCAGCATTAGATTCGACTTGAGCCATTGCGTGTTCATTTAGGCTTTGTCTTGCTAATTTGAAACGCACGGGCAGCTGTTCTTACTCATTACGTGATTAGCAACCCATTTAATACAGATAGAGGCGCTGGCGCGGAAGCGTCAGCGGAAGCGTTCAGCCCTCCTCGCGTGAAGACCGACGAGGTAAAGACCATTCGACTCGTCCTGCGCGACTCAAGACTGACGAGGTAAAGACCATTCGACTCGTCCTGCGCGACTCAACCGAGCAACGAAACCGACAACGCACAGTAGTATCTTATCTAAAAAAAAAAAATCCTTTTTTACTGTTTTCTCTCACTTTCTTTTTCGCCTTTTCTATACTCACTCGCACAGCATGTGTTTCCAATTCATTCCTGTGGTCTCTCGCCCACGACACTCTCTCACCAGAGGAAGGCGGAGCAATCCCGCCAACCTTCGCACTATCTGTACCTCTTCTACTCTTCCACTCTCTCTTTCCATTGGTCTCTGGAATTGTCAATCTGCTGTTAATAAATCCGACTTCATCCCTGCATTTGCTTCCCACTCTGCTCTTAGTATTGTAGGATTAACTGAAACCTGGATTACTTCTGAGAACACAGCAACCCCTGCAGCTCTCTCTAGTAATTTCTCTTTCTCTCACACTCCCCGCCAGCATGGGAGAGGTGGTGGCACCGGTCTTCTCATCTCCAAAGACTGGAAGTTCTCCACCTACCCCTCCGTAGTCAACACCAATTCTTTTGAATTCCATGCCGTAACTATTACTTCTCCATTAAAACTCCACATTGTAGTTATTTATCGCCCTCCAGGTCAACTGGGCGAATTTCTAGAAGAACTAGACATGCTGCTCTCGTCTTTCCCTGAGGACGACTCGCCGCTTCTTGTCTTTGGGGATTTCAACATCCACCTAGAGAAGCCTTATGCCTCAGACTTCCACTCACTGCTTACCTCCTTCAATCTCCAACTAGTCCCCACCACAGGTACCCATAAGTCAGGTAACCAACTTGATCTTATCTACACACGCAGCTGTGATACAGAGAACACCTTGATTACACCTCTGCACGTCTCTGATCACTTTTTCATCACTTTTAATTTAATACTGCATTCCCGCAACTCACCAACTCCGCTGCCAGTCTCATTTAGGCGGAATCTGCGCTCCCTTTCTCCTGTCCATCTTTCATCTGTCATAGAAACCTCCCTTCCATCCTTCACACACTTTGCATCACTAGATGTTAATTCTGCCACAGACACACTTCTCACAACACTAACCTCGTGTCTAGACACTATCTGTCCTATTTCCTCCAGGCCAGCACGTGCTACTCCTTCCAGTCCCTGGTTGTCCGATACCCTCCGGGAACACCGGGCTAAACTCAGAGCGACTGAAAGGAAATGGCGCAAAACAAAAGACATCGCTGACCTCTGTAAGTATCAAGCTTCACTCTCTATCTTCTCTGCAGACATTCACACTGCTAAATCTGCGTTCTTCCATGAAAAAATTAGCAGCGCCTCAGACTCCCACAAGCTTTTCAAAACATTTAAAACTCTCCTCTGTCCCCCTCCACCACCTCCGTCTAACTCCCTAACGGCTAATGACTTTGCCAGCTACTTCACAGACAAAACTAGGTCTATCAGCAGACAATTTTCAGCTCCACCCATCAATGATCTCACATCGCACATACACACAGCAGACCATCTTCTCTCCTCTTTCTCTCCTCTTAAAGAGGATGATGTCTCTAAACTTCTGCTCTCTACTCACCCAACCACCTGCCCGTTAGACCCCATCCCCTCACATCTACTACAAGCCATCTCACCCACACTCCTACCATCACTCACTCATATCATTAACACATCTCTTAATACAGGAATTTTCCCCACTGCATTCAAGCAGGCCCGGGTAACCCCGCTGCTTAAGAAACCCACACATGACACTTCCCTACTGGAGAATTATAGACCCATTTCTCTCCTTCCGTTCATAGCTAAAGCACTTGAACGGGTTGTTTTCAATCAGGTGTCTACCTTCCTCACCCAAAACAACAGGCTGGACACCAACCAGTCAGGCTTTAAGAGCGGTCACTCAACCGAAACTGCCCTACTAACAGTTACAGAAGCCCTAAGGAGGGCAAGAGCTGAGTCCAAATCATCTGTTCTCATTCTCTTAGACCTTTCTGCAGCCTTCGACACGGTTAACCATCACATTCTTCTGTCTACCCTATCGTCACTGGGCATCACTGGAACTTCACTCTCCTGGTTTAAATCCTACCTCGCAGATAGGTCCTTCAAGGTAGCTTGGGGAGGTGAAGTGTCCAAATCACACCAACTAGTCACCGGGGTCCCACAAGGATCGGTTCTTGGACCTCTGCTCTTCTCCATATACACCACATCACTGGGTTCCATCATACAAGCACATGGATTCTCCTACCATTGTTATGCTGATGACACTCAACTTCACCTCTCATTTCATCCAGACGATTCCACGCTAGCCACACGAGTCTCCGACTGCCTGGCTGACATCTCTTCTTGGATGAAAGATCATCACCTGCAACTCAACCTGGCCAAGACTGAGCTTCTCGTCATTCCTGCCACCCCGTCAGAACAGCCCCAGCTTACCATCCAACTTGGTCCATCTAAGATAACCCCATCGACTTCAGTCAGGAATCTTGGGGTAATCATGGATGATCAGCTGACTTTTAAGGATCACGTTACTAAAACAACTCGGTCATGCAGGTTTGCATTGTACAACATTAGAAAGATCAGACCGTTCTTAACAGAACATGCAACACAGCTTCTCGTCCAGGCACTTGTCATTTCTAGACTGGATTATTGTAATGCTCTTCTGGCCGGTCTCCCAGCCTGTGCCTTCAAACCTCTGCAAATGATCCAGAATGCTGCTGCACGCCTGGTCTTCAATGAGCCCAAGAGAGCACATGTCACACCTCTGCTCATCTCTCTGCACTGGCTCCCAGTAGCGGCACGCATTAAGTTCAAGGCACTGGTGCTTGCTTACAGAACAGCCACTAACACAGCACCCATCTACCTCAACTCTCTCTTACAGACCTACATCCCCTCCAGAAGTCTGCGGTCTGAAAACGAGCGGCGCCTCATTGTTCCTTCACAGAGAGGCATGAGATCCATCTCAAGGACATTTTCTTTCTCTGTTCCCGGCTGGTGGAATGATCTTCCTGTTTCCATCAGGACTGCTGGATCAATTTCACAATTCAAAAAACAGCTGAAGACCCACCTCTTCCATGAGCACTTAACTGTTTAAAAAAAAAAAAAAAAAAAAAAAAAAAACATTTTTCATTTACCCCTATTTTTCCTTTTCTAATGTTCTCTATATACTTGCTTATACTATCTTGACGTTGTATTTGAAACCTTGTATTACTAGCACCTCTCGTGAATATTGCTTACTTAGACGAATCGCTTGCTGTTTTCCTCAATTGTAAGTCGCTTTGGATAAAAGCGTCTGCCAAATGAATAAATGTAAATGTAAATGTAACAAGAAGTCATGACTGGACAACATCATGTTTCTAGTCACCATGGTGTGCTCAGAAAATATAAATATCAATGGGAATATACTTGAGAGATATTTTACTCATAAGAATTTGTAGGGGTGCCAATAATTGTGAGCAGGGTGTATTTGAGAAAAATATTTTTTCACAACATGATATTCCCCCCACTTCCAATTGTTTTACTTTAATGAAACGTTGGAATTTTGTAGATTTTTTAAAATAAAAGATCAAATTGAGAAACAGGGTGCCAATACTTTTGACCACGACTGTATAAACATAACAATTTATGCCAGTTGTCATTTTCAGAGGTTTGCATCATACAGTATTAAGAATCAGGGAAATGTAAACTGGGTTATTTTCAGAAATTCTGTTATTATTCTTTGTTGTGAACTTTGTGTAAACATTTATTTTGTAAAAATCTCTTATTTTCCCCAAATGTTCAGCATTTTCCAGATTCTGCAAGGGGGACCTCAACTGTTTGCGTAGATTACTTTTGTTTTTAAGACTGAGATTAAGTAGCCACGTTTACATGCAACCAAATAATCCACTTGCAATCGGATTGATGGCTTAATCGGATTGAAAAGCCTTCATGTAAACACCCTAATCAATCCGAATTGCAATGAAATGGATGGTGTAGACCGAAAGCAGTCCGATCAAGAGGAAAAAATTAAGCATGTAAGCGCTTGAATCAGAATATTTTGTGAATATACCTTGTGCACATGCGCAGTGCAGTGCTGCGTATGTCTTTATTATCTAATGTTTGTGTCAAATATTGAAAATCAGACAAAACTCACCACAAGAATATATTTTATCCATGGCAATGTCACGTGCATTATTAAGGGAATGGAGACATGCGCTGTACATTCTACAGGGCTCGTGTTTTTTTTTAACATTACATAAAGCAAATAAATCAAAAACTTTTTTTTGTTTGCAAATGTAAAAATACTAACTATATTGAAGTGAGTTTGAAGTGAGATGTTAGATGCTGTGTGCAGTGTTGCCGGTATGTTTAAAGTACTAAAAGTGAAATAATGTCGTCCATCAGACATTGATAATTGGGGGTCATTTGAGCTAGTTTTGGGATCGTTTTGAATGGCCATTGGACTGGATTTGTTACGCGTATCTGACAACCCTAGTTCTGATATATACTTCATGGACACGTAAACACATTTTTGAATCGTATTGTTTAGGGGACATGTCAACAGAACTTTCATAATCTGCAATCAGATTGAAATCATTTGGATTGATGAAAATGGGTGCATGTTAACATAGCCAGGGATAATAACTCTCTCAGTGTTAGTTCATTCATGATGTGCTGTTCTTCATAAAATTTCCAGGAAGAGGGGCTGTGTTCCTCTGCTGACAGCTGTGTGTCTGTTCAGAGCAACTGGTCAATTGATCCACCCTCTAATTTCCAAACGGCTGGTTTTTCCTCTCAGCAAAGGTTTTTTTTGTATTCATAATTATTTTTTTCTGATAATTTCCTGATTTGTTGAAATTTAATTATATTTGATTTGATTATTTTTCAGTCATTCTGTCCCAAAACCTCAACCGTCCATTCCTGCTGTTTTGAGGGTTAGCTAAACTTTTACATTTTTACACTGTTAATAAACTTCAATATGAAAATACATTATACAGTTTCAGCATTTTAAAGTTATAAAATATATCTTAAATAAATACATTTTTATTACGCCGCAGCAACTTGAAAAGAAAGTCATCGCTTTTGTGAGGAAGGAGCTCAAACAAGTCAGCAGGATTTTAAATTCAGATCTCTCCGAGTGTGTGGACAGTCAACCAGAGCAAGAGGAGAATGCGCTTGAAGCCAAAAAATCAGTGGTCAAGATCACAATACACATTCTCAAGAGTATGAAAGAGCACAGCCTTGTCAACAGGCTACTTCAATGTTAGTATTTCTGTGAATAAAGACATAAGAAAATAGCAGGTAGCTTCAAAACAAGTTGTTTGTATTTGCTTTATTTGATTTAGTTCAAATTTCTGCGTATCAGCAAAAGCTTAAGTCCACTTTGAAGAGCAGGAGCCAGTGTGTATTTGAAGGAATTGCTAAGCATGGAAATCCAACCCTTCTTAATAAGATCTACAAAGAGCTTTACATCACAGAGGGAGGGAGAGGAGAAGTGAATAATGAGCATGAGGTGAGACAGATTGAGACGGTACCAGAAGACCCGAGACACAGGAAACACAGATCAAATGCAATGACATCTTTAAAGCCTTACCTGGACAAGACAAACACATCAGAAGCGTGCTGACTAAAGGAGTCACTGGAATAGGAAAAACAGTCTCCGTGCAGAAGTTAATTCTGGATTGGGCTGAAGGAAATGCAAATCAGGATGTTCACTTCATATTTCCACTTCCATTCAGAGAGCTGAATCTGATCAACAAAACACAGTACACATTGGAGCAGCTTGTTCATTTTTTCTTCGAAGAAACCAACGGTTTAAAAGTTTCACATCTTAAAAACTACAATGTCATTTTCATCTTTGATGGTCTGGATGAGTGTCGGCTACCTCTCGATTTTAGGAACAACAGGAGATGCACACAGAGCACAGTGGAAGCCTCAGTAGATGCACTGCTGACCAACCTGATCAAAGGGAATCTGCTTCCTTCTGCTCGAATCTGGATCATCTCTCGACCAGCGGCAGCCAATCAGATTCCTCCCGAGTTTGTCGATCTGGTGACAGAGGTACGAGGCTTCAATGACCCTCAGAAGGACGAGTATTTCATGAAGAAAATAAATGATCAGAGTCTGGCCGACAGAATCATCACGCACATCAAGTCATCCAGGAGTCTGCACATCATGTGTCACATCCCAGTCTTCTGCTGGATTTCAGCCATCGTTCTAGAGAAAATGTTAAGTGAAGCAGAGAGTCACCAAATCCCTAGATCTCTGACTGAAATGTATTCACACTTCCTGATTTTCCAGACACTACAGATGAATGATAAGTACAGGGAAGGACATCACTCTGATCCATGCTTGAGCAGAGAGAACATTCTCTCGCTCGGAAAGCTGGCCTTCCAGCAGCTGAGGAAAAGTCACGTGATCTTCTACGAAGAAGACCTGCGAGAGTGTGGCATTGATGTCAACTATGCATCACTATACTTTGCACCCAGATTTTCAGAGAGGAGTTTGGTTTATACCAACGGAAAGTCTTTTGCTTTGTGCATCTGAGTTTCCAGGAGTATCTTGCAGCTTTATTTGTGCACCTTTACTGGTTTACAACTCAAAAGCCCATGGGTGGTGACATCAAGATGCCATCCCAGAACACAGACCTAGGAGAGCTTTGTGTGACCTCGACTCTGTTCGACCTACACAAGAGTGCTATAAATCAGGTTTTGGAGTCAAGGAATGGCCATTTTGACATTTTCCTCCAATTCCTCCTTGGCCTTTCACAGGGACGCAGTGAGACATTGTTTCATCACCTTTCAATTCAAATAGGAAACAGCACACGCAATGATGGAAACACCGTCAGATTCATAAAGGAAAAGCTGGAGCCTGGTCTTAGCCCAGAGAGGTCAATCAATCTTTTACACTGTCTCAATGAACTGAACGACCATATACTCTTGTCAAGGAAATCCAAACGTTCCTTCAGTCCGGAGGACTTTCTTCTGAAGAACTTTCACAAGCACAGTGGTCAGCTTTGGTGTTTGTGTTGCTCACTAGTGATGAGGGACTGGAGATTTTTAACTTGAGGAAATTTTTCAAATCAGATGCTTGTCTTTTAAAGCTTCAAACTGTTGTCAAGGCCAGTCGGAGTGCTATGTAAGTACCACTAAATCTCTTTTACAGTGAACATCAATGGTGCATTTGTAAGCAATTTTAAGAGATCTGTTCCAATTTCTAGATTGTCCAACTGCAACCTGACAAAGACAGGCTGTTTAGCACTGGCTTCAATTCTCCAATCGAATCCCAATGTTCTGAGAGAACTGGACATAAGTTTCAAGACAAAGGTGTGAAATATCTTTGCTCTGGACTACAGAATCCATGCTGCAAACTGGAAACACTAAAGTAAAGTACAATATTGTGGACCAGCACACATTTGACACATTTAATTATATTTTAACACAACTGGTGAATTGTTATTTCTTTCAATGTTTTTGTTCTAGGCTGGAATTTTGTGGACTCAGGAGAAAATGCTGCTTAGACCTAGTTTCTGCTATTACGTCAAACCCTTCACATCTTAAGGAGCTGGACCTGAGCCACAATGAGATTGGAAATGAAGCAGTAACCAAGATTCTGGGTTTACTACCTGACTGTAGACTGGAGACTCTTAGGTTTGTATGTTTAAATCTGTTTTTTAACTGATAGATAATAGATAGCTTGAAACTGTTTTTCCCTAACTGAACCACAAACCCATTAGCTGTGCCTGAATGAGAGAAGGGCAGAACTGGCTTTTCAAATACTTCAAACCACAGGTCATATATTTTTTACTTGGTTTACATTCTTCAAGAGCTTTTTTATTTGTCAATTGCAGGCTTCAAAACTGTGGGGTCACAAAAGAGGCCTGTGCTTTTCTCGAGTCTGATAGTGAGAGTTCAAAACCCTGCCACCTTAAAAGACTGGACCTGAGTCATAATAAACTCTGGGATTTAGGAGTTAAGGTGTTTCCTGGTTTGCTTGCAAACCCAAATTGTAACCTTGAAGAGCTGAGGTAGGTGTGCACTGACCTCGACTGTGATAAACATTCTTTTATTTGTAGTATACACTTCTTAGTAATACCTGCAGTACTTTAACTCTGCAACAAGGGACAATGCTTATTTCTGCTCGTAACCTGTCAAAGACCATTTTTCTAAATCTGAATGTTGGGACGGATTTTATGGTACGTACATACACTTTAGCGTGAAGTGTTACTGTGCGTTCAGACCGTCAATGGCGAGAGCTTCAAAGTGTCCGGAAGTCATTCATTTTCAATGTGAGTCGGTGGCGAGGAGCGGCGCTGCGCATCTTGGCCGTTGAGGGCGTTGAGGAGAGTTGAAATCAAGTCAATTTTATGGTAATGAGCTATGACACTGCCCGAAACGTACAAGTCAACCGCTTTAGAGGATTCCAGAGAACGCAGCCCTGTAAACTTTGAACATTGTGTAAGCATTGTTGCAGGGCGGCCAGAGCGATTTCTGACTCTCTCGTCGTCGGCGGTCTGAACGCACAGGGGATCTCGTTTATAAATGAAGCTTCTGATTTGTTAGGAAGGGCAGCTTTGGGTGTTTGAAAGAAAATAATAGTAATTGTTTTTGCCACCATGAAGTAATGATGGGAGAAACAAAGCTTTTTAAAGGTTTGAATCAAACAAAGCTTTTTAAAGGTTTGAATCAATTGAGTTGCAAAATGATTCAGGTTTTTAAAGCGTTTGAAACACCTCGTGCTGGCTCCACCTACTGGTGAAAATGTTGTAAAAGCATCTCAGGCCAAACTCAGATTATTAAAAACAATTGCTAACCTCATCTTAAAATTATATGGTTTCAAATAAATTATAAATCCATACATTTTATTAAATATATAGGTTTTGCGTGTTTAGTTGTATTTAATTATAATCAGATCATTAACTCATGTGATTTGAAACAAAAGATTTGTAGATTTACATTTACATTTACATTTATTCATTTGGCAGACGCTTTTATCCAAAGCGACTTACAATTGAGGAAAACAGCAAGCGATTAGTCTAAGTAAGCAATATTCACGAGAAGTGCTAGTAATACAAGGTTTCAAATACAACGTCAAGATAGTATAAGTATTGTACAGATTTCGAAGCAGCATGAAGCAAAAGTGTTTCAAAAGCGCCCATCACTACCATGGAGTGGGCTGCGCAGTGTAACATGTTCTTATTATTTATATTATTCATGTTACGTAAAATTTGTATGTTACCCATCAGTAAAATACAACAAACACGTGGAGCTGTCTTTTGGCAACACTTTTATGTGTAACAGTTAGCTTAATTGTTGACCTGGGGAAAAATCTGGTGAGAGAATAGTTAAATATGCTCATAACATTTGAATACATTGTTTTAAAATATGATTATGATCATAATAATTAGTATTGTTCACTAAGCTCATAAATAATTTTTCTTTATTTCAGATTAGAGGAATGTAATATGACTGGAGGAGTCTCGTCTGCGCGCTCTAGACCTGTCTGATAATAACCTGCAGGATATAGGGGTGAAGAAGCTTGTGAACTCACTGAAGAATCCACTCTGTAAACTTGAGAAATTAAGGTTATGATTCATTTTTCTATTTATTAGTGAAAAGTTAGTGCAAAAATGCAATGTCCAATGTAAAGCAAATAAAAAAATGAATTAAGGAGTCCCTTAACCACAGCATGAAAATTCATGGTTAAAACAAAACAAAACTAGAAAAAATCTAGCCATCCTAAATGATTTCCTTTCTTCAGTTGACCACAAACAAATCATTTTCCATTAAAATGCTGTCATTTTATTCACATTTGAGGCCCTAGTTGGCCCACTCAACATGCCTTATGACCCTAACCATAACCTCTGAGGGTATGGGATTATTTTTGTGCCAATAAAAATGAACGTAAACTTTTAAAAACCGGCATGGATCCTAGCGTCCTCATCATCGTCATTCTTCTCACCCTCGGTAGATTAATGTAATTTAGATAATAAAGAAAATTGCTACAAGTTTAAATCCTGTACAGTAAGCAATTCTGTCTTTACTTAGCTCGTTCATTATGGGTTTTATTTTTTGTCAGGTATTATTTTGTAAATGGACTATAAAAATGATTTACTTAACCACTAACTAACAAAATGCATCATAACATTCAAAAAGAAGATGGTTACAGATTATTACCGTTAGTGAGAAATGAACGGGGTAAATGAAAACATTGTTGCATACTGTACAGAAATAAAACTTTTAGCCATTTTATCATCACAGTACATTAATGTACCTTGGGGTGACTTTCGTGTTGGTCACGGTACGGGTGTGAGGGCAGGTGAGAACGCCACAAGGACTTGAGTGAAGATGGTTTTATTGCCACAGGCACAAAAAAATAAACGAAACAGGTAAAATTCCAAACTAGAAAAAACAGACGAGACTCCCAACAATCAGGTTTTCAGGTAAGTAATCCAATAATCAAGTTTTCAGGTAAGGATTCCAACAATCAAGTATTCAGGTAAGTATTCCAACAATCAAGGCTACGGACATGAAAATAACAACTAGACCGAACCTAGAACAGAACTCAAATGGGACTTAAATACAGACACGAACACATGGCAAACACAAAACAGGTGCAGACACCAATCAAACACAGGTGAGGAGTCCAATCAAAGATGGCCGGGTGAAGGTGCGGTGCATGATGGGTGCAAGGCATTCGGCGGGCAAGGCATTCTGGGGGGTGTAGTCCGGTGACACAAACGGGGAGCAGGCAGGAGTGTTACAGTTCGCCCCCCTCCCGGAGGCGCGTCCTCGCGCCAACTGAGTCCAACAGAGGAGGGCGGGCGGGGGTTCAGGAGGTGGGCGAGGAATCCAGGGTGAAGCAGACAGAGGGAGAAGCCAGGGTGGAGCCGACGGAGGGAGGAGCCATGGAGGCAGGGCGGCCGATGACTCCTGGAGAACGACTGATGGAGGCGGAGCAGGTGGAGGTGGAGCCCGAGGCGGAGAGCCGATGGGCCAAGGAGACGGCGAAGATCCAGAGGACCAGGGTGGAACTGATGGCCCAGGCGACCGAGGCAGAGGCGGAGATCCGGGAGTCCGCGGCGGAGCCGGAGCGACCGAGGACCAAGGTGAAGCCGAGGGGAGGGAGGAGACCAAGGGAGCCGGCAGGACGGAGCGACGAGGCGCAGCTGGAGTAGCGGAGTCCGGAGGCGATGGCAGGCAGACGACCAACCAAGGCGTAGCCGGAGGGACAAGGGAGCCCGGTGGAGCTGGTGGACGAGCAGGCGAAGGTGGAGGCGAGGGAGCTATGAGCCAAGGTGGAGCCACTGGGTTGATGGGCTGAGGTGGAGTCCGGGCCTCAGAGGATGGAGTCGAGGACGAGGGATCCTCCAATCCAGTTGCTGGCTGCACGACCCACGGCAGTAGAGAAGGAAGCACTGGATGAGGGCGGGTGGGTGGGAGCTCAGGGGTTGCGGGCTCTGGCGGCTTGGAAGCGGGCTCTGGCGGCTTGGAAGCGGGCTCTGGCGGAGCGGAATCCAGGGGAACAAACTCATGGAGGAGCTGATCCAGGGGAGGCTCGGAGGCCGGCTCTGGAGGCTTGGGAGGCTCGGGGGCCGGCTCCGGCGGAGCGGAATCCAGGGGGGACGGCTCCGGCGGAGCGGAATCCAGGGGGGACGGCTCCGGCGGAGCGGAATCCAGGGGGGACGGCTCCGGCGGAGCGGAATCCAGGGGGGACGGCTCCGGCGGAGCGGAATCCAGGGGGGACGGCTCCGGCGGAGCGGAATCCAGGGGGGACGGCTCCGGCGGAGCGGAATCCAGGGGGGACGGCTCCGGCGGAGCGGAATCCAGGGGGGCCGGCTCCGGCGGAGCGGAATCCAGGGGGGCCGGCTCCGGCGGAGCGGAATCCAGGGGGGCCGGCTCCGGCGGAGCGGAATCCAGGGGGGCCGGCTCCGGCGGAGCGGAATCCAGGGGGGCCGGCTCCGGCGGAGCGGAATCCAGGGGAACAGGCTCTGGAGCGGAATCCAGGGGAACAGGCTCTGGAGCGGAATCCAGGGGAACAGGCTCTGGAGCGGAATCCGGGATTCAGGGTAGGGTGGAGACCAAACAGGGGATCAAACTCCTGGAGAAGCTGGTCCAGCGGAGAAATCACCAGCTGACGGGGAGACTGGCGATTTTGGCCCTGTTGGCCTTCCATATTCCGGCATCGGGGCGCCAGAACCGGGGAGCGTCGTGGCGCAGGCTCGGGTGAGCGTCGTGGCGCAGGCTCGGGTGATCCGCAGCCTACCCGCCGACGTATGGCGAGGCGGGTTCCCCAGTACTCGGGTGAGCGTCGTGGCGCAGGCTCGGGTGAGCGTCGTGGCGCAGGCTCGGGTGATCCGCAGCCTACCCGCCGACGTATGGCGAGGCGGGTTCCCCAGTACTCGGGTGAGCGTCGTGGCGCAGGCTCGGGTGATCCGCAGCCTACCCGCCGACGTATGGCGAGGCGGGTTCCCCAGTATTCCATATTTTAGGTTCGGTCTTCTGTCACGGTACGGGTGTGAGGGCAGGTGAGAACGCCACAAGGACTTGAGTGAAGATGGTTTTATTGCCACAGGCACAAAAAATAAACGAAACAGGTAAAATTCCAAACTAGAAAAAACAGACGAGACTCCCAACAATCAGGTTTTCAGGTAAGTAATCCAATAATCAAGTTTTCAGGTAAGGATCCCAACAATCAAGTTGGCAGGTAAGGATTCCAACAATCAAGTATTCAGGTAAGTATTCCAACAATCAAGTATTCAGGTAAGTATTCCAACAATCAAGTATTCAGGTAAGTATTCCAACAATCAAGGCTACGGACATGAAAATAACAACTAGACCGAACCCAGAACAGAACTCAAATGGGACTTAAATACAGACACGAACACATGGCAAACACAAAACAGGTGCAGACACCAATCAAACACAGGTGAGGAGTCCAATCAAAGATGGCCGGGTGAAGGTGCGGTGCATGATGGGTGCAAGGCATTCTGGGGGGTGTAGTCCGGTGACACAAACGGGGAGCAGGCAGGAGTGTTACAGTGTTCAGCTGAGGAGGAGGATGATGAAGCTTTGTGGCGTTCCTGCATACGGTCTCATTTTAAAGAATGAAGAGCCCCGATAAGTCATGTATCTCACAGTAGCTTTCTTATAAAAATCAAAGTGAATTATGCCCCTTTTCTTTACATTGCACTGATACTGCACTGAACTAAAACATTTTGTACCTTGATTTTTTTCCTGGATTTGATTAGATTAGATTAGATTAGATTCAACTTTATTGTCATTACACATGTACAAGTACAAGGCAACGAAATGTAGTTTAGGTCTAACCAGAAGTGCAATAAGCAAGTGCAGGATATACAGTTGTGCATAAATACAGAATAAAGCAAAAATTATGAAGAATTTACAAGTGGAAATGTACTATGAACATTATATACAGATGGTTATTTACTAAAAACAGAAATTTACTGATGGATATGTACAATATAAATTAGACTATGCAGAACAGTAGTGCAAATGAGTATAAAGTGTGCATAAATGATGGACAGCAGCTATTAAGTTAAAGTAAACAGTGCAGTAGATGAGTTATTGCAGTATTCAGTACATAGTACTGAAGTGCAAATGATGCTGTATATGTATAATAGTCCAGTAGTGCAAATGATGCAGTATAGTATAAATAGTCCGGTAGAGCAAGTAAACATGTAGTACATGTGTAGACAGTCCAGTCGTGTGCTTGACAGGCCTGTAGTGCAATAACAAAATAATATAGCAGCATTAAGTTAGAGGTATATGAGGGGGTTGTGGAATCAGTGGGGGGTAGAGTTCAGTAGGCAAACAGCTCTGGGAAAAAAGCTGTTTTTCAGTCTGCTAGTCCTTGTCCGGAGGCATCTGAGGCGCCTGCCGGAGGGCAGGAGAGAAAACAGTCTGTGGGCAGGGTGAGAGGAGTCCTTTAGAATGCTGCGAGCTCGACGCAGACAGCGTTTCCTCTGGATGTCCTCCATGGATGGAAGTGGAGTCCCTGTGATGCGTTGGGCGGTTTTCACCACCCGCTGCAGTGCCTTGCGCTCTGCAACAGAGCAGCTCCCATACCAGGCTGTGACACAGTTGGTTAGGATGCTCTCTACTACGCAGCGGTAGAAGTTCACCAGGATAGCTGAAGACAGTTGGTTCTTCTTCAGGGTCCTCAAGAAGAAGAGGCGCTGGTGAGCCTTCTTGACCAGGCTGGAGGTGTTGGTGGTCCAGGACAGGTCCTCCGAAATATGGGTCCCCAGAAACTTGAAGCTGGAGACACGCTCAACAGCCATCCCGTTAATGTGGATGGGGTCATGTGTGCCTCCTCTCTCCTTCCTGAAGTCCACGATGAGCTCCTTTGTCTTGGAGGTGTTAAGGAGCAGGTTGTTGTCTGAGCACCATGTGGTCAGGTGCCGGACCTCCTCCCTGTAGGCCGTCTCATCGTTGTTGCTGATGAGACCAATCACTGTAGTATCGTCTGCAAACTTAATGATGGCATTAGATCCATTCACAGGCCTGCAGTCGAGTGTGAAGAGGGAGTAGAGAAAGGGGCTCAGAACACAGCCCTGTGGTACGCCAGTGTTAAGTGTGATGGTGGTGGAGCAGATGTGGCCTGACCTAACAAGCTGAGGTCTGTTTGTCAGGAAGTCCATAATCCAGTTGCAAATAGAGGTGTTAATGCCCAGGTTCCCAAGTTTGGTGATTAACTTGGAAGGGATGACAGTATTGAATGCAGAGCTGAAGTCAACAAACAGCATTCGTGCATAAGTGTTTTTATTGTCCAAGTGTGAGAGCACAGAGTGCAGTGCTATGGAGACAGCATCTTCTGTGCTCCTATTGCTGCGGTAGGCAAACTGGTATGGGTCCAGTGTGGACGGAAGGGAGTCCTTTAGGTGAGCCAGGACCAGCCGCTCAAAGCACTTCATAACAATAGGTGTGAGTGCTACAGGGCGGTAGTCATTCAGGCACGATGGGCTAGAGTGTTTCGGCACTGGCACAATGGAGGTGGATTTAAAGCATGCTGGCACAGCTGCTTGGGCGAGGGACAGGTTGAAAATATCCGTAAAGACCCCAGCGAGTTGCTCTGCACATGCCCTAAGTACACGACCGGGGATGCCATCTGGTCCAGCAGCCTTTCGTGCGTTGATCCGGCTCAGTGCCGTGTAGACATCTGAGGAGGTGAGTGTGATGGTCGGGTGGTCATCTAAGGGTGTGAGCTTGGTGGCAGTTTCCTTATTGTCTCTCTCGAAGCGAGCATAAAAGTCATTAAGCTCGTTTAGGAAGACAGCATCTGTTGCTACGGGGGTGGAGTGGCTGGGTTTGTAGTCGCTGATGGCCTGGATGCCTTGCCACATGCGTCGAGGATCAGAGTTGGAAAAGTGCTCCTCTAGCCTCTAGCTTTTGAGGGCTTCACTATAAAAATGAGAACCCTTATAGAAACCATTACATGGATTAAATATAATGACACACACATATTCTTTACAGGCTGTCAAACTGCAGACTGAACGATACAGGTTTCTCATCTCTGGCTTCAGGTATGAGATTAAACCCCTTCAGTCTGAAAGAGCTGGATCTAAGCTTAAACAGACCCGGATCCTCTGGCATAAGACAGCTGTGTTCAGTCCTTAAGGAAAAGAGTTGTGCTCTTAAAAAGCTAAGGTCAGTGTTTATGAATTAGAGACATAAGGCTGAATGGTTGTATACTGTGCATTGTAAAAGATGTGTTAGTTATTTCAATCTATTTTTTTTAATGTTATGAGATGCTGTAAATTGCCTGTAGTTAATTCGATGAGTTGTAATGTAAAAACATACTTTATGTTAGGCAACTAATAGTTCTTTTTAAATAATCACATTCTTTTTATTCCTCCAGCCTACACTCTTGTGATGTCTCTGAGGAAATGTGTGACTTCATCAGTACAGCTCTGTGCAATAACATACGGCTGAATGAGCTGGTCTTGAGCAACAATGATCTTACAGATGCTGGTGTATGGAGGTTATGTCAGAGACTACAGGAGGGCAACTGTGCACTGAAGATCTTAAAGTTAGATGAACTGAACCAAACATTTTCAGAATATAAGGCTGCTGACTACTAATGCACTCGTAGTCGTGTGCTGATGCTGATATAAAGCAACATCACACTCCTACACGAGCGGTATTGCATTTATACAACAGTTTGATGACACAAGTGTGTAGATAAATCAGAACTCGCTATTAAACAGCCTTTAACCAAATTGCAAAAGTTATTTAAGTAAAAATTTGAGTTTATTTTATTCACTTTATTCTTTCTCCTGATCAGATTATCCAACTGTTTGCTCACTGACCAAAGCTGTGAATACTTGGCAACGGTTCTGAGTTCACATCAGTCCACATTGAATGAGCTGGACCTCAGTGAAAACTCCATCAGCCAGGAGGGGGAGCACTTTCTGAGTTCTATTGCATTGAGTTGCATTTTAACATTTCTAACACCACATTTTTAAACAGATCCTGTTTATTCATATTTTAGGGATTTTGAGAGTGCTTGCAGCTCTTTTTACACAAGGACAGATTGCAGCTCCAAAAAAGAGCCTTGAAAAGCACCATAAATGATGTGTGAATGTATATGTTTATTTTTATTAAAACACTGCTTGCGCAGTAGGTTTGATGTCACTGCCATTAGTTAAGTGTCAACAACTTTTCGTTTTTGGTCAACCGTTCCTTTAAAACATTGTGGCATAATAAAATGTGTTGTGTGTAATTGCCTTGGTAACATTTGAAGAACTTGAGAGGTGTGTCCCTAAAGTGGGAGTCAATTCTTTCATAATCTGGCTACAGTAAGATCACTGCAAACTGAAAAACAAAAGCATTGAGAAAGACTGATGAATGGGGAGGAGGAGAGAAACATATGAGCATGACAACAGAAGAGAAGTGAGAACGTGTCACAGAAGTATTGTGGGAGAGCTGCAAAGATTCGGCTTATACATGGATGTTCAAGAAACCATTGAATTGCCGGAAGAAAGAATGAACCAAAAAAGAACAACAAAAGCGTTTCATGAAATTAGAAGACGCAGAGCTCTTATCTGAGGGTATACTGGCAGAGGATTTCATTGCAAAAATAAACAAGGCGATAAATACAACCTTACAAACCACTGGCAAGTTACAGTTCTTTTCATTAACTTTCATTAATTGTGAGCTAATATTGCATTGCAGAGTATATGTTGTACTGTGCTGTTAAAACATGAGAGATGAATACATTTGTTTACATTGTCAATGGCATTTTGCCAGGGCCTCTCTGTTTTTTATTGTGTTGGAAACTTGACAAATATCGATGTACAATGTGGTGTGTATAGGGAAAGAGGTTGTGACTGTTTTACAAAATGTAGACAAATCATTTCATTTGGTTTCAAATGGGTGGAAAAAGTAAAAAATCATTATTTTTATGAAATCAAAATGTTGCTTATGGTCCTTGCTTTGAATTGTTTTTGCAGCCAGGTCAAAATGGACCCAAAATATTGCTGATTTTCCAGATTTATATCAGATAGATATACAGCTGTGGAAAAAATAAGAAACCACTCCAACTTTTCATTTCAAACCAGCATTTCTAGATGCAATTTGTGATCATTCCAGTCCAGTGCCGGTTGAATTTCAACAAAATCAAACCTCAGGAGTGACAAAAAGTCCAACAGCAATGTGAAAGATTGCCAGAATGACAAGACACCTGAACTATGATAAAAATTGAGGTTATCACATAAAAAATATTTGAGTTTGAAAAAATACAGAGCCTCTTTTCTGTTATTTTGACCTGTTTCTCCAGTTTTCATTTTCTGCAAGTAAATAAATAAAGCAATATTTTAAGTTGAAATTTGGTACAAATATTATCAGTAGTTCACAGAATGAAACGAGACCGATAATTTTACCTAAACACCTGGTAAATTCAGAAAAACTGAAATGATGCTTTGAAATGGTCTCTTAATAATTTCTGGTCAGCTGTCCAGCACTTTACATTGCTAAAATGTACATTAGATTGTATTTTTAAATAGCATTTGGTTAACAGCTTTGTTTCACTCTTAGGATTTTAACCAATGCCATAAACTTGGGTCACCAAAGCTGTGTGACTGCCATTTGGTAAATTTTTTTAAATACAAAGTATCTTGTGTCAAATATTCACATTCTTACTACACATCACATGCCCGCCACCTTGGCGCTGCTGGATCCCACCATCTGTTAAGATGGACTTAACTCTTCGTCTGTTGTTATAGTAACAGTGTTTGTCTCTCAAGGGAGGACATTTTATATCATTTCACTCTTCAAAATTCTTTCTCATTGCAGATGTTAGGTCGTAATCTCCGAGCGTGAAATTGAGCATGTTATGTTCTGTCTGCTGTCACGGCTCTTCACCACTCATCTGACAGCACGGCCATACACATAAACGCCTTTTTTTACTTCAAAATCTATATCAATATTTTATAGCCCTCAAGCCAAATTAATTACTACTGTATGTCTACAAATTAACAGACATAACAGCAAAAAGTGTTTAATATGTTGATGTAATATGTGTGACAGGCAACATACGGGTAGAGACTTGAATCTGCACTTTTATAAGCACTTTTATTCCACAGTGTGTGTGTGTGTGTGTGTGTGTGTGTGTGTGTGTGTGTGTGTGTGTGTGTGTGTGTGTGTGTGTGTGTGTGTGTGTGTGTGAACGCATATTTTTTGGTGACTGCATGTCCATGCAAGTTCATTAGGACACACATTTTGTCATGTTGCTGGAATACTTGGCAGCGTTACATTACAATGTGTCATTGTTTTCTCTGTGAAAACATGTGCTGAGAAGCTGCGTTGTGTTTTATAATAGAGAGAGACTCACAATGCACTCCAGCTTCTATCACTCAGTTTCCCTCCTTCAAGCCTGGACTGGAACATTTTCCTTTTTTAGGTTTCCAAAATTGTGTTTTGTTATTCTTATCCTGGTATAAGAATGTAAACTTGGCTTTTCCTCAAAAGAAACAGTGGAAACATCTCTGTAAGTTTCCGATCTACAATCTCTTGCTGCAGCTAAATATATTGCAGCCACTTCGGATGTCTCAGTTCTTATTTGTGCATACTAGTTTCCTTTCATCTTAGCTCCACACATCAGCAAAGGATGCAAGGAAAAGAGTTAAAGACAGAGTCCATAAATTAAAGAATATAATAAGAAACATGCATCAAAGTTCTCTAAAATGTATATATGTGTTAAAACAACGATATACATCAACATTAAATACTGTTTGAAACTTACCTCTCGGCCCTCGCCTCCTCACAGTGGAATTAAAGAATTGAGATGTCCTACAAGATGACTGATCTCAATCAGTTTTCAGGTCGCAGTCTGGAGGACGGAGGAACAAGCAAATGAGGAAGCTTTGAGAAGTTTTGAGAGTTTAATACTGACTCCATGGGCAAGACCCGAAGATTAACCTATAGGCTGAATAAATTATGATATACATTAGCTAAAAATGTCAATTTCTTTGAAGTCCTTTATTTTCTCTTTTTGTAACTAGGTCAAAGATGTGGGCCATTGCAGGTGTGGTCTGTCTCTCTCAGTGTATCATTGGTCAGCTGCTGGAGGCCAGGTCCAAAGGAGCCCCACCTCAGTTTATCTGCAGCATTCCAGGGTTACCAGGGTCACCAGGAAAGCCTGGCCTTCCAGGGCCACGAGGCGAGGATGGGCAGGTTGGAATTCCAGGAAGAGATGGGAGGGATGGACGAAAAGGAGAAAAGGGAGAAAAAGGAGACCCAGGTAGACGTTCACTTCAAGCTAACCAATCAAAACAATCAAATCATTCCTTTAAGGGCAGGTACAGTAGAAGCTTGTGGAACAATTGCATGTTATCAGTCCTTCACAGTCTGGAGTAGATTGGTTTTATGTGGCAAACCTTTTAGATAAATACATGTCTAAAATTCCCTCTTAACTGCCATGCGTTTGTTTCAGGAATCAAAGGTAGAGTTGGTCTGACAGGAAAGCTTGGAGAGCGTGGAGAGAGAGGTCTCGCTGGGAAACGTGGTCCTGCTGGTGATCCTGGAGATCTAGGGCTTCTTGGTTCTCAAGGGCGTCTTGGAGAAAAAGGTGACAAGGGTAAGCGTGGCCCTCCAGGAGCACCGGGCATCTGCAAATGTGGAAGCTTGGTTCCTAAATCCGCCTTCTCTGTAGGCATCACCAGTAGCTACCCCACTGAGCAAGCACCCATCAAATTCAACAAAGTTCTCTTTAATGAGGGTGGGCACTACAACCCAGAAACGGGAAAATTCATTTGCGCTTACCCAGGAATCTACTACTTTTCCTATGACATCACTCTGGCCAACAAGCACCTGGCCATCGGGCTGGTCCAGAATGGACAGTACCGGATCAAGACCTTCGATGCCAACACTGGAAACCATGATGTGGCGTCTGGCTCGACAGTGATGTTTCTGAACCCAGAGGATGAGGTTTGGCTGGAGATCTTCTACAGGGACCAGAATGGCTTGTTCGCTGACCCTGGTTGGGCTGACAGTCTCTTCTCTGGGTTTTTGATTTATGCAGATACAAACTATCTGGACACACTGGCGGAAGACTATAAATAGAGTCAATAATAGACACTGTAAGTTTTACTACCTTAGACATGGCCAATGTGACGTCTTTGAAGCCAGGACCACATTGAACGGTTTTGCCACATTATTGCCATCTAAGACTAATTTACGGGATTTAAGGGAAAATGGGATTTTTTTGTTGATGACATGAGTCTCAGTCTCTGACTTTGCCACATTATTGCCATCTAAAACTAATTTACGGGATTTAAGGGAAAATGGGATTTTTTTGTTGATGTTGTCTCAGTCTCTGACTAAGTTCTGGAAGTGCCTTTAGTTTTTCAATTTTGTGGTGTGACTGCTCAAAACCAGTACAGTACTTTCCTTGTACATCTGCTGATTGTTGTAATTGACCAATCACAATCAATCGATTATTGTTTCATCAACTGACAAATAAATCTGAATCCATCAGCTCCTGTCTACTGCGTTTAATTAGTCATTTCCTGAATATTAAATTCAGTTTATTTCCACATGGAAGATTCATCTGGACTGAACTGAGACCTCGGCCAGAAAAAAAGCTCTGCAGATGTCAGATCATTTTATCTCTCTGTGAAAGAATATAGGCTATGTGACCGTGGACAACAAAACTAGTCTTAAGGGTCAATTTTAAAGCTGAATAAATAAACTATCTATTGATGTATGGTTTGTTAGGATAGGACAACTATTTAAAACACTGGAAATGAAATATTAAGAAAATTGCCTTTAAAGTTTTCCAAATAAACCCCTTAGCATAGCATATAACTCACAAAATAAACTTTTGATATATTTACGGTAGGAATTTGGAACATGATCTCTACTTAATATCCTAATGATTTTTGACATAAAGAAAAAAATTATAATTCTGACCCATAATGTATTTTTGGCTATTACTAAAAATGTTCCCATGCTACTTAAAACTGGTTTGCAGGGTCACATATACTATATATTTATATAGAATACACTAGATATAAGACCAAAATAATATAATCAAAATACAGATAAAAGAAATAAATATTTTAAATTCAAATTCTTAAATGTTAGATTTAGGTAAAGATAATATTTGTCTAATATATTTAATCAGAAGATGGAACAGCACAAAGTTAAATTTACACTAAGTATAAATGTAGGCAGTTTTTTTCCTGAAAAACTTTTCAACTCAAAAACTTGTAACGCTAGGCCTATAGTTGTCCTGTTAGATTATATTAACATTTTTTAATCCACAGTCCTAAATGAATATCTATGAACTATTTAAAAAAATGTTGTCGTTATTGGATCACAATACTAGATATTTTTTAGAAAATCTTTTGAAATATAGTCAATAATTCGGTGTTTAACGTCACTCTGATGGCACAAAAACGAGCAAACTTCCCATTCCCTGGTGGTCTAGTGGTTAGGATTCGGCGCTCTCACCGCCGCGGCCCGGGTTCGATTCCCGGTCAGGGAATGTAATTTTGCGTAACCAGCTTAGAGGTTGTGGCAGCGACACTCTGGATACACAGCATGATGTTGTACATTCTGTTAATCGGATAAAGCGTCTTCCAAATGTATAAATGTCCTCCTTTTATGTTTCCATATGGTTTCTCTCTTAGTTTTTTCTGATCTACAATGTTTCTTTATTTCTGGAAAGCTGTTTTGCAATAATGCAACATTTTATTGTAGGCTATTATAATGTAAGATACTTGTCTATTACGTATTTTAATAAGAGCTTCATAATAAAATATAAAATAAATCATGCAGATAACATTGCGGATCGATGTTCCGTAGCGCTGCCCATTTGAAGTGATTGACGTGCTTGTGGGCGAATAAAAATGCGCCCTGACGCGGGGTGGGTGGGACCTAACGCGTGTGTTCATGTTCGGTTGTACATTATTTACCTCCGTTACCAGGCAGCAGGACGCAGAATGGCGGTAAATCTGTTGTTATTAACCTCAAGGTAGTTAGTTTGAGATTTAATGCATGCTTCTTCATTAATTTAGCACCGTTTATATTTGTTAACGTCGTTAGATGTATTTACATTCTCATCGGTTTGATGTTTATGTCCCACATTGATGGATTACAGCAGTATGTCACTTGCTCTCACTGTTCTTGCAGATACAACGTTACGATTAAGTGCTTCTTTTACTCTTTTTTCAACGTTTTATTACAGTCTGAGCCCGAAGATTGCTTCAAGTCCATATAAGTTAACTGTTTTGACATGAAGTGAACGCATCACAATCCATGACCACCAAAATGTCATCGCCCAGGTACTTACCATCTGTACTGCTGTAAAGATCAAACACAGTTTGATATATTCACATGATATGATATTTGATATGTTCATATTTACATGCGATTGATTTTTGTGTTTGTGTTCAGTGATGTACGGGAAAAGATAAAGAAGAAGCGGAGAGCACTGACGGAGTCTTTGGGAAAAGTGAGAGATGACAAACAGGTATGAACACACTGCCATTGTACTGTACAGTGAAGTGTTATATAGCTTAGTACAGTACAGTAGAATAGGACTGGCTTTAATAAGACTCATATTCATATTTAAGATATCAAAATATTAATACATTTGCATATTGCAATGGTTTGCAATACCATAATTGCAATAATATTTGAAAAAGTTTACTGCAAAGCAAAGCATGGTTGTTCTCTTTCCATGTTTTCCTAAAATAATGTGAAACATAGGTAAAACATTTGATATATTTAGCGTGATTTAGATTACGTTTTCATATTGCAAATTATTTGAGCAAATTATCGCATATCACATTTTCGTGCAGCCCTACTAGATTATATGAGATTTGTTATACAAGACGAACTGTGGTATAATGATATACAGATACACAGTATATATTTCTGTACACACACACCTGGAAAGGCTTGTATATGAAGGCTGTGCTGATGTGCTGTAGGCTTTGGTTCCGTCAGACTGGGGTTTGTCTAAGGAAAATGATGACACAACGCTGGTGGAGGTTGGTTCTGTACTCACTCTTTCAGCTTCCTGTAACCATGGCACTAAACATGCTCCTGCTGCATGTTTTTCCTTGCCTTTGTCACTCATTTTCTTGGATGTCACACTAAAAATGAAAATGTTGTCATCATGTTTTCATGCTCAAGTCTTTGTTTACATTTACATTATTCTCAGAATGTTCTCTTGGTTCATTTTATTTCTGTAAAACTCAAAATCTGATGTTAGGCGTAATGTCCCAGCTTGCTTTTTTTGACACAATCAAAAGTAATGGATGATTTGGACTGTAAAGGAAAAAAAGCTTAGTAAAATTATATGTGTGCTGTATCCCATAACATTGAATTGAGAAATAGATTGAATTTAATCTCTCAAATATAATTAGAGTTCAAATTGACACATTGGTTACAGCATTTGCAAGAACCCATGCTGTTTTGTGACAGTTTAAATGGAGTTAAATCAACATGCGGGTGAATAAATGGTGACAAACTGTTCAATTTTGGGTGAAATATCCCTTGGCTGCTTTTCTTTCGTGCTTTAGAACCAGCTGTATCTAGATCATTTTAACATGTCTTTAGTTTGATTTATGTATAATAAGCTCTCCAAGCTGTTTCTTTTCTTTTGAATATTTGATATTCTTTATCCTTCAAACTAATCAATGAGGGAAGTACTGTGTTGTCATCCAACTTGTGGACATTATATGTTACACCCTATACCAGCTGTGATTATTTCCCCACTTTTTTTGGAAGGTTTCTGCACATCTAAATGCCCCAAATGACAAAACTAAACTTTCCAAATGCAACCGCAGTTTTGAATGAGACAGTATGTCAGTATCTGCTGTCCATTATGGATGGAAAAAGTCTGAGCATATATTTCATCATTGTATTACATAACATATAAGGAGATGGCAGTTGAAGAAGAAGATCCTGGTGAGACACTCAGACGATCCTTGAAGGCAAAGCACATGAAGAGAAAAAAGAAGGTCAGGACTGCAATAACTTTTTATCGAGACACAGCTTTCAACACTGTGATGCTTAAAATAATCCATAAATGAAAGATGTCTAATTTAAGTGCACTGTATTGATGCTGCACAAACATTTGGGGAAGGTTTTTACACCCCTAATCTCAAGTATAATCTTCTGCAAAAAAAACATACAAACTCCACATCCTCACAAAGTTCTGCTTAAGTTGTGCTTTATAATTTTGTCCATGTTTACAAAACAAGTTTAAAAATCCCCCAAAGACATTAATAAAAAAAGTCAACATTCAAGTACATGATATTTGCATACTGAATAATATGAGTCTGTGCTCCAGCTGCTTAAGGAAATGGTGCTGGAATCTCCTCCAGATGAAGAGAATGAGGAGACAACAGTGCAGGAGGAGAAAAGAGAGGGTCTACAGCGTGGAGACGGTCCATCAGTGTGGTCACCTAGAGGTGAGAGGATTCTAGATGTCTGCAGAAATCAGAAAACATTTACTATGGCTGTCAGTTCTGGACTGTGACTGTATATAAAAGTCTCTAGTAAAATCTGTTGACATAGGTTCTGATGTTTTCTCTGTGCTTATTTAGCTGCTGTTTTTGCACTCTGGACCATTGCGTATGCTAGACTTCATCTTCCTAACCCATAGGAAGCCCCTAGTCTACATTGAAATGACAGTCCAAACTCTTATGCAACTTATGCATTGGTGAAAACTGTATTAAGATTGCATCACGACGTTCTCTCTCTCTCTCTCTTTCTAGATCTTCCTCCTCGTCCAGTGATAAGACCAGGCTCCAGCCAATCAGAGACCTCCATTAGACAGCGTATGGCTGAGAAGCTGAGAGCAGCCAAGGTAAAGTTCATTTAGTCCTGCAGGACAAGTGGAGAATAAAACAACCTTTTATATCAGTATTAGCACTTTTGACTCTTGTGTCCTCACTTTAGTCTAAAGCGGCTAGTCTTCTGGAGCAGGAATCCACCATTGAGCCCGTCAGCCGGCTGCAGAGTCTGCGAGACAGAGAAACCCTCACTAGATTTGACAGAGATGTAAGCAGAGATTAAAAATCAAGAAGTAAAAAAATGTTTACCATAGTTTGCAATCTGAAACCTGGATTTTCTTCATGTAGTCAAAAAAAACCCAAATATGGTAACGTATGTAAATACAGCCTGCTGTATGTATAGCAGCAAATATCAGCTGAACACAGATCGGTTTGTGTCATTGTGTCTTCTTTCAGACTGATCAAGATCTGCGGGTTGATGAAGACTCGTCCTTTGCTGCCAGGTTGAAGTTTCGTGGAGCAGCCGGACGTGCAGCCAAAGAAAAAAGGGTAACACTCCCGTTCTCCAGGACAATTCATTGTTTCGCGACACATTCTGAGCAGTTTCTTTTTTTAATCCTGGTTGTTTTGGAAACTGAGCAGGCCGAGGACGGTTTACCAACTGCTGAAGAGGCGTACAACTTCTTCACCTTCAACTTTGACCCGGAGCCTCAAGAGAAAAGCCGTAATCAAAGACGTTCCAGGAGAAGAGAAGCAGAGGAGGAAGGAGAGGTTGAATCTGAGAATGAAGAAGAAGAAGAGGAGGATGAGGAAGAGGGCGAAACAGAGAGAGAGTATGAAGGAGAGCGGTCGGAAGTCAGGGTGACTGACTTCCCATATTCCCAACCAACAAAACAACCAGTATTTTGAGTTTGCAAGATCAATAAACAAGGAATCAGTCATTAAACATTGTCACAATTTTAGGGTGAAGATGCTCCGCTGGTCAGGGATGAGGAGGAGGACTTGTTTGTCATCGACCAATCAGAACATGATTTCCTGGAAGTCAGGAGGGCGGAGTATCTCGGGTACAGCAGGCAGCTGCAGAGGGAGAGAGAGGCTCTATTTGTACCCAGCATGAGGACAGGTACAGCCAGCCAGTCCTCGGAGCATACAAATAAGACATTTTCCTATGAGACAGGAAATGACTCATATACGTTTTTTGTGTGACTGCTTCACAGTTCCTGCGTGTGGTAAGTTGCCTGAGAATGTTCGTCCTCGCTACCTGGAGGAGGAGGGGCTGTATGTGGGGGAGAGGCCATCTGTGTCCTTGACCAATCAGAACATTCTGGAGAACCGTATCCTAAAGGAAGCCGAGGTAATAATATCATCACTATCACTTCTACTGATAGTAGGGCTGTTTAGGAAATAAACCAGACTTTGCTTATGAAACAACTGGTCACTATAGTGCCTATTAAAAGTTCCCACCTTTTATTTTTTCCACATTTTGTTATGTTTATGCATAAGTATTCATCCCCTGAGACACTTGAAATTTAGCTCAGAAGCATTCTAGTTTTGCTTGTTGATGTTTTTACACTTTAAGTGGAGTTAACATGTGGCAAATTCAATTGAATGAGTATGATTTTGAAAGGCACACACCTCTCAAAAAAGGTCTAATATAGCTGAATATGCATATCAGAGCAAAAACCAAGGCATGATCTGGGGACGATTACAAAAAATTTGTCTGTATTGAATGTTCACAGAAGCATTAATGGAATAAGCTTGGAACAACCAGATCTCTTGCTTGAGCTGGCCAAACTGAGCAATCGATGGAACATATTGAAACTAGAAACATATTGTAAAAAAAATTTTTTAAATGGGCTGTATTTTCTACTGAATATAGATGATGTTGTGATGTCTGCTGTAGGGCAGGAAGTGGTTTGGAGATGATGGCCGTATTATGGCTCTGCCTGACCCGATCAAAGAGTCTTCCTCCAGACCGCCTCTCTTCCACCTGGAGGATGAGCTGGATCCAGCACTGCAGACTATATACAGAAAGGTGAGGATAGCATTTTTACCCATTTTGCCGAGAGTGTGAAGGTTTTTATCAGTCCGCCGGGGAAACAGTGTTGGCTGGATTTGCACTGCAGAGCCCAATGCACAGATGTGATAGTTTGGCATGCGTCTGATTACATGCCGTAGAGACTTATCAGAATGTCCACAATAGACAGAGCAATGCTGCCTAAATGATTCTACATCATGCTATCTATATTGGATCGCACAATCAAAAGTTCGCTTCATGTTATTACGTGGGTGTGCACGGTTTTGTTGAGTAATTTAGTATCCCATACTCCTCGAGACTAAATGAATGTCTGGATCTTGAGGTTCAGATGGTAAAGATTTTAACATTTGGAATATAAACATTTACATGTATTCAATATGAATTCTTTTAGCTCATATTCCAGTTGCATATCCATAATTACACAGAAAATGTCCAGACCAGATTTTAAGGAGACTTGTCTGTCACATGACCTGATGGGTACACATTTGAACTACATTTCACAAACCACAAACAAGTCGGATCCCAGATTGGTTATGATCAGATTTCTGATTTTGCTTAAAGAACAACAAAACAGGTGGAAAAATTCCCTAGACTTCCAGTACATTAATGGAAGATCCCAAACAAAATCTATAGACCAGAAAATCTCCAAATTGAGAGGAAGTCAGATTGAAGTGTTTAGAGGTAGAGCAGAACCTGTAGGACAGATGAACTGAAGTCACATACATATTGGATGTAACATCTGATTTTGAAATCAGATCTCTGCCAAAAAAAATATGGCATTCAAACAAAACATAACCCACAAGAAATGTACTATTTAATGTTTTGCTCATTTAGGTAAATAAAAGTTTATACTATCCTGGATTCTCAGAAAATTTTTTTGATTCCTGTAAAAAAGTAATGAAAATGACTTAACCTTGTCATGGAAGTTTTTCTTTTTTATGTCTGGCCTGATAAAAATATGCTATTTTAAGTTATAAGGATATGTTGTTTTTCCCTGTTTTGTTGTTTTAATACTGGGAAGACATGGACATTATTTTGTCAGAAGCTGTGGGAATCCTGTAATTCTCAATCTTCATATGGTCTTCATGTCGTAAAACACACCAGGATGTTCCACTCCACACTGGCCAGTACTAAAACGCCATGCTGTAATACATTTACATTTACGTCTTTGGCAGACGCTTTTATCCAAAGCGACTCACATTACATTGTACTATACATTTGTACATTTTTGTATAGTAAGCAAGTGGGGCTTAGGTGTCTTGCTCAAGGGAACCTCAGCCGTTACCCGCCAGCCCTGAGAATCGAACCAGCAACCTTCTGGTCATGAGTCCAACTCTCTAACCACTGGGCCACGACGTAATATTTACAAGTGCTTCGTGGCCATTTCCTGCTTGCAGTCTTCTGCCAGGCAATATGAAGATGATGAGAGGTGTGAGAACAGCGATCTCTTCCAGATGTGATGATGTCACAGGCTAAGAAGAGACTCAGTTGAGAAGAAAGGCGTGTCACACATTACTGAACGCATGATACACTTTAAATAATTTGATTATAATGAAGTTATAGGATGCATGCAGCCATGTGTGTAGAATTGACTTAAGATGTGACTGCTGCTTTCAAATAAACCCAAGAATCAAATAAGCTTAAGAAAAACACTGTAAGGTTATTAAAGCACTAAGAGACAAATGGAACCCATTGATTCTGCGTTTTCGCGTTATTATGGATTATAACGTAAAAGAAAGCACAAAAATGTGAAAAAAACATAAAATGAGGAAAAATTGGCTGAAGTGGCCATAAACCAAGTCCTGATAGTGTTAAGTGCATTTCACAACTTAACCATTCAACCAAGCAATAATCTTCTTTTTCTTATTAAGAATAATGTAATAATAATAATAATAGTAATTGGATAATAGTAAATACAAAATAATATTTGGTTTGACCTCCTGAGGTGGAGCTCAATCACCTCCTTTAACTTACCTCCAGGTTGAAAAAGTTTAAAACACATTTATTTGTATGTAAATTTCAACACATAGTTAATAATATTTTTCATCCACTCTCTCCCAGGCATTGAAGTCCAAGCATGTGAACCGCTACATTGCAGGAATGGGTGATCCGCAAGCGGACTACCAGTTGGACGTGGATGTATCTGGTCTCATCTTCTCCCATCACCCTCTTTTCAGCCGTGAGCATGTGCTGGGAGCCCGTCTCGCCCAGCTCTACGATCAACACCTGACCAGAAAGGAAAAAAAGCTCACACGGCTCTTGACCGATAAGGTAACTATGAGGATCGATGTCATAAGCGAGCTTTCTAAAACTCATTCTGAATGCGAGAGTGTGATATGTTTAGCTGAATGGCTTGAGGAACACGATTCGTAACATGCTGGAGCTACACAGGGGAGAGGCTCTGAGTCAGGTCACCCAGCAGAGGATAGCCGAGTACAAACAGGAAGTGAGGTAAAGCAGTTAAGCATACAGTAGTGTACAAATAACAATACACATTATAAACAGTATACACAATAAACATATACAATAAATAAACACAAGGTACAGATTATACACATAATACTTATGAATATGCTATTAATATGCTGTTAGCGTTATTTAAGTATGTGTATTATTTTATTGTAGTCAGTCACACCTTTTTATTTATTTTTTTAATTGTAGATTGTACAATTTTGTAAGAGGATTTAAGAGGTTTTTCTTTTCATTTAATGTGACCATTGACTCACCACATTCAGACACACTCGTCAGCTGCGTGATGTCGAGCAAGAGAAGGACAGAGCTCTCCTCAAAAACATCATCCGAGTGTGGAAGGAGCTTAAAGCGCTCAGAGACTTCCAGAGATTCGCCAACACGCCTTACAAACTCTTCATCAGGAGGTAAGGCTTCTGTCTTACGCGTTTCTGTGTGTGTTTGCATTTCATTTCGTGAGTCTGTCAACCTCATGATGAACTGCAGGGAGACGGTTGACAAGGAGCAGGATGAGCTGGAGTTTGAGAACGAGATTGGGATGGAAGTGGCGGAACTGCAGGCGGAGGCTGAGGAAGACTATCAGAGGAAGATGAGTGAGTACAGGAGACGACACGAGGAATGGAAATCCTGGAGGAGAAGACAGGTATTACAGATATAAACACTGTCTGAGACGGATGTTTCAAGGTCGGTGTCGAATGTTCAGATAATACATAGTCTTGCTTTCAAGTAAATATGTCATGTTTTTATGTTTTATGAAATGAACCAGCTTAAAATGAACACTTGTTTTCAATAGCTTGAGATACTACAGTACTAGATTTACTTTTTCAGAAAGCCCTCAAGAAAAAACAGAAAAAGAAAAGACAACAGGAGGATGAAGATGAGGATGAAGAGAGTGAGGAAGAGCTAGGCGAGGAGCCAGAAAAGCCCGAACTTCCCGAGAAACCAGACATGAGCGCTGTAGAAGAACAGGTACAGGAAAAGGCCGCCAGGATTCGCAGGAAACCCGGAGAACCGGTTCTGATTCCAGAACTCACGGTTTCAGGGCCCGTCACCACCAATGAGCAGTGTCCACGGTAAATGAACACAACACACAAACACAAATGAACATAACTCATACCTTCACTTAGTGACGTCCTGCAGTTGACTGTCATTGGCTGCCATTGGCTATATAAATGTGAAATAAAAACTGGAAATGTAATCGATTTTTATAAACTTTGAAATAAAAGTTTCATAAGGTCCTTTCCCTTGTGGACCATCAATATTGTTTGCGTTGCAATACATTCTGTTTAGTGACAGAATTATTTAATGTGTTTCTGTTTATGGATTTTAGTAGATGTCAATTAAAGTGTTGCCACATATACTGTAAATCTTCATATTTGGGATCCCCCTTAAAGCATTAAAGTAACGCTCCAGTTATTTGTTGTTCTTGTCTTCTGTAGTGCTGAGTTTGCTCGTAGAGAGGACGTGGCCAAGCGTGCCCTCTTCATCAAGGTCCTCTACAACGATAAGGAAGTTTCCAGAACAGACAGTCGAACCCTCAACATGGATTTTAGGGTTCACTTCGGTCAGATCTTTAACCTGAAGATAGTAAACTGGCCAGAGAGCATCATATTGCAGGTATGAGTTTAATTTACACGTAACCGCAAATAAAACGTGTCGATAAGACTATAGACTTTATTTAGTCTTTCCATTTATGATTTTTTCTTGCAGATATTCGAGACTGTCGGCTCGTCTTCCTCCCAGCTGGCTGAGGTGTGTGTCCCAGTTCCAGAATCTTCTGTCCTGACCGGCAGCGCGCCATCTGAGGAGATGGAGTTTAGCAGCAACCAGAAAGTCACGTTTAACCATGAGGGTGTTGGCAGCGGTAAACACACAGTTTATGCAAATCATATCAAAACCATTCAGCATTCTAAAAAACTCATATTGGACAAATATGGTCTTGTCTGTGGTAGGTGTGGCGTTTTCTTTCGAAGCTGACGGCACTAACATGCAAACCCTGCTGAGTTCAGGGAAGCTCTCCTGCTGCGTTTCTTGGGCCGTTGGGATGAATGACGCCCCCCTCGCTCCCCTGTCCAATCATCCTGGAGGGGGCGTGTACAGGTCGGGGAGCAATGGCCTAAGGCAAATAAGAACTACAAATAATACGAAATGACATGATTGTTTAAATGATGTGTTTGGTGTATTTAAGTGGTGTCAGGCAGATGGACGCTATCGCATGCATCGGGGCGTCTAGTTTAAACGACATGAAGAAATTGGGAAAGTGGGCGGCCGAGTCTCGCCTTGACCCCAATGACCCCAACAACGCCTCCATCATGCAGCTACTCTCGGTACCTTTCCCAGAATGCTCTGCACTGTACTTGCGTACCCACTTGTGGTGTACGTAACTCCCGTTCGGTCTTTTAAGGTGGTGAGTGGCGGAGAGGTGGCGGTTCCTGAGTATTTCCGTCTGGAGCAGCTTCAAGAAGAGTTTAATTTCCTGTCGGATGAGGAGCTGCAGCGCTCCCGCCGCTTCCGTCTGCTGAGGCTACGGAGTCAGGAGGTGCCCGAGTTCAGGCACTTTAAATGCGTCCCCTCCGTGGAGCGTGAGATTTCTGAGAAAGTGTTCCAGGTGAGATCGCTTGAAGAGTTTCACCAAAAAAGATAACTGAACTGAATACTTCTGACCTTTTATGCAGTGCTGGAAATGACCAATGTTCACTGAGTTGGTGTCATAATTATTCAGATTTGGAGATGTGGTATGCACTAAATGACAGAATGAAAAATTTAGAGTGGAATTTATCCCTGGACTCCCTCATTTCCAGCCCTGCTCACATCTCAAACAAATTCATCTCTGTCTGTGATCTAACTCACAGAGGGGAACTGAGTTGGGAATTGAGAATCTATCTTTATTTGATTTATTTGGCCGAATGCAAGAATGCTGATGGAAAAAGTGAAGAAAACAGACACAGATGCCAAATTTATGAGAATAGACTCCGTGGTTGTTAAGATATAGTGAGACAGTTGCACAATTATGAGGGTTTTTGTAGTCACAAGACCTCAATGATAAGAATTTATCGTTTGTGCTTTTTTAAATACATTTTTGCGAAATGTTACGAAAAAGCATGTTACGGTAAATTTTCAGAGTAGGAATTCTTCAAAAATAATAACTGTAATAACTGAAACCGTCATATCCAGTTTATGTCTCTGTGCTCTACAGTCTCAGACACCCTTTGGTCAGAAAAATCCCTACATTTCAGCGTGACTTCTAAATTCTAATAACAATGTAACTGAATTAGTGTCTGTGTTAAATGTATCTGTGTAAGAATGAACCACAAAAGAAGTCACTGAAGTAGGTGAATCATATATGATTCGAGTGTTTGTGTTGCAGGAATATGAAAGGAGGATAAAGGAAGGAGAGATTATTGACACAAAGGAGCACATTGATGCACATCGAGCTCTCGTAGCCAAATATCTTCAGAGAGTGAGTGACACACATTATTCTGTTTTGCCTTCTCTTCTCTCATCTTGTGCCTCTTTTGTCTTCTCTTCTTTTTTCCCCAAAGTTCATTCAGTGAAATTATTAGACTGTTATGTGTGTGTTGTGATCAATTAATTCTCTGTCTTAGGTGCGAGAGTCCGTCATTAATCGATTCCTCATAGCGAAGCATCATTTTATCCTGTCTGATGTGGTCTCAGAGGACGAGGTCCCCAGCATTGGGTAAACAGCTCTATTCCTTATTCATTTGATATCTTTCCACATTTTTTCATACTGGAGCTTAAACTCCTCAACTGACTCTCAAATGTCTACTTAAATGTATAAACTATGGTGGTATTGCCATGTCTTTTTTGTGATTGAAAGTGGGATTTAAGGACAGACTAGATTGCAGAGGGCAAGAGGTTTGATCTACTCTGCATTTTTCATCAGCTTTACATCTGTATAAAATAATTTCAGGGCAACAGATGTGATATTTGCAGTCTAAACTTCCAGAAAATCTTTTACCAATATTTTTCAGGACTGAATATGGTCTGTTATGGATTGTTATGGTTGACTTTTGCATGGAATTGCCCTTGACAGTTCTCATCTTTTATTTCTCTTTTTGTTTCTCTTTTATGTTTGTATATTCAGTGGTGCAGGTTCTGGGTATGTTTTTAGTACTTTTTTTGTTCTTTTAAGTCCTACGTAAACCGTTATTTTCTTGGTGTTCCTGCCCTCTGATCCGTGTGTTTATGAGGTGTCATTCGTTGTAGAGTTAATATGTTAGACATGTTCAGTATCCTGTGTGTGTCTGTGTGTGTGTGCGCGCGTGTGGAGATCACACACTCATAAAGAGTGTAAAAGCAACAGTAATTCCATTATGTATAGACACTGTTAATAAATTTGAAGTTAAAATTTACAGTCTATCTTTAGTAAAATAAACCTTACTTTCACACATTGAGCCAATGAGCTCTCGGTGACCCGAGTTTGATTTCTGTCTCGAGTGTCCTTTGCCGAACCTGCTCCTCCTATCTCTGCCCAACACTTTCCTTTCATCTTTATACTGTACTCTCTCAATAAAGATGTAAAAACCCTATAAAAAAAAAAACCCTTACTTTACCATTGGTATCATTTTTTAAAATTTTGTTTAAAATCATAGATGGCAAAATAGCGACAAAAGTTACGGATAGCAGCTTTAAATTAACAGTAGCAAATATTTTGAAAGACTTATATTCTATATAAAGAGAAAAATACGTGTTTAGTATTCAGTTGTGTGTTTTTGTCAGTGTGTGTTTGTGGTGTTTGTTCAGGGTAGATATTGCAAGAATTTACTCAAATGCATTGTTTTTGTATAGCTAAATAGGTATTCTAATGCTTTGTGGGTGCATACACACTGACTCTCAATCGAACACTTTTTTTTTTAGGGCTTTGGGCTTGAACCTGTTTAAACTGGCTGAACCCAAACGGCCCCTGAAACCTTGCAGGAAAGAAAGGAAGAAGGTGACTGCTCAGAACCTCTCAGATGGAGACATCAAACTCCTGGTGAACATCATCAGAGGATACGACATCCCCGTCCGCAGACCTTACACCAGGTACCAACACCTCTGAAGATTCATTTCTAAGCTTCATCTCAGGACTTTGTTTGCTCTGATTTGCTGTTGGAAGCAGTCACCACTGGTTCTTGTGGATATTGTCTCCATTTTTAATCTTTGTATTTTCAGTAAACCCCCTGTGTCGGCAAGGTCAGCACGTCCCTTCACAGAGCAATTTACAGCACCTGTGTCGTCCCAAACGCCTGTACAGGGCAGGGATTGGCCCCTCGGACAGGTAACAGACCTTAGTACAGTGAAATACAGAAGAAGAGTCGATATGAAAAGAGGCAGTGGCTTTTTTGGAAGTTTATAGCAGACTGGTTTAACTGGTGGAAATAGACTAAATACTAAGTTAACATCTGAATAACGCTGAAATGATTCTGTGTTGTGTAGCCTCTGATCAGGCCCTTTGTGGAGGTTTCTTTCCAGCGTTCAGTTCTTCAGACGTCTACTGCTGAGGGTCCCAATCCCTGCTGGAATGAAGAGATTGTACTGCCCTTCAGGTCAGTGTCGATCATTTTAGAAGAACCAGTTTGTCCCATGTCTGATCCCTTTAAATAAACACGAAGAAAAAGAAATGCCTTCGAAATTTAAATGATTTCTTTAATTCCATATTGTTGTTTACACCATTTACAATGTTTTTTTTATGTCAGTGCTCCAAATGGAGACTACAGCTCCACCAGTCTGCAGTCGGTCAAAGACGAGGTCTTCATCAACCTCTTTGATGAGCTTCTCTATGATGTGGTGGAGGTGAGGAACATTTACAAGTGTTTTATTCAGTTTCAATGCAAAGTAATGAATGTATCCGTTTTCAGGATGAAAGAGAACGAGGAAACACTATTCACACTCGGATCGAAAGACACTGGCTCGGTTCTATCAAGATTCCCTTCAGCACCATCTACCTGCAATCTCGGGCAAGAGACTTTGCTATAACACAAATCTTAACACTGGCTGTGTAATGTTATTGTCTGGCCTATGGTGGAAATAAATATGTTGTATGTTTAGATTGATGGAACGTTCAAGGTGTCCACACCTCCGGTTCTGCTGGGATACAGTAAGGAGAGGAGTTTGGGCAGTGATGGTGGATATGATGCTATCCGCAGTTTGAGCGAAGGAACCTTCCTCAGCCTCTTCATCACCATTGAACCCCAGCTGGTGCCCGGAGACACCATTAGAGAGAAGGTACATGAGCCCAATCAACATTTTAGATTGGACATAATTCGGTTTTAATGTTTTTTTCTGGATTTCTTCAAAATGTTTTTTCTTTTTTTGGACTGCTTGTAATAGATGAAGGAGGTAAAGGTAACAGAATGGCAGTAGATGTGAATGTCTAGTTGTGTTACAGGTTCAGTAGAGTTTAGCGTATTAGCATAGAAGTTATAATGGCAATATTTGTCCCAATAGCCAGACCATAGAAACCTAAATGCACATCTTCAAACCTTTATTGTAATCGCATTACTGTACACATACGTAATCTTTATACAAATCTGTGATTTTTTTCTGTACAGAAATTTTGTGATGATATCATGTACTCAGCTCGTATTGAACCTGAAACTGAGTTGTCTGTTTAGAAAAGTTCTTTATTGAGCAGTATGTTTTCTACCTACAAATTAATCCGTGGAAATGTTTGTTGAATGACCTTTAACCTCTGGCCGTCTCTCCGTTAGTTTGACAGTCAAGAGATGGAGCGCTTGCTGATGGCATGTGAGGTCTTTGAGAAAGAGGCCAGTCACCGTTTCCCTGACAGGCCCTGTCTCACCACCGTCATCGACATCAACGGCAAAACCGTGTTCGTCACACGATTCATTCGACCTCTGAACCCTCCGCAGGAGCTGCTGGATGCCTTTCCAAACAGCCCTCAGGATACCATGGTATATCCACACACTCAGGTTTTGGTTTGTGTCTGTGTAGCCCCACCCACAGTTAAATGTCATTGGTTCGAAATCCTGGTTCATGTCTTATTGTTTGTTCTCTCTTTTTCTCTTTAGGAGTTGGTTGCGCGATATGTGTCGCTCATCCCCTCTCTTCCAGACAGCGTGTCTTTCGCAGGAGTCTGTGATTTATGGAGCACATGCGATGTGAGTACGCATTCTTTTCTCGCTCTGTCTTTTCTCCTGGCCTTTGATGTCTTTTGATCTGTGAGATTTTACACGGATTCATATTTCGGGTTTTTTGGCCTTTTCAGCAATTTCTGACACTGCTGGCAGGAGATGAGGAAGAGCACGCTGTATTACTGTGCAACTACTTCCTGTCTATGGGGAAGAAGGCGTGGCTTATCGTAGGAACAGCCATTCCTGAGGTGCGTTACTATGGCAGATGCATTGGTGTTTGTATTGGTGTTGTATGTTTATATGTGCCTTGTGTCTGTTGTTAAGGGCCCTACAGCGTACGTGTTGACATTTGAGCAGAGCCGCTATCTAATCTGGAATCCCAGTACTGGTCAACACTATGGACAATATGACATATTCTGCCCCCTGCAGACCATCGGCTGCCTCATCAACACAGATAATGTTAGTATACACAGATACAGTTGAAGAGAAACCCATCGCGTAAACAGATCTAGGCAGATCACAAGACCCGCGCTCTTTATTTTGTACGATGTGATGATTTCACGTCTCGTTTTATATTTATTTCTCTCAGGTGTGGTTTAATATCCAGACATACGCTGCACCGGTAAGAATGAGTTTTGACGTGTCCAGGCCAAAACTCTGGAAAGCGTTTTTCTCACGAGCGTTCCCTGATCCCGGCCTCTCCAGTGTGCAGGTGAGGACTGCTCACATCAGGGTTACCTTTCCACTGGTTCTGAACTTGATGTTTGGAGTTGAAGGCTTGTCTACAGTGTTTTGTTCAGTTGTCAGAATTGATTTGAAATGTTTGTTTTCAGCCGGAGTCTCTGGTGTACAGACGGATAGACAGGGCGGCTGCTGTCGAGTTACAGGACAGGTTGGTCATTCATCTGTCAGATATATAATTATAAAGTAGTCACAAAATGAGATAATAGATGATTTATATGCCTCTGCTAAAATGTCCTCTCTTATTAACCTTTTCAACATTCATGTCTCTGGTGATGTACTCCAGGATAGAGAAGATTTTAAGGGAGAAGATCATGGAATGGCGTCCACGTCACCCCACGCGCTGGAACCGGTACTGCATCTCTACGCTGCGGCAGTTTTTGCCTAAACTGGAGATGAGCGGAGGACATGAGGTGGCTGAGGAACATCGTCTTGAGCTGCAAAGCCTTCTGGGAGAATACAGGGTCAGCGCTCCAAACGGCAATCGAATTACGCTCTACATGAACAACCTGACATGAAGCAATAATCTTAACATCATCTGTTTTTTGGTTTCATTTCAGATATCTGGGTTTCCGGTGCATCTGCCTTTCTCAGAGATTCGGCCGATCATTGAAGCCGTTCACAGCACAGGAGTGCATAAGGTGGAAGCCCCAAATGCAGAGTTTGCCCTGGCAGTCTGTGTACACCCATACCCCAGTAATGTGCTGGCAGTTTGGGTGTACATCGCCTCTCTGGTCTGTGCACACTAGATCAAAAGTTTTTTTTTAAATTAAAAGTACATTTTAGTAGTGTGTTTTTAATCTATGATTGTATGTATTTTAATATTTTATAAAAAAAAAACATTTGTTCAGACTTTTTTAAATGTTCTTAATGGAGAGCAAGAAAAGGCGAAGTTTGTAAAAAAGTGATATGACTGAAGTTTGTAAATGTAGCATTATGTGAAATACTTTTAGATGATATTTTCTGTATCTGTACATACATGCATCGATGAAATGTTTTTCCAGAATAGTATTGCTAGAAAATAAAACACTGTTGAATAAAATCTGTTTTGTCTGTCGATTTGTAACTTTCAGTCCTAAGAGACTTCAACACACGGCAGAGATGTTATCATCCTCGGACAGGCAGAAACAAATCTATCAGCTCTGGCAGCAGTTATAAGCTCGGTTTGCTTTGTCGGGTCTTGCAAGTGGTTTTTTATTGTTGATATCAGTATGTTGTTTTCAGACAGCTGTCCTGTGACTCTGGTCTAGTGGAGCGGTCAAACATCAATAACTGATGTGGTTATACAGTAATGCTGTGGAACATAATAAACATGTGACCTACGTCTTCATTCATAAATCAATATTCTGTGTGAGATGTGATATGCAACGGGATGTTCTTGAAATGTTTTCAAATTTGTGGTTGTTAAATGACATTGCGATTTAGTGTAATGCAAGTAGTTAGCACTAGATGGCTCCTCTTTGTCATGTGGATCTGATCTGTCCGCCTTCAACACTGTTGCATTTTTTTAAGGCTGTGACTGCAGGCGATGTCTGCTATGATCTGACCGATCTCATCACAGCTGTATTAGATCAGGCCTTACAGACGGCAGACTTCAAAGATCTTGGAAAAACTGGTATGGAGAAACATACCAGACCAATGAGTCCAGAGGAATATGAAAGAATCCTAACCAACTGAACATAGCAGTACTGGTTTAACCAATGGCATACTTGTATGCTGGGATTCTTTAGAAAACTAAATCAGAATGGATAGAGAAATGACCTAGCGATAGCCATAATACTATTGGTGACTGGCAGCTCTTTCAGGTTTTCTTGTGTTACATTTATGCATTTAAAGTATTCAGTTCCCATATAGTTTATGAATATTCAATAACTCTGTTGCTGTTATTATTCTGAAGAAAGAACCGCAATATGTCATGACAGCAGTCCTGTTCTCTTTCATGTGTGTTAGTACACAAATAAGTGACTGTATGTTATTTCCTTCCAGAATGTACAAATGGGGTACAGACGCTGTCTAGACATCAATGTCAGGGAGAGGAGAGTGAAATCACGGTTCAAAACAGCCGCTGGGTGAAGTGTTTCTGTGTGGACCTGAGTACACTTCCTAACTTTAGCCAGATGCAGGACCAGATGGAATCTGTGGACTTCGGACAATTTCTGTTGTGACTGTACAAAAGAATTATGCAAAAAGATTAATATGTTAAACAGAGCTAAGAGTGCTACACTCATTGATATAGACGGTTTCTTTGCAACTCCCGGTCTGTGTTTGGTTATAATATAATAATTTATTTTATATGTAATTTCAGTTCTATTTAATATTTTTTTTTATTAACAGTAATTGATTCTTTGCTTAGATCCACCGTAAGTCACGTCTGGGCCACATAACGTTTGTTTATGTTGTTGCCACTGAAACCATCTGACACAAGACTGGCAGTTTATTTATTCAGTTACAGGCACAGTGAGCTACAGGTATATGTGCCGCAGAGCAGCTCTTAATCATTCATGTAATGGATCTGTTTGCATGAATGTATGTGAATGTCTTTCTATGAGACGTGTGTGTGTGTGTGTGTGTGTGTGTGTGTGTGTGTGTGAGGTCGTAGATTATCCTGTGGAAGGCGTCATTGAGATCTTGCAGCCATGCGTGAAGTGAGATGGTGAAAGCCAGCATTGTGTGAGCCCGGCCTGAAACTCTTGACTCTAACTCTGGGTTCGTGGAGGAACAAACTTTCCCCGAAGAGTTGAACGTCTGTAAACACAGAATTGGTGAAAAACTGCACTATTCAGTAATGCATAGTTAAGATAAATGCTTTCAGCGTTTCATCGATTGATCAGCAATATTCGAATCAGAACATTTTGAGCTCATGACCTGCACATATGGAAACACACCTACACATCATGCTACCATACAATTTTGCACAAAACTCATTCATCTCACAGATCTAGGTTGCATTAAAAACATCAGCACAATGCTGTCAGTGTGATCTACGGTTCTTCAAGAGGTCTGTGGCCTCCTGGGTGTTTAGTAGACCAGGCCAGGGACTCGCCTGCGCTCCTCCCCAGATCACTGCTCTCTTTACAGGCCACAAATACTCATCTTTGTGCCTGTGATTTATGAAGCTCCATCTGTTCCTGCAGCATCTATTCACGACCATGTGTGGAAAAGGCAAGAGCTTTCATTCCAACATAACTGTAAATTTGTGTGTTTTCTAACAATGTTTGGGTCTAAAAATGTTCTGAACTATAATTGGAATGTATCCTTTCCATGTGATTATAAATATAGTATAAATGCAACAAATAGGCTTTGCATTTTCAACAATAAGTTTATAAAACAGGGACTTAAACTTAGTGCCCAGTGACAAAAAACCTGGATAATGCTGGTTAGGTATGTTTTGAAGCATGCTAATGCAATATCGCTCGAGTAGGAGTGTGATGTTGCTCTATATCAGCACGGCTGTGATTAGGTCAGAGACAATGCTAACATTGGGGCTGTCGTACTGCACACGGGGGTAAACGACATTAGGATGCGGCAGACGGAGATTCTGAAGAAGGACTTCGAGACTCTGATCGAGACGGTACGCGAAGCATCGTCCACAGCTAAGATCATCGTGTCAGGACCGCTTCCTGCCTACCGACGAGACAGCGAAAAGTTAAGTCGACAATTAGCGCTAAACGAATGGTTGATGTCATGGTGTACTGAACAGAAGCTGCTCTTTGTAAATAATTTTGATCTTTTCTGGGAGCATCCTAGGCTCTTTCGCCCTGATGGCCTAGTTATTATATATATATATATATATATATATATATATATATATATATATATATATATATATTGCACTACGGTACTTTTCCATTGCTTTTTAATGTAAACATGTGTAATGGAGGCCAGCTATTGTGAGCCATAGATATATTATATATATCTATGGTGTGAGCGCTGTGTGTAATGAAAGCGCTGCGTTTTTTGAAAAAGCGAGTGTAACGGAGGCCAGCTAGTGAAGAGCTGTGCAGTGTGTAAACCTCACTCTCCGACCTCAAGAGGTGCTGTGGTCTTTAGCCTCCTCGTTAGAGCACCCGACTCCCATGCCGGACTGACCCGGTTCGAGGCCCGCCCAGAGCGGGCGCGAGTAGGACCGGTCACACGAGCAGCTGACGGTTTTCTCCCACGCCGGCGCTCTGCATTTTCTCCACGCTCAGCACCGGTGTTCGACCGGGCGCCCAGAGTTGAAAAATGCTTAATTTGAGGCAGAACGCTCAGCCTGCAGCGGCCGTTATCAGCCGAGCTTATGGCATTTTCAGCCGCGTAAAAGCGCGTCGGTGGATCTGGACCCTAAATCACACTCGACCTCAAGCGACAGATGATAGCGGCTGCTGTCTGTTCTGCTCGTTTGATCGTCCATCTCCCTTAAGCCAGACTCAGACTACAGGATTCTCGGCCAGATTTTACCCCGGTTTCCCCGTCCTAAGAATCTTTGAAAAATCTTATGCATGGGCTCGATCGGGTCCGATGTTCGGTCCAGATTATCACGTAATTTACATTTACATTTATTCATTTGGCAGACGCTTTTATCCAAAGCGACTTACAGTTGAGGAAAACAGCAAGCGATTCGTCTAAGCAAGCAATATTCACGAGAAGTGCTAGTAATACAAAGTTTCAGATACAACCTCAAGATAGTATAAGCAAGTATATAGAGAACATTAGAAAAGGAAAAGAAAGGTAGAAAGTATTTTTTTATTTATTTTTTATATATATTATGAGACAGTTAAGTGCTCACAGAAGAGGTGGGTCTTCAGCTGTTTTTTGAATTGTGAAATTGATCCAGCCGTCCTGATAGAAACAGGAAGATCGTTCCACCAGCAGGGAACGGTGAAAGAAAATGTCCTTGATGATGAAGATGGATCTCATGCCTCTCTGTGAAGGAACAACGATGCGCCGCTCGTTTTCAGACCGCAGACTTCTGGAGGGGATGTAGGTCTGTAAGAGAGAGTTGAGGTAGATGGGTGCTGTGTTAGAGGCTGTTCTGTAAACAAGCACCAGTGCCTTGAACTTAATGTGTGCCGCTACTGGGAGCCAGTGCAGAGAGATGAGCAGAAGTGTGACATGTGCTCTCTTGGGCTCATTAAAGACCAGGCGTGCAGCAGCATTCTGGATCATTTGCAGAGGTTTGAAAGCACAGGCTGGGAGACCGGCCAGAAGAGTATTACAGTAATCCAGTCTAGAAATGACAAGAGCCTGGACGAGAAGCTGTGTTGCATGTTCTGTTAAGAGCAGTCTGATCTTTTTAATGTTGTACAATGCAAACCTGCATGACCGAGTTGTTTTAGTAACGTGATCCTTAAAAGTCAGCTGATAATCCATGATTACCCCAAGATTCCTGACTGAAGTCGATGGGGCTATCTTTGATGTACCAAGTTGGATGGTAAGCTGGTGCTGTTCTGACAGAGTGGCAGGAAGGACGAGAAGCTCAGTCTTGGCCAGGTTGAGTTGTAAGTGATGATCTTTCATCCAAGAAGAGATGTCAGCCAGGCAGTCTGAGATTTGTGTGGCTACCGTGGAATCATCTGGATGAAACGAGAGGTGAAGTTGAGTGTCATCAGCATAACAATGATAGGAGAAACCATGTGCTTGTATGATTAAACCCAGTGATGTGGTGTATATGGAGAAGAGCAGAGGCCCAAGAACCGATCCTTGAGGGACCCCGGTGACTAGTTGGTGTGATTTGGACACTTCACCTCCCCAAGCTACCTTGAAGGACCTATCTGTGAGATAGGATTTAAACCAGGAGAGTGAAGTTCCAGTGATGCCCAGTGAAGAGAGGACGGACAGAAGAATGTGATGGTTAACTGTGTTGAATGCTGCAGAAAGGTCTAAGAGAATGAGAACAGATGATTTGGACTCAAGTCTTGCCCTCCTTAGGGCTTCTGCAACTGTTAGTAAGGCAGTTTCTGTTGAGTGACCACTCTTAAAGCCTGACTGGTTGGTGTCCAGCCTGTTGTTTTGAGTGAGGAAGGTAGACATCTGATTAAAAACAACCCGTTCAAGTGCTTTTGCTATGAACGGAAGGAGAGAAATGGATCTATAGTTCTCCAGTAGGGAAGTGTTATGTGTGGGTTTTTTAAGCAGCGGGGTTACCCCGGCTTGCTTAAATGCAGTGGGGAAAATTCCTTTATTAAGAGATGTGTTGATGATATGAGTGAGCGATGGTAGGAGTGTGGGTGAGATGGCTTGTAGTAGATGTGAGGGGATGGGATCTAATGGGCATCTGGTTGGGTGAGTAGAAGTTTAGAGACATCAGCCTCTTTAAGAGGAGCGAAAGAGGAGAGAAGATGGTCTGCTGTGTGTATGTGTGGTGTGAGATCATGGATGAGTGGAGCTGAAAATTGGCTGCTGATGGACCTAGTTTTGTCTGTGAAGTAGCTGGCAAAGTCATCAGCCGTTAGGGAGTTGGACGGAGGTGGTGGAGGGGGACAGAGGAGAGTTTTGAAAAGCTTGTGCGAGTCTGAGGCGCTGCTAATTTTGTCATGGAAGAATGCAGATTTAGCAGTGTGAATGTCTGCAGAGAAGATAGAGAGCGAAGCCTGATACTTACAGAGGTCAGCAAGGTCTTTAGTTCTGCGCCATTTCCTTTCAGTCGCTCTAAGTTTAGCCCGGTGTTCCCGGAGAATATCGGACAACCAGGGACTGGAAGGAGTAGCACATGCTGGCCTGGAGGAAAGAGGACAGATAGTGTCTAGACACGAGGTTAGTGTTGTGAGAAGTGTGTCTGTGGCAGAATTAACATCAAGTGATGCAAAGTGTGTGAAGGATGGAAGGGAGGTTTCTATGACAGATGAAAGATGGGCAGGAGAAAGGGAGCGCAGATTCCGCCTAAATGAGACTGGCAGAGGGGTTGGTGAGTTAAGGGAATGCAGTATTAAATTAGAAGTGATGAAAAAGTGATCAGAGACATGCAAAGGTGTAACCAAGGTGTTCTCTGTATCACAGCTGCATGTGTAGATGAGATCGAGTTGGTTACCTGACTTATGTGTACCTGTGGTGGGGACAAGTTGGAGATTGAAGGAGGTTAGCAGAGAGTGGAAGTTTGAGGCATAAGGCTTCTCCAGGTGGATGTTGAAATCCCCAAAGATAAGAAGCGGCGAGTCTGCAGTCTTCAGGGAAAGACGAGAGCAGCATGTCTAGTTCTTCTAGAAATTCACCCAGTTGACCTGCGGGGCGATAAATAACTACAATGTGGAGTTTCAATGGAGAAGTAATAGTTACGACATGGAATTCAAAAGAATTAGTGTTGACTACGGAGGGGTAGGTGGAGAACTTCCAGTCCTTGGAGATGAGAAGACCGGTGCCACCACCTCTTCCTTGCTGGCGGGGGGTGTGAGAGAAAGAGAAGTTACTAGAGAGAGCAGCAGGGGTTGCTGTGTTCTCAGAAGTAATCCAGGTTTCAGTTAATCCTACTATACTAAGAGCAGAGTGGGATGCAAATGCAGGGATGAAGTCAGATTTATTAACAGCAGATTGACAATTCCAGAGACCAATGGAAAGAGAGAGTGGAAGAGTTGAAGAGGTACAGACAGTGCAAAGGTTGGCAGGATTGCTCCGCCTTCCTCTCGTGAGAGAGTGCCGTGGGCGAGAGAACACAGGAATGAATTGGAAACACATGCTGTGCGAGTAAGGATAGAAAAGGCGAAAAGAATGTAGAGAAAAACAGTAAAATAAGGATTATTAGAAAAGATACTACTGTGCGTTGCTCGGTTGAGTCGCGCAGGACGAGTCGAATGGTCTTTACCTCGTCGGTCTTCACGCGTATCTGTATTAAATAGGTTGCTAATCACGTGCTAATCACGTCATGAGTGGGAACAGCTGCCTGTGCGTTTCAAATTAGCAAGACAAAGCCTAAATTAACACGCAATGGCTCAAATCGAAACTAGTGAAAGTGACCTATTTGTCAGAAATGGTGACCCATACCTGAAATGTGACCTCTGCATTTAACCCAACCAGTGAATACACACACTTCAAGTCATGAACACACATACACCGGGAGCAGTGGGCAGCTAACACTGCAGCGCCCGGGGAGCAAACAGGGGTAAGGTGCCTTGCTCAAGGGCACGTCAGTTGTTATCTGCCGGTACTGGGAATCGAACCGGCAACCTTCTGGTTACGAGTCCGACTCTCTAACCATTAGGCCACAACTGCCCCACAAATTAGGCCACAAATTAGGCCACAAATTAGGCCACAAATGCTTGACTCTTCCGGACTTAAGTGTTAATGTATCCAAAGGTGAAAAACTTTCCTGTAATCTAAATTCAACTAGCTGTAAACAACACTCAAAGCACCATAGAATTATAAGTAAATAAATTAGAAAACGAAATAATTCTCACTACTTAGCAAATATATCACCTAAGCGTCATACAACAGAAACATATAATATACACCGAACACTTACGCGTGCCCTCTTGCCGTGACTACAGACTACTCGCTTATCCTTAACGTAATGTGAGGCATTCACAGATCGAATCACCTCTTGATCTTCTCCGAGAGAAATCTGGGCTGCCCCGATCATATTAAACATGTTTGATATTTAGGATTTCAAATCGGGGTGATGACGTTAGTATTTTTACCACAACCAATCAGAGACCAGACTGCAAGATGACGGAGTGACTGACAGAACTTAAAAAATGTAAACCGCAGCAGACAGCTGCTGCAGTGCATTGCGTTGGATAGCGGAGATATGGGAACATATTGTTGAAATGTGACAGAACAAATACCTCTATAAGGCTTTGTTGTTTCGCAGTGTTCATTGTGTTATTTTAAAGCGTGATCATGAGCTGCTGCTGCTTGGTTTTTACCAGCAGCTTACATCCATTGTGTTGCACTACTGCCACCTTCTGGTGATCGTCAACTTCTCTGTCATATTATTGCTATAAGTCGTGTTTTAGCTAGATATCAGAATAGGTATTTTCAACTTTGAACACTTCTAATACATACCAGTATGTCCTTATAAGTTCTTGTCCCACTAAAAATACTTTTACAAGCTGCTTCTTCCTCACATAACTTTATTTAACTGCTACCAGAAACAAAACATCCAAGCATGATGACAGTTGACATAATGCCATACTACCACTAGATGTCCCCATGTCATATCAAATACACACATTGTTTACGTCAACTTTCGGGTGAGATCACTTGATGTGCACGTTCTCTGGTACGATAATCTTAGTTTTATCTTGTAGTGTGTGATGAGCCAGGAGTTTCGAATCTTTTAGTATGAGCACGGTTAAGATTTGAAATAATTAGCAGCGCCTCAGGGACTCGCACAAGCTTTTCAAAACTTTTAAAACTCTTCTCTGTCCTCTGTTAATGCACACATTAAGTTCAAGGCACTGGTGCTTGTTTACAGAACAGCCACTAACACAGCACCCATCTACCTCAACTCTCTCTTACAGACCTACATCCCCTCCAGAAGTCTGCGGTCTGAAAACGAGCGGCACCTCGTTGTTCCTTCACAGAGAGGCATGAGATCCATCTCAAGGACATTTTCTTTCACCGTTGCCTGCTGGTGGAACGATCTTCCTGTTTCCATCAGGACTGCTGGATCAATCTCACAATTCAAAAAACAGCTGAAGACCCACCTCTTCCATAAGCACTTAACTGTCTAATAAAAAAAATTAAAAAATTATTTCTACCTCTCTTTTCCTTTTCTAATGTTCTCTATATACTTGCTTATACTATCTTGAGGTTGTATCTGAAACTTAGTATTACTAGCACTTCTCGTAAATATTGCTTACTTACGAATCGCTTGCTGTTTTCCTCAACTGTAAGTCGCTTTGGATAAAAGCGTCTGCCAAATGAATAAATGTAAATGTAAATAAGAGAATCTGTCAAGATTCTCCTTATATGTGTGCTGCAACCAGATTTTATAATTGGTCAGGATTTTCATTTTCAACTGAAAAGTGTATATAAAACACTGCTTCTTCACTATATGAATTAAATAAACACACTGATTTAAAATAAAAATACAAAACTCAGTCAAGAGCAGTTAGGGATTTTGTTGTTTCATTAACACTACAGAAGGTTTTTAGGCTACTGTCACTTTAATTCACTGATCCTGTATACTGATACACACCCGACTCTTAACATTCACTTGACATAACACATTGTTTTTATGTGAATCTTGTGTGTAACCTTGTATTTCACAGTATATAAGATGAGCAAAAAGATGTGATAGAGAACTTAGTTCTGTAGCCTTGTGCTGTATGAGAACTGGCCTCTGTGTGCGCACTTCGAGTGAGAAATCGATTGAAAGTTTAAATGGGCAAGCATTTTAAAACGCATAAAAATATTTTGTGATGAAGAACAACAGCAATGACTGCATTAGAGATATGTGGGGATATGCGTTGCGCTGCAATGGGAGGACAGGTCAGCTATGTTTCAGCTTGCTTGTTTGGGGCCAAATTTATTATATATTTATAAAATATATAAAGCTATTTATCTTATTTGGATGATTTTGTCTGTCTTTTATCAGATTTAGCAATTGTTATCATTTTTATTTGTTCTAGGCAATTATAAACAATATGAAATGGCAAAACTTGAGAGAATTGGCTGGGGCCGAATTTGAGTGGCTCCATTCTTAACATGTAATTTCACTCCAAAGTTTTGATAAAACTTGAGAGCCCTGTAGGCTGGATGTGAGCTGGTCTTGAGCTAGTTGCTTAGGACCAACACATGTCCAGCTTTAACCAGCTCAAACCAGCTACAAGTATGAGGTTGTAAACTCAGATCAACAGAAAAACCTATATTTAATTGCCAGTGTTTTAAAAACATTGAATATTTTATTTATTTGACCAATTTAGGTTTTTTAATTGAATGGTTAAGCTTCATGCATGCAGAACCCTAAAACTGTGAATACATTTGACATAATATATATATTTGTCTGTGTACTGTGCATATTCATTTTGTATTCATAAAAACATACACATACATGCGTATATTTAAAAATATAAAATATAAACATTTAAATATAATTGTAATTATTGGTAAATATAATTAAATACATCTAAATATTTCCTAAATATAGGCCTACATGTATGTGTTCGTGTTCACAAATACAAAATGAATATGCACAGTACGCAGACATATATTATGTAAACACAAACTTTTATTCTGAATGCGATTAATTGTTTGACAGCCCTAGAATAAATAGAGTTAGAACATTACCTTTGTCTCTGAAATAAAGAGATTTTTTACATTAAGAAACAAATGTTCAGCTTTACCTTTATCTTGGCTGGTGCGAGAATGGGCAAACCAATTTGAACTGTATTAATCGAAAAAGTTACATTTATGTATTTATCCAAAGTGACTTACAGTGCATTCAAGCTATACATTTAATCCGTATCGAGTTTTCTTTCGAAAATTTCATCAGTAGATTTCCACATAGTTTTCTACATCCCCATTTATTTATGAACAATTTCAATTCATTGAGTTGATTTTTCCATACAGTAAATGTGAGAAAAGTTTGCATTTTATGTGTTAACCAAATAGTCTGATATTATGCCACAGAAAAGATCAACATTAATTGACTGACTTGTAAAACTCTTTGACCCAGAAGCGTGTGCTTTTGCATGTTTATGAGTGCTGTGGTACTTGATGCCTGAATTGTGTTCTTTCTAATGAAACAGAGAGAAATGTTTTCATTCAATCCCCTGATACCGAGAGATACCGCTGGATACTGTGTGCGTGTGTGTGTTCTGTTTCAGGTGTGAATGAGTCAGTGAGTTTCCTGCTGATCAACAGACTGCTTATTGTTGGACTCTTTTCACCTGGCATTCTTTGGCTGGGGTCTTGATTGCCATCGCACACATTTACGATTCATTCTGTTTCCTCTTAGAAACGTTTCGTCTGAGTGACATTCTTAACAGGGCATGTGGTAACTTGGACGTTTCAGTTACCACGATAAGACAGCGAGAGATACTATAGATGAAGAGTCATACTCGGACAACGAATGGTGGAAGATTTGAAAATAAAGAGCTAGGTCAATAGAGGATAAGTTAATGTAAGTTACTGTTTCCTCCCCTCGTACATTTTTTGGGGGGTCTCTTGATATCTTGCCCTGTTTCAGATGATCAGTGCTGTGAACATGAGGAAACAGGTGGTGTGTGTGCGTATCTGAAGTGCATGTGTGTGCTCATGTCTCTGGGCTAATTAGCCTGTGTGCTAATTACAGTGCTAACTTTAGCGCTGCGGGCCGGCAGATCGGGTCTAAACTGGGCCGGGCCGCAGGACAGCCGGTCCCTGAGTGTGTGACGCACTCGCCCAGTTCAGAAAGATCTAGATCTGTCACCAGGGGAGACTTCAGAGCACACACACACTGCTAAGCAGAGAAAAAGAATGATACATGAATAAAGTTTGAGGCTTACAGCAAAGAGTATAGAATACCAAGAAGCGAAACTCCGGTCTTTTTTGTTAACAGCCACTAGGTGGCGCTTCGGCGGCGCGGCCGCCATTATGGGGTGAAAATGCCGACTGGACAGCTGCGCATACATACAGAAACAGACGGAATGACAACTAAAGAGAAGTCAGTTTGGGAGAAAAGAACGCAATGAAATCCACTGCAAATCAGTGTGACAATAAAAACATTGCCTTTCATTGTTTTCCGAAAGACCCTGACAGGTAGTTTATTCACAAATGTCTTATAACACTGGGGGTTTTGAAATGTGGGACCTATAGCACTATATACTCCTGCTAACTTTAACTGTTTGTTAGTCTAGTAGTAAACTTTATGCATTTTAGGATCTTTAACTTTTATACTGGTATATAAACTCATATTTCTTCATTCTTACCTGTCATATTTGATTTAATTTAGAGAGAAATCTAACACTTCCCTGTCTCAAGTTCTGTAGAAAAAACCTGGTTAGTTAGCAACCTATTTTAACCTCTACTGTTTAGTGTTAAAATAACCTAATTATTTATTGAAAATGAAAATCAATCAATCTTCAGCAAATGTGCAAATCTCACAACCGAATCAAAAGCTCAATATAAAATTTCTCAAATTTACTCATCAGTAAAGTTGATAAAACCTGCAGAACATGTTTTATCGTCTTATATAGCCTATATGGTTTTTATCAGTTGTGGAATCGAACCAAGTTCACAAATTGTAGGTAGTTTTAATCCACAATTTTTTTGTATTTACATTTGATCCAAATTACACATTTATAATTATTATTATTTGTTCATATAAATCCACTAGGTAGAAATATGTATTGTTGTTGTATGTTTAATGGCAGGTTTTAATATCCTTAAAACACTATACATAAATGAAACAATGCATTATTGCTGTCGATTAAATAATTTTGGATACAGTGTTGTTTTTTACATTTTTTATACAGTCTTAAGACAACAAAGACAGTTTGCATTTATTCAGTGATTAAAGCCTACTTGATAACTGACATGGTTTATAGAAAGCAAAGGTTTTGTCATAATGTATTTCTATCATATAAGTTGGATTTTAGCTTTAATGTACATTTCTTTTTTAACAAATTAGCTGATAATGCCATCGTGAAAAGCTATTGGACTGCCGATTTACTTTCACCCCAAAATGGCGGAAGCACAGGGCCACTACTGCGCTGCTGTTAAACGTTCTATTGAGTTTCGCCTCTTGGTATTCTATACTCTTTGTTACAGTGTGAAAAGTTGAAGTGTAACAGAAGTGTGTGGGTTTAGTTTGGCGACAAAATGACTGCGTTAAAAAATGAATAAATATGTATGTTGCATTTAAGCGCTTTTGTAGTTGACAAGCTCGTCTCAAACTTTCATTGGTTAAATATTTGAAAAACCCATTGACAAACATAAAGGCTGACCAACACTAATGAGTTATGAAATAATACATTCATGATAAATGGAGATATAAGCTTTCGGTCTTAGAGCAACAATTGTAGGGTTTTGGATTAATTGGTAGTCAATATTACAAGCCTTAAATGGAGAGTATGATTTTCTTCTGCAGAACACAAAAGATGTTTTGTAGAACATTGGTACCCCTAAAACCTTGGGGTCCTACAGTCTCAAAAAGGATGTGTTAAATATTAACACGTTGTTTCCTGTTACCCTGTTTAACACATTATGTGTCACTTTAACACATGCAGTGTGATGGTGTCTGTGTAACCATGTGCTTATTAACAGGTGAATGGTGTTCATGTTTAAATATTCACTTCTTACAAACAAAAGTCACTAAAGGGGTCGGAAAGTCGATAAATTTAATGAAAGAGTTGCTTTGCCTAAACAATGCCCTAAAACAACGTAGAGATCATTTTATGAAAAGTGTCAAAGATTTTCGGTTTGTTTTGAAATTGCGGAGCGCCGCCATAATGTATATAAGTAATAAGTGGGAAACACTGATTATGTTTCATTTTGTGTTAATTTTCTGTTAAATATAAGTGACAACACGAGTTGTGTTAAAAATGTTGTCCCAGAAATAACACATTAATGCGTTGTTCTGATCTGAACACTAAGGGGTGGTTTCCCAGACAGGGATTATTTTAAGACTGGACTAGGCCTTAGTTTAAATGGGAAATTTAAGTAGTTTTAACATACCTTACTAAAAACATTACTTGTGTGGATTTTGAGACAACACAAAGGCACTGATGTATTTTGAGATGTGTCAGTGCTAGTTGTTTTCAGTTTGGACAGCTCTTACATTTCTTTTAGTCTAGGACTAGTCTAATCCCTGCCCGTGAAACCACCCCTAAATGTGTTGTTTTAACACAACCGTTTATAGAGTGTATTGACTTACACCGTATTGACACAAAACCACTGAGACATTTTTCCACTGAGACAAAATATCTCAGTGGCTATACAGGTTTAATTACACGGCTTGTTGGAATGCTTGATTCTGATTGGCCAGTCGCGACATTTGCAGGTTTATTATTCCCAGATAACAACCGCTCAAAACTAATAACATACGGTAACCCGGATGCTGCAAATCATTTTGACAGGCACTGTTGAATATTACACAAATATTAAATATAAATATGTTTTTTTTATAATATGACATTATATTTACAAATGATTAAACCAAATTGCCTGTTTGTTTGCCTGCAAACATTGTTTCTTACATTAAAACCAAAAGTAAACCGCTTTTTCTCACAGAAGAGACGCATTCTGTAAAAATTATCTAAAAAAATGTCTAATTCACATGTCATGTCCAGTTTTTTGCTCATGTGGCAAGTAGCCGTGTAATAAGCCCCTTCAGTGTGATACAAGACCCTTACTTAAACAACATGAGAGTAAAGAAATGATGAAAATTTTCATTTTGGATGAACTGTCCCTTTAAATTCAAGTAATAGTAAAAAATGTCAAATATAAATAGCATAATTTTTGGAATGTTCAAAAGTCTACTTGCTACGAAAATGTGTGTAAAAGTACAGGTTTAGCTATAGCCTATGTGAGTGCTACAAATACTGTACATTTGCTCATAGCTGTAACACTCCCATTCTGCCCCTGTGTAGTTTTTGTGTTCTTGGACCTTTAATTTAAAAAAGACTTTATTACCCAGCATTCACCTCACCTCCGTCATCTTGATTGGACTCTCACCTGTTGTTCGTTTGTGTTCACACCTGTTCTGTGTTTGCACTTGTATTTAAGTTGTCATTTGAGTTCTTTTTGATGTCCGGTCTATTTGTATTCTGTTTGTCTGTTAGCAACCGTAGCGGTGCATGTTGTGTGGAATACCTGTTTTTGGAATGCTTGCCTGAATACCTGTTTTTGGAATACTTGCCTGAATACCTGTTTTTGGAATACTTACCTGAATACCTGTTTTTGGAATACTTACCTGAATACCTGTTTTTGGAATACTTACCTGAATACCTGTTTTTGGATCATTTTGCCTGTGTGTGTGTCAATAAACCTACCTTCACTACATCACATTGTGGCGTGCTCACCTGCCTGTTCACCTGCACCATTACAGAAGAACGGACCACACACCATGACCACGCCACAAGCTACCACGGGCTCTACCTCCACACCTCTGGACCCCCTCACCACGACCATGCCTCCGGAGATGACCCTGCTGGCAGTATGGCAGGATGGCAGGTCTCTGGAGCGTTATGCGGGGGGAGTACTTCGAGGTACTTCGACAGCACCTTCAATCACGTATTTCTGATCGGCTTGGATGACGATCTACTCGCCTACCTTTTGCTCCCTGACGTGGGGGAGTCCCGGCTGGAGGACTTTATGAATATGGTCCTCCAAGTTACGGGTTCTTCCTTCCGTGTCGGGGAGGCTGACGGGAGAGCGGAGGTTGGCCATCCAAGTCCGATCAGATGCTGAGGGGTCGTCCTCACTCACCCAAGCTCCGTGCCTCAGCCCCCCGCAAAAACCAGTCGTTGTAGGAAACGGCGTTCAGTTCCGCCTGTCCAGGCTTACGACTCTTTGCTACGATGCTCACCCGAGCCTGCGTGCCTTCCTTCAGGAGTTTGATCCCCTGTGCAGCCCCCTAGTCTCTGTTCCAGAGTTGGTGCCTCTGTGTGGTTTTTTGTGTTCTTGGACCTTTAATTAAAACTTTTTTTTTTTTACTTCATTAGCCAGCATGCACCTCACCTCATCTCACCTCCGCCATCTTGTTTGGACTCTCACCTGTTGGCGTAGGGTTAATAAAAAAAATCATTGTCTTGGTATGAAAACAATGGAGGTATATGAGATGTCATCATATAAATGTGTGTGTGATTATGAAAGGTCATTTTGAAGTCAAATATTATCAAATGTCATTCACAGTTTTACACTGAGCCAGCAGCATAAACAGAAGAGAAAAGGTTGAATGTGATCACATTTCTCATTGCTTGCCTAGGGTCACACGTAACTGATACCAGATATATAAAAGAGATTACCTGTTCTAAGCCCGCTGAGGATGCACAGAACAGAGAACCAGTGAGACAGAGAGATTTCAAAAAGAAGTTCTCAAATTTAGAATTCAATTGTGTGCTATATTTTTTGTATAATGATATAATAGGTGATATACTGTAACTACTGTGAATGTGTAATGTTTTCAGGGCGCTAACAGAAAAGTACTAAAAATAACTGCAGGTGAAAATGACTTTTTTGGACAAAAGTTCAATACGCAGCATGGCTTTAATTGATTACATAATAATCTGCATTATTATGTAAATGATAATAATTAGGGGGCAGTTGTGGCCTAATGGTTAGAGAGTCGGACTCGTGACCAGAAGGTTGCCGGTTTGATTCTCAGTACTGGCAGGTAGCAACAGATGTGTCCTTGAGCAAGGCACCTTACCCCCGTTTGCTCCCCGGGCGCTGCAGTGTTAGCTGCCCACTGCTCCCGGTGTGTGTGTGTGTGTGTGTGTGTGCGTGCTTGTGCGTGTTCGTTCACTATTCACTGGTTGGGTTAAATGCAGAGGTCACATTTCTGCAGTGGCGGTCCGTGACTTCTTTTCCAGGGAGGCACGAATGTGAAGTTCGGTATTTAGCCCATCATGTGTGAGGCCTGTCATGTCAAAATATGTGTTTGGTGCCTCACGTGAACGTATGTGCATTGCGCATCATGTCAAAATACGTGCCTGCTGTAGACGTGTTGAGAGGGTTTATCATAAAAGAGATGCTCGCGTTCACAAGATATTCCCAAGACACTCGCTTAACATTTAAGTCTAATTACACATGAGATTAAGCCAATATCTAGCAAATGCGAGCGTCTTTTGTCATAAACCATCTCGACGCATCTACAGCAGGCACGTATTTTGACATGATGCGCGATGCACATACGTTCACGTGAGGTGCCGAACACATATGTTCACATGACAAGCCGCACACATGACGCGCCAAACACATATTTTGAATTTTTGCCTCCCCGGAAGAGAAGTCACGGACCGCCACTGCATTTCTGGTATTGGTCACCATATCTAACAAATAGGTCACTTTCACTTTCAAATACTGTAGTACATGAATATAATTATTTATTTCCATATGGTTTATGTACCACAGTGCTATCATAGTACATTTTGTATAAAGACCAGGTCAAGAATTTGATGTACAGCCTTAGCTTTCTAACCTTTGAAGTTTATGACAAAATGAGTTGTGTGGATGTGTTTGTTTTATAGAGAGAGAAAGTTTAAGTGTTGAAAGCTCTGTGATTTACAGTAAGTGAATGGCTGTGTGCCAGACAGGAGCTGCACTGATGGGGATAACAGACACATCAGAAAGTCCCAGTGAATAAAGAGAATGAGAGAAACCCCCATACGCTAATAAGAAAAACAGAAGCTGAAAGGACAGAGCAAAAGGAGAGAGATCAGCAGGGATTATAGAGGAAACACTGATATGAAGGAGCAGTTTCAGTCTTCCTTGCTGTTGAATGGAGTGATGTCATCATTCAGAAACAGGTCTTTGTCATCCTCTGATGTGGAACCAAAAATGATTTGAGAGAAAATGACACAGCAGCGAAAGTCCCTTTTTGAGCAGTTGATCTCGGACATCTTTTGCTTCTAACCAGTGGTGTAGCATCTTGGGGTTATGAAACGTTTGTAAATATTAAATGTGATGCTGCCAGGCTGGCAAACGTTTTTAAAACACAGCCAGGGAAACAGTTAATAGCCAGATTGAATAATAATCAGACTGGCTTATTTTTTGTTTGTATTATGTGCCAACTGGTCCGTGAACTGTCGGTGGGTGTGCCCATTGAGTCTAAAACCAGAATGGGTAACTGGATTTAGGTTTATCCGACACACTGGAGATGGTTTGAGACTCTGGATTAAGTGATAGGGTTGGATTAGTATTGAGGCTCCCATCTGAGCAAAACATTGCCCAAGATCAAACAGACGTTAAAACACTGCTGCATACAAAAATCTCATACTGTTACTCTGGTCCGCTCACCTGCCTTCAGGTGTGTACGCACCCTCTACGTTTAAACTTCAAAGACTCTTACTTAACAAAAAATCACCACCCTTCATCCCAAACGGATCCTTATAAGTCTATAATGGTCATCAACTGTACGACAGCACACATTCAGAGTGTGAGAGGACATTCCCCAACCCTTAGTCGGAGTGATGGACTTTATGGTCTATTAAGAACATGACAAGATAATGACAGTCTTTACACTTTCTCGAAACTCCCCTAAACAGGGGATTAACTCAATGTGTAGTCTCAGTTTAGACTTTTCTTTAGTCCGTATGACATAAAGGTGTGATCAAACAGCGGTTTTGTGTGGAGAAAAGGGCTTCTGCTCAATCCCCTGCAGCACACAACAGACACATAATGAAAGTGATGGAAGAGAGGTTGACATCACTGAACCGTGATGTCAGTGTTTATTGTCGCTTGTAACTTTTGAAATTAGCAGCGTCTGTGAATTAACATGTGAAATGCAATTTAAAGCTCAAAAAAGGTTATGAATTATGGAGGGTGTTTCAACCTGTAATTCTCATGGTTTCTGCACAGGAACTACTTGTACGCATGTACATTTACCCCAGATGCTGCCAGGTCTGCAATGTGTGGGTTGTCCTTTACCTCTTTTATTCTTTTTCTGGTGCTTCTTGATAGGTTTGATGGGCGTCCACTGAGTTGTGGTCATGCTGAAAGCGCTCCATTTGTAGATGATGCTTAACCACTTTCCTAAGGATGTCTCATTTAATTGGTCTGCTTAACTGATTCATTAAGAATTCACCTGAATATGTTACCAACTTGACTTTACCAATGCAGCTGGGCCTTCACTTACTTTTGCACATACAATGATTCAATCTTTCATGTTGTTTTTTGGCTACTCACAAAATTCCCTCTAAACAAACATATGCATCAACATACATCTGACATTTCATTTATAAAAAGCAAGTGATGATAAAAAAGAAAATCATAAAACAACAGAAAACTCTGAACAGTTCAAGGGGTTCACAAACTTTCAAGCAGCACCGTACCCACTTATCAATAAACAGACATCAGAGATGGCATTACACACCCTCTGTGGCATTTCCTCCATTTCGTGTGTGCGTGTAGTTTCTTATTATCGTCTGAGGAGTTTCTCATACACAAAATCCCACGATGAAACTGATAAAGATGATAGTGTGTGTGTTCAGTTGTATAATAATACATATAATTTCTAATGATTGTTTGGGCAAATATGTGCATGTTACAATTTACATAGATTTCGAATGCCGCTTTCTGTAAAGTCAGTTCATGTAAAATGTATATTTGAGCCCGCTAAAAATGTTGGTAAAACATATTTGTGACCATTTTTGGGGGGGATTTACTTTTCCACAAACTAATCATTCTGTAAAGTACATTCTAAAAAATTATATTGATATTTTTAATATTGACTGAGTAATGCCATGTCAAACTTATAGACTTTTACCCACATTTATGCAGTTTGCATGAAGTTTTGCTTAAAACTGCTTATTGTCGTGTAGTTATGCCATCTACCAGCAGAACTGGCAAAAAATGACTAAACTCAAACCCTACCCTGGGTTTAAGAAACACTGCCCCCATCTGAAAGCACTGACCTGAACTTGTTGTCTCATACTGGTCAGAATGTTCAAAACAAAGCAAAGTTTTGATACCACCGCAGTGTCTAAAAGTTTACTTTTCAGTGTAATGTGTAACCCTAACCCTAAAAGACTTTTTAAAAAAAAGTTGGGTTTTACCTGTGTCGGGTAGACACTTTTCATGCTTTAGTAGATACAACAACAGTTTCTGGATTATGTCATTAACCACAGCCATCTCCCTTTCATAATTGTGTGTCTGTTAATGTAATTTTACTGTTTCTCTCCCTGTTTCAGTGGCTTATTTTTCAACACTTCCCAATGTAAAACTTAAGCTCTTCATGATGCTTTTATTAATTCACAAAAACCTACATTTCCAAATTTGCAAGCAGCCATCTCTGATACATCTGGTCTTAGTTAAAACACCATTACAACGATAAATATTTAAGAAAAGGATTTTCACATGATACAATATTTAGACTGTGCTCAACATCAATTCCCCTGGTGATATACAACCATTACACACCACAATTATGGCCACTGGCTAAAAATAAAACCCTAACCCAAAATAAAACTAAGACACCACAAACGTATTCCAAATCCTTTTAACACAAACACATGCACATGCACAAACACACATCTTGGTAGATATTTTCCAAAAGCTAGCAGGCTATATACATGGGCAGTGCTTTGCATTGGACAGCAAGGCAGCTTGTTAGGTTTTGAGCAACACAAACACGTAAACATGCATTCCCGTACAGGAAGTGTTTATCCCACAAACAGGAAATCATCATCAGTGAGCCACAAAAACAGCACTGAATGATAAATGCAGGGGGGGTGTAGCAATCTATACCTAAGGTACATCCAAGCCATTCTGATATTTCTAAATTTAAAACTTCTCAGATATTCATGATGGAAAAGCTGCAGGGTGTACATGAGTGTCTTTCTGCACCATTAGTAATGTCAAACATAAATCACAACAGTTGTGTTTAAAGTCCCAGTAAACCAGAAGTTGCGATCGTTTTTACTTCCGTATTCTGACGCATTTCCAAGTGCAACGGAATTTCCGGAATAGTGGCCATGGCTCATGTTTCCCATTGCGATTTGATAGTGTAAAAAAACATGCGTTGCATTTTGAAATGAAACTAGCAGCAGACTGATAGTTGAAGGGGAGGAGTTAACTGCTCTGCCCCGCCCAAGCCATCTAACTGACATCATCTGAGACGGATAGCCACTAGAGGGCGGAAGTGCATTTTCAGATTTTGATTGTGAGATTATGAGGGCACATGACTTTTTAAAAGTGAATGACCCACACTGATATGCTATTAATAACAAACACTGCAATATTCCATGAAATAATAGGAATTGTTATTTTTAATTTTACCAGGACTTTAAAAAGTAAAAATCACATAAATTATTTTCAAAAATTACAAAAACAAATGTAAAGATGAGTTTGGCATCATTTTTTATTTTACTTTATAATAATATAATTATTGTTCAAATATGATATTGTGACAGCCCTAGTATGGCCAATAGCAGATAGAGGGAGTATACTGTATGTTTAGAGACATAAAAAATATTGTTCTAAAATATTTCTACACTTCTGGATAAAGGTCAGTTGGTTTGGCACAGAGTTTTGATCTAAATTGTTGTTTTGTTTTCTTGGTTGCAGAGTGTCCAAGACAATTACAAACAAAAATGTTTTATAAGAGCCCAATTGTCTCTCTCAAATAAAAGAAGAATCTTCTTCATATAGTTCTTTCATTAGACACCTTGTAAAATTCATTATAAAAATATACTCCATTTATTTTCTAAATTCTGTTCTCATTTGTGTCTGTTTTTATAAGAAACTCTAACACAAACATGAAAAACAAAGCTCTGACTTTAGTTTAGTTTTATCTCTGGGAGTTTGCTGACATACTCCTCACGGTGGATGACATCACTGTTAGTCGCAGTAAGGGGAGATTCTGGGGAAAGTCTGGGAATAAGGACTTATCCCAGTGGGCTGATCGGTCATTGGTCTACATGACTGACCTCAGATCAGTGGTGTGTATCGTCACAATAAACTCTATTATTATTCAGTGGGTGGTGGGGCTGATACCAGATAAATGTTCCTCTATGAATGCAAAGCACACAAGACGCAAACATCAGGTCTTTGTCATGCACAAAGATTTGATCTTGTTCCTTTTTCATGCCCCTTGATTTCCTTGCAACGTCAGGTTAAACACACTTGCCGATCCTAAAGAATAGTTTTTTTGATAAACTATGTCAATTGTGAGTTTTCTGGCACAGCTTATATGATACAGTTAACAGTATAGTGTATTATCTTCTCCAGCCACAATACCGAATTAGCATGCAATGACTTTCTTGTAGATGTCCCTGCATGTGCTTGAATTTAAGCATTTCAGCATTTGAAACACAATAGCTTTTTAGCTCTTTATCAGTATCTGTATTGTCTTCTGACGACAAATAATTAGATATGAACCCACGAGATGACATTTCGATGACTTGCCGTGACCTACACACAGGCGTAGTGATCAGAATGTGTGTCAGATCATCTCAGGACACACACAGACGACAACACTGAAGCTTTTTCACCGTCGGGCCAAACCGTTCTCTTAGCTTTCTGTACCTATCTTGCCAAGCCAGTACAGATATGGTTTCATTTCCCACTGTGAGGCTGATAACAGATCTCCTTGGAATTTAATACAAATGCATTATTTGTTGTGATGTAAATGTTATTGAGAAAAGATATTTCTGTTTTAGGACTGCTAAATAACAGGCAAGATCTCCAAATCCACAGATCTCTCCAAATATGCACTTGGCTAGCTACAGACAGAACTCGATAGGCAGAAAACAGACAGCTGACCAAGGGTGGCAACATTCGACTTTCTACAAGCACAATTCCAGGCCGGGCCGAGAAAGTTTGTAGTTGTGGTGTGAAGAATCAGGTTCAAGTGGATATATAACTGTAACCTTTCCTTATACTTTTCCTAGAACCGTTCTGCCCAACAGTGGCTTGAATCAGGATACTCAAGTTTTGACTTGGAATAGTTATCAGCCACTCAGAATGCTCCCTGAGGTAAGTATTGACACACTGTAAGAAATTGCTGTAATTTTTACAGTAAATATTTACAATAGACAACTGTTATCTGAAAATTACAGTGCTACAGTGCTACTTTGTGGGAGCATGCTAAAAGACTGATGTAAATTTTACAGTTAAACAAGCCAATATTGTATAATTTACAGTAAAAAACTGCATGATACTTCACATTTCATTTTCTTAAAAAAATTAATAACTTCCTAGTCTTTGTTACTTTTTAATCAGCTATGTACATTAGGATTTTATGTTACATTTAATGCTGTTAAATGAATGTTTATTATAATTTTTTTTAATGTTGTGTGTTACCATGATGGTGTTTAGTGTTTGTGCGAATGACAATGTGCACCTTCAATATATTAGTATTATCCTTCTCAACTGATGGAAAAGCTGATTGTGATGAACTTTGATTCATCACATGACTCATCACTTCTATTTGGTGGTTGTCAGTGTATTATTAAGTTAGAAAACAGATAATAGTTCTTTAATAGATTGGTAAATTAACATTATATCAGTTAACAAAATACAGTGTTTTACTGTAAATTCACAGTTGCTCTGGTACAATTTTACAGTGACAGCTGTAAAACAAAAATGTATATTTACAGAAATATGCTGTATTTTTTTTTTTACAGTAAAACTGTAGTTAATGATCTACAGTACTCTTGTAAAAATGTACAGTTTTTCTGGCAACCAAAATTGCCAGTAAGTTGCTGTAAAGTGTACTGTAAATATTTTCATAAATCTATTTAAAATTATCGCAGCGAGTATTAATAATACTGTACACTCTTAAAAATAAAGGTGCTTCAAAAGGTTATTTGATACCATAGAAGAACCTTTTGTCGCTTTGGATAAAAGCGTCTGCCAAATGCATAAATGTTTTGGTTCTATAAAGAACCTTTAACATCTGAAGAAACTTTCTGTTTCACAAAAGGTTCTTTGTGATGAAAAAAGGTTCTTCAGATTATAAAAAGTAAGAAAGAGATGGTTCTTTAAAGAACCTTAGGCTGAATGGTTCTGTGTGGAACAAAAAAGGTTCTTCTATGGCAACCTTTTAAGCACCTTTATTTTTAAGAGTGTAGTAAAGCTATACCATAAACATGTCTAAGGCGACTCTGACAGTTCCCATGCGCATCTTAAAAAACTTCTAAGATCTGGAAGGTATTTAGAAACCAAAACGATAGGCTTTTGCATAGTAAAAGTGCTCAGATCTTGCCGGAATTCCCTTCTCATTTATTAGACCGTAGTCCTGCAGTCTGCCCACAGAGCTTGGCTGCTTCCCATCCCCGCTCAATAGCAGCTTTTCAAGGGCTTTTAAAGACGGCTTGTTCATCGGTGGCATCCCACCGCAGCGGGAGCAGAAAAGCCCAAATGAAGGCAAAACCCACAGCATTGTATCTGATGAGATGCTGCTCACTTTGACAACAGTATAACACAAGTGTGTAACTGATATGTTACTCATGCAAAAAGAAAACATTTGTATCCTTCTCAATCCTAACACACTTGCATACGTTTTAAACATCAAAAGTCAATAAAATTAGTTTTGCTTATTTCTGACCGTTGCATGTGAGAAGTGTGTGAGCAATGTGCTTTGCCCTGCGGGTTCACCTGTGACCCTCTTCCACACCCTCAGAGCACCCTGCAGAGGTCATGACCTTTCACCTGTCCCTCTCAAACTACCAACAGAGAGGTCACACTTCACAAAGACAAGAAGAGAGACGTGGAGAGAAAGGAGCCTTTGTCTTTTGTTTCTTCTCTGATCCTCACGCAGCACGGCCGTGCTTTATCTTGATCTTGTTTCCTCTATCCTCTTTACTTTATCCATTTTCCCCTGTTTTTTCTTTTGAATTAATTTGGGATTTGAATAGTACAGTATCTTGTCATTATAGTTCTAATATGCACTATAAATGAATGATTCATTTGTAGAATGAATTTTATTTTTTATTAAATATGAATAAATGCTAATTATATTATAAATAAAATAATGTTTTTTGAACTTTAAACACACAGTCTAAAAAGTTATGCATAAGCATACCCCTCACTCAATTTTTTAGGTTTATTCTTAACACAAGTTAAACTAATAATGACAAAAAACCCATCTCTTATTTGTCCCTACCATTGTCCCTTGCCAGATATTATCATAATAATACATTTGGAATATCTGAGGCAGAAATGTGTGCGGTGTATTTTGTTGAGTTGGTAAAATGAAGGGAATATCCATGTAACTGTCGTGTCTCTGCAGTATGGATGCTGAGAGGAAGATGCACATCCCGTCCAGCTGAATGACTCTATTTTTTACTGTACAGGATATACAGCGGAAGTCAGCTGTGTTGGCAGCCGCAGACATACTTTAGTGCCAACAGGGTACACGTCTTCCTGTTATATTTATTTCGATTTTGTATAAGATTGCTTTTACAGGCCTCTGTCTTCATTCATATCTGGTTTCCATCATAAGTGTGGTAAATATAAGCAAAAATGTATTCTTTTTTTTGCAATTGGTGATTAGGTGTTTGTTCTTCTACAGGCTTTTGGTTAACAGTCCAGACCCTTAACAGCAATATTATCATTAACATAATTGAATTATCAGCACTTAACTACAATTTACAATTGAATCCAATAGTTTAGATTACAATGTGATAGGAAAAAATGACACACAACAATATTTTGATTTTAATTATATTTATTTTTCATTAATACATTTATGTTTTGTATAATGGGTAGGCTATCACAGAAAAAGTCAATGATAGTCAAACTGCAAATATGCCGTAAAGATTGCTGTCTAGGCCAGCTAGTGTTGGCTTTAGTGTAATGGGCAATATGTAGGCTATTTATAAGAGCTTCCCTCGTATTTTGTGTTATAGCATTGCGCGTACAGTATTCGTTTATGACGTTTAAGGGCCAAAGAGAATCAGGTCAATCTCATGCATAACATCTCTTATCTGAGCTTCTAAGAGGGCTATAAGCTTCTTTAGAAACAGCTTCCATAAGAAATTATTCTAACATGAGATTTCATATTTAACAATATACAAATGTTTTTATGAACAATTTACACAGAAATCCACTTAAGTTTCTTGAATGAGTCTCGCAGTCTGTACCTTTATGTGTTTTGGCAATACTCTTAATGGAGGTTACTGTGTTACAGAGACTAGCTCAATGTGTCCACGTTCCATAGAAACTATTTTAAAAAGGGATGTGTGTGTGCGCGCGTGTGTGCATAATAAAAGCAGTAACAGGAAGACATGGAAAACCAGCTGTCCACCAATCAAGGCTGCTGTCTGTCATTACCTCATCAGTCTGAGCTTACCGCGCACACACACACACACACACACACTCACACACACACACACACACACACACACACACACACACACACACACACACACACACACACACACACACACACACACACACACACACACACACACACACCAACCCTGGGTTTCCATATTTTTGTGAATTTTCCACAGACATAATTATTTTGATACTGTACAAATGTGTCTCTGTTGTCTGATCTAACTAGTAGTTTTTATAAAGCTTCTGTGTAACAGTCCAAAATGTCAAATGTGCTACAGGAATTTATTTGAACTGAAATTTGAATTTAAAAAAATCTTTGCTGAAGAAAACATCTATGGAGAGAGTGTGTGTGTGTGTGTGTGTGTGTGTGTGTGTGTGTGTGTGTGTGTGTGTGTGTGTGTGTGTGTGTGTGTGTGTGTGGTTACTTCCTGATATACACAAAGGTGTAGGTCTTGTGTGCCAGAGTGTGTCCGGAAGCAACGGGCCATGGCCAGTTCACCTGTGTTATATTTTTGCCGTGTATGCTTTGTGTGTGGCCGTGTGTAGCTTTCTTCCACCTTTTCACCCTTTTGAGTTGAAAGTGTTTGGATGAAGTTCACTGAGTTTTGAACAGATCAACAATGAAGTATCCAGAGCTAAGTATGGACTTTGGTTTTTGTGATTTGTGTTTTGTAATGTTTTCATCAGTATTCATTATTTTCTCTGCAGTGTCTATTTTCCATCTGTTTCTGACCTGCTGTCATGAATGAATATATATGTGTGTGTGTGTGTGTGTGTGTGTGTGTGTGTGTGTGTGTGTGTGTGTGTGTCTGTTGCAGAGTGCACATTTCCTTATTGACATACCCTTAGTCCCTTGTCTGAATCTCATGCCGTCTTGTAAGGAGAGGGTCGATGGATCAGATTTGGACACATACCGTGTTCACTGATATGTGCGCAGAGGTCACATAGATAAGATGACCTGTGTGGGTGACCCACGGTCTGGTGTCTGCATGGGGAAAAGGCCGGGATGTGATGCAACAAGGTTAAAGGTCAAAGTTCAGGACTAATGGTTCAGTGCAGGAAAATGTGCAGCCATGCATGTATGTGCTGTCAACTTCAGACATCTAAAGTTTGATGTCACGGTAGGGTGACCAGACGTCCCAATTTCACGAGGAGCGTCTCGAAGTTGTAAACATGACTTGGTTTCTGCTGTTAGGGTCAATGTTTTGGTAGCAATCGTCTATCGACTGAGTACAACTTCAAAATCAGCTCACAATCTGAATCACCATTACAACAACTATATTCCCTATATTGTAAACATCTGGTCTAGTTTTCTGAGAAATTTCCAAATTAAAAACGTGTTTCAACACCAAAAAATTCCTGGTTAAATACAAGTTGAAATAGAATAAGTAACAAATAAAAAACACAAGACATTAAATATATTGTAGATTATTTGTTTGATTCAAATTATTGCTGGGACATTCAGTATTCCCTGGATATTGGTAGGGACATGTCCCTAGTCTCGATTCACATTTTATAGGTTTTGGTTTCAATTTTGTAAATATTTTGGGTAAGTATTTTTCTGATGTAAATCAACATTCAATAACAGACAAAGCATTTGTTGTTTTGTTACGTTAATTTAAATCAGTTAATTGCTGAATTTAACAGGAAGTGAGGAGCCAAGGAAAAGTGGAACACAATAAGCTTGAAGATATCAGACTGATCTGATGTAGCAACCGTTTCTTTCAGTTTAATAAAGCTATGTTCTCTTTGCATTGGGAATACCAGTAACTACTGGGACAAGCCAATGTTCAGTGCCTTGCTCGCTCTTTTTCTTCATAAACATCACTGGAACTCATAAGAAAGAAAAACCACAAATACGGTCAGTTGCTTCTCCTAGCAATCTCTCTTGAGATTTGTGCCTATAAATGTGTTTTTATCTAGAGCTATTCATGAGAAAACTCTAGATATTAAAGTTTTAAAATTCCACAGGCCTTTTAATGGCAAAAATTGGTTTTGAATTTTCTTTCTCAAGACACTTTTAATAGTCAAGATTACATAAACGTTTTATTTGAGATATTTAAGAGTATAAGAAACTATAAGAAAGTACTGTGTAAAAAATATAAGCTCCAAGTAAGATGGGAAATCCTTTTTGAGAGGACGGTCCAAACTAAATGTGCGAGACCTGAGACAAATAAATGGAATATCCCTGCATATTCATCAATTGGAAATGATCATGAACTTTTCATGTTTTTTTTTTTTAGGGAATACACCCCACAATGGAGGCACGCACACACACGGACCTGTATGTTTTTTCCATATTTCCCCTCAGAACATCACATGGGAATTTCAGTTTCTACATTCTCTCCAATTGTCCTTTAGAAGGAAAACAAAACTTCTTAGATGCTGAACGGAAGTAAACACTTTAATCTGAATCAATGACAAATGACTATTTCCTGTTTGAGGGAGGAATGAATGTCCATGAACCATAATGGCAAAACCTCTCTTAGCACCAACCTTCCATAATGTGACTTTGTGTTTGTGAGTGTGTGTTTAGGAATGCTCTAGAGCCCCACTTAATGACTCCTTTTCACTCCAAATGTTTTGTACATGCATGTGTGTTTGAGACAGAAAGAGAATGATACTGATATTGATCTTATTTACAGTTCAGTCAGCCATTTTGAGACCTTTCAGCTTCAGGAAATGAGGGCCTATGGGGGTTGACGATATGTTTATTGATGTGTATCTACGTGTGTATGTGTCTTGAGGAAGCTTTTAAGAGCTTAAGCTGTGAGTCCTCTCCTTTATCCATCTTAACACTAACTGAGGCCTAAAAATGCATGCGTCTTACTAAACATTTTGGTGTTTGTCCTGAAGTCCTGGCAGGGGTGACTCTGATATGTGAAGTGCACTTGTATGTAAAGGCCAACTTGTGTGTACTTTTTTATTTTAATTTAAAAATATTTTATCATCTCTCTTTATTATAAAGATATAGACTTAATAATAGACTTAATACATGGTTATTTGTAAATATGGGTTGTTGCAATAAACCAATATCGACAAAAATGATTGACATCCTACACATGAGGAGATCAGATGCAATAGCCTGAAAACGCCACCTATGTGAATAATAATATTGACCAAATGCTCTTGACATGTATTATTTGTGACCCTGGTCTTATGTAGCATTAGAACATTTGTAGTAATAGCCAAAAATATATTGTTTCATGAAGATATTTTGTACATTTCCTACAGTAAATATATCAAAACTTTTCTTTTTGTGAGTGGATGCAGCAAAATCACTAACAAAAATGCTTTCGAATTTTAGCTTTCGGGTTCATCTATTCTCCACAATGTCATTACAGCGGTAACCTTTGAGACTAGTTTTGTTGTCCAAGGTCACATATGTTCATAAAATACCTTCACTTCAAATCCACTTAATCCCAGCCTCAGAAATACCAAAAAACTCCATGCCGATTTGTCGGTAGAATCCTGTAAATGCCGTGCACTTGTGACTTGGTAGTCACATGGATCACATGCAGCGCTCTCCAAAGTGTGCTTCAGTTTCATAATTTTAGAATTCAGTTTCATAATATTTTACATTGTGATTTTCACTATTTGCGATGTTTTTAGTTGCATCTTTAGGGATTTTGTAACTGTTTACTATGGGATTTAGAAATGGAGGTTTTTGGCCAAAAAGCTTGTATGCACTTAGAGGGTTTTGCAGCTAAAGACAGTCAAATTTGTTAAATACTAATAAAATGACTAAAGTGATATTTGTGAATTTTAAGTACTGACAAATAACCTTTTCATTGCCATTAAAGTGAAATGAGTGAACCTAAACATAAGCACCTGATAAAAAATGCTCATTCACAAGAAACATGTCAGATGCACTTTTGTTTGTATTTTTTATGAGCTGGGTGGTTTTGTTTTTTTGCCCTTGGTAGTCTTCTGGAGAAGCATTGGAAGTTTTGCTGTGCTGCCTTCAAATACTATATAGGTTTTGGAACAGTTTATGTCTAACATCTGGTGTAGACAAAAAAAACATGTTGGGCGGTAAGGGACACTAGTTTTGTCAGTCACTTGGCAGACTTAATTCGTAAATGTGTGTGTGTGTGTGTGTGTGTGTGTGCGTGCGTGCGTGCGTGTGCATGTACGTTTGTGTGCGTGGCCTGTCCATTGTACTCTGTGACTGCAGCAGATGTGCACTAAACAATGCAATGGATAAATAAAAGGAAACTGTGTATAAATAGTCTAGTGTGTGTGTGTGTGTGTGTGTGTGTGTGTGTGTGTGTGTGTGTGTGTGTGTGTGTGTGTGTGTGTGTGTGTGTGTGTATGTGTGTGTGCAGCTGCAAAGCACAAGCATGTGAAGGCATTTGGACCTATAAAGACATTCTAAAGCAACCATATGGCCTTTTCTCTCTTTTTCACTCTCTTCTTTTCAACAGGTGTTTGGCATATGATGCAACGTAAAGATTAAATGCAATAAAACTTGGCTTGCGTGTGTTTATATACAGGTGCGTGTGAAGATCAATATGTTGGCAGACGTGGTTGAATCCAGATTTAAATACGACTCAGATAAGAAACCCAGAAATAAATCTCTCTCTCTGTTATAGTGCCCACACACACAGAATAATGCTATCAGCCGCTGATAACGTCTGATAAAACACAATGCTCATGGCTTCTGAAACGGTGACCTCTTACAACATACAGGAAATGACTATGAAAGCCAAAAGAAAGGGAAACAAACGAGAGAGAAAGGGAAACTCCAACAAATACATGAGAGTATAGGATGAGCAGACGAGTTCTGGAAATAAAGCCATGTTTACACGATTAATACAGAAACGTTTTTCCTTTTGCGACACCAGTGCCAAAATGATGCATTACATGAATTCAAATTCAAAACACATATTAAAATGCTGTATTACTCATGCCAGGACAGTCCCGGAGGCTGCCATTATTGTTTTTGGAATACTCGCGCATGCGTTCACAACGTCAGTTTTCTCAGTTTGCATAGAGACGATAATCATGCGAGTTTAAAAGCTTGTACTTTGAGACCTGTTTTCAAAAGTTTGCATTTTCAGTCCCCCAAAACACCATAAACGGGTAAACAAACAGCCTAAAACGTCTGAAAACAGCCTCATGTAAACGGCCTCTAAGTCGTATATTTTTTATACGATTTTTGAGGGTATACGTTTGTATAGAAGCCACAAGTCTTTGACTTCATTGTTAAAACATTTTGCGTTGGAAAATCAAGCCCCGCCCACTATTTTCCTCATTTGAAATTCCATATCACTCAGCAATACATCAGTATAATGGGAATTCGTAACTATTTTAAAAGTTTGTTCATTCGTATGAATTTATGCTATTTTATTTGCACGTTTTAGTGTGATTGCTTTCGCACCAGTGATGTTGGATTTAGGGGAGGGGCTTCATTATTGCTTTTTTTCTAATACTTAGTTACAAATTCCAGCAAGATCAGGTTGGGTAAAGACGATCGCCACTTCACATGGACTTCAATGGGTACAACTAAAAACCTTGACACCAAAATAATAAACCAAGCAATAATTTCTTCAGATACTAGACTTGTTTGACTTAGAAACCCGACTCCCGAGGAAAGCCAGGCATTTGAATGACCTATTTTTTTGTCAGATATGGTGACCCATACCCGAAATGTGACCTCTGCATTTAACCCAACACACACACATCAAGTCGTGAAACGGGGGTAAGGTGCCTTGTTCAAGGGCAGGTCAGTTGTTACCTGCCGGTACTGAGAATCGAACCAGCAACCTTCTGGTTACGAGTCCAACTCGCTAACCATTAGGCCACAACTGCCATTTGACAGATTGACATTGTTCTTCCCATTTTTGTGAGAACTATACTCGTGATGACCAGTGAAGTGACTGTGGGCGGTCTGAAGCTGAGATCATCCGTCAGTGACCTTCAGCATAATAACAGGCCTGGTTAAGAGAACGGTATGGGCTGAGCTCTAAAACACAGCTTATTGAGTGAGTGTTGAGTTTAGTTGGAAGCCGAATCAATTACACCTCACTTTATTTTATTTTAAAGGAGAGCACCTATTCTCAGGTTCTAGGACTATCTCTCTCTTTCTCTCGGTCTTTCGTCCTAGTTTTCTGTATTCTGTGACAGCACCTTGGGGAGTTGTGGTGCGAGGGAGGGGGGCTGTAAAAAACGAGGAATAGGGGCTGTGTAGGTTGCATTTAGTCGCTAAAGGTTCAGCTGTCCTATATTAGTGACACACTTGAGCGGAAAGATGAGACCAGCGGCGTATCTGATGATCAGATGGATGGATGTGTACAGATAGACCAGTATGTGTCAGTCTGATATTGTGTGTGTGTGTGTGTGTGTGTGTTAGAGCAGTTTTCTGGTTGGGCTTTGGTTTCAAAGGCAGGTGTGTTACTGAGACCCTATAAAAGATATTCACTCCCTTTCTCTCTCTTGGGTGTGACTGTGTTTGGTTCAGCCTCAGGGCGCCACGTGAATGTCATCGTGACCTTTTGAAATCAAATGCTGAAGTCCTCACAACAGTTTAGTAGATCCAGAAAACCAATAATACTAGTTTGGCTTCAGTTAAAGGAGCAGTTCACAGCAAAAACAACTTTCCATTAATCACTTAAGGATTCTTATAAGCATTTAAAAGAATGTCCTGATCATTGAGGTCCTGACTGATCTGATTGATGTTAATCTGAGTTTTTGTCCTGACAAGCTCACAACAACAGCAATACATGAAATGTGACACTGGATTAACAAGGAAAAGAAACCTTAAATTGCTTTGGTGCATTGCATTCTGCAATTGTTCAGCCTAAACTATTCATGCTTTTAGGTTTTGCAAGCATAATACAAAGATAAACAGCATTCATGTCATTGTAATATTCGCATTAGTGGTAGGATCTTTTTTGGCCCCAGTGCAAAAACACACGATGGCTTTACTACACCCCTAACCCCCCACAGCCCACAAAAACAATGTATTGCATAATTTGCCAAAACCAGTCACTAAACACTTTCCCAGCAATACACAACAGTACCAGTATGAACTTGTACTTATGTACTTATGTTTGTTTGACAATAAATAAAACTTAAAATTTTGATTTTTTTAAAGCTGCAATCTGTGACATTTGCCTCTCTATCGCCATTTCTGAAGCATAAAACTGTAGGTTACTTTACATTCTTTATGACGGTTGAGGTCAAATAAAGTCAAATAACATTTCCTGCAAATCGTACCTCATCTTGATTTTAATGATTTTAATAAGCTTAACATTGTAAAGACAGTAACTTTTGTTTATTTTTTGTTCAAAATAAAGATTTTTTATTTTTTTTATATAACTGTAAAAATAAAAGGTGCCTCAAATATCTTCTTGTGTACTCAAAGAACCTTAAACAGTATTTTAAGTGCTTCAAATCTCTTTTTCTCATAATAGGGTTATTGGTGGAACCAGTCTTGGTGGTTCTTCCAGGAACTTGCAAGATTCTTGAATAACCCCATATTCAGTTCTGAGGTTCTGGAGTCACCTTTCACTACACTGGAACCTCAAAGTGCTTTGCGGGTTGTTTGGAGGAACTCAAATTCTAAAAAATGGTTATTGTAAGATCTGTAAACATGTAAGTGGTTCCTGGAGAATCTCTCTTGTACAAGACAGCATCTACAGTAGATGAACCCAAACATTTCTGTATGAAATCGAATAGTCCAGAGTTGACATGACAAAATATATACGGCATTAGAAAAGCATTTCTAAAGCATATTGAGCAGTCAGTTGAGCTCACAGCTCACACTGTTGATGTCATCCGCCGATCGGTCTGTGATCAAACATCTGTCTGCGATACGAGGCGGACGCGCTACGTGTGTTCCGCTCGCGCGACAGGCGGGATTTCAAAATAAGGACTCTTTGCTCAACATGACAACGTGTGTATGACTGACTGTCCCATAAAAGGTGAGTAAAGTCAAAATATTTAAATAATACTATATATATACATGTATACTCTGACACGTCTAATTGCATGACAGTTTTTTGATGTTTTAACTGTTTATTTAGTAACAGGACCAGTGTAACTTAGACAGCGCTTGATTTAGCCGAGATGCTAACAAACATTATGAAGCTTGTTATAAAGCAGAGATATTGTAATATTTTGTTTATTGTTACTATTGTAAACCAATTTGTGAAGTGTTAAATGAATAAATGTGATGTTTTGTGAGATGTTATCTAAATAAATCCCTCTTTTTGTCTCCATGTCTTATTCCCGGCAGGGACACCCAAGGCCAGCAGACCCAGCTTCAGCCCACCCTGATGCTCATCCTTGCACAGTCTGGGACATTTAAGGCCAACAGACGCAGCTCCGTTCTCTTTTTGTCATAATTAGATACTTTATATATACTGTATGTGAAGCGGCTTTGCAATAATGCAAAATGCGCTACAGAAATGATTTTGACTTTGACTACATGGATCCTCACACCACCTGATAATACACTGTGTGCACAATTATTAGGCAAGTTGTAGTTTTGAGGATTAATTTTGTTATTGTACAACTACAGTGCTTTTGGTCAATCCAAAATGTTAACAAACCCTCAAACCTGAACATTTAAGTAGTAAAAGTGAAGTTTTGGCTTTCTTAAGAGAATATCTACATGTACACCATTATTAGGCAACTATTAGAGTGCAGAAGTATTATGCAACTAAATGAAAAGCAAAGATTTTCCCATCTCACTTGTTCATTTTCACCTGTTAAAGTAAGAATAATAAACAAACTCAAATTTACAAATAAACATTTCTGAAATTTCAAAAAGAAAACCTCAGTGACCAATATAGCCACCCTTTTCGATAACAGTCACAAGCCTTCCATTCACAGAGTCAGTCAGTTTCTTGATCTGGTCAGAATCAACTTTTGTGCAGCCGCAACCACAGCCTCCCAGACACTGTTCAGAGAGGTGTACTTGTTTACCTTCACTGTAAATTTCCTGCTTAAGAAGGGCCCAAAAGTTCTCAATAGGGTTTAAGTCAGGTGAAGAAGGGGGCTATATCATTAGTTTTTCCATCTTTAAGGCCTTTACTGGCCAGCCACGCAGTGGAGTACTTTGATGCATGTGATGGAGCATTGTCTTGCATAAAAATCAAAGTCTTCTTGAAAGATGCAGACTTTGTCATGTACCACTGCTTAAAGAAAGTGTCTTCTAAAAATTGGCAGTTGATTTTGAGTCCCTTTTCAACCCGAAAAGTTCCTACTAGCTCATCTTTAATAATACCTGCTCATACCAGTACCCCACATCCACCTTGCTGGCGTCTGAGTCGAAGTGGAGCTCTGTGTCCGTTACTGATCCAACCACGGGCCCTTCCATCTGGTCCGTCAAGAGTCACTCTCATCTCATCAGTCCACAAAACCTTTGAAAGATCTGTCTTCAGATATTTCTTGACGTTTCAACTTATGTGTCTTGTTCAGAGGTGGTCGGGTTTCAGCCTTTTTTTTACCTTGGCATTGTCTCTGAGAACTGAACACCTCGTACTTCTTGACACTCCAGGTAGGTTGCAGTTGTGGAATATGGCAGCACTGGAGGATAATGGGTTCCTGGTAGCTTCATGTTTGATTCTTCTCAAATCTTTGGCCGTTAATTTGCGTCTTTTCTTCTCGAAACGTTTCTTGTGACCCTGTTGACTATTTGCTACAAAACGTTTGATGGTTCTGTGATCACAAAAAAAACCAATAGGTCACACCCCAATATCTTAGATATTTCAAGAGTGCTGCATCCCTGTGAAAGATTTTTACAATTTTTGACTTTTCAGAGTCACTTAAATCTCTTTTTTGGCCCATTTTTCCTGAGGAGAAAAATCTGCCTAATAATTATGCACACCTTAATATAGGGTGTTGATCTCCTTAGGCCACACCCTCCCTCATTACACAAATACACCTGATGTGCATTAAATCCAATAAGCATTCAAGTTTATACAGCTTGGACTTGAAAATTAAGAATAAAATTATGATATTGTCACAGTCTTGTTTGTCTCCTTACCTGTTTCTCCCGAGTTTTCCCCATGGACTACACTTCCCAGCATCCTTCACGCTCCCGCACCTGTCCCTCGTCTGTCATCTCCACACCTGTCAGCCATCACCCTCATTACCTGGACACTATATGTACCTTGCCTGTTCCTTTGTTCTTGGTCGGTTATTGTATTGTCATCAAGTGTAAATGTTACTTGTTTCCTGCTCTTTGTTATTAAAATCCCTCTATTGGAACTTACCTCGTTGAACCTGTGCTTCCTGCTCCAGTGCCCTCGTGACAGATATGGTCAAAATAATCACTTGCCTAATAATTGTGCACACAGTGTAGTTGGAAACCCATTTGAAGAAGACAGCATTGTGTTTTTCTTGCAAGAAAGGATTACAATATTACCATGGGTAAGGTCTTGCTATGAGAAACAATTTGTTTTGCTGGATGCTCAGAAGCAAAGCATCAAGTTATCTTTAGCTGTCTTGAGTCTTAGCAATTATGTCAAATGTCCCATGTAAATATTATCATATCCAGTGAAAATGTTACTGATTGTGTATTGTGGTAAATTTGATTTGCCTGAAATATTAGTACCTGAAATATTTCTGTATTATATTTAAAGTTAAGTCAAATGATTTGGTTACAGTTTTGTTAAGATGAAAAATTTTAATTTTTAACAATATAACCTACACAATATTAACTATGCCTGTGATTTCATGCATTTAGAATTGTAATAGACTACTTGAATACTGAATATGTATTCTTCATCTGCACTGTTGTTTATTTCATCTACGCTGCTGTTTATTTAATCTGCACTGCTGTTTATCTCATCTGCACTGTTGATTATTTCTTTGGTTTGCACAATTATTTCGGTTACATATCCCTTGCTTGTAAAGTTGTTTTGTGTACATATATAGATTTTGTATTTATCTGTAATTTGATATATTTTTTTGATATATGTTGTTCTATGTTATCTGTATGCACCTATAGGGTCTGAGAGTAACGCAATTTCAATCCTCCACTTGTATGTACTGTACATGTGGCAGAATTGACAATAAAGCTGACTTTGACTTTGACTTTGAATGTAAATTGTTGTTTATCAATAAACAGTTTCCTTTATATTTGGTTTTAGTATTTCTGCTTATTAAAATATAGTGAATAGGATAAACCATGAAAAGGTGGTTCCAGACGATTTTAATAAAAGGGTTCCTTAAAAAGCCTTGAGGGTTCCTCAGAGAACCGCCCTCTGTGAAACAGTTCCTTGAGTTTCCTCTGAGGGTTCCGCCAGTGTGGCGATGTGAGGAAGCCCAAATGGTTCCTCAAAGAACCTTTCATTTTTACAGTGTAGTAATGTTACTAAAACCACGTGTTAAAATGTATTTTCAAGGTTCTCCAATAATGACATTTGATGCAATCCACATGTAGAACATCATAAAAAGACCAAGCCGGTGTTAATGTCCTTCCTGCAGTTCAGGCAGTTACTCGACTGATTTGCATTTACTCTCTGCAAAGAGACACCTATATACATAAAATGTTAACACTGTTCCTTTGCTCTGACATGCAGCGACATTTCCTTCTGAAAATGCAAATCTATCTAGCAATGGTGTCTTTTGTCTGTTCAGAAGCTGTCGGTTGTTTTGTGAGAGCAAATTCAGGTCAGTAACGTGGTTAGCAACAGTCGTCTGACAATCTCTCCTGTGGCATGTTTACAGTAACCTGGTTTTGAATTGTTGACTAATATTGGAAGAGTTTGTCATTTTAAAGTTCCTTTACCTATTTGTTTTCTCCGAATTACCAACACAGGGGGAATTTTTATAACTCTTTAGTTAGAGCCACCCCCGTATTGCCATAGCCCACAAGAATGAACATAAATGTATATTTTATAACACTATCATTTGATTTACACAATGATGTTAATATATTATGTTGACAGAGTTTCTCTGATTAACAAAATCAAGACATTTCAAATCAGAATAAGAATTGTGAGGCTATTTTATGTGCAAAATACAAAAGATGACTCAAGGGTTCACCATCTGGGGCACGCACACAGCACGCGCGCTCGTCGCTGCATGTCTGCACAGCATGCAGTGTTACAGCAGATCTGCCTGCAGCCTTGTTGAGCTGCACTATGCAGGACACAGACTCGGATATCAATTACCCCTCAAATTGCAGTCAAAAACAAACTGGATGTCTCCAGCACGTGTGAAGAAATATTTGTACTGAAAACACAAATATGTATTAAATATTAAAAATATACATCTTAAAAAACACTATTACATCCATCCATTCTCCAAACCCGTATGTCGTCTGCAGGATCACAGGAGGATTGAAGCCTACAATGGTATGATGGCTTATACCGTGATATGAAAATGAAACACTGCTAAGATTTGGCTTCATAAAAGCTTTCAGCTGCTTTATATTTATACAGCCCCTATATTTAATCAGATGTGGGGCCCATTGTTAACTTCTTGCTTCTGAAGATAAGTAACGCAGACGTTTTTAACCCAACTGATGAAATGTAAAATGATGGCCATGGACTAGACTGGGGTTGTAAGCCGGAGAAGAAGTTTTGCGAAGAGACTCTAGAAAGACTTGATTTTGATTGAAATCAGTTTGCAGTGTAATTTTTTTAAATTCTGACATAATCATCCTTACAGCTTAGCAAACATCTGGGCCCTGTTACTGCGCTGTGTGCATGCGTCTGTGTACATATCTCAAAGCAGTGTTTCAACACAGATAACCCTTCATTACTCAGACATGTGTTCTCCTGTTTAATGATTTTGGTCGTCCAGCCAACAATAAAAGCATCAAATCAAGCACAATGATTGACTGTGTTTCTCTCTCTTATTCACTTTTCTCATTTCAGATGTGTTGGTACAAGGAGAGACTTGTGGGTATTGTGCGGTATTCTTACTTTCAAAATATTTTATCTGAAGGATCCAAGCCATGAATGCCAGACACACTCACAGAGCCTTTATTGAAAATACCAATAGACCTTCTGATTCATCTAAACAGCCAATTGTGTGAGAGAAATGTACTTGACTATTGTAAAAAGTGACCTCAGTGACTTGTCATCATGGCATTGTCATTAGTGCCAAACATGTTGGTTTTCTTTTTTCAGAAACTTCTGACCTCTTGGGATTTTCATGTACAACAGTATCAACAGTATTTGCTCAGAATGATCACAAAAGCAAAGAAAATGCCTTGTTGATGAGAGAGGTCAACAGAGAATGGCCAAACTGCCTCAAACTGACAGATACAGTACGAGGCTATATGGTAACTCTGTATATTTGTGGTGAGCATAATACCATCTTTATACCCATCCTGTTTTTTTAAGATCTTTCATGTAATTTTTGAAAACAGGTCAAAAAACGTAAAATGTACAAGAGAAACGTAAACGAAGAAACACGTAGCCTAATTTTACAGGGAAAAGGGGGTTATTGCTGTCGCCCCAGCTTCCCGAAAATTTGAAATAGGATTTTTTTTACGGTTGATTTCTGCAAATACCATCAAAAACCGTAAAATTACAGAAAAGGCCGCAAATTTACAAGAATAACGGAAAAACGTTACATTTTACGGTTTATTTCTGACAGAAAATGTATGTTTTTGTAGAATGGCGGAACAATGTCAAGTTCAACATTTGTCAGTCAAGAACAAAAAGATGAAACATTAGTACAGTGTTCTTAAAGATATGCAGAAGCACTCTGAAAAACTGCTTTTTTCGCGATGTTGCCATCATTTCCACTGAAACATAAGGGAGGGACATATTGAGTGACTCCTCCTTCTACAAATGTACCTCACAGCCTGAAATCTGCAGAATGATGTCATAAAAATTTGGAGTAAAAAGCACAGGTAAAAGACAGTACATTAAAGGATTGTTTCTAAAGTCAAATTTTGTCAATGTTTTGGAACACACTAGTTTAGATAACCGTAAGGCTAATATATTCATAATAAGAGCCAAAAATACTTTAACTTTGATTTTATTGTGACTTTATAAAGTACCCAGTAAGCCTACTATGTCATCATTATTTCCCTGCTCATAACATTCCTTATAACAGACAAAAGCAATTTCCTTAATCACATTTAATAAGCTTTCTCTGATATTCTTAAACATTTACTTGATAACCGTTAATCATAGTCACTGAGTGCAGCTGTGACATGTCAGAGGAGACCTGGACCTCCCGACTGAGATTTCTCCCGAGGTTTTTTTCTCCATATATTTATTACACTGGAGTTTGGGTTTCTCGCCACAGGGCCGTGTCGGCTTGCTCACCAGGAGAATGCTTTTATTTTATTAAATTAACTTAAAGGTTTGGTAATTTTACTGTTGTTGTGTTTTTCCTGTATTCTTTTTTCCAGTAAAGCTGCTTTGGAACAATGCCCATTGTGAAAAGCGCTATATAAATCAAATTGAATTGAATTGAATAATGAAAAATAAACAAATTGTGTAAAGAATAAAATTAAAAAAAGATCAAAACTTGTAGTAAATCTTGTTTATGGTGCCTTAGTAGTTGAGAGAGAGCGATGCATTGTACTGTAGCATGCTGGGATGCTGGGGGTCTTTACAATCAAAGTAAAAACACACATTCAACAACTCCAGACAGTTATTGGAGTATAATACTGTATGTCCACACAGAAACGTTTGGCATCAGTTATATTTTGCATGTATTTTAGAGACTGTGGTTTCAGTTTTAATGCTAAACACATGGGATACCATACCGGCTTCCCCACAAGATCATTTTAAGTGTGTGTTCATAACCACAGTGTATTTCTGTCGTTGTGCCTGGACTTTTCTGGGCCCTGTGTGTGTTTGTGCTATACGTGTTGTTCACTTTCAGAGACATATTGTGAAGTAATGTAGTATAAATAGTCACAGTGTTCACGAATTACTGCATTTGACTGAGGTTACCACTTGACGATGTCATATCCTGTTTGCCTTCTAATCTCCAAACATCCGGAGCAGGAAGTAGGGAGTTTCCTGTTGCTAAGGTGAACGTGTTGTTGCAATGGTCACCTGGCCTGTAAGCTGGGTGCTCAAGCTCAGTTCTGATTGGCTCACAGGAGTCATTCTTTAAGTCAATGAATGACTCACAGCCAATCAGGAGAGCAAGATCTTTGTTGCCCCTCCCACAAAAATGCCCAGTCATGTCATGGTCATTTTAGGCATACGTCACAACATGACGCATTTCCTGCATTTGATTTGATCTGAAATTTGTGGGTTGTTTGTTTAAGTTTGTAAACTCATTGAATCACTGTTGGTTTAAATTGAATGTGGCATTGTTTCAATTGTAAATCTAATTTGGTGCATTTTGTTTTAGAAAGCTTTGAGCTTAGTGAAAATATTCATGAGAGATGACAAACAGAGGTGTGTGTACCCATAAGATTATAAAACTGAAGTGTGGAGGAATACTTGAATCTACGGAAGTGTGAACGACTACTGGACTCTACTGTAGGGACTTTCCTTAAGTGTGTAATAGCTATTAAAACAATGCCCCGGTTATACACTATGACAAGGTTTTGTTCCTCACAATTTCACCGATTTCCTCTGGTGATGTGTGTGCATGCGTGTTTGTGAGCATGTATGTGCGAGGTATTGAAGGTGTCTACTTCTGTTAAGTAAAGGTCAACCATCTCTTATTCCTCTTATCACGCTGTACAGTATGTGTGTGCATTTAAAACATTCGATCTAGCCAGAAGTAAAAGATTATTGCATCTCAATATTTCTCTCACACCATTTTCAGACCTATTTTTGTGCATGTAACCTCTTTTAAAGTGACCCAATTGAACGTGTGTGTGTGTGTGTGTGTGTGTGTGTAGAGAGAGGATAATGGTTCACCCTTGGCTGTTCTCTTTTTTCTTAACCCCTTCGTTTCTCTTCCAATTCACTTTATTTCTTTCAAACTCTCATCGTTTGTTCCAGTAATTTCTTTAATTTGTCATGCCTGCAGCATTAACTGATCCACTTACTGGCTTCACATCATGTGTGTGTGTGTGTGTTTGTGTGTGTGTGTGTGTGTGAGTGTGCGCGTGCGTGTCTTGTGATGGTACATCAGCAGAAAGATCATCAGTCTCTCTCTCTCTCTCTCTCTCTCTCTCTCTCTCTCTCTCTCTCTCTCTCTCTCTCTCTCTCTCTCTCTCTCTCTCTCTCTCTCTCTCTCTCTCTCTCTCTCTCTCTCTCTCTCTCTCTCTCTCTCTCTCTCTCTCTGATCTCATAGAGGTGTGGACGCCGTCGACCGCTCAGCCTGACTTTGAGACTCAATCTTAAGCGGTGTGTGTGTGAGTGTGTATTTGAAAGTATCAGGCGGTGAAAAAGACTGAATCCATGGACATGGAATTACACTTACAAAGGATTTTACTGCCAATAATACTGTGTAAACCAATCCAGAGGGCAGGACACAGTAGAAAAACTGCTTAAAGGTGAGTCAATGCACTTTACTACTTGAAGACTAGAGTTTTTAAAGCTCATTCGGATGAATGCAATGCATGCAAACTGCGTTATGTTTGTGTGTTTTTATGCTCGTGTGTATTTGCACTGCTTTAGTAAGGTTTATATTTAAAAGAGAAATAATGTGTCATTAGAAAAAAAAATATGCATTCTCTGACGTGTGCCAATATATTTTCATGAATGTTTTAAAAATGTTTTTGTATTGAGATTTTGTGTTTGTTAGGGATTTCTGGTGTGAAACGGGGGCAGTTATGTGGACATTTATAGTAGGCAGCATAATGTTTTGATTTATTACATGCTTGTTTATTTTGATTTGTATAGTCATTTTTGTTTAATTGTTAAACAAATAAGACATTAGAAACAAACAAATGAAATTATTATATCAGAGTGCAAATGTGCTGCTTGTTTGAACTATTATAGGTTTTAAATTGATGTTAATGTTTCAAATAATAGATTTTCTCTAGATTTTCCAATGGGAATTTTCCCACTGACGATAATAACCCTAAACGTTTGTGAAATCCAAAGCAATTTACATACGAATTATACATTATACATTATACATTTGAGTATGTGCAATCCCTGGGATCGAATCCATGATTTAGTCTCCATAATTCAGGCAGAAGCTGACACATGCACACACATATCTACGTTGCTTTCTATGTTCGTCAGAGGAAGGCCATTTCCACGTCCTGTTGACCGCTCACCCAGCATGATGATCTGAGTCCAAAAAGCACTTCCTACACCCCCCACCCCCTACGCAGAAAGAGAGAGCTAGCTAAATGAGGACATACCAAACTTTTTTTATATTTTTAGGAAAAAATCTTTCATTTATGAAAGTATTGCTATGTCCAATGTATAGCTATGACATCTGCTAATAAACATATAATAATTGATATAATAAATATAGTCAATAAAATATAACAATTACATTTATAGTAGCTCAGATCTGATTAATCCGCTAGTGCTGACATAGTAATACAATACCACTGGGTAGGTTTCAATGGAAAATGCGATGCCAAAGAAGAACCATTTTTGGTACCACTAAGACCATTCGGTCAAAGGTTCTGTAAAGAACCATCTCTTTCTAACCTTTTCATAATCTAAAGAACCTTTTTTGCCACAAAGAACCTTTTGTGAGACAGAAAGGTTCTTCGGATGTTAGAGGTACTTCATAAACCATTTAGACAAATAAAAGGTTCTTCTATGACATTGGGAAGCACCTTCATTTTTAAGAGTGTATCAAACAGATCAACTAAGCTAAGCTGTTTTTGAAACTGCTGTTCTCTCACCGCTGCCATGTTTTTTGTTTGAAGATACACGCACAGGGAATATTTGCATACTCAAATCTAAAGCCCACCTCCAGCAGTGCAGGGGCATTTGGAATGCTAGCAAAAGAACAAAAAAGAACTTCTATTGAAGTGTACCGAGGACTTGACTTTACCCTCCAGATTTGCTGTAGGTACCCGGGTTGAGCTGCACAACTGGAATAACAAACCACGTGTCAACACAAACACACACAAAGGCACCTGCGACACATAGATACATGCAGTTGAGCATATAATCATGTGTGAAAACTACAACAAATGATTTTTTAGCTAAATTGTGAGAGTGATGGTTAGTGTGCCCATGAGCAGCCACTGTGATATTTCAGGATATTTACCCTTTCTCTCTCTCTCTCTCTCTCTCTCTCTCTCTCTCTCTCTCTCTCTCTCTCTCTCTCTCTCTCTCTCTCTCTCTCTGTGTGTGTCCATGTGAGAGTGAGTGACCGACTGGTTTATTAATGATGCTCTTTTGTGTGGCCCGTCCCACCTCTCATATCCCCACTGCCAGGGCAGCCGCTGACCTGTTGTCATAACAACAGCTGTCTTCCTGGCAACCCGGAGACCCCCAACCCAATGTTGTGTGTGTGCGCTGGTCTTCTCTTCCTATACTCTCACTATACAGTATAAGTTAGCTATAGTAAGTTTAATTCAGGACTACCCTTGTTCTCAAAGTCAAGAATGATTCAAGTTGATTTTATTCACTTTAAATAGTGAGGCTTCACATAAAAAGAGATTAGATTACTCAACAACAAAAAAACATTCAAAACCTGTATATATCTGTTAAAAACAAAAAAAGATATTTTGAGAATTAAGGCTTGCATACCACCACACCAAAATGCCACGCTACATTGTTTAAAGTCATTCTTAATAGCTTTACGTATACAACTCGGGGGTATGTCCTCATGTCGATAGCAAGCTAAGTGGTTAGGTTGCTGGGTGCATGTGTGTTGTGTGAAATCTTATCTTCTTCCTGTTAAAGCTGGCTTTTTGTTGAGTTAGTTTGAGTGATGAGGGATTAGACTGCAGTTTTTAACTCTGAAACTGTGAATGGGGCTGCATTTGAACATAAGCTATAAGAGCCAGTTGTCAGTTATTAATGGATTAAAGTCGCACACACACATTTATATATAAATGTTTGACAATGTGACAAATCTGGATTATTGTCAGTGTGAAACTGTGAAGTTTTCCAGGACTGTGTGAGAGAGAGAGAGAGAGAGAGAGAGAGAGAGAGAGAGAGAGAGAGAGAGAGAGAGAGAGAGAGCTGCATGCTGGAGCAGAAAGGTGCTTTAATTTGGGTCACTGGATATGAATAGCTTTGTCGATTGAGACTTGAGAAACTGGTCACTGTGGGTTTGTGTGTTCCTCCAGTGCTCATTAAAATGTCTTATTACTCTCATACTTGCTCATTTTATTATGTAAAACGTGTTTACAGTGCCAGTGTGTTTTAGTGCATGCTGAAGTCATTCAGGGGAAACACTTGTACTAGCTTGTACCTGTGCTGTTTCTTCCTGAGTTTGTCTCTCTTCAGCTCAGGCCAAGTCTAAAAGAACCACTTACTTTAAACATGTTACTTACCCCACTTTCTCAATCTTTGTGCAACTGTTCTCAATGGGTGGCAACAAATGCATGTGTGATGAAAACAAACAACAATTGTGATGCTAATGTTTGTTGGTTTATTGTTTAAAAAAAGTTAGTTTGTAAATACCTTTGTTGATTTGGTTGTTCTATTGTCTTTACACGCTTGCTTGTTTGTTACTTTTTTCATTCTGTAGCTGGTTAGTTTGTTCATTTGCTACTTTGTTTTTCATGAGCTGATAGTTGCTGTAGTTCGTTCTTCCATTGGTTAAAAGAATAGTTTATGTCATGAATTACTCACCCTTGTATAAATGTCTTCGTTCTGATGAACGCCGAAAAAGATATTTGGATGAATGCTTGTAACCAAACACTTCTTGGACCCCATTGACTAGGAAAAATGACAATGGTAGTCAAAAGTGCCGCAGAACGTCCTACATTTATTTAAAATAATATTTCCTTTTGTGTTCAACAGAACAAAAAAACATTATTAAGTAATTTTTCCTAGGTAATCAATGGGGTTCAAGAGCCGCTTGGTTACAAGCATTCCTCCAAAAATCGTTCTCTGTGTTCATCAGAATAAAGAACTATATACAGATTTGGAACCACTCAAAGGTGAGTAAAAGATGACTGAATTTGTATTTTTGGGTGAACTGTCCCTTTAACTTGCTTCCTTATTTGTTTATTCACTCACTTGTTAGTGAGTTGGTTAACTAGCTAATTCATTCCTTTGGTAATCTGTTAATTTATCTCTTTGTTCATCAATTAAACTGTGAGTTAATTTGTTTGTTTTGTAGATAATTAGTTAGTTAGCTACTAAAACAGCTCAACTAAAATGAAAATGGAAATCAAACAACTTTCAATGTTAATGTGTAATGAGCACCATAAGATCGAATCAGGCTCATTAGGAGACAGAAAGTAATTCCGCTTACTGACAGTGTTTGATGTAGTAGCTGTGGTGTATTGTTGTTGAAGGCGGGGTGGGCCGGTCTTGTATGGGAATGGGGGGGATGTGTCAGGCTTTCTCAGCTATTGATCAGACCTGAACCCCCTGCCTCTTTCTTAAAGAACGTGTGTGTGTGTGTGTGTGTGTGTGTGTGTGTGTGTGTGTGTGTGTGTGTGTGTGTGTGTGTGTGTGTGTGTGTGTGTGTGTGTGTGTGTGTGCACATGTGGGAGGGTCACTCACTGTGAACCTGCTGACTAACATGAGAAACTCACAACATGCTGTCATTCTCTCTACCTCTCACCTGGACTCTGTTGAAAACAAAGTTAGCTGCCTACGTAGACATTACTTTCCAAAAATTAGGGAATGTATGCTACCTCCAAAGAATGTATTTCGTAACATAACCATGAACCTTAACATAAAGCCCATACTTTTAATCAACCGAGTTGAATGTCCAGTGTGCGTCACATTGAATACAGCAAGTCGACTCTATAGTTTGGAATAAAAACCAGGTGTCAACGTAGAATTTCTTCCAAAAATCAACATGGCACCCTAAAGAAAAACGAAAAGGGTTCACAGGAGGTTAGAGAGACGGTAAGTGAAAAGTTCTGTGGAAGTAGAGCTTGTCATTTGTTGCAGTCAGAGAGGGAGGAGCCATGGGGAGGGAGATTTGGGAAACCGAGAGGGAGAAATCCAGGACTGCTCAGTGAGTGAGTGACAAGGAGGTCTTACGGACTGTTTCACTGGAGCTCAGCGCTTATGTGTGTGTGAACCGAGGATTTACTGAATGTGTGTGTGTGTGTGTGTGCAGATATCTCACTATCACCCTCACGCAGGCGGATCTGTTTCGGGAGTCTCAGTGAAAATGGAAAGTGAATTGAAGGATTAGAGGAGAGTGTGTTTTGTCTCTCTGTGTGTGTGTGTGTGGGGGGGGGCACTTGTCTGGAATACTAAGTGGATATGTGATCAAATCTGAATCTAACTGAAATGCCTACAGGTAAGAGAATATGCTTATTATATGTCCTAACACAAGTCGTGCTTTGTTGTTATTTCAGCGTATGCATTTCATTTCTTCACACACGGTGTGATGTTTAAATGTGCAGATTGTTTACAAATTGTGTCTGTATGACTTATAATGTCATAGTAGCTCTTGAAAACTAGTTTTAAACTTTTGAGTATGTATGTGGCAAGATTTGTACACTTCTCTGACTGATGTCAGGACTGGTTTGTTTAAAGTGCCTCAGCCCTCTGTTTAACTAAACCTCCTGCTATGTCTGTATATATGAATATGTGTGTGTTGGCAAGATGTGAATGAGTGTTTATTTGGTTTCCTGTATGCTGGCGAAGTTTTAATCACTGTGTGTCTAACAGAAGCTGCTGTCATCTACACAACCCCAACTAACTGAAATGTTTGTCCGTACGTACATGTGTGTATAGGTGGGTGGGTTTATTTAGCAATGGGTACAAACTTGACCACTGAATTTAAGCTCAATTTGACAAACCCTCCAATTGGGGACATCCCCAAACATAAAAACAGTCGATAAATAAAACGTATTAAAGTTTTCTTTTATGGTTTGGGTTAGAATATATTGTTTTGTTTCATTCACTATAGGTGTCCATTTTAATAAGCAATGTGTATGTTTAGATTATTTTCTGTCTTATGTATTTTGAACTGTCACTCCCCCGTCCATGACCTAAATTAGTCCCCCATGGGTTGAGGGTTTTGGGGGATAATAACAGTTTAGAGTTTGCTTTAGACAATACCAGCACCCCCTCAGGACATCTGCTCCTAAAGCTATACACCCCCCAGGACACAACCCAGCTGGAGACAGATAGCAAGACTGAGTTTAAATTGTGTCTTTGAAGGACGGGATTGAAAATTTAGTACAAAACCTGTCAGAACGTATTTGCAGAAAACAATTACACGTTTGCTAGTTGCAAACATTTAAAAAGGAACAGACTGAAAGAACTTGTACAATCCCATAACCAAATCTTTGTGAAAAACCTCAGCTGAGAATTAGCATTTTGAGACTGATGTCTTTTTAATAATTCTATGTTGTCTCACATTTGTAGTTCAAAATATTTGTTATATGTAAGAGTCAGGTTTGGGTTTCCTTGAACCAAATCCGTCTCAGTGAAATCTAATCGGTGGGCAGCACTGGGGCAGTGGGTCACATACTGACCTTCACCCCTGTGTGGCATGCGTGAGTGTTTGTGTGTCATGTCATACGGTATCCTATCATTTGGTGTATGCATATTTATTAACCTTTCTACCAGCCTGTATGTAATTGCCTGTTATAAATGTGTAATAAACGCATTGTCTTTAAACATGCTCTATGTTATACATGTGTAATAAAGTATGTGTGTTATACTGCCACTGCAGTCTAGAAATAAAACACACACACACACACACACACACACACACACACACACACAAATAAAAGGATCAGAGAGGGTAAATGCAGTTCATATAACAGACAGCACCGCTGTGCAGATGACTGCATACATCATTAGAGAAACTCTGATCTATGATCAACCATCTATCAAGAGAATAGGTCTTTGTCACATAGGAAAGCTTTGGTGGTTGATAAATTGATATTTAAGATTTTTCTTGGACTGCTGTCAGAGTAGCTTTTGTAGTTTGGAAGACACATTAAAGTGAAGCCATTTCTGGGGACCAGACATGGTGTGGACTCTGTTGACTTGTAAGACCCAAAGCAACTATTAACAGACCATAACAAATTTTCAATCCAGTAGTGGAATGCTAAAAACACTCAAAACATCTTAGCAATCTTCAAATTTTTCAGAAATCAACTTCTTTGTTTGTATCTACACTAGAACAACCAGAACATTGTGGAATCTTCTGTAGTTTGGGTTGATCTGATGACTGAGAATGAGCGATAATGGGCCGGTCTGATTGCAGGAAATGGAGGAGCTTTTTATAGAGATGTGGTTACTCAGAGTCATTATAGGTTTGATCGTGAGATAAGAAAACAACAACATTTTTTCTCAGGATCCTCAACGCTGGAGTAGTTGTTTTGGGAATGTTTTCGGCATGTTATGAATCCGTTACAGACATTCCAGTTCTGCTAAAGCTGTGGTGGAGTTCCAACATGTTTCAAGGACCAGAATAGAGCTTGTGATCTTGCTTGAGCGTGTGCGCCGTTGTCGTGCAGCCAGGCCTGAGAAAATTAATCCCATTGGTTATGGACACGATGGTCTTCATAAAAAACAAACATCGTCATGGAGCTATCAAGACCGTGAGAGATTTCTTTGATTTTGTGTTCGTGCATTTTCAGTGATCGGAGTTCCCTTAAAGCAAAAGTGACATATCATTAGTATTAAGTATTTGTGTTTATGTATATTTGAACAGCAAGCTTTATTTGTTCTGTGTCATTTTGGGAATGAAATCATCGAACAGCAGAGAAAGGTCCATTTTTACAAGCATAATATGGCTTCAGAAGACTTTCCAGAATATTTCTATATCAGCAGAACATAGTTCACTGCCCAACCCCTGAGGAAAGAATACACAAACCTCAAGAGCTCACATTCTACACAGGTGGACGTATGTGTTGTAACATTTTTCCAGTTTGATCTTTATGTACACTTTACACTAGATTATTATGTCAATAATAGCGATTGCAGACTTTACAATCACATTTAATTGTATACATATCTGATAAAAGACAATAAAGAGACTATTTCAGATCAGTAGAGTCTTTTGCACCTTGTTTTAATATGTGACGCAAGTCTATGCTATTAATGGAAACAATTATTAAGACTGCCATTACAGTTGCCCTGATAACTGCATACCATTAAAATCTGGCTATAGAGCATAGTAACCTATCACAGATATGACTGTATACAATAGCCAATATGTGGCCCAAACTTGACTTTCAGTAGACCTCCACAAAGAATCAACAGTTGCTTTTGATTAAAATTAAAATGTAATACATTAATAAACAATAAAATATTAACATAAATAATATTAATATGAATAAATATATTCTATTACTAGCCACTAGCCAGACCAATAGCCAAACACAGACCAGAAGCAGCTTCCAGAAGTTTGCCGCGCAGCTGACTACATAACAAATATTTGAATTGACATTAATAATCGTGATTGTAATATTGACTACAATGTTTTTTAATAATTGTGCAGGACATATTTATGAGTTTGCTTTGGGAATTTTTATGCATGATCACTAGGCAGTGTGTGTGGTAAGAAACTGCTTAGTGTGCATAAAGACTTGGCAGATATACTGTATGGCACACAGACCACAGATTATTTCTGTGTGTGCGTGCGTGCGTGCGTGCGTGTGTGCGTCTTTGTGCATGGCTGGGTGGGAATATGTGTTTGTGTGGTTTTGTGTTTGTTAGTAGTGTTTCTTATGCAAGTATATTAAGTTTAAGAATTTGAACAAACCCGAAGTATTATCTATGCATAACTCATTCCACACATAGTCTGTGCTACATACATAAATAAAAAACCTATCAACACACTAAAAACCTTTCAGAAATTCCTTGTAACCATATAGCAAATTACAAACAATCACTATTAAATCTTATTATCTGCATGGCAATCACCCAGAACACCCTAGTGTTCTCTCTTCTTTTTTCAGAAAATATGCAGTTCGTCCATTAAGTAACCCCATACTGGTCGACCACTAATGTGTGTTGAGTATATTTAGGTTTAACCGTTACACAAATGCTTCAGGAAACGCTTTGAGGAACAACTCTGAGCCAGTATTTAAAACTTTTATTGACATCCAGCTAAATATATATACACATATGACTTCAGACCTCAGTTTAGGGCTTTCTCAAAAATCTCCTTCTAGTAAACTGTAGCTTTGTGGTCAAAGGACACCCAGACTGAACTCCTTCAACCCTCTGAAAGAGTGAGTTTGTGTGTGTAACTGTAAAACGTGACACCATTCATTTGAGCTGCTGGGGGGGAACTGTTTGATGATGTCTGTTGGATAGTGTTTTTTTAGCAGATGAGAATAAACTGTGTGTGTAGGAGAGAGAGAAAGAGAGAGAGAGAGAGAGAGAGAGAGAGAGAGAGAGAGAGAGAGAGAGAGTGAGAGAGAGAGAGAGAGAGGTCTTTGTCTTTCAGTCTGCTCTGAATTATGTCATGTTTGAGTCTCTCAGCAGTAGCACTCAGAGGGGGGTAGACGGGGGGCTTAATCCGCTTTATAACCCCCACCCCAGCACTCTTATACCCCCTTCTCAAATCATTCACTGTGAAGAATTGATGTGAGTGAGTGTGTGTGTGTCACACAGCAGTATCGTAGTTTCATATGTGACATGACCAATACCAACCTCAAGAATAAGTCAAGTGTGTAACAGGAAGTGTGAAACATTGTTGTTATGTGGAGGAGAGGTGTGCTGATATATTATGAGATTTTTGTCTAGTGGTCAATTAATTAGGAATTAAAATCCAATATATTAAGAGCGGGACCTACACAAAGTACGAATTGAAATGTCATAGAGGGTTATTGGGCACTTCTGGCAAGTTAGCAACAATGCTTCCAAGGCCAAGTTATTACATTGATAAAACATAATTGATATCTCTGGGATATTAGAAAACTGGAATCAGTGTGTCACAAAAAACTGTTCCTTATATGTTATATTTCCATATAAAGCTATATGCAGATTGCAGATCAACGAGTAAACTTAGGAAAACACTAGTTATTCAATTTAGCTGTAAGTTAAGATGAAGGATTAGCGCTCTAATGGGTTCGGTTGCAAAGATCAAAGTGAATGTTATCCAATACAAATGTCTTTCCTGTTGAAAACACCAGCATTCATTTTCATATTAGTTTAATCTGGTGTATTGTGGTGTATGCTAGTTTTCGGTGTTTGTTTTCATGTCCGCATATGCACGTATGTACACATGAGTTTGTATACACACGGTCATCGGTCAGAGTCAAACTCAGCTGTTTTTAAACAGGGTGTGTCACTGACACTGGGTGTGTGAGACAATGTGAGACCATGAACAAACAAATGTGGTTCCAGTCATGTGACCTTTGCAGTTTCCCCAGAACAGGAAACACTATACAAATGAACACAAGCACAGGTTTCAGTTTTTAGCACGTAGGATCAGACTATATGTGAGCATTTTTTGCATAAAGTTGTAAAACAGATCCATGAAAGTGACTAAAATGCTGTAGGCCTATAAACTGATTTTTCTCGGCTGTCATGTTTATATGGAAAGCGAGGCTGAGGTGGGAACAAAACTGGAAGGACAGATAGACTGCAATGGTTTAGACTACCATAGGGTGTGTGTGACATGAATCAACAAATGATGTGTTTTAAAACAACGTAAGAGTTGCTTACTGAATGAAACCCGCTTATGGCAACTTAAACATTCACAAATATGTGATGGTACAGCTGAAGTGAAGTAAAACAGCTTGTGTGACTTGCATCCTATGCTTATATTTTCACATTTAAGATCATAAATCGTTTTAATAAATCCAGGTTGGTTGTCCAAACCATTGCAGTCTATCCGTCCTTACGGTTTTCTTCCCACCTCTGCCTCGCTTTTCATTTCAACATGGCAGCCGAGTGAAATCAGTCTATAGTTGGCCATGTCGGATACCTTTAAAAGAATCTCATAATATGCATGTGCATTTGCATTTTTATAGTTTACACGGAGACGATAACAGCATCATTTTCAAAAACGTGCACTTTGAAACAAGTTTTTGAAGATTTGAGTCTTTAGCTGAAAATGGTGTGGTGTAAATTGTGTTTATGGACCCTTAGAATAAAGCCTCATAGTGCTATTTTTGCTGCCACAGTACATCTTTTTACAAATTGCTAAGAAGGTAGAGAAAGTCATGTGGTCTAGTTGTCAAAACGAAATAAACCCTTGATGGTCACTTAACCTCAGGATGCTCATATACTATAATGAAGGAGAATATAGAAACTGCGATTGTAAGTATTGTAATTATGGTACTGTATTAAAGGTCCAGTGTGTAGTTTTTTGGAGGCTCTATTGACAGAAATGCAATATAATATCCATAACTATGTGTTCAGATGTGTATAAAGACCTTACATAATGAAGCGTTATGTTTTTTATTACGAGCTATTTTTATCTACATACACCGCGGGTCACCTTACATAGAATTCACCATTTTGTTTCTACAGTATCCTAAACGGACAAACTGCTCTACAGACCGCATTTCGTAACGTTATCTCTTTTGGAAAAGAAGCGAAAACGTGATGACGTCTTAATCCTCTCACGGACTCAGTTGGTTGCAGTGAGCAGTTGGTTGCAATTCGCAACCTCATCGCTAGATGCCGCTAAAAAAATCCACACAGTACCTTTAATGCATTGAAAATATACTTTTACATTTAGAAAAGCATCTCAATTAAAGTAAAAATACATTTGATGTGTCTGTGTATGCATTTGCTTTTTCATTTACCTTCTCTATTTCTTATTTATTTGAAGGTTTATCTTACTTTTGTTGGTGTTTTCTTTGTTTTCTTGTACAGATGCTTTGATGCAATGAATATTGTTAAAGCGCTATAAAAATAAAATCGAATGAAATAAAAATCCCATATAGTTACATTAAGGGTGGAAACTACACCAAGAACAGCTCAGAATGTCATAAAAGTTGTTGGACATCTCTGGCCATACTAAATACAAGCAAAACCACAAAAAAATATAGCGATTACATATTTAACTACAAAAAGTCATTTGCCCTAGGGACTCTTAAACTGAATGTAACAGTCGAGTGCTACTTGACAGAGGAATTCTGTAAGGATGTTTGCACAGTCTCTGTATTTTGTTATCTATCCTCTGACCCACCCCTTAGTCCCAAATTTGCACATCTTCAAAGCTGCTAATCCGGTTTTAAAGCTCATTTGCATTCTCTTGTGAAATTGTACAGTACCACTCTCAACTAGTTTGTAGTATTAGCCTATTATTATTCCCTTATCTGATTCATCATTAGTATTTCTTTCTCATTGTCTACAACCATGCTAATACCTCACAAACCCCAGTGAAATTCTGCTGGGTCCCAGTGAGACATGTTTTTGATAGAGATCGCCTTATACTGTACAGATCTGAGACAGCCAGACTTCTGTTTACATTGAATGTCCATCATTTAGATCATTTAAAACATATGTTGGGTGTCATGCAGGCAGTAAACTATTTAATCACATACACCTTAAGACCTCTGAGTTACTCCTCTCTTCCTTTTGGTTTTGGTCAGATTTGCACAAAGATCAAATTGCAAGTATCACAGGGGAAATACTACAGGATAGCTTAAAAGCTAGAATTTGCTAATGTAAGAATAAATACCTGTAAACGATTTACTTCCAAAGTCATCATAATTCAAAACATTGGTGTTGTTTTTGGCACACGTATTCTGGACTAATAAGGGTTTACTTTTACACCTGAGATACCCTATGCTGATAAATGAATTACTATAAAAATGTATAATGAAGATTGTAGGAAAGTGGGTTAGTGTGTGAGTTTGGCATGCACAGGAAAGAGCCAATCACAGGTAGGCAAGCCTGAGCCAATCACGTGGCTTCACTCTGGAGCCATGGATAATGTAGACGTCTCTGTTTTTAATGAGTAATAATGGTTATTATATTTACAACTGGCAACTGAGTAAAAGATATTTGGCAGACTGCAGGACAGAAGGAAATTCTTTCAATTCCCTGGAATCTTTTTCTGCGGTTTTGTTTTCCAACTGCAATTACTTTGAATGTCTTCCTTGGTGCAATTTTAATCTAACTGTAATCTAAAACTTCCCTTTGTCCCATATGTACACTATATTATCCCTCACTCCATTTTTTCCTAGGTAACCCAGCCATTGTGTCAATGGAGGGGGAAAAATGTCCATGTTAGTGAGCTTACTGTGTGCGCACACCTGTGCAAGTGTGTGTGTGTGTGTGTGTGTGTGTGTGTGTGTGTGTGTGTGTGTGTGTGTGTGTGTGTGCGTGTGTGTGTGTGTGTGGAGAGGGTGTGTCTAAATGGATGGTCTTACACTGTTGTGTCAGTGGAAACAGACTATCTAAAAACACACACACGCACACACACACACACAAAAAGAGAGAGAGAGAGAGAGAGAGAGTAAAAAGGCCAGCACTGAAATAGAGATGCTTTAATGAGGAGATTAACATGTAATGGAGACATTTTACTCTCCGAGTGAAATGAAAGGGAACTTTGTGCGATACACTGTGTGTGTGTGTGTGTGTGTGTGTCATAGCAATTTAGTGGTAGTGATGTGGTGAGGGTCAAATGGTGAACTGTTTAAAACAGAATCGATGTTCACTGTAACAAGGTTCGTTGTGTAAGGAGGAAAGAGGCAGGGTCGGCAGGTTGAAATCGAAAATAATATTTATTTTTAACACGGGTAAAAACCAAAACATCAAACAAACACAAATAAACAAAAGTGCGTCACGGCCTCTCTCGCTCTCGTGATCGGCCATCTCTCTCACGACGCAAGCCTCGTCTGCGCCCTCGGCGGCGCTTTTTGTCTCTCCTCTCACCAATCACTGTAATACAAGACAGCAGGTTAGAAGTCACACCTGACCCTCCCAGACGGAGCGTGACCACGCCCCCCTTGCCACATACCCCCACCGCCCGACTCAGGCCGGGGCCTCATCCGGACTGCAGCCTCTCCCCCCCCTCCGGGAGAGGAAGTCAGCCACAGCCATCTGCGTCCCCGGTCTGTGGATCACCTGAAATTTGAAGGGCTGAAGAGCTAAATACCAACGGGTGATCCGCGCATTGGTATCCTTCATTCGGTGGAGCCATTGGAGGGGTGCGTGGTCCGAACAGAGCGTGAACTCCCGGCCCAGGAGATAGTAGCAGAGGGTGAGGATGGCCCACCGAATCGCCAGACATTCTTTCTCAATGGTGCTGTACATCGTCTCCCTCCGTGAGAGCTTCCGACTGATGTACAGCACCGGCCGCTCGTCACCCTCTGCCTCCTGAGACAGGACAGCCCCCAGACCTCTGTCCGATGCGTCCGTCTGTAAAACAAAGGGAAGATTAAAGTCAGGAGCGTGCAATAGAGGGCCACCGCATAAGGCAGCCTTTACTTGGGTGAAAGCCCGCTGGCAAGGCTCCGTCCACTGAACGGTATCCGGCGCGTCCTTTTTAGTGAGGTCTGTCAGCGGGCTGGTGAGCGTCGAATAATTTGCGATGAATCTCCTATAATAGCCGGCCAGCCCCAAGAACTGCCTCACCTCCTTTTTGGTCTTGGGTCTCGGAGAGGCTGCAATCGCTGCCGTCTTATCAATTTGGGGACGCACCTGTCCGTGACCCAAGTGGAAGCCCAGATACCTTACCTCCGCCTGCCCAACCGCACACTTCTTCGGGTTAGCCGTGAGTCCCGCCGCTCTCAGCGAATTCAGGACCGCTCTCAAGTGTTGCATATGCCGCTGCCAGTCATTACTACGGCATATGCTGCGTGTGGTCGGAGAACATGGTCCATCAGTCGCTGAAACGTGGCCGGGGCTCCGAATAAGCCGAATGGAAGTGTGACAAATTGGTGCAAACCGAACGGCGTGGTGAAGGCTGTTTTTTCTTTGGATAAAGGAGATAAGGGGATCTGCCAGTATCCTTTTGTCAAATCCAGTGTCGAATAAAAACGAGCCGAACCTAGTCGATCCAGCAACTCGTCAATCCGCGGCATGGGATATGCGTCGAATTTCGACACAGCATTCACCTTGCGATAGTCCACACAGAAGCGCACCGAGCCGTCGGTTTTGGGAACTAAAACTATTGGGCTCGCCCAATCGCTGTGGGACTCCTCGATTACTCCCATATCGAGCACGGCGCCTAATTCCTCCTGTACCACACTTTTCTTGTGTTCAGGCAAACGATACGGCCGGCTGCGCACTACCACGCCCGACGTGGTCTCAATATGGTGTTCAATGAGCGTAGTTCGACCGGGTAGAGCTGAAAACACATCGGCAAACTGTGCCTGTAAACGAGTTATGTCCGTGATCTGGGAGGGTGAGAGGTGATCTCCCCCAGAGCCGAGAGCGATAGATCGGCCAGGTTTGCACACTTCCGGCCCGAGATCATCCTCTCTACTCACCACCGTCGCCAGCATCACGGCATCAGCCTCATTCAATTTTTTAAGGAGATTGAGGTGATATATTTGATGTGCCCCGCTCCTATCCGGTCGTATTACTTCATAATTGAGATCCCCCAATCGCCGTGTGACCACAAAGGGTCCTTGCCACTTGGCGAGTAATTTTGAGCTCGATGTAGGAAGCAAGACGAGCACTTTCTCTCCCGGTGTAAATTTGCGTAATCTAGCGCCTCTGTCATATTGCTGTCTCTGTCTGTTCTGGGCCTGTAACAAATTCTCCATTGAGAGCCGCCCCAAAGTGTGGAGTTTTGTTCTCAGGTCGAGGACAAACTGAATTTCGTTTTTACTAGCGGATGGTCCGTCCTCCCAAGTTTCCCTTAGGACGTCCAAAACCCCACGGGGCTGGCAACCGTAGAGCAACTCGAAGGGAGAAAATCCCGTGGAGGCTTGCGGGACCTCGCGGACAGCAAATAACAGAGGCTCTAGCCATTTATCCCAATTTTTGGCATCTTCGTGAACGAACTTCCGGATCATGGCTTTTAACGTATGGTTAAAACGCTCGACCAAGCCGTCCGTTTGTGGGTGATAGACGCTTGTTCGAACCGTTTTAATGTCCAATAATCCGTACAGTTCGCGCAGTGTGCGTGACATAAACGCCGTGCCTTGATCCGTGAGAACCTCTTTGGGGATTCCCACGCGGGAGATCAATGAGAAGAGGGCTTCCGCAACACTCTTTGCTGAAATGCTGCGGAGCGCCACCGCCTCTGGGTATTGGGTTGCATAATCCACAATGACTAATGCAAATCGATGCCCTCGTGCAGATCGCTCTAACGGCCCGGTCAGGTCCATACCAATTCTCTCGAAGGGGGCCTGAACAAGGGGAAGAGGGCACAATGGTGCTTTTGGGGTGGCCGGTGGGTTTACCAGCTGGCATTCACTACAAGCGGCACACCATCTGTGCACGTTCTCGTGAATTCCCGGCCAAAAGAAGCGGGCCGTTAGACGATTTAGTGTTGCTGTCTGCCCTAAATGCCCGGCCATCGGATTAGAATGGGCCGCCTGGAAAAGCATTTCTCGACGGCCCCTGGGTACGACCAACTGGGTTGTATCTGTCATTGATTGAGCGTCATGGGTCACTCGATACAACCGGTCTTTAATAATGGCGAAATACGGATAGGAGAGCGGCCTTGCAGGTTGGAGAGGCTGTCCGTCGATGGTACGGACCTGTTCAAATGCATTTTTGAGCGAATCATCTCGAGGCTGTTCCAGGGGAAAATCATCGCTCGATATGAGATCTCGTCTCAAAATCGCGCTCGGTTCCCCTGAAACAGACCCCGAAGGACCCGGCTCAGCCTCGCCAAGTTGCGCGACCGCCCCCTTCCGCCGCTTTCGTTTCACCCCAGAAACATCCGCACATAAATACCCTAATAATGTGCTAAAATTCGGCCAATCCGTCCCCAAAATAAGCGGATGTCGAAGGTGCTGGTTAACGGCCACCTTCACGCTATGCTTTTCACCCCTAAATTTAATATCCACAGACATCAAGGAGTAACTCACCACATCCCCGTGCACACACCTCACCTTAACCTCGCGGCTCGAATCCCATGCCGCGGATTGAATCAGACTTGGGTGGATGGAGGTTTGGTTACAGCCTGAATCCTCCAAAGCCTGATATGTACCCCCCTCGGTACTCACGGGTACCCGGTACTGGCCGGCTGAATCGAGGGCAGCCTGAGGCGCGTCGGGAACCCGGATCACCAAACCGACCTCCATCAGCAGACAGTGGCCGATGAGGTGGTCCGGGTCCCCGCAACGCCAACAGGCCGGCCCGGGTTTTCCCCCTGCCCCCGCAGTGGGAAGTCGGCCAAGGGATTGGCGAGAGGAAGCCGGACGTGGGTGGTGGTGAGCCGTGGCTGCGGGAGAGCCCGTGTCTCCCCGGCTGCGGGACGCCGCCCGCGGCTGCATCTTGTCCCGGAACCTGGGAGGGGGAGAAACAACAGAAGGGGGAAAAAAAGAAAAATTAACATGGGGTTCGCCGACCCCGACACACGCTGCCATCTGGTCCTCCACCAGCTGGACGGCTTGCGCCAGCGACGTCGGCCGGTGGCACTGGACCCACTGGGCGGTCTGCTTGGGAAGCCGTCCCACGAACTGCTCCAGCACCACCTTTTCCACCACGGAATCCGCGTCGCTGGTCTCGTCCAGTAGCCATTTGCGGGCGGCGTCCCGGAGCTGCTGCACCCAGGCGAACGGCTGGTCGCCCTTCCCCAGTTCCAGGGACCGGAAGCGCTGCCGCTGCTGCTCAGGTGTGCACCCGACCCGCTGGATAATAGCTCTCCGGAGGTCGGTGTAGTTGCAGAACGAGCTGAGCCTGTCCTGTCAGTAGTGGGACTAGACGACCGGCCCAGTCCCCGCGGGGCCAGCCCGCCCCCTCCGCGGACCTCTCGAAGAGCTCCAAGAACGCCTGCGGGTCATCGAGCGGTCCCATCTTGTGGAGCAGCAGCGGTGGGGATGTGACGCGGGTCGACATCATCGATATATGATGTCGATATTTATTTTTAACACGGGTAAAAACAATTTATAATATTAAAACAATTTTAAAAATGTAATATTTAAAATATTTAAAATTTAATAATATTTATTTTTAACACGGGTAAAAACCAAAACATCAAACAAACACAAATAAACAAAAGTGCGTCACGGCCTCTCTCGCTCTCGTGATCGCCCGTCTCTCTAACGACGCAAGCCTCGCCTGCGCCCTTGGCGGCGCTTTTTGTCTCTCCTCTCACCAATCACTGTAATACAAGACAGCAGGTTAGAAGTCACACCTGACCCCCTTACCCCCCTCCGTGCTCCGGACTGAAGCTCCTCCCTCCCAGACGGAGCGTGACCACGCCCCCCTTGCCACATTCACATTTTCCAGTTTCTATTTAAATCAGATTATTTAGTAATAGCCAATAACTCCTCCCCACCTGTACACCTTGAGTTAGTCTTCGTAGCCCAACTTAAAAAGAATTTATGACTATGTGTCTATTGGGTGTCAGATTTCTATTTCATTCTATTCTACTGGCGTGCCAACACAATATCATTTGTAACTACTTTACGACATAGCTAATTCAGATGAAGTTCATACAGTCACATTCTTATAGTTTATAAATGATTTATACAAATTAGACACTCCATAAAATACAAATTTCCTGCTCTATCAACTTGGGCACAAAAAAAAGAACTCAACCGCCTAACAACACGCCAGCAACCACAACAACACATACCTTTCTTTGGAATTATGTTGTTGATGTTATTGCTGTTTTGTGTGTTCGATTTTGGATTTAGGTCAAGGACAGACAGTGACGGGCTGCAGGATAAAAATATGTTAAAGATTAGCTTTTCCCTAAGCTTCCTAAGCACTTGGAGTAAGACAGGAATATAGCAAGACACACAAACATTGTCGTCTGAAAGACAAACCCGAAATTGTTGCGAGTGTGTGTAGCTATTACCGCACAGGAATTGAAGAGGTTCCTGTGGGTTTCTCCGGATGTTTCGTGTGGGATCTTCCCCTTGAGATGTCCATGAGAATCACATGTTTAATTGCAGTGGGTTGAGCTGTAATTGTTTCCAACGTCCTTTCAAAAACGAATCTTTTGTTAATTGAACATTAACATTTGTGTTTTTTGGATTTTCTTTGGTAATTAATAATATGCAATACATATTGTCAATAGAGCTTAATTTGTATTGAACCCAAAAGACTAACCACTGTGGACTCTCTATCCGTCTTTGTCTCTTTCAGAAGATTACCCATTCTCTACCGATGTTTTACCGCCATTGCCGGAGGTCCCTGTTGGAGGGCCGGTCCTAAGCCAGGTGGGCGGCCCCATCAGAAACTCTGCCCTGAGATATTGCTCCTCGCGCAGCATGGACTCCACGCACTGCAATGACCGACCCGTCAGCTACGGTTCCACATCTTCATCCACCTCCTCCCGGGACAGCCACTGCTCGCTGGGGGGTCGGCCGGTATTAGGCTCCACCCCTGAGCGGGATCGAGATTCCGGTGCGATCCGATTGGAGCTGGTGCCGACCCGTCAGTTAGAGGAGGAGGACACAGGAAGACAGACACCTATGCCGGTCAGTCAGGGGGATGCAGATGTTCAGTCACCGGAAGGCCGTAAAGTCCAGTATGTGGACCGAGTGGTGCAGGAAATTCTCGACACGGAAAAAACCTACGTCCAGGACCTCCGCAGTATAGTCCAGGTGAGGTGGATTGCATTGATTGTGAGATGGTTGTCATTACATGGAGCATGAAAAGGTTCTTCACAGCGATGCCATAGAAGAACAATTTTTGTTTCCCGAAAGATCTTATAAAAATAATTTCTTTATTACTTCTACAGGTGATAGAAGGTTCTTTATAGACAATTTCATCGTGAGGCACCTTTTTTAATAATGTATAGCATTTGAATGACCTTACGGAAACTAACTGCAAGCCAGGTCTGAAGGATTAGTCCACCTAAAAATAAATATTTTAACATTTTTCATCATACTCACATGTATGTCATTGCATTGCAAGTTTAATGAAAACTATAATGGTCTCTGTAGGTTTCTACTGGTAATGTATTGGTGGGATGTTATCTGACCAATGGGATCCAGAAGAACACCACACTAAACAAAATAATTTTGTAATGGTTTTAATTGTAAACAGCTAATATTTCACAATGGTTTTGTAAGAGAAGCCATTAGAATTTGGAATAGTGAATAACAACCAAATTTACAATTTGAGTGAACTATCCCTTTAAGAGCTTAACTCAAAAGTACAACAGAGTATATAGTCTTGACCATCACGCTACCACCACCCACAAATCATGCGACACAAAGTATTGAGGCTCTTCAGAGGCATGTGTGTGTTCCTGTATATGATTTATATAGCTGTCAAATGTAACCTGCACATGACTGTTATTCGATCCAGAGAGAGAGGACATAAATGCCAATCTCTTCCTCTCGCGAATGTGGGGACCGAGAGTCTTTTAGAGACTCACAGCCCCCTTTCCTCTTCTAAACACATTCACTAGCCCCCCGGCACAGAGAGAATGATAGATGGCTGGAGGGGAGAATGGGAGAAAAGGAAGACAGGCAGGATGGATGGAGACAGCAGATAAAGGAGTGGAAAGTGGGTTAGGAAAACAACGGTGAAAGAAACGGCTTTCTGCCAACACTGATGTATGCATGTGTATGTTTTTGTAAAGGAAACGTACTCTCACTTACTGACTTTATTCTCAGTTACACATTTGTGAGCTCCAGGTTGTAAATTCATCAAGTTACCCATAATGCACTGTTAGTTAGGGGCTTTTGCTGTTTGAAGATCTATGACCAATGTGTTTCACATGAAGTCTTAAATCAGCCAGTAAACAAGCTCATGCCGAATCTGAGCCAAATTTCTGTGCTTGCCAGAAACGTCCACAGATTTCCACAGAATGTAAAACAATTGGATTAATTTACTAAATTAAGTTTAGCTGACTACAATCAAAAAAAGTTTTTACAGTGTGGATTTGATTCTTGGCATTTTTGCCACAAAGGTAAATTTGTTTTATGAATGTGACTCTTTCTACGTTTATGTCAATCCACAGATTTTCAGTGTTAGATGACTCAACAAAAAATGTTGATTTTTTGACAGTGTGACAGTTGCAGCCTGATCTTGCTGAACTGTTTTACGAGTTGTGAAATGTAGAAAAACATACAATTATTAGGCAAAAACAAAAATGAAGCCCCGTCCCTGAACCTAACCATCAATTGCAATTCAAATTCATGAGAATTAGCCAACTTGTAAAAAAGTTGTGTTTGTGTTGAGATGTGCTGGACAGTTAAGTCATTGTACACTAATGGCTTTGGTTCAGCTGAGACTCTTTTAGCTTCTCTTTAGTCCCAAACTATACAACGCTTTCTTCGCAATGTATTTTACACATTTATTTCCCCCCCCAAAAAAGTAGTCATTTCAAATATATAATGCATAATTTGTGATCATGAAGCTGCATTGATTTAGTTTTGGCCGTTCATAGTTAGTGCCTAAAATAAGTGTTACATTCAAGAAGTTAAAGGGCTTTCCAAAAAAGAAAGTCATTTCAGAGGTAGAAGACGTTACATTTTCATACTGAAGAAATCAAATTTCCTTCTTGGAATAACATGCACTGATGGATCGTGCACAGTAATAGGAGGAATGTGTATTCGAGTAACTAGGGGTTTTAAGTGGATATTTTTCACTCCTTTTCTTCATTCTTTAAAATAACAGTCGGCATCTGTGTGTATGTGTGTGCGGGTGTTGACGCAGGGTGTGTTTTGGGACTGACACAGAATGGTTATTTTACATTGCCTGAGGGTGTTCAGGTAAAGATTATATCAGAGCGAGAGACTCACTTATCTTGTCTGTCATCCAGAGAACGAGACATTTAAATGTAGGGCGGAGCAGAAGAGAAGTTACAGATTCTGACATGCTTGTATGTGTGAACACAAACCCATTGGGGGCTTCTGTACTTTATATAATTTTCCACTCGCTACTGTATCACAAGTACATCACAAAAAACACCTTTGCTTTGTTTAAAAGGTCTTGTAAGACCTGGGCAGTTTCGTTAAAATGTCAACCTTACCATGAAAAAAAGAAACGATACTGTTGTATAAATGTTCAAATCAGTTTCAGAACAGAACTGAGAACTCAGGCAGGTTTGTCTGTCTGTCTTTCTGCCCAAATATGGTAGATGATAAAGCCAGTCAAGGGGCGGGACTTCCTCCCTGCGGTATGATGCCAGGCACGTCGCCCATCTCACATGACTACTGATGAGATTATTCATCCTTTCATCCATATCTTTCTCTATAGGATTACCTGGAATGCATCAGTAACCAGTCTCTTCTGCTGCTTGGGGATGAGGATCCAAATTCTTTATTTGGAAATATCCGTGACATCTACCGTTTTAACAGGTTTACACACATATTTCAGTTCCAGTTTGCTTCGGTAACAAAAACGCCACTTTAGAGAAGTGTACACACACATTCACCAGACGTCAGACAAAACAGTTTACAGGCAAATAAATTGATGCACCATCACATTACGTTTATCCAAAGTGACTTAAAAAATGAGAGAGCACCAAGGAATCTTTTACAAATTTGAAAGGTGCTTATTTGTACAAAAAAATGTGATCGTACCTTGTAAAAGAATTGACTTTAGATCAGGAGTTTAACGTGCCCTATCAAACACACACACGCACACACTGTTCAATTCATGGAAGTGGACCTTTTTCTTATAACAAATACAATATACAATACCACACATAACTGGAAGTAAATTTGAATCGTTTTATAACAGCTCAACCCTTTCACGGATGTGAGTAATAATATCAATATCATGTAATGTGTGTTTGTTTTGCAGTGATCTGCTTCATGACCTGGAGAAATGCAATGCCGACCCGGTTGCTATTGCCAAGTGTTTCGTAGCCAAGGTAACTTTTCCTTTCTTCTTTCAAGACATTTTAATTCACAACATCAGAATGAAACAATGAAAACTCGCACTTCTGTTCAAACCCATAAGACTTTCTTTCCTCTATGGAACACAAAAGGAAATGTTTCCTGGAATATTTATACTTTTTTCCATAAAATTAAAGCATACAGTGAACATGTGGAGGCTGTAAAATAGACAAAAAACTACACTAAACTCTGTTTTTCACTGCAGATTTAAAATCTTTAAGATGTGCACATCTCATCTTTACTACACTGTACAAATACAAGTTACCCGTTAGATTTGAGTTAATTCAATGTAAAACGATTCGTTATTGCATGAATTTGATGCAAAATTGTTACATTAATTTGTATTTTTAAGTTGAATTAGCTCAAAATTTAAAGGCAGCCTTAGAGTTAAAACAACAAATCATTTTTACAGTGTAACAAATTTGAATTTTCTTTTTAGAGATGGAGGAGCTCAGACAAAAACACTTAGTATAGTTATGATTTAAAACTGTGCATTGTAACTGCTGTAAATGCAAGTAGGCCAGTACAGACAGTATAGAAATGAGAAATCATGGAAAACAGGAAACATATGAATTATTAGTTTATTTGTTCATAAGATGTAAATTAGCAATACTAACTGTAAAAATAATTTTAAGGATTGTAATTGGTATGATGCATTTCCTTTCTCGAGTGTTTCTGTTGGCTATAATAACAAGCATTTGCCAATGTGTTTTAGCTGTTTTATAGCTCGAATTAACACCAATTGAAATTTGGTTTTAATTGTGTGGTTTTGTGTGTTAATTGTTTTGTTTAGTTTGGGTGTTAGCGGGGGGCTGCTAATTTGCACAGTGCAAATGATTGTGGTTTACAAGAACTCACATGAAGCCAAAAAATACACACACACCCAGCAAAGCCCCGAGCATAAACATGTATTTAGACGTCTGCTGTGTGTGTTGCTTATGTTTGTGAGGAAATGTGTGGTTTTAGTACTATGGAAAATAGCACAATAGCAGGGTGAGAGAGAGGAAGAGAGAGAGAGAGAGAGAGAGAGAGAGAGAGAGAGAGAGAGAGAGAGAGAGAGAGAGAGAGAGAGAGAGAGAGAGAGAGAGAGAGAGAGAGAGAGAGAGAGAGAGAGAGAGAGAGAGAGAGAGAGAGAGAGAGAGAGAGAGAGAGAGAGAGAGAGATGCTATTATTAACAGACAGACATTTTAAAGTGCTGGTTTCTCCAACATTACATTCTTTACAGTGTTTGCTGCATTCCTTCAACTGTTTCTGTTCCAAATTGGCTGTACTCCTGTGTACAAGCCATTGATGTGGAGTGATGAGTTTTTGGCTCAAAGTCTGCATTTAAAGTCACACCAAATGTGTTTAGTTGGGTTCAGGACTTGGTTTTATGCAGACCAGTCAAGTTCTTCCACACTGACTGAATCAATTTATTCTTTCTGAATCTTGTCTCATACACAGGGGCATTGTCATGATGGAATAGAAAAGGGCTCTTTCCAAACTGTTGCTATTAAATTAGAAGCACACAGTTCCATAGGATATCATGATATGTTGCAGCATTAAGATTTATACTCATGGAAATTACTAAAGTCATCAAACCTGTTTATTAGGTAGGGTGACCCAATACTTTTGGCAATATAGTGTATGTATAATGTAAAATATCTCTTTTAAGTAGCTGCACGGTTAGGTTAGAGTAAATGTTTTATGTAACTCCAAGTTTGGTAAAGAATTGTCCTCAGACATTAAACAAATCTGACAAAAAATACTTTTTCCATATTTTAAGGAAGGCAAAGTTCTTTTTTAGTTGCTGGGGTCAGTTTGTTTTCAGGGCCTTTTTTACGTTTGAAAAGGCATCCTTAAAACAAATGTCAAATAATTTGAATTAATCCTTGAAAAAAAACTATTCCATTTTTTTCCCACTTTATATAAAGCTATTTTTATATTTGTTTATCCTCACCTAAATAAATTGCAATAAAGTGTGTGGCTTAACTCTATACAGTGCCAGGATTAATTTGTCCTACAAAGATAGTAATACAGTAATTTTTTACCTTGTCTGGAAATGTTTTGGTCATTATAAGGAAAACAGCTTATAAATCAAACTTTAATAATATTAATTTGAAAGGTTTGTGTGACTATTAGGATTAGGGGTACAGTGGGAGGATATAATATTCAGTTTATATAAAAATCATTCCGACTATAGAAAGTCCCCAGAAAACATGGAAACCCAGCATATGCATGTGTTGCCTGTGTGTGTGTGTGTGTGTGTGCGCGTGCGTGCGTGCATGCGTGCGTGCGTGTGTGTGTATCAAGGTATAAGTCAGCCAGTTCAGTGGTTTTGATATCACAAAGGAGCTTCAGGATTCCAGTAAGAGTGTGGAGTTTTCTTACATCTGATTCCTATCAAAGCTTGAGAGCAGAACACTGTCTTTCTCCCTCTTTCTCTGTCTCAAGGACAAACGCTGACTCAGGGTATTTCTACAAGAGCATTAACTAGCCTCCACCTGCTGTGTGCAGGTCTTCAGTTCAGACCAACTGCACAACCCAGATGGCACTTTAAAACAGATACCTTTAGTTCTGATTGGCCAGTACGTAGATACAAAATAAATTTTACAGTAAAACATCTTTAGCATTATAGGCTAAATAGTACCCTTGACCTGAATAGTTTTCACACTGTACTTTGTCTATGAATTTTGTTTTGGCTATGTGCCCATTGTTGGTTGGTTGGTGTAGTGCTCCTCTTTTAATCGGAAATAATGTTTACATTTTAGGAACACAATATCTGGAAAGGATGAACCAGATTTCAATGTTTTTTTAGAACCACTTAGTGTGTGCAGTTGGGACATTTGTGATAGCCGTGATGCTAGCTGCAAGCACACATTCAATAATAAAAAACCTACCTGTGTATGTGTTGGTAAGAAAGGCTCAGAGAGGGCATATGTGAAAGCCAGCGGGGGCGGTCAAGAGAGGAGATGTTAGAGGAAGAGGATAAATGGCTCTTTGATACTCAGGCGCTCTGTACTTTTCCGGCAGCTTTGATGTTCATAAAGGCGGAATAAGAGACGGTGGATGAAGGAGCAAAGCAGAGAGATTTAATCAGGGCACGCTCACATCTAGCATTACTGTAAACACAACATCAGAACACTATTATTACACTCTGTGTGTGTGTGTGTGTGTGTGTGTTTTTGGTTTTTACATGCCGGTGGGGACGTAAACCTGAATGCACACCAACTCATGGGGACTCGTGTCACCGTGGGGACCTCACAAAAGCTTATACATGTAAATCGTACATAAAGATAATTTTTCAAAATCTAAAAATGCAAAATGTTTTCTATGATCTTTAGGTTTAGGTGTAGGGTTAGGGGTAGGTAATAGAATATACAGTTTGTACGGTATACAAGTCATTACGCCTATGGACTGTCCCTATACAGAGATAGTAAAACCAACGCGTGTGTGTGTCTGTGTGTGACCTAGCTTACCACTTTATGTACGGACAGCTATCTAAATAAGGACAGCATTTATGTACTTAAATTCTGTTCTTTTTAGAAAATCATGATCATTATTACTATTGTTACTATTACTATTACATATCTGACAAATAGGTCACTTTCACTTAATGCTTACACGTAAGGCCGCTCACACCAACACTCTTTGGGTCAAATGCTGGGTTGTTTAAACTCATTGTCGGGTCAAATGTTAACATTTTCTGGGTTCTTTTAACTTAACAGGTCGGGTTTTGTCTCCTTTTTTTGGTGTGATGGACAATAACAGTCAAATATGTTTATAGTACCGCAGTAACAATAAAAAGGAACAATATCCTTTCCCCTGATGAATGATGAATGATAAATTATTGACAGAATTTGCACAAATGTGAAACTCAATCTCCTGAAATGGACAATTAAGGTTTTACACGCTGCAGATTTGTACAGTTTTTATACTTTTGGGTACAGTGCTGTCTATACATTTTAGCAATGTAAGCACTCTTTACTGTATTACATTCCCTAACTCACACAAATGTTCGAATTTTCTTTTTCAGAGTGAAGACTTCCATATATACACACAGTACTGCACAAACTATCCAAGGTAAGGAAAACATTTTGAGGTTTGGGGTTTTTACGATTGCTTCCTGTGGTTTGTTGTGTATCACCATCTGTCTAATAGACTTAGAGACCAAAATACATTTGTGTGTGTGTGTGTGTGTGTGTGTGTGTGTGGAACGTGAGACTTGTGAGAGTGCGTGCTCATATTATACATTGTGTGGGCATGTGTGTAACTCCACTGGAGTCTTAGAGTCTGTTCCTATATGTTTCCTCCCGAGGGAAACCCCCATGCCCGACTGTCTGTCCCTTTCTCTCACTCTCTCTGTATTCTCTCTATCACTAGATTCAATCTGTCCTTTTGTATTATTCATTTATAGGTACAGTTCATATTTATTTTAGACATAAAGCTATGACTAGTACTTTTGACATGACATAAAATAAATACACTATGGCCATTCCAAACATATCATTTTCAGTCAGACATTAACCACCACAGGACATCATGACATCAGCACCTAAAATGTTTGTTTTTGTGTGATACTTCATCCACAGTAAGTGTAAATGTAAGGTTCAGATGTTGTCCTTCTACGGAGTGGACCAGACTTTATTCCAAAATGTGGCTCTGCGCGAGACTAGCTTTACATAAAAAACGTAACATAAAATATGTGTTTTGAACATGAACTTTTATTAAACACGCGCATCAAACACAGCAGCACGTGCTGCCACGAGAAATAAAAAGTGATGTGGTTTAGTAGTCGTGTCATCAAATTCCGCATGGTGTGTGTGTAGATGAAAGGATTTTTGTCCGGGCCACTGAGAACTTCTCTCCACACCCTCACACAGCTGTTGACCCTAACCAAGGTCATATGGCACGCTCCCACACACACATACAGTAATAGTGCTCAGGGCGATGTCTGTATCTGGGTGATACCCGGGTCATATTTCCCGTTGGGACAATGTGAAGTCTGTGCGCGGGACGCTGGAATGTGAGCGCTCGCACACGCACATACGTCTGTCCCAGTGTTCTGTGAGGCGGCGCACCAGATCCAATAAACTGTAAAAGCTGTGTTTTAATCGAAGGGCTTGACCTGACATTCTCAACCGTGCATGATCCCAAGGATGCTTTAAAGCAAAAAGTTTTTTTTTTAAACTATATCCAATAAATGAAAACAAAAAAGCATTGGGCTTTCTGGTTGTCAAAAATAATAAGACGCGTCATTAATGTCACCTGTATGAACTGACATCCAATTGAAGAAGTCTTTGGTAAAAGATACCACTTGTTTTTAATAAATTGTCATCTATTACAGTTTAAAGCATAATAACGGTTTGCTCTTTTGGAAAATATACGTGAATTTTATGCGTTTATGTATTTTATGTGTTAAGACTCAATGTCTATTACAAAAATAAAGCTGTTTTTATTAATAACATGCGTTCATTTGCATCTACAGGTCTGTTGCTGTCTTAACAGAGTGTATGCGGAACAAAGCCGTTGCAAAGTTTCTTCGAGAGCGTCAAGAGAGTCTTAAACACTCCCTTCCTCTTGGCTCCTACCTGCTTAAACCTGTCCAGAGAATCCTAAAGTACCATCTACTTCTGCATGTACGTTCACAAACACACTTCTACAAAAAGTACAAAGTGTAAGGTTTGTGCTAACTAGTAGATTAATTTTACCATCAGTCGATGATTAGAGTCTCTGTCGTGGATCACGTGACTTTAACAGTGCTTGTTTCGTATGGTGACAGCAGGAGGAATAGTTTACCCAAAAAACTAATTAAATGTAACCTAATATATTACTTATTACTTATTATATAACAATAAATCTTATTCGTTTTTGCTCGTCTTGAGACTAAACATCTAAAGCAAATTTCAGCGTGCTGCCATATTAACACTGAACTTGTGTAATGTGGCGAGTATTGTGTCTTACAGGAGATCGCAACTCATTTGGAGAAGGATTCAGAGATGTACGATGTGATCCAGGAGGCGATTGACACCATGCAGAGGGTGGCCTGGCACATCAATGACATGAAGAGAAAGCATGAGCATGCCGTGAGACTGCAGGTTAGTTCGTTTTGACAATGTATTGTTGGCTATTGCTACAAATATACCTGTGCTATTTGGGTTTATGGTCCAGGGTCGCATGTATTGGTGAATCAACCTTAAAGGCAACGTACAGGAAGGTCTTTAAGCACCATCCTCCAGTTTTCATGGCCAGAAAACTGCACTCTGTACTGGAGACCAATACCAGCTTAATAAGCTAGATGTGGTAGTAGTTGAGGCCTATCAAACAGAAATGTTATCCCACACATGCCTGTCAGCTAATTGGATTCATTTGCATAAAAGTAAGCCATTCCTTCTTCTGTCCTCGCTTTCTATCTTTCAGGAGATTCAGAGTTTGTTGACTAACTGGAAGGGGCCAGATCTCATTGGCTATGGTGAACTGGTTCTTGAGGGAACGTTCCGTATCCAGAGAGCCAAAAATGAGAGGACGCTGTTCCTGTTCGACAAACTGCTCTTGATCACCAAGAAAAGGGAAGAGACTTACACCTATAAGGCCCACATCCTGGTACGACTATTTCCAGATGCCCATCACTTTTCCCTGCTGGAAAATCCAGCTCATACCAGGTGGTCAAGCTAAAACCGTAAAGTTATTTTGATGCCAGACAGTGTGGTCTTGACCTTGGCCCTGCAAGCAAGGCAGTTTTGAACTAGAGCAAGTCAAAACTTTCAACTTTTTTCAGTTATTTGAGTTCAACCTCACCAAAATCTATCTTTAAAAGGTGGTTGGGGATTCCATTCACGCAATCTCTTCTACTGTACAAAATCTGATATTCCTCATGATTTTCAGCACTAAATTTCAGATTAAATTGCACTTTTATGATGGAAATGTGACATGATTCAGAACCAAGCAATACCATGTAAAAACTGGCCAATGGGTGTAGGGGTGGAAGCTTTTGATGTGTTTTTCAGCAAGGTAGACATGAAAATTGTTGTTGTGGTTTAACTTACTTTCTCATTCGATTTCTCTTTCCTCCCCTTGACATGTTTTTAGTGCTGTAATCTAATGTTGGTTGAGGTTATTCCTAAAGAGCCTCTGAGCTTCAGTGTGTTCCACTACAAGAACCCTAAACTTCAACACACTGTGCAGGTAAGCACAAATATTCACACACAAACAACATGTAACCTAAGATCAGTGGTTTGTGTTAACACATGATGGAATGTCCAGCCTAAGGCCTGGCTTCTGACAGATGTCCAATTGCCTTGAACTTTCCTTCAGTAATAGCACCCGCCCCACTACCTACAGGCTTCAGCATGCATGCATCGGTGTGTGTGTGTTTGTGTGTTTGTGCGTGTGTGCGTGCGTGCGTGGTCCTGGTAAACCCTACGGTATGGGGACAAAATGTCCCCACAAAGATGACAATATCCAAAATCATAGTTCTTATGGGGACATTTTTTTGTCCCCATGAGGAAACAAGCCTATAAATCATACAGAATGATGTTTTTTGAAAATCTAAAAGAGCAGAAAGTTTTATGTGATTCTTAGGTTCAGGGTTAGGGGTAGGGGATAGAATATACAGTATAAAAACCATTACGTCTATGGAACATGGAAACCCAACGTGTGTGTGTGTGTGTGTGTGTGTGTGTGTGTGTGTCTCTCGCCTAAAGCCTGTGCTGTTTCATCTGACCTGTGTGTTGGACTACAGCCGAGCAGTCATGAAATGATGCAGTGTGTGCCACAGAGCTCAGAAGTTACAAAACACCCATAAATCAGCTCCTCTCCTCAGCTAATTTAGTTATCTCTGTAGCTAATACATGTTAAGTCAAATGTCATAACCTCTTAAGGTTAAAACATGTCTAGTTGTCTGGGTCATAGACCCAAAAACAAGATAATAATAAAAAGCTGTACTTCATACTGTACAATTACTGCAATTATAGTGAATTACATTACTATAAATAACAATAATAGTAATTATTATTATTATTATTATTTGAAAATTTCATGTTGACACATCCCGGACTATGTTTCTGTTAAGGCAAAAATCTATTTGATATGAAATATCATTCAGACAATATTTCATGTAATCCACTTGCTGTATTTTCATAAATATAGTGCCTGCTTCTGTCGGAATTTTATGTTGTGACATTATTTGTTCAGCCCTATATATTCTCTTTTGACATACTAGTGGTGAAGTTTTGGGACACTTGAGCGAATTTTTTCTCATTATTTAAACTTATTTTTTTATCTGGGGTGTTTGCTTAAATAGATGAAATTAGTTTAGTAGACAAAAATATAATTTTCCAAACATATATACAAAACTAACTTTTTTTTAAATGTATAACTTTGACTAAATAATGAAGAAAGAACAGCCAATAAGAGCACAGAATAGATCAAAACTCCTTTAATATTGTTTAAAAAGCATCTCAGCATCTCAGGTTGAAACATTTCTGCAAATTCTAGAAAGGTGACTACAGTGAAGACAATAAAATGTAACATGTTATAATTTATTTTTCATTTTTTAATTACAACATAATTCCCATAGTTCCCTTTGTTTTATTTCATCGTTTTGATGAGTTTATTATTATTATTCTAAAATGTGGAAAAAATATGAACACATAAGTAAGTGTCCCGAACCTTTTGACCGCTAGTATGTTGTGACATAATTTGATTCATTGTTTATAGCAGTTACAGTAGTTGTCCACAAGCTTAGAATTGTTTTGAAAAGATTGTTGTAAGTGTCTTTGAAATGAATTAACTGTATAAGTGCATCACTGCTAAAGGCCTGTTACAGTCGATCACAACTGTTTGTTAGTCTTTGTGAATGCTGACGTCCATCTAGAAGATGAAGCTGTTTGTTTTGACTTGTGCTGAATGAACTGGTCACAGATGTGGAAATAACTGATCTTAAACCATCTGATTGTGATGATACATCTGTAATTTATCTTTAGGCAAAGTCTCAGCAGGACAAGAAAACGTGGGTCCTGCATCTAAAACGGCTGATCCTCGAAAACCATCCTGCCAAAATACCGGCCAAGGTTAGAAAGAATACAGAAATACACACACATTGTTCTCTTAATAGTTATGACCAAATCTGGCAATTCCCACTGAACTGTGTCATGATAAAGTAGTTCATCTCACACAGTATTTAAAACATTGAGGTGAGACAAGTTTGTTTACAGAGATGAGGTGACAGCGCCACCCAAAGGACATATGCAGTAATTTGCTGGAAAAATATAATATATTATAATAACAATAAAAAAAATGTGATGGCCCTTAAATAAGCTTTATGAAAATGTTTTAAAGTTTTATTACATGTATATTTAAGTATCTACAATTTCTATTTGGACAGAACTATGACTGTATGATCTTTTCATAGGCTAAACAGGCCATTCTGGAGATGGATACTGCAAGTGAGTATTACACTGAAAACCACAGTTTAACCACTGTATATAAATCAATGCATGTGTTTAAATGAGCTAGACTTCAAATGCAAAAAATATTCAACTTTTTCAGATCATCCAGGTTTTAACTTCAACTCTGATGGTGACAAGAGAATGAATACCAAAGAGGGCCCATCTCCACGGAGAACACGGAGAAAGACAGGTGAGACCCACCACACCTTAATAACAATTTAATTGATTTGTTTTTATGGATCTTTTATGTTTCTCTGACTTAAATTACCTCTCTCTCTCTCTCTCTCTCTCTCTCTCTCTCTCTCTCTCTCTCTCTCTCTCCCTCCTCAGAGCCCTTATCTAAATTACTGAAAAACTCTAAACACATCAGTAAGTACATTTACGCATTTGGCAGACGCTTTAATCCAAAGTGACTTACATTTCAATATACTATGCATTTGTTTTTGAGTATACCTGGGATCGAACCAATGACCTTGGTGTTGCTAGCGCCATGCTCTAACCACTGAGCTACAGGAAAGTCGTATAGTTGGTTTAATGAGAAAAAAACGATGTGAGTAGTGTAAATAATTTTTCTTTATTTTTTTGCTGTAGTATCCAGCCCAGATATACAGAAGGTAAGAAACATCACATTGCATCAATGTGAAATTAAATTGAAACACCTCAAACCTACATGCTACAGAGCACATAACATGAATTTGTTCCTTGCAGCGTTCTAGTTTGGGAGTCACGCTGCTGTCACCTGTGGTTCATTTGGGTTCTATCGGCCGATCACGGAGCCTTGTCAGTGAATCTCAAGAGTCTTTGGATCCTGGTGACCACAGTGATGTAGACGAAGGGCCACATCCACAGGATGCTGATGATGAGGATGACACTGGTCTGGTTAGTGTGATTTGACCCTTCACCTCATTATTACCTAATTATTCAGAGGTCAGTTTTACATGGCAGGTGTTGCTATGTAGCTTTAAGATCAAGGTTCAATAATAGCAATTCTAAATCAAAAGAAACCATGCTTTCAACTGTACCAGTTTAAAGCACAGGCAACGCGACACGCCACACCTATAGTAAACATTCGCAACACCACCTCTGAATCACAATGCTCACTTACTCCACAATGTCTCTTTGCCTAAAACACAACCTTTTTTCTCAAAATAAATATTAGTCCCGGGCAAGCCCCCACAACGTTATGACCCACGATGGTAAAGGCAATAGCAAATATATTATTATTTTACTGTTTCAACTCATCAGCATACACAAGAACGTAACAATAAGGATGAATATGCACTTTTATATCACCGTTGTGCACATAAGCAAAACATTGCTTACATTTCACATGCTCCAAGTATACAGCTCAAATTATCATGAATGTCCTAAGAAGTGACTTTTGTACAACCAGGGATCGGGTGGTAAACTGATGGTGCCAGGGAAGAGTAGCCGGAAAAGGCTGAACCAGCAAGTATCAGTGGACAGTATTGACCAGTGGAGAAACCACGACATCAAACATGCAGATCTCCAGGTAAGAAGCATGTTTCAGCCCCCTTGAAGATAATTTGCTCTAAAAAACAGTTTGCTGGAATAAAAAAAGTAGCATACAGACTTAAAGGCATGATGCATCATCAGTTAAGTTACTAACTTTAGCCTGTTAGCACCGAGATCATGATCCCACCCTCTATGTGAATCACCTTCCAAAGCCACGCCTCCTCCAAAACACATGAACGTGCACAGATCAGAAGCTGTTGGACGGTGGTACGACGAGAGACACAGCATATTCACCGGTGAGAAAGCATTGCCGTACGAAGTGAATAACTTTTTGAGGGTTCCTCCGGCAAGTCGGGTTTTTGCTGCTTCTCCGCCATTCTCTCCAAAACAGAAGATGTGAGCGCGCTGATGACATGATGTCTGCATGAACTGGGTGCGCAGTGGGATGAAAAATATGCTGGATGAATATGTAACCCAGACCAGACTATGATCGGCCAGAATGTTTTTATTGGTCGAATGGTTTTTGGTCCTACACCCTTCACAGACGATGTATTTATATTTTTTTAAAAATTGATCACTATACTTCTTGATTGCTATCAGGATGTGAAGAGATTTCCAACCAGCATGACAAAACATGTTTCTGAACAGAATGATACATTATGCCTTTAATTATCCTCTTGTAACACTGCTTTTAATTGTCTAGTTAACAGGACTTTATGTTTCTATGGGATATTTCAAGTGAACAGTATAATATGAATGCATATAAACATCTTTTTGTGTGGGGACCTATTTATAGTAAATGTGGGTTTTATTCATTTTCAGGCCGCCAAAGAGTCCCTGCAAAATGAGGCTGTCAACACTCCTATCCTACAGGTGACTGGTCCTCCTGAAACAGAGGCAGATGAACACATCTCACACATGCTGGGAACAAGCATCGAACAGTCCGTTCGCAATATATGGACGGACCATCGAATCCGAAGGGCTATGTTTCCCACTCGCCAAAAAACTGTTCAGATCGATGATGATGAGGACATCTACCAGATGTTCCTGCCAACAGAGAATGATATCAGCAGTCATGATGCAGAGAGTGACCACGAAGCTGCTGACCATCCAGAAAGACCATGTAGCTGGCACATAGAGCAAACACAATCATCACAGCTAGTCCTCCCCACAAGCAGGGGCAGGGTACTTCGCAGGGCCAGCAGTGTTGGAGAAAAACAAAGCGAGCGACAAAGCCCTACGAAGTGTGCATTACAAGAGGAAGAAAATAACCACCAGACTGAGTCTTCAAGCAATGAAATCTCAGGGTCATCTTCTGCCGAGCAGTTAACGATTGATGATATTGAGAATGTTTATGACAACATTAGTTACGAGGAGCTTCAAGCCATGGGGCTGATTCGCAAAGACCAAGTTAACCAGGCCCTTCCTGAAGTAGCGGAGATGAAACCAAGGATAGCACCCCAAGTTATAATCACTCCAACAGAAACTGAGAGTTCATGTGAGAGCAATATGTCCTCTGGTCAAGAAAGGGAGTCGTTTGAGACATGTGAGCTTCAAATCGTTGAAGATGAGGAGAATATTTATGACACAATCGTCTTCCAGGAACGTCCAGTCCTTTCAGCCGAAACAGATCAGGGAGAACCAAAAAGCCTGCAGACATCTGAGATAGATCTCATGGCTAGCAAGATTTTAGGAGGCTTTGTTTCTGAGCAAAGCCTCCATTCCAGAAACAATACAACCGATGAACAGCCCCAAAGTCCCTCTGGTCCACATTCTGATAGTGAAAATTCTCAACTTTCAACACCCGATCACATGTTAGAGCAAGTGGATGAGATTTGGAATGATCTGGAAAACTACATCCGGAAGAATGAAAAGAAACCGGACAAACTTCCTGCAGCCTTTCCTGTTAGTGGAACAGACCCCACATCTCTGCAAAAAGAACACGATTCCCCACACAAAGCACAATACTCGCCAAGAAAAGCACATGGCTCCCCAAGAAAAGCAACCAGGTTACAACAAAGAGCTAATGATTCCCAAAGCAAAGCACAAGAATCTCCTAGCAAGAATGCCAATTCCAGGCCAAAGTCAAATGACTCCCAATGCAAAATCCCCTTACCAACCCCCCCTACAGTTTGTGATCCACCTGAATCGCCCAACCCTTCAAACCCCTCTCCAGTCTTCCATATACCCATCATCAACATTCCAGACATCCTTTCAGAAAACAAGTTGGAGGACAAAGACGAAGCATGTTCCTCTCCTGTAGCTCCTTTCCCCCCAACCCCTGAGCCACAGCTTGGCACTGTAAAGAGCATCCGCAAGAAACTAGCAAGGTTAAGCAGTGGAAGCTTCCGCATGGATGATGAGGACATTCCTTCACAGAAAGACCCAGAGCTTCAGGCACTGTTTCATACTTTGGACTCTCGTCTGCTGCTCGGTGGAGAAGCTTGTGACCAGGTTCTTGAGCTAGGGGAGAAGGGCAAGAACAGAGTGTTCCTCATGGCTAGGCAGTACAGTCATAAGATCAAAAAGGCTAACCAGTTACTGAAGATGAAGAGCATGGACCATGAACCCAGTTGTGCTAGGCTTAGGATAAGCAAACAGAAAGACCTGGCAGCCATTATGGAGGAGAAGAAACAAGGCGGTACTGCTATTGGTAAGATATATATGCATGGTTAAGGTCATTATTTCCTAGTTTTGAAAAGTGATATTTATAGGCATGAACAATAAAGGGTATAAAGAGTGTAGTTTTTATGTTATAGTAGATTATTCTTGTCTTCGAGAGACAACTAAAGTAAGCCATTGGTAGATTCAATCCCCAAAACTTTAAGAGAAAGGTTTTATTTGTTTAGTTTATGAGAGTCATTTGTTTTATAATTCTGTGACCCACTAGTGCCACTTTGTTATCAATATCTTCATAATTGCTCTAATTCATTTATGGCTTCTTTCTTTGTGCAGGTGCAAGAATAGCCGAGTACTCCCATTTGTATGAACAGGTGGGTTTCAAGGGTTCTCCCACCACTCCTCCACTACTGAAGTCATCAGTCAGCATTGCAGGCCCCCATCCACTTTTCCCCAACACCACCTCTTCCCTTTCCTTATCCGAGAGCTCAGAACAAGAATCTGATTGGTTGAACTGTACGTACAGTAATGGGGAACTTGCTGGTTTCCGCTGGCAAGCAGCAAGCACTTCAACCTCACCGAAAGGAGTGACCCCTGCAAGCTCAACCCCTGCTTTGAAGAAACTCCCACCCACTCCAAGCATGCCACCCAATCAGCGTTGGAGTGCCTGTGTGACAACACCATGTACAGACGACTGTGATCACATTTACTCTTCAATAGGACCACGTACCAGTAAAGTTTCATCCTACAATCGCTGCCGGTCCTCATCTTCACTGATAGACCAGACTCGAAAAGAGAGTGGCATGGGGCTGTGCGATCAAATGTGTGAGGTTCACGGAAATGAATCAAGGACACAGATGCCTCGACAACACAGCCTCCCTGAATGCGCTGGCCAGGTAACCTCTGACCTTTCGATGCCCTGTGATATCACTCTGCGGGACTCACAGCAAGTACTGGTGATGAGCAGACAGGCACCACTGAATGCGCAAAGTGCCACTGAGAATTATCTGGCCAACTTTAAAGACAACGAAGATGACGACGATGACTACGTAGAGATCCGTTCCGAAGATGAGGCCGAAGAACAAAAACAAGAGATGCCCATACTGGCACAGCTGCACAGTTTGCCTGGAACTGCTGTTAACCACCACAGTCAACCGCAGGGCAGCACGCAAACCCTGGGGAACGGACAGCAGGTTTCAAACAACCCTGACATGACCCTGCAGGGATACCAGTGGAATGGTGCCCACTGCAGTGAGGGTGTAAATCAGCCCAAAATTGTACAGTCTCTGAGAGAAAAGTTCCAGTGTCTCAGCTCTAGCAGTTTTGCATAAAAGCAAGAAGGAGGGACGACATGGCAATCAGAATAAGACATGGCAAATATATACTTCCACATGGAACATGTTACACAATTACACAACATTTTAGCTGTAATTTACTGAGTAGCACACAATAAACAACAACAACCACACATGCAAATGATGATGCAGCATTACTCTGGTCATGGTCGCACTTGAATTCGGTTACACACAGTCGCAGTTATATCTTTGGTTTATTTGACCTCTCTGTTCTTTTATGTGAAGACCCATAACATATAAAGCACAACTTTCATGTTTATATGATTCTAAGGGACAAGAAATTATATCAGACAATATTCTCATACACTAATGGTTATTCTCTAGAACATGTATATAACTGTTACATCAAACTAGAATATGTCATGTAAGAAGCACGTGACTGGTATTTATCTGGCATAATTTCAGTGTACACTTTTAGAGAAACCTTTCATATGAAAATAATGCCAAACTCTTTTTTGGGTAGAATTATGCCTTTAGTAAATCTGGTAGTGTAGGTGGCTGCATCTACAAGATATTTGTAATATTTGCATGCCATGTTTGCTTGAGGCCAAGAATGCATAGAATCCATATATATTTTACTAAAATATACATTAGATATAAATATATCAAACTGAAATGCCATGTTTGTTAAAAACAAGGTGATCAAGTTCATACTTTAAAAAAACGCCAAGCATAATAGGATAACAATGACTATACTGGTTTAATTTTTGTCTGTTTTTGTCTGTTTTGCACATGACAGAAGCACCACTAGGAAATGTAATTAGCCATAAAAACAGTCAAATATAATTCATAGTGTCTTAATTTTAGGATCATTTCAGGGGACCATGTTGGCGCATATGAGAGTGAGGTGTTGTGCGTACTGTAATTTAATGTACATTTGGATATAATGATTTGTATTGTCTGATTATTTTCTTAGTGTTTAAAATAGTCAGCATTGGTTGTCTCTACCATCCTTCACCTACAAATAAAACACTGGCTGGCTTACACACACTGTCTATTATCCCAAAGATTTTCAAGTAGTGATCTCAGCACAGTTTAGTTTTTGTTCTTTATTTATTAACTTTTTGAGACTTTTGTTCTTGCCCTAAGTCTGAATGTTGAAATGTCTGTTTCACTTCAATGAAACAATATTTATTAAATGTTTAAATTGGCTATTCATCTGGTATGATTTTAAAAAATTAGGTTTAAAAAGTGCTCTTTTTTGTTTTTTCTTAGTATGAGCACTGCTTAAATACCTTGAACCTTATTAAAATGTTACATTAAAATAATAGATCTGACTTGACCTACTACTAAATACCAGTGTAAATAAGTAAAATATGGACAAAAGATATCAATGAAGTATGTTTATGTATTTGTTTTAGTAGCCTACATTTTGTTGTCTGTTTTACTGATATGGATATTGTTGAATTGTTCTTGTGCACTTTCCCTTTTTAAAAAAGAAAAAATGTTGTGTTTGTAAAGATGTATATTTTCATGAATATTGCCATTGACCTGTTCTCATGAATTTAAATTAAGTTTTTGCTTTTTTATAACTGCCTATAGTTGTATTTGTTCGAAGATGTGTTTCAGGCAACAAATAAACCTTCAAAACAAAATGACAACTGTTATTGCCTTTAGTTTTTCCTTCTAAAACTTTACATTTTTATTAGCTCTTATTATTTATTATTTAATTATAATTATAATAATTATTCTAATGATATATTATAGTTATATATTGGATTTTCTCTTTTTATATACTGTTGATAAAGAAAATGTTTATACAAATATAATTATTTAAAAAAATAAAACATTTTGAATGTTTTACAGCAAACTTACAATACTATTTGGGGTAAAACCACATCATAGCACTGAAACTGCTCTCGTTAAAATTACAAACGACTTGCTCATTGCATCAGATAAAGGCAACATCTCACTCCTCGTCTTGCTTGACCTTAGTGCTGCGTTTGATACCATAGACCATAAAATACTTTTAGATCGCTTACAGAACTATACTGGTATTGAGGGACAGGCATTGAAATGGTTAAGATCATACTTATCTGACATATATCACTTTGTCCAATTAAATAAGAAAATCGTCATATCTAACGCAAGTAAATTATGGATTGCCTCAGGGATCGGTAGGACCCTTGCTATTCTTCATATATATGCTGCCCCTTGGCAACATTATTAGAAAACATGGAATTAGTTTCCACTGTTACGCAGATGATACTCAACTATATATCTCATTATGTCCAGATGATTTATTTCAGCTATCCAAACTGGCAGAGTGCATCCAAGACAAAACATTGGATGACTAAAAATGTCCTCCTCCTAAATTCTAATAAAACGGAAATACTACTTGTTGGACCAAATGCACGTAATCAGAATATTGCGGATTACAACCTACAAATCGAGGGCTGCACCGTTACTCCAGCAAATACAGTTAAAGACCTAGGCGTTATATTAGATAGCAACCTATCATTTGTAAAACACATCTCAAACGTCACAAAAACAGATTTCTTCCATCTTAGAAATATTGCCAAACGAAATATTTACGCAATATTTTATGTGTTGCTGACACTGAAAAGCTAATTCATGCATTTATGACCTCAAGACTTGACTATTGTAATGCACTACTTAGTGGTTGTCCTGCATCGTCAATTAACCAATTACAGTTAGTTCAGAATGCGGCTGCCAGAGTTCTTACAAGATCTAGAAAATATGATCATACAAACCCAATCTTATCATCTTTACACTTGCTACCCATTAAGTATCATATTGACTTTAAAGTTCTTTTAATTACTTATAAAGCCTTAAACGGTTAAGCTCCTACCTACATAACAGAGCTTCTATCACGCTACAACCCAGCTCGCTCTCTAAGATCTCAAAACTGCGGAAAATAACACCTAGGATAAATAAATCTACCAAAGAGGGTAGAGCCTTTTCATACGTTGCACCTAAACTCTGGAATAGCCTTCCTGTTACTGTTCGGGGGTCTGACACAGTCTCTTAATTTAAATCAAGATTAAAGACATAGTTTTTGAGCCAAGCTTTCACATAATGCTTGAATTGTAAAACAAATAAAATATTAAGAACAGCAGCTATGCTAATTGAGTCTCTTCTCTCCCCCTCCTCGGGATGTCCATCCCGAGGTAGGGAGAGATTACGCCAGGTCCAGACGGATGTCATCCCGAGGTGAGATTCCGGACGACCGTCTTATGTCATCCCTAACTAGAGGTTACAGCTGCTCCAGTCAAACATTCGGTACCACCCTCCTGTGATAACCTTCTGCCTGACTGACCATCCCAGCTCATGCTAAACTTACATCACATGACAGCAGTTTGAAGTTACAGCTGCACTCAGTTACATTATACCATCACAGTTCCGTTCCCTGCGTATAACATTCCTTATAACAGATTTAACAAAATCTATTTCCTTATTACATTTAATAAGCTCTCTCTGATAATCTTAAACATTTTCTCTATAACCATTAATCAAAGTCACTTAGTACAGCTGTGACATGTCATAGGAGAACTGGCCCTCCGGACTGAGACTGGTTTCTCCCGAGGTTTTCTTCTCCATATATTTATCATTGGAGTTTGGGTTCCTCGCCACAGGGCCGTGTTGGTTTGCTCACCGGGAGACTGCTTTTATTTATTTTATAGTTATTTTATTTTATTACATTAACTTAAAGGTTTGGTAATTTTACCTTTGTCATGTTTCTCTGCTTCTGTCTCCTGTAAAGCTGCTTTGCAACAATACTCATTGTGAAAAGCGCTATATAAATAACATTGAATTGAAATTGAATTGAATTTTTGGATCACGTGCCTATTCTTTATTTTTCCTCTATGTTTCATTGCTATATTTAGCTTACTACTACATAGGGCCACCCTTTGCCTACATTTTTATCTTTTTAAGGCACACTCAACCTTTAGAGTTACGTGAATGCGAATTGGCAAGGACTGAAAAACATTGTTTTGGTTCCGGCTTAGTTTGGTGGTGACTCAATTTCATTTCATTTGTATGGCGTTTATCACAATGTACATTTTTATAAAGAAGGTTCACATTAATATAAAGGGTATAATTTACAGTAATATGAAGGGAAGGCTATTGTTTTTTATACATTACAAACACATCAGTGTGAGTTGCATAAGTCAAATTTACAACACACAAAATATAATGACGTATAACACTGAAGGATATTAATTTAGTAACAAAGTTTACTGGTTTGTACTGATGAATGCATTCATTAATATAAAAATGTATGGGTCCTTATAGAAAGTGTAGAAATGACAGACCTACTGTGACAGGCTCATATTTAATATCAGTAAGTATGTATCTTTAGGATTTAGTTTACTAATGAAAAAAACTATTGCCCCTTCGAAGGCTCTGTCTGGTTTGGGATAAAAGCTATAAATCAGTCATATCTGACCCTAAACTCAGCTCAGCTTACTTTACTACAAAAAGCTGATGTATCCACTCCACATTTAGGGCAGTGTGCATTTTGTCGACTTCCGTTCTATTTGCCAGTTCACTCACCTCGCCACACGATGTCGCTCAATCCTCAAAAGCGTCTGCAAAAAAACCATCGAATGAATTACCAGTTAAACTGGGATTTGTAGTTTTCACTCCACTACTAGTCTATGGGGTTATCTGTTTGTATTTTGAATACCTTTGAATACATCCTAATTGCCTGAAGTATCCTTAAAGCCGTTATAAGCTTCGTACGTGTGTCGAGTACGAAATGACGCTTTGTTATCGGAACGGATCTGGAACTTTCTACCGCAGCCCCTCCCTTACACCTACCCATAATCCACCGCGCGCCGCTCCATCCATTCTTCTCTACAGTTCAACATGTCTATGATAGACGGTCCGCTAAACGTGCTCGGCCAGAGAACGACCGGCGAGTCCGTTCGGACTCAAAACGGTAAGTCCGAGTGCGGTTACACTCGCCCATTTAAACGAAACGAGCGGAGCGAGAAACGGTTGTGGCGCGGCGATACTGTAGCGGAAGAGCCGCGGCCGGTTTGTGGCGTCTCGCGCAGCACGTGCGGCTAAGCGCAGTTAAATATAGACTGCGAATCGAATGTAGCGCTGTATTGTTTTACACATAGTATACGAATGATATAGTGTAAACGACATTCAACGCACTTTGATACTGTTTGCAATTAGAGTCACAATAAACAACAATGCACGCGCTTGCGAAGCACAAAAGCCTGAAGTGTTCATGTACTTCTATGGTTCATCTGTTCAATTACAGTCATGGCCGCATCATCCATCGCAAACATCGTGAAGAGCTCTCTGGGACCTGTCGGACTCGACAAGATGCTGGTGGATGACATTGGGGTAAATGCAACGTGACGTCCTGTCACAACCTTTAAATCAATAGTTGACCCTAAAAACATGGACATTTTCAAGTCAATGTTTTCTGCATTTGTTTTTGGTCGCTTACTAGTTTGTACTTTCCTAAGATGGTTTTGTTGTGTGGGCATGGATTTTTTTTAAGGATGTGACCATTACCAACGATGGTGCCACCATCCTGAAGCTCCTGGAGGTGGAGCACCCAGCAGCAAAGGTCCTGTGTGAACTGGCAGAGCTGCAGGATAAGGAGGTTGGAGATGGCACAACATCAGTGGTAAGATGTTCGATGTGATTTATTCACTTGAGCAAGAAAATACATTTTATGGAAGAAGCTTTGTGTTTGTTGTGTTGCTTGCTTTGCAACATAGCGGGTGGTGGTTGGCTTAGGGCTGTGGTCTTGTTACTGGAAAACTGCTTCAAGCCATAAGATATCTTACCATTTTGCCCTTTAGAAAACTTTTGGATTTTTGCTATTCTATTTTAATATAGATTTACTTGTGAAAAGAGCTTAAGAAGCTGGCATGGTTAAAAACGCAAGCTTTAGAAATAACATTGCATATGGTTTCCTGTTATAGTACCACCCATCTGGCTTTCATCCATGTGTGTGGCTATGCTAACAGGATAGAGAAGCTTTCTGTCAAAAACTGCGGAATTTGCAGGTCTTCCCCTGCAAAAACCACAAGTCTGACAGTACACAGATTGATATTAATTCTACTGGATGTGAGATTAAACAGCAGAAAGCCTGCTCACTGATGTGTGTATGTTTGTGTAGGTGATCATCGCTGCTGAACTCCTGAAGAGTGCAGATGAGCTGGTGAAACAGAAGATCCACCCCACCTCCATCATTAGTGGATACAGACTGGCCTGCAAGTAAGAATCGCTTTCTGTCACAACAGGATGTCATGTGTGTCTAAGTATGATTTTTCTTAAGGTGTTTTGAAATCAAAAGCTGACTGGCTGTGTTTCCAGGGAGGCGGTAAGATACATCAATGAGAATCTGACCATCGGCACAGATGACCTGGGCAGAGAGTGTCTCATCAACGCTGCCAAAACTTCCATGTCTTCCAAGATTATAGGGACGTATCCTTTGCTCTGTGTTGTTGGATTTTTGTGTTCGCACAATCAAACTGGCAGGAATGCGGACAAAAAAATATTTTAGGGTTGAATGTTTCCTTTTGTATTACCATAGTTAAACTACATCAGGGTTAAACTGTAGTCAATATGATGAAACTATGATCAATTTGTTGTTCCTGTGCTTTATCACAAGTTAACACATGCCCATTTCTGAAAATAAGCTCATTGATAAGAGGGATTGAAATTTTAATTTAAAGTATCCTGTTCCTTTCGATTCCGATTCCTAGCTTTTTGATTCCAATTCCCAATCGATTCCTAACCCTACCCTAGATGCATACATTTTGGGTGATTTATCTCTTTAAACCAACAATCGCAAAAATGTTTGTACACCCTATGTATTTTGTAAACGCTTTGAAAAGGCACGTTGATGGTATCACCACTAACGTTACTCTAAACCCATGGTATACGACACAAGTTGCATAAAGTGAGAAATCGTTTTGAAAGTGGATGTTGGTCCTTGACGTTTTTTTAGTGATGCTGATTTTTTTGCCAACATGGTGGTGGATGCTGCCCTGGCTGTAAAGTTTGTTGATGGTAAAGGTGTGGCTCGCTATCCCATCAACTCTGTAAATGTGCTGAAGGCTCATGGACGCAGTCAGAAAGAGAGTTTCCTGGTCAATGGATATGCACTCAACTGTACCGTCGGATCACAAGGTTTGTCCGTCTGTTTGCTCGCATTTCCTTGTTTTTGAATTCGTGCACCCAGTATTTTTTTTCGTTGAGTCGTTGTGTTAAGAACAAAAAAATACATTTAGGAATGGTGAAGCGTGTGTCCAACGCCAAGATAGCTTGTCTGGACTTCAGCCTGCAGAAGACCAAGATGAAGCTGGGCGTTCAGGTCGTCATCAATGATCCAGAGAAGCTCGATCAAATCAGACAGAGGTGAGATCAGATGATGAAAGAATTTTGTGAAATTTCCCATTTTCATTGCTGCCGCACTATCAGTGGTGTGTGTAGTTATACGCGTGGGATAAAGTAATCTCAGCTCAAAGACACTGTTAGACACAGATGCTCACATGCGTCTCGTTTTTCCTTTGAGCTGTACATTGTGATGTCTTCCGGATTGGGTGAACAAGCTTTTACATTACGGAACACATAATTCATGTGATGTCATATTGTTTTTTAGGGAATCAGACATTACTAAGGAGCGCATTCAGAAGATTCTGGCATCGGGGGCGAACGTTGTCCTCACGACAGGTGGCATTGATGACATGTGTCTGAAGTATTTTGTGGATGTAGGAGCCATAGCAGTTAGGAGAGTGCTGAAGAGGGACCTTAAACGTATCGCTAAAGCAACCGGAGGTACGCTTGGCTGCATTTTGTTTTTGTCTACGTTTAGTTTATTTGTAGCTGTCAACTGATTTTCATGCTGTTTGGTTTTGTTATTGAGCAGAATCAGCCTTGATGCATTAATTGGCTTAATTGACATTTATGTTGTATCAAATACTTTTAACTTTAGTTCTGTGCTCACATAAGTGAACGCTAATGTAATGTTTAGGTTTTAAAATTGTATGTTGTGCTTGTCACCCTACAGCCACTGTTTGCTCATCTCTGTCCAACCTGGAGGGGGAGGAGACGTTCGAGGCGGCCATGTTGGGTCAGGCAGAGGAGGTCCTGCAGGAGAGAGTGTGTGATGATGAACTCATCCTCATCAAGAAGTGAGATTGTCATCTTTTTAATATGAATACTTTTAGAAGCACACGTGACTGTGAAAAAGCTGTCATATGGACCAGTTTAAGCCATTAAATACATGCTAACTCAAAATATACTTGTGGGGACATGCTAATATGTTTTTTTAGAATTTACATTGTGTTTTTCTGTTTCTGTCTTTCAGCACAAAGGCACGTACATGTGCCTCTATCATCCTGCGTGGGGCGAATGATTTCATGTGTGATGAAATGGAGCGTTCGCTGCATGACGCTCTGTGTGTGGTGAAGAGGGTGCTGGAGTCCAAATCTGTGGTACCAGGAGGTGGCGCTGTAGAGGCTGCTCTGTCTATTTATCTGGAAAACTATGCTACCAGCATGGTAAGGATTTGGATTAAAATGAAATTGTTGGTAAAGTAAAAAGTGAAATCTCAACACTTTGTTGGTCTGCAGTAGTTTTTGCAACATGCTCAACAAACAAGCTAATAAAATGTCACAGGGTGTTTTGAAAATGTGCAAAAATGGCTTGTAATGTTGAAAGTATGGTAGAATAACATTAGTTTGTTTGAATGACTTTTTGTACATATTATGGACATTATGTGCTCTTTCTTCAGTTTGACCATATTGTCAAGCTTAAAATGCATTTTTGAAATGATTTTATGATTTGAAAATGATTCTTTATGTAAATTCATTGAATTGGTTACTTATCTGTAAACACGGCACATTAATGTAGGCAGTTTTGTGACACTAGACTTCCACCAGAGGGCGTTGTTTATCGCTAAATCTGACTTGAAAACAAAAAAGTCAAAGTGTATTCCTTTTTGCTATATCTCTAGTTACATATGGTTTATTTGAGTCAGATGTTTCTATTTTGAATATCCTCCCATTATAATTGCTGCTATGCCTGTCTAATGGCATGTGCAGTTATACGCGTGGGAGATAGTAAGAGTCCTGAGTGATGAAGGGGCAGATAAACAGCTGCGTCCATCCTGCTCGGAACAAACATATCGGATTTATTAGCTCACTTTCTCTTTGTATGTGTGCACTGCAGCTGAAAGTATTTTAATATCCAAATATATCAGCTGCTTTAATGTTACAGTTTGAGGTTTCCATTGGTTGTCTTGGGAAATTGTGTGCATGTAAATAACAGTTTCTATTTGTGTGTGTGTTTGTTGGCTGCAGGGCTCCCGTGAGCAGCTGGCTATTGCTGAATTTGCTCGCTCTCTGCTCGTCATTCCTAAAACTCTGGCAGTGAACGCTGCACAAGACTCCACTGACCTGGTGGCCAAACTCCGAGCCTTTCACAATGAGGCTCAAGTGAACCCTGAACGCAAGAACCTCAAATGGTGAGTGTCACATCTCACATTTTCAAATCATGGAAATATGGGTGCAGACATACATACAGTAAAAAGCAACCATTGTGGCGGTTTACTTGAATATAGTGCTTTTGAACGGCTAGAGTTTTATAGTTGAGTGGGACTGGTTTAGACGGTGATGTGTAACCACCGTGGCTCATTATGGAGTTCCACTTCAATAATAGATGTTTTTAAATGATGTTTTTTGTCTCTGCTTAGGATCGGGTTGGACCTGGTCAATGGAAAGCCACGAGATAACAAACAGGCGGGTGTGTATGAACCAACAATGGTTAAAACAAAAAGTCTGAAGTTCGCCACAGAGGCAGCGATCACCATCCTTCGAATCGACGACCTTATCAAGCTCTTCCCTGATCAGAAAGAAGGCGGGCCCTCCTACCAGGATGCTGTCCAATCAGGATCTCTGGAAGGATAAAATCCAATTGCATTGAATTTGGTGTCACTTTGCTCAGCTTTGTATTTATGTCTGAATCCAACTGATGAGCTCTTAGTGTAGACCGTGCACTTTGTTTACGTTACTTATTTTGTTGCTAATATGGTAACATGTTTCTGTTTTTCACCATTTCAATCATAATAAACCGGAATCTCTTGATATGTGTTTGCTTTTTATTGTACTTGCTTTAATATAGGCTACTGGTTTTTAGCAACACAATACATTCAAACTAAAAGTGCCAATCTTACACTCTAGAAATGATGCCATAGAAGAACCTTTCTGTATCACAAAAGGTTCCGATTTTAAAACGTTAAGGAGATGGTTCTTAAAAGAACCTTTGACTGAATGGTTCTTTGTGGAATCAAATATTTGCTGTGAACCTTATAAGCGCCTTTATTTTTAAGAGTGTATGGCAGATGCTCATGTTGGAGCACATTAAAAAATTCAAATTATTTTAAACGAATTGACTAATTGAATAAATTTGAGTAATTTAACAAATTTGAAAGCAATTTGATAGAAAATGTTTTAATACCATAACATCATAAAATGTATCTTTGTGTACAAAATGATTTATAAAGTTACACCAGAAACTAGAACGCCGGAAATGTTTTATTGATGACTTGTTGATCGTGTTATGGGTTTACAGCACAGATTTTATTCTGCCAAGCTCAAAACACTAATAATATAAAAGTAGTTCAGAGATGCCAACTCAGTTTTACATTCTTGTTAACTTTTCTTGCTGCATCAAAAAGCTGGAAATTGTTGGAAGATGAAATTCTACGTCAATGCAATAAGTTACTGTATCATATCCTACTTCATTGTAGTGCTTTTGAACATTTCATAGTAAAAGTCCCTATCCACTTGTTCTATATGCAAAACAAGCTCAGAAATGAAATGGGAGTGAGAAGATGTTGACAACAAATTTATTTTGGGGTAAAATCTTTCTTAGTAATGATTTAGAATATGTCAAGTAGTTAATTGAATAATTTTGGTATTTGCTATTGAACATAAACAAAGCCAACAATTTCAAATACAGTCATTTGAAACAAACAAATAAATACTACAGTACAACTTCCCTTTTCTTTGCAAAAGACATTTCTACTACATATGCTTTGTATGTGCAATGTCAGTGTCAAATCACGTTCGTGAACTCTTTGGTCCAAAACAGCACCAGTTTTTGTTATTTATGTTAAATGTTTTAAATATGATTACTCTACACCAGTTTACACAGGCTGGCATCTCCATGTATCCAGTGGCATATCTGGGCATACTTTGCCGGTGTAATCCTGACAGCCACATTATAGTCTTGCCGCGTACCATTGACATCCACCCACTGGTGTCCAGAGAACACACCAATAACCTTTCTCCTCCACTTCCCTTTTCCTCCCTGTTTCCCGTTGGGCTCCTGTAGCCGTACGTACACTCCAGCTCCACTAGATCCCTTTTTGGCATCGCAGTACTGGTACAGTAGATCGTTGGATTCCTTTAAGACCGAACAGAAACGGTAGACCACCTTCCCCGATTGATCATTATCAAAACCAGAGAAGTGGATTCTTCCAGCAGGGATGTCTTTGACTACAGGAACGATGCCTAATTCCATGTACCTCGTCTTCTGGGGTCTTTTCAGCTCCAGTAAGGCGTAATCATAGTCAGCTGAGACTTCATTTCCCTCTCGGTTCATCCAGCCAGTTGGCACTTGTGTTAGTTTGACACGAGTCCACCGGAACGATGGCTGCCTGGAGTCTGTCTCTGTTAGTTTGGACTGATCTGGATCAGAGTCACGTCTGATACGGTTCTTTCTACTTTGTTCCTTGTCTTTTTTAACTAGTTGTCCTTCCTTACTGTCCACTTGTCTGTCTTTGTTCTTCTGTCCTCTCCTCCTGTTTCCTTGCTGGCGCCCTCTCTTCCGTTTAGACCGAAGCTTCATGATGCCCACCCGGAGTCTCCTGCTTCCTTTCAGATAGTCCCGTCCGTCGTGAACGCAGTGAGCCGCAGTCAGAACGTGTCTCGGGGACAACAGGATCCCAGAGCAACCGGTGGAAAGCTTCACAGAGGCAGAAAACGGGTAGTTGGTGGTGAAATGTTTGTCTGTGATCACAAAGCGCCCATCTATGCCAAACACCTGTCGTTTCCTGCGTTTGATCTTTTCCGGCTTGCAGTCAACAGACGTGTTTTTTAAAGTGGTGACCCCATCCAGTTTGATTTTGGTGAAGGTGCGCGTTCCATTCTCATAGATTGTTTCGTACGAGAGCAGTCGTTCCAGCTCGGCAGGCCTCAGATCTGGCAGGTTCTTTTGGCACTCAATCCCGCACATCACTCCCGGCTTACTCGAGTCATCAGCAACGAATTCCGGGCTTTGGAGCCTCACTGTGATCTGGTCCTGGATCACTGGGATCTTCATCTGCAGCAACCGGCAGTCTTTTTTATTCTTTGTGGTAGAATCACCACTATAGACCAGAGATAAAATCACAGCCAATGTATTTAGACGGAACAGGAGAGGCAGAGGGTGTGCCATTTTGCTTCTTTACCTAAGGGAAGGAAAGAAGAGTTCAAGAGTTACCAGGCTCCAAACATAATCTTGATAGACAGTATTCAAGGTATAATGTTTATAATTGAAAAGAATTGCCATAATTGAAAATGAGGCTATTTTACGAGGTGCACAAAATGTATGATGAAGCCCCACCCCTACACCTAACATCACTGGAATGAAAGCAGATCTTGTCTATGACGGATATGTACAAACTAATACTGTATGAATAAGAGACCTTGTGAAATAGTGAAGAGTAAGATTGTGCTTATTTTCACAATCCATCTTTTTTCCAAATCATTATGTCCCCTGCGATTCTATTGAAGACATTTTAGTGTTTCATTGATTTAACAATGGACTATGATACATGTAACAGACCAATGAACTACACTGTTAAAAAATTCTGTAGAAATTACAGTATCTTACTGTAGATTTATATTTATCTAATTTGTTGGCAACAGTTTTGTCAAAGATAAATGAACATTAAACATTAACAAGTCTTTATATTTAGGCCTACAGAAAAATACTATAAAATAACAGCCTCATGCAAAGCATTCTGGGAACCAAAACTCTGGAAAAAAAAACAGAAAAAGGTTCCCAGAATGCTTTGTATGAGGCTGTTATTGTATAGTTTTTCTCTGTAAAGATAAAGACTTGTTAAGGTTTAATGTTCATTTATCTTTAAACAAACCACTGCAACATGTTTTACACTCACAACCTCATAGTAAAATACAACACTCTACAACACAATACAACAAACAGCTAGTCTAACAGCACTAACGTTTTATGAAATTGTTATGAAATCCCTCGACTTGAAGGCATTTTGGCAATAAGTTATTTTGTGCAAGAAACTATTGTTATTGGTATGAGGACTTGTTCTTATGTTGTTTTGTTTACGCTTTGTTTTATAAAATTTGGAGAATTATGATAAGGACACAAATTTCTTGAGGAAAGATGTAAGATTAAATTAGTCAGTTAATAAACTTGTTAAAAGGTAGGAAAAATAATGGCTGGTGTTGTTGGTGCATTAAATATATGCAGGACATATTGTAGTGAATTATTAATATTGTGAAAAAAGAAATAAACCTAACTTGTATTATTATGTAAGTAAATGACATTGCAAATCGAAAAACAATCGTGTGTTGTGTATTGGTGTATTTTAACAATGTAGTGTTTATATTATACCGTGAGAAGCCAAAAAAGACCATTTCATTATTATAAACAATTATTATTATTCATGAGGAGTATTGCAGTGGGTCAATAAGACTTTTAAAAGTTTTAAAATAATAACTCATCATTGGTTTACTTAAAGTCTGAAGTAAACAGTAAGTAAATACCACAGTGATGAAATCCTATTTTTTGTGGATATAATATAATGCAATGTGCAAATAATCCAGTACAAAACAAACTGTCACTGTCTCCTCCAAACTGTTAAGTTAATATCTGCCTGTTTTTAATTTACTTCACATTAAGGCAACTCTTTGATAACCTGTCATATAAAACAATGCACAAACCCACCTTTAAAGCTCATGAATCCGATGACAGATGAAAAGATATTCAACCGGGCCGACACTTTTTACTAAAGTGACAACATTTATCCATGTGTCTTGAGCTGTGAGAGTTCTGTGGATGTGTTGAGGAACTGCGCAGGCTGTGATGCTGGAGTCTGTGGAAAGGGGTGGAACAACCAGCGAGTCACTCAATGTTTATTTCTTCTGTGACACAAGGCTATAGGCTTTCAAAATAGAGTTTAGGCAGACAGTTCCTGACATGAACAATGCCTTACTAAAGTTACTATAAAACACTCTTTAAAAGGTTTCTTAAAGGTTTACATAATGTCCTCTGTTGGGCATTATGGTTCCATAAAGAACCCTTAACATCAACTACTTCTGTTTCACAAAAGTTTCTTTCAGCTTTGTAGAAAAAGATTTTAAGAAAAGCTAACTTAGCACCTGGGGTCTGAGAGTAACGCAATTTCAATCCTCCATTTGTATATACTGTACTTGTGGCAGAATTGATAATAAAGCTGACTTTGACTTTGACAGATTGAAATGGTCCTTTTAAGAACCTTTGACTGGTTATTCTATAGCAAAGAATCATATAACATCAAAACAGAAAAGTTAGTAATAATAATAACACTATAAACTTCTAATAAATAAATGAATGTACATGTCATCAAATCTGTATGACTTTCTTCTGCAAAACACAAAAAAAGATATTTTGAAGAATGTTGGTTAATAACATTGGTCCCCAATGACTTCCACTGTATAGCAACAAAACAACTAAAACATTTCTCAAAATATTTTCTTTTGTGTTCAAACTGACAAAAGAGTCATATACAGGTTTTGAATGACATGAGGTTGAATAAATAATGACAGAATATTTATCCTTGGGTTAAATCCATATACTTTAGAACTTTACATATTCAGATATTAAAGCTCTCTTTAAAACTGTTTGTAAAACGGAACCAAAAAAAGAAAAGTGAAGCTAAAGGTTCGTGTAACGCTTCACAATTTAATTTTCAGAACATACAATACAAATGCAAAAATGAAAAATTGTAACTGGGTTACTTTATCAATGAATTATTGTAATTTTTCTCTCATTTTATTCACATCTGAAAAGGAGAACAGCGCGTCACCAACTGGCAGGTATTGCACACCGGACACGTGCTTGCGTGAGCTCAACTTGAAAGTCTACCCCTGATGCAGGATGGGCCAGATTTCACTTCATTTTTATTTTCTTTTAGTTAAAACATGTGGCTATTGTTAAGCAGTTATGAGCGGCTGGGTGCTGCAAAAACACAGACGTGCACAGACATGGATTTCTTCATATAGGATAGATTAAGAAACTAAAACTGATTTTTTTACAAGAGATTTATACTGGGGCACGACAGAGTGTTGCACCGTAACCACCAGGGTCGCTCACTAGCAAAGCAAGACCATCAGCCTGTGCCGTTCATGTAATATAGTTGCAGGACACACCCCCGTGCTAATGGTACAGCCCACAGCGTGAGACAAGACAAATAAAATAAAATTACAATAACCCATTGACAAAGTAACCCCAAAAAATGAAAAGACAGAAATTTCATTTAATTTCTCATTTTTGCATTTGCATTGTATGGTCTGAAAATTGAATTGTGAAGCTTTACACGGACCCTAAACCTATTTGTTCTTATCACACTGATGTTTAATTGTTAGTTTTTCTAAAATGATATACATCATTATATATACTTTCCATTGATGAAAATTGAGAAAATCACCTTTAAAGTTGTCCATCAAACTTTAGTGGGTAATTCCCAAAGAGTGGCAGCAGCGAGTGAAGTTTGTAGATCATTTTTGTTCACGATTTTGCTGCATCCACTCACAAAAATAAAGTTTTTATATATTTACGGTAGGAAATATCTCTTTGGAACATGATCTTTTCTTAATATCCTAATGATTTTTGGCATAAAAGAAAATCAATCATTTTGACCCATATAATGTATTGTTAGTTATTGCTACTTGTGACTGGTTTTCCAAGGTCACAAATATGTACATTTAGAAGGTTGATAATGCTGAATGACAGCACCATATTGAGGAAGCCAACACAACACAGCTATATGAACATTCTTCCCCAACATTTCTCAGCCATATTTTAATGCTTTATGATCTAAGTGGAATACAGTGGAATTTGGTATTCTGCCTATTTTCACTTATTTCAGCTAAGATAGGTTACAAATGTTTGTGTTAATGTGTTTTCAATTGTTTGTCTCCTCCTCTTGCAATTCTTTCTTACGTCAGGTCAGCCTGTGGTCTGTAAAATATGAAAATACAGACAGGCATGCAGAGGTGTGCAGTCACTGTCCTGACCACTAAATTCAGTCATTTGAGAGCCTTGAAGGTCTAATCACTACCTGTCTTCTCATGTTGACTGTTGATCATAGAGACGTGCATCTATTTGGAACTTCTGACCATTTTTACTGCATGCAAATTAGTCCATTGCAATCGTGCCAAGACTTAAAAGTTCACCGTTGCTCCACAGTGATGGTTAACAGTTTACAGTACACTACAATTTGTGCATGTTGGCTTTGACTGAAAATATCCTAGCTGTCACAAATTGGATATAAAATACTCACAAACCCATACAGCATTTACAAACCCTGTCAGCTAAAGAAATGCATTGATATGGAGCTGATATGGCCCTGGTCACTCATATACAGTAAACTCAAATCTACACTAAACAAACATCAGTCAATTTTTGCAATACATAAGGTTTTTTGGAAAACTAGAGATCTTTGCTTTATAAGTTTACTGTACTATCCAGACTGAACCAGCGAAAACATTGGCGAACAAGATTTTGAACTTCTAGAGAATTTGGTGAAGACATTAGAAAGGAAGAAAATTTTCATATTGTTAACCCTATGGTGTTCATGTTTTATTACTAAGCCAATGTTTAGAAAAAAATCATGTTAAAAAATGCTGTATAAATTACAGTATTACTGGCAGCAGTTTGCCAGTAACTTACAAATTTATTGGCAACAGTTTGTTCAAAGATAAATGAACATTAAACATGAACAAGTCTTTATCTTTACAGAAAAAAAAATACAATAACAGCCTCATGCAATGCATTCTGGGAACCAAAAATCTGAAAAAACCCAGAAAAGGTTGATGAGGATTTTTGGTTCCCAGAATGCTTTGCTTGAAGGCTGTTATTTTCTGTAAAGATAAAGACTTATTAATGTTTAATGTTCATTTATCTTTGAACAAACCAGTAAATTCGATAAATATAAATCTACAGTAAGTTACTGGCAAACTGCTGCATAACTACAGCAACATTTTTTTTACAGTGTAACAGACAGCAAATTTCACATTTACAAAAAAAGCTGCTATTTGTTTTTTGTTGTTGAAAATGTACTAAGAAATCTGTAATCATTTTTTTAGTAAACATTGAAAGCAAGTCCCACAGACTCGAAGCTTTAAACTGCAATATTTCATTCAATATTGTTCATATTTTCGTTTTAATAACCCAAAATGGATCTGAATCCATGTTAAAGTGGTTCTGTGATTGGCAGGAACTTGTATCAAAACATTTGTTTTGTTGAACTTGTGACATGGATGGAGACTGTCAGGGTAAGTCTTTCAAAAGAGCCGGTTTCGAGGTTAAAAAGTGCTTTTCCAACAGCCTTGCAAACAGAGTGTGCAGTGATACATTCACTCGAAAGCTCTGCACATGTGAAACCCGATCGGATTGGCACGGTAGCGTGAATGGCCTCCCTATTAGCCGCATAACATAAACAGGTTTCGCAGATGGCTAACAAAACAGTTCACATAGAGACGCATTCACACATGCATAAATGCCTTTCATGTCTGTGTGTGTAACCGCAATGCCATAGATCAGTAATTCTCACAATAAACAGTACTAACCTAAAGAGGCACCCTCACTAGGCTACAACATAAATAGTGATGTTTTGGGCTGTGATAGATTAGGCCTTATGAGCTTGTGAATTGTCAGAACAACTTTGCAGGTTCAGTGCGGATCTGTTTTGGATTTTGGTTTGGACGGTTAGTTTATAAATAGAAGGAAAGTGACTCACTTAATCAGATTCAGAAACAAATGAGATTTGTTTATGAATATATCTTGGGTATCTCACACCTACGACAGCAATAACTGCTTTACCGAAAAGTTGATTCCATCCAAAAATGATAAAACACCCACGCCGATGGCACATTGGCAACCCTTTCCTGTAATCGGAAATATTCCCAAACAAAATATCTAGAACAGGATCAGATTTGATCTATCTGGAATTGATCTGATTAGGAAAAGTGTGAGTTCCACAACCAAGTTTGGAGTCAATTGTGGAGGACCAAAAACACTACCGGCAAATATGAACATTTTTGCTGCACTTTCTATGACTTTCTACAACTTTTACTTAACCTTAGGTTTAATGTCTTATAACTACACTGTAAAACATGTTGCTGTAATAATGCAGCAGTTTGCCAGTAACTTACTGTAGATTATTTATCTTTACAGAAAAAACTATAAAATAACATTCAACAAACTGTTTCCAATAAATGAGATAAATATAAATCTACAGTAAGTTACTGGCAAACTGCTGCCAGTAATACTGTCATTTTTAACAGTGTATGGATGCACCAATGAGGTGTAATTTTTTTCTGGTACCAGCCGATATCGATCCCTTTATCTGTTATTTTTGTGAGGTGGCAATTTTCCAAGCACAACACTAATAAAAGACTAATAAAATACTCTGCATCAAATACATAAAAAAGTACTAAAAATATGTTTCAAAGCACAAATTTCAGTCAGTTATTTCATATGAGGTATCGTTCTTTGGTATCGGTGTACTTTTAGAAGTACGAGTACAAGTACATGAGCTTAGTATCGGGCCTGATAACAATACTGATATTGGTGCTGTGGCAAGGGGGCCGTGCAGACTGGGCCGCCCGTCTAGTACCACTGTTGACGGGGGAGGCCCAGCTCGCGGCTCAACAGCTGCCAGTCCCAAACCTCCGCGTCTACGAGGACCTAAGGAAGGCCATCGGACAGCGGGTCGGGTTAACCCCGGAGCAGCAGCGTCTTCGCTTTCGGTCCTTGGAGCTGGGGGAGGGCGACCCACCGTTCCTCTTGGCCCAGCGGCTCCGTGATGCCTGCCACAAATGGCTGGTGGCCGAGGGAAGCGACGTCGACTCTGTGGTGGAGACGGTGGCCCTGGAGCAATTCGTGGCGCGGCTACCAAAGGGGACCGCCCAGTGGGTCCAGTGCCACCGACCGACGTCGCTGACGCAGGCCACCCAGTTGGCGGAGGACCATCTAGCAGTGTGCGCCGGGGTCGGCGCTACCCCATCTAATTTTGTTTCCTTTCTCCCTTCCCGTTCCCCTTCCCCCGTTTTTTCCCCTTCTCCCTTTCCCAGGTCCGAGGGCGGGGCATCGTGGCGGGAGCCAACCCCAGCTCTTCACCCCCTCACCCTCCTCTCTCCAATGCCGTGGCCGACTTCCCACCGCCGAGGCAGGGGGAAAGCCTGGGCCGGCCTGTTGGCGTTGCGGGAATCCGGATCATCTTATTGCTCATTGTCCCCTAATGGAGGTGGGGATGGTGATCCGGGTTCCCGACACGCCTCAGGCCGCCCGCGGTCCAGCCAGCCAGTACCAAGTACCAGTGAGTACAGAGGGGGGTACATATCAGGCCTTGGTGGATTCGGGGTGTAACCAAACCTCCATTCACCCAGCCCTGATTCAATACTCGGCATGGGATACTAGCCGCATGGTTAAGGTGAGGTGTGTGCACGGGGATGTGGTAAACTATCCGTTAATGTCCATAGATATTAAATTCAAGGGTGAAAAGCATAGTGTGAAGGTGGCCGTTAACCAGCACCTTCGGCATCCGCTGATATTAGGGATGGATTGGCCAGGTTTTAAAACATTAATGGGGTGTTTATGCACGGATGCTTCCAGGGGAAGACACAAGCGCGGGAAGGTGACGATGGCACAACTTGGCGAGGCTGAACCGGGACCATCCGTGGCTGATTCAGGGGAACCGAGCGCGATTCTGAGACAAAATCTCTCATCGTGCGATGATTTTTCCCTGGAACAGTCACGTGACGATTCGCTTAAAAACGCGCTTAACCAGGTCCGCTCTATCGACGGACAGCTTCTTCAACTGGGCAACCACCCTCTTACCCGTATTTGCTATTATTAAAGACCGGTTGTATCGAGTGACCCAGGACGCTTAATCAAAGGCAGATACAACCCAGTTGGTCGTACCAAGGGGCCGCCGGGAAATGCTTTTCCAGGCGGCCCATTCTAATCCTATGGCAGGACATTTAGGACAAAACGCAACACTAAATCGACTAACGGCCTGTTTCTTTTGGCCGGGCATCCACGAGAATGTGCGCAGATGGTGTGCCGCATGTCGTGAATGCCAGCTGGTAAACCCACCGGCCACCCCAAAAGCACCATTGTGCCCTCTTCCTTTAGTTCAGGCCCCCTTCGAACGAATTGGTATGGACCTGATCGGGCCGTTAGAGCGATCTGCACGAGGGCATCGTTTTGCATTAGTCATTGTGGATTATGCAACCCGATACCCGGAGGCGGTGGCGCTCCGCAGCATTTCAGCAAAGAGTGTTGCGGAAGCCCTCTTCTCATTGATCTCCTGCGTGGGAATCCCCAAAGAGGTTCTCACGGATCAAGGCACGGCGTTTATGTCACGCACACTGCGCGAACTGTACGGATTATTGGGTATTAAAACGGTCCAAACAAGCGTCTATCACCCACAAACGGACGGCTTGGTCGAGCGTTTTAACCGTACGTTAAAAGCCATGATCTGGAAGTTCGTTCACAAGGACGCCAAAAATTGGGATAAATGGCTAGAGCCTCTGTTATTTGCTGTCCGCGAGGTCCCGCAAGCCTCCACGGGATTTTCTCCCTTCGAGTTGCTCTACGGCCATCAGCACCGCGGGGTTTTGGACGTCCTAAGAGAAACTTGGAGGACGGACCGTCCGCTAGCAAAAACGAAATTCAGTTTGTCCTCGACCTGAGAACAAAACTCCACACTCTGGGGCGGCTATCGATGGAGAATTTGTTACAGGCCCAGGACAGACAGAGACAGCAATATGACCGGGGCGCTAGATTACGCAAATTTACACCGGGAGAAAAAGTACTCGTCTTACTCCCTACATCGAGCTCAAAATTACTCGCCAAGTGGCAAGGACCCTTTGTGGTCACACAGCGTTTAGGAGACCTCAATTATGAAGTAATACGACCGGATAGGAGCGGGACACATCAGATATATCACCTCAACCTCCTCAAAAAATGGAATGAGGCTGATGCTGTGATGCTGGCGACGGTGGTGAGTAGAGAGGATGATCTCGGGCCGGAGGTGTGCAAACCTGGTCAATACATCGCCCTCGGCTCCGGGGGAGATCACCTCTCACCCTCCCAGATCACAGACGTAACCCATTTACAGGCACGGTTTGCCGATGTGTTCTCGCCCCTACCCGGCCGGACTACCCTTATCAAACACCATATTGAGACCACGGCGGGCGTGGTGGTTCGCAGCCGGCCATATCGTTTACCAGAACACAAAAAAAAGGTGGTTCAAGAAGAAATAAACGCTATGCTTGATATGGGAGTAATCGAGGAGTCCTACAGCGATTGGGTGAGCCCGATAGTTTTAGTTCCTAAAACCGACCGCTCGGTGCGCTTCTGTGTGGACTATCGCAAGGTGAACGCTGTGTCGAAATTCGACGCCTATCCCATATTGACGAGTTGCTGGATCGTTTAGGTTCGGCTCGCTTTTATTCGACACTGGATTTAACAAAAGGATATTGGCAGATCCCCTTATCTCCATTATCCAAAGAAAAGACAGCTTTCACCACGCCGTTCGGATTACACCAATTCGTCATGCTTCCGTTCGGCTTATTCGGAGCCCCAGCCACTTTTCAGCATCTGATGGACCGTATTCTCCGGCCCCATGCAGCATATGCCGCACCTGAGAGCGGTCCTGAATTTGCTGAATTTGACAGAAGACCGGACCGACTGTGACCACGCCACAAAGGATTGCAGGCACTACAACCATGCCTCTGGAGATGACCCTGCTGTCAGTATGGCAAGATGGCGGGGCTCTGGAGAGTTATGCGGGGGAGTACTTTGAGGCATGTGAGCGGGTACCGTGGGACGACAGCATCCTCAATCACACATTTCTGATCGGCTTGGGTGACGATCAACTCGCCTCCCTTTTGCTCCCTTACGTGGGGAAGTTCCGGCTGGAGGATTTTATAAATCTGGTCCTCCAAGTTTCAGGTTCTTTCTTCCGCGTTGGGGAGGCTGACGGGAGAGCGAGGGTTAGTCATCCAAGTCCGATCAGGTGCGGAGGGGTCGTCTTTACTCACCCAAGCTCTCTGCCTCAGTCCCCCGCAGAAACTGGACGCCGTAAGAGAAGACGTTCGGCCCCGCCTGTCCAGCCTACGAGCCAGCGCCACGATGCTCACCCGAACCAGTGCCACGAAGCTCACCCGAGCCAGCGCCATGCCACTCACCCGAGCCTGCGCCACGCCGCTCATCCGAATCTGTTACCCTGATCCCCGTTCCAGAGTGGATTCCCCTGGATTCTGTTTCGGAGTGTGTATGTAAAGACTCCGTTCCAGAGTGAATGCCCCTGGATTCCATTCCTGAATCTGTTACCCTGATCCCCGTTCCAGAGTGGATTCCCCTGGATTCTGTTTCGGAGTGTGTATGTAAAGACTCCGTTCCAGAGTGGATACCCCTGGATTCTGTAGCCAAGTCTCCAGAGCCCGCAGCTCCCAAGCCTCCGGACCCCGAGCCGCCTCCAGAGTGGCCGCCTCTGGCTAACGAGCCTCCCAAGCCTACGGACTCTGAATTATCTGTTTGCCCAGAATTACCTGTCTGCCCCGAAATGCCTGTTAGCCTGGAGCTACCTGTCTGCCCTGAATTATCTGTTTGCCCAGAATTACCTGTCTGCCCTGAACTGCCTGTTTGTCCAGAGACACCTGTCTGCCCTGAATTATCTGTTTGCCCAGAATTACCTGTCTGCCCTGAAATACCTGTTTGCCCAGAATTACCTGTCTGCCCTGAATTATCTGTTTGTCCAGAATTACCTGTCTGCCCTGAACTGCCTGTTTGCCCAGAGACACCTGTCTGCCCTGAATTACCTGTTTGCCCTGAATTATCTGTTTGCCCTGAATTATCTGTTTGCCCTGAATTATCTGTTTGCCCAGAGTTACCTGTCTGCCCTGAAATGCCTGTTAGCCCGGAGCTACCTGTCTGCACTGAATTATCTGTTTGCCCTGAATTATCTGTTTGCCCAGAATTACCTGTCTGCCCTGAATTATCTGTTTGCCCAGAATTGCCTGTCTGCCCTGAACTGCCTGTTTGCCCAGAGACACCTGTCTGTCCTGAATTACCTGTCTGTCCTGAATTGCCTGTCTGCCCAGAATTGCCTGTCTGCCCTGAACTGCCTGTCTGCCCTGAACTGCCTGTTTGCCCAGAGACACCTGTCTGTCCTGAATTATCTGTTTGCCCAGAAATACCTGTCTGCCCTGAATTCTCTTTTTGCCCAGAATTACCGGTCTGCCCTGAACTGCCTGTTTGCCCAGAGACACCTGTCTGTCCTGAATTATCTGTTTGCCCAGAATTACCTGTCTGCCCTGAATTATCTGTCTGCCCTGAACAGACAGTTTTCGTAGAGCCAGAGCCCGCTACCTCAGAGCCCGCTCCAGCGTATCTAGGACCCGCCTCAGCGCCCCACCCACCCGCCTCAGTTGGGAGGCCGCGCCTATGTAATGGGGGGGGGGTACTGTAACACTCCTGTTCTGTCCCTGTTTTCAGTTTGTTTCTGGACTCCATTTCCCAGCGTTCACTGCACCTTCACCCGGCCATTTTGATTTGACTCTCACCGGTGTCTCATCTGTGTGTGCACCTGTTCTGTGTTTGCTGAGTGTATTTAAGTTCCATCTGAGTTCTGTTCTGGGTCCGGTCTAGTTGTTATTTTCTCGTCTTGTGTCAGAGCTTTTGTTTACTTACCTGTTTATCTGAATGTGGAATACTTACCTGAAGACCTGATTGTTTGAATATTTACCTGTTTATCTGAATGTGGAATACTTACCCGAAGACCTGATTGTTGGAACACTTATCTGTTTATCTGAGTCTGGATTACTTTTCTGTTTCACCGGTTTTGTGTATGTTGTGTCTGTGACATTAAATCTTCCATTAATCCATCCGTTGTGGCGTGCTCACCTGCCTGTGCACTCACCAGTCCCGTGACATTTGCATGCATATTTCAAATTCAAAAACATGTATTTGGCTTTAAATCCAAGATGTGCAGTTATAACTTAACAGTTAACACCTCTAATTCTCCCAATGAGAGTCATTCATTCATATTTGACCAGTTGTCTGTATCACTGCCCAGCGTTACGTCTATAAGTAATCAATGAGTTAATAATCTCCAAACACCCTTTTTTATAAATCTGTTTCTAGACTTTAGTCACCTGTTTTAGCATTTCGATACAGCTGCTGTACATTTCACGGGTTTGTTCTTGTGTATTCATACTTTCATCATGAATGTTTATTCGAACTGTAAAGTGAATTATGAAGGAATCAGTTCTGCAGAAGAAAACTGCCCCACAGCATCATGGAACGCAGGAAAAACTAGATCCAGTCCACTTGAAATCCAGTCTATTTAGACAAATACCCAAAGAATAACAAATGGCTTGTTTATAAATACTATGAATTCTTTCTTTCTTACACACCAATTTCAAGTCGTAGCTAAGTAAAAGTCTACCCCACGTATACACGTGAGTATGTGCACAATTACAGCAGATTTTCTCCAAAGTCACGGTCACAACAACAAAGTTGACTTTATTTCATTGCAACAGAATGCTAGTCATATAAACAGGTAAACACACATATGAAAACATTTGTAGAAATAATAATAAACAAGATTTGTTCAGACAGTGTAATGAATACAGTGTATTTACTTTGGTTGCCAAAGTATTAAGAGACAAACACACATGGCAGTTTCCATCAAAAATACAATCAGACATCAGATATATTCAAGGAAAGTCTGACATTTTCAGCTATTTTAGTGATGTGATGTGGTTATTTCTAATGCTGTTAGATCACCCAGTTATATAAACCCACTATGTCCAACAGTGCAGCCCCATGCAGCAGCATTTTGACTATGGCAGAATAAGAGTTTTGAAAGAAATCATTCCATCATACCTGATTCTAATAAAAAACTAGTGAATTTGGTTTTCTAAACCCCCTGAACTACAGTAAATGACAGCACAGGAAGAGCTGTAAGAATTGTCACAGAAGGAAGGTATAAGGCTACTTGCATGTATTAGAATTAATGCATTAAGATGTCAGTCCACATACTTTGCATAGTAAGTGTCCTAAACCAATAGCAAACAAATAACTGACACAGATTCGGCAAGAACTATAATTTGCACGTTCCTGCATGACAACATGCTCAATACAAGAGAGCCGATGCAAACAGCAACACATGTGCTCTATGACAGCTTAGATGACTGTCAAATGAAAGATGTGCATATTCTTTGTGATTTGTGCCACTAGCAGACCCCACACTTATTCCACATCTTGCATATTGCAAAAACAATCAGGTAGGGCATTGAGGGTTTTTTATTAGCAGCAATGTTACGGTACAGTATGCTTCCACCTAGAACACACTAAAAACTTTGTTGCAACATTCTGGCTATTAGCCACAATACTGTAGCATCACAGTGTTTCTCACAAACAAGAACCACTCACATTTTGCAAAATGCATATACAATTATAGTTTTAATTTTACATTTACATTTACATTTACTCATTTGGCAGACGCTTTTATCCAAAGCGACTTACAACTGAGGAAAACAGCAATTATATTGCTTTATATCTTCCCTTTTATTAAGTTCCAGCACAAACATCCAAATGAGCGGCCATTTTATAGGGCCACACTATCATTTAACATAATCACAGTTTCTCTATTTATATATAACTCTCCCATCAGATGAAGATATATGAGCATCTTTGAAAACACACACACACACACACACACACACACACACACACACACACACACACACACACACAATGGGTTTTATTATATGAACACAGTATTTTCTTCCTCTACCCATGGCCCTGACCTGCTACCATTATGTGTCATGACACCAGCTGTGATAAATCAAATGTGGGAATCAGTCCTCAGCCAGCTTAACACATTCATCTTATGCCATGAGCTCATCTTCTCTGTCTCTAGTTTATGCTTTCTCATGACTCACATTTCTTTGCTTTATGTGTCGTAGGAGGGTGTCAGTGTTTGTGTGTTTGCATGTGGTTTCTGCATGACTTTCTGTTCCAAGATGCGTCCGCAAGCTATGTAGCACCATTATGCTTGTGAGAGGCTGAGATCTATAGCACCGTTGCATCAATTCCATGATACATTGCGACGAATTTAGTCATATAAAAAAGAAAGAAAGAAATGTAGGTGTATATACTTTAATAAACGTCACAATTTGATCGAAGTGGTTTAAAAAATTAAATAGACAACTCCAATTTACATTTTGGTGTTTACAATGTCTTTTTATTTTTATTCATTTATAATTTTGGAATCAATTGGGAAATGAGCTTCTTGTGGGGGGGGGTAGATTCATTAACCTGAATTCACCCTATACAGGATGAGGGTAAAACTATACAATTTGATAGATGTTTGCATGTTTGTGTATGTGAATTCATGTTCAAGTGTGTTTGCATGTGTATCTCTTTCTGTGACTCAGTTTGTTTTAATCCACTGTTTTGATTAGTCTGACTCGCATTTATATTTCTGTTCAAATTGTTTATCATGAGAGTGGGAAAATGCCAGAATAGCCCACCCAGAAATGACCTGCTTCAGATTTGCTCCAATAATGCTGCATCCTCTGGTTTCTCTCGATCACATGGTTGTACAATTTCACATCAAATGATCTCTTTTCCATTGAAGAATAGATTAAAGTAACTATACAAACGTGATCTGTTACTCATACAATGCTACTGAATACCTCCAGAAGACTTTTCATATAGCCATATTATTTTTTAGGCTATTTTAAGTTGTTTTTTCTTTTACTTTATGATCATGGACATCCTTCAAAATGTCAACTTCAACATGATACTGGAGCAATGTCAGGTACAAAATAGCATTTTATGATATTCTGGAACAAAAGTACTGAGTAATAAATATACATAGTGCAGGTGTTTGTTTTCCAAACCATTTCCTAGATTATTCCTACATTTACAGCAAATTTATGCCACTAATTTTGGTGTAAATCACAACGGAGTGTACAAAACAACAGCAGCAACATTACACAAATATAAAGGTTACTCGACCAGTTTGGCTCATTTAAAAGAAATAGCTTTAACCCTTGCATGACTGACAGTTCATGTATAATACATGTTGCTGCATTTGTTGCTGCAGTTACTTTCCAAGCCATGGTGGAGTTGTTGCAACAACAGAAATGCACATATGGGATTAATAAAGACTTTATAAACAGATGCAACACCTGCCAACAAGCACACACAAACACATACACACATACAAATCTGCACAAACACAGAAGAACGTTCACATGCCAACATGCACAGATAGTTTATTTATGCATGAGTAAAAATGGGTTGCTCTGATCAGGATTTTTGGTAACACCAATTTTTTGTCCATCATAATATTTAAGCTGATACTGCAGATGTTGCTTTGGTTATTTGTAGTAATTATGTATTTTATTGTTTTAAAAAAGAATCATACTCAATGTCAAACTGAACATTAAAACTCATGAGGTGTAATTAAACATTCAATTTTATCCAATATGTGACAGTTTCTTATCAAATTGCAAGTGGTTTGTGAAATCTGATTTGTGACTACCGATTAAGTCGTAGAATAGGAATATTATAGGCCTATACCGAGATGATTGATCAGAGCATCAAGAAAATATCTGACATTTTACTGGTCCTTACTAAATAAAGAGGTTCATAAATCGGTCAGAAATAAATTAGTAAATGATGCAGTAAATGTTCTTAAAAGCAAACACTGACAGCAGAAAGACTCAATGCATTAAGTATTTTATGAGTCTAAAGTAATATTCATGTAAGATTCAGTGGAAGCACAGAAAAGAATACCGCTATTATTTTCTGTGAAACTGATTCTAAATTTTGTTTAGATTCTTTAACACCTGTCCAGAAGAATATCATCTGCTCTTTTCCAGTTTAGAAAGGAAGGTTGGGAGTTTTGACAGTGAGTTTTGCAGCAGTTCACTTGCAGAGAAAGGACTCCTGATCATAGGTTGTTGCACAGCCAGGCTATCACTCAGTTGAGTTTTCATTCTGTCAGTTACTGTAGCCAGCTGTTAGCGCCTCCTAGTGGCCAATGCTCTGGATTTCTTAAAATAATACAACAACAAAATAAGTATGATAAATGAACTATTAAGTGTAAATACTTTTTCAAATCAATTTCACAGTGATCCAACAAACGCCTGCTAAAACTAAGAATGTGAATTAGCCTTACGACTGTGGGGCAAAGTCAAACAGCATAAGCCACAGCAATTTAAAAAGATAAGGTGAAATCTCGTGTTTTCCCTGTATCGGCGGCATTCCAAAAACTTTCCTCTAATATCCAATATTCTAATTCATTCCATATAAATATAGCCTATATAGAAGAATAAGCACATTTTGACGTATCATTATCCATGTCTGTCTGGTTTGGCTACAGTAAAAATAAACTGTCCATTTACATTTAACCAGAACACTTTATAAAACTGTATAATATGACATTTACACAGGCTTTTATGGTAACAGTTTATATTCTGAATATAATCTTGTATATTCTTAATATAATAGGAAAAAAGACATTACAAATAAAGAAGTGTTAATACGATAGTCTCATATCTGTAGCTGAAGCAACTCTACCACACTGATGACGATCTGAAAAAGTGGCAGCATCCCCTATATCGCCTTTAAGTAGTAAATATGATACACGGAATGTCAAATCCCAATATCATATCAGAGCAACTTTTTTGTCAATTTTAAAGATTTGGGACCTCAACAAACTCATAAACAGATGAAAATCAGCATATGACAAAACCAGAGCTAACAATGCTATATAATAATAATAATTTGTTACATTTATATAGCGCTTTTCTAGGCACTCAAAGCGCTTTACATAGAAGGGGGATCTCCTCAACACCACCAATGTGCAGCATCCACCTGGATGATGCGACGGCAGCCATTTTGCGCCAGAACGCTCACCACACACCAGCTTATTGGTGGAAAGGAGACAATGTTCAGACATATTCAGATAATGCTACCATTATCTCAATTTATATCTCAATCTATTGATTCAATGACTAACCTAGCTTTAACTAACCCTTCTTTAATTACTGAATTAATACAGAAATCGAACTCCTTATCAAGCACACTTGACCCTGCACATACTTTTCTGCTGAAACACTGTGCCTCTGCCATTTCTGCCTCCATCTCCCACCTTATTAATATGTAATTTATCTCTGCCACTGCACCTGTGTCACTTAAGACTGCTGATGTTACCCCCATACTCAAAAAGATTAATCTGGATCCGACTAACTTATCTAACTACCGCCCTATTTCCAATCTGCCATTTGTATCAAAAATCACGGAAAAGGCTATTGTCTCTCAGCTGCAGTCATTCCTAGCTGGTAACAGTCTCTTTGATATTTTTCAATCTGACTTCTGCCTACAGCATAGTACTGAGACTGCGCTAGTAAAGGTTGTTAATGATCTCTTACTCTCTGGTGACTCGGCTAGTCTTTCTTTACTTCTGTTACTTGACCTCAGCTCTGCCTTTGATACTGTCTGTCATAAGATACTACTTTCTTGCCTAGCGGAGTTTGTCATATCAGGCTCCGCACTATCCTGGTTTAATTCATATCTCATGGGTAGGCAATATCACATCTCCTTACACAATTTTAAATCTCCCACTGTCTCACTTAAACATGGTGTCCCACAGGGCTCCGTTCTTGGTCCACTACTATTTATTCTGTACATTCAGCTGCTTGGCAAAATCATTTGTCGCTATGGTTTTAACTTTCACTGTTATGCGGATGATATTCAGTTTTATACTGCTACTGCTGAGTCCATCCACACACTATCCTCACTTTCCTCATGTGTCAGTGAGTTAAAACTATGGTTACACTCAAATTTTCTGAGTCTGAATCTGGGTAAAACCGACATTCTGATAACTGGTCCCCCAACACTGTGGATTTTAGCCTTGATCTCGATGCTAATACTATCTTCCCTTCGGCTACTGTAAGAAATGTAGGTATCATACTCGACCCCTCACTTTCCCTTTGATGACTATATTCGCAGCCTTTTCAAAACTGCTTTTTTCCACCTACGACGTATTGTCCAGCTGCGCTCTTTTATAAGTAGACATGATGCTGAAACATTAGTACATGCACTAGTCATGTCCCGTCTTGATTATTGCAATGCACTTTTCTCTGGTTTATCAGCTAACTCCATTTCCCGCTTACAGTACATACAAAATTCTGCTGCCAGAATGCTAACCGCCACCAAGAAATCTACCCACATCACCCCTCTTATTTGCCAGTATCATCTTATGTAAAATACAAAATTATACTGCTCACTTTTAAGGCACTCAATTGTTGGGGTTCGGGTCTGAGAATCTGTTGTGTTGTTCTGTGTCAGTCACGTTATGCAGTTTGACAGCTCACCATGTGCTCGATGTTTTTGTCTGTCTTCCCGCCCTCTCGTTCCCGCTCGCTCTACCTCATTATTTGTTCACTCTCCACACCTGTGGTGTCCTGATTTTCTCCCTCTCCCCTCCTGGCTTCTCATTCGCTTCTTGATTTTTGCCGCTTCTTAAACCGCATGTTTCTCTTGTCCGGTGTCATATCGTTATGGTTGTTTGTGTCGGCCTTTCGGTGGTAGCATTCATTGTGAGCATATTTTGTCCACCTTTGTTGTCCAGGCTCCTATGCTGTATTCTACACGATGCGTGTTTTTGTTCTGCCCGCAGCACCAGCTTCATCTGCCCTGCCTGCTTCTGTCCAGTCAGTCGTGGGGTTTTCTCACAGGAGGGAGATGTTCTAGTCGAGCTTGTGAGGCTCAAGAGGAATCCTGCAGGAAAGCTGCCTCCTGTCATAGTATCTGGAATCGTGGCTACGTCACGGAACCAGTCAAGTGGATTATTTTCTCGTGGAGGTGTCCGAGAGCTACTGCCGTGTAGATGTCTCGTGAACTCTGATCAGTGGATTATTTCCCGTGAGTGTTTTGGAGAGCTACTGCCTTGAGGATGTTTCATGAACTCTGACCAGTGGATTATTTTCGGCTGGATTTTTGTGAGAGTCGGAGAGATTTTTTCCGAACTTTATCTTGTTGATTTTTGTCTCGGGTGGACATACCCATCTGAAGAACTGAGCTCGAGTTTTGGAGACCAACGTGCCTTCTAGGAAGGCCTTGTGTTTCCCCCCCTTTTTGCGAGCTCTGCGCCCAACCCTCCTTGCCCCCCTCTTTGGTCATTATGGCCGAGCGCTCAAGCCCACACCCCCCGTGCCGGGTTTAACTTTCCCTGTGCACTTCACTGTGATTTTGCCCAGACTGCTTTCCCTGTGTTTTCTGTCAACCTGATTATATTCAGTTTTGTTCTGTGATTTGAATAAACATTTGCTTTGAACAATGCATCTGACTCCTGAACCTCTATCCGCGACACTCAATGGTCTGGCCCCCTCCTATCTTTCTGACCTATTTTCCTCCTACATACCTTCTCGTTCTCTCCGGTCTTCAAATTCCGAACTTCTATGTGTCCCTAGGTTCCGTCTATCCTCTATGGGTGGCAGATCCTTTTCTGTCACTGCTCCGAAACTTTGGAACACGCTCCCGCTTTCACTCAAAACTACCACCACCATGTCTGAATTTAAATTAGGGCTCAAAACCTACCTGTTTAACCTTCACTATCAGTAAATACATATTATGTCTTAGGAGTCCTTGTCTCCTATCTGACATCCTTGAATGTATTGTATGTATTATGTTTTATGTAGAGTTTTGTCTTTCTGTTTACAATCTCATGCAACTGCATGTGACCATTCGTCCTGTGCAAATGCCTGACGAATATGTATTCTGTTACAATGTATTTATTCGTGTTGAATTGGTGTACCATGTAAAGCGTCCTTGAGCTTGGGAAAAGCAATATATAAATTAAACTTATTATTATTATTATTATTATTTTACAGCTGCTCTAGGAACAGTAGTCATAATTTGACTAATCATTCCATTAAAATGACAGTTAACTGTAAATCACTGGTAGTGTGAATAAGGATTATGTCAAAACTGAATTGATTTTAAATCAGTGACTTACTCTAATTTCGTCAATTTACAGAGTGAATCCTTCTGTAGATCAGCAAGCACATTTTCAGCAGAATCTCCCGGTTTATTCCAGTTTAGGTTGAGTTCTCTCAGATGTGAAGGGTTTGATTTGAGAGCTGAAGCCAAAGCAGCACAACCTTCTTCTCCTATACTACAGTTAGACAACCTAAAGAGAAAAACAAGTCAAGTTTATGTCAATATAATTGTATAAATTATACAGATTATTGTAGGATTTGCACAACTAACATATGCAAATACTATTAGTGCCACTTATAAATAAATAAATAAATAAATGAAATAAATAAATGTACCAATCCAAAATCAATTTTCCATTATAATGTTGATAAATCCCTATTCAGATTGAGAAACTAAAATACTTTTTAGTCTAAAAAAAATTATTTAAACTCACTTGAATATTTCAATTTTACACTGTGGATCCTGAATCAGAGCAGACAGCAGCTTCCCTCCTGAATCTCCAGGTTTATTCTCACTCAGATTCAGTTCTCTTAAGTGTGAGGGGTTTGATATAAGAGCTGACACCAGAGCAACACAACCTTCTTCTCCTATACTGCAGTTATACAGCCTGCAGAAAAACAGATGGTGTAAGAAGAATATCTACAGCATCTTTATTACACAGAAATTAAAGTTAAGTTTAAGAATCTAACAGTAGTTTTTCCAGTTTGCACTGAGGATCCTCCAGTAGAGAAGAGAGCAGCTTCACTCCTAAGTCTCCTGGTTTATTCCAGCTCAGATCCAGCTCTCTCAGGTGTGAGGGGTTTGATATCAGAGCTGAAGCCAAAGCAACACAACCTTCCTCTTTAATACTACAGCAAGACAACCTACAGAGAGTCATGATAGAATATAGTCAAGCATCACAACAGATTTGTGTTCTACAACATCACGAACATCAGGCCATGCTTAATTCTTTTTCACCAAAGCCCTCAGCATGTTCAGGTTTAAAGGGTGTTTCATGTTTCATTCAGGGGGAACAGACAGGTTACTACTGGCTTGAAGTTTGTGGCAAGTGTGGGCGCAGGTTTGGAGATCGAGTCCAATGTAAACAGTAAAAGTTTTGCACACTACCAGACAACTGGATTAAGCAGGCAGGCCCAAGGTTCAAGACAACTAAATCAAAAACATGTTTATCAAACACCAATTGAGGACATGATCCAACATGAACTAATTATATTCACATTGTTTTGTACATAAACAATTATTATACTGCACCATGTCCTCCAAACCTTAGCTTGCATGAGACATTTTGCACTAGACAATACAGTGTTTTGGGATTTTGAGGAACTGTAGCTTCACACGCTAATTAACATATTCATGACATCATCACTTCGTATTTCAGTTGGAACTTTAGACCTGTTTCACTTCTAAACTCTGAACATTCTGTATTTTAATATAACATTGTCAAATAAAGCCATTCTCATTTACATATTTTCGGTTTCTGATTTATAACCACGACTGACTGTAGTCTAACTCTAACAAAATCACTACACACACCTTAAAGAGTGGCGATTTTGGCCATATTTTTTCACACTGCCTCTGTCTGAGTAACCATGTGCATTATTTACAGATTAACTGTATTCATATTTATGTATCCAAACAGTCAGGGTTCAGTAAAAACCCTGTTTTGTTATTTTGGGTTCGCTTTGAAACTATTGCAGGATGAAAGCTGCAACCATAGCAGAATGAATGTAGCTAAAACGTTGCAATATACTTAAACAACATAATTTAATAAAACATTACACAGTAAATAAAACCTGATTGAAGTCACACACAGTGTAATAGTTAGACTTACAGCAGTTTCTCCAGTTTACACTGTGGATCTTCCAGAAGTTCAGAAAGCAGCTTTGTAAGTATCAAGCTTCACTCTCTATCTTCTCTGCAGACATTCACACTGCTAAATCTGCATTCTTCCATGAAAAAATTAGCAATGCCTCAGACTCCCACAAGCTTTTCAAAACATTTAAAACTCTCCTCTGTCCCCCTCCACCACCTCCGTCTAACTCCCTAACGGCTAATGACTTTGCCAGCTACTTCACAGACAAAACTAGGTCTATCAGCAGACAATTTTCAGCTCCACCCATCCATGATCTCACATCGCACATACACACAGCAGACCATCTTCTCTCCTCTTTCTCTCCTCTTAAAGAGGATGATGTTTCTAAACTTCTGCTCTCTACTCACCCAACCACCTGCCCGTTAGACCCCATCCCCTCACATCTACTACAAGCCATCTCACCCACACTCCTACCATCGCTCACTCATATCATTAACACATCTCTTAATACAGGAATTTTCCCCACTGCATTCAAGCAGGCCCGGGTAACCCCGCTGCTTAAGAAACCCACACATGACACTTCCCTACTGGAGAATTATAGACCCATTTCTCTCCTTCCGTTCATAGCAAAAGCACTTGAACGGGTTGTTTTCAATCAGGTGTCTACCTTCCTCACCCAAAACAACAGGCTGGACACCAACCAGTCAGGCTTTAAGAGCGGTCACTCAACCGAAACTGCCCTACTAACAGTTACAGAAGCCCTAAGGAGGGCAAGAGCTGAGTCCAAATCATCTGTTCTCATTCTCTTAGACCTTTCTGCAGCCTTCGACACGGTTAACCATCACATTCTTCTGTCTACCCTCTCGTCACTGGGCATCACTGGAACTTCACTCTCCTGGTTTAAATCCTACCTCACAGATAGGTCCTTCAAGGTAGCTTGGGGAGGTGAAGTGTCCAAATCACACCAACTAGTCACCGGGGTCCCACAAGGATCGGTTCTTGGACCTCTGCTCTTCTCCATATACACCACATCACTGGGTTCCATCATACAAGCACATGGATTCTCCTACCATTGTTATGCTGATGACACTCAACTTCACCTCTCATTTCATCCAGACGATTCCACGCTAGCCACACGAGTCTCCGACTGCCTGGCTGACATCTCTTCTTGGATGAAAGATCATCACCTACAACTCAACCTGGCCAAGACTGAGCTTCTCGTCCTTCCTGCCACCCCGTCAGAACAGCCCCAGCTTACCATCCAACTTGGTCCATCTAAGATAACCCCATCGACTTCAGTCAGGAATCTTGGGGTAATCATGGATGATCAGCTGACTTTTAAGGATCACGTTACTAAAACAACTCGGTCATGCAGGTTTGCATTGTACAACATTAGAAAGATCAGACCGTTCTTAACAGAACATGCAACACAGCTTCTCGTCCAGGCACTTGTCATTTCTAGACTGGATTATTGTAATGCTCTTCTGGCCGGTCTCCCAGCCTGTGCCTTCAAACCTCTGCAAATGATCCAGAATGCTGCTGCACGCCTGGTCTTAAATGAGCCCAAGAGAGCTCATGTCACACCTCTGCTCATCTCTCTGCACTGGCTCCCCATAGCGGCACGCATTAAGTTCAAGGCACTGGTGCTTGCCTACAGAACAGCCACTAACACAGCACCCATCTACCTCAACTCTCTCTTACAGACCTACATCCCCTCCAGAAGTCTGCAGTCTGAAAACGAGCGGCGCCTCATTGTTCCTTCACAGAGAGGCATGAGATCCATCTCAAAGACATTTTCTTTCTCCGTTCCCGGCTGGTGGAATGATCTTCCTGTTTCCATCAGGACTGCTGGATCAATTTCACAATTCAAAAAACAGCTGAAGACCCACCTCTTCCATGCGCACTTAACTGTTTAAAAAAAAAAAAAGAAAATTCTACCTCTATTTTTCCTTTTCTAATGTTCTCTATATACTTGCTTATACCATCTTGATGTTGTATTTGAAACCTTGTATTACTAGCACCTCTCGTGAATATTGCTTACTTAGACGAATCGCTTGCTGTTTTCCTCAATTGTAAGTCGCTTTGGATAAAAGCGTCTGCCAAATGAATAAATGTAAATGTAAATGTAAGCTTTGCTAAATCTCTAGGTCTATTCCAACTCAGATTCAGTTCTCTCATGTGTGACAGGTTTGATTTCAGAGCTAAAGCAAAAGCAGAACAGCCTTGCTCTGAGAGGCTACAGTGTGACAACCTAGATACAAACAAGAAGGCAAAATGTATTTCACTGGAATCATTATAGTAACTTTACTTTACTACTTTTCACATAAATGCATACAACACAATGGGTAACCACACCCACTATTGCTTGTGCTAAATATTGACAGTGACCTTTAATGTATGCATATGAATACAAATTTTACAGTCCTGTAGCTAACATTTTTCCCCCTTTTTATAAAGCCTGAAGAAGTGTTTGTTAGACTCACCCTAGAATCTCCAGTTTACAATGTGGGTTCTTTGGTAGATCAGAGAGATGCTGCACTCCTGAGTCCATGGGTTTATTATCACTCAGATTCAGCTCTTTTAAGTATGAGGGGTTTGACTTCAGAGCTAAAGCCAGATATATATAGCCTTTGTTTGTAATGCTGCAGTTGGACAATCTAGAAAGAAAATGGTAACACAAGGTTGTATTTCTTAACATTATTAAATGTATAACATGAACTAACAATCAATATTATAGTTTTTAAGCATTTATTAATCTTTCTTAATATTAGTTAATGCTTTATACAAGTTCATAATAGTACATTATGCATTAACTAATGTTAAAACTAAACTCAGCATGACAGTGACCCTCCATCAGCAGGCTAAGGTCATCTTCATCAACTATTTAGCACTTTTAAACACAATGTTCCTCAAAGACAGGAACATCTCTGTGTCTTGTCTGTTTTGTGTCCAATGAGTCCACATTTCAAATAGTTTTTGCGATTTCCATTTTGCATACCTTTTTTGGACTTTTTTTTAATTATGTAAACATTTAAAGTGTAAATGAACAATGAGATAACCTACTGTAATATCTCCAGTTTACAGTTTAGATTCTCCAGTCCAGCAGAGAGCAGCTTCACTCCCGAATCCTGCAGATTATTGTAACTCAGGTTCAGTTCTCTTAGATTCGAGGAGTTTGACTTGAGAACAGAGGCCAGATCTAAACAGCTTGTCTCTTTGAGATTACAATCACTTAGACTAGAAGAAAACAATAGTGTCAGGACAATAACCAAAAAAACCAAACCTAATAATTCCACAGAATGAATGCATATATCTGAATCACACTCTTTGTGTTATTATGTCTATGTTCTTTGCATTAAAATATTTCCATTTTAGTAATTCATTAAAAAAATCATAATAAAATACTTACACAGCTTTTCTAAATGCTTTGACCACTGGCAGCAGCTTCCGAAAATATTTTCCTGATGGATCATATTTACACAGCTTAAACTCATCCAGCTCCTCTTCTGAGTTCAGGAGCACAAACACAAGAGCTGACCATTGAGATGGAGACAATGTAACAATAGATTGTTGTGTGTCACGTGTCCGGCTCAGGAATGTTTGGATTTCTTGCACTAGAGAATGTTCATTCAGTTCATTCAGACAGTGAAACAGATTAATGGATTTCTCTGGAGAGGGATTCTCCCTGATCTTTTGCTTAATGTACTTGACTATTTCCTGTGTTTCAACGCTGCTTACTGTTTGTATAAGTAAGCATCGTAGAAGATCCTGACTAGATTCTAGGGAAAGACCCAGAAGAAAACGTAAGAAAAGGTCCCGGTCTCCATTGTCGCTCTGTAACGCCTTGTCCACTTCACTTGTCCAGATATATCTGGTTGGTTTATTTCATCTTGACAAACAAAGAGAACCTTGAATAAAGCGGCAAAAAACTCCTGTAAGCTCAGATGCACAAAGCTGTAAACCTTCCTCAGGTTCAGTCCAAACTCCTCTCTGAAGATCTGAGTACAAACTCCTGAATACACTGATGCTTCTTTGACATCAATGCCACACTCTCTCAGATCCTCCTCATAGAAGATCAGGTTCCCTTTCTCCAGCTGTTGATAAGCCAGTTTTCCCAGTGAGAACACAATTTCTCTTGTCTGGTTAGGAACGATTTCATAATTTCCGTGATATTTCTCACTCCTTCGTTGCATCTGAAAAACCAGGAAGTGTGTGAACACCAGAGTGAGAGTCTTGGGGATCTCTGCAGTCTCTGCATCCCTCAACATTTTCTCTAGAACGGTGGCTGAAATCCAGCAGAAGACTGGGATGTGACACATGATGTGCAGACTCCTGGATGATTTGATGTGTGTGATGATTCTGTCGGCCAGACTCTGATCATTTATTTTCTTCATGAAATACTCGTCCTTCTGAGGGTCATTGAAGCCTCGTACCTCTGTCACCTGATCGACAAACTCGGGAGGAATCTGATTGGCTGCTGCTAATCGAGAGGTGATCCAGATCCGAGCAGAAGGAAGCAGATTTCCCTTGATCAGGTTGGTCAGCAGCACATCCACTGATGCTGATTCTGTCAAATCAAACAAACTCTGATTGTTTAAAAAATCTAAATGAACTTGATATTCATCCAGACCATCAAAGATAAACACAACTTTATAATCATCAAAGTCTGTTGATTTCAGTTCTTTTGTATCTGTGAAAAAGTGATGAAGTAGACCCATCAGACCGAGACGTTTGTCTTTCATAAGATTCAGCTCTCTGAATGGAAGTGGAAATATGAAGTGAACGTCCTGATTTGTGTTTCCTTTAGCCCAGTCCAGAATGAACTTCTGCACGGAGACTGTTTTTCAATTCCAGCGTCTCCTTTAGTCAACACGCTTCTGATGGGTTTGTCTTGCCTAGGTAAGGCTTTAAAGATGTCATTGCATTTGATCTGTGTTTCCTGTGACTCTGATCTTCTGGAAGAAGTTTTCTGAATCTGTCTCACCTCATGTTCAACATTCACCTCTCCACTCCCTCCTTCTGTGATGTACAGCTCTGTGAAGATCTCATTCAAAAGTGTTAAGCTCCTTTGATTTGATATTCCTTCATTAATATTTTTAAATTTCCTCTTTAGTCTTGATTTATGTTTTTGTTGATAAAATGCAGACAGTTCTGTTGTAAATATAGAAAGCGAGAAATCAAATAAAACAACTATCGATATAAGCCGATTCAATACTGTTAACTACAGGCTATGTCAAAAATCACATGACTCTTACTGTTTATTAGTATGTTTGCGAAGTCTGTCTGGTTCATCTTCTTCAGAATGTGCAGTGTGAGCTTCAAGAGTCCATCTCTGACTCTTCTCTCACCTTCATTCTCCTCTTCCTGCCCTTTATCAGAGCATGATGGGTAATCTGGGATCAGAAGTCTCTTAAAAATCTCTAATTCATGCTGTATCAGAGAGATGATTTGATGCTCAACCTCCTGTTTTAACAACAACAACAAAAATGTGTGTGTGAACTATTTAGTAGCATTCACGTAATTGATAATAAAGGTTTATTATTTATTGCAATGACATTCATACTATTTTAAGTGTGGTTTAAAAACGGGGCTCTGCTATATACAAAACTACATACAAACCTTGAAAACATTCTCCATTTTCTTTTTGCTGGAGAAATTTGGAGTCTGTTTGTTACTGTGGTAAATAAAGAAATGCTGTCAATAAAAAAAAACCTAGACCAGGATTTAAACTAATTTTTCTATTTCTCATGGATAATATTTGTCACTTATACTTAAAACATGGTTTAAAGTGGCAATCCGTAATTTTTTTTTATTAAAAATGAACTATAATCAATTATTGAGCAAGTTCATGAAAGAACGGTGTTTAAAACAATGTCATTACCCTTGCTGGATTCACCACTGATAGCCTGTAATAGCGGTTTTTAATTATCTTGTCGGGTCGTGTTTCTCCGGAAATCCTTATTTGGTGTCTTTTGTTATACAGTGTCAAGAAAAAGTATGTTAACCTTTTGGAATTTAATGGTTTTCTGAATAAATTTGATCTGATCTTCATCAAAGTCAAGGGTATTGACAAACAATTTATCTAAAAATAATAACAAAAGAATTCTGATCTTTCATGTCTTTATTAAACACACTCATTCAACATGGCAGTGGAAAAAGTAAGTGAACCCTTAGAATTAATAACTGGTTGAAGGCATGCAGCAATGTTCTTTTTAGTAAGCAGTGGCTTCCATCGTGGTGTCCTGCCGTGGATACCCTGCTTGTTCAGTGTTTTACGTATTGTAGACTCATGAACAGAGATGTTTAGCAAGTTCCAATAATGCCTTCAAATCTTTGGCTGTCATTCAGGGTTGTTTCTTTACCTCATTGAAGAGTCTTTGTTGTTCTCTTGGTGTCATTTTGACTGGGCGCCCACTTTTTGGTAGAGTAGCAACAGTCCCAAAGTGTCTCCATTTGTAGATTGTTTGCCTAACTGTAGATGGGTGAATTTCTAAAGTCTTTGAAATAACTTTGTAACCCTTTTCAGCTTTATGTAAATCAACAATTCTTGATTGTAGGTCCTCTAAAACCTCTGTTTTGGCAAGGCATGGCTCACATAAGCGTGTTGTTCTTGTGTAGAGAACATAATTCTTTTTTATCAGTCAAAGTAGCTGTAGTCCACACCTCCAAACTTATTATCTTAACAAGACTCCAGGTGTGCTAAAACCTGACTCCAATTAGCTTTTTTGAGGTCAACTCAACTCTCAACTCAACTCAACTCAATTCAATTTTATTTATAAGCCACTTTCAACACCACAAGTGGAACCAAAGTGCTGTACATAAAGATAAAATAAAAACAAGCATAAAACCAAAAGACAAAAAGCAATAAAAACACACAGCACCAAAACGACAAACAAACAATAACAATCTACAAAACATTTCCAAATGCTAAGGAAAACAGATGAGTTTTTAGCGCACTAAAAGTAGGAGATGATTTAACAGACAATGGAAGGTCATTCCAAAGCCTGGGAGCTGCAACAGAGAAAGCCCTTTGCATTTAAGGCGAGATCGAGGAACATAAGGTTTAACTGATCATCTGACTGCAGAGATCTGTTTGATTGATACAAACAAATTAAATCAGAAATGTATGCAGGTGCTGAACCATGCAAAGCTTTAAAAACATACAGCAGCACTTTATATTGGATTCTGAATTTTACATGTAGCCAGTGTAGTCTTTTTAGCACATGAGTAATATGCAAAAGAGGGGCAGCAGTTGAAGAATAGTTCCCTAGGTTAACTGAAAAAGTCCTACTATTTATATATGAGGAGAACCATTTCAAGGCTAAGCCCTGGATGCCAACCTCATCTCTAAGGCGATCGATAAGAATATTATGATCAACTGTGTCAAATGCAGCAGTAAGATCTAACAATAATAGAATGACACAGCTACCAGAATCAACACCACGCAAAATGTCATTAGACACCCTCAAAAGAGCAGACTCTGTACTATGGCCAGTTCTGAAATCCAAAATTTGGTCATTAACTCAAGGGTTCACATACTTTTTCCACAAGCACTGTGAGGTTTTTTTGGTTGTTCTCAATAAAGACATGAAATATCAGAATATGTTTGTGTTATTATTTTTAGACACATTATGTTTGTCAATACCCCCTTGACTTGGATGAAGATCAGATCACATTTTATGACAAATTTATTCAGAAAACCATGAAATTCCAAAAGGTTCACATACTTTTTCTGGCCACTGTAGATGCGCTACTGATGTACAGTTAAGATTCTCACCGGTTCACTGTTACAGGCCACACGTGACATGCAACTCAAAACATCAGACTCATCCACGCAGTTGAGCAGTGCCGAATTACAACTCACTTAAAGAAAATCAACTCCGCATATCACCTGCAGTAGCAAGTTACAAACTGAGATGGCGACAAAGAGGCCATTCTTACGGACAGCCACTTTAACTCAAAACTGAAATAATGGACTGACTTCCTGAACCATGAGGATGTCCTCACCCCTGTTCGGCAAAAGAGTGTCCACCTTTAAAATGAATGGGCTGACCGATAGACTTGTTGCTTTTCATAGACACACAACTAAATACAGGTGAAGCTAATCCCTCTTGAGTTGACCTATAAAAGAAAACAACATCATGTTTGTATATTAAACAATTAACTCTTTGGCAGTTTGTTGTCAGTGTTTGTTAGTTGCCACCAGCATTATTTCACAACTCCACCATAGCATAAATATTGCTCCTTATTTCAACCTTAGACCATGCCTTATAAAAGGTTGTAACACAGGCGTCTATTGAGGGGGTTCTTTCTGCATTATTATGTCACGGCAATGTGGAGCAAAGACACAGAGGTTTTTTTATGTATGGATGAAGAGGTAGGGATGTTGCTGTGGGTTTTTAACAGTGCCGTGCACAGACATTTTGAGGGGCAGGTGCTTAAGCCACCGGGACACCCCCCTGTGCATGGCCCTGGTCTTTAATACAATGACAGATGCTCTTAAAACTGTAGTTACACTGTTAAAAAAATCTGTAGAAATTACAGTATTAATAGCAGCAGTTTGCCAGTTGTCACAGTTGTGTTTGGTTTAGTTTTGGTTAGTTCTGTGTTCCTGTTTTGCCTGTTACCTCATCAGTTTCCCTGGTTGTTAATTAGTTTGTATTTAAGCCCTGTGTTTGCCTGTGTTCCTTGTCCAGTATTAGTTTAAGTTTGTTGTATGTTCTTGTGGTTGTACATGTTTATTCTCCTGGATTATTCATTATTAAAGTGTCTTTTGGAATTCTACTACGTCGTCGTGCGCTTGGAATATACAGCGTTCTGTTACACCAGTAACTTAATGTAGATTTATATTCTTCTAATTTTTTGGTAATAGTTGGCTCAATGATAAATGAACATTAAACATTAATAAGTATTTATTTTTACAGAAAAAAAACTATAAAATAACATACAAATAAGCATTTCTGGGAACCAAAAAATCTGAAAAAGGTTGATGTGGATTTTGCATGAGGCTATTATTTTATAGTTGTTTTTCTGTAAAGATAAAGACTTATTAATGTGTAATGTTTATTTATCTTTGAACAAATTGTTGCCAATAAATATAAATCTACAGTGAGCAAACTGCTGCATAACTACAGCAAAATATTTTACAAAAAATAGCAAACTATATTGAAGCTACTGAAATACAACATCACGATTAAAAGGAACCAATTTACTACAATGATTCGATATAATGTTATATACATTTGGTAAACCTCATATACTAAATATAATATTTCACTAAACCGTTATGTAGCTCTTTGTCTCACTGAACTGTTACAAGCTGGAAAATGCAGCTTGTTTCTACAAAAACTACACTGATTTAGTCACACTACTGTAAAAGATACTTTAAAAAATCCAATGTTTGTTCATTCTTAATGGACTCACAGCTTGGATCAGGTGAATCCTGGTCTGGACTGAAAAATAAATACACTAGCACTTATTCACTTACTGAAAACAATTAAGATTTATGACAAGTCACACAATTCTTACCCCAAGACGTCTGTTGTAAGGTTCTCTTTACTAGAAAGACTCATTATGGAGGCCAGAAACGATCCTGTTGTGTATTCCTTATATCTGTATGTATGTAAAGACACACAGTCATAGCTGATGTTTTTATTTTGTTTAACACAAACATGTGTAATTTCTTGACAGAATTACTAAAATAATGACTGAACATCCTATTAACATCAGAATAAAGCAACGGATGACACAGAGCCCATGCCCATCTGTCCCATTCTATAAAACCTATTATTTATTTTTCTAATTGCTTATTTACAAAGAAAGTATAAAGTATAAAAAGAAAATATATATTTATAGCAGAGTTGATGTCAGGTTAAATTGTTGGTCTAAAACCTGATGTCTTCTAGTAGATAGAACTTGCAAAGATTTGAGAAGAGTGAACTTCTGTGTTTGTTCTGATAAAGCCTGTATAATTTATAAATCATTTCCAAGAAAGAAATTCAAGGAGTTCATGATACACTTCCCTTCCATAAATCACTGTAATAATTATGTCTAAATATTTTTGTAAATATATATAATAAACTTAGCAAAAGTTTAGGTTTGTCCCTAAGGATATATAAATGGGAAAATAACATCAGGATTTATTATTTACATGAATAAATTATAAACAATAGGGTACAATGGGGCTAAAGGCACACCTGTGCTTTCCCCTACACCCATAATGTATTACTGCAGAAAAAAATATATGTTTGTATTAAACATCTATGGAGCAACACATTTTGTGTGAAAATCAATCATAAGTGGTTAACTTTGTTTAAAAATCTTACAAATGTTAAAAACTATACTTTAAACTAACTTAATTAAATTAAGTTGGACAGTGGTTCCACATAACAGAAATATGTTATCTCTACTCAATAAATGTACTGAATACTGCAATAACTAATCTACTGCACTGTTAACTTTAACTTTAATAGCTGCTGTCCATAATTTATGCACACTTAATATTCATTTGGACTACTCTTCTGCTTAGTCTAATTTAATATTTGTACATACCCATCAGTAAATTTCTGTTTATAGTAAATAGCCATCTGTATATAATGTTCATAGTACATTCCCACTTGAACATTTTCTTCATAATTTTGCTCTATCCTGTATTTATGCACAACTGTATATCCTGCACTTGCTTATTGCACTTCTGGTTAGACCTAACTACATTTTGTTGCCTTGTACTTATACATGTTTAATGACAATAAAGTTGAATCTAATCAAGACTAGATTACTGTAACGCACTATTAGGTGGCTGTCCTGTGAGATTATTACAAAAACTCCAGCTAGTTCAAAACGCAGCAGCTCGAGTTCTTACACGAACAAAAAAGTATGAGCATATTAACGCCGTTCTGTCAGCATTGCACTGGTTACCTATCAAGCAACGTATTAACTTTAAAATCTTACTGCTTACCTATAAAGCCCTACATGGTTTAGCTCCTCAGTACCTGAGTGAGCTTCTTTTGCATTACGGCCCTTTTCGTTCACTACGCTCTCAGGGCTCTGGTCAGTTGATAATACCTAGAACTTCGAAATCAAGTGCAGACGGTAGATCGTTTTGCTATCTAGCACCTGAACTTTGGAACAGTCTTCCTAGTTTTGTGCGGGAGACAGACACACTCTGTGAGTTTAAATATAGATTAAGGATGCATCTCTTCAACCTTGCATACACATCAATACAAATCCTCTAAGGGATTATTAGGTTGTATTAGTTAGATCAACCGAAACCACCTTATATATAACAGCTGATGCACTTGTTGCATTAAAGAGTGTTGAACAGTATTTTGCTCTCAGTTGTCTTTTCTTAATGTTCCAAGGTTACCATAGCGAGCAGGATGCAGTCCATACCCAGACCAGATGATAGAGCTGAAAGAGGGAAGCGGCCACCCAACAAGTCCTCACTACAAAACTGCATCTACAATCAGCTACTGGAATATTATTGATAATCGTGCACATATTATCTACCATTTTATTTTAGCCTAGTTGTGCAAGCACTGTCGAGCTTGTAAAGATGCTGCACTGGAACTGGTTCCCCTGGTTGGATCTGGGTTCACCAGAGATTTTTTGTATTTAATAATATCACTTTAAATGTAATCATTCTTAATCTTTTTAATTAATTTATAGTTTTATAATATAATCTATAGTTCGTAAAATATGTTACCTGTGTTTCTCTTTCCTATATCTTCTATGTGTGCTTCTTTCTTTAATACTTTGTGTGTGTGTGTGTGTGTGTGTGTGTGTTTTGTGTATTTGTGCATATGGGTGTGTATTTACTTGTGTTCCTGTCTCTGTGTTTTGTGCATGCGTGTGTTTAATGTGTGTTGTGTTTCTTACATGTGCGCTGTGTGAGCTTAAGCGAATGTGGTTGCATGTGTTTGTGTGTGTGCCATATATTATTTTTTTCTTTTTTGTGTGCTATGTGAAATTGGGGTGTATTTATTATTCATTTTGTTGTTCTTACTTTCCTTTTATAAATTTAGTGTTTTGCTTGTAGTCATTTTGTCTCATGTACAGCTGCTTTGTAACAATGGAAATGGTAAAAAGTGCAATATAAATAAACTTGAGTGAGTTGACTTGAGTACTTGCTACAAGTGTTATTATTTTTACCCAAAGTTTGACTGTCGTATCATATTCAGTGTATAAATACTCCTAAATACTTAGGAATATTTCAGAGGCAAACTAAAATGACACCATGTTTTATTCACCCTCAAGGCATCCTATGTGTATATGACTTTCTTCTTTTAGACAAATACAGTGAGAGTTATAATACCATTTATCCTTTTTCTTCCAAGCGGTAGAACGGGAGTGAATGCTAAACATTCTTTTTGAAGCTCCACAAAGGGCCTTCATCGATCAAAGAACTGCTCGACACGGCTCCGTGGTCTTAAAGGTCTTCTGAAGCGAATCGATGCATTTGTGTAAGAGAAATATCCATATTGACAACATCATTAACAATAATGTCTAAATTCCGTTATCACTCAGCTGCGCAGGGTTTTGTTTTTGTTTTTGTTTCCGGCAAATGATGCAGGCGTGTCGTAAATTCTGGTGACGAATGCAGCATTTTTCGATTTGTTTGGCTGATTCCAGTCATTTGCCCCAAGTATTTTCCCAATACTCAAATTAGGTAGAAGAATGAAAGTCTACAATAATAAAATGTCACATTCTGTTATTTATCATTAAATCATCTTTTCAGATGTCACGACTCCACAGTTTTTGTTTTTACAGTGAAAAAATGTAGTAGTCCATTGTATATATCTGCACGGAGCATGTGCAATGACCACTGCACTACAACTCTGGACATGAGCCCTTGTGATAAATAAAAAAGGAAGAATAACAATAATAATAATATATTTGTCTCCAATAGGAATGTTCAAAGCCTCCACAAAAACAAGCTCTGCAATTATTAAAAGAACACATATTTAACAGATAATTCTTATTTAGTGAAGCAGTATTTGATTTGTAGATGTTGACCTGTTTTGACCAGCATATGTCGCCAGTGGCGGATTTAGCAAATTGGGGGCCCAAGGCGAAGGTGTGTATTGGGGCCCCACTATCCGATCTTTAAAAGAGAACGAAAAATGTTTACTTCAAAATGAAGATGGAAAGCAGAGAACACACAAAGTGTACCACTACACAAACTAATAGTCACATGGAACCCAATAGAGAATAAGGTTTCAGATAACACGTCTTTGCCAAAATGCCAGGAAAACTAGCGCTGTTTATTATTTTTTTAAGATCAAATCAATATCAATATAACATTTCAAAAATTCTACAAACAAACCCGTGTACAAGATACAGGATATTCTAAGTGAATTGACATTACATTTGAGATTGAACATTTCAAACATTCTACAAACAAACCTATGTACATGAGTGTGTGTGTGTGTGTGTGTGTGTGCGTGCGTGAGAGGGGGTAAGAGGGGCGAACAGGGGAGAGGTGAGGTTGCATTTGGCTCTTAGCACAAAAACTAACAATGCATCAAAGCCAATGTTGTTACTAATCTTTCACATGTCCAAGACTGTGATAAAAGGTTAAAAAAAATCCAGTCCACAATCACTTTTTATATTGAAAATAAGTCATTTTGTGTGTGTTTTGTTGAATAAGTTTTTGAAAAAATCATTGGCAATTAAAGAGTAAAAATCCAGGATTTTTTCTTAAACATTTAGCAGTTTTGATCAGGCCTGAGGTTGATTAACAGATTTATGCAAAAACATTTGAAACCAAATATTTATCAGATTTTTACAGCAGTTTAATTGAGTGGATGTTTTCATCCCGAACATAACGAAAGAGTTGAGAATTTGCTCACAGTGTATTGTTGAGTTTTTGAAAAATGTTCAAAGCATTTTCCCAAAATATGTGTCAAAATAAGTTTTGTCACCAAAAATCATTCCATTTGCCGAGACACAGAGAAAGTTGTGGCCAAATTAAGACTCAACAGCAACACATAGTGGACGAAAACATCCCCAACATAATATAAGGGTTAAATTAGCTTTTTCTGTAGTAACGTTATTTACTTCACCACAAAATCATTTTTATCAGTGTAGGGCTATGGGTATTACTAGCAGAACTAGGCGGTTGACCCTTCATCGTCATCATCAGTTTCGAAATGGCCATCACTGGACAACTCTTCCACCTCATCTGTGTCAACGTCATTGACACTGTCGCCGGTGACAGCGGGCGCCAACAACGTTAAGTCCTCTTCAATTTCTTCTTGGTTAACGTTATCTAGCGCCACTTCACAGCTAGCTGCTGCTGCTGCTGTACAGGCCTGTTCAACACTTTAGACGTTGTTGTTGTTCCTGTCAGTATCCTCAACAACAGTAACGTTACTAAAAAAATGTGTCATCTTTGGCGGCGTTGCCAAGTATTTATCGCTGTCTTTTCGATTTTTTCTTTTATTTGAGCCGCTTGGGTAAGATCGTTTCATTTTCGCGTTTATATTTGTCTTGATTCGTCTCTGTTTGTGTACTTTCCCAGTCCTCCTGTCACTCTGTGTTTATCTTTCGCGCCGCGCAGCGTGCACGGTTACGGACTAGTCCATTTTATTGTGAAAGAAGGGGGTGTATGTGTGTAGTGACAGATAAACATGAACTGGACATTTTAACTACTACTTCAAAGTTTCAACGTATTTCTTAAGAATATTAATACAATATACCATGCTTTTGAAGTGTTCATGATGATAAGTTTTTTTTTATTTAAAAAAAAAATTGTTTTAAGTTGGTTGGGGGCCCCCCTATTATGACCGCTGGTAGGGGGGCCCAAGCAGCCGCCTACCTATGCCTCTATGTTAAAACCGCCTCTGTATGTCGCATTTGTTCATTTGCGGATGTGTGCTTGGTCACCTAGCTGGTCACTTGTCGCCACCTGCAGGCGTTCCAATATAACTTACAGCAACTGTATCTCTCGGGGTAGAAGTGTTAAAAGAATTAGTATAACCAAAAACAGTTTTGGGCAGGGTCGCTAGTGGTAAAAGGCTAGTGGTAAAAGCTGGTGACAATTATAGGGGCCCCCACTGCTCAGGGGTCTCAAAATAAATCCAAGAGTTAGCTATACTACAAGTACCCCTTTTTGCAAATAATTTTAGTACATGAATTGTCTGCATGCCATTTTATTGAAATCAACAAAAGCATGCAATTTGGCGAGAACGTTTTTCTAAATAATTGTAATTTTACCTCCCCAAAAATGGTTTAGTCTGAAAGTCCGCCACCTAGCTCGTGAACAAAACCAATCAGAGTTGAGGGGCGCTGTGCCGCGGCTGCGCGGCAGCTGAAGAGAAGAATGCGTTGGTGAAGAAGTTATAGAGCAGGAGAATAAGTGACAAAAAAAATATCAGATATGTCATAAAAAGGAGAAAGGAACACGGAAAATTGCTGTATTCCGCCGGTCTATCAAAAACGTTCCTTTAAAGGTACGTTAGGGCTCTATAACATAGGCTACGCGATGCAGAATGCAGACAGATTCGCGTTATCCAGGGGTTAAAATCGAATAACGCGGATGTGTAACTATATGCGTGATGCTCATGGAGTTTTGAGTGTCTTTATATATAAGAACGAGCTGCTCTGAGAGTTTACTTGACACGCATTTCACTGTGTGCTTTAAGAAAGTCTGTCAAACGCGCACTGAAAAGGTCTTTGTAGCGGACCGCCAAAATAAAGGTCCGGTTAATTTGAACAAAATGTTACCCAGACATAAAAAAACACAGTAACTACACTTGTAACATAATCTGTATTAGTTGCTATTAGTATACTCTGTAGTATATAGTATAGGTACAACATGTTACTAGAAAACATCCAGAACAATTCAAATAGAAAAAATAGAATTTTGGAAAAAATGGAATTTTAACAGGGCTTTGCAGGATTTATTTTTGGCGGCTTTTGGATAGATAAATGCATTGGATTTATTAATAAATATTATGCAGCACCATAATATTTTTATCGCACAACATTAAGACTTTTTAAGGACATGTTTGTTCATTTATTTATTTACATAAATTACTTAATTCTTTTCAGTTTCCTAATGTTTACATCAGGTATTTGATAACAGACTGATCGGAAAGACTATCATACAATACTGCTGGTCATTTTTACACCTGTTTTACTTATTATTATTTAATAATGTATTATCTTTTATTATTCCTTTATTAGTTTAAGTTTATATGCATTTATTCAAGACAATGTTTCATATAACATTTATAAACATTTAACTTAAAAAAGGGTTTACAACAACATTACCATATTCTGTTACATGTAAATAGACTAAGTCAAAATGATATGATATAAAATTGGATATAAAATGTCCCTCTATTAGTTGGAGTGCGGTGGGGGCCCACATCAATATTTTTTCAGGGGGTCCAGAATTCTCTAGCTACGACCCTGGTTTTGGGGCACCACTAACTGACCTGGGGTGCATTTCCCAAAAGCATAGTTTACCAACTATGGTCGCAAGTTTCGTTGTACCTGCATAGTTGACCAATTCAAGTGTTTCCCGAAACCATCGTTCCAACAAACATTCGCAAACAGCATTGCAATGTTGCGTGTTTGGAACTACAGATCCATAGCTGTAGTTAGAAGCATCGTTCCTTATTATTATGACATGTAGACTTAAATACACCATGCTTTGAGCAAAATAAGCAAGGGACATGCAGTGCATTCTATAGCAATAATTTAAAATATTTACACATTTCATTTTATGTCTTTTAGTTTGTTGAAAGTATTAAAGCACTGTTTTTAAAAGAGTGCGCATAAGCGCAGCCCAAAGGCACTAGTAAGAAAAGATGTAGGAGGAAACTTGTGAATGAATGAAACATTTTGAGATGTTTTGAGACATTTTGAGAGAACAACAGAGAACAAGAATAGGATAACAAAAGTAGTCTTTAAATGCAATGTGCGTTATTTACAGCAAGAATTTGACATTAATTCGATGTGAACGTATTTATTAGTAGACGTTATTACTTAACCACCTGTGCGACTTCATCAACTAGATTGCTGAACCAACTTGGTTCAAACGATTGATCTCCGACAGAGTTACTACGGTTTCGGGAAACAGTTGTAACTACATTGTTAATTTCCCCAACGATGCATTACTACGGTGGTTAAGCAGTGAGTTACGTCGTTGTTCGGGAAATGCACCCCTGGCCGAGTATTCTATAGACCGTTTCATAGGACGTGTGCATGCATGCCTGACCCCCAGTTAACTTCCGGTTTGTGTTTGGCTAGTGTCTAATAATATAGCTATTTATATTTAATTTGATTTATGTTAATATTAATTTATATGATTATTTTATTGTATAATAATTGTATTAAATAAACGATTTGTAGAATTTTGTTGTATATTCATTTTATTAAATAAACAATTTGTTGAATATAAATAAACAATTTGTTAAATCCGGAATTTTTGTAGGCCATCCCGGAAGTTAACGGCGCACGGGTGCCCTCGATCGAAAGCCTATGCATTTTTCCCATAGACTTCGCAAAAAATAAGCTCTGTGTTTAACAAAGGGTTATGCCACTTACACGTTTTGTCTGTAAAGATAATCTTTACAACTCAACACAACATTTATACATTTTGAAGCCTAAATAAAGTAGTCAGGTATAAAAAGCTAACACGAGGCTATAAACAGACACTATGGTCGCTCGATATCAACGTCACCACCACCAAGCCTCCGACAACTTTCTCAAACTTTATTAAAAACGTGTTCCCTGGTAAGTAATTACTCCGTGAATGCATCCCCAACAGTGCTTTTAGAGATGTGTGCCCATGTTGCATTAGGCCGTCTAACGTCCCCGCCAAAAGGAAGTAGTTGCTTTTATCAACTTGTTAGCAACCGCCATTTTAAACACACAATAAAGGTTTAAAAAATCACAAGCGAGTTATAACTGGTGTGTTTTATGTCATAGATAATAACTTGAAAATATTTAGAGGTTTTGTTAGCCACAGACCTTATTTAAGGCGATTTACTAAAAACCCATTCAAAAAACCCATAGACTTTGAGGCGATGGAACCGGAAGTCTTAAAATGCTAACTCGCTTCCGGGTTTTGCCTACAAAAACGCGTCATCTCTGAGGCTCCCTATTGGTGGCGGATAAAGCGCAAATGCTCTCCTCTCTCAAGTTAAGCACAGACTGTCTCTCTGGGACTGGCCCGTGAGAGGCTGAATCTGAATGTGGCTGGATTACCTCCGAAAGTAATTAAAACAATTCAGAATGCAAGCGCTGCCACAACACATTCTCTATATGATCTCAAATGGAGGGTATTAAAATTTTGGTGCGTGGATAAAAACATAACCCTTTACTTATGCTCGGTGGCGAATGTGTTATGTAAGGGATAATGTACCGGCTGCCTGTTTTATTTTATTAGCTTATTAATGTTTTAATTTGAAAGTGCAAACCTTCCGCGAAAAGATAGTTCCAAACGACTATTAACATTCCTAACAAACGATGTAGTACAACCATTTGTAAGCGCTACATATGAAACATAAGCATATATATAGACTGTTCAGTTTTCGTTTTTTCATCTTATTTAGGGAGTCATTCGATTCGTCCGAATCTATCCACTGTTAAAGCGCTTTGTTTTTACCGTACATGTTGAAATTAATGTCGAAATCATCCATTTACAAATTGTGGTTGTCCAGTGTTTCAGTCACAAGATGACGCCAGACGGTAATCTTTGTTGGAGCGGAGGGATATTAAACATACAAGTAGTACCGGTCATGCGTTTTTAGTTTGCAGCGGTTATTATTTGAAAAGAACGAACATATGCAAATGTAACGACTGGCCAATCAGAATCAAGCATTCCAACGAGTCGTGTAATACATTTCTTTAGAAGATCTATTAGATAACGGCAGAGCCAAAGTCTATCTGGCATGTCATATAGGTTTGGACTCGGGTACTATTGGACAGCATCCTCTCATCTGTCGATTCATGAGATGTGCACGTAGATTACACCCAGTATCTAGTCCCACCGTGGGACTTCTTCATGGTTCTAGAAGGGCTTTCAAGAGCCCCATTTGAGCCCATTGATAGCAACGCTTTATATCTACTTTTGTTAAAGACAGCTCTTTTACTGGCTCTCTCTACAGCTAAAAGGGTGAACTACAGGCTTTTTCAGTTCACCCATCATGCATGATGTCTGCATTAGTTCAATAAGTGGAGCTACTAGTGTTTCATCCACCCCCGTTTCAATCCCCAGAAGAGGAGCGGTTGCATTGTTTATGTCCAGTTCGTGCTTTGCGTATACGTATGTCCTAAGAACATGCACACTTCGCAAGAACAACTAGTTATTCATCTCGTAGGCTGATGCTTATAAAGGGAGACCTATCTCTCAACAACTTCTTCAGTCAGCGGCAGCTTATATGCAGAGAGGCGGGACTCCCTTACGCTGCTGCGATTGGTCTGCCATGACTGGCAGATGTGTTGTCATTGGTGCTTCCACAACCGGTCACACCAGAGGCGTTCCCATAGTGAAAAACTTCACTTCATGTTATCAGAGAACCGGGGTTATGTTAGTAACCTAAAGTTTCCACAATTATGATAATATTAAGAAGCAGCTTTACTGCTCCACTGTCTCTAAAACAACTGAAACATGTCCTGATAGATCAATAATACAATTACACTGAAGACTTTTCAAAAGTGAATCTTTTCTGAGGGGCTTTGAAGGCTAAACTACACTTTAAAATCCTCAGGTACCAGACTCCAGTCAATGCCTTTAACTATGCTTTATTTATGTCTGGTGTATCTCAAAACCAATTAAAGATAAATTGACCAGATCAAAAATTACAACAGTTTATATGAGATAGATAAATGGACAGGGATAACATGGTGTATAACGCTATATTTTTCTCTCTTTAATATGATTGGTTCCTTGTAAGCCTTCAAGCATCCTCTTATCTGTTACTACGCAAGAAACAACATTTTCCTAAAACTTGATTAGTCAATTAAAGAAAGTAAAACTTGACTGTCTCCTCTGCCTTTTGTCACGGTCACTGACAAAACTGATGTCCCTTCATGAACATGCAAAGAGACCTTTGAAGTTTATACAAAAGTGTATTATACAAAAGACAATAGCTACATGTCATGGTTCTGCCCTTCTTGTCTTGCAAATTCCTTAAGCCTTTTGGGTGGGGCCATGACAGTGCCATGTCTCTGTGTTTGTTATTTGTGGAAGCGCGTGGCCAGGGCGTGGATCGCCAACGTCACACGCTCTCCGGTCGTGCGTCTTTGTCACTCCCCCGGTTATTGTCATTGTCCTGTCTGTCTTGTTAAGTTCTAAATTCATAGTCAAATTCGCGTACTTAGGGCATGTGCAGAGCAACTCGCTGGGGTCTTTACGGAAATTTTCAACCTGTCCCTCTCCCAAGCAGCTGTGCCAGCATGCTTTAAATCCACCTCCATTGTACCAGTGCCGAAACACTTTCGCCCAATGTGCCTAGACTACTGCCCTGTAGCACACCTATTGTTATGAAGTGCTTTGAGCGGCTGGTCCTGGCTCACCTAAAGGACTCTCTCCTGTCCACACTGGACACTGGACCAGTTTGCCTACCGCAGCAATAGGAGCACAGAGGATGCAGTCTCCATAGCATTGCTCTCTGTACTCTCACACTTGGACAATAAAAACCCTAATGCACGAATGCTGTTTGTTGACTTCAGCTCTGCATTCAATACTCTCAGTACTATGTACTGAACACTGCAATAACTCATCTACTGCACTGTTAACTGTGTCCATAATTTATGCAAACTTAATATTAATTTGCACTCTGCTTAGTCTAATTTATATTTGTACATATCCATTAGTACATTTCTGTTTATAGTAAATAGCCATCTGTACACTTGTAAATTTCTTCATTATTTTGCTTCATCCTGTATTTATGCACAATTGTATATCCTGCACTTGCTTATTGCACTTCTGGTTAGACCTAAACTACATTTCGTTGCCTTGTACTTGTACATGTGTAATGACAATAAAGTTAATTACTAATCTAATATCTATATAGAAAAGCATCTAATCTATTGTTGTTGTCATCAGATAACTCACAGGTGCTGACATAACAGGTCACACAGGTCAAACTCATACATCTGTGTTCATAGGTCACTTGCCTACAACTCGTCTCTATGCGTTGGACTTGGTGTAAAAGTGGCGTTAGATTAAACTAGTGTTTCTTATCAGTTAATTGGTTACTAATCCTGATAGCTTAATTTCAGCTGTAAAAGCATCATCTGCTGTAAAGGACTTTCCAACAATTTATCTACATCTCTAATGGTTTTATTCTACTAATGATAATACAAATATTTGTTGTAATGCTGTATGTTATTATTATTCTCTTTTATACTTGCCTGTCATTGAGGTGGTAGATATAAGCAACTTGCCCAGTCTACAGACAAAACATTGTTTAAAGCACAATGAGGTCAACACCATATAGCAATAAATCTGTACCCTGCAAAGAATAAACTTTGCTATTAATACATATTTTTGTTCAGTTACAAGGGTGCAAACTCAAGCAAAGAAAAAAAAAACAATTTAATCTTACAAAGGTACATTAATGTATGTAGACTCGAGACACAGACAGGTAAAGCCAAACAGGTGTATGTATTATAAACAATGTAATACAACAGCAGATGGTGAGTATGAACGTTAATATAGTCCTCGGGTCAAATACGGAAGATACTGACGAGACATGTCTTGTTACCAGGATAGCGGGGAACCAGGAGATGGTGGACTTAAGTGAACTGGGTGAGCAGACAGCCACTCGGAGAACACTCGGAGAAATGACGGGAGACTTGGAGGCAAGTTCAGGTGAGGAGGTAAGTAATCCAACACAGGATAGAGTCCTTTACCAAAGGGAAGAAGGGACAATGTGGCTGCCTGCGTGGCATGCTTTTATGTGCAGACTGGTGATGCGTGATGAGAATCAGTTGTGCGTGATTAGTACTCAGGTGAGTGAGAGCGTGAAGATGCGGTGGAGCCTGGTGTTTCCGTGACATTAACGCCTAAGCATATGTAAGTTGTATTAGCTTTGACAAAGTGGTCAATGCTAAAATTAGCACCAAGTTCCCCAGTGGTAAATATGATAAATATGAGGCCGTTCATGTCAAATTCCCAACTAGGAAATGTGTATACGATAATACCAATAATTTAATGTTTTAATAATTTAATGTTTATAACACAGGATCCACATAATAAAATGCTTAAAAAATGCTTTATATGTGATTTTGTGTTTTTGCACATGTGAAATTCATATGGCTTTCTGAGAAGGGAGGATATCTTGAATGAAGCTGACACACACACACACACACACACACACAGACACTCTGATTTGGGTTCATATTTTACAGAATGCAGAGCACGTTCACAATAATCAGTCAATTACAGCTCTTAACTTCATATCAGTGTGTGTTTAACACAAGTAGCTGGTAAAATCAACCCATAATCAGTACAATTATTGTTTCAATGTTATAATGCACTGATACTTCTGTACTGCTGTATTTTTTTGTATTGATACATTTAAAACCAAGGATCTAAACTGAGGAGAAACTTTTTTCTCAGATGATCTTTATTGTCATGTGACCGGTGCCTGTAGAAAATGTTTACATAATCTACACCTCTACATTTACAACATCACCTCTATCTTGAATCAAAGGTTCAATTCCTGGAGAAGCTTAAAGTTTGGTTTTTGCAGTCTTTGCAGGAATTAAACCATCCCTGACCATCAAACCTCTAACAAAGATAACCTTAAGGGACAACAAAACCAGTAGTATAAATAATTCCATAAAATGTAAAACAATCTTTTTGTTTTGTTCCAACACTAAATCTAGGTAAAACCAATAAATTAACAATTCAGAAATGATAGATTTATATCTCATATATATATATAAGCACTACTGAAGGATTATGACTAGAATTATCCTTCACCTTTAGTGAAAAACAAGGTCAACATGTGCACTGAATTCCACACATTTATCTTTTTATGACTCTAAGAACCAAGGCAAGGTCAATGGCTTTCTACTGGAAAATCTTACTTTACACAATTATCTATCAAATCATTTTAATGTCATTTGGAGTTTAGGTCATCTTGTCAGGTTATGTTGTCCTCTAAATGAAGAAGAGATTTATAGATTTTATATAGATTTTATATATTTTTTTTAATTACGCAATTGACTGCAGTAAAATGCTGCTGGTACAAGCAGTAAATGTAGTTGTAATACTCTTAGTACTCTGATATTTCTTTTGGAGAACGTTTTACTTTCCTGGTATGATTACACAATGTTATTGTTGTGTAATTGTACTTGGCACTACTTGAACAAAAACATGCTTGAGAGTGACACTTTGCTTGTGTGGCAATATTTAGTACGCGAACAAAAACTAAATATCAGTTGTGAGTTGTGCCACTACACATTGAAGGACATTTTTCTTCTATTTCTAGTTCTCCAGCACCCCAGGAATGTGATCATTGATAGATATGCTAGGGGCACTGCTGACATCTTGTCCCACGATGTTGGTGTTGTTGAGGTTATCGAGTCCAAACTCCCTGCAAGCGTGTGTAAAACAGTTGATAAGGTGCTGTAAAGCTTTTTATCATGGGCTTTTAGGGCAGCATTGTTCTATGATCAAAACCTTTCATACCTTGGTTTTAGCTAACCCATTGCTTTTGGTGTGGAGGTCTTCAGACTGACGGCATAAGACAGCAGCAGAGTTTGTCAGTGTGAAGAGACAATCTTGTTTCATGGCACTTTAAACTGGGAATCGATACATGCCATCATACTGAACAGTGTCATACTGAATCCTCAAATCGTCAGCTTGTGATCGAGTCAAAGTTGACTGCAGGTATATTATTTAAGAAGTATTAAAAATGTTGTTTGCATGTTGCATAGTTAGACTTGGACTGTAAACATGCCAAAAAATTAGACAGCAAAAATTACATGAGAAAGAAAGGGCCAAGTAAAACTAAAGCTACACACTCTAAAGAAAAACCGTAAAAATAAAGCACAATATACTGTATTAATATAAAGGAATTTTCTGTATTCATTTTTACAGTTGTTTTACCTGTATTTTACATTTTGCGCTGCATTAAATTACATTTTAGCATTAACAGAAATGTCTGTAAAATAAAGGAAAATGTACTGGTAATTTTCTGCCAGTACTTTATCTGTTTTTTTATGGATTTATTTTTGAATACCTGACACAATTTTAGTAAATGTATGCTATATCCTTATGCATTTTATACATTTTCCCACAGATTTTATGCATACAATAAACTATATTATGATTTTATTTTCTGCCCAACCAGAATATTTGATTGATAACCGCCCCCATCCCCCGTCCGTCCAGCCAGCCTAGTTCCAGGACTGGTTATTGGTTCCGTAACTTTGTTCCCATGAGCAGCTTCTGTTACAAGCATGCACTGAGGCTGTCCTTGAGTTACCTGTGTTGTTCTTGTTACCTGAGACTACCCATCTATCTACTACAGTAAGATTGTGACCTGTAAGAATCACCTGTAGATTTTGTTTCTGCTCCAAAACGGAAGCCCAAAACAGCACATACTTTGGATATATCCCTTATCTAAATTAGAACTTAGATCTTGTGACAGTTTGACTCGTTCATTCCTCACAAGGTTATGTGTGTTACAAAGAAGTGAAGTAGAGTTACAAAGTTACAAAAATGACAAAACTAAATAATTTGTCTGCTCATGCCTGACGTATGACTTTTGGTGACAATTTTGGGTGGGGAACAGTGTTGTTGTGAGATCACAAGTTTATTATCTCATGTACTAACTTTGGGTACCAGAATTGAGCAACTCATCTCTCAAACTCAATGAACTCAACTAAAAATATGCCAATTAAACTTCTATCTAAATAATTTTATTGTGGAGTAAAAAATAACAAACAACAATTATGTTTAATATTTAACTAGTTAGAATAGGATTTACTTTCATATGACATTTTTATCCAGTATCATAAAGATAAATTGATCAGTGCAGGTAAGAAAGAGAGAGAGAGAGAAAGGAAGTTTATATACTTTATAAACAAATAAAAACAAAACCTTCATTTCTTTTTATTTTATTCATGGCATATTTATTTAGGCCTATTCATATTAATAGGGGTACATGTTCTTAGGTCAAACACTTCCAGTGGGTAGTCGTGGTCCAGTGGTTAGAGAGTTGGACTCATGATCAGAAGGTTGCTGGTTCGATTCAGGTCTGGCGGGTAACGGCTGAGGTGCCCTTGAGCAAGACACCTAACCCCCACTTGCTTACTATACAAAATGTATAGTACAATGTAATATCAGTCGCTTTGGATAAAAGTGTCTGCCAAATGCATACATGTTAATGTTCCAACAGGAATTGCTTAACGATTTAATGTCACATATCATTATAATGGAAAAATTATAAGGTTTAGCGTTTTCAGGAACATTTCAAATATGTGATAGTGTGGTATTTTTATTGCATATGATGAGTGATTTATTACCTAACCCTGATAATTAATCATATCAAGACAATTCAGAGATATGTACATTTTAATGCTTCTTTTGTTATTTTATTTATTTATTTATCTTTTTTGTCTCTTTTATGTTATGTTAAATAACATTTAAATGCACCTAATTCAAATCAAATCACCTTTATTGTCTTGGGTGCTCAGTACAAAGCAGAATGCAGTTGAACAGACAAACAACTGTATGACAAAACCTTGTAAAGTAAGTAGACAGTATGTAGTGCAGGCAAGCAGTGCAAATTATAACAGATGGGCTGTACAAAAAAGACAATATACATTTACACATATGCACATTACATATATACACAAGATATACACATTGGACGGTGTCTTAATTGTTTATTATATCCCTTTCTTGTACTCTTTTTTTTAGTTTAAAATGTTTTTACATTTAGTTTTTTCTTATTTTTCTTAAATAATCTTTTTAAGCAAACAAATACATGCAGAAAGAAATAATTGTACTTTTTGTGATTTGAATACTTATAAATCAAAATGCCCAAAATTATACAATTCACTCTTTTGGTATTACTTGATTTCTCTAAAAACTATCCCAGTTCTCCTAATGAAATGATAACAGTTGTTACAAGCCCTGTGCCTCAGCTCTTTCATTTCTGTACTAGCATCAACGATTCTTTCTTATGTCTAAAGTTCTGTTGTGAAATGAAACAGGGCATGGGTTAGACATGCATTAATATACCCGTTCTTTAACTTTAGTCACTACAGTAAGATGGGAGGCAACTTCAAATAACCTCATAAGGCAAAGTATAGCTGTAAATCATTGAACATCATTTTAATATTCCTAGATCTTGTCTCGTCCTTACGTATTGAGCAGTTTTAAGTTTGGTTGAAAACACACACCTGTGGTCTTGTCTTCTGCACAACCTGAAATCTGAACCTCCGTGGTCTTTCTGACCCTGGCTCTTTTTGTCAACAGGGGGCAGACTTTGATTGGGCCAGTGAATGATGTATTGTGCTGTTAGACTAGAAACTTTAGAGAAAATTCATGATTCATACAAACACTATTTTAATGCATCTTTAGACCTGTGAATTATGAGATGATACTCATAATGATACATACATTTATGTGATAATAAGACAACATTTCTATGAATAAGTTGAACTGTCATTCACCTGCTCCGGACTTTAGATCAGTGACACACGCAGGGCTCCCCTGCTGCAGGTGTATATAAGACACATGTCCCTCCTCTACAGGTGGACCCACTGGAAGAACTGACGTCTAACAGAAACAAGAAGGAGAGGTGAGAAAGTCTTAAAGTCTCCTTAGCACAAAATAAAACATATGTGACACTAATTGACTATGTAATGCTGTTTTTCTTTAATGATGTATAGTGCTAGTCTTTATAGTGATGTGATGTATTTTACAGACAACAGGTTGTGGTAGGCTACTGTACGTAGCTCTATAGAGACATTCTTCTTTGGTCTGGGTGTATTTTAATATATGTGCTCATTGTTGGGGTGTGTAGATGCGTGGGGAGTGAACAGATTCATATCTTTGATATAAATATTGCATAACCTTGCGGTGGGAATTGCAGCATACTAATAAATATAAACGGTCTCCTGAAAGAGTTACTGTATTGTTTTTGAGTATACTTGCGCGCACTTGCGAGGAGGCTATTGTTATATTATTATACAAAACCTATGAAAAACAGGATTAATGGTGCGAAAAATTCATAGGAAAAAAATAACTTTCTCAAAACTTGTAATATACATTTTTAACATTTTACTTATGTTTTCAAAGGAACAAAATAAAAAAGACTTATAAAATAACTTTTTTACTTTTGATACTCCTGTTGCGTTACCTGCTCAACTGAAACTTTCCTACAAAATGAAACAATTTGGCTACAACAAAGATAAATACTGCGCAGAATTTACTAAAAGTGATGCATTTAGTTATTTGTGTGTTTTTATAACTGAAGGTAATGGCCCCTCTGTGTGAGAAGGCAAGTCCACCCGTCACGCTGCAGCCACCGGAACTCGGTACGCGTCTCATAGAAATCCACGTCCACGTACTTCCTTTTTCCCGCTTTTCCTGCTTTCTTTCTCACTCGGACACGCGCCTTTACTCCCACAGAAGCCAAAGATGCTGCCGAACTGCCCTCTCACACCACCGTCTCTACGGCTGAAGAACCAGCAGAAGAGGATGAGGTGGACCCGTGGGATCTACCCGATCTCCAGGATAACGGGGTGAAATGGTCAGGTAAGAAAAGACGGTAACACGCCGCGTACACGAGGCGAACGCGGCACGTGCTTCAGAGTTCAGACTCTAATGTCCTCCTGCAGATTTGGACACGAGGGGGAAAGTTCTCCGTGTTCTGACGTCCATCCTGAAATTCTTTCTTCTGCTTGGTTTCCTCTACATGTTCGTCTGTTCTCTGGACGTCCTGAGCTCATCTTTTCAATTGGTTGGAGGTAACTTAACAATAAACTTTTCTACGTGTTGTACAACTTTCGTTGTTGGTCAATATCTTTGTTTATGTAGTTAGACTAGTTATTTGTATCCTTAGAAATGTTGAACTATACTATTTTAGTTTTGACTTCTATAAGTAATGTTATAACTTCAATCCCTTTGAGATAACGACACTCGGCAGCCAGATTTGCAATGGCTCGGGGCAGACCAAGTCCTATCAACCGTGAATAGGGGTCCGATATAATTAAGATAATTTGCTAAGATCCCAATAAAACAACAAAAGTTGAACCAACAATTAAAACTGGCATCAGTTGTAATATAACTTTTTTTCTTAAGCTTAAATTGTGCTCAAAAATAGTTGCTCCAGCTGCTGCGCATGCGTTGGCAGGCGGAGCCCTTCCCCCAGAGAATCGTATTTAGTGATTTTAGAATTTTAATGCCTTTTGATTCTAAAACTATGTTATGGCATTATTATATTTGTAAAAATAACCTTTATAGGACTGATGCTATAGTAGACCTTACTATGTTGTACTGTACTGTTCTGTACTTTAGAATATAATTATAATCAGTGTGTTTTAGTACTTTTAAACAATACTATGCCATACTATTATAGTATGTCCTATTTTACAGCTAGTCTGTTTAATTGTATTATATTGTAGGCTTTAGAGCAATACTAGATCAAATCAAATGGAAACGTTTTGTAGGTCAAACCGTGTCCTAGTGTAATAGACGCACTTCTTATCTTTGAACAGAAATAGAATACATGTGTGCTGTGGACACATGGCATAGCTTGGTGTTTTTGTAATTGAACACAGGAAAGGCAGCTGGTGATATCTTCAAAGACAATGCCATACTGTCTAACCCTGTGGCCGGACTGGTCATTGGAGTTCTGGTCACTGTTCTGGTTCAGAGCTCAAGCACCTCCTCCTCCATTGTGGTCAGCATGGTTTCATCTGGATGTGAGTTTCTCTTTGATTCATTCTCATACAGATATCTTTGCTCCTCATGATAAGGGCTTTAATCAGTTATGAATGCATGAACAATAGCACAAAGCACTAAAAATAAAAGTATAAACATACTGTAAAAAATGTTGTTACTTTGAGTCAGATCTAACCTGTAGTTATTTTTAGTTATGCTGAAATATTACATATGCTGAGGATAATCAAATATAGTCAGGTTTTGATTTTGTCATAGTAATTAATATTTTGAAATAAAACACATTACTGTAAGAATAACAATTGTCACATAAGGATAGTTAGATTTACATTTTATGAAAAGATGATAAAATCTCTGTCAATTTCAAATCATACTGTAAAAAATGAGGAAAGCGAGTTTAATTTTAAGAGTTATTTTTCATTGTGAATTTTAGTGTTGGAGGTAAGGTCCGCAGTGCCAATCATCATGGGTGCTAATATTGGCACTTCTGTGACAAACACCATAGTAGCTGTGATGCAAGCGGGAGATCGCAATGAATTTCGAAGGTAATGCCAACTAAGGGAATAGTTACATAATAATCATTGACATAACGATTTTCGACAGGCCGATTAAAAAAAAAAAAACCCTTAGGAATGGTGTGAACACAAATGCAGAATAAAATTTTAAATCAAGTGTTTTAAAAATACCGTTCACTTAAGCATACTTTATCAGCGATTCATTTTTCAGCCACACATTTAAGATATTATTTTTAGTTTAATAGAGTTAAAGTTATTGGTCACACCACATGATGAGGTGTGGTTATATGTCATTGACCCTAATGCTGTGTTTACACCAAACGGGAACAATCGCGTCCCACTCTTTTTATTACTTGCTGGAAAAGTTTGTTATTTTCACATGAGTGCCGTGAATTGCACCATCCAATTCTAGTTTGCGTCTTTGCATTGACTTTGTATGTAATGTACTTGTATTATATTTATATAATAACAATTATAAATCCTTTAAATCTACTCATTCAAAAGACTGGTTTGTGGCATACAAATGGACTGCTCAGGAATCTCTGTAAGATGATTATGTTATGATCTCTGTAAACTACAAAATTCAGTGGTCAAAAATAATAAGTCATTGTAAATCTGTATTTGTGATCTGTAGTTCTAAAAAAAAAAAAAAAGCTCTTCAACCTCTCTGAATTTATTTGCTGATGATGAAAAATCTATACAAATGACAGAATAAAGTGGGGGAATAAATTTGCACTACTTATGGAAGTGCAAATTTCACACATTGTTTTAAAGCTTTTCTAATTATTTGTGTACATTGTCAATGTGTATTTTTTTGTTTGCTTTAATGCTTTGTTTTTAACATGAGTTGAATTTGTCATTTATTTGTCTTTCAGGGCGTTTGCTGGTGCCACAGTCCATGACTTCTTTAACTGGCTGTCTGTGTTGGTGCTGTTGCCTCTTGAGGTGGCTTCAGGGTTCCTCTACAAACTCACCAAACTTATCATCGACTCCTTTCATATCCAGACTGGTGCAGATGCTCCAGATCTTCTGAAGGTCATTACTGAACCCCTCACCAAGAACATCATTGAGGTGAGATCAACATCAGCGCTTGTGAAGTGTGTATAGCCAGCGACATTTTTAAAATGCAAAGGCAGCATGTACAAAAGCGGAATAGATTTATCATAAACATAATCAGATGCTCACTGTATTACACAGATATATGTCATGTTTGAGTGTTTCTTTTAAATTGTTCAAATGTGGTTAATTTGTAAACTGACTGTTTTGTAAAATCTTGTGTTTCAGCTGGACAGCTCCGTCATCAGTGGCATCGCAACTGGAGACCCTGCCGCCCAAAATAAAAGTCTGATTAAGATCTGGTGTAAAACTCAGAAAGTCACGGTGAGAAACATGAAGATGAGTTAATAAGTTTCTAAAGTTTCTCATCAGTCACCTGAGGCTGGTAAAACATGAGGAAATAGGACTGTGTCAAATGATTAATGGAGGGTATTTGTATAAATATAGACAAGTTTAATCTGAATTCCTGCTATGTTGTGTTAATAGGTAACAGGCACTTTTGATTCATAGCTTTACTCTGAAGCCTAGGGAGCTATCTTTCTTTCTACTGCCAGTAGAGATCATTTCCTTTTGAAGCATCCTAACAAAAATTAACAGCTCGTAAGTGGCCAATGAGGACATTTTGCATCTGGTCTACAAATAACATTTCTCATACAAAGCGAGACTTAAATGTAGAACTTACAATCTGATCAGATTTTGTTAACTTTCTGAATCTCCTCATTCAGAGGACACACCTTGGTGACCAAAACCTAAAATCTTTTTTTCATAAAGTTTGTAATATTTATGCAATAACCGTTATCAATATTTTAATTTAATTATCCAATATGTCATATAATAATATTTTAATAGTATATATTTTTTCTATTCCCATTCATTTCCAATGGCAGTCAGGAGTAAAAATGGGACTAAGTGACGAAGCAGTTATTTCCAGTTATATTCTGTCTCTTGTGAGGTTTGTGTCTGACACTGTGTTTTTCATTTACCAGGACCTTGTGAATATTACAGTCCCTGGAATTGCAAACTGTACTCCTAATGCCTTATGCTGGGTGGAGAACAACCAAACCTGGACTGAACGGAACCAGACAGAAACTATCAACTTGAAAAAATGTGAGTGCCTCAGCTTCGATTCTGCTCTTACAGGAACTCAGACAGGAACCTCCTAAACCAACAGAAGCCTGTTATTAATCCATCCCCCCCTTCTTTTTTTACATACCTGACTTATTTAAGCTCTAAGCCGTCGACCGTGATTCACTGCAAGAACAATACCTCCTCTGAGTGCTGAGAGAGATCTTAGCTTCACCTTTCCCCCTCACCTCCTCCACCCGCTCTATTTTTTCAATGGGGCTTTTCTTCATAACCGCCTTGGGCATCTGAAGCCGTCGCACCTGAACAAAGAGCCTCAGCCATTCTGAGAGGAGGGCTTTTGCTATGGGTTCAGATTTGGTCGATTATAATCGATGAGGATTTCAACTCCAGAGAACTTTGACCCAATGTTGAAGTTCCAGTCTTGCTTCAGTGGATTTGTCAGAGGAATTTCATTTCATTCCTAACTCCATCAACCGTGAAAGAGTATCTGATCTTCAGACTGATCTGCATCCTTGACTCATAAAGAACTACCAGATAGGCTTGGAGATATTTTGTTTACATCAGTGGTAACACTGAAAAATTAAATTTGCCCCAAACTATAGTTAATGCCAAAAATTTAGTGAACTTTTCAGTAAAGTTTGTGATCTTCTCTCTCCTTAGGTACTCATATGTTTGTGCACGCCAATCTACCGGATCTAGCGGTGGGTTTGATTTTGTTGGCACTGTCATTGCTGGTTCTGTGTACCTGTCTCATTCTCATCGTCAAACTGCTGAACTCCATGCTGAAGGGTCAGGTGGCCGTCGCCATCAAAAAGGTTCTCAACACAGGTGAGTCAACACAAGACTGTCAGTAATCGTTTTATGATAAGATACTGTGTACGGTTAACATTAACTTAAAAAATGAAGGTGTGAACGTTCAAAGCGAATGCTTATCGGAGTCGTCCTCTTCAAGGAAATGAGGACAAAAGACATGTTTGGCAAATATTGTATGTAGCAATTCCCAACCCACCCAGATTTTAAGATCTTATCACATTTCTGTGGCTGTGATGTTTGTGAGCGGTTAGCGTGTATCCTGTCATATGATAGTCAGCACAGGTGTGACAGTCCTGCTGTCTGATGAGCTGAACAGGAACATTATTTCATTCTGAGTATTTCTGAGTGCCACAGGTGTGTTTGTGTGTATGCACGTCCTGTTGGTTTCAGAGTACCCAGGTACATCTTTACTCTTTATTTAGAAATGTTTTACAATTGGTTTGTCAGAATTTTACATGCAGCCATTGCTTTATACTAACAATAGTTCGGCAAAGTCGACTAGTTGCACAAGTTTTAAACTGTAACCATTGTTGGGTGTAATGGATTACTAACATTTTCCCCTAATATAAGTAAGGGTTTACTCCTCATTCTTAAAACAATATTGAGTTTAAGATATGAAATGCTTTCTCATTTGTCGGTCGGTGAAACTAAATGAATGAGTTTGTTAGAAATGCGTAAGGAATGAGTTAATTTTGTTAAAATTAATATAAAAATTAATGTAAATACAAGTGTTATGTTTACAGCTTGTTGCATGTAATATTTATGTTGATAGATTAAAAAAATTTTAAGATTTAAAACGTTTTCAGCTATATGCTATTGCCTAAAAGAATAGCTAACCCATACATAAGGTGATACACAAATGTAGACATCAAGTTTAGTTTTTTTAAACCGACCTACAAATGAGAAACGCATCTTAAATTCAATTGCACAAACAGCTTGCACTTTTACGAAAGTTAATACTAGAGATGCTCCGATCAGGATTTTACCGATACCGGACGAGTACCGATTTCTTGTCATTGTGATTGGTCGATATGGATCCCAATTCCGATGCTTCAAGGTTTATATAACTGATATGTATGCTCGCTGATCACCGTTAACCTTTTTTCAGATAAAGTAATACTATAGATGATGCCTTTGTTGTATTTTAACTTTAATACTAATTCAACTTAAAAATGTTAGTGCCGAATCAGGCACTTTATACCTGAACAGGAATTGAACACAGCTCTTCATTGTGAGATTGTTTATTGTGAGTCATTGTGAGATAACTGGCGCCGCATCATGTAAGTCCTCACGCCTTGACGTCATAAAATTGCGATCGGTTCAGGAGATCGACCAAGTTTAGTGAGTACCAATTGAATCATAAAATGTGATTATCGGGCAATGCCGATCGATCGGAGCATCCCTAGTCAATTCTGAAATCAAGTCAAGAACCTTAAAGATTATTTTGAGTCCGATATGATAAAAAACTTGAATTAGTAAATTGTTGAATCGAGAGCTGCTGTATCATTGAATATGATTTTTGTAAAATTACCTTAAATGTAAGATCAGCAGAACTCTAAAGTGATCGAGATTTAGGACTGAATCATTTTCGCTATATCTGGCATGATTGGTGAACAGTGTTTTTTTTACATTGTGTGAGTGTCACCAATGAATGTAGTGTGACTGAATGCAGGAAATAAACCGAAGTGAATCGCCATCATTTAGAAAATAAGATCGCATTTATGTATGAAGCGAGATCAGGATTTTTTAAATTAATCGTGCAACCCTACTTTTACCACTCTATTTGAGAAGTACTTTTTGGACCGTTTCATTACCAAATCATTTAAATAAAATATTACATTGTGTTACTTTTTTGAAAGAAACTTAAAACAGCTTGTAACAGAAATGATGCATGAGGTTGTTTGACTGTGTTTGTGGCATGACTGGTTGTATATCGTTGTATTTTATTTGAACGTAGAAGCACACTGGTATTTAAACTGATACATTTCAAAACCTTTCTAATATGATTTGGCAGATTTCCCTTTCCCCTTCGGCTGGGTGACCGGTTACCTCGCCATGATTGTTGGAGCTGGAATGACATTCATTGTTCAGAGCAGCTCTGTCTTCACCTCTGCCATCACTCCACTCGTCGGTCAGTACCTTTGACCATCATACCTATAGACATCTGTGGTGTTCTCATTCTTATCAAGTAGAGATTTGTGATGAAATACTTTTTAGCTTGTTTATGAAATTAACATAAGATGTTGCTTTTCCGGTGTCTCTAGGTATTGGTGTTATTAGCATTGAAAGGGCTTATCCACTTACACTGGGCTCTAATATTGGCACAACCACCACTGCCATTCTAGCTGCTATGGCCAGTCCAGGAGAGACACTGGCTAACTCACTACAGGTTTGTTATTGAGCTCACATTATTTTGTCAAACAACCTCAGAAAACATCAAGTTTAGAACAATATTAGGTTAAGTAAATCAATGTTTATCTTGTATATTTGGATCACAGTTCATATCAAATCACCTGTATTTTTTCCAGATTGCTCTCTGTCATTTCATCTTCAATATCTGTGGTATTTTACTGTGGTACCCCATTCCCATCACCCGCGTCCCTATTCGGCTGGCCAAAGCTCTGGGCAACCGCACGGCCAAGTATCGCTGGTTTGCCGCCCTGTACCTCTTCTTGTGCTTTTTCATCTTCCCGCTCTCGGTCCTCGGCCTCTCCATCGCAGGGTGGCAGGTCTTGGTGGGCGTCGGCGTGCCCGTGTTAGTCCTGGTGGTCTTTGTGATTGTGGTGAACATCATGCAGAGCCGCTGCCCACGTTTCCTGCCCTCATGCCTCCGCAGCTGGGACTTCCTACCCAAACCGCTGCATTCTCTCAAACCGTGGGACAGACAGGTCACCCTGGCAATGACCTTTTGCAGAACTCGCTGCTGCTGCTGCTGCAAGTGTTGCAAGGAGGAAGAAAAGGACGAGGTGAAAGAGGACAAAAGTTTAGAGGTGTATGACAATCCAGCACTCATAATAGAAGATGAGGGGAAAGTGTTTGCAACCAGTTTGTAATTTTTAATGGACAATTTTTATGTAATGCATTGCAGTAATATCGTGTACCGTGTTCTAATAACATGCTACAGGAGAACTGCACTTTAGAAGTTGATGCAGGCTGGCTACAGTTTTGGATTATTGAATTACAACGAACGAAACTGCTAGTCACTTTTCTGGTTGTAATGCTGCATTCATGTCATGTCGGAATTAATTTAAAAGATACTGTTTTTTATTTTTGTTAAAATAATTTACTTATTCAGTATTATTCAACATTATATGTTCTTGAAAATGTTCTAAAGCACAGTTTGGTGGCTTTGGTCCACTTCTGTTAGGCTTGCGGCATCTAATTGGTAGAGTACTCTACCATTAAATATGATTTTAGGAGTCTTTTAGCAGATATTAAATGTATTTGACAAAATATAGTGATGACACATCTTGCAATCAAGATGTAAACACATTTTTGTACAATAAAATCTCTAGTTGCCATTTTAGAATACTAGCAAATAGTGTCTCTCAGTTATATATAAACTGAAGAATGTTTCAATAGGTAAAATGCAATTGTTAAGTCATTAACAGGAAAAAGAACGTTCACCAGGTAACACTGTAAGATGGTCATATTAGTTCCTTTTATTTAAAATCACAATAGTTAAAAGTTCATAAAATTGAACGACAAATTGTACTGTGTGTTTGACAGATTTTTTTTTTACAATCAGAAACGGATCATCATGTGGTGGTGTGAGTGCAGTTTACATGTGAAAGTGTCGTTTTTTCCGTTGTTTCTTTGTCTGTGTTTATTTTTAGAATTTTGCTGCTAAGCAAACTCATGAAAAATGCAAACCCTTAATAGTAATGTTGCAAAAATGTTCTGTTATGTGTAACTATTTAAAGATGTATTTGTTGGATATGATGTAGATATTTGTAAAGATAAAAATGCAAAAAATGCTTTTTAAAATTTCCAATGAAGTATTACATTATTTTACAGTATTCCATTACAAGTTTTAGATATAAGAAACATCAAGACCGCTATGTTAAATCCAGTTTCTTAACCAGCCTTTTGTCTCTATTCAATCTTATATCTTGGTATAATATTTAATGCTGTCAACATCTTCAAATCGCACCCAATACCCTATTTAGGGCACTATTTGAGGGGAAAGGTTATTTTTTATGGATATTATCGAGTGCACTAATTCAATCCCATAATCCTCACATCATTTCAAACTTGTATGGCTGTCTGTCTTCTGTGAAAAATAAATGATGATGTTTTGAACAATGTTGATAACCAAACAACAATTGGCCTTCGTTAAAATAATGTCTTCAAGTGACTTGCTACTATAAAACTAATTCTTATTTTACAATAACCTGGCCATGGTGTATGAACATGTCTAGACACTTGTTTCGCATCTTAAGAGAACCATAAACAAAACAATTATTTCTATTTACAGCTGGGGGCAAAAATATTAGCCCCCTTAGTAAATATGGGGTATAAAATATTACTCTATTACAACAAGTTGTTTGGGACACTGTCCAAGAAACAAATCTACTCATGCAAAAACAAACCACCATATTAATCTGCCGTATTGGATCTTCAAACAGGACTGGGGTCTATGGTCATATGAAATGAAAAGAGTTTTTTTGGCAGCAAGAACACAAGATGGGTTTGGTGCACACAAGGATAAAAAGTGCCCCATGTACACAGTTAAATATATCACCAGATCTTCATTGTTGTGGACCTACTTTTATACCAGAGGACCTAAACATGTTATTCAGAAATCATGGATTATATCAAATACCAACAGATAAAAAAAAATCTGAATCTGACTTGCTTTGCTAGAAAATTGATAATGGGTTGTGGTTAGATCTTCCATCAGCGCATTGGTTTAAAACAAACGTCACTGAACACAAAATCAAGATCCTGCTATAGTCATCCCAGTTTCCTGATCTGAACACTATAGAAAATGAGTGTGATGAACTGAAGAAGAGGGAGCACCAACATTTGAAGGATCTGAAGAAATTCTTTATGGAGGAATGGACTCGGATGACTCTCAATGTATTCTCAAACCTCATCAAACTGACTCGCAATAGAAGATTAGGGGAAGTGTCTGCAACCTGTTTGTATGTAATGTATTATGGACAATTTTTATGAATGTAATGCTTTCTAGTATTCATCTTTTGCTATTACCTATAAACTTGCACATTTTTTTCACAGCTTGTCTCTACATCTGGAATCACATGTGATTAGATAAAGTACTTATCTCTTGACTGATAAATCAGTAAATGCTTGGGTGTATAGTATGCATATATTCCAGACATACTACATCTGCATTGTCATGTGACTTGTTTATTTGTTGACCTATGAAATACCAACTGTGAAAATCATTTACTCATGTTGTTAGATAAGTGCAGTTTAACCTGGAGAATTACATTTCTTGGTACCTATATCAGTTACACTTCAAAATTTCTGTCCGGCTTTTATAAAAATAGCTTTAAAAAGACTGTTCAGCTTCCATGGGTTTAAGATCTCAGCAGAAGCAGTCGACAATCTGGTTATATTTCGCCTACTGTTTTTTTTTTTTTTAAATACTGAGGATACAAACGTACGACTCATAGTACTGATTTATGCATACTATAGAAGGAAAGTAGACAGTCCCTCAAGTGAATTTATAAGGCCTGTCTACAAAAACAGAACGCTCAGCATGGTACGCTATGTAGAAAATGTAAATAAACTCCCCACACTTGTGCACCTTACAGTATACATTATCTTACTGTATTAGCCTTGTATGTTTGAAAAACATAGAGGTACAGGGCGGCAATTTCAGATTCACTAATATCTGAAATTAGTTTAGTAGACAAAAATATCATTTTCCAAACATACATGTTTTTTCATGACAAAACTATCATTTTATTTAATAAAATGTTTTTAAAATGGATAACTTTGACTGAATAATGAAGAATGAATAGCCAATAAGAGTGCATAATAGATAAAAATATTGTTTTCAAAAGCAGCTCAGTGTGAGACCTCAAGCTGCTTGATAAAATGACACATTTATGCAAATTTAGTCGAAAGGTGACGACACTGAAGACAATAATATATAACATGTTTTAATTTCTTTTTTTAATTACATCATAAATCTCATAATTTTCTTTGTTTTGTTTCAAAATTGTATTAAGTTTATTTTTATTATTCTAAAATGTGGAAAAAATATGAACGCATAAGTGAGTAAGTGTCCCAAAACTTTTGACCGCTAGTGTATGTTGTAGTGTAGTTGTCAGAATGAAACAGGTCAGGTTTTCAGGGTTTTTTCCCCCTTATATCCAGACTATTTTTGACATTCTATGCTGTTTAAAATCACATTGTATAACATGTTTGTTATGCAATGTGTTGTCTGTACTGGTGTTTTGCAAAAATTCTAAACATAAAAGTGCTAGAAATAAACTTGAATTAAATTTGAATATTAATTGTCATTCATGTCAGGTGATGCTTTGAAACAAGAAATTCTGTTAAATTGTCAATTCAAGAAGACCATAGATCAACAGGTCATAGATTATCATGATGGTATGTTAAGGTTAAGGTAATGTCATGTAATTTCGAAGGTGATGAAACACAGTTGGTAGCCAAATCATATTTTTAAGTATTAGCCGGTCCAGATTTATAAGAGCTCAAATATGATGTTCTATAATACCTTCAGAAGTCATAAAGTTCTCATGTCCCTGAGCTGCGGTGCCCTCTAATGGTTAATAAATGATACAGAACAGACCTGATTGCGACTAAAGCGTTTCTCTACAGGGGGATTTAACAAACTTACACATGCAATAGACATAAACAAATAAATATATTTTAAATTTATAGATGCACTCGAAGAGCATCTCAATGAGCAGTTGCGGCGATGAAATAATTGCTATTGAAGCAGAAAACAGAAGAACCCATCCATTTGACTTATTTATTTGTATACAGTAAATAGCTTCGCATCACAGACATGATGTTACATTTGACTTAAAATCATTGTCAGCGACAGATCTCACCAAACCACATTTACTAAGAGCATGTAGAAGTGTTTGCGTTTGTGCTAAAGTACAACTGAATGAAGTGCAGGAGAAAGTGAAATGTGAGAGAGACAGTAAAAAAAAAGTGAAAAAAAGTGACCTATTTTTTGTCAGATATAGTGACCCATACCCGAAATGTGACCTCTGCATTTAACCCAACCAGTGAATAGTGAACACACACACTTCAAGTCGTGAACACACATACACCGGGGCAGTGGGCAGCTAACACTGCAGTGCCCGGGGAGCAAACGGGGGTAAGGTGCCTTGCTCAAGGACACGTCAGTTGTTACCTGCCGGTACTGAGAATCGAACCGGCAACCTTCTGGTTACGAGTCCGACGCTCTAACCATTAGGCCACAACTGCCCCCCCATTTAAACCGTTTAACCTTTGTGTGGCGTCTAATGTAAACATTTTTTAAGCATTTTGTCATGGGTGTATTGATTTAAATAATGCTGTTGGTCCACTGAGGGTCTACAAGTCTATGTAATGCTTTACTTGTCTTTAACAATAATGTAATGTCTTATGAAATATTTAACATATTGATTGATATGGGTACATTAACCAGCATGTTGTGCAGAAGTAGATTGACAGCCATGGGTTGTCACCATTATTCAACACTACTTTGAAATTTAAATACATTTTCGTGAGGTGTGTAAGAAATGTACCGTCTTACACAAAACATGTGTCCTTTCACAGGAGATGGGAAATGAACATAGTGAAGATCACACACACACAGACTCCAGTCGCCGTGACGATTAAATCTGCTGTTTCCTGCGGTGAGCGTCTGATACGCGCTGCCCGACTCCGGTCACCATACGGCTGTTGTGTCTGTTGACTGCTGCGTGTCTCCTCTGAAAGATCACGATGGATCTCTGATGACCGGTTGGTTGAATGTGCAGAGTAACATGCTGTGAAAGGAAAATACCACAATGTAAACTAAAAATAATAAGGGAATGAATTAATGAAGTCACATTTAAGAATAATAGTATGCTCAACACAAACGTAACCTTGGGAATTATTTTGTGACTAAAAATACCAAATAAATGATAGCATTGTTTGTTCATAAAACATGAATACAGTAGCTAAATTTGTACGGTCATGTTTTTTATTTTTACCCAGAAGACACTGGAACAGTGTGGTAAACACAAAAACCGTGAGGACTGCGACTGTCCCACATGCCAGCGGCAGCTGAAGCGAGCTGTGAGTGAAGTCTCTCCACGCTCGCATCACCTCCATCCTCCACAGGACTAAAGCACACGGAGTAACGCCATCTTTCTGCTCTTCTAATTCCCGGCATCTACACGAGACACAGACACAGGGTTAAAGACCAAAACAGCCCAGACCGCTGAAAGACGATGCGGTAAGTGTAAAGCAACTACACCCAGCACAGCACAGCATGCACAAACAAACACACACACTCACACACACACACAGCACATGATGTGTGCGCATACACTGCTTTGCATTATTCACTGAAACATGTTTTGCATTATTCAGAGCAAACACAGAACTGCAGTTTCTTTTCCATGCAGCAAACAAACTAACAAGCAAATGATCTAGAAGATGCAGTACTAAACACACAAACCTGGACAGGAGTTTCCTAACCACAGCGGGGTGGTTCCTGTTTTCTACAGAGATTTCCATTTGATCCAGAATGTTCTTAGGAACATCATGACCCTCTTCAATCAACATGGCCAGATTAAAGAGTCCCTGGAAATATGGATATCTTTTTGTTTATCCAAAGACATATTTTATACAGATTTAGGATTGCTTTGTGACCTATATTTAACAGTTTATCGTGTCATATTAACCTATGAAGGCTTTTTCTGTATTTTTAACTCTATTTTTTGATGTGCTCCCCCCGGTGTGTGTACCTGAGGACTGCCGTACACCGCTGCTACACCATACATGTTCATGGCCTTCATCACATCAGCCATATCGATGTAATAATCTCCCATCCTCAACAAACCTGTGTGGAGAAACAGAGCTTTTCTAGATTTCTATTGTTTGAATTACACGATAGGTTATCAGAATTAAATGTATAATAAAGTGTTATATTAAACCAAACACAGACCGGAAGTTAACTTTGGGCCAGGCACGTGCGACCGATGAAACCGTCTATTACTGGCAGTGCGGTGTTTATAAGACTTACCAGATTCCTGAGGGATGTGATTGTATGTTGAGTAATTGTGATATCTCCACTGACAGGCTGAACTGTGATTTAACACCTGGACACACAGATACATGAGGTAAAAGTGAAACTGTCTGAAACTGTTGGACTGTGAGACATGAGAGATGTTCACCTCACACAGATGAGCGGCATTGTGCTGTGCCACACCGAGACCAGTCTCAGCTAACATGGCATATTTCACCAACGCTTCATCCCTTTGACAGGCGACACAAAGGCACGGGATTAGTGTTAAAATGTAGGAAAATGTAGGCTATGACCATTTAGATTAAACATGTTTAGATGGATGTTTGTTCTCACCACGATCTTCTTTGATACGTCTGTAGAGCTTCTTTTACCATGATGCCCAAGTGGCCATTCAACTCACTGACTCGCTTCAGTAGCCTGAACAAACAGAAGAAACTCACAAATAAAACACAAGAAACATAAAACTAGCTATTAGGTAAAGAAACGGAGAAATGCGTGTAAATGTCAGAGGATGATGGTGGATCAGATAGACATACAGCACGGCTTTCTCTTGATCTCTGTGCACTCCTCGTATGGTTCCACTGGAGAGAAACGCTGCAGACTCCACAGCTCCTTCCACATGACCCGACTGAGCCGCACGCAGAAAATATTGGAACGCTGCCGTCTGAAAAAGCATTGCACTCAATTCATTGTTTTGTCATCATTGTTTGTTATTTAAAAAGTTATTTAAAAGAAGCTATTAATTCATCAACATTGTATTTTGAATAACTTAAATAATAGAAATCTTTAAGTCTTTAATCTTTTACATTGTTAAATCTGTCCATATTAACTTAAAAGAAACATCACCTACAAACTGAATATATAGGCTACATTTCCAGTCTGATCTCACAAGAATTTGTAGCTATTTTACGAGGTGTCGTATTTGTATATTTCCTACGATGAGAATCGTTTCAAAATGTAGGCAAATGACATACTGAAGCCCCTTACCCTAAGGTTCTTCACCACTTTTGGTTCCACAAAGAAACATTAAGTCAAAGGTGCTTTAAATAACCATCTCTTACTTTTTTATAATCTGAATAACCTTTTTTCACCACAAAGAACCTTTTGTGAAACAAAAATTTCTGATGTTATTTATGGAACCATTTAGACAAAAAGGTTCTGCTATAGCATCATAAAGCACCTTTATTTTTAAGAGTGTATTTCATGTTCCATGTTAAGTGGAAAGGGTGAATAAACATTTCGTTTAAAGCTGACCTCATTCTTGTGTGGTTTATCAGGGTTTTCACCATTTAGATGGTAGACCCCCACATTGAAGAGCCCATCACGACTGCCATTCTGAGCCGCCATCTCAAAGTATCGTATCGCACGTCTTTTGTCCTTTTTTATCGTGCTGTAGTACCACCCGAGTCCATTCAGAGCTTCTGCAGAACCCTGAGAGAACCAGACACGTTCATTACAAAATGGTTGACATTTCTAACAATGGCTGACATTCATGCTCATGTATGAGCTCACCATGTCTGCAGCTTTCTTCAGGAGCTCAAGGCCAAGCGTTTGGTTCTTCTTTACCCCTGTTCCCTGTCACATCACAAAACAGCACATGAATTTTCCTCATCTCATCCCAGCTGCTTTTATTTAGACAAAGCAAGCATTTGGGCGTGTAATGCAAATACGGAAAAAATATGGCTGGGCAGATTTCAATTACCTTCAGAAGGAGAATGGCGTAGTCATACATGGCTATGGGATCGGCCATCTGCAGGGCGCTCCTGGCGTACCACATCACCGCTGCTCGGATGTCTTTTTCCACCCCGTTACTGCCCCACAGAAGCATCTTGGCCAGAGATTTCTACAACACAACAGCTCAAAACGTTAACTTTAATCCTTTAACTTTATGTGGTGTTTAAAGATAACTCTTCCGTCATCATTCGACAGTATGAAACCACGTCTTAGCAACCACACAATACCACCCTGACAACCAACAAGCCATCCCAAAAACATGATCTGAGACATAATGAGAATAAAGTTGAAAGTAGTGAATACCTGTGATTCTACGTCTCCTCTCTCAGCCTGGTATTTCAAAAAGCTCACAACATCGCCCGATTCTCCCGTTTGAGTCTGGAGCTCCTCTGCGTTGTTTAGGTGAACATGTTCTGTGATTGTCTGCTACAGAGGAAACGCACATTCACACAAAGTTATTTCATTTCAAACCAGTCACTTTCACCACATTTATTCTTTTGCCATTTTACTAATTTCACTACATTTCAAAATTAAAGACACACACTATATTGGCAAAAGTATTGGGTCACTCTATCTAATAAACAGGTTTGATGACTTTAGTAATTTCCATGAGTACAAATCTTAATGCTGCAGCATATCATGATATTCTATGGAGCTGTGTGCTTCTAATTTAATAGCAAAAGTTTGGGAAGAGCCCTTTTCTATTCCAGCTAGGTTCAGGGTTTGGCTTCATGCAGACCAGTCAAGTTCTTCCACACTGACTAAATCAATTATTTCTTTCTGAACCTTGTCTCATACACAGAGGCATTGTCATGTAGGAACAGAAAAGGGCTCTTCCCAAACTGTTGCAATAACATTAGAAGCACACAGTTCTCTAGAATATCATTATATGCTGTAACATTAAGATTTATGTTCATGGAAATGACTAAAGTAGCCAAACCTGTTCATTAGATGGGGGTGTCCTAATACTTTTGGCAATATAGTGTATTTACAGGATCTGACAAACCTGTATGACATTCTTTTTTCTGCAGACAGAAAATGAACATATTTTGAAGAATGTTGGTAACCAAACAACATTGACCCCCATTGACTTAAACTGTATGGACACATTTCTCAAAATATCTCTAATATAATAAGTAAGGGATAACGTACAGGCAGCAGGTTGTTATCGCAGAATAAACCTGAACATTAATTATTAATTTGATATATTTTATTAGCTCAATTTTACATAATGCAGAACTTTCATGAGGAAACCCTGTTTATTTCGATTTTAAGGTAAGAAACTTACCACATGAATTAAATGACCTTTGTTAATATTCTTCATTACATTTTGTGCTGCACAGATGTAAGGGGCTGTGTCCACCAAGGCTTTTTTACGCGGCTGAAAATGGCACGAGCTTGGCTGAAAACGCCTGACGCAGGCTCATATGGGTTGAGCATTTTTCAACTCTGGCCGTCCGGTCGAACGCCGGCACTGAGCATGGGAAAAATGCAGAGCGCCGATGCTGAGGGCGGGAAAAAAAAGTCTAAAAAGTTTTTTAAAAACGCGGCGCTTCCATTGGAAACAATTGATAACGCCTCGGTGGACACAGCCCGTAAGTCACACAGGTCAGGAACAACATGAGGGTGAATGGATGTCAGAAACTACTCCTTAAAACAAACTACATTCTTCTAATGATGCTTTTTGTGCATATGATCACAAGTTGATTACTTTACAACAACAATATTAAAATAAATTGAAATTCAGAAATTAAAAACATAATCATCATACAATGTTTGCACAATATTTTGTATGTAATGCATGTTTTTGAATAAAAAACGAAATCTTGATCCAAAGTCATTCTTGTTCAATAACTCTCTAATATTGGTGTTATATAAAAAGAATACTCTATTAAATACTATATTAAACATTTATAAGATCATTTAAATGAACAGATTGTGATTCTCTGTATATGAATGTGACCTCACTCACCCCGGAGTCATGTAATTTATCAATGTCGAGGCTGGTCTGTTTGCCTATGTTGGCATAGTAGCCGTTGGCTATATTGTGGTCTTTAGGGAATCCGTCGAGACCCTGCATGTGCTTGTATCCCAAATGCATGAGAGAGAGGCGGTCATCAGAGACGGCACCTGTCAGACTATAAACATGACCCTGAGAAAGAAAGAAATCTTCAAACTTCAAATTTTACTTCAAACTTTAACACAACATCGTACTGTATAGCATATGTATTTGGCAACTGTATGTGAGATGGTTTCAGTTGTAGAGTTTCTTTACTGCAGTGTTTTGGGGGTGTTTAGTTCTTAAACTGGTTTATTTTAAAGCTCCAAAGTTTGTTTCTAAATCAACCAAAATTAGTTGAGGTTTATAATCCAAAAATCTGAAATTTGAGCTGCCGTTTGACGATATTAAAGATAAGCACATAAAGTAACATGCAAGTGTATATTTTATACAGAGAAGAACAGGTTGCTGCTTTGAAATACTTTGTTGTCTCTTAGCTTTACATGCAGAAAACACTACAAGTTATTCATAGGTTGCTAAACATGGCACCTTTATGGCACTATCAAAGACATTGTTCTGTTTGATGTATGTATAGATAATATATACATGCATGTAAAGATACATTTGTATATACTGCAAAATTGTAACTGGTTATTAGTTGGACATTTACATTTACATTTACGCATTTGGCAGACGCTTTTATCCAAAGCGACTTACATTACATTGTACTATACATTTGTACATTTTGTATAGTAAGCAAGTGGGGGTTAGGTGCCTTGCTCAAGGGCACCTCAGCCGTTACCCACCAGCCCTGAGAATCAAACCAGCAACCTTTCTGATCATGAGTCCAACTCTCTAACCACTGGGCCACGACTGCCCAGACAAAAGACAAAATCAATTTCATGTTTACTTTAAGTTTCCATTGCAGTGTTCAGATGTTTGTTGTTCTTACCTGCTCCAGGTCAACAGGGATGCCCAGGCCAGCCAGGTGTATGGTGGCGAGCAGGAGAGAGGAGTGGTGGTAACCCCAGCAGGAGGACGTCTCAAGTAACTCTATAACACGAGACATGAGCTCTTGGTCTTTTGCTTTAGATATGGTCTTCAACATATCCTGGAAAATCACCATGCTTAGAGTCTGCAACTGTCCAATACTGTGTGGTGGACCTGTGGGGGGACGAAAAGACCCACTGGGTTATTCTAAACACGAAGTTCATTTACAACACAGGCATCTTCATTTTTTTTAAACCTTACAAAAGTTACACATTAAGACCAGGGAGCACCTGTTATGATGTGCTGGTTGTCTGTCAGAAGCCTCAGGGTGCTGTTGAATCTTCTCTGCTGGTCCCAAGACCAAGTCTGTGTGCATTCTCGACGACCAAACCACTTGTTCATTGCCACATAATAAGACTCACAAACTCCTGATCAACAAAAATATAAATTCGTAAAAGAACGGTTCAGTAAAACTTTAACCTTTTTTCATTCTTTATTTTGTTATTCACTTAAAATAAGTGAAAGATTTAGGCACGTCACCAGATTTGACATCATGGTAAACAGCCAGACTGCAAATGAGATATAACATGGATGAACAGGTTTTCAGTAAACAACTGCTTAAATTTCAGTCTGTCCTTCACACAAAGCTATTCCATGACTTCAGAAGAGATGGAATATAGAGAACAACTTTAGATGTTTTCTTAAGTCTGCTGCTGCTTCTCAGATGTTTGTTCTACGAAAAGGAATCTCTCATTTCATTTAAATTCATTTATATAGTGCTTCCCATAATTTGCATTGTTGCAAAGCATCTGTGCAGAACACATGTTGTAGAACAATTGCAAATCTTCTATTAAATGTATATTAGTGATAGTATCTACATAAATGACTGCAGGATTAAAATCAGACTGGTATGTATGCCTAAAGTCTCTCCTTTAAAATGTAAGACATCTCAATGCACAATGTCCTGAACTGTGCTCATATTTATCTGTCAATATCTGCTCAATAATGTCTCACTATATTGTCCCAAGAACAGATCTTTGCTATTCTCAGTATTTATATAGCTATACTCTTAATGCTAGTTTTTGTTTACATACATTTACACAATTGGCAGATGCTTCATCCAAAGCACTTAACATAGTTAACTATTTCAACAGGACACATTTTCAACAGGATGTGTGTTTCCTGTGATTCAAACCCACAACCTAACCCTACTCTCTCTCTCTCTCTCTACAATAGAATGTAACCACATCTTAACAGCACAATATATCTTTAAAAGTGCTCACCTGTAGAGATGTTGCTGTTCTCTCTCAATGCTTGCAGATAAAGTTCGGTCACATGACTCATTTCATCACAGTATCTGTGAAGTCTGTCCAGCTTCTCTAGTGTCTTAACAGGAGACAGGGGGTTGTTCGCCTTTAACAGAAATAAAATAACATATTAAAAAGCACAAGATGACAAGAATGCCTGCGGATGCATGCTGCACGTGAGTAATATCGATATTACACCCCAATATTTGCCATGCAACATTTAAATACATTTTTTAAAACATTGACATTAAAGGTAAATATTCATAAATAAAGGGGAGAGTCTTTTCTAAAAAAAATATTATCAAATATTTCATGTAAACTGATGACCTGCATCTATACACTCACCGTTTCTTTGCCTAAACGATAGTATCGAATGGGTCCCATATAGCCATGAATCCCTGGCATGTAGATGCATCCACCAAACACAAAATATCCTGATGTGTCATCATATTGAACTGGCTCATGAAAACTATTAAAAAAAGCGTAAAGTTACTGCACCCATTTATTTAGATCTGATTCTACAATGCCAAAAAAGCCTGTTAGAAAAAGGAAAACAAAGTATTACAAATAGAAAGGCTTGCACGGTACATAAAATAGATGTCTTACTCATATATATGAGTGGCCATCTGGGTTCTTCCTGTAGGTATAATGTTTGTAATAGTGAGTTTTGTCTGAAAAGAGACAAAAATGTCAAACAATTATTCATTATAAATCTTGCTCAAATAAGAAAAAGAAATCACATAGTCACATATAAAAACTGAATTTAATAGTTGAGGTACCTTTGACCCCTGAAAGAACATGTCCAGACAGATCCAGGTGCGGAGAGGTAGGGTAGTGTGTGCTGTAAATGCTTGTTCCTTTCCGGTCACCATTCGCACCTGCATCACTATATTACCTGAGCACAAAGAAAATCAGACACAATGCTTTCAACATACACAGGTTTGTTTTACAATATGTTAATAACACAACAGTGTCAATGATGGACATGCTGATATTATGTGGAAAACAATTCTAAGGTAAAGATTTTATTTTACACCATTTAGAAAACAAAAAACCTGTAATTTTGTACAAAAAAAATGGCTAAAAAGGAGAAAATAAGTCATTTAGATCTCTTTATTATATACCTTAATAATACTTTTTGTTTTTGTTGGGCCTTGGAACTTTTGTGCTTTGATGTCACATTTTGCTTTCACATGCCACAGTCACTCTCAATGCAAACATCCAATAAGAATTGAGCTTATTACATCCACCAATCCTTTACACATTTCACTTCATACAACAATGCACAGACCGATTGGCATATGACATCATGATCAAAGTATCATGAAAGCGATTCAAAAGCTGTGCTTTTTACTCTTGCAATGACTTCACACACACAGGAATGTGACCTGACTGGCTTACCTTTGTCAGACAGCATGACAAGTGGGGTTCCATATTTTCTGTGCTTATTAACATGCTTGACTATCCCACACAGTGACTGATCACACCAGCTCAGCAGGTACAGCCACACTGACAGAGTCACACTGCAGTCATGAAAGATTACATTTCTTTCTTTCAATAACTAAATAAACATTTTGTAGTTTAAAACAGTTCGTAAAATGTAACAGTTGTTATTTAAGCTAAAGTATAAGAAATATTTAATATGTACTTGGGAGTGAGTTTGACCTGGGTTGTTTGACAGTGAGGATGCGTCTCATCTCCAGATCTCTGTTCTTGAAGGGAGAGAACTTGTGTATGATGCCATAACTCTCACCAGTACTTGCAAATGGATAATTAAGAAGATCCACAGTCTCTAAAACAGCACAAATAATCAATTAAAAATACTACAGAATATATGATATATTACTGAACTGGATATATGTATAATATATATGTTATTACAGTATTATTATAGTATTATTTAATTATAGATAAAATAATACAATTCACAAAACAATATTTGTGTTCCACTAAAAAAAAAATAAGGGTTTGTAATGACATGACAACTCACTAAGTCAGTCTTTGACTTTTGTCAGTTATTTTGACTGCTCATTTAGTTTTCTACCTGATTCATGTGGGCATTTCTCAACTGCATCTTTACTAATCTGCCACACCAGCCAGGCCCCCCATGAGACGGATCGCGTCTGTGGACGTGCCGGACGTTCAGAAGCTGGTAGTGACCTCAAAAACGTTGAAGTCCTCACTAAAGACTGGTCATATCCTTCACCAATGTCTTTTTTATCCAGATGAACCAACCAAGACCTCAGCATCACATCATGTGCCTCCACCGGTCGCTTCATGAAAAAGTCTCTCCGGTACACAACAGCAGGAGGAAACACCAGAAGAACCTTTCTTGATCTAGCTTGTCCAAACCGCTTACGGTTAGTCCATGTCCTTCTGTAGACAATCACTTTGGTCCTTGTTGGGGTGGAAAGAACAATTTCGAGCCCGATTTTACAGGCGGCAGAGCACATATACTGTACTTGTACAGTACATCTGTCCATCACCCTGTCAGGAACATGTCCAAACTGCACAAATTCTTCATGATGAGATCTATCAGCAGCATGTAACTCACACCAAACCTTCAGAGGAATACAGATACACTTAATAATCGCAAAATCTCAATATTTGTTCATCTGGTTGTTCTTTTGGGCTAATTGAAAGTTTTATATTTTATAAATCTTATATTTTACCAATGTAAAAATACATAACACTAAAATGGTACATTGTCTGAAAACATAGTATTACTTATGTATGGTATTTTAAAATTATTATAATATATAACCAAATATAATATTTAACTATACCAAATACTTACTGTGGCTGAAATTTGGCTGTAATAGTAATTAAAATTCATTGTTTTTACAGAGTAAAGTAGTACAGTATAGAGGGGAAGTCTGCATACATAAGTGCAATGTTATATCATGGTGTTATCCTTCAAAGAATATTTGCAATAATACCCCTGCTGAAAAATACAATAATGTGAATTGTATTTGTTTTAATTTTAATTGTATTTGTTTTAATGGAAACTATATTGGTTTCTACTGGTATGTGATGGATGCTATTGGTCGGATGTTAAATCCTATTGGAATAACGACCAAAACAAAATGGAACTTTAAGTTTTGTAATGGTTCATAATGGTATTTTAATGAAAACCATTGGAATTTCTTTGATGGTTTCTATTGGGTTACTATGTTTTTTTCAGCAGGGACCGTTCTACTGAAATTCTACTGTATTTAATTGTTATAATGTGAATTGTTTTGGTTTTAATGTAAACTATAAAGGTTTTCAGGGTCTCTGGTACTGGTGTTTAGGGTTCTATTGGTGGGATCTTATCTGACCGATGAAAACCAACAGAACACCATTAGATTTTACTGGAATAATGGTGTAATGGAATATTGTAATGGAGACCATATATCTTAATACCTTGTATTTTGTAGTTTTTCTATACTCTTTCTTTCTACTGCTTAAATAATTGCTGAAAAAACATAGTAACCCAATAGAAACCATAAGAGAAATTCTCATGGTTTCCATTAAAATACCATATGAATCATTAGCTTTTTCCATTAAAACCATAACAAAATTAGCGCGTTAGTCCAGTAGGATTTAAAATCCCACCAATATAATCCATCATATACCAGTGGACACCATTATAGCTGCAATTAAAACCAATACAATTCCCATTATAACAATAAACCATTAAAATCTATGTTGTTTTGGGCCTGGTTCTATTGTTTTTTTAATTTCATCAGGGATGTGTTTTCTGTACAACAAAAATTTTACAAAAGCACTGTGTTAATACGATGAAAAAGTCTTTCTGTTTGTGTAGTTGCAGGCGAATTATGACTTGACTAACACAACAGTGCATGACAGCACAATAGGCAAAATACGGTGATCATATGACATAAGTACGATTACAGCTGTAAACATAAATGTAAACTGCGTTAAAGTGAAAATAAAACTGTCTTACCGATGTGAGTATGACAGCGCACATTAAACTCCACACAACTTTCATCTTCACATAGGATTAAATTAACTCGAATAAACGCGATGAAAACGCCAGCGTTTCCTAATCAAATCCAGCATCAGCATTACGCCGAAGGATTGAATAACTTGCTTTGCGTTACGGCATGTTTTCACTTGAGTTCTGCGCTCTTCCGTGTATGAGAACGACAGGTGTATGTCAAACACACACCCATATGCAATGCTACGCCTCATTTACTCTACTCAACGCGCACAGTATTGCGTTCCTGTCGCGTCGCGTTGCGTCACATCAGCAAAACCCTTGCGAAAATGAACCATGGTTGAACTATAATAACCATAGTTTTGCTAAATATTTAAAGGTCGAGGTGGCCTATACGCTGCAGTAAAACACTTCAAAAAAACAGAGCAGAAGACCAGTGAAATGGCTTTGGTTACTTTAAGATGAAGTAATACATAAGTAACATCACTGATAAAAAGTCAGAAACCATAACCCAGATAGCACACATACATCTGGCAGACATCTATTTGATGTCTGCATTTATATCTGCAAGACATATATAGGCCTACATATATATATATATATATTATGGGGGGCCAAACAGGAAATAATTATGTAAAATCTGAATATATAGTTATAAGTTTGAATATATAAATGTAAATATGAATATATAGTTACAAATATGAATATATAAATGTAAACCCTGAATATATAAATGTAAATCCGAATATATAGTTATAAGTTAATATATAAATGTAAATCTTGAATATATAAATGTAAATCTTGAATATATAGTTATAAGTTTGAATATATAAATGTAACTCTTGAATATATAAATGTAAATTCTGAATATATATAAATCCTGATAATCTAATCAGGCATATTAACATACAAGTTTTCCAAATTATATGATTCAATCAATGAGATTTTGTTTTAAATCTTAATTTACACCAACACTACATTGACATTTACTTCATAATAAGCATCTTCTTTCTTTGTTCATCTCATTTGTTTATTTTTATTTCTGGCTATAGTTTAAAAGCGAAAGGGTCCTTCATAGTTCACAGCTCAAAATGGCTGATTTCTACATTTATTTTCACATGAAGAACTAAATTTGAGTGTTCTAGAAAGATCCAGACATGTTGAAGATCGTATACGGATGATTTTGGCTTTATTGGACTTATTGACTCCGAAGTTTGATGGACAGATGTACCCTGAGATTGTCCCCATGTCTCTTGTCTATCACATATTGCTGCTAAAGTGTCAATAAAATCACTGTTCGTCAGCAGATTGTTAGATCTCCCTAGTCCTCTCAGCCATGATTAATTCTGCCGAAAACAACACAACTACTCTATATTACCAAAAGTATTGGGTCACTCTATCTAATAAACAAGTTTGATTACTTTAGTAATTTCCATGAGTACACATCTCAATGCTGCAGCATATCATGATATCCTATGGAACTGTGTGCTTCTAATTTAAAAGCAACAGTTTGGGAAGAGCCCTTTTCTATTCCATCATGACAATGTCCCTGTGTATGAGACAAGGTTCAGAAAGAAATTGATTCAGTCAGTGTGGAAGAACTTGACTGGTCTGCATAAAGCCAAGTCCTGAACCCTGCTGAACACCTTTGGTGTGACTTTAAATGCAGACTTTGAGCCAAAAACTCATCACTCCACATCAATAGCTTGTATACAGGAGTACAGCCAATTTAAAAGAGAAAAAAGGTGCTTCCAAAACTGCTGCAACAGAGATGGAAACTAAATTCCTTACAATGCCATTTGTAAAAATGCAATTTTAAACTGTTTCAAAATCCCCTTTTCTCATCCCAAAAAGATGACTTCTGTGCACAAGTTATTGGTGTTTGGTGATGAGTTTGTTGCTCAAAGTCTGCATTTAAAATGACACCAAAATGTGTTCAGCTGGGTTCAGGACTTGGTTTTATGCAGACCAGTTTTCGGGGATTGGGAGATTGTTAACAATCTGCTGACGAACAGTGATTTTATTGACACTTTAGCAGCAATATGTGATAGACAAGAGACATGGGGACAATCTCAGGGTACATCTGTCCATCAAACTTCGGAGTCAATAAGTCTAATAAAGTCAAAATCATACGTATATGATCTTCAATATGTCTGGATCTTTCTAGAACACTCAAATTTAGTTCTTCATGTGAAAATAAATGTAGAAATCAGCCATTTTGAGCTGTGAACTATGAAGGACCCTCTTGCTTTTAAACTATAGCCAGAAATAAAAATAAACAACTGAGATGAACAAAAAAAGAAGATGCTTATTATGAAGTAAATGTCAATGTAGTGTTGGTGTAAATTAAGATTTAAAACAAAATCTCATTGATTGAATCATATAATTTGGAAAACTTGAAAACTTGTCTGTTAATATGCCTGATTAGATTATCAGGATCTATATATATTCAAAATTTACATTTATATATTTAGGGTTTACATTTATATATTCAAGACATACATTTATATATTCGGAATTACATTTAAACATTCAGGGTTTACATTTATATATTCAGACTTATAACTATATATTCAAATTTTACATAATTATTTCCTGTTTGGCCCCCCCATACATATATATATATATATATATGAATGGAATAATGGGGAGGCATTTAATCCCATGGGTGGGTCCACTCCCATGCTAATTCATTAGCATGAATTCATCCTGTTGTCTCTTACCTAATCGCAGTCGAATGACATCAGTGCGCAAAAGGAAAACGGGTTACATGAAGGCGCACTGGCGCAGTGTGATTCAATGACCTAGATGTTTTCTTTATTGACGTTTCAGTCGCAAGATAACGCCTTAGATTACTGCTCACAATGTACCGCATTATTAAACAGAATTTAAAGCGTAACTAATTGTAACAATAATGTACCTGAACATTACATATCTGTAAGTAAAGGGGAACAATTTGGGGAATAAAGAGGTAAGAGTCAGGAAAATGTTTAAACTTGTAAATTTAATAACAATTTAATAAAGGTTTACACGCAACCCAATGTTTAGCTTTTTCTTTTAATCAGGAGGCTGTGCTCAACTTGTTTTACCTCCTGCAGAACGGGAAAACGTGCTAATAAACCGGACAGCTCATTAAAGAACACTTGAGTTGGTATATGGTTGTCCTGTTTATGTTATTTAAATTGAGGTATAACACACGACAAGGTGAAAATCGGTCCCAGTCTGTTTACAAGAACACCTGCTGAGAAACGAGCTTCATCTTTCGTCTTAGCATTTTGCCCATTTCTTTAATTATAATTAATGAAACCATGGCAAATAACTGGCTATTGAAGATGAGTTTTAATGTGTTTAAAAGATCATTTAACTCTTACCACTTTATTCCCCGAACTTTGCATATTGTTTCCCTTTACCTACAGATATGTACCGTAGAGGTACATCATACAATTAGTTACGCTGTAAATTCTGTTTAATTATGCGGTACAATGCTGGCAGTAATCTGAAGCGTTACCCAAGATTGTAAAAATTCGTTCCATAAAAATGCAACTCACGAGCGTATTTACAGTTTACATTTTATTATTTTTATGGGCCTATTATGTGATATTATTTATTATTATTATTAGCCTATTTATATTCATATTTATTTATGCATTATTATATTACGTTGTTGTACGGTTTTAGTATAGTTTATTTTTCATTTATTTCCAGTTAATAATTTTTGTTTTTAGCTTTATTTCAATAAACTTAAATGTTTTAATATTTTTTATTTTTTAAGCTTTATTTTAATAAACTTAAATGTTTTAATAGTTTTAATTTTTTAAGATTTATTTCAATTAACTTAAATGGTTTAATAGTTTTCATTTTTTAAGCTTTATTTCAATTAACTTAAATGTTTTAATAGTTTTAGTTAACAATAACCCTTTCCCTACGAATTTTGTAAATTATTTAAACTAATGCTAATCAGGAACACATTTTTTTGCTCCTTTCTTTAATGTGTTCCCTGTTCTGACTGGACTCCCCGATAGTGAACTGGACTATCTTCGTTTCTCTGCTCTGAGTTGTTGGCCCGGACGGCAGCTCTGATGATCAGTTTCATTAATAAATTCTGATTTATCTTCGCAGTTCACTTTTGGGTATTGTTGTCCCATTATTGTGATTGTGACAGCGAGTCAGCGACATTAATAGAGTTTGTTTCATGTGAGTTGAATTTAAGGAACGAATGTTAACAACCTCGCAGGCTGAATAATCAAAAAAAGAAATAAAGGAATTTAGATCGCTGAATTCCACTGCGCCTTCGTGTAGCTTGTTTTTATTTGCGAACTGAAGCCATTCGCCTGAGATTAGGTAGTCACATTAAATAAATTCATGCACGTTAATAACGAAACTGTTATATCAACGTAAATGACAGAATTTGGCTCTCCAAGTCCAATCAAAATTAAATTAAATATAATGTCTAAGTGGGGGGGAGATGGGGGTCATGCCCCCCTTCCCCCCATAAATATATATATATATATATATATATATATTTTTTTTTTTTCTCTTATTGTTGACTCATTTGTTTACTCATTGTCTGTTAATGTTTATAATTTAGAATGTATGCAAAACTGCTCTTTCTAAGATGTTTTTAAATAGCAGATGTTTTCCAGATCTCCATATATTTAGCAGACATTTTACAGATTTATCTGTGCTATATCTAGAAAATGTTGTAGGCTAATATATTTAATGTTTAGAGTGATAATTGTACTGATTTTAATGGTAACTAAAATGATGACTCTGCTGGTAATGTGTTGGGCTCTATTGATGGGATGTTATTTGACAGATGGAAACCAACAGACCAAATTAACCATATACTTACAAACTGAAATAAGGTCCAAAATAAAGTAATTTTATAAAATGTTGAAATTATTTGTAGTGGAAACGAATAGAACTTGAATGTTTTGGGGAGTAAAAGCGCTGCTAATGTGGCAAGACTTCACAACACAGCTGGACAATAAAATTGAAAATGAAATTTTAAAGTGATAATAGTCACGCTTAGGTTAAAAGACTAACTTTGGCATTTTTATGCGTCATTGGTTGAGTGAATCGCTGAGTAGTGCTTATAAAAGTGCTTATAAAAGAGTGTATCGCTCCAACTTAAAAAAAACATTTACTGCTTTACTAAGCTAATCACACATTTAAGACTGAATCAGACCCCAAGAGAAATGGAAATTTAATTTTTTACCTGAAGTGCCGATAAATGTATTGTTTGGATCTTTATACATTTTTGAAAAAAAATGGGCACATAGAAGAAAAGAAACACTTTGCCTAAGGATACTGAAGTGGAAGACCTGAGTGAGGGCCTTTGTTCAAATGCTTGTCTTCGAAGATTTAATTACAAAAGTTGCAACCAGTGCTGTCATAAACCTGGACTTCAAACATGGATTAAAATGACTTGAGGTATCATTAATAAGCAGGGACAAAACCAAAAATTAACACCTTCGGAGTAAAACGCCTGGATGCCTGAGAGTTTGTATGACATGGTTTTGAAGTTCACATCACACTGTACAATAATCGACAGAGTGATCATTTACTGTATATCTCCACAATAATCTATGGCTTTACAAGATGTTTGCGGCTTGCACGACCCCGCTCTGTTCCCTCAATGGACTGCTCCACTCTCACACTCCTTTATGCCCGAAAACACCACTCATCTGTACGGAGGAGGGATTTATGGAGAGGATTGTTATTCATGGCTGCCTAGGGGGGGCGGTGTGAGTCCCCTGGAGTTTTACATGCCTGTAGCTGAGTACCTCACAGAGAGTCCTATAAGGTTCGGCCAAACCAGTCTCAGTTCATCCTCCACAAATCTACTGTCTGTTGACCATCTACGCCCCTCGTTACCGTCCGTCTCTCTTCCCACACCTGCACCCTGCGTAATCTCTCCGGCCGTACCTCTGCCGTTCACTCTCTCTCACGGTACTACTACTCTGGGGTTTGCGTTTCAGGGAGGGGTGATCGCTGCAGCGGACACTCGCTCCAGCTGTAAGGGTCTGGTGGCCTGCCCTTCATCCCCGAAGGTCTTACCCATCAATTCTCACCTTGTGGGCACCACCTCTGGGACCTCGGCCGACTGCGCCCTCTGGAAGCGTATCCTGGCACGAGAGCTCAGGCTGTACCAGCTTCGACATCGCAGGAGGCTGTCAACAGGGGGCGCTGCTAAACTGCTGTCCCACATGTTGCACCCCTTCAAAGGCACAGAACTGTGCGTCGCTGCCACTCTTTGTGGATGGGATGGGGATGGAGAAACAAGGATTAGTGAAACTGAAGGACCAATCACAGAGAGACTAACCGTGACGAGGAACACAAACAATCAAAGTGTAGCAAGTCGTTCAAGAAGCCAATCAGAAGTAAGCTCTGAAGCAACAACTCAACCAAACATAGGTGCTGTGTCACGTGAAACTAAAACTCAATCAGTTACCAAACCAGAGAGCTCTTTATGTGTAAACATAATCCGCTCTAGAGTTTCCGGCCCACGTGTTGTTTACGTGTGTAGTGATGGGCTGCGTCTGCAGGGGGAGCTGTTCTCGGTAGGATCTGGTTCACCTTATGCATACTCGATCCTCGACAGCAGCGTTTACTGGGGTATGAGCGTAGAAGAGGCAACTTTAGTTGCTAGAGAGGCTGTGTACCGTGCCACACACATGGATGCATACTCGGGCAATAATGTCGATGTCTATCATGTCACAGCCAAAGGATGGAGGCGCAGACAGAGGGAAGATCTGAAAGAGGAATATTACAGAGAGAAGGAGAGGGAAAGAAAGAGAGTAGAAGACAGAAATACAGAGAAGACTGTGATGGTTAAATGAGTTTTGGTTTTGAAAGGTTGTATTTTTGTGTACTGTTGCAAAAATATGTTGGTCACCTATTACTCCCAGGTTATTTAAAAAATATTTTGAATGTATGAAACTACATTTGCAGAACAACTGGCCAACTACAATAAACCAGATTGAGTCAGTTCAGTCAAAAATCTCATGCTAATATACATATTTCTGGTTAATGTTATAGTCTTATATTGTTTGGTGCTGTAATTTGCTGTAGATTTCTTATCCACATTTATTTTCTAAACAGTAATACATGCTGTAATAAACAATAGCTTGTCTACGTGTTTGATATCAGTGTAACATTCATGTCACATTTCCTATTATTACATTCATGCCAACAGAAATTACTAACACTAGAAATTACTTCACTAGAGGAGTGTTTCTCAACCCTGTAGGCCTCAAAGATCCCTTCCCAGAATGTTTTAGATGTCTCCCTAAGTCATCAGCTCTCACTCCGAAGGTAGTTAGTCTCCCCAATTAACACACTAAGCTGATGAGTTGAATCAGGTGTTTTATATAAGGAGACATCTAAAACATTCTGGGAGGCGGTCCTTGAGGACCCAGGGTTGAGAAATACTGCACTAGAAAGTAAAGACATACGTCCATGCTGTATTTCACGTCACTTAATTTCCTATTCTTATATTTACTACTCTTTACAATCTTTATATATCACGTTTATTTTTATTTTTTCCATTTTTATTATTGTTTTTATTCCTATGTACTTTATGATCTTCACAAATACAGATACAAGGTTTCAAAGCTCTTACCTAATTTAGGAAGGGGGTACCTAGCTGTCATAGAAATAAAAAACTCATTTAAATAAGAAAATGTTAAATAATTATGAACTGTACACTGTAACATTAATCAGGGCAATGAATAAATGAATAACTAACTTATAAACTTGTGTTTTTTCTGTAGGTTTAAAGTTTGTAATTGTGAGTTTTGTCTGAAAAGAGAAACAATTAGGCCTACACTGTAAAATGTTTATTGTCAAATTAACAGTAACTTACTGGCAACAATCATCCAGCAGTTTGATCCACAGCAAAATTATAAATGACTACAGTAGTTTTTAACATACTGTAAAATGAAGTACAGCAATTTACTGTTATTTACCATGCTGAAAAAACAGTAATGTACTGTTATTTAAAAGTGTTGTACATTATGTGACCCACATTCCAGTTTAATCTTGATGTACAAAAACTATATATTTATAGTTAGAATCTCTTGTAGGTTTATGTTCATACTCTGATCTTGAATGAAATAAAACATTACAAATTAACTCGGCTAAAACATTTTGTAATTGCTGTTTATGATAATGATGAAGCCAAGACCTGTCACCAGGGGGACATTCAGAAACATACTGGGCCCTGTAATGAAAAAGACCCTTTTAATTCTTACCTGGCCCCCATTGATTGCAGAGGCTGCCATTTAGATGATCTCAAAAAAATGCAAAAAATAAATCTTTGAGCTCAATAATTAATTTTTGCAAATGTCATATTTATTATTCAGATACATGCCAACACCACATAAAAGAGAACATTTTTCAAAACATTTCTATTTATTTTATACTTTCTCTTTAAAATTATTAAAATATTAAATTCAGGAGATTATTATAAAATTAATATTATATAAGAATTGAAATTCCATGTGAATGTCAGCAAGCCACCTGTATTACAAAAAGTATGGAGAGCTCTGCGCTTTGCTCCATTCTGGCTTGTATGGAGTCACGCACCCTCTGGTGGACATAAAAAATGACCACCCAGCAAACACAGAACGTTTTTATAACGTTAGTTCTTGGTTCCCTTTCAGTTATTTTTTTGGGAACAAAGTATAAGGTTTTATATTTTTGCAACCAGAAAATAACGTTCCCAGAACGTTGCAGGCTGTTTAAAAAAACCCCAAAAAACTAAAAAACAACTAGAAAATAATGTTCCCTGATGGTTATTTTTTGCACCTAGAAAATAACCAGAAAATAATGTTCTCTGATGGTTCTTTTTTTGCAACCAAAAAATATCCAGAAAATAATGTTCCCTGATGGTTATTTTTTGCAACCGCAAAATAACCATGAAATACCATTCCCTGATGGTTCAATTTGATTTTTTGGTTATTGTTTTTTGCAACCAGAAAATAATGTTGCAGGGTGTTTTTTATGCAGTCATGAAATACAGTTGCAGACGTTCATGTATGTTCCTTGTGATCAGTCCTGTAACACTACCGTTTGCACCCGTTCACTTTCCCCGGACCTTTAAGTTTGAAAAACTACATTACCCAGAATCCTCTGCACCTCACCTCTGCCATAATGATTTGATCCGCACCTGTTCCTGGTTTGTGTTGGCACCTGTATTGTGTTTGTGAATGTATTTAATGTCATGGGTGGAGTGAAGAGTCAAAACACAACGTTGCCGGTTTTACAATTCCCCGGAGGGTGCTTTATTTACAGTGTGCAAAAGTGGTGCCAAACGTGCAGGTGTTCCGTGTCTCTGTGTTCTCCCCATGGTGGCTGCGCGTCAGGCGCTGGTCTCTGCACAAGAGAAAAAAAAACAGGTTAGCGGTTCGGCTCGTTCTCAGAGAAAAAAAACCCTTCTCTCCCTTCTCTTCTGTCTGCGTGGCTTATATGCTCATCTTTTAATGGGGATCAGCTGCCTGCGCTCAGCCCTTGATTGCATGAATGCCGGTTTCCATGGTGACGGTTTGCTGGCAATGGGCGGCTCGCCACATTACATTGACTCTTGTTTTTAGTTCATGGTCTGGTCTTGCTGTAGTCTGTCTTATCCTGTAGGAACCCCTTTGAAATACCTGTGGATCAGGGGTGACCAGAGTTTTTTGCGTGATGATCTACTTTTAAAATGATAAACCTGATAAGATCTACCAACTAAAAACACATTTATTTATTTTCTATTACACTTCAAATGCTTGTTCTCTACATGGAATTCAACAATGCAGAACAATGTTCAGTGCTGATATCATTTTTTCCCCCACTAATCTCAAAACGCCTACAGCACAACAGATTACAATAGCTAGGCCATATACCGTATTCTGATGACTTGCACTGAATTGAATCTGTCAGTTTTGCATAATTTGGGCAGTAGCTGCTGGTAGCTAGTCTCAAACATGCTTCCAAATTGTCATTAGTCATGGTGGACCGGTGTTTTGACTTAATAATCTTCATGTGTGAAAAGGCCGACTCGTATAAATAACTTGAGCCAAACAGTGCGGTCAGTGAGGTGGCACATTTTCTGATATTTGGATACTTCTCTTCTGCAAGAAGGTTCCAAAACTGTCCACTGGCCCTTGCCTTCACCTCAATGTCCCTGGTCTCTTTGGCGATGCCGTTAACACGGTCGTCAAAAAATTCCAGGAGTCGCGTAAGCAGGCCACAGCATTCCGGCTGCCTCTAGGGCCTTTGGGTCAGGGGCTTCACTTCAAGATGTGTGTGATGCGGCAGGGTGGTCCTCGCCGCTCACCTTTGTTAGATTTTATGACCTAGACTTGGGGCCCTCTTTGGGGGCCCGGGTACTATTGCCTTAACTGTGTTCAGTTTATACACACTACAGGCATTTGGTCATACGGTGGCGTGGGCATCTTGTTCACCATTGTGTTGCTACGGCGACGCAGCTCGAGTTCCCTTGAAAGGGAACGCCTCGGGTTACGTTTGTAACCCTTGTTCCCTGAGAAGGGAGGGAGATGCAGCGTCTCCCAGCCATACTCTCTGCATCCCTGTAGGCACTTGCTTCGGCCCTTGCAAAAGATGTCTGTGCTTGTTTGGAATGCTCTCTTATACTCTTGGTCCTCGAAGCATCCCGCTCATTATCTCATTATGAGTTGATTCTACACACGTGCTCAGATGCGGTCACGTGGGGCGTTCCCCCATAGCGTTGCTTTCTTTTGAATGCATTAATTGAGCTGATCATGTTGACCACCATCTTCTCTTTACCTTGCAGCTCTAAATTTAGCTCATTAAGCATGTTTGTCAGGTCAGTCAAAAAAGCCAAATCTAAAAGTCACTGTTCATTTTCAAGTTGTTTGTATTCTGTGTTGTGTGTGGACAGGAGAAATTTCTCTATCTCAGGCAGCAGCTCTCGAAATCTTTCCAAGAATATGCCCCTGCTTAACCATCTGACATCTGTATGCAGCAGGAGATCTGTGTGGTTGCAGTCCGCTTCCTCCAAAAAGGCGCGGAAGAGTCGTCTCTGAAGTAAATACACTAAACTAATGTAACTGTTCTGTCTGTCCCTGTTTGTTTCCGGACTTCATTACCCAGCATGCACCGCACCTTCACCCGGCCATTTTTGATTAGACTCTGCACCTGTTTGTTATCTGTGTTTGATTTGTTTGCACCTGTGTTGTGTTTCTCATGTGTTATTTAAGTTCAGTGGTTTGCCTTGTTTCTGGTCCGGTCTAGTTGTTATATGCAAGTTGTTATGTTCAAGTTGTTATTTTCATGCTCGTATATACCTGTGTTTTGATTACCTACCCGTATACCTGCTTTTGGATTACTTACCCATATACCTGTGTTTGGATTACCTGCTCGTATACCTGTGACTGGATTACTTACCCGTTTGTCTGTGTTTGGATCACCTACCTGTTACCCTTGTGTGCCCGTGTATGTACAATAAACTCACCATCTTCACTTCATCCCTTGTGGCGTCTTCACCTGCCTGCCTGCATCACCCGTAACGTGACAACTAGGGAACTGGGGCTCACCAGCAATTAGACAGGCTAGATCCCAGGCCTCCAAAGGAGCCCATAAAAATCATCACATGCACCAAAAAAAGGAAAACAAACTACGACACACATTAGTGTAATACACTACAAAAGAAAATCAAAAGGAAACTACACTTAATAGGAAGAACTCTGGCACCAGGGATGACTAGCCTGCCCAATCTGGACTCCTCCCAGCTCCTGGAAATAAAGAGAAACAAAGAACAAATTAACAAATTAAACAAAAACTGCAATGAAAAAGAAACTTAAACAAAATCAATTCAAAGAAAAGGACAAACTCAATTAAACAATATCATTTAAAGAAACCAAACCAAACAAAACAATGAAAACCAAGCACTCAAACCTGAGCTCCACATAAATTCGGGTCACCTGGGTTTAACACCCTGACCCGTAGAGCAATAGTTGGTACTGATTTGCACCAGGAATAAGAAACAAAAACAAAAGAAAACAAACAAATATAAGCGGGCAACAACCACCGATGGGAAGCCAGCAACAACTAGAACACCGCAGCCCCACGAGCCGGCTAGCAAGCAAGCAAGAATAGCGAGCAAGCAATGGCAAGCGAGCAAGCAACAGACGCAAAGCAAAAGTAAAGCGAAACAGCAGCGTTGAGACGTCAAGCCATGCAGCGACAGAGCACAAAATGATGCACTAATGCACTGGTTTGCATCTAAAATACAAATCAAAAATATAAAACAATGACTTCACATACCTTTCAAGGCGATCATATCAACAAGAGCGGGTTTTACATACCAACATGCGGGAAAACCCGCCACCTGTCCAGCAGAGCACCTTGAATCACTACGCAAACAAAATAATAGTAATAATTGAGAAAATTATATCTATTATATACATAGGACATCTAAAAGAAATAAACATATACCTACCGAACAGGAAGACAGCAGTCACATACACGCACGCACGTAGCAATGTAAACAATGATGTGATGCGGCAAAATATCACCCCAAAGAAAGGCAAACAGCCACTCTTCACCACCAAGGGAGAGTGCCGTACAGACACCAGCCTTCCAGAAAAATGGCATAATTAAACCGAGCAGATAAAACTAACAATAGGAAACGGCAAACACATACCTCCAACACCAGGCAGCGAAAAACATATTTAATAAATAACCAGGAAATAACGTTCCCTGATGTTTTTTTTTTTTTTGCAACCAGAAAATAACCAGGAAATAACGTTCCCTGATGGTTATCTTTTGATTATTTTTGCAACCAGAAAATAACGTTCCCTGATGGTGAAACACTCCCGTTCTGCCCCTGTGTGGTTTCTGTGTTCTTGGACCTTTAATTTAAAAAGACTACACTACCCAGCATCCACCTCACCTCACCTCCGCCATCTTGATTGGACATTCACCTGTTGCTCGTTTGTGTTCACACCTGTTCTGTGTTTGCACTTGTATTTAAGTTGTCATTTGAGGTCTGTTCATTGTCTGGTCTGGTTGGTTGAATACCTGTTTTGGATGATACGTCCCTGAATACCTGTTTTGGATGATACGTCCCTGAATACCTGTTTTGGATGATACGTCCCTGAATACCTGTTTTGGATGATACGTCCCTGAATACCTGTTTTGGATGATACGTCCCTGAATACCTGTTTAGGATGATACGTCCCTGAATACCTGTTTTGGATGATACGTCCCTGAATACCTGTTTTGGATGATACTTCCCTGTATTCTGCATAATGAGCCATTCAGTCAGGAATGATGCTGAGCTGGAAAAGGTTCTAAATTAGGGATTTGAAAAAGAATGTGAGGACAAAAGAAATGTATATATTTTTTGTTTGTAGTTTATTTAGAACATAGAAAAAAATCCAGTTAGTGAGTTCACTGTATATAACTTATATAATCCATATAAACCTACACATTGAAAACCTACTTATATGACTTAAAAAACACTTTACATATAACTTAAGACCTATCCTGAATGCTATTCTCACATATATTATCTGTTTTGTTGTCAGACATGTAGCGAGTATAAAATAGTGACTAAACACAATCCAACACTTCGTTAAGCGTTTTAAAAAAGTTACCTGAGTCTGCTCCTCCCGACTGATTCAGGTTTAAAAGCCACTTTTATCTCAGTTTTCCACTTGATTTTAGGCCAAATCATCCAGCCCTATTACTAAGTATTTAAATGTACACCTACACTGTAACAAGGACACCATAAACTATAAGCAATGTATGTACTTTTGCTTTTACAGGTGGACCGAAGAAGAATGCAATGAACAAGACAGTGAACCAGAAAGAAGCAGAAAAGGCTCTCTCAAAATGGTTCACGGAGGCTAGAGACAGGTGGAAAGAGAGCAGTTAGATCACAGCCTCCAGGAGTGTGATCAATTTTGTGTCCAAATTGTTGTTGCTATTTTAATGTTATATTGTATGTTCATTATTGTAATTTTTAATGAATTTAAGAATTTTCTATCTCTTCATTGAAATTCTATTAATGTCATTCTATTCCTTTTAAGAAAACGTTATTTTCGTATTATTTTATATAGAAACTAACAGTGACTGTTGAAATCGTGGGACATGAAAGAGTGACAATGATAGAACTGTTGAGGTAATTGACTGCAGATACAGGTGCTGGTCATATAATTAGAATATCATCAAAAAGTTGATTTATTTCACTGATTCCATTCAAAACGTGAAACTTGTATATTATATTCATTCATTACACACAGACTGATATATTTCAAATGTTTATTTCTTATAATTTTGATGATTATAACTGAAAACTACTGAAAATTGCAAATTCAGTATCTCAGAAAATTAGAATATTGTGAAAAGGTTCAATATTGAAGAGACCTGTTGTCAAACTCTAATCAGCTAATGAACTCAAAACACCTGCAAAGGCCTTTAAATGGTCTCTCAGTCTAGTTCTGTAGGCGACACAATCATGGGGAAGACTGCTGACTTAACAGTTGTCCAAAAGACCACCATTGACACCTTGCACAAGGAGGGCAAAACACAAAAGGTCATTGCAAAAGAGGCTGGCTGTTCACAGAGCTCTGTGTCCAAGCACATTAATAGAGAGGCGAAGGGAAGGAAAAGATGTGGTAGAAAAAAGTGTACAAGCAATAGGGATAACCGCACCCTGGAGAGGATTGTGAAACAAAACCCATTAAAAAACGTGGGGGAGATTCACAAAGAGTGGACTGCAGCTGGAGTCAGTGCTTCAAGAACCACTACGCACAGACGTATGCAAGACATGGGTTTCAGCTGTCGCATTCCTTGTGTCAAGCCACTCTTGAACAACAGACATCGTCAGAAGCGTCTTGCCTGGGCTAAAGACAAAAAGGACTGGACTGCTGCTGAGTGGTCCAAAGTTATGTTCTCTGATGAAAGTAAATTTTGCATTTCCTTTGGAAATCAGGGTCCCAGAGTCTGGAGGAAGAGAGGAGAGGCACAGAATCCACGTTTCCACAGTCAGTGATGGTTTGGGGTGCCATGTCATCTGCTGATGTTGGTCCACTGTGTTTCCTGAGGTCCAAGGTCAACGCAGCCATATACCAGGAAGTTTTAAAGCACTTTGTGCTTCCTGCTGCTGACAAACTTTATGGAGATGCAGATTTCATTTTCCAACAGGACTTGGCACCTGCACACAGTGCCAAAGCTACCAGTACCTGGTTTAAGGACCATGGTATCCCTGTTCTTAATTGGCCAGCAAACTCGTCTGACCTTAACCCCATAGAAAATCTATGATGTATTGTGAAGAGGAAGATGCGATATGCCAGACCCAACAATGCAGAAGAGCTGAAGGCCACTATCAGAGCAACCTGGGCTATCATAACACCTGAGCAGTGCCACAGACTGATCGACTCCATGCCATGCCGCATTGCTGCAGTAATTCAGGCAAAAGGAGCCCCAACTAAGTATTGAGTGCTGTACATGCTCATACTCTTCATGTTCATACTTTCAGTTGGCCCAGATTTCTAAAAATCCTTTCTTTGTGTTGGTCTTAAGTAATATTCTCATTTTCTGAGATACTGAATTTGGGATTTTCAGTAGTTGTCAGTTATAATCATCAAAATTAAAAGAAATAATCATTTGAAATATATCAGTCTGTGTGTAATGAATGAATATAATATGCAAGTTTCACTTTTTGAATGGAATTAGTGAAATAAATCAACTTTTTGATAAAATTCTTATTATATGACCAGCACCTGTATTAGAGCCCAAAGGAATATGATTTGACTATGCATGAGAAGAAAGAGAAAAAGAAGATACTGGACAGACTAAAATTAAGAAATGGAAGTATAATGGCAAAAGAGATCAATTACAGCGAGACCGTGTGTCACGAACTGCTCCGAGGCATGAAGGTTGAGGATCTAAGTGCAGCTTTATTGAAAGAATAAACTAGTACAGGCAGAGATCAGGGCTGGCAGCAAACAGGCAAAACGGTAAAACAGGCAATGGTCGGGGCAGGCAGCAAACAGGCAGAAAACAAGAAACAATCAAAGGTCCAAAACACAAATAAACAACGGGAATAACGCTCAGAGATGCAGTGCAACACAAACAAGACTTCGCAATGAGTGAATGGTAAACCAGGGTATAAATAGACAGAAGTGCAACAGATAACAAGACACAGGTGAAAGCAATCATGAATGATGAGTCCAGCAATGGATTATGGGAAGTGTAGTGTGCTGTGTGAAGTCCAGGTGAAGTGGATAGTGTCCTCTAGTGAAGCACGAGGGCACTGCAGCTGACAGACATTACACCGTGGTCTCATTCCTAAATCTGCCAACTTACATCACCGACGAGGAAATAATCAGCTAACTAATAGACTAGTTAGTGACAGCTGCTTCTGCAGTTAAAAGGAGAATGTGGCCCGGGACGGAAATTGTAGATGGACCAAGTTTCCTAAAAGTTAAGTTCATGGACAATGTTACATCACTCCCATATTCAACAAAGTTCAAGACTGTCGGAGGAACCCAGCACTTCCGTGTAATACATGACAGCCAAGTAAAGGTATGTTGCCTGTGCATACAGCCAGGACATATAGTAAAAGACTGCCCAAACTTTAATTGCTTCAAATGCGGCAGAAAAGGACATTATGCATGTGAGTGTATTGAAGAAAAGTGTGCAGTGTGCTGAAAGAAAACCGGATTGTGCGTATGTAGTACAACAGAACAAGACAACGAAAAGGATGATATGGGGGACTCCGCAGATCTGAATGGTGAGGAGGAGGAGACCCCAATACCTAAAGACGAAGAGGGTGAAGTGGAATGGAATGAGCTAGAGAACATAACTGAAGGGAGAGGGCCTGGAGAAAGCAGCAGGAGACAGGATAATGCAAACGAAAAGACGGATAGCAGATCAACAGCCAACTGTGACGGGAGAAATAAGAGGCGAGACAACAAAAAACATCAAGGAATAGAACTTTAAAAAGCAGAAAAAACAACGGGAATGCGAGATGAAAGGGAGGAAAGGGAGAAGAAGAGGAAATGATCATACAAGAGACTACCCTGACAGATCTTGAGGGTAAAACTGGCAAAAATGAGTCCTCTTCTAAGTTACTTAAAAGGTAAATGAAAAAGGGCGAAGAAAGCACCGCCAAAAAGTAAGATGTTGAGACTTTTAATGAGATACATTAATGTTTCTTATGTTATTTTTAATAAGTATTGCTATAAATGAAATATTAAGCATTGCCTGCTTGAATTGTAATGGTCTTAGGGACATGGACAAGTTTAAGCAGATAATCAAATAACTTAAATCCCAGGTAATATGTCTGCAAGAGACAAACTGGACAGATGAGCTAATGGGTAGAATTAAGCATTTTTGGGAAGATGATATATATGTAAATCATGGCACTCAAAAAGACTGTGGGGTAGCAATATTGATTAAGGAAGGGTGGATGTATAATATACAACAAATAAACAAAGATGGAAAAGGGAGGTTACTGGGAATAGATTTTAAACTTCAAAATGATACATATAGATTAATCAATCTGTATGCGCCAAACGTGGAATCTGAAAGAAAGGAGACCTCAATGAAGTTGAAACCTCTATGTACTGTGGGGCATCAGGAGGGTTCCTCACGGAAGAGCAGAGTCACCTTCAGCACCAAGGAGAGCTCCGGGGGGGAAGGCCATGAGATTTCCCCTCCAGGACCAGGGATAGCTCCGCAGACACAGGTGTGACACTTTCCTCTCTGATGAGGAGACTCAGGTGCAAACTATCAGGCCTGTTATTCAGGTTATAATGAAGGAAAAAGCCCGAGCCAGTTGTCTTTTACTGGGGGAGACCCACGCAGAGCAGGAGGTTGTGTTGACTCTCAAACACTGGACCAGCACCATAGGTCCACAGAGGAAGGCTGGCCTCGAGGAGGACGTGAGTAGAACGTGACCCTCCCTGCTAACAATTCTCCTCTGCCTCCTCTCTTTCAGAGCTGAACTGGAGGAAACCAGAACCCAGAGAAGAGCAGAGATATACTTTAGTTAAAGTTATTCCCTACACCTTTTTTCTAAACCTTTTTTCAAATAAAAGAAGCAAGTTTGATTCTGCTCAGACCTCAGCCTCACGTAGTGATTCTTTGCCCAAGCTTAACGCCCCGTTTCTGAGGGTGAAGGTGACATATGGTGGAGAATGCGGGCGCGTCATTGAGCCACGTAGAGGTCAGACCGAGCACTGGACAAGCACGGGAAGCAAGAAGATGGAGGAAGCGCTAACTGCCATCTTGAGAGCCCAAACCACCCTAAACGCGGCTGTAACGGAGCTCTGCAGAAGAACAGAGGCGCAGAGCAAGAGGCCCCAAGATTATCTTACCAAGATGACTAGGGAGGATGATGTTGAAACTTACCTCGACTTGTTTGAGAAGACGGCTCAACGTGAACGGTGGCCTAAGACAGACTGGGCGAACTTATTACTCCCTCTTCTCACTGGGGAAGCCCAGAAGGCATGTCGTGATCTCACTATGCAGGAAGCATCTAACTATGAAGTAATCAAGAGAGCGGTCCTCGCCCAATACGGCCTTAGCCTACCCGCCAAGGCCCAACGTGTGCACAGCTGGGAATGTCAGGCAGCATTACCGGCCAGGGCCCAAGTAACCGCGTTAACACGGATGGTGAGAAGCTGGCTAGACGAAGGAGAGGGGCCAACCGCTGTGGAGAGAGTGGTGATCGATCGGTGTGTTCAGGGTCTACCTGCAGACGCCAAGAGGTATGCGGCCCAGCAAGGACCCCAAAATGTAGAGACCCTAATTGCGCTCCTAGAGAACCACCAAGTAACTGTAAGCCTGATGAGGTCAGAAGTAACCAAACCTTCCTCCTGGAAGCCCAGGCAAGAACGAGAGCCCCCTAAGAAGGCCCCTGAGGCAGCCACTGGAAAATTTCCAAGGGCACCAGGAAACTGGAAGGAAGAGAGGCCTCTGCGAGACTCGGTTGCATTCAGATGCTTTACCTGCGGAAGAGAGGGACACTTGACCCGGGACTGCCCAGGCAGAGATGAGTTGATGCCCACGGCTAGCACCTCAGAAGCTACTAGACGCCCCTGTCACTTCCTTACCACCTGCTGGGCCCAGGAGGGGGCAGCCGCCCCCCGAGTTCCTGTCAAGATCGGGAACCAGGATGCCGAAGCCCTTATAGACTCTGGGAGCATGGTGACCCTGATTCGACCCGAGCTGGCAGGACCTAACCTAGGAAAAGAGATCTCTGTATCCTGCATCCATGGCGAAGCTAGGAATTACCCTACCGCAGAAGTGAGCCTGGTCACCCCTCGAGGGCAGTTCAGAGTACGAGCGGGGGTTGTGGATCACCTGCCGGTCCCGGTCCTGATCGGCCGAGACTGCCAAGCGTTTTCCGCCTACTGGTCCGCTCGAGCCAGGGAAGAGAAGAGACCCCCCCGACGCCGACAAAGAGGCCAGCTTCCCAAACCCGGACCTACTGTACCCTTAGACGAGGCCACAGATGAAGGGGCGACCAGCCCAGAAGAACCTCGCCAGGGAAATAGAGGTGAGAATGACCATTCAGATTCAACGGCCACCGCCTCAGAAGGCACGGCGCGTGGAGGGGCCCTTGAGGACCTAGAGTCGCATGAAGTGTTTTCTGAATTTCCTCCTGCAGAGACCTTCCAGGAGGGGGGGCTAGGGCGATTTGGCACGGCCCAACTGCAAGACCCGGCTCTGGAACAAGCGTGGCAGAGTGTTCAAAAGATTGACGGCCGACTACAAGAGGGGGTGAGTAGGCTGACTTATCCCCATTTCATGATCAGAAATAAATTATTGTATAGAGTGGATCAGCGAAGGGGTGAAGTAGTAGAACAATTGTTGGTCCCTAAGCCGTACACCTCTAAGGTTTTGTATTTAGCCCACACTCACCTGATGGGAGGTCACTTGGCGGCCGAGAAAACCTGGGAGCGGATCGTCACCCGATTTTACGTGCCTGGCATCAGGAGAGCTGTAGAAAACTATTGTCGGCACTGCGCTGAGTGTCAGCTCCACAGCCCCAAGGTAACCTATTGGAATCCCCTTATTCCTTTACCCATAATTGAGATCCCTTTCAGCAGGATTGCCCTGGACATTGTGGGACCCCTGCCGAAATCCAACCGGGGACACCGATACATATTGGTCATTGTGGATTACGCCACCCGGTTCCCGGAAGCGGTACCTCTCCGGTCGGCCACCTCAAAAGCGGTCACCAACGAACTGGTCCAACTCTTCAGCTGGGTGGGAATAGCCGACGAGATCCTCACCGACCAAGGCTCGTGTTTCATGTCCACGGTAATGAGAGAGACCTGTCGACAGCTGAAAGTGAAGCAACTTCGAACCTCCATCTTTCACCCTCAGACCGATGGGTTGGTGGAGAGGTTTAACAAAACTCTCAAGCAGATGTTGCGGAAAGTTATTGATATGGATGGGAAGCATTGGGATCAGCTGTTACCATATGTACTGTTTTCTGTTCGAGAGGTCCCCCAGAGTTCCACCGGTTTCTCCCCTTTTGAACTTCTCTATGGCAGGCGACCCTGTGGGATGCTGGACCTAGCCAAGGAAAGCTGGGAGCAGCAGCCATCCCGTAACCGCACTGTCATCGAGCATGTCGAGCAGATGCACGGCCGAATGGCAAGGGTCTGGCCAATCGTACGAGAACACATGCAGCAAGCCCAACAACAGCAGGCCAGGTTATATAACAGGGGGGCCAGGGTTAGGGAGTTCCACCCAGGTAATAGGGTATTAGTTTTAATCCCATCGGACGAATGCAAATTCCTGGCACGGTGGCTGGGACCATATGAAATCACTGAACAAGTCGGGCCCGTCAACTACAGAGTGCGGCAACCTGGCCGCAGGAAGGCCGAACAGATCTATCACATCAATCTCCTAAAACCGTGGCAGGAACCTATCGTCCCTCCCAGCGAGGTCTTGACAGCCCAGGTCCCACCGCCGATGACCCCAGAGGTGAAGATGGGTGGCCAGCTCTCCCCTAGGCAAAAGCAAGAGTTACGGGAGCTCCTGTGGCGGAATCGTGACGTCTTCTCAGATCTCCCTGGGCGGACCTCCCTCGTAAGTCACGACGTGGTAACAGAACCCGGGAAGATCGTCAGACTCCGGCCCTACCGGATTCCAGAAGCAAAGAGGGAAGCCATCCGGTAGGAGGTAAAGAAAATGCTAGACTTGGGGGTTATAGAGGAGTCCCAAAGTGCGTGGTCAAGCCCCATCGTCCTAGTACCCAAGCCGGATGGAAGCACGCGGTTCTGCAATGACTACAGGAAGCTAAATGAGATTTCCCAATTTGACACCTATCCCATGCCAAGAATAGAGTTGATTGAGCGGTTGGATCCTGCAAGGTTCATCACAACCCTGGACCTCACCAAAGGGTACTGGCAAGTGCCTCTGTCCCACCAGGCCAAACCAAAGATGGCCTTTTCCACTCCTGATGGAACCTTTCAATACCAGGTCCTTCCTTTTGGCATCCACGGGGCCCCCGCCACCTTCCAAAGGCTTATGGATAGAGTCCTCCGCCCCCACCAACAATACGCGTCCGCGTACCTAGATGATATCGTTGTCCACAGCAGGGGCTGGGAAGAGCACCTCCACCATTTAGAGGCCATCCTTCAGGCGCTGCGGTCAGCAACCCTCACAGCCAACCCGAGCAAATGTGCCCTCGCCCAAGAGGAGGCCAACTATCTGGGATACACAGTTGGACGAGGGAATGTAAAACCACAGTCAAAGAAAATTGAGTCTATAGGCACCTGGCCCCAACCCCATACCAAGAAACACGTAAGGACCTTCCTAGGGCTGGCAGGATATTATCGGACGTTCATCCCAAGATTTGCCACTAAGTCAGCACCCCTGGCTGAGTTAACCCGCAAGCACCTCCCAAACCAGATAAAATGGACCAGAGAAGCCGAACAAGCCTTCATGGAGTTGAAACAATCCCTCTGTTGCGAGCCTCTCCTACAATCCCCAGATTTCAGCAAACCTTTTGTTCGTCAGACCGATGCCTCGGCAATGGGGATTGGAGCTGTATTGTCCCAGCTGCAGGATGGCATGGAACATCCCGTTATGTTTATTAGCCGGAAGTTGCTGCCCCACGAGAAGAACTATGCCACAATTGAAAAGGAGTGTCTGGCAATTAAATGGGCGGTGGAAAAACTGAGATACTACCTCTTGGGTCGAAGATTCATCTTGGTAACTGATCATGCTCCACTTAAGTGGATGTCTCAAACCCAAGGAAAAAACGCAAGAGTCACCCGCTGGTTCTTGCAATTGCAAGACTTCCAATTTACAGTGCAACACCGAGCTGGGAGTCTTCATGCAAACGCAGATGCCATGTCCAGAAGACATGAATGCTCTGCGACGAACGCTCCAAACACCTGCTTGGAGCTGGAAAGGGAGGTATGTGGGGCATCAGGAGGGTTCCTCACGGAAGAGCAGAGTCACCTTCAGCACCAAGGAGAGCTCCGGCAGGGAAGGCCATGAGATTTCCCCTCCAGGACCAGGGATAGCTCCGCAGACACAGGTGTGACACTTTCCTCTCTGATGAGGAGACTCAGGTGCAAACTATCAGGCCCGTTATCCAGGTTATAAAGGAAGGAAAAAGCCCGAGCCAGTTGTCTTTTACTGGGGGAGACCCGCGCAGAGCAGGAGGTTGTGTTGACTCTCAAACACTGGACCAGCACCAGAGTTCCACAGAGGAAGGCTGGCCTCGAGGAGGACGTGAGTAGAACGTGACCCTCCCTGCTAACAATTCTCCTCTGCCTCCTCTCTTTCAGAGCTGAACTGGAGAAAACCAGAACCCCGAGAAGAGCAGAGATATACCTTAGTTAAAGTTATTCCCTACACCTTTTTTCTAAACCTTTTTTCAAATAAAAGAAGCAAGTTTGATTCTGCTCAGACCTCAGCCTCACGTAGCGATTCTTTGCCCAAGCTTAATGCCCCGTTTCTGAGGGTGACAGTACAGATAACTGTATAGTGGTGGGGGATTTCAACGTAAAGTGTACAAGGCTTGATATATCTAAAAGTATGTGTTATAATGAGGATACTTCTAGAAAGTGTATAAATTTACTAATGCAGAGTAAGGGTATGGCAGATGCCTGGAGGGAGGAAAACCCTTACAAGAGAGAATTTCAAGATGGCAAACGGTGATGGGTGTTCTTAAACAAAGCAGAATAGATCTATGTTTAGTTAAAAGAGGGATTTTACAATATATAAACGTGAGTTTAGACACCACGTACCACCGCCCTTTCTTTAGTGCATGCCCCTATTTTTACTGTCATCATGGCATTGTCACTTATTCCTGTAAAGTTTTAACTCACGAACGTGGTGTCTAAACTCTGCTTTACTGAAGGAGGATGCATACAAAAGGAGCATAGATAAGTGCATTAAATACGAAATGGAAAACCCCTTATATGAAGAAATTGTATGTGAGTGGTGGGAAATATTAAAAGAGAGAGTTAAAAAAAATAAGTATTAGATATTCAAAACAGAAAAATCATATGAGAAACTGCAAATTAGATACTATGTACCAGTTATTAGGGAAAGAAGCAAAAAAAAAAAAAAACAGAATATACGAAAGAGCTTTTTTGCCAGATAAAAACTGAAATCGAAGCACATGAAAAAGAAAAATGTGAAGGCGCAATTGTGAGAAGCAGGGCACAATACGTATTAGAGGGGAAAGATGTACAAAATACTTCATGAATCTGGAGAACAAAAAACTGGATTTTTTTTTATAACAGAGCTGGAAAATAAAGAAGGGGGAAAAGTTGCGGACTACGTAGAAATAATAGAAGGAGTAGAATCATTTAAAAATATTTAAAAAAAGAAGATATAAAACAAGAAAATGTAGATAAGGTTTTAAACACAGTACTGGCCTTACTGTAAAAGTACTGGCCTTACTGACGAAGATAGGAATATGTGTGAAGGAGATATAACTGTAGAGTAATAAAACAAGCAAAGCCAAATAAAGCCCAGGATCAGATGGGTTAATATATGAGTTTTACAAGACTTTTTAATTAATGGCACCGATATTGTTAAAACTATTTAGGAGTATGGAGGGAAAAAAGGAAGTACCCAAATCAATGTGTCTGGGTATAATAACAAATTTTTTTTTTAAATAAAGGTAACCCACTTAAACTTGAAAATTATAGGCCCTTAAGCCTTTTAAATACAGAATACAAAGTTTTGACCAAACTTTTTGCCAATAGACTCAGAGTTATAGGATCCATAATAGCACCCAACCAAGCTTATAGCATTCCAGGAAGAGATATAACACACACGATCTGCACAATAAGAGATGTCGTAGGGAGAAATGCTGAACGTGATGAATGGAAAACAGTTTTTATTTGGGGATTGTGTAAATTGTAAGGACGTGAAGGTAAACCTCTGTAATTATGTTTTGAGTCATGCCAGATACGCAGATATTGCAAGGTGCAATTTGGCATATTATGAAGGCAAAAATGTAGAAATTTGGACAATGTTTTTAAAAATGCTTAAATGAATGTATGGAAATATGAGTGTTGGTGGAACTAGAAAAGAAGTCAATTGCACCGTGATAGTGGCGTGTGTCTTTGTGCCACAAACTTGTGATGAATTGGATAATGCTTCCTACATGGTGTGATCATGGATCAAATATTTTCTCTGACGTCGCCGGGTAATTTTACCTTTGATGAGCCGAATGCATGGGCGCAATGGACAAGACGCTTTGAGAGATTCAGGCTTGCCTCAGGACTTGCAGACAAAGAGGAAGTATATCAAGTAAATTCACTCCTCTATATTATGGGAGAAAAGAGTGACGGTATCTTGGATACATTGGCATTGACTGAGCAGCAACAGGAGGATTATGAGTCTGTGAAAGTGGCCTTTGAGAATCATTTCATCGGTAAGCACAATATTATTTATGAGCACGCAAAGTTTAATAGCCAATGTCAGCAGCCTGGAGAGTCAGCAGAAAATTTTATTACCGATGTATACAAGTTGGCACAACATTTTAAATAAGGGACACTAGAAGAGGAGATCATCAGAGATCGAATAGTTGTCGGAATTAGAGATTATCTAGAGATTGTCTAAAAGATTGCAGTTGGATCCAGAACTAACACTGGCCAAGACTATAACAGAAGACAACAAGAAGAGGTCAGAAAACAACAGCCAGTAATAAGACAAACAGAAACATTTCAACAAAGTTCTGCTAATGTAGATGTGATAACATCCGGAAAAAAATACAAACTTTCGTATTACTCCATAAAACGGACTCAATGGGCAGCACAGAAAATCCCTCAAAATGGAGTTATAAGATTAAATTGTCAGAAGGGGCTAGGCCCTATGCGCTTTCAGTGCCTCGACGTGTTCCGGTTCCCTTGATGGAAAAAGTATCAGCGGAACTTCAAAGAATGGGAACAGAGGGAGTGATTCGAAGAATAGAACAGCCAACTGAATGGTGTGCTGGAATGGTGGTGGTTTTAAAATCCAACTGTAATGTACAAATTTGTGTAGATCTGACTAAGTTGAATGAGAGTGTTTGCAAGAAAGGCATATACTTCCTGCAGTTTATGATACATTAGCCCAACTCAAAGAAGCTACCATCTTTTCGAAATTAGATGCTACGTCAGGTTTCTTGCAAATCTCTTTACATGAAGAATCTGAGCCTCCAACAACATTTATTACTCCATTGGGACGATATTGCTTTCGTCGTTTGCCATTTGGGATTTCCTCTGCTCCAGAACATTTCCAGCTGAGAATTTCTCAACTTATTGCAAAGATTATTATGTTATTAATTATTGTTATTTTCAGAGCTTTGAATGTACTCCTAATAACTTTAATAACACATTAATTTAGCTCTAACTTTTTTGTTAAGTTTTGCCTAATATTAACTACAATGAAAAGTAATTCAAGTATAACTCTTGCACAGGACTTGGTGTTTCAAATACAAAGGGAATAAAACATGTAGAGCGTTATATATAGCACCCAAAATGAGTTGAAAAATATAGGCACATCGGATACCATCAAAAATCCAAAAGTGCGCAGCCCTTTTAAAATACTTCCTAGAAGGAAGTACCCTTTTTCACAATCAACTTAAATTTCTTACCACTTTCTGCCTGAATGCATGGTCCTTTAGTTTTTTACACAACTCATCCAAGTCTTCAGGCGTATTACATGGCTTGTCCACAATGTCTTGGATTTCTGGCAGTCCAGATGCCATGCTGGTTCTGAGAAGGCGTTCAACGTTGAAGAGCCGTTCTTCAATTTTGTCTAGCTTCAGAAATACATCCCTCTCAAACTTGGAAAAGCTGTAATTTCCTTCTTTAAATAGACAGCACATAAGATTATTGAATTATTCATTGTGTGAATGCCACACGCACACACACACACACACACACACACACACACACACACACACACACACATTTATACCGATCAGGCATAACATTGTGACCACAGATATAACACAGATTATCTCTTGATCACGGCACCTATTAAAGGATGGGATATATTAGGCAGGAAGTGAACATTTTGTCCTGAAAGTTGATGTGTTAGAAACATGATAAATTGGTAAGCGAAAGGATTAGAGCAAGTATGACAAGAGCCAAATTGTGATGGCCAGTCGACTGGGCATCTCTGCAGCTCTTGTGGATGTTCCCAGTGTGCAGTGGTCAGTATCTACCAAAAGTGGTCCAAGGAAGGAACAGTAGTGAACCAGCAACAGGGTCATGTAATACGCCTGAAGACCAACACAATATTAGAAAGGTGCTCGTAATGTTATGCCTGATCGGTGTATATATACACACACACATTTTAGACTTGCCTTGGCCTTGAGTCACAACAGACATGTCTTCCATAGTGTTACTGTCCTCTGTAGCAGTGTTGTCAGCAGAAATGTCTGTTTTTCAAGACAAATAAATCTTAAATAAATATTACCCTTTGTAAAAATGATTGTTAATTACCATCACAACATTGTACAGATGAGACCAATAGACTTTCGGTATTGTCAGCAGGATTTAGCAGTTCTGTAGGATGACCTAAAACAACAGTTTGTGTTTAGCAAGAGGATAAGTCCACAATTTCTCTACAAGATTTGATCCACACCTACAAAACAGACTTTTAAACCTGCTGCTGTCTGTCTGTCATTACTGGCTATTTATACAGTGAAGACTAGTTTACAGTTGAATAGATTATTCTGTTTCTGTTTGAATCCACATTCAAATAATAATAATAATAATAATAACTTCGGTCACACTTTAGAATAGGGACCAATTCTCACTTATTAACTACGACTTTTGCCTCAATAAACTTCTAATTACTGCTTATAAGGTAGTTTTTAGGGTTAGTAGTTTTTAACCTTAATATAAAGTGTAACCATAACTTTTTTTTTGATCACTCCTAGTCTAGGCTATCAACATTGAAGCATACTAAATAAAAGACTCACTTGGTAGACTTGATTCAGCTGCCTGCACTCCCTTCCGTCCTGAAAAGTATTCTGCAGAGGGACTGACTGAAAAAAGAGAGGGACAGTTACTTATTATCAAAGCATTTATCCAAGAGATCAAAATGAAAGTAATACAGTAATTGTGCATTTTGTCATGTACCAAACCCAGGCACGTAATCGGAAATTGGACAGGGACAGATCTGTTTTGCAGCATATTACAATGATTTTTAAACTGTGACATTGAAGACTGGAGAAATTATACTGAAAATTCAGCTTTGATCACAAGAATAAACTACATTTCACTATATAATTCGTATAGAAACTGTTATTTTAACAGTAATAATATTTAATAATATTGCTGTTTTACTGTAAAATAAATGCAGCATTGGTGAACACGAGATTTCAAAAATTAACAAAAAAATCATACAGATCAAAACTTTTGAAAGGTATGTATAACACCGCATCCTAACCAAACGCGATATGATGAGATTCCTGCAATAAGCAATTTGTCTGTCCATACTGAACGCGAAAAAGGGTCGTGGCGCGACAATCAATCACAAAAACGCAGCCAATCAGAACAGTTTTTCTTGGTCCACACACCCTCTCACGCTGCAGCTGAAGAGTGCACGTAGAGAGATGCGTCCTGTTCTCGTGACTTTAGTGATGCCTCACCGGACGCTATGCTATAATTTCAGAATCTAAACGTATGTAATCAAACATATATAGTCTGTCCGCGTCCATGTTTGATGATTAATATTCATGAGGTGCAGAACTTCCATCGAATGAGATCGTTATGTGGGCGGAGCTGTCAGCCGTGACGTCGCAGAAATAGAAACCGTTTCTAAAATGGAAACAGCCATTGCTTGTCGCGCAGCCCAGCCACGGCCGGTTAGGACAAAACCTCAGATTAACATGCAAAAGAAAAAGTGTATGTGTGAAAAAATTACTCACAGGAAGGTCTCAAATAACAACAGCTGTTTTTAGATATCGGTTACCCCGCCTTTAATTGTGCTTTATACGTCAATTAGAGGTGACTAATCAAACATTATAAACGATAATAAGATAAAAAATGATCCCATCTCACTTAATGTGTCCTTTCAGCAAATGAGCAAGTTGATTACAGGCCCTTCAATGAGATGCATCCAAATGGAAGAAAAGGTATGTCTATCAGTGTAATAAGATTTATTGTTTTTACAAAACCACAATGCAGTAAAAAAAGTTTCTTGCCCTAGCTTTACGGTTTTGTAGCTTTGAAGTATAGAACGATGTTGTTGCGTCAGGAGCCAACACGTTAATCAAAACTTAGCTAACCAGCTATGCTTTTTTTCTGTGTTTTTTTTTTTTTTTTGTAGTACCTTCACGCAGCATGGGAGAATACAGTATGTACAATGGTAATAATTCATTGCAAAGACAATGTTGAATTCAAATACATGCAACATGTTTTAAAATCTGTATTTCTTGTATTTAGATTCACTGTAGGAAAGCCATGCCTTTAATGGTAAGTTTAAACAAGCATGTGTTTTTGCCCCGGTTTTTTATATGCATATAGCTTTCTGGCAGTGGGAGATTTGAGGTGTCAATAACCAATTACTGAAATAAATAAATAATAATAAAATATATTAGTGCTGTTCAACGATTACAATAGTTTTCTGTGATTAATCGCATTGTTAAGAGTAACATTCAATAATGAATTCAAAAGTAGTGTATTGTGCACTTTAATTTTAAAAGTACTGCTAAATGAACAAAACACAATAATGTTTGGTTTCATTTAACACTTTAAACAAATAATGTGTAATTAAAGTGTATTTAAAGCAGGTCTTTAACATCTAAATTATTGTACGTAAAAACTGTGTTAATGCATGATAAAATAATTGTCGGTTTTAAAATATTAATGCATTAACGCAATAATAACATGTTGACTTTGCCCAGCTCTAATATAAACTCTTTGTAATGCAAATTAAAATGATAAAAATGTCACACAACTTCACATCTGCTAGACATACTGTACTGTACTAGATTAAGGGTTAAGATTAGGAGACAGTATAAAGGGCGATCATTTTATTGCGGCTGCAATTATCTTAACATATTGATGGCAGGTGATATCATTTCATATGTGGCATTAAAAGAAAGTACATATACATATGTATTCTAATATAAATTAATAATAAATGTGTATGGAAATTTAGAGAAAGGAAAGAAAAAGGAGAGACATAATCGCTTGCATGCTGTTACATTTCTGCGCATTAAAATGAAACGTGTATAGGTATTAAAGTTTTGCGGTTGCATCAATCTGACCTTGTAAAATAATTAGTCGCAATGGCATTTGAGCATTTGACCATTGAGATTAATAAGCATGCAACTTTGCATTGTCCTATTTAATGTAGTTTTCATTATGTGACCAGTTTTGTTATTTTTTGTATTACAGTACTTTTGACATAGTTTGAGTCATTGCATCAACAAATTACAAACAGTGTTTGATCTAAAACACATGGCTGTGTGTCAACGCTGATTGAAATGTTTTTAAAACATTTTTTTGTAGACCCATCAGAGGGACATTTCCTAACTGAACTCACACATGGTAAGAATACATTTCTGTTGGTAATTGTGACAGGGGTTATGTTTTACTTAATGTTTTTTTATTTTTTATTAAAGGTCAGAGAATGCAATCGCCAGATTCAAGACAAATAATTAAAGGCAAGAAATTAAGGATTTTAATCTGCAGTTTTGTGTTTCTCAACTTCTGCTTTTACACTTCAATTCCGGATTGTTTTAGATGTCTGCCTATCCACCTTTTTCTTATGCCCTATGACTCCGCGCAAATTATGGGACTAACAAAAACGGCCTTTTTACGTATTCTGCAGATTTTGTTTATAAGAAAATCGTAAAAGACATATCAGTTGAGACATGTAGTCAAGACTAAATATTCTAATGGATTTTCTGACAGCATATATTTTGACAACATTAAATAATGTTAATGTCTTGTACCTTTATTAAAGATCATAAAGTGAGCACATTCAGTCTAGTGATGTTAAAAGTTTATCTGCTTTCTTGAGATGCATATTTTTAAGTTTGTCTTTTAAAAATTTATAGTTGCTCACTGGAGCTGTTTGTCTTTAGATTTGTGTATAAGCGCTCTTTTTAAATTCAACCTGAATCTGATTTAACTGTAATATTGTTTTAAATAGGGAGACATCTAAAACATTCTGGAATGGGTCAGAGGACAAAAGTTGGTAGTTGTTGGCATAATGTTCTGTTTTTTTACATTGCTTTTACTTTCAGACATAGCATATTCTAAGATGACCGAAACGCTAGCTGAACTTGTGTCTGAAGTAAAAGAACTTCGCCTAGAGGTCCAGGGTTTCATGAGACGGCAGCTACCAATCACTCCTGCCTTACCTCTATCACTTCCATTAAAAAGCTTGACAGAGCTAGAAGAAGCTGAGCAGATTCTTCAGAGTGAGGATGCCAGACGTGTGATGGTAATTCTTATTTTAATTTTTCTCAAAAGCATATTTTTCATTCAACACACGTTTATGTTTCTGTGTAGCCACATGCCATTTTTTTAAACATTTCCATATTCTGCGCAAATATGTATTTGACAACCTCCTAGGTTGGTCGTTTTGCTATTGTGGGAGGAGCATCGGTTGAGGTGCGTATCAGAAGGATGCTGGCCTGTACTTTATCCAATGAGCTTGCCTCTCAGATGAACTGGGCTGGGAAAAAAGTGAAAGATGAGCAGAAACAAAAAACTGCATTCAGAGACACCAGACTGAAGATGTGCATGTTTGGTAAGTAACAGTCAATAATAGAGAAAAAATACAGTTTGATTTCAGTTCAATTTGGTGCATCACTACTTTTTGCTTAGAAAGCAGATAAATAAAAAAAGTTGTAAGAGAATGAGGTTCAGGTATTTGTATTATTAATTTTAAAAAATGGCAGACAAGTTGCATTGATTTGTGACCCTCTGAATCGTAATCGAATCATGAGGCAGGTGAAGATTCACAGATCTAATATTTAGCAAGTGGTAACAACCCTATCCTAAATCACACATAAAACCGATTTTTATAAATCAGTACTTACTTTCATGTAGTTTGAAATCCTAATTAAATCACATTTTTGGAAATCTGTTTGTCTGACCACTCGGATCGGATTTGCATAGCTTTTCTGCTCATTTCACATGTTATATAAAACGTAAGCACATACACAGGGCTCTACACTGCGACCATTTCAGTCGCATTTGCTACTAAAGAATACAGCTGCAGAAGACCGTTTCAAAGCATCATTTCAGTTTTTATAATTGTACTATAATTTATAGGTAGGTGTTTGGGTAAATGTATTAATAGCAGTATAATGCAACCAGTATAAAAACTGCAACACCCAAATGCATCTGCTGGCACAAGAGTTACATTTGGCACTACAATGTACACTGGTGTATTTGTTCACCAAATTTGACTGATCATTGCAAAAGTGACTGGTACTGTACATACTGGCCAATGTATCGATATCAGATTCTTTTTACTCCCTAATATCAGTTTACCTTAAACATAAACATGATCAAATTTTAAGTTGCACTTAATTTTTTTTGTACATGTAACACGAGTCACTAATACCTGTCAAAGGTTTTTAAATATTGTGCAGTTATAAATTACTGCATGCTTTTTTTCAGATGCGTTACAACAGCAAATGAAGGCAGAGAGAAACGAGGCCTCTGAATACATGTTTGCTGTGAATGTGCAAAAATGGCTCCGCTATGCCCCAGAACGGCTTGGAGGCATTGCTCGAAATGAAAATCCCTGAGGTTACTTGTGTGTTTGAACAATTAACTGTGGTTCAGTCTGTACTGGGGTTTTAAATCTTGTTGGTAAGTTCTGTATACTTAAATATTGGTTATTTTGTTGTGATTTATGGCAACCTAGAATTAATTCATTCATGTAAATATTTTTAATTGTCTGTTCTTTTATATATATATATAGTTATATATGTATAACTCTACATTTTAGTACAAATATTACATTATAAGAAAATATTCTTATTATACATGCATACATAAATAAATACATATCTGTAATTTCAAGGATGCTGTATTTACTTGGAGTTTGTGACTTTATGTACAACATTTTTTATGAGTAAGGTCGAATTCCTTTTTTTTGTTGCGTGTCTCCCAACAGGCATCCTATTGGCAATCACATGATTTGAAACATTTCTGACAGAAACACTCCTACAACTACCATGAACTTTTAAAGGTTTAAAAGCAAACATTGAAAGTTTGAAAACTACAGCATAGTATTCTAATATATTTTATAGGTTCCAAGTATGGTCATGAGTGTGTGCATTGTGCTGAACTGGCTTTTTGAATTTTGACATCAACATATGATTGGAAATCCTTATGACATGTGACACTATGAGAGTTATTACTTACAGGATATCTGTCTGATAAAACATTTAAAAAAAAACACATGTTAAAGAAGAAAAAAATCTACTGAGTAAAAAGTATATTTGTCTTTCAAATGTAGTGAAGTTAGTCTCAAGTAAAAAACCCCACTAAAGTACAAATACTAAAAAAGTGTACTGAAGTGCACCTCTGCCTACATACTCTCAATATTTAAAGAATACACAACATGTATATGATTTACTGGAATAGGATCTTACTGTAAATGTAATAGTTTTCAATCGTAGTTCAATGTTAAATGAGTGATTGAAATTAAGTTGAACTAGTATTGATATAATGCCCACCTTGATCTATTTTTCATCATTGAAATAACGTTATTCTAGGGTGCAAACCTGATAAAAAATCAATTATAAAATTTCAACATTGATTCAATGATAATTTGGTTGATGCATTAACCTTGATTCAATGTTGATTCAATGTTGGTCTGCTATCTGGGCTGCTTGTTTTCAATGCTTTATAAACGTGTCTTTTTTTGCTTTTTAAACGGCTCTTCATCTAATTAAGACAAAGATAATTATACCTCAGTACATTTCTTTTAAAATATAAAAAAATCAAATAATAGTAAAAATTAACATTTTACCGTCATTCCAGTCAAGCCTATACCGCGATGGTTTAAATATAGGTCGCTGGGTCGGCTCATCATCGCTCTCTAAGTTCGATGTCACTGTAGCCACCTTAACCTTTTTTTTTTAGCTTCACCATAGTTTTCTTTTGAAAACATATCAGCAAATGGGTTACACATTTTTTGGTTTTACATTAATGGTTTAATTGCAGGGGTTTAATTCACAGACCCCCTCAACCTCCATTTTCAAAAACTCATCGGATCTAGACAAATCGCAATAACCCATATTGGCTCCAAAACGGCGAATCTCGCAGAAAGGTGACAAGTTTGCATCCCTGTATTTGACAATGAATACACTTAATTTAAACAATTAACAACAATTAATTGATCTACGATTGGTCATTGACATACCTGCATATACAAGAACAGACACACTGTATCTCTGCCAGGTCGCCTTGTCAGGCATCTCTGTTTTTTTTACTCCGACCGACACGTTTTTCCGTGGCCAGTAGCAGAAAACAGCCTACATTGAACATATATAAAACAAAGATTATTAAAATCGGGTTTGGGATTACAGACATACAAATGATAAAAACATACATGATGTCTTAGGTCCACCCCCAGAACAGCTAAAATCAAGCACAACTGACAACAATACAGAAAGTGTATTGATCTCTTCTGTACAAAGTTGTAATGGTAATTTAACAATTTATTATGTGTACAAAATTAGATACAGTTGTAATTTCATAACTTTTGTTTACCAATTTAACTTACAATTTTGTATTTCTGTTGACATAAGCATAAACATTTAAACAAATATCTAAATATCAAACAAACAATAAATAAATCAATAAATACATATATTTTGCAAAGGTCCCATTAAATTGTTATAAAGGATTTTTTTATCAGGTAATTAAATTTAATTTAGGAATTCTAATAGCCATAATAAATAGAATATAAAAACCACCTCCAAACCCCCAGCCCCAAACAGAAAGAAACAGTTACAATACCTCTACAGTTTCGTCAAGCCACATACATGGAACTGCCTCCACAGTGTTGTCTTGCTCAAACTTGATTATGGCATAATGGTTGTCTCTGCACTAAAAAGCAGAATATCTCAATTTTAACTCAAAATATACCTGCTAATATGTAAAACCGTGAACCCTTACCCCTGAGTGCTGGCTTGTGCAGATAAAGAGCATTAAAAAATATATCATAAAAAGTCTCTGCACTAAAAAGCAGAATATCTCAATTTTAACTCAAAATATACCTGCTAATGTGTAAAACCGTGAACCCTTACCCCTGAGTGCTGGCTTGTGCAGATAAAGAGCATTAAAATATATCATAAAAAGTGGCAAATGCGCAAACAAAAACAATGGAAAAAGTGGCAGTGTGCACCCAAAAGGTGAGGGGAAAGCAGAATTAAAAAAAGCTGAGAGGAAAATTATTAACTCCAAATTTTACATTTTTAATCACTGAAGACTGTTCGAAACTAACCATATTCGGCTAATTTGAGAAGTTTCAAAAGAATTGAGAACTGGTCAAAATTATATTTAAATTATTTAATGCTAACATTTTTATGACTGAACTATTTTACAGATCAAAATCTTTAGAAAAGATTTATAAAAGCATTTTTAAAGATGCTTTTACGAAGCTACTATAAAGATTTTGTGCTACAGTGAGTAGTTCTCTATTAAGAGAATCAAGAATGTTCCTTAGAATGTCAGTTTAAAATGAGTGTAAAACTGTAAGAATAATTAGGCAGCCATCACTTTCTACCATAAAGGCCTTTCTGACCAGCAGCTCTTGAGGCAGTTTCTTCATTCTTGACTGGCTGATCTTGGCTTTGTAAATGCCAATAAGCTTCGAATCACAGGGATCCACAAAGTAAGGCTCCAGATGGCCATAACACGACAGAGCAATATTTTCTTCCCACTTTCTTCCCCTGGTAAAATGGACACAACCTCACAGCATTCCAGATCACTCAGAGCAAAAACATTGTCTGTTTTTTTATTTCGCAAACTGGTTGCCGGTCTTGACATTTCTTTTTTTCTGCCTGTTTATCTCTCCAAGGCATTTAACAATCTGTGACAGAGGACTCCGGCCAGAGCGAACCAACCTTTTTAGTTGGTGCAAATAGCTTTCAAAACAGAAAGCACTACATTCATCATGGTTGCCAAAAATGTTGGCATCAGATGCAAGATGCAACATAGAGTGTACATTGTACACTAAGAACTCACTGCCGTACACAGCTCTCCCTTGCTCCACAAAGAAGGTCAGCAAATCATTGGCAAATGAATTGTACTCCCTCGCAAGACCTGGACTGACAAGAAAACACAATGCCACACTAAATGCCAAAAAGTGATGAAACATTTTGTCAGGCAAAACACCCTTCAACACAATTTTCCCTGTATAGAGGGCAAACTGGCGCAATTCTGTGGCCTTCCACCTGTCGATGTCTCCTACGTAACGTGGCTTTCTAGCGAATACATTTGGAATGCATGGTCTTAGTGCCACAAGCCTATCACTGACTTGATTGATTTGACTGGATGACAACCTAATTCCCTTAGGCCCACGCAGCCACAATAGAATCAATTTCCTCATAACCCCTAGACAACACTGGTGCATATAGTCAGCAGGACACTGTGTGATCATATCAATTGACATCTGACAAAATGGTGACTCACCTGAAAGGTAGTGTTCTTCTTGAGTCTGCCCTCTGAGTGACTCATCTGTTCTGAGACTTAGATTGTGAATTTTAGGATAAACTACCCTGTGGCCATCCCACAAACCTTTTTGATCACACTTGTCACAACCATAATATCCTGAATATTGCTTGATGTTTTTAACCATAGCTTTAGCTGGTGCATCACAGGTTACACATCGCACAGTCACTCTGATGTTTCTGTTAACGACTTCCAAGCCATTCTCCATCAAATCATGAAGATCTCTTATAACTTTATCTCAAATGGTGGCAGAGATAAATGAATTTAAGTACAGTATATTAAAAATAAAAATATGGATTCAGTACAGTATACAAAAATAATCCCTATTAAAAAACAGCATATGCTGGTTAGGTATGTTTTGAAGCAAGGTAGCTGGTTTGAGCTACCAGCTCAAACAGCTACCTTGCTTTAAAACATACCCAACCAGCATATGGTGGGGGTTTTTCAACAGGGATACAGGCATAATCCGAAAAAACAAACCTTTTGAATTACATAAAGACATTTTTAGATATTTTTACAGATGGTTTGATTGCCCTGTCCACTGGAATTTTGCTTGAGCCAATTATTTCAAACGGTGGCAGTATGTATATTAAAATTATATATTTAAAATTGACATATTGTATATCAAAACATAACATGGGCAAAGAGTATGAAATTGTAAATGTCTAATGAATATCAAACGTCAAACTAACTTTAGCTAACTTTACCGCTTTGGAAAAAATGTGCGACTTTTCTCTGGTCAGCTAATCTTAACCCAGGGATACTGTTAAATTAGGCAATCGGTCCTGGAGAGCCGCGCCAGCAGACTTTAGCTCGATCCAACGATAATCAAACACGACTCTTGCTATCTGGGTTAATAATCCTGAAGACACTGATGAGCTTGTTCAAGTGTGTTTGATTAGGGTTGGAGATATAAACTCTGCTGCAGCTCTAGGCTAGGACCGACGTAACGTTAGCTCAAGAACATGAGTAGCCTTACGTTACATCGCGCTGCAAGAACGTGCTCCAACGAAAACATTTTGATATATCAAAATAGTGAACTAAATTGTACGGGAAAACATCGTCTTAGCAAAAACATCTACGTAATAACGACTGTATTCCTTAGTTTTAAGTAACGTTCCTATAGCCTACTGCTAACATCTCTATGGCGGCAGCAGTTTTCGAGAAAATTAAAGTGACCTATTTTTTGTCAGATATGGTGACCCATACCCGGAATGTGACCTCTACATTTAACCCAACCAGTGAATAGTGAACACACACACTTCAAGTCATGAACACACATACACCGGGGCAGTGGGCAGCTAACACTGCAGCGCCCGGGGAGCAAACGGGGGTAAGGTGCCTTGCTCAAGGACACGTCAGTTGTTCCCTTCCGGTACTGAGAATCGAACCGGCAACCTTCTGGTTACGAGTCCGACTCTCGTAACCAGAACAAACCCAATCATAACCTCATTAAAAACAATAGTAACTGCTGCAAAACTAAGCTAATCACCATTGTGATTAAAGCATTTTTCATACAATCAACAAATTTCACTATTCTTACCTGAAAGTAACTGTAGCTCTATTCGTCCGTTTCCGCTAGTCCCGCTCTTTGATACGCATCACACAGGTGCTCTAAAACCACACCCATACTATGACGTTATCACGGTCATCAGCATCATAAATCCTTAAATGTTTTTCATATTTGTATTTTTTTATTCATATACATTTACAGAAAATAAAAATGCACAGAAATGAATTCACGCATAATGATAACTAGCTCAACCATTTTGCAATGAATGGCTAATGTGAACTGACTGTTTTTATAACTGGATAGCACTCTCCATTCTAATTTTATTCTTTAAAAAAACCTTGTCCATTTTAAATTTGCGCTCTATTCAACACCAGCTTTTCTAATCTTTTTGTTTTCTATCTATTTTCTTTTAATTTATTATACAAGTAAGAAAAGCAAAAAAGCCTCTTATACTTTTTATTTTTTCTATTATATCGTTTTAATTTATTATATAACAAAAAAACTTGCTTCGTGTACTGCATTAAAAGTCACTATATTACTTATATCACTTTATTTAAGATCAAAATTTCTCTGACACTATGTCAGTTTTTTCCCACTCAGTTGCTTGCTCATTTTTCAGATCAGAAATACAATTTTCAAAACTACTTATTCAATCTCCACATCACTTGTGCTCTACTTGTGCACATCATAAAAGCAGTTTATCATTCTATGGAACAAGTTGTAAATGCTTGGTACATTCATATTGACTGAATTGTCTGTGGTTTAATTCCTACATTACCAATTGCTGATTATGTTGCTCAAAATGTATATGGTTCTCTGTCAAACAGTCCTACCCCTCAAAACATTTACATATAGCAAACGCTTTAATCCAAAGCGACTTCCAAATGAGGACAATGAAAGCAATCAAAACCAACAAAAGAGAAATGATTACTGTCCGTTGGCTTAAGTACACTGCAAGTTAAGACGGAATTTAATTATCTGATTGATGGAACTCATTGATATCTTTTTGTTTTTATTTTAAATATAATATGTCACAGCTGTAACGTTTAAAGAATAGTTCACTAACAATACATACAATGAGCCAACTTAAGAACCTACGCAATGGTAACTTTTTCAATGATATTGTCTTTAGAACGTTCTACCAACAATGCAATTATAACTTTTGTAATGCTAACGTTTTCAGAACGCAACATTACCTACGCGATGGTAATGTTTTACATGCTCTTGTTTTTAGAAAGTTCTACTAACAATTAAATTATAACATTTGTAATGCTAAAGTTTTCAGAACGTTACATTACCTACGTGATGGTAATGTTTTATATGCTCTTGTTTTTAGAACGTTCCACTAACAATGCAACTATAACGTTTGTAATTTTAACGTTTTCAGAACGTTACATTACCTACGCGATAGTAACGTTTTATATGCGCTTGTTTTTAGAACGTTCTACTAACAATGCAATTATAAAGTTTGTAATGCTAACCTTTTCAGAACGTTACATTACCTACGCGATAGTAACGTTTTATATGTTCTTGTTTTTAGAACGTTCTACTAACAATGCAACTATAACGTTTGTAATTTTAACGTTGTCAGAACGTTAAATTACCTACGCGGTAGTACCGTTTTATATGCTCTTGTTTTTAGAACGTTCTACTAACAATGCAATTATAACATTTGTAATGCTAACGTGTAAAGAACGTTTATTAATTGCAGATAACGTTAAGAAAACGTTCTACTAATGTCATTGCAAGAACGTTTCTTGATAACTTTCAGAGAACCTTTTAAGAACGTTAGCCAAAGTTATGGGAACGTTTCCTGTTAGCAGGAGGGTGAGAAATTGTCTGGGCATGGAGCTCTCATTTACTCGTTTTACCTGTATCAGTACCGGAGTGTTGTAGATATAACAGTTAAGGTTAAGTTGAAAAAAAAAAACAAACAACATGTATATTTCAGTGTTCGTGGTAAAAAAAAAAATAGCATGATCGCAGGGGACAAGCAGCAAGGTGAAGGGACAGAAACATGCAAAAGAATGAAATGAATTGCGACTTGAATGCTAGAGTATCTTTCAAGGCTCCGTCATTGATTTGTTTAAACGTAAAATGCCCCGGAATATAACACACCAAGGTTTTGCGGGGTGACTCTTGCTGAGCGAAGCAAAACCTTTCAAAAACCATGTCGAGCTGAAAGGCGTTCTTTTGACGTGGGGAACATGAATGGGACACGTAGAGAATTCAAGACACGAAACGAATGTAAAAACGAAAGTTTAATTTGCTATTAATATTAGGCCTGTCTTTAAGACAGTCCAAACAGAAAACGGAGGCAGCGAGGTAGACCGGTGCCGACAGAGCCAGCTGGGTCTGAGCCTTCTTCAAAGATCCCGCTTTTACCGGCAACATTCGCTTACGGCCATACCACCCTGATCACGCCCGATCTTGTCTGATCTCGGAAGCTAAGCCGGGTCGGGTCTGGTTAGTACTTGAATGGGAGACCGCCTGGGAATACCAGGTGCTGTAAGCTTTTGGTCTGGGCTTTTCTTCCACTTTGACACGGACGCCCAATGGGTGCAGTGGTCATCTTCATAGCCTTTTACGCTGCTCTGGGATTCCGCTTTCCGTCCGTGCAGCGTGCCCTGTCTCTATGCTCCAGGTGCGCCGAGGGGCAGCTCAGCCTCGTCCTCCACCGTTGTGCGGCCGGGGGTTTTATTTCTTTCTTTTCGGGCAAACACCGGGGCAGGACGATTTAAAAAAAAAAAGGGACATGTAAAGAATTCTATAGAAGCCGTTTGAGTACAAAATTAATGCTTTATTTGCTGGCTAACAACTGACTTCGAAGCAAGGACGGATGTAAGACACGAAACCAATATTAAATGAAAGTTTAATTTGCTGTTGACATTAAGCCTGTTTTTAGGACTGCTCCAAAGATCTGTCAAAAATCTGCGTGAAGATGGGTGACATGTGCTCCGCACGGACATTCAAGCAGGAGGGAGAGAAATTGTCTGGGCATAGAGCTCTCATTTACTCGTTTTAACTGTATCAGTACCGGAGTGTTGTAGATATAACAGAGAAAGTTAAGTTGAAAAAAACCCAAACAACATGTATATTTCAGTGTTCGTGGTAAAAAAAAAATAATAGAACAATCGCAGGGGACAAGAAGCAAGGTGAAGGGACAGGAACATGCAAAGAATGAAATAAATTGCGACTTGAATGCTAGAGTTTCTTTCAAGGCTCCGTCATTGATTTATTTCAACGTAAAATGCCCCGGAATATAACACGCCAAGTTTTTGCGGGGTGACTCTTGCTGAGCGAAGCAAAACTTTTCAAAAACCACGTCGAGCTGAAAGGCGTTCTTTTGACGTGGGGAACATGAATGGGACACGTAGAGAATTCAAGACACGAAACGAATGTAAAAACGAAAGTTTAATTTGCTATTATTATTAGGCCTGTCTTTAGTCCAAACGGAAAACGGAGGCAGCGAGGCAGACGGGTGCCGACAGAGCCAGCTGGGTCTGAGCCTTCTTCAAAGATCCCGCTTTTACCGACAATATTCGCTTATGGCCATACCACCCTGATCACGCCCGATCTCGTCTGATCTCGGAAGCTAAGCCGGGTCGGGCCTGGTTAGTACTTGAATGGGAGCCCGCCCGGGAATACCAGGTGCTGTAAGCTTTTGGTCTGGGCTTTTCTTCCACTTTGACACGGACGCCCAATGGGTGCAGTGGTCATCTTCATAGCCTTTTACGCTGCTCGGGGATTCCGCTTTCCGTCTGTGCGGCATGCCCTGTCTCTATGCTCCAGGTGCGCCGAGGGGCAGCTCAGCCTCGTCCTCCACCGTTGTGCGGCCGGGGGTTTTATTTCTTTCTTTTCGGGCAAACACCGGGGCAGGACGATTTAAAAAAAAAAGGGACATGTAAAGAATTCTATAGAAGCCGTTTGAGTACAAAATTAATGCTTTATTTGCTGGCTAACAACTGACTTCGAAGCAAGGACGGATGTAAGACACGAAACCAATATTTAATGAAAGTTTAATTTGCTGTTGACATTAAGCCTGTTTTTAGGACTGCTCCAAAGATCTGTCAAAAATCTGCGTGAAGATGGGTGACATGTGCTCCGCACGGACATTCAAGCAGGAGGGAGAGAAATTGTCTGCATGGAGCTCTCATTTACTCGTTTTACCTGTATCAGTACCGGAGTGTTGTAGATATAACAGAGAAAGTTAAGTTGAAAAAAAAACCAAACAACATGTATATTTCAGTGTTCGTGGTAAAAAAAAAAATAGCACGATCGCAGGGGAAAAGCAGCAAGGTGAAGGGACAGGAACATGCAAAGAATGAAATAAATTGCGACTTGAATGCTAGAGTTTCTTTCAAGGCTCCGTCATTGATTTATTTCAACGTAAAATGCCCCGGAATATAACACACCAAGTTTTTGCGGGGTGACTCTTGCTGAGCGAAGCAAAACTTTTCAAAAACCACGTCGAGCTGAAAGGCGTTCTTTTGACGTGGGGAACATGAATGGGACACGTAGAGAATTCAAGACACGAAACGAATGTAAAAACGAAAGTTTAATTTGCTATTATTATTAGGCCTGTCTTTAGTCCAAACGGAAAACGGAGGCAGCGAGGCAGACGGGTGCCGACAGAGCCAGCTGGGTCTGAGCCTTCTTCAAAGATCCCGCTTTTACCGACAATATTCGCTTATGGCCATACCACCCTGATCACGCCCGATCTCGTCTGATCTCGGAAGCTAAGCCGGGTCGGGCCTGGTTAGTACTTGAATGGGAGCCCGCCCGGGAATACCAGGTGCTGTAAGCTTTTGGTCTGGGCTTTTCTTCCACTTTGACACGGACGCCCAATGGGTGCAGTGGTCATCTTCATAGCCTTTTACGCTGCTCGGGGATTCCGCTTTCCGTCTGTGCGGCGTGCCCTGTCTCTATGCTCCAGGTGCGCCGAGGGGCAGCTCAGCCTCGTCCTCCACCGTTGTGCGGCCGGGGGTTTTATTTCTTTCTTTTCGGGCAAACACCGGGGCAGGACGATTTAAAAAAAAAAGGGACATGTAAAGAATTCTATAGAAGCCGTTTGAGTACAAAATTAATGCTTTATTTGCTGGCTAACAACTGACTTCGAAGCAAGGACGGATGTAAGACACGAAACCAATATTTAATGAAAGTTTAATTTGCTGTTGACATTAAGCCTGTTTTTAGGACTGCTCCAAAGATCTGTCAAAAATCTGCGTGAAGATGGGTGACATGTGCTCCGCACGGACATTCAAGCAGGAGGGAGAGAAATTGTCTGCATGGAGCTCTCATTTACTCGTTTTACCTGTATCAGTACCGGAGTGTTGTAGATATAACAGAGAAAGTTAAGTTGAAAAAAAACCAAACAACATGTATATTTCAGTGTTCGTGGTAAAAAAAAAAATAGCACGATCGCAGGGGAAAAGCAGCAAGGTGAAGGGACAGGAACATGCAAAGAATGAAATAAATTGCGACTTGAATGCTAGAGTTTCTTTCAAGGCTCCGTCATTGATTTATTTCAACGTAAAATGCCCCGGAATATAACACACCAAGTTTTTGCGGGGTGACACTTGCTGAGCGAAGCAAAACTTTTCAAAAACCACGTCGAGCTGAAAGGCGTTCTTTTGACGTGGGGAACATGAATGGGACACGTAGAGAATTCAAGACACGAAACGAATGTAAAAACGAAAGTTTAATTTGCTATTATTATTAGGCCTGTCTTTAGTCCAAACGGAAAACGGAGGCAGCGAGGCAGAATGGTGCCGACAGAGCCAGCTGGGTCTGAGCCTTCTTCAAAGATCCCGCTTTTACCGACAATATTCGCTTACGGCCATACCACCCTGATCACGCCCGATCTCGTCTGATCTCGGAAGCTAAGCCGGGTCGGGCCTGGTTAGTACTTGAATGGGAGACCGCCTGGGAATACCAGGTGCTGTAAGCTTTTGGTCTGGGCTTTTCTTCCACTTTGACACGGACGCTCAATGGGTGCAGTGGTCATCTTCATAGCCTTTTACGCTGCTCGGGGATTCCGCTTTCCGTCCGTGCGGCGTGCCCTGTCTCTATGCTCCAGGTGCGCCGAGGGGCAGCTCAGCCTCGTCCTCCACCGTTGTGCGGCCGGGCGTTTTATTTCTTTCTTTTCGGGCAAACACCGGGGCAGGACGATTTAAAAAAAAAAAGGGACATGTAAAGAATTCTATAGAAGCCGTTTGAGTACAAAATTAATGCTTTATTTGCTGGCTAACAACTGACTTCGAAGCAAGGATGGATGTAAGACACGAAACCAATATTTAATGAAAGTTTAATTTGCTGTTGACATTAAGCCTGTTTTTAGGACTGCTCCAAAGATCTGTCAAAAATCTGCGTGAAGATGGGTGACGTGCTCCGCACGGACATTCAAGCAGGAGGGAGAGAAATTGTCTGCATGGAGCTCTCATTTACTCGTTTTACCTGTATCAGTACCGGAGTGTTGTAGATATAACAGAGAAAGTTAAGTTGAAAAAAACCCAAACAACATGTATATTTCAGTGTTCGTGGTAAAAAAAAAAATAGCACGATCGCAGGGGAAAAGCAGCAAGGTGAAGGGACAGGAACATGCAAAGAATGAAATAAATTGCGACTTGAATGCTAGAGTTTCTTTCAAGGCTCCGTCATTGATTTATTTCAACGTAAAATGCCCCGGAATATAACACACCAAGTTTTTGCGGGGTGACTCTTGCTGAGCGAAGCAAAACTTTTCAAAAACCACGTCGAGCTGAAAGGCGTTTTTTTGACGTGGGGAACATGAATGGGACACGTAGAGAATTCAAGACACGAAACGAATGTAAAAACGAAAGTTTAATTTGCTATTATTATTAGGCCTGTCTTTAGTCCAAACGGAAAACGGAGGCAGCGAGGCAGACGGGTGCCGACAGAGCCAGCTGGGTCTGAGCCTTCTTCAAAGATCCCGCTTTTACCGACAATATTCGCTTACGGCCATACCACCCTGAGGGCGCTAGAGAGCAACCAGGAAGTGTTTGGCTGCAGTTGGGAGAGGAAGTCTCTCCTCTATTTTGAGTTTTTTTTTTTGTGTGTGTTTTCTGAAGGTTATTAGCTTTTTCTTACTTTTTACTTAGCAGTATTTTGAGTTAAAAAACCACCTAACAGCAGCATTTTGCTGACTGGAGGGTGGTTAAGCCTTTTTTGTTTTCATTTTTTTATGGAAATGAAGGACAGATCAATGGATTATGACACTGGACTGGCCGAAGAAACACTGATGGTTAATGATTCTGGACTGGAAGGAGAAACAAGCATGGCAAACGATAATGGACTGGCACGAGGTACACGCAAGGCTAACGACACCGGAAGGGCAGGAGGAACAAGTACGGCAGACGACAATGGACTGGCAGGAGGAACAAGCATGGCAAACGACAATGGACTGGCACGAGGAACAAGCACGGCAAACGACAATGGACTGGCACGAGGAACAAGCACGGCAAACGAAAACGGACTGGCACGAGGACCACGCAAAGTTAACGACACTGAACTGGAAAAACGACTACGAGCTGGAAAGGAAAGAAACTAAGTAAGGAACAATTTTACTGAGAGGAAATATTTAAAAGAAGCCACGGTGATCGTGAATGTGGAAAATGTGAATGAAGGGAGAGCGGAGGACATTATTAAAGCGGTAATAGAAAAATGTGGACATGGGAAAATTTTAGCTGTAAGACCAAGACAAGGGAAGGAATATGAACTGACGATGGAAAAGGAGGAGGAGTGTGATAAACTGATGGATGGTCTGAGAGTGAGAGGAATTGTATGTGAGGTGAAAAATCTACACAACCGGGATTATGTTGTTTCCTTCATGCACCTGCCCGTCTACCTGGAAGACAGCAAAATTTTAGAAAAATTGGATGGTTGGGGTGTTGAGCCCATGACAAAAATTAAAAGACGATGCTACCAGGGCACTGACATTGAGGATGGAACGAGGTTCCTAAAAGTTAGATTCCCCAAGGAGGTGGCATCATTGCCATATAGCACAAAGCTGGAGACAGCCGAAGGGCCACAACACTTCCGGGTAATGCACAGTCAGCAGGTGAAAACTTGTAGGCTGTGTATGAGCCCGGAGCACCTGCTGAAGGACTGCCCAAACTTCAAGTGCTACAAATGCGAGGAACGAGGCCACTTTGCAAGAGATTGCAATGCTGTCAGGTGCCCGGAGTGCGAAGAGATTTTAAATAAATGTGAATGTTGGATGGAGGGAGAGGAAGGAGGAAAGGAAAAACAGGTGGACGGACAGGTGCATGAAGGAAACAATGAGGAGGATGAACAAACTGATGGAGGACGGGAGGAACAAGGACTACAACAAAAGGAAACGAAAGAAACAACGAGCAACCGAGAAAAAGAGGACAACGGGAATAATATTGAAGGAACAATGGAGCAGGACAGTCAAATGATGGAAATGGAGATATTGGGCGTGGAGGGAGATGAACAAAGAATGGTAGATCAAAACAAAGAAACAGACAGTGAAGAGGAAACCAAGATGGACAGTATCGAAACAGAGATGAGAGGATATACAAGAAGAAGAACACTTAAGGTAAAACCAAATTTGGAAGGTGCAAGAAAAAAGACAAAAGCTAACAGATTTGATGTGTTAAGGGGCCTGGAGGGAGAAACTGACAAATAATGTCTTTTAAATATTTATTTTGTTTTTTTGCCTTTAATGGTTTTAAGTTGTGTTACTTTTAATGCAAGAGGACTGATGGACATGCGTAAATTTGGGAAAGTACAGGAAAAATGTAAAAGCCAAGACATTATTGCATTACAAGAAACAAACTGGAATGAAAATGTGATGTTTGATTTTAAAAAGAGATGGGATGGAGGTATTTTATATAACAATGGAGATGGGAGATTTGGGAGAGGTGTGGCTTTTTTAATGAAAGATGATGTTTTTAAAGTAAGTAAAATTGTATACAAAGATAAGATGGGGAAATGTTTAGCGGTTGAGACAAAATATGAAGGAAGAGATTTGATTTTAGTAAATGTACATGCACCGGTGGGGGAGAAGGAAAAGAAAGAGTTTTTTAATGTTTTAAGGAATATTGTTGAAAAGTACAGAGAAATAATAATGATGGGGGATTTTAATACTGTTTTTAGTAAACAGGACATGGCTGAAGGAATGGTTTTTAAAAGTGATACGGGAAGAAAAGAATTAAAAATTTTGATGGATGAAAATAATATAATTGATGTTTGGAGAGAAAGAAATGAAAGGAAAAAAGAATTTTCAAGGAGACAAATAGTGGGGAATTTCATATGCCAAACTAGAATTGATTTTGTTTTATGTAGCAGAAATGTGGAGAATTTTATTGAAAAGATCAGGTATGAGGAAACAAGTCTTAGTGATCATAAATTTTTATTTTTTATATTGGACTGGAATAAAATGCAAAGAGGGCCGGGAGTATGGATTTTAAATACACAGATTTTAAAGAATGAAGGTTATATTGAAAATGTTAAAGAAATCATAGAGAAGGAGAAGGAAAACGGAATGTATGAAGAGGACAAGAGAATATGGTGGGAAAATGTAAAATTTCTTATAAAAAAATTCTCTATAAAATATTGTAGCTTAATGCAGAAATACAAAAGGTACAAAGAAAGAGGATAAAAGAAGGTTTGGAATTGGAATTGAATAAAGACAATAAGGATGTAGAAAAGATAAAGGAAATGGAGGGAAAACTGAAAGACATAGAGGAAAAACAATATAAGGGGCGAGGCTCAGAAGCAAAGCTAAATATGTGGTGGAGGGGGAAAAATGCACAAAATTCTTTTTTGATTTGGAAAAACAGAAAGGGAAAGCTGAAACGTTAAAAGAGATAAGAGGAAAAAATGGAGAAATCGTTGAAGGGAATGAAAAGATTTTAGAAGAAATAAAGTATTTTTATGAGGATCTGTTTAGTGCAAGAGGTGTGGAAGAGGAGGAAAAAAAGAAACTGTTGAATCAGATTAAAACAAAAATAAGCAAGGAAGACAAAGAAGAGTGTGACCAAGAAATCAGAGAAGAAGAGATTGAAAGAGCAATAGATGAACTAAATAAAAAGAAAAGTCCAGGAATAGATGGTTTGGGAACTGAATTTTATGTTTGTTTTAAAGGAGTTTTAACCAAGGTTTTAACCGAGGTTTTTAAAGACATTTTTGAAAAAGGAGAAATTAATGAGAGAACAAGGATGGGTTTAATGAAATTAATATATAAAAAGAAAGGAGAAAAAGTAGATTTAAAAAACTACAGGCCAATTACGATGTTGAATACAGATCTTAAAATTTTAGCCAAGGTTTTAGCGAACAGGTTAAAAGAAATAATACCAAGTATAATTACAACAAACCAAGCATATGGAGTTAAAGGAAGGGATATAGCGGACATAACGATGAGTATAAGAGATATGATGTGGTATATGAAGGATAAAAGGGAAGAAGGATATGTAATCAGTCTAGACTTTGAGAAAGCGTTTGATAGGGTTGAGCACAATTATTTATTTGAGGTTTTAAGGAGCTTTGGGTTTGGGGAGAATTTTACGAAATGGATTGAGATTTTATACAAAGGAGCATTAACAAAGATAAAATGTAATGGTTTTTTAACAGATTGTTTTAAAATCACACGATCGATCAGACAGGGGTGTCCACTTTCATCTTTGCTGTACTCACTCGTATCAGAACCGCTGGGACTACTTATCAAACAAAAGGAAGGAATAACAGGAATAGAGATTGAAAAAAACGAAGCAGAGGGAAAGGTTTTCCAATACGCTGACGATACGACGATAATTGTAAAGACTAAAGAAAGCGTTAAAGAAGTAATGAATATGGTGAATGAATACTGTAGAGGGTCTGGAAGCAAAATAAATGAGGATAAGACGATGTATATGAGATTTGGAAAAGCTATGGTTTTAAAGGATTGTTTTAACTTCAAAGAAGTGGAGGAAATGCGGATTTTAGGAATTTTAATGGGGAAAAACGAGAAGAAAACAAGAGATGAAATGTGGGAACAACTGATAACGGAGATAGAGAGAAAGTTGAATTTTTGGAAACTGAGGACTCTAAACTTGAAGGGGAAGGTTTTAATATTGAATGTTTTAATGGTTTCGAAATTGTGGTATGTGTTATATGTTTCTGAAATGCCTGTATGGACTGAGAAGAGGTTGAAGAAATGTTTTATTGATTTTTTATGGGAGGGAAAACCTGCAAGAATTGCTTATAACACAATTTTAGGGGAAGTGGAAAAGGGGGGTCTGGGTTTAATGGATGTGGAACAACGGAAAAATGCTCTGAGAGTGAAAATTGTAAAGAAATACCTAAACGGAGAAAATAAGACTGAGTGGAAGAAAACATTGAGGTATTTTTTAAATAGATGTGGCGATTTTAACATGGGAGAGGACATACTTTGGATGAAAACAAAAGTTTGGATGACAGAAAAGCTACCTGGATTTTATCGAGAAATGTTTAATGCTTGGGGAAAGCTTTTATTAAAAATTGAGTACGAGCCACATGGGAGAGAGACAATTTTAAACCAACCCCTGTTTTTAAATAGCTACATTTTAAAACAAGGAAAAGAACTGTTTTTTAAGAAATGGATGGAAGTTGGAATCACTAAAGTAAAAGATGTCTTATATGAGTTCAAAGAAGGTTTTTTACAAACGCAATATATTGTGGACACGATGGAGGAGGCAAAGGAAGAATATAATGTACAGGAAATAACAAATAAATTTGAAGACATTAAGAACGCAATACCAAAAAAATGGATTCAAAGTATAGAGTGTATGGAAGAAGAGCCAAAAGAGAAAAACATTTCTGTGAAATTAGGGGGGAAAATGCATGATTTTAAAGAATGTACTATAAAAGTGTTTTATTGTGTTTTTAGAGATGGTGTTTTCAAAGAGCCAGTTGCAAATAAGTACTGGGTGGAAAAATTCAAAGACTTAAAAGAAGAGTGTATATGGAAAAATATGAGAGGGAAATGTGTGGAGATAAAGTTGGAAGGTTTGGAATATTTTATAAGACACAAAGTGGTTTTTACTGATTTTATTTTAAATAAGATTGGGATGGAACAGAGTGCTTTGTGTAAAGTGTGTCAAGAAAAAGAAGAATGGATTTTACATATGTTTTTATATTGTAAAGAACTGCGAGAATTTTTAAGGAAATGCAAACATGTGGTGAAAGATTTGACTGAGGAATGGGACGAAAATGCAATGGAATGGGACAGAGTGGTGATGTTTGGTTGGGAAAAGAAATGTGAAAACAAAAAGTTTATAAATCTGTGGCTGATGTTAATGAAAAGTGCAATCTGGGAAAGAAGAACTGTGGCTAAAAGGAAAAAATTATTTTGGATGTTTGGACTGTGTTGAAAAGAAAAACAGAATTATACATGAAAAGACTGTATGTGTATTTTAAATGTGAAAATATGTTGAATGCTTTTTATCATGTTTTTACACCACAAGTCTATTGTGTTTTAAATGCTCTTAAGTGGAATTTGCCAGAGAATGAAAGAGATTTCAGATTTTTGTTTATCTGTTTATTTTGTGTTGTGTTGATTTGTTTTAATTTTTTCTAATAAAAAAAAAATAAAATAAATAAAAAATAAAAATCACGCCCGATCTCGTCTGATCTCGGAAGCTAAGCCGGGTCGGGCCTGGTTAGTACTTGAATGGGAAACCGCCCGGGAATACCTGGTGCTGTAAGCTTTTGGTCTGGGCTTTTCTTCCATTTTGACACGGACGCCCAATGGGTGCAGTGGTCATCTTCATAGCCTTTTACGCTGCTCGGGGATTCCGCTTTCCGTCCGTGCGGCGTGCCCTGTCTCTATGCTCCAGGTGCGCCGAGGGGCAGCTCAGCCTCGTCCTCCACCGTTGTGCGGCCGGGGGTTTTATTTCTTTCTTTTCGGGCAAACACCGGGGCAGGACGATTTAAAAAAAAAAAGGGACATGTAAAGAATTCTATAGACGCCGTTTGAGTACAAAATTAATGCTTTATTTGCTGGCTAACAACTGACTTCGAAGCAAGGACGGATGTAAGACACGAAACCAATATTAAATGAAAGTTTAATTTGCTGTTGACATTAAGCCTGTTTTTAGGACTGCTCCAAAGATCTGTCAAAAATCTGCGTGAAGATGGGTGACATGTGCTCCGCACGGACATTCAAGCAGGAGGGAGAGAAATTGTCTGGGCATGGAGCTCTCATTTACTCGTTTTACCTGTATCAGTACCGGAGTGTTGTAGATATAACAGAGAAAGTTAAGTTGAAAAAAACCCAAACAACATGTATATTTCAGTGTTCGTGGTAAAAAAAAAAATAGCACGATCGCAGGGGAAAGCAGCAAGGTGAAGGGACAGGAACATGCAAAGAATGAAATAAATTGCGACTTGAATGCTAGAGTTTCTTTCAAGGCTCCGTCATTGATTTATTTCAACGTAAAATGCCCCGGAATATAACACACCAAGTTTTTGCGGGGTGACTCTTGCTGAGCGAAGCAAAACTTTTCAAAAACCACGTCCAGCTGAAAGGCGTTCTTTTGACGTGGGGAACATGAATGGGACACGTAGAGAATTCAAGACACGAAACGAATGTAAAAACGAAAGTTTAATTTGCTATTATTATTAGGCCTGTCTTTAGTCCAAACGGAAAACGGAGGCAGCGAGGCAGACGGGTGCCGACAGAGCCAGCTGGGTCTGAGCCTTCTTCAAAGATCCCGCTTTTACCGACAATATTCGCTTACGGCCATACCACCCTGATCACGCCCGATCTCGTCTGATCTCGGAAGCTAAGCCGGGTCGGGCCTGGTTAGTACTTGGATGGGAGACCGCCAGGGAATACCAGGTGCTGTAAGCTTTTGGTCTGGGCTTTTCTTCCACTTTGACACGGACGCCCAATGGGTGCAGTGGTCATCTTCATAGCCTTTTACGCTGCTCGGGGATTCCGCTTTCCGTCCGTGCGGCGTGCCCTGTCTCTATGCTCCAGGTGCGCCGAGGGGCAGCTCAGCCTCGTCCTCCACCGTTGTGCGGCCGGGGTTTATTTCTTTCTTTTCGGGCAAACACCGGGGCAGGACGATTTAAAAAAAAAAGGGACATGTAAAGAATCTATAGAAGCCGTTTGAGTACAAAATAATGCTTTATTTGCTGGCTAACAACTGACTTCGAAGCAAGGACGGATGTAAGACACGAAACCAATATTAAATGAAAGTTTAATTTGCTGTTGACATTAAGCCTGTTTTTAGGACTGCTCCAAAGATCTGTCAAAAATCTGCGTGAAGATGGGTGACATGTGCTCCGCACGGACATTCAAGCAGGAGGGAGAGAAATTGTCTGGGCATGAGCTCTCATTTACTCGTTTTACCTGTATCAGTACCGGAGTGTTGTAGATATAACAGAGAAAGTTAAGTTGAAAAAAACCCAAACAACATGTATATTTCAGTGTTCGTGGTAAAAAAAAAAATAGCACGATCGCAGGGGACAAGCAGCAAGGTGAAGGGACAGGAACATGCAAAGAATGAAATAAATTGCGACTTGAATGCTAGAGTTTCTTTCAAGGCTCCGTCATTGATTTGTTTCAACGTAAAAAGCCCCGGAATATAACACACCAAGTTTTGCGGGGTGACTCTTGCTGAGCGAAGCAAAACTTTTCAAAAACCACGTCGAGCTGAAAGGCGTTTTTTTGACGTGGGGAACATGAATGGGACACGTAGAGAATTCAAGACACGAAACGAATGTAAAAACGAAAGTTTAATTTGCTATTAATATTAGGCCTTCTTTAGTCCAAACGGAAAACGGAGGCAGCGAGGCAGACGGGTGCAGACAGAGCCAGCTGGGTCTGAGCTTTCTTCAAAGATCCCGCTTTTACCGACAACATTCGCTTACGGCCATACCACCCTGATCACGCCCGATCTCGTCTGATCTCGGAAGCTAAGCCGGGTCGGGCCTGGTTAGTACTTGATGGGAGACCGCCTGGGAATACCAGGTGCTGTAAGCTTTTGGTCTGGGCTTTTCTTCCACTTTGACACGGACGCCCAATGGGTGCAGTGGTCATCTTCATAGCCTTTTACGCTGCTCGGGGATTCCGCTTTCCGTCCGTGCGGCGTGCCCTGTCTCTATGCTCCAGGTGCGCCGAGGGGCAGCTCAGCCTCGTCCTCCACCGTTGTGCGGCCGGGGGTTTTATTTCTTTCTTTTCGGGCAAACACCGGGGCAGGACGATTTAAAAAAAAAAAAGGACATGTAAAGAATTCTATAGACGCCGTTTGAGTACAAAATTAATGCTTTATTTGCTGGCTAACAACTGACTTCGAAGCAAGGACGGATGTAAGACACGAAACCAATATTAAATGAAAGTTTAATTTGCTGTTGACATTAAGCCTGTTTTTAGGACTGCTCCAAAGATCTGTCAAAAATCTGCGTGAAGATGGGTGACATGTGCTCCGCACGGACATTCAAGCAGGAGGGAGAGAAATTGTCTGGGCATGGAGCTCTCATTTACTCGTTTTACCTGTATCAGTACCGGAGTGTTGTAGATATAACAGAGAAAGTTAAGTTGAAAAAAACCCAAACAACATGTATATTTCAGTGTTCGTGGTAAAAAAAAAAAATAGCACGATCGCAGGGGAAAGCAGCAAGGTGAAGGGACAGGAACATGCAAGAATGAAATAAATTGCGACTTGAATGCTAGAGTTTCTTTCAAGGCTCCGTCATTGATTTTATTGATTTACGCTGCTCGGGGATTCCGTTTTCCGTCCGTGCGGCGTGCCCTGTCTCTATGCTCCAGGTGCGCCGAGGGGCAGCTCACCTCGTCCTCCTCCACCGTTGTGCGGCCGTGGTTTTTTATTTCTTTCAATATTAAATGAAAGTTTAATTTGCTGTTGACATTAAGCCTGTTTTTAGGACTGCTCCAAAGATCTGTCAAAAATCTGCGTGAAGATGGGTGACATGTGCTCCGCACGGACATTCAAGCAGGAGGGAGAGAAATTGTCTGGGCATGGAGGTCTCATTTACTCGTTTTACCTATATCAGTACCGGAGTGTTGTAGATATAACAGAGAAAGTTAAGTTGAAAAAAACCCAAACAACATGTATATTTCAGTGTTCGTGGTAAAAAAAAAAATAGCACGATCGCAGGGGACAAGCAGCAAGGTAAAGGACAGGAACATGCAAAAGAATGAAATAAATTGCGACTTGAATGCTAGAGTATCTTTCAAGGCTCCGTCATTGATTTGTTTAAACGTAAAAAGCCCCGAATATAACACACCAAGGTTTTGCGGGGTGACTCTTGCTGAGCGAAGCAAAACTTTTCAAAAACCACGTCGAGCTGAAAGGCGTTCTTTTGACGTGGGGAACATGAATGGGACACGTAGAGAATTCAAGACACGAAAGGAATGAAAAACGAAAGTTTAATTTGCTATTAATATTAGGCCTTCTTTAAGACAGTCCAAACGGAAAACGGAGGCAGCGAGGCAGACGGGTGCAGACAGAGCCAGCTGGGTCTGAGCCTTCTTCAAAGATCCCGCTTTTACCGGCAACATTCGCTTACGGCCATACCACCCTGATCACGCCCGATCTCGTCTAATCTCGGAAGCTAAGCCGGGTCGGGCCTGGTTAGTACTTGATGGGAGACCGCCTGGGAATACCAGGTGCTGTAAGCTTTTGGTCTGGGCTTTTCTTCCACTTTGACACGGACGCCCAATGGGTGCAGTGGTCATCTTCATAGCCTTTTACGCTGCTCGGGGATTCCGCTTTCCATCCGTGCGGCGTGCCCTGTCTCTATGCTCCAGGTGCGCCGAGGGCAGCTCAGCCTCGTCCTCCACCGTTGTGCGGCCGGGGGCTTTATTTCTTTCTTTTCGGGCAAACACCGGGGCAGGACGATTTAAAAAAAAAAGGGACATGTAAAGAATCCTATAGACGCCGCCGTTTGAGTACAAAATTAATGCTTTATTTGCTGGCTAACAACTGACTTCGAAGCAAGGACGGATGTAAGACACGAAACCAATATTAAATGAAAGTTTAATTTGCTGTTGACATTAAGCCTGTTTTTAGGACTGCTCCAAAGATCTGTCAAAAATCTGCATGAAGATGGGTGACATGTGCTCCGCACGGACATTCAAGCAGGAGGGAGAGAAATTGTCTGGGCATAGAGCTCTCATTTACTCGTTTTACCTGTATCAGTACCGGAGTGTTGTAGATATAACAGAGAAAGTTAAGTTGAAAAAAACCCAAACAACATGTATATTTCAGTGTTCGTGGTAAAAAAAAAATAGCACGATCGCAGGGGACAAGCAGCAAGGTGAAGGGACAGGAACATGCAAAAGAATGAAATAAATTGCGACTTGAATGCTAGAGTATCTTTCAAGGCTCCGTCATTGATTTGTTTAAACGTAAAAAGCCCCGGAATATAACACACCAAGGTTTTGCGGGGTGACTCTTGCTGAGCGAAGCAAAACTTTTCAAAAACCACGTCGAGCTGAAAGGCGTTCTTTTGACGTGGGGAACATGAATGGGACACGTAGAGAATTCAAGACACGAAACGAATGTAAAAACGAAAGTTTAATTTGCTATTAATATTAGGCCTTTCTTTAAGACAGTCCAAACGGAAAACGGAGGCAGCGAGGCAGACGGGTGCAGACAGAGCCAGCTGGGTCTGAGCCTTCTTCAAAGATCCCGCTTTTACCGGCAACATTCGCTTACGGCCATACCACCCTGATCACGCCCGATCTCGTCTGATCTCGGAAGCTAAGCCGGGTGGGCCTGGTTAGTACTTGGATGGGAGACCGCCTGGGAATACCAGGTGCTGTAAGCTTTTGGTCTGGGCTTTTCTTCCACTTTGACACGGACGCCCAATGGGTGCAGTGGTCATCTTCATAGCCTTTTACGCTGCTCGGGGATTCCGCTTTCCGTCCGTGCGGCGTGCCCTGTCTCTATGCTCCAGGTGCGCCGAGGGGCAGCTCAGCCTCGTCCTCCACCGTTGTGCGGCCGGGGGCTTTATTTCTTTCTTTTCGGGCAAACACCGGGGCAGGACGATTTAAAAAAAAAAGGGACATGTAAAGAATCCTATAGACGCCGTTTGAGTACAAAATTAATGCTTTATTTGCTGGCTAACAACTGACTTCGAAGCAAGGACGGATGTAAGACACGAAACCAATATTAAATGAAAGTTTAATTTGCTGTTGACATTAAGCCTGTTTTTAGGACTGCTCCAAAGATCTGTCAAAAATCTGCATGAAGATGGGTGACATGTGCTCCGCACGGACATTCAAGCAGGAGGGAGAGAAATTGTCTGGGCATAGAGCTCTCATTTACTCGTTTTAACTGTATCAGTACCGGAGTGTTGTAGATATAACAGAGAAAGTTAAGTTGAAAAAACCCAAACAACATGTATATTTCAGTGTTCGTGGTAAAAAAAAAATAGCACGATCGCAGGGGACAAGCAGCAAGGTGAAGGGACAGGAACATGCAAAAGAATGAAATAAATTGCGACTTGAATGCTAGAGTATCTTTCAAGGCTCCGTCATTGATTTGTTAAACGTAAAAAGCCCCGGAATATAACACACCAAGTTTTGCGGGTGACTCTTGCTGAGCGAAGCAAAACTTTTCAAAAACCACGTCGAGCTGAAAGGCGTTCTTTTGACGTGGGGAACATGAATGGGACACGTAGAGAATTCAAGACACGAAACGAATGTAAAAACGAAAGTTTAATTTGCTATTAATATTAGGCCTTTCTTTAAGACAGTCCAAACGAAAACGGAGGCAGCGAGGCAGACGGGTGCAGACAGAGCCAGCTGGGTCTGAGCCTTCTTCAAAGATCCCGCTTTTACCGGCAACATTCGCTTACGGCCATACCACCCTGATCACGCCCGATCTCGTCTGATCTCGGAAGCTAAGCCGGGTCGGGCCTGGTTAGTACTTGGATGGGAGACCGCCTGGGAATACCAGGTGCTGTAAGCTTTTGGTCTGGGCTTTTCTTCCACTTTGACACGGACGCCCAATGGGTGCAGTGGTCATCTTCATAGCCTTTTACGCTGCTCGGGGATTCCGCTTTCCGTCCGTGCGGCGTGCCCTGTCTCTATGCTCCAGGTGCGCCGAGGGGCAGCTCAGCCTCGTCCTCCACCATTGTGCGGCCGGGGGCTTTATTTTTTTTCTTTTCGGGCAAACACCGGGGCAGGACGATTTAAAAAAAAAAAAGGGACATGTAAAGAATCCTATAGACGCCGTTTGAGTACAAAATTAATGCTTTATTTGCTGGCTAACAACTGACTTCGAAGCAAGGACGGATGTAAGACACGAAACCAATATTAAATGAAAGTTTAATTTGCTGTTGACATTAAGCCTGTTTTTAGGACTGCTCCAAAGATCTGTCAAAAATCTGCATGAAGATGGGTGACATGTGCTCCGCACGGACATTCAAGCAGGAGGGAGAGAAATTGTCTGGGCATAGAGCTCTCATTTACTCGTTTTACCTGTATCAGTACCGGAGTGTTGTAGATATAACAGAGAAAGTTAAGTTGAAAAAACCCCAACAACATGTATATTTCAGTGTTCGTGGTAAAAAAAAAAATAGCACGATCGCAGGGGACAAGCAGCAAGGTGAAGGGACAGGAACATGCAAAAGAATGAAATAAATTGCGACTTGAATGCTAGAGTATCTTTCAAGGCTCCGTCATTGATTTGTTTAAACGTAAAAAGCCCCGGAATATAACACACCAAGGTTTTGCGGGGTTACTCTTGCTGAGCGAAGCAAAACTTTTCAAAAACCACGTCGAGCTGAAAGGCGTTCTTTTGACGTGGGGAACATGAATGGGACACGTAGAGAATTCAAGACACGAAACGAATGTAAAAACGAAAGTTTAATTTGCTATTAATATTAGGCCTTTCTTTAAGACAGTCCAAACGGAAAACGGAGGCAGACGGGTGCAGACAGAGCCAGCTGGGTCTGAGCCTTCTTCAAAGATCCCGCTTTTACCGGCAACATTCGCTTACGGCCATACCACCCTGATCACGCCCGATCTCGTCTGATCTCGGAAGCTAAGCCGGGTCGGGCCTGGTTAGTACTTGGATGGGAGACCGCCTGGGAATACCAGGTGCTGTAAGCTTTTGGTCTGGGCTTTTCTTCCACTTTGACACGGACGCCCAATGGGTGCAGTGGTCATCTTCATAGCCTTTTACGCTGCTCGGGGATTCCGCTTTCCGTCCGTGCGGCGTGCCCTGTCTCTATGCTCCAGGTGCGCCGAGGGGCAGCTCAGCCTCGTCCTCCACCGTTGTGCGGCCGGGGGCTTTATTTCTTTCTTTTCGGGCAAACACCGGGGCAGGACGATTAAAAAAAAAAGGGACATGTAAGAATCCTATAGACGCCGTTTGAGTACAAAATTAATGCTTTATTTGTGGCTAACAACTGACTTCGAAGCAAGACGGATGTAAGACACGAAACCAATATTAAATGAAAGTTTAATTTGCTGTTGACATTAAGCCTGTTTTTAGGACTGCTCCAAAGATCTGTCAAAAATCTGCATGAAGATGGGTGACATGTGCTCCGCACGGACATTCAAGCAGGAGGGAGAGAAATTGTCTGGGCATAGAGCTCTCATTTACTCGTTTTACCTGTATCAGTACCGGAGTGTTGTAGATATAACAGAGAAAGTTAAGTTGAAAAAAACCCAAACAACATGTATATTTCAGTGTTCGTGGTAAAAAAAAAATAGCACGATCGCAGGGGACAAGCAGCAAGGTAAAGGACAGGAACATGCAAAAGAATGAAATAAATTGCGACTTGAATGCTAGAGTATCTTTCAAGGCTCCGTCATTGATTTGTTTAAACGTAAAAAGCCCCGGAATATAACACACCAAGGTTTTGCGGGGTGACTCTTGCTGAGCGAAGCAAAACTTTTCAAAAACCACGTCGAGCTGAAAGGCGTTCTTTTGACGTGGGGAACATGAATGGGACACGTAGAGAATTCAAGACCGAAACGAATGTAAAAACGAAAGTTTAATTTGCTATTAATATTAGGCCTTGTCTTTAAGACAGTCCAAACGGAAAACGGAGGCAGCGAGGCAGAAGGGTGCAGACAGAGCCAGCTGGGTCTGAGCCTTCTTCAAAGATCCCGCTTTTACCGGCAACATTCGCTTACGGCCATACCACCCTGATCAGGCCTGATCTCGGAAGCTAAGCCGGGTCGGGCCTGGTTAGTACTTGGATGGGAGACCGCCTGGAATACCAGGTGCTGTAAGCTTTTGGTCTGGGCTTTTCTTCCACTTTGACACGGACGCCAATGGGTGCAGTGGTCATCTTCATAGCCTTTTACGCTGCTCGGGGATTCCGCTTTCCTCCGTCCGTGCGGCGTGCCCTGTCTCTATGCTCCAGGTGCGCCGAGGGGCAGCTCAGCCTCGTCCTCCACCGTTGTGCGGCCGGGGGCTTTATTTCTTTCTTTTCGGGCAAACACCGGGGCAGGACGATTTAAAAAAAAAAGGGACATGTAAAGAATCCTATAGACGCCGTTTGAGTACAATTAATGCTTTATTTGCTGGCTAACAACTGACTTCGAAGCAAGGACGATTTAAGACACGAACCAATATTAAATGAAAGTTTAATTTGCTGTTGACATTAAGCCTGTTTTTAGGACTGCTCCAAAGATCTGTCAAAAATCTGCATGAAGATGGGTGACATGTGCTCCGCACGGACATTCA